>JADMNL010000031.1:176552500-177752500 GCA_016271365.2 Neoceratodus forsteri
CCATGTAACCCAGAAGGCGCAGAAAGTCCTGGGCAGGGCGCAGTGGGCTCGATGACAGTCTCGACCTCGTCGACTACATCTTTGGTCGTCTGGCCCGATGGAAGGTCTGAAAATCCAGCAGTCGAAGAATCGATCTTGACCGAAGTCGAGACCACGTGCTCTTGGGACTGGGACCTCTCTCGGTCCCAAGAGTGCCTTCACCAAGAAGAAGGTTTACTCAGTTTCTTCTCCTGCTTACAGGATTGGGAGGAGTGCGAGCCCGCAGACGCCTCTCCCTGGGTGGGAAGAGACTGGGACAACTCCTGCACGAGCTACTTCTTCCTCAAATGCCGCCATGCAGTCCAGTTGTTCGTCGGAGCCCGCGGACGCAGAAACCGCCCACCTAGCCTCCTTGGACTTCACCGGAGGGTTCCTTTTCTCCGGTCTCCCGAACTTTAAGCGTGCCAGGTGATCATCCAGAACGTTGGGATGGAAGGCCAAGCAAAAGCTGCAGGACGAGGTGTCCTGGCCGACACCTAGGCAGTAGATGCATGTGAGATGGGGATCAGTGCTCGACATCTTCTGGTTGCAAGGACACCGGCAAAATCTGGGGGAAGATTTTTCTTCCATGATCGAAGACGCAAAAGCATGATTGCTAACTCGAACAAGTTTTAATTTTGGTAGATCTGAAGTTTTGAAAGCCAGGGCCTACAAAATGCGTAAGCACGAGGGAGGCAACCTGAATCTTCCAGCGGAAAGGAAGATCTGGCATCATGGGGCAGAGCCGAGGTATATACCACCCGGGTGGGTGGGAGGAGCCAGCTTGAAGACTTCCGGTGATCCTTAAAGGGGAAAGGGACATGCCAATAAGTGTGGATGAACAACATCCACGATCCTAGAACAGATGTTTCCCCATTTCTGATAGTAGTTAACATTACTTATTGAACTACACAGCTTACAGTATAATGAACAACCTATTTGCTACTGCAGGCATAGACCTAATATATATACACATTATTACAACACTATTAACATGTGTAACAACCACCTGAATAACATATGTAACAACCTACAAACCATCCACATTACGGCCTTAAGAACCTCTTCAACTACAGCCCCTACAAGAAACAGACCTGCAAAAGAAAGTGTACCTAACGTGCACAGAATCAGACCCCAGTCACTTGCCAAACGAACAGCCACACCCCTGTAAAATAACATTAACCTGTGTATGAAAAATTTCCCTGAACCCTACTGCACAAAGTGAACCCCCTTAGCTGCTGTCTCCATGCTGCTCCTTCTCTGCCATTCTGAAAAAGAACTAGGGGAAGACGTGCTGAAACCACATCTACTTTCATAGGAGGCCACTACACTATGCAAACCTGAAAGGGCCAGAACTTGGCAGCCCATAAAATTCTACTGCACTGTGGACAAACACTAATTTTATCTTATTTATTGAGTTCTTGGATAATACCTGTGAGCGGATGCTCGTTGAAAGGTTCCACGTCCGATACATTAGACAACAAGGTACAATACTGTGCACAAATATACAGGTACTGAGAAGAATATTCATGGAGGTTACAGAAACCAAACATAAAGCACTAGCTATGCCCAAGCATTGTACAATGTATGCCCGTGTCAAGAAGATGAGCAGACAAGGATAGGGAAGGATAGAATGGGAGTGGGAGAGCTAGGTGAGCAGAGCACATAAGACAGGGAGGGAGGAGGGTAGGGAGAGGTCCAGGGGCAAAGGGGCAGAGCGCGGGGGTTGGTGAAGTGCTACGGTTTGACTATCCTGTCATGACAGAGGCAAAGATAAGTGCTAGACGCAGAGTGTTGCTGCGTGCTGAGCCTTAGCACACTATAGGAGGAACACCACTAACTTAAGCAAATACACTAAATAAACTGCATGCAAAAAATGTACACTGTATCTTAAAACAGAATAGACCAACCTAATGTGTGTGTGTGTGTGTGTATATGTATGTACGTATGTATACACGCACGTACACCATCTAAAAGGTAAATTCCAGATATTTGTGAAATATCTACATCTCATCTCTGGGTGGAACAAGCTCATAAAGACCACTTTCCCTTCAGGATCGTGGCTTTATGACTTGTTTGACTCCTCAGTGGGTATATTTCTTCATGTCTGACACTTACCTATCAGATATGTATATGGGATATGACATGGGTGAGTGACCTGGTAGAAGTATCTTCATTCACTGTACTTGACCTCACAAGTGTCAAAGCCATGAGTCCGAAGGGGTCAGGTATAGTGAGTGAAGATATTTCTACTATCTCCCTCTCGCCTGTGTTAAATTTGATTTGTACAACAGGTGTTTATGTGGTTTTGTGATAGAAATGATAAAAAAGTTGCAACACGAAACCAGTACAGAATGTAAACTGTGCCCCTCTGATCAATGGCTCCGCATATGAGAGGCAAATCCATACACTACAGATCAATGCAATCACTACAGTACAAATCTGTACAACTGGTATACATACAAACTAGAAAACAACTAAGTCTACAAAGCATCTCACATCTGCTGGCTTTAGTGCTGCACGTGGCTATTGTGATGTCACCAGCATTGTTAAAGCTGCTGTCTGATTGGTTCAGTATTCCACTGTGACACGCCCAGCTTTGCAAGATGATAGTACATGTGAGAGATGGTAGTACTATCTTGCAAGTTGGTCATAAGATAGTAATTTTTTTCTTGGCTCATCCAGACTAAACTAACATAACATACTAACATACTAAAAGCCGGCAGAATAGGCCTGATGGTCTGTCATGTCTGCCCGGTAGCCAGCCTCCTAATGGGTGCTCGCTTTTCCACCCCCCCATCCCCAGAGAGGGTCTCACACCTGTTGTGTAAGTGTGTGTGTGTGTGTGTGTGTGTGTTTATATATGTAGTTCCTCCGTATAGCCCCCACATGGGTTTATTTCCTTGTATACCCACTTACCTATCATTTTTTCTATAGATAAAAAATAATTTGTACATTCCTAGTTTTAGGTGAACTATTAAAATCTTAGTAGGATGGGTTTGGAATTGCGAATCTTGGTTGCACCTGGAGAGGGAGTGAGGGACCCACTGTCAGAGCTGCATAGATGAAAGTGGGCATGCAGGCCCACAGACTCCGAGAGGAGGTGGTCAGAGAACCTCATCCCCCCCACAGTGATGGAAGAGGCCTGGAGGGAGGCGGTGGAAGGGGCAAAAACACAGTTAGCAACGGGTGGAGGGGGTGAGGAACACGTAACAAGGGTATGTGGAGGGGTGCACACAGAGGGGATAAATGTGAATAGAAGAAAAGAGGGAAGAGAAGGAAGGTCAGACTCTAGATGGAGGGTGGTGTCTCTGAATGTGCAGAGTCTTGGAAACAAGATGGACGACTTGCAGGCACTATTAGCAGACAGGAGGGTGGACATAGCTGCAATAACCAAAACGTGGGCAAAATCAAACCATGACTGGGACCTTGCGATCCCTGGACCTAAATTATACAGGAGGGACAGGGTAGTCGGGAAGGGGTGGCAGTTTATATCAGGGAGGGAATAACTTGCATGAGGGAGGAGTCAGCGGAAGGGGAGGTGGAGGCATTATGGGTTCAGTTAAGGTCCAATAGAGGGAGAAAGGTGAGGCTGGGGGTGGTTTACAGCCCACCCAGTCAAGATGGAGAGGAACAGGGAACTGATCTCACAAATATTGGAAGCTGCGTGGAAAGGAGAGGTGGTAATTGTGGGGGACTTCAGCCTGCCCAAGGTGGACTGGAGCATACCATCCACAACATGTGCCAAGAGTCAGGTGATCCTGGAAGGACTGCAGAGTGGGTTTCTGACTCGCCCTGAGTCACTGAACCAACAAGAGCTGAGGCAATTCTTGATCTGGTGCTCACAAATGGGGAGCATGTACAGGAAATAATGGTCAGGGAGCCACTGGGTGGAAGTGACCATTGCACAGTGTGGCTCCAGTTGGATATGGGCAGGGAAAGCATCCCGACTGAGACCAAAATCTTGGATTTCAGGAGGGCGGACTTCAGGAAAATGGGCGAAGTGCTAAGGAGCCTTCTGGCGGGCATCAGAGCAGACATGGGGGTGGACCAAAGGTGGTGCATCATTAAGGAAGGAATATTGGTTGCCACAGATGAGTGCGTTAGGCTCAGGTGGAAGAACACAAGGGCCAAAGCGCCCAGCTTGTTCAGTTCTGGGGTTGCTAAGGCAGTAAGGGAAAAGAGGTTGGCCTATAGAAAATTCAGGAAGACCAAGAGAGAGGTGGATAGGGAAAATTACCTAAGGTTGGCTAGTGAGGCAAGTAAAGAAGTTCAGCGAGCAGAGGCACAGAAGGAGCTGCAGATAGCTGAAGGAATTAAGAAGGGGAGAAGGCTTTCTTTCACCATATAAGTGAGAAAAGGAACAAGAAGGAAGGGATTGTAAGCTTAAGAAAGGGGTGGAGAGAGCTGGCCCGGTGGCAGAGGGTTGAGGCGCTGGACGCCACACCTCGTGCCATGCTGGTGACCCAGGTTCGAGAACGAGCCTGGGTCAGCAGGGTGGGTGGGAGAGGACATGAGTGACTGACGGTGGGTGGCCCTCTGCCTTGGGAAGGTGGAAGAGGTGTCCTCTGAGCTTGGCCGCGCCCTTGTGGAGGCCAGAGTGGCGGTGCCGCTCGTAAGGACTGCCGGCGTTATTCCAAGGGTGGGTTGAAGAGACTGGCACTGGAGCTGTGGTGTGTGTGTGCGCCACCACTTCCAGGGTCTCTGGTGTAGAAGGAGTTAACGAAGGGAAGCAGTGGGGCCACCAAGGATGATGCACCTCCCGGACCGCTCAGGGACCTGCTGGGGCGCATAGTACCTTAAGACTCAAGGACCCCAAGACCGGTAGGGTTGTGGACAACGAGGGTGACCCGCTGCAGAAGGATAAACCGTAAAAAAAAAAAAAAAAGAGAGAGAGAGAGAAAAAGGGGTGGAGTTGGTGGAGAATAATGGGGGGGAGGGGCAGAGATACTAAATGAATACTTCAAACAACGTGAAGTCTTGCTATATTATGACATATGCAGTGAGTCCCAACCTTCGAACTGCTCCGGAGGTGAAAGAGTTAACTTTCCATGCCAGGCATGGAACCTTGAGCACGAGCTCGGTTGAAAGCTCTGTCTGTTGTTCTTCAAACTCAAACTGTCAGATTCTTTACTCTGCCTCACTGAACAGTCGCTCCGGAGATTTCTCCTTCTGCTCGGTTCATTTTGTCAGTTAAAGTATAAATTTTTCGGTTTTTTTAACCAAATTTAAACCGCAACCGGTCGGTTCAAGCTCTTGTCTGTGGTACCGTAAGTACTAGTTAGGTTTTACATTTATTTCTGTGTGGAACTTGTAACGGTATTATCGGTTCAGTTTGAACCGATCAGGTTGTTGAAAATTCATTGAATTCTGTCTTTTAGAGTGCGGTTCTCGGTTCTTATCGGTTCTAAAAAAAACGGATTTCATTACGGTTTTTTCCACGACCCGTGACACGGTTGGGAACCGATAAGAGGGTCTTGCTTGGCGGATTGCCATAAACGGGCAAGTTTTGGTTAGGCTGGCACTATGTCTGAGAAACCCAAAAGAAAAACCGGGCCCACTGGGTTTCAACACTGCAGTGTTTGTGGGGAAGCCTTTGCCAAGGCTGACCCCCACACCACCTGTGTTTATTGTCTGGGGTTTGACCACCTCAATGCAGACTGCCAGATTTGCAAAAATTTTCCTGCAGCTACCCTGGATAAGAGTTGGTAGGCTCAGGAAAGAGGCCAAGAAGTCCGCTGACCCGGATGGCCAGCCCGGTTCGGTTGTAACCAAACCGAAGGGAGTGCCCTCTGACCAGGGTGAGACTTCCTCGGGCAAAAGGAGAGCCAACTCGGAGTAGTCGGTTCCAGCAAAAAGGACTAGAAAATCAGCAGGTGTGGAGCCAAAATTTCCATCTCCAGCTGCTGAAGAAATAGTCAAAGCGATTAAAATTGTCCAGTCGCTTTCCCCGGTTCCGACCGAACGGCACCATCAAATGTACTCTGATTCGGTCGGTTCCACCGGTTCAAGAATATGTTTTAGAGGAATTTTATGAACCGGAGGAGGGGGAAGAGGAGTATGAGGAGAGTGAATGTGGATTTGAAAGTCTGGATGTGCCCATTGAACCGGACATCTCCCCAGACAGACCTTCAGGAGTGTCTCCCCCTAGGCTTTCTGAGTCCCCCTCTCATTTTATGTTTTATAAAAAAGTGGCTGAAACCCTCCAGCTCCCTGTGGAGGAAGCTGTGGATGATCAAGAGGAGCCTGACTATGTAGAAATGATGGATATCCCAGAGTCTAGGAGACTGTCTATTCCTTTGCATAAATCTTTTGGGAAACGGACAGTAAAAATTCTAAAAACTCCTCACACTATACCTTCTGTGGATAAAAGAATGGACAAGAGGTACACATTGTCAGGCTCTAATACGGAGTTCCTTACACAACAATGCAGCCATGTTGGGGTAGTGCAGGCTGCAACCTGTGACAAGGCTAATATTCCCTTGGCTTCACACCCCCCTGGCAAGGACTCCAGGAGGATTGATGCTATGGCAAAGAAACAGTACATGGCAGCATCCTTGGGACTCAGACAGGCAAATTATATGGCTTATGTTGCCAGATGGGATACTGTTATGGCTCTAGCAAAACAGGTCCCTGGCCAGCTTGCCAAGGAGCTGGAGCAGGTGGCTGCTGATGGTATTGAGGCATCCAAGGTGCAATTCCATGCTGCAGTGGACTCTAATAATGTGTCATCAAGAGTCATGGCTACATCTGTGGCACTTCGCAGAATGGCTTGGCTCAGATGTACTAGCCTGTCACAGGATACCCAGACTAAGGCCATGGATTTTCCTGTTGTGGGTAATTCTCTGTTTGGGGAGCAGACAGAGAATTACATGAAGAAAATGGATGAGTATAGGACCACCTATAGGAGTGCACAGGCCAAGGAAAGGCAGGCCACTCCTCAAAGGCAGCCTTCCAGGGGCAGGGGCAGACCTTTTCATAGGCCTTTTTACCAAGCCCAGGCCTCCTCTTCAGCTTATGCCCAGAGGGGGTTCTTTAGAGGGAGAGGCAGATGGGATACAAGCAGACCTGCTTCCACCCCTCAGCCTAAAGCCCCTGCCAAGCAGGCACCCTGATGGGGTGGCCAGGGCCGATTCTCCACTACCTGTAGGGGGCAGGCTGGCTTACTTTTCCAGGACTGGAAGTCTTTAACATCAGACAAGTGGGTCCTGGAAGTAGTAGGCCAGGGACTGGTTCTCAGCTTCAAAAAATTTCCTAAGATGAGAACCAGGTCCTTTCCACCTACAAATCCATCAGAGGCACTGGCCCTAGAAACAGAAGTTTCTACCCTCCTGGCTCTCCGAGCTGTGGAAAGGGTTCCACCCCTACACCAGGGCAAAGGGTTGTACTTCCTTACCCCAAAAAAGACAGCAGAATGGCGGCCCATCCTGGATCTCAGATACCTAAACAAACACCTTTTAAAACCAAAATTCAAAATGGTGACTCTGGGGAATTATTTTACCCTCTCTAAGGCCAGGGGACTGGCTAGCGTCCCTGGACCTCAAGGATGCCTACTTCCATGTTCTTATCAGAAGCTCCCATCGAAAGTACCTCAGATTCGAACTGCCCTCAGGCCATTACCAGTTCAGAGCAATGCCCTTCGGCCTCACCTCGGCCCCGAGGGTATTCACAAATTGCCTGGCAGTAGCAGTTGCCCACTTAAGAAGGCAAAAGATTGCCATCTTTCCTTACCTGGATGACTGGCTCATAGTAGGCCAGTCTCCAGACCAAGTCAGACTACACCTTCAGGTAACTCAGCAACTGTTCACATCTCTAGGTTTCCGTCTCAATCTTCCAAAGTCAGTTCTAGAACCTGTCCAGCTTCTCACCTTCATAGGTGCAGAACTGAACACAAAAAAGGCCGGAGCCTTCCTTCCTCTGGAAAGAGCAAGGACCCTGGTATCTCTGGCCTCCTCCTTCACCCTGCAGGTCTCTCGACCAGCAAGGCATTTTCTGCAGCTCCTGGAGCACATAGCTGCTTCTACAGCAGTGGTGCAGGGAGCAAGATTTCAGATGAGGGACATCCAGTTCCATTTGAGAGCCTTTTGGTCTCAAAGGAGAGACCCTCTAACCAAATTGATCCCAGTGACTCAACCCTGATCCAAGCCCTTCAGTGGTGGCAGGACCAGAGCAATCTGAGACAGGGGTCCCTTCACCCTCAGTCTCACTCCTTAACCCTTACTACAGATGCATCCTCTTGGGGTGGGAGCCCACATGGGTGATCTCACTACCCAGGGTTGTGGTCCCCTCAGGAATCTCTGCTCACATCAACCTGTTGGAACTCAGAGCAGTTTTTCTAGCACTTCAGGTTTTTTCCACATCTGTTCAGAACAAAGTTGTACAGGTCAGAACAGACAACACCATTACAATGTGGTACATCAACAAGCAAGGAGGCACTCGGTCTACGGCCTTGAAGTTGTGGTCTCTGGCTTATTCCCTGAACACCTCCCTTACGGCAGTTCACCTCCCAGGCAAGGACAATGTCCTGGCAGATGCTCTCAGCAGGATTTCCCAGGGCCATCACGAATGGTCACTGGATCCCCTAGTACTGGAGGTAGTATTTGCCAGATGGGGCACCCCGCAGATAGATCTTTTTGCAGCCCCAGACAATCACCAACTTCCCTTTTTGTTGCAGGCCCCCAGTGTTGGGCTCAGTCCCTCTGGATGCCTTCCTTCTCAGTTGGGAAGGGAAGTTTCTGTATGCTTTTCCCCTTCCCTCTTCTGTTCAAGGTGCTAGTCAAAATCAGATCTCAACCCTGCAAGATGATCCTGATTGCTCCAGATTGGGCCAGACAGCCCTGGTACCCACTCCTTATGTCCTTAGCAGTCCACCTTCCCTGTGTCTTCCCAGGAATCACAACCTGTTAACCTGTGCTCAGGGAGAGTTTGGTACCAATCTCAAATCTCTCAACCTCAAGGCCTGGCTCTTGAAGAGTTAGAGTTTGCTGACCCACACCTTTCCCAAGGTGTATTGATATCTTGAAGGCTTTCTAGGAAGCCTTCCACCAGGGCTACTTATAATTCCAAATGGAAGAGGTTTTCCATATGGTGCTCTCAAGTGTTACATTTCCCAGAATCTGCTGACTTGCCCACAGTCCTGGATTATATGGTGCATTTGAATACTTTGGGGCTGAGACCAGCTACCCTAAAAGTGCACCTGGCAGCCGTGTCTGCTTTCTTATCAGCAGGTAAACCCTCTTCTCTTTCAGCTCATCCTGTATTCTCCAAGTTTTTCAAGGGGTTGCTTCACACCAACCCTCCATTCAGGGACCCTGCCCCTGCCTGGGATCTTAATATTTGCATTGCCCAGCCTATGCAACCCCCTTTTGAGCCATTGTCTTCAGCAGAGCTCAAGTACTTGACTTGGAAAACTGTGTTTTTGGTAGCTATCACTTCTGCCAGGCGCATAAGTGAATTACAAGCATTGTCAGTGGAGCCTGATTTTTATCTCCTTTCATAGAGATAAGGTGGTCCTCAGGACTAACAGAAAGTTCTTGCCTAAGGTGGTTTCAGACTTCCACCTTAATCGATCTATGTCTCTCCCGGTGTACTTCACTGACAATTCCTCCTCTGGCGAGAGGAGACTGCACAGTTTAGATGTCAAAAGAGCCCTTAGTTACTACATAGAACGTACCAAGGGTCACAGGTTTGACTCCCTCCAACTGTTCCTCACTTATGGTGAGGTTGGTAAAGGGAAACCTGCCACTAAAAGATCCATTGGCAGGTGGATTGTCTCTTGTATCCAATTTTGCTATGAAAAACTGGGTAAGGTTCCTCCCTCAGGCCTGAGGGCTCACTCTACCAGAGGTACAGCTGCGTCTCTGGCTGCTGCCAGGGACATCCCTATCCTAGAGATATGTCAAGCAGCTACCTGGAAAACAGTTCACACTTTTACTAAGCATTACTCCCTGGACATCCAGGCTAGGAGGATGCTTGGTTTTCACAGCTGTGCTTCAGAGCCTATTTCCTAGTAGGTTCTGTCCTCCTCCATGGAGGTACTGCTGTGTAGTCTGCATATGTCATAATATAGCAAGACTTCATGTTGTTTGAAGAAAAAATTACTCACCTTAGTAATGTTGTTTCTTCTAATGGAGTCTTGCTATATTATGACCTCCCCCTCTCAGAACCTCTGTTTTTGGGATGTGGGTGGGCAGTGCAGTGTTGGCACTTAGTAGATGCCCACCTTGTTTTTTCACCTTTTTTGGGGTGTTTGGTTTGGTTTTATTTTTGGATCCCTGACTTGAGTCTTTGTTTTGGGACCAAAAAATGTGTTCTTATATTTAGTAGCCAGTTGGCTAGTGTAGATTTACAGCTTCCACACAGAACCTTAGTGAGTTTTGCTCGTAAAGATCTGACAGTTTGAGTTTAAAGAACAACAGACAGAGCTTTCAACCGAGCTCGTGCTCAAGGTTCCATGCCTGGCATGGAAAGTTAACTCTTTCACCTCCAGAGCAGTTCGGAGGTTGGGACTCACTGCATATGTCATAATATAGCAAGACTCCATTAGAAGAAACATTACTAAGGTGAGTAATTTTTTTCTTCTGTTCCATCTTCACCAGGGAGAAGGACAGACCAGTGCCTTCAAGAGGGAAAAGGGGGGGGGGGGAGAACACAGATGTAGTGATAGAGGAGGATAGAGTGAGGGAGGGGCTGCTGGCATTGAAGGTGGACAGATCACCAGGCCCGAACAGAGTACATCCAAGGGTACTAAAGGAAATGGCTGAGGAGCTGGCAGATCTATTTGATAGTTCACTAGAGTCGGGTGTGCTACCGCAGGACTGGCGAACAGCACATGTAGTGCCCCTCCACAAAAGCGGTCCCAAGGATGACCCAGGGAATTAGAGACCAGTCAGTCTGACCTCCATTGTGGGCTAGCTCATGGAGACCATACTAAAGGAAAGGTTGGTGGAATATCTAGGAGGAGCATGGACTCCAGGATGAGAGCCAGCATGGGTTCATGGGGCCAGATCGTGTCAAACAAATCTGATTGACTTCTTTGACTGTGTCACTAAGACAGTAGACCGGGGCCAAGCGGTAGACATCTTCTGTCTTGATTTCAGCAAGGCTTTTGACCCTGTGCCCCACAAAAGGTTGATCAGGAAGTTGGTGGATCTTGGGGTTGGGGAAAAGATGGCCAGATGGGTGGAAAACTGGCTGTGGGACAGAACCCAGAGGGTGACTGTGGTGGGGGGAGAGTCATCTGACACCAGAGAGGTAACGCTGGGGCCGGTGTTGTTCAATGTCTTCATCAGTGACATTGGGGATGGCATTAAGGGCAAAATGTGCCAATTCGCGGATGACACCGAGCTCTGTGAGAGAGTGGACACAGCTGAAGGGATACAAGACCTACAGAAAGATGTGGAAAAGTTTGGGAGGTGGTCCAGGATATAGCAGCTTGGCTTCAGTGCCAAGAAATGCAGAGTTATGCATATTGGAGCCAAGAATCCCAGGACAGAGTACTACCTGGGTGGAGTCAGAGTATCTGCATCAGAGGAGAAGGACCTGGGAGTGATGATCACTAGTGACCTGAAGCACTCCACGCAAGAAAGCCGCAGCAAAGGCAAACAAGATGCTGGGATGCATATCTAGGGGGATCAGTTGGAGAGAGGAGGTTATATTGCCCTTGTACAGGTCACTGGTAAGGCTGCATCTAGAGTAGAGCAACAAGAGGGGGTGGGACAGGACGGGGAAACTGAAGCCGTTGAAGTCCTCTCCAGGAGGGGCGCTGGATGGTTTTTGGTGGAGCCCATGGGGGAGGGGGGCTTCAAATCGAACACCCAGTAGGGTTGCTGGCTACCGAGCAGACACGACAGACTATGGGGCCTATTCTGCTGGCTTTTAGTATGTTCGTATGTTAGTATGGAGTTCAGTACTGGTGCCCATACTTCAAAAAGGACATTAACCTGCTGGAGAAGGCCCAGAAGAGGGCTACAAAGATGACAGCCAGTCAGCAAGGTAAGGCATACGAGGAGAGGTTGTGGGCACTAAACGTGTACTCCCTGGAAGACAGGAGAGAAAGGGGACATGATCGGGACCTTCAAGTACTTGAAAGGGATAAGTAAGGTTGATAAGGAGAGTCTCTTTAAGCTGAGTGGCAACCATAACACAAGGGGGCACAGCCTTAAGCTGGAGGGTGGGAGGTTTAGGAGGGAGGTCAGGAAGCACTTCTTCACAGAGAGGGTGGTGGACACTTGGAATGCGCTGCTGGAAGAGGTCATCTCCTTGAAGACAGTGGACAGCTTTAAGAGAGGCTGGGATAGGTAAAGCGGGAAGGTACGGATCATGGGTAGGGAGGATGGGAGGAGTGGGGAGGGCAGGCAAGGATATTAGCTCAAGCTGTGGACCCTGCAGTACGAGCAAACTTGATGGACCAAATGGTCTTCTTCTGCTGGCTTCTTCATTTGTTTGAATGTATGAAAGTCAAGACAGCTCATGTAGGGATGTCACGGTATCAAATTTTGACAGTATGGTGACCGGACACATAATACCGCAGCAATTGTGAACATCGCGATGCTATGGAAGTAGTCATTTATGTACAAAAAATTACTCCTCAAACTCTTGTATTTGTGAGAGCTGGTGCACAGAAGAAAGGGTAGTTATTCCTAGAAACACCCTCAGAAATTAGTTGAAAGGCCCTATAGCAGCAATATACCATGAACCCCAGTTATCATGGTATCTGAACTTGGCCGCAGTATCAATACAAAGAAATCGGATACCATGGTATACATTGGACCTTGATACTGTCACATCCCCAATTTGATGCTGTGTGATGATTGTGAGATTGTTTTTTTACAATGCTAAATTGTCTGTGGGGGAAATATCATGAAATATCTTCATACTGTTTTATTTTTGATATTGTATGTGTGTGTATGCAGCACCACTATAGTTAATGGTTGAGAAGGCACTCTCAAATTTCACCTTAATACCTTTGCTGTCCCTGAGCAAAATAACCTGAAATGTGGCTTGCGTGTTGACACGGGAAGTATTTTCAACTTTTAAACTGCCCAAGCAATAGTCATGAAATGTGCAGGCTCCAAAAATGCTGAAAATACACACAAGGCTTGAAAACATATTTATGTAGCAGCTTATACATTTGGTATGGGCTGATCTCCCCTGCTAGCTGGGACACATTGTAATAGTCAGAGAGAAGTCTTAGGACATGCCCCTTTCAAGATCTTCTTAGTCTTTACAATCTGTCCCAGCTGGTGGACAAGTCCCTACTCTGCAGGGATACTTCTTCATCAGCATGTGGATTTTATTTTTTACCTCTCCCCGGTATCGTATGCAAGGAAATGCCTGTCACCTAAGTGAGAGTATGCACACGACTCTGTACCTACAACTGCAGCCCTTGTAAAAGCTGTTGCATTCTGACTGAGGTGCTGAAAGAATCCCGCTCCAACAAGAGAAAGAGGCCCTTGCATGCACTCTTACCATTCTCCAAATCATCGTTGGAGTCTGCCAGGCCACCTCTCAGAGATGCTCCATGATCCTGGGAGGTTTCTTCACCATCACTTGGCAAGGGTAAACTGGAATCAGGTGAAGCTGGAGAACACTATTCCACTGGGCTGGAAGTCCTTGTTGATGTCCTGGGGTTGTGTGGACATCAGCCCATTCGACTGGTGAATGACTACGTTTACTAGCCTGTTGCATTCATTTTTTTTTTTTTTTTTTTGGTTTGTTTTTTGAAATTTGTGTGTATTGTTTTCATATAAGAACATGTACATCACATTCTCAAATCGGGTTATACAGGTACATAAAATATACTTTCCTTTATGGTTAATATACAGTACAACCCATCCTATTTTCTGGTACAGCAGGAGTTGGGGGATCCATTTATAACTTAATATCCACCTTACTAGGCTCTTCAGTGGCTATGGTATTCAGCTACCAGTTAGGGAGAATATAGAAGGGAGATGCATGCGAGTGTTATACTAACTGTTAACCATTTTACACAGCAATTATATAGGGAGAATTGTATGCCTCCCAACCATCCCTTCCTTCCCTCAAGAAAAACCCATATAAGGTATAAAACTTGTTTAAAGACCAATAAACAGCAACTAGATACAACTTATAACGTGTGCCAGGCGCTAATGTTGGCCCACACAGTGTTTAAATTGGCTGTAAACTCTTGTATCTTAATGAGCAGTTAGAGCTCCTTCACATAGACTAGAGGGAGTAAAAACCAACGTTTGCTTTAGTGAGTGAGAGAAATGTATATTCAACCCATATCTCCCCCCTCCATCTGTTCCACAAGGACCCCACAATTGGCTCAACAAGTCCCGAAATGTAGCCTTTAGTTAATATAGGGTGTGTACCACCTCATCGAAACCTAGTGTAATGGAGCATTCATCTGAACCTAGCTCCAGAAAATGCTGACATAAATCTGATCAGTCCCTCAATCGCTATCGGTCTCTTCTTTTTCGGCATTTCTGTCCTGGACTGCCGCTTTTGCGGCAAATTCTTCCTCGGTTTTATTGTTCCATCTTCCGGTGTCCTTAGGATCATTGAACTGCCATGTCTTCCCACCATATGTTATTTGGAGATGGGCAGGTAATAAAAACAGAATGGACAATGCCCAGGGTACGTAGTCGCCGACTCACTGAGTCAAATTTCCTGCGATGTGCCCTGGTCTGGAGGGAAGGTGAGGTCCAGGAAGAGTTTGACATCCATGTTGTTGACTGTTAAAGGATATGCGTCTCTTGCTGCCGCCAGGATCGTGTCCCAAACTTGGGATCTGGAGGTGCACATCAGGACAGTTCGTGGCTGAGTAGGCATGGAGGGCATTACCCGTGGGTTCACCTGGTAAGCTTTTTCACATGATAGCCAGATAGACTCCTCAATATGTGGTAGCTCTTTTTGCAGCCAGTTCATTAGAAATTGTAGCAGGCTATGGCCTTCTGCACCCTCCGGCAGCCTCACTATTCTGACATTTGCAGAGTGGGTTTCCTTTTCAAGGGCTTCCAGTCTTCCATGCAGTTGCATATTCTGTCAGGTTAAATTGACTGTTGCTTGGGTTGTCGTTGACCATTTATCAACATCTGCCACTGTCCCACTGATTTTTTTTTTTTTTTTTTTTGATGATGGCATCCTGGGCTTCCAGTCTACTGAGGGTGTGTTCAGTCTTGGGAGTCCATGGCCCGCATGTACTCCATCATGGCCTGTCAAGGAGATTCCGATGTAGAGCGTACAGGCTTCCCTATAGCACCGGGAGATGTTTCATTGGTCTTGCCATGTGGCTGCTCCAAGGTCTTCGAGGAGCCCGGCTCCTGATTTTTCGTGCGCCCCATGGAAGTTTAGTATCGATCAGCTCCTAAAAGGGTGTAGATTCTGATGCTGTTCAGTTGGTTTTCTTTTGCTGTATGTTTAATATTTTTCATGAGAATTAAAGACATGAGATGGAGTGTGGCTGAAAAGCAACCTTCCTCGAAGATGGCTCTCTGGCGCCCCCTGCATTCAGTTTCTGAAGGACAAGTTTTTCTGCCCTTTCTACAGATGCTCAGTATCTGTACCACATTCTGTGAAGGGCGAATTGGACTTTGCAGTGTATAATGTTATTAATTTGGTACTTAAAGAGCTGCTGTCACCTCAAAGAAAACTTTGAAAAACAAGATATTTAGGTTCAAATCAGCTTGCATACCATATATATTCTGTAGATTTCTCGTGCACATTATTGATTACTGAGGCAGTTTGCATGAACACATGATCTGTATCCCTTAGAGTTCATCTGCCTTTTTAGGTTACTCCCTACTTAGTCATAGTCCTGTGTTGTGACATCACAATCTGTTGCCGTGGGAATACCTGTGATGTCACAAGGAGTGCATTATGACCTCAGGCAGGGGAGAAAGCAACAGAAATAGATGAACTCTTCAGGAGCAAAGGTCCTGTTTTCATGCAGATCACACCAGTAATAAATAATGGGGAGGAGGACTACATAACTAATGTGAAATACAAGCTAAACTGTATCTAAATATTATGTTTTGTTAAAGTTCTCATGAAGACATCAGCTGCTCTTTAAGCTGATGGGCTTTCCATTGAGGACCTGAAGTGGGTCAACCCTTCAAAGTAGCTAATGGGCCTCCCTACCATAGCTTTGGAAGCATCTATGGTGTAATTATGGGGAAAATATTTCTATGTCCTGAAAACTTCCAATTGTAAAAAGGAGGTGTCCTGACACCATTGCTGGGAACTTCGGGGGCAATTACTAAAAACTTGGCTTTAAAAGCACACAGGCATAATATGAGACGATTATGGGGTCTGTGTGGGTCTTTTGCATTTTGGGCATGAGGGCTCTGGGGAAATGAGAAGAAATGAGTAGGCTACTGTTGTGGTGTGGATAGAATAAAAGGACACAGGCTGGCCCAGACCAAGATGGAGTAGGAAGGTTGCATGAGGGAGTGATTGGGGGGGGGAGAAATCTCAATGGATAGGGTGAGGGATGCCCTTCGGAAACTAAAAAACGATAAGGCGCTGGATGGATTACATCCGAGGGTTATGAAGGAATTGGCGGAGGTACTGGCAGCTCCACTGGCTGCACTCTTTAATACCTCTCCAGAAGGCAGGATGGGTGGCTTATGTAGTGCCTGTATATAAGGGGGTCTTGGGGGGAGATGGGAAATTATAGGCCCGTCAGTCTGTCGTCTGTGGTATTTAAAGTAATGGAGGGCTTTATCAAGGAGAGACTTTGGGAGGCAGTTGGAAAGTAAGTAAGTAATTTTTTATTTGTAAAAAGGCGCCTTTCTTCAATCAAGGCATCTGTACATATCTTAAGTCATAAAACACACAACATAAATACTACTGAAGATACAACCTTAATTATACATCCATTATAAATTAAAATTCATTAAAATCACTGTATGCATACTCAAATAAGTTTTAAGTGCAGTTTTAAACTCCTGGACGGTCAGGCAATCCCGTATCCGGCGAGGTAGAGAATTCCACAGGGTTGGGGCTACAAAGCTGAAAGAACGAGCTCCAGATGTCTTCAGGCGAACCCTGGGAATCTCTAGCAATCCCTCGTCGGTGGATCAGAGAGGGCGGAGGGGGCAATAGGGATGAAGGAGATCTTGCAAGTAACTAGGTCCCTGGTCATGTAGGGCTTTATAGGTCAGTAAACCGACCTTGAAGGTGATCCTCCACCGCACTGGAAGCCAGTGCAGTCCGTGGAGCACAGGCGTTATATGACTGGATCTAGCTGTCCCAGTCAATAGTCTGGCTGCCGCATTCTGCACTAGCTGAAGGTGGCGGAGGTCAACCCCCGGCAGCCTAGGTATAGAACATTGCAATAGTCAAGGCGGGAGGTAACGAAGGCATGGACCAGCGTAGAAAGATCTTCGGGAGGAACTAGGTGTTTCACCCGGGCGATATTCCTCAGATGATAAAAAGAGGTTTTGACAACTGCCGACACCTGTGATCTAAGGGTCAAACCGTCATCAATAATAACGCCCAGGTTTCGCACCCGGTCTGAGGTAGTTGGCATCACACCCCAGGGTTTTATTTAACTCTAAAAATTGATTAGCGTTTTGTTCATAAAAGTTTTAAAACATTGTGAAAATGCATAGCACTTGCCTCACTGTGTTTAACAAACATAACACTTCTAGAAAACCTATATAAATGCTTTCTATACAGTTAGTATTGTCCCAAGAAAAAAACTGCTAATCAATTATTTAAAACCCTGCACCCCCAAGACATAGTCCTGAGGGTGATCCTGCCAGCATACCCGCCTCCCGATTATCAGGGCCCACCACCAATACCTCAGTTTTACCCGGATTCAACCGTAGCCAGTTTGCACTCATCCAGTTTTGGATCTTGGCGAGTCAGTTGTTAAATGTCGAGAGGAACACATCTTGACCAGGTGCAAAGGACATGTATAGCTGAGTATCATCTGCATAGCAGTGAAAACTCAGACCATACCGCCTAATAATCTCTCTTAATGGCAGCATATACACTGCGAACAACATAGGTGACAGAATAGAACCCTGCGGTACCCCGTAGGATAGAGGGAGGGAGGCCGAGGAATAAATTCCAGACACTACTCTCTGAGTTCTACCCTTGAGGAAAGATCGAAACCATCTGAGGACTGTACCGGACAGACCACAGATAGACCGCAGACGTTCCAATAATGTTCCATGGTCCACAGTGTCAAATGCTGGAGCCAGATCAAGGAGGACTAAGATGGATCGCATCTTCCGATTTCTCGCTATTAGATCATTTAGCACCCATACAAGGGCCTTCTCGGTACTGTCTCTTCCTAAATCCAGACTGGAGAGAATCATAGACATTGTGGCTGGTCAGATGGTCATCCAGCTGCAACACAACCACTTTCTCAATAACCTTACCCACAAAGGGTAGGTTAGAGATAGGTCTGTAGTTTGCCAAGCAGTCAGGATCAACGGAGGACTTCTTAAGAAGAGGATGAACAACAGCCTCCTTCAGGGGATCTGGAAAGATCCCCCTCTCCAATGATACCCATACTATCTCAGCTAGGACTGGGCCAATCACATCAACACAGCCTACCAAGAGGCGTGTAGGGCCTGAGTCCAAACTACAGCTGGTCGGTCGCAATATCTGGATGGCCATCACTATGTCACTGATCACAGGCCGGCTAAAGTCGGACCAGGTAAACTGCGGGCTCGACATCTCTTGCCGACCATCGCAAATTCGGACCTGATTGTGGCAACCTTATCAGCAAAGAAACAAGCAAACTCGTCACATCGTTCCTGCAACAAAGCTCCCCCAGACCGCAGACAGATTGTGCAATCCAATCTGTCCACGGTCCGGAAGAGCTGAGCTGGTCAGTTCTGTGCAGCAGCAATCTCCCTGGACAGGAATTCTGCCTTCTTACGGGTGATTGCTGATTGATAGATCATATAATGATCCATCAATCTAAGTCTGTCATCATCCAGGCCCGATTTCCGCCAGCTCCTCTCCAGCCTTCGCCCCTCTCTCCTCAACTTCTTCAAGGACTCCTCAAACCATAGAGACCTCGGGCGGAGGGTAAGGGGGTGAACACGAACAGTTGCTATGGAATCCAGGGCCTCCACCATTGCCTTATTATAGGCAAGTACTAGCACCCCGGGATCCATGCATTCACTTGGTACACCCGATAGGTCCAGCACCCTCATTAGGCCATCAGGGGTTTAGGACATCAGGATGATAAACAATATGGCTTCATCCCGGGGGGGATCGTGTCAGACCAGCCTTGTAGAGTTTTATGATTGGGTGGTGGAGGCCTTGAACAGACGTAGGCCGGTGGATGTTCTGTACCTAGATTTCAGCAAGGCGTTTGATTCAGTGCCTCATAATGGTTTGGTAACAAAATTGGGGGAGGTGGGAGTGGAAGGACAGGAACTTGTTTGAGTTGAGAATTGGCTTTCGGGGCATTTACCTTCCTGGGGGAGGAGAGTATTCCACCCACCATTACCCTCTGTAATCAGTGGGGTCCCTCAAGGTTCAGTATTGGGGCCACTCTTGTTCAATGCCTACATCTCTGTTATAGGGAGGGGGGTCAAAAATAGGTTGTCTCTCTTTGCGGATGATTCAAAACTGGGAGCAATGGTGGATTGTGTAGAAGTGAGGGAGTCAGTCCAGGGGGATCTGGATACCCTGGAGGGGTGGGCAAGGAGGTGGGGACTGAAATTTAATGCCGGGAAATGTCAGGTGCTTCATTTGGGGGTTAAAAACCCGGGTCATGTATACACCCTTTGGGGGGGTTCACAATGCAAACTACATTGGGGGGAAAAAGGGATTTAGGGGTGGTGGTAGATGTCAAAATGAATAACTCTGAAAATTGTAGAACAGCAGCCAAAGCAAACAGGATTCTGGGCTGCATAGCCAGGGGTAGTACGTCCAAAAGAAGGGAAGTGATCCTCCCTCTGTATAATGCCTTGGTCAGGCCGCAGCTTGAGTACTGTGTACAGTTCTGGAGACCTCATCTGAAGGATATAGTACTGTTGGAGAGGGTTCAGAGGAGAGCAACCAGGATGATTCAGGGCATGAAGGGGAGGCCTTATGAGGAGAGATTGGAAAAGCTTGGGCTTTACTCACTGGAAGAGAGAAGGGATAGGGGAGACATGATGGAGGTATTCAAGTATGTAAAAGGAATAATCAGGGTGGAACCAAGGAGCTGTTTAGGTTAAAGAAGGGAACTACCAGGGTCATGAGGGAAGCTGAAGGGGAAATTACAGGGGAGCGAGGGGGCATTTTTTCACTGAGAGGGTGGTGGAGCCTTGAAATGCGCTGACTGGGAGCCTGGTGGAAGAGGGCTTCAGGAAGGGGTGAGACAGATACAAGGGAAATCTGAAGAAAAGGAAAACCCTCTTGGGGGGCTGGGGGGGGTGGTAAGGCGAGCAGCCACTAGGTTGCTGGCTTTCGAGGAGACAAGACAGATCATTTGGCCTATTCTGCTGGCTTTTAGTATGTTAGTATAATCCCCATTTGTAATGCAAAAATGTTTGTTTTTGCTTCTGTTAGGATAAAGATGATGATCTGTCCTCTGAGAAGCCTGGTGTCTTCTAACTGTCCTATTACTAATACTCTTAACTGAACTATGAACTTTTTAACCAGCAACATCGACAAGAATAATAAAACATTAAAGGGATACTGTCAGCCTGCTTTTTATTATATTATTTCTAGTTAAAAAACTGCATTTTATGATTGCTTACCTTTTCTAAAATTCATTGATGTTGCTGTTTTTGTCTGTCTCCTTGTTAAGTAGAACTGAAATGTATGATAACGTATATTTATAAACCTTGTTTTGTATACAATCCTGGATCTGTTTTTACTGCATACTTCCTGAGCATTAGAAACGCACACAAACAGTGCGGTCACTCATGAGGCAGTAGCCTTCTATATTCCCACTGGGAAATACAGTGAGGGGCTAGGCTGTGTTGTGGGTGTTCCCAAGTCCAGGAAAGATGCAGTGGGAGCTGATCAAGGAATGTAAACAAACCTGTTTTGGTGTGGTAACACCAGTATGATAGGCAGTCTGTGTTTCACTTTTTTTAAGGAAAAAAAGAATCAGAATCAAACTACCAGCTACATTATCAGTCTTTACAGAATGTTAGCAATCATAAAATGTGTTTTTTAAACTAGGGACACTTGCGACCTAAGGGGGTTGACAGTGTTCCTTTAAGAAAAACGTTTGTATATGGGTTATTTGTAGTTGGAATGGATGCCCTGGCTCAGCTGGAATATGGTGGCCTTCATGCAGTTTGGTCAGAGAGAGGGGACATGATTGGGACATACAAGTACTTGAAAGGGATAAATCAGGTTGATAAGGAGAGTCTCTTTAAGCTGAGTGGCAACCATGTCACTAGGGAGCACAGTCTTAAGCTGGAGGGTGGATGGTTTAGGAGGGAGGTCAGGAAGCACTTCTTCACAGAGAGGGTGGTGGACACTTGGAATGCGTTCCCGGAAGGGGTCATCTCATTGAAGATGGTGGGCAGCTTTAAGAGAGGCTGGGATCGGCATAGGGGGAAGGTAAGAATTGTGGGTAGGGAGGATGGGAGGAGTGGGGAGGAGGGCAGGGACATTAGCTCAAGCTTCGGACCCTGCACTACGAGCAGATGTTATAGACCAAATGGCCTTCTGCTGGCTTCTTCGTATAACATTTCTTGCCCATGCTGCTCTGAAATTCAGGGGCTTCGTCACTCACTGCCTCTCCTTCTGGTCTTCCTAGGTTAAGTAGGAGGTTCCTAGCACCCCTCTTGTGGTGTGCCACACTTGCATCACTACTGTTCTCTGTGATAAGAGGACGGAACAGGGTTGGTAGATCCACCCAGAGGAATCTCCAGCCTGCTGGTGGTCCAGACCTCCTTCCTAGCATGGGTTGAATTCTTGGATCGGTCTCCCTTCCTTCTATTTCTCCCAAAAAGCATTTATCAGTTTTAGTTCTAAAGACCATGGGGCTGGCTCCATAGCGTCGAGCGAAGGGGTTCGCTTGGCATGCTGGCAACCCGGGTTTGCTCCCTGAGCCCGGGTGCCAGGAGCAGAGACTGGCATGGAGGGATTACAGTGCATCCATTGGATGCTTCCCTCCTGGGGGCCGGGCAGGGCCTCAGCACCTGGAGGTGGATTGGGCGACGTGGCTTGGGGGCACGAAACCTCGACCCCTGCACGCTCCACACCTCCGTTGCCGCCACATTCAGCCAGGTTAAGGCGGAGGAAGTGGAGAGCAGAAAAACCTCCCCCCAAGCGACCAGATGACTGCCACTGGTCCCCTGATGCCACAAAGCCCCAGAAAGTGTCCAGTCTGACCCTGCAGCACCTGGGATACAAAGGTGCGCCTAATGGTGCACCCCCGAAGGGAGGGACCCTCCCAGCGGAGGGATACGTCAGGTTATCCAGGCGGCTAGGGGCGGTGGTTGGCAGAAAGGGGACAAGTGGTGCTGAGGTGCACCTTGGAGGCCCAAGAGAGTGGCCGGTTGAGGGGGCCTGGGGAGAAGCATGCCAAAAAAATAACTAACACACACACACAAAGAAAGACCATGGGGAAATTTGCTTGGATGCACCACCTATCTCCCCCGGTCATGAGGGGTCCCTGTGCATTGCCAAGCTCATACCTCAGGTGACTGCAAGAAATGCCTCACAAGGTAATCACCCTTCCTAGAAAGATCTGTTAAGTGTTGACTGATTTCCAGGCAGAGGCCAGTGTTGGCAGTGGGTGTAGAGGTGCGCCTACTCCCCATGACCAGCCCGCACACCATGTGGTTTCCTGCTCCCTCCCAGCCCCCGAGCCATCTGTATTTTAATGCCAGTCTGGCTCCTATCAGTTGCTACTTTTGTGATCTGCTGTGTGCTGTGGTTCGCTACATCTCTCCTAGCTCTGTGGAGGGTTGCCTGCTTTGGGTACTGCTTACTGCTCCACCACACTGCCTAGTAGAACTGGACTCGGTTGGTGCTTTGCTTTCATGGTACTGTAACAGCTTTGGTCTCCAAGGCATTCCCTTGATCCAGAAGGTCTCTCAGGCTGTTAGACCACTCTCTTGGCTCCTGCAGGTGCATGAGGGTCCCACCAGGCCCCCTGTGCTGGAGAGCACCTCACATATCCCCACCACAGTGTAAGCCAAAGAGCTCACGGTGATCCACAGCAGTTACTTGTGGTGTGTGCCCTGTCTGCAGCATGGCTAGTTTGGCTCTGGTACAGGTCCTCCCTGCCAGGGCTGGGACCACCCCTAACTTTTTTATTGGAATGCCCTGGGTCAGACCTCCAGATCCCCAGGGGCGCACCCCCTCCCCCCTTAGTCTGAGCAGGCACTAGACTCGAGTTACAAGCCTAAGCAAGCTGTCACGCACCATCTGAGTGCATAATAAGGGTAGGAGCCCTTCCCTTGTTCTGGTCTAGCAATTGTGTGCCTTCTGAGTCATGTTCGGTTTGCCCGCTCTGTATATATAATGTAGAAGTGGCAGGTTGATTCTTAAGGTGGGGGGATTGTGTGGCCAGTGGTGTTACTCATTTAACCTGCATATCCTTTATTGTGCTCCCTCAACTGTGGAACAAGTTGCAAAAAACTTTGAAATTAACTCACCCCATCAGCCTAGCAGCTTTTAAATCTCTATATCTCATAATGAGTCCTGTGCTCATCTACCCTAAATAGTGACTCCTATGAGTCCAAGCACACTCATTAATTACTACTGTTAAAAGACTGATCACATCTGTAATCGACTCTTCCCTCTCCCCTTTTTCTACCCCCATATCTGTCCCTTCCACATTCCTTTGACCCTGGTTCCAGCTCTAAATTCTCCATACCATATCACTACATATCTTTTTATATTTGGTTTTATTTGTGTTCGTTGCACCTGATATGTATATTTCTTTACTTTTATGAAAAATTGTGTCCTACCCAAAACTAGCTGTATCTTCTGTTCCAAACATGTACTACTACTGTCAGTGCTACCTGCTGATACTTTGTATATACTGTATTATTGTATCTCACTTTATTTGTATTATTACTATTTTCTTGTGTGTCGCATCCCATGTATATTGTCCCTTGTTCCTTGTTAACAAACCCAGGTCCTCCTCAAAAATGAGCTTGCTCAACAGTGATCGCCTGGTTAAATAAAGACTGGTTGATTGATATCCCCGGGTAGTTTGAACATAAATCCTTATTCTGCTTTGTCACCTTCATTTTAGCAAGCAGGGCTGTATCCCCTACGTGTTGCTGCTCCACCCGGCACCCACATGGCAGGGCCAGAGGTGGAAGGCTGTCCTCCTACCATTCCCAACCCCCGATTAACAAATCCGGATTGGCCCTGGACCAAGAGCAGGCTATGGTGCAACCCTCCACCTTTTTTTCCCCTGATGCCACGAGTGTGCAGTACATAGATACATAGACAGTGTCGGCAGATAAGGGCCTACGGCCCACCCAGTCTGCCCATTTGAACTTGTAAGTTCAGTTTGTTTTCCTAGAAGTCTGTTGTCCCTTACCCCTGACCTCCAGAATTCCTTTATGTCTATCCCATGCATTCTTAAATCCCGTGATTGTTTCAGCCCCCACCACTTCCTCTGGCAGGGTGTTCCACTTGTCCACCAACCATTCTGTGAAGAAATTCTTCCTCATGTTTCCTCTGAATCGTCCTCCCTCCAACTTCATCCCATGCCCTCTAGTCCTGGTACATCTTTTCGCTTAAAATAGTGTATTCCTGCACCCTGTTCCTCCCTATGAGATACTTGTATGTCTCATCATATCCCTCTCTCCTCCTCTCCTCCAGGGAGTACATGTTCAGTTCCTTCAACCTATCTTCATAGGACTTGTGATGCAATCCATGCACCATCTTTGTTGCCCTCCTCTGAACCTTCTCTACCCTGTCTATGTCCTTACGTAGGTATGGTCTCCAGAACTGTACACTGCACCGGTGGGGCCTCACTAGTGTCTTGTATAGCGGAATTATGACCTCCCTTTTCCTGCTGGTGATGCCCCTGCCTATACATCCCAGCATCCTATTTACTTTACCTGCTGCCTTGTCACACTGTTTCTTACCTTGAGGTCATCAGAGATGATAACCCCAAGATCCCTTTCCTGTTTGGTGCATGCTATATCCTCACCACCCAACTGATATATAGTGCCAGGGTTTTTGTGCCCCATATGCATTATCTTGCACTTCATTGCATTGAATTTCAACTGCCAAACCCCTGACCATTCTTCAAGTTTCTGCAGGTCCTTCTCATTCTGTCTACACCCTGTGGTGTGTCTACTCTGTTAGAGCTTTGTGTCATCAGCAAACAGTGAAATTCTGCCTTCTAGGTCCCATGCAATGTCACTGATGAAGATGTTGAATAGGACCGTCCCAGCACTGATCCCTGTGGTACCCCACTGGTCACTCTTCCTCTGTGGAGTGACAGCCATTTACCACCACCCTCTGTGTCCTGCCACCCAGCCAGTTACCTACCCACCACACTAATGTCCTGCCCACACCCATATTCCCCAGTTTGTGTAGTAGTCTTCTATGTGGCACAGTGTCAAAGGCCTTGCTGAAGTCCAGATAGGCCATGTCCACTGCCCTCACCTGATCCACCTCCCTAGTCACCCAGTCAAAAAATTCAACGAGGTTGGTCTGACATGACCTCCCCCTGGTGAAACCATGCTGCCTTGGGTCCTGTAGTCCATTGACAACTAGATGTTCCACCAATCTCTCCTTCAGTAGTGCTGCCATGATCTTCCCCACTACCGAGGTGAGGCTGACTGGTCTGTAGTTCCCTGCTTCCTCTTTGTTCCCGCCTTTGTATAAGGGGACTACATCTGCTGTCCTCCAGTCTTTGGGTACCTCCCCTGTTTCCAGTGATCAGCTAAACAGGATAGCCAGAGGTTCAGCCACAACCTCTTAGTTCTTAGTTCTTTAAGGACCCTGGGGTGCACCCCATCTGGCCCCATTGCTTTATCAACTCTTATTACTTCCAGTTCCTTCAGGACCCTTTCTTGTGTAAAGGGACTTGTGTCCATTTCTGCACCATTCTCACCCCTTGTACTCCCTTCAGACCCATTACCCTCCTCTTCCTCAGTAAAGACTGAGCAGAAATACCTGTTCAATATGTCAGCTTTACTGTTGTCATCCTCCACGAGTCCCCATCCTCCCCTTCAGTCTCACTATTCCTCCCTTTGTCTTTCTTTTTTCACTTATGTACCTGTAAAAGGTTTTGTCCCCTCTACCCACTGATTTTGCAATGTGTTCTTCTGTCTGAGCTTTGGCTTCCCTTACTGACCTCCTTGCCTCCCTTTGCTTCTCCTGGTACTTCTCCCTATCCCCTTCTGCCTGTGTCTTTTTGTATTGCCTGAATGCAATCTTTTTGGCTTTCACTTTCTTTTATACCTCTTTGGAAACCATAATGGTCTCCTCTTCCTTTCCTCTTGCTAACCTGCTTAATGCATAATTCTGTTGTTCTTGTAATCCCCATTTTCAATACTGCCCACTGTTCCTCAACCCTGATTCCTGTCCCATTCCCTTAATGCCTCTTTCAAATATCTCCCCATTTTCCCAAAGTCTGCCCCTAAAATCCAGGATACGTGTTTTTGTGTGGTTTGGTTCTGCTCTTCTGTGATTTCAAACCACAATGACTGGTGGTCACTGTTCCCCAGGTGCTCCCCACTGTTACCCCCCATCACACTGTCCCTGTTTGTGAGCACAAGGTCCAGTATTGCCTTCTGCCGAGTTGGTTCCATGACCAGTTGCTTGAGGAAGGCACCTGAAGGAGTCCAGGATAAATCTGCTCCTAGTCGATGCTGCTGCTGGGATGCTCCAGTCCACGCCTGGAATATTGAAGTCTCCAACCAGTACTACCTCACCCTTGTCTGCCATCCTTTGGATGGCTATCATCAGCTCCCTATCTGTTTCTTCCTCCTGGGCTGGTGGTCTGTAGACTACACCTGTGCGGATGGCTGTCCCCATTTTCCTTTCCAGCTTAACCCACAGTATCTCTCCCCCATTTTGTTCCTCCTGGATCTCTGTGGCCCTTATGTCATTTTTCACATACAGTGCCACTCCTTCTCCCTTCCTGCCTGCTCTGTCTCTTCTGAATATGTTGTAGCCAGGTATGGCCATCTCCCAGTCATGGTTATCATTACACCAGGTTTCAGTGATGGCCACAATGTCCAGGTCTGACTGCACCATGACAGCCTCCAGATCTTCCATCTTGTTGCTAAGGCTCCTGGCATTTGCACACATGGCTTTCCATGATTTGACCTCCCTAGACTGTTTCGCTGTTCTACTCCAGCCCCTTCCTTGGTTGTCCTTTATCCCTGGTTCTCCTTGCTGTCTGCCCTTCTGCTGAATTTTGCCCCCTTTTCTGCCTATCCACCTCTTGGGCACTAATCTCCATCTTTTGCACACTGCTTTGAAGAGATAGCTTCTCCTCTGGTTCACTGGTTCCACTGCTTCCACTGCTAGCTGTGGGGGGTGAGCAAGTAGGTACCCTCCTTGCTGGCCTGCCAGCCCCCTTTGCTAGTTTAAATGCTTGTCAATGTAGCATTTAAACTGCTTTCCCCGCTGAGGTCACCTCCTTGGCTAACCTTCACATCCTTTCCTTCCACTTCTCTGGGTACCTCTATTTGGTTGTCCTCGTTTGCCAGTGTGGCATATAAGTTCTTGAGTGGAATAGGATCTGGGATGTGCCTCTGCCTGACCGCTCTAACCCTCCCTGAGCCCACTGTCATCCAAGTGCTCCTCATTCTCGGCATCCTTTGAGGCAGTTGCATTGGACTGGGTGGTCTCTGGATAGGGGTGATGGTACTCCTGACCCAGTTTACTTCCCGCTCTGAGTCTGGCTACCTCATCCCGCAGTCCAGAGAGATGCATGCAGATAGGGCAGCACCTCAGTGTCCAGAAGGTCTGCCTGAATATGGCTGTCCCACAGCCACTGCATTGCACCACTCCCCACGTTATACTGCTATTCCACTACTTGTCTGCTACTGAAGCTCTCCTAGTTCCCTTTTTATTAATTTACTGTCCTAAAAATCCTGCTACTGATCCTCAGATAATTTTCTTTAAAAAAAAAAAAAAAAAAAAAAAAACAATAAATAAATGCTTCAAAACACTTGTCTTGCCGAGGGTGGGCTTCTTCCACCTTATGCCCCTCCTACTTCACACCCCTTACTATACCCTGTGTTTAGCTCCTGTCAATCAGATTTAACAGGGCATATAATTAAGAGTTGCATTGTGCGAGTTCCGCCTCTGCTGAGATGCCCCCAGCACTCTGGATGCAAAGTCTCCCATGCAGAGCGACTTGTGTGCACCACCAGCTGGATTCCTTTAGGTAGCAGTCAACTGGTGAGTTGCAGACATTTTCCCCCATCCCTTCCCCGAGGGCGGAGAACTGTCTTCTGGACATTCAATCCTTCCTTCCCTGGCTAACCCCTGGGGGTGGCCCCCTTTACAGCGACACCACAACCACGAAAGCCGACAAAACACCTTTACAGCTGTAATGGTCTACGGTTCACCGACACAGCTTCTCCCAGTGTTGTGCCCCCTCTCCGAAACAACTCGACCTGAGTTGATAATATATAATGTGTGAGATGCAGGTGTGGGGACAGCCCCCCCGCAAACAACACTTCCTTCGATATTTTGTGCCCACCTCTGTATGGGATGTCTGCAGATTTGCTGTCAATGAACAGTGGTGCTTCCGACCCCTGGCAGTCTGTGTCTGTTCCTGAACATGGGTCACTGATGTGACGGTAGGTAAGGCACTTGCAGCACCTCAGCCCCTCACACCACCGAGTTGGCCCCTTCTTACAGCGTTTAGTTTGCGGTTGGGGAGGCTGTCCACTATGGCGGATGAAGAGCCCTTGTGTTTGCCGTTGGAAGAGTCTGTGGCAGCACTCTTCAGTTGGCAGCAGCACATGGAGGAACTGGTAGCAGCATGGAGGGCTGGCTGTGGGGAATAGGAAGTTGCTGCATTGACGGACATGTTTATATGCAAGTATGTGGGGGGTTTGAGGTAAGGGCATTTTTGGTTTTTTAGTATGTTGGGGTTCTAGTTGTGAGAACTTGTGACGTCCGAAGTTGATTTCAACGTGTCATTTAGGTTCGGGTGGTGGTTGCACGTTAATAGTATTGTAATAAGGTGTATATTCTATGTCTATACCTGCAATACCCTGTGAATAGGTTCTTCATTATATTGTAATAAGTTGTGTAGTTTCATCGGTAGTGTTGATTACTATCAGATATGGGGAAATATCTGAATTTTTTTCCTATAGGAAAAAGTCCCAACCGTGTATGTGTGTGTGTGAGATGAAATTTGTGACAAAAAGTAAATGTCCACCCGGGAATGTAAGTAGTAAATATACATGCCCAAAAATTTTTTTACATGCCACCCCCTTTATATTACTCTCAATAGCCCCCAAGCCCAGAAATGGGCTTCTTATATTGTATTTTTTTTTTTTTAACCCAGCTTTATTGCAGCCCGTTGTCATTACAAATACAGCATGAACATTTTGTATAGCCACTAGGGATATGCCACCCATAAGAATTGATGAGACATACAGGTTCCATAATTTGTATTACGATCCAGTACAATCTTCTTTTTGGGTGCAAAAGCAATTTGTAATGAAACATAAATTTGGGCAGACCTAACAGTGGTATCTTCTAAGCAGAAAGAGGAAAAAAAACAGAAACAACTTTTAACATTTTGAACTAGATAACTGTCTACCATAAAGTATGTGTGTTAAATGCCTAGTAATTACGGGTATGGAGTAACATTTACAATTAAGAGAAAATTCTGAAGATGGCTGCAAGGTCTTTTTATTTCCTTTTAAACCTTTACTGTCCTCAGTCCTTAAAAGACCAATCAGTTGCTCCCAAGCCATGAAAAGTTGTGTTTTTTTTTTTATTATTTTGGATCTGTCTGCCCTGCTCCTTCGCAGGATTTATCCTCAAGCCCTTAAAAAGGGCTTTTAACTTTATGCTACTGGGTGGTGGCAGGCAAGGCAGCCCTTAAAAGGACTGTGAATGCTGGTTCTTGGCTGTTTTAAACCCTAAAAAGGGCTTAAATCTGTGCTCTTGGCCTGCTGCTGCTGCCGTGACGCCAAGTCCCAACCAATCTGACTCCATTCATGATGGATCCTGGTGGTCTGAACAGCGCCCACAAGCAACGCTTTGTGGGAGAGGGATCAGTCACTAGCAGCAGTCAGTTGGTGTCTCTCCAGAGGCTGTGACCCAATGCCTGAGAGCTCCTGCCTCCCGTCGTGTGACTGCAACTGACGACAAAGTATGCAGTCGCATAAGGAGGTTTCCAGCACATTGGTCCTGGCTCCAGCTAATTTCGCTTCACCCTGGCCATGCTGAGTGCACTGCTCATGCACTTAAACAGGCGCGCCACGCAGAAGGAGGCACCACCGGGGGGAGGTCAGGCCATTGGGAGAAAGGTAAAATGGCACTCTGGGAAGGGCAGGCCATGGTGGGGAGAAAAAATAAATTTAGTGACACAAAGTGGGCTACCTTAGTTACTCTAGTGGACAGGCACCAAGAAGCTGTAGGCGCCCTTCAATAAAACTGCCTGCCCTGGGGCACCTCAACTAGAGGAATTTTGAGCCCTATTTGTGTGTCTCGAGATATATAATGTCTAGATATATAATGTATAGAGAGATACTACTGGATACATATATTTACTGAATTAGTGTGTGTATAACACTTAATTTTTTGCATGTTCTAGGTGCCACATTACACCCAGATATGCTGTGATGCTGTAATAACCACACTTCAGGTGACTGAAGGCCTGTTGTTGTTGCATAGCTGAACATGGGCAATGGCTCCCTTTTTGAAATCCTAGACTCCTGGAATAACTGTCTTAGTTTGAAAGCGAAGAGACTTTTTTTTTCCCCCTGGGAGACAGAATTTTTATTCATTCTGTTTGTGGATTGGCAGTCACAAGCTACAGAAAATCTTGTAGGTCTACTTGCTTGCTTGCTATATGTAGGCGTGATGGTAAGACTGGAATAGAACTAAACAGAAATACAGTGTACAGGAGAATAAGCCAAGCTGATCTATTGTAGTTTATCAAGAAATAATGTGAGAAATCCCCCAGCCTTCAAGCTGAATGCATGTTTTTGTTACACACGACTGATTACTTTTAGAAGTTAACAATTGCATTTTACATGCATCTGTAATCATTAAGAAGATATTAGTCTCTCAAATTGAGTTGTAATCAGATTGAGTTTACATGCCCTGGGTACTCGATTACAGCAGCACTGAGGTATTCTTGTATGTATTGCTAAATATATAAAAAAAAAATCTTATAGCTATATGATATGATTTTGTTTTTTCATAAACTGCTATTCATAGTGGAATGCCGCAGCATGAAATTCGGTGTTCCTTTTGCAATTTTGGTGTGCTCTGAATGTCAGATATAAGCCCAAGCCTGATATCGCATGTCACCTTTTAGTACAGTGCGTTACAGAAACTGCCTTGCAGCAGCCTGGTGGGTGGGTGTCAGTCAGAGATACTTGTGGCCTTCTATTTGTGTGCCATCGTTTACATACGGTACTAGGTGCTAATAGCGAGGGAATAATCACGACAGTCAAAATAGTGAGTGCAATACAGTGTGAATACAGAGTGTGAAAGGGAAAACTGCCACACTATTGCAAGAGCGAGAAACCAACATGAGAAAAAAAACAAGCAAAGTAACGACACCCGAAGTGCAAAGGTGCTAAAACATACTCGACAATCTGACATTTGCAAGGGGCTTTGCCCGTTACCCCACATATATAAACAGACTCGGATGCACTTTCCCTGAATACAGGGAAAGATGGTGGTGGTGGACAGACGCCGGGAGGGTCATGTAGGTGGGGAGTAAAGCTTCTTGCGGGAGCTGCGGCAACAGTGTAAGGAAACAATAATAATTACCGGCAATAGGAAGCCTCGAACCCTGGTCTGACACACCACAGCCGCCAACACTAACCACTACACCACGCTGGCAGCCTGGTTGGGAGGTGACTGCAGCTACATTATCTTGGTTACATTCACAGCACAAGAAGTCACACATGGCACTCAAATGACCCGCGTTGTTCTGTGCCACTTGCTGTTTTTGCTGCGCTGTTTTCACCTGACACCTTTACATACAGTACTGAAGTCAGTTGTAATAAGAGTGCTCTCATATTTGGCAAGTAAACAGTGGTTGTGCGCCCCCCCCCCCCCTTTTTTTATTTTATTTTTTTTTTTTTTGTTTAACCATTTCAAACCTAAAATGTAGTTTGAGAAATAAAAACATAGAATCTGTGTTTTGGATTCTGCCAACTCTCCATGTTTAATTAACAAAAAAAAATTGAGAGCTACAAGAGAGGAAAAATGTGCTGACCAGACAGCCTAGTAGTACTCTTGTCTAGCTTTTTGGCCTCTGGTCACCATCTACACCTTTTTCAGGCATTCCCAGGGCCCCTAACCACCACTCTCCCCCCGATCATGCCAGCAGGCATCAACATGGGGAGGCATATGAGGGCTCCAGCTGCCGTCATATGTGGTGATCGTGACACATTACTTTTTCTCCCCAGGCTGGCATGCATGCCATGGCGCGAGATGCCGCATATGCACAGCACCTGCTTCCAGTTGATTGGGAGGCCGTTGTTGCTCCTCTGCCCAGCCTCTGGATCATTACACCTATTTACAGTTACGTTCATCAGTTCATCTTACTGTCAGATATTGGGCCTAAACTCCCACTGTAAGCACAGAACTAAAGTGCTCACTGAAACGAGGAGGGGGAGATTAAAGAAAGATGTACGCAAGCCTCTTTTCACATAAAAAGTGGTGAACAGATGGAACAAGCTGTTGGAAGAAGGGGTGATGGTCAAATCCGTAAGCAATTTCAAGCAGGGATGTGGCAGACGTATGAGCTCTGTCAGAAGGGGAGGGTTGAAATGAGAGGGCAGGATGTCCTCTAGGACCAGTGCAGAATTGTTGGGTAGGGTGATCAGACTGTATGGGCCAATAGGACTTTTAACTGCAGTCAACATCAGTATCTGGGTATGTACATTTGCTTATCCCAAGTCCTTTTTCACCCTTCCACTCTCTCTCTCTCCATTCTTTGTCCTTAAAATACTGTATTGTACCTGTCTCCTTTCTATTATATACCTGAAAAATATTTTGTTTTCCAGCATACAGGAGCCTAGTACACCCTGCTGCCTGATCATAACATAAACACCTTCTCTTGATAGCCAGTATTTGTCAGTGACTAGTTATTGATTTGTAAGTATAGCTAACTTCATGAACTCCTGTGGCTTCCAAACTCTGGAGAGAGCCTTGCCTTGCTCTGTCTTATCTAGGACTGAGTTGCAGCACAGTTTTAAACTTCCTGAAATAATAGCCATATCACGCCAGTATTTCAGGATGCCTGCAGCTTTTTTTAATTATGTAAAGGAGTGGGATGTACTTCTCAACCTTGTGGTTTCTCATAAGAGGGGCTTTTCCTTCTTTAACATGAAAAATAAAATTCTTCCCACTGCCCAAGCATGTATCTTCTGCGCTCTATTGGGCCACTTCTGCCCCTGCTACTACCTGTCCAACCACTGGCCCTTCTTACTGCCTTCCAGATCCAGGCACAAGTTATCTGGCAAGGATCATTTGAGATTGCTCCCTTGCTATGGGGTTCGGTCCAGCCCAGCCTAAATGACCCAGGAACTAAAATCTGCCTGGTCAAGGAATCTGGAGGAGCAGGTGGTGCCAAGGCTGCCAGCATAGGAGCAGTAGGCTGGTCATCATTCCTACCCTGGGGAATTTTTTTTCCTTTACTTCCTCCAGCCTCCGATGATGCAAGTGGATCAGTGTGCCCTTAGCACTGAGCTTTTGAAGGGGGGGGGGACAATGTCAAGTTGTCCCTCACAGTTTCAAGGCCGACCTGCCTCCCCAAGAGTGCTAGTGCAGTAGACCGACATTACCCTCCGGCCCAGAGCTTCAGCATGAGTGTCACCAGCTTGGGACAGGGAGTCTGTCAGACCACAAACCAGGGTCTTTCACATACGAACGTACTGTATTCCACTGGCACCACAGAGCCGGGCCCCTTTTCCAGTTTTTAAAGGGAGCAGTCAGACTCGTTTTTTTATTTTATCTTTTATTTTTGTGTCTGGTTAAATTAAATGCTTTGGTATCAGAATGAAAGGAAACTAGTTGTTTTTCAGTAAGTAGGAGCAGAATATCAGTTTGGTTAATGAGCCCCTGACAACTCTGGGACAAACGTTTTAATGTTAATGTGCACAGCTATCATGAATCAAAGTACCGGTGGTACTAAGGGATGTCAAGGTGTCCTAGGCAGAAGCAGTACCCCACTGAAAATGAGATGCAGCTTCTCAGCTATCTTGTAAACCACTTTGAGATATAGTCATAAAGCAGTACACTACATAAGTGAAAATTCTATACTTTTCTGCAGTCCATTCCACACACTGCCAGTATTTAATCAAAATGCCAATGTTCGTGAGCCGTTTCAAATAAATGTTTCTCATTTAGAATAAAACACTTACTTGATCGTGCCAGTCCATCGCTGTGGTAGGGCTACTGCTCGTGATGCACTTGACCCAATCAGGAACGAGCTCGGTCCATTGGGCAGCCAGGTGAGGGAGGAAGGGTCAATGTTTTCACTACATTGCTGCCACCTGGGTCACCCCCAGGTGGTAGTGCAGCATTAGGCACAGTAGGAGGGAGGATTTCAGCTATGTGCCTGGCTGGTGTGCCACAGTGTGTCCCTCCACACTGCACACCTAGCATGCTAAGAGAGAAATGGATAAAATGGCCTTGGCACGTGGGCCGACGGACCCCAGTATATCAGAGATCTGGCGCCTACTGGCAGTACCAGAGACATGGGGGGGGGGGCGGTGTTATCTCCCCCACCCCATCACTGCATGGGGGGGGATAAGCCAACAAATTTTGTTTGGTATGCTGCATTATCCTAAAGGATCAAAATGTGTTACACATATAGAAACATAGACCATGATGGCAGAAAAAGACCATTGATCAATCCAGCCTGTGTGGAGTGCTCCTTCAAAAGGACTCCCATCTGGGGACCCATTTGCTAGGCTAATTATCCATGAAAATTACCCACTCTGATGACTCCAGGGTTGTACATGGTGGTAAAAGGTCGAGGGCTGTTTTTTAATCAGCCCTGAGACAACTCTGAAGGGTCCTCCCTGCAGTCTTTGAGGATGTATACATTCAGCCTGGGAATCGATCAAGAAACTGATCACCGACCACGGACCAGTGTCATTTGGGCTTTTTCCTCCAGCTTAATGTTGGAGTCCATGAACATTCCTTTGGACCCAGTTCAGAAGAGGGCTGAATGCCCCTTAACTGACATTCTAGTTATGAGTGAGTCCCCAGGGGTTGCCTTTCTCATGGCCTGAGCCATTATGGGACTGGCTCTGGAACTTTGGCAGCATCCAGAATCCTGCCTGGCACCCTCAGCCTGTGTGGTATGCGAATACGTGGTCCCTACCTGCTCTTTGTCTGGATTCTCCACCTTCCCCTAGGCTGAGGGCCTGGTCTCTTATTCCATTTTCTGGAAATCCAGCATTACTGGGGATGTGGACAAGCACCCCTTCCCCCCCCAACAAGGAGTTGAAGAAGCTTGACCATGCAGCTAAGAAAGTCTATGTCCTGTCCTCCCTTGGTCTCCACAAGGTGAGCTATGCCTTGATGATGGTCCACTTCAGTCACACACTGCTGGGGATGCTTGATGATAACTTACCTGCCGACAAGCAGCTTCTCATAAAGGTCATCCGAGACCAGGGTCCAGCACTGGCTAAACACCAGACCCACATGGCCTTGAACATTGGCAGTTCTTATGCCCATGCCATGGTGACGTCCTTTGCAGTGCATCTCAGGGCCTGGCTGAGGATCTTCACCTTCACAGTAGATACTTTGCACAGGTTGGCCGATGCTCCTTTCCTGGGCGCCATCCTCTTCAGCCTGTGGTGGATGGGCATCTCATAAGAATCAAAAAATCGATTGCCACCCTGTACTCTGTGGCTTCATCCCAAAAGGACCTGAAGGGTCAAAAGTAAAAGAAGGCCTTTAGTTTTGGCCCTTTCAGTGACAGCAGTCTTGGCAGCTGCAGCCCCAGCCAGGGCAATTCCAAGCCTGGTGCCCTAAGGCCAAGTTCTTTAGCCAGGGGCCCAAAACAAGGGTGTGTGTGTTGGGGGTAGTGGAAGTAGTGCCCCTCTGTCCTCAGTGGCTGGAAAATTGGGGGTCACCTCCGCAGGATTTACATACTGAAGATAGAATATTAATAAAAAGAGAAAACACAGGGCCTAAAATGGACCCTTGGGGTACCCCACAACCAGTTGAGCAGACATTAGATTTAGCTAGTCCTGTATTAACAAACTGTGAGCGGTTAGACACTAACCCATGAACACATATTATTGGGGAAAAAAAAATACCTCTGAGTTTAGAACAGAGCAAATCATATTCAGTCAGGTCAGATGCCTTGGTTAGATCCACAAACACTGCTCTGTCATAAGGCCATTTTCAAAACCCTTCAGGACAGAGTTTGTGAGCCTAACCAAGGCCTGTTCCACGATTCCTATGGAATCCATGTTGCTGAGAACAGAGAACATTGTAAGTTTCAAGATAAGTATTAATTTGATTAGCAATAATCTTCTCTAACAATTTACTTAAAGGATTTAAAATTAAAATGGGTCCAAAGTCCTCAAGAAAGTCAGCATTTATTTTTCTTAGGAACAGACACTACCCTTGCACATTTCCAATCAGATGGAAATTGGCAAGTTATCACAGACAAATTGGAAATAGAACAAAGAGGATCAACAGCATAAGGAGCAGCCAGCCTGTGAAAACACCCATCCAGCCCACCCCCGCAGTCACTAAATTTGCTGGGAACAGAATAAGAGTTTTAATACATCCTTTCTTGTGACTTTCTTAAAATAAAAACTGGTCTCCCAACAGGAGAACCATCCTGACAAAGATCAGCAGTAAGTACTTGTGAAGTGTTCGCCTTATAACTAGACAAGTCCAAAAATTTTTCGTTCAGAAAACTGGCAGTCTCAGTGAGATCAAAGAACTCTAGTCCATTAACTTTCAGTTGCTTTATAACACCTCTAGACTTGGGAGACAATAAGGAATTAATATTTTTCCCAAAACTTCCTAGAATCAGACCAGCTAGCCTCAAATTGTGCTCTGTAAAACTCGCTTTTTGCCATTCTTACTAATTTAGAAACCTTATTCTGTAAACGACGATATGTGTTTAATAATGAATTAGACAAACTTTTCTTGTAAGTTTACCAAGGTAGATTTTGCTGCTTTTTACACATTTTAATATCTCCAGAAAAACATTTGTTAGATGCACCCCAGATTCTTAGAGTATGTAACATTTATTCTGTATTGGGATTAATTGACTGCAAAAGAAATCAAGAGGCATATCAGTATACGGAATAGAGAGAGTCGCATCAATATAAGGAATAGAGAAAGACCAGTGAAATGAGGAGAGAATGAGCACTTAGACCATCTAAATCAATATTTTTTGTTCCATAGGTAATTTGTACTTTATTTTCTCCCCAGTCCCCGAGCCTTCACGTCCCAAACGTGACTCGCGTGTATGGAGGCATGCGCACGTCACACCCTACGGGACGCCCCACCCTATTTGTCTCTCTGTTGCCGCCTGCCACTGGACCGCCATCTGGTGACGACGGGACTACGGGCGGGCGACCCACCCACCGGGAGAGGGAGAGCCAACGCTTCATCCTGCTCTCACACTCCCCAGTGCTGGCACCCCGAAGACCCAAAGTCGTTCCCGAACCTGGGTCGCCTGCGTAGTGCAAGGTAAGGTGTTCAGCGCCTCAGCCCTCAGTGCCACCGGGCCGGCCCTAAATCATTATTTTTAAAGCAACAATTTGAGCTGCCACCACCGGTTGGAAGGAGGCAGCGCAGCTCGAAACACAAGGAAGCAGCTCAGCAAGGTGTGTACAGTTGCCAGGCAACATGGAGCTGAAACACCTAAGTGTAAATTAATGTGAAGCCAGGGATTACCAGAGATTTAGACAGTCAATACAGTGTTCAAAGCAGCAGTGCAGCACCGCAACCTATTAGCAGGACAGCAGTATCTGTAGGCTGTAGCTGGGGGCTGATACAATAACAAGGGCTGCAGATAAGATCAAATTGTAGGGCTGTATCAGTTCAGAATAAAAACAGTGTGCAGTAGGGCAAGTAGCAGGCAGACAACAAACAAGTAACACAGTCGGTGCGGGGGGAAAAACACTTATCGTACTCCAAATGGCTTGATGGATGTACTTATGATATGGAGCAGGGCTAGCAAATTCACACAATGCACCGGTCAAATGACAAGGTCTCTGAGGCTTCCTAGGTATTCTAAGTACAGCAAACAAGTTGACAGATGACAAATGGGGCCACCAGAGCCTGCCACACTCCTACTGACCCCCGCTGCACTTTGCTGCACCATTCATGAGCCACTGTTGTAGATGCCGCTGCATCTAAGCTTGCCGCAGATTTAAACCTCCCAACCCCGCTAAACTGGACTGTCACCACCAATCAGGGGGAGGGGGTGTGGCTCGAACCACGGGGGAAACGGGTCAGCAGCGCGTGTACAGATGCCAGGCAACATGGAGCTGAAACACCTGAGTGTAAATTGATGTAAAGTTGGGGATTACCAGAGGTTTAGACAGTCAATAACCAATTCAGATGCTTCCTGTTACAGGCAGGGTGGGGTGTTCCTGCTGTTTCACGACTGCTGTGTCCCTGGTGGGTGGGTGGGTCATGAGGTCAGGAATCTATGGTCCACTGCAAGTGTATAGTGCTGCCAGTCAGACACGGGACATCAGACACTTACCAGAGGTGTCCAGCATCTAATCCAGAGCTGGCACTGCAGAAGTAGGAGTATGTGAGTGAGCTTAGTCACAGCCTACTTCTGTCCTGCCAGTGGAACTTCAGCTACTGTCTACACCCCAGTGCGGAGAAGATAAGAGGAGGAAATATACATGGAGCACAGGTGGATGATGACACCAGCCCCCTCCTAACCCACTGCAGCACCCAGAACTGTGGGTCCCAACCCTCTCCTTCTGGGAACTGAAGTTGACCACCTCCTCAACCTCTGGACTAATCCAGGGATTTCTATTCCAGAGGTTAAGGCAAGGAGTATACGGATCTTCTGAAGGGAGTACCTGTCCCTGCTGTAAGAAGGAATGCGTACAAAACACAAACGGTGTGTGTGGTGGGGGGGGGGGGCGGTCAATTCATTTGAAGTATCTTGGCTAAATGAACTGTGAAATAAAACAAAATATCATGCTTGTGGAGAACTTCCATTAACTGCATAGCAGTGGTCCCAAGACCCCTGGCTTTAGCTTGACTTTTGATCAGAAGAGCAAGGGCTGCACCCCACCATTTACTTTTTGGTCCATCTCTTTTCATTCAGATAAGGTACAGCATTTTACTAGAATGAGACACCTGCACTATTTAGTTGGACCCTTGAACATCTGCAACAGAGGGATTTAGGAAAAAAGTCTACTGCTTGAAAAGGCAGTTTATCGTCGGGTGAGATGTATCTTTGAAAGCGGTTCTTTTGCAGTTTGTCTTTCGCATATGTGAGGAATTGCTGGCATGCTCACACTTGGGTGTTAAATGAACAAATGTACTCTGTACACAAATAGGCCCAAATTATTTTTGTGTTTTGTTGTAGCTGCTCTACCACAGCAGAAAATGAAGCCTTTTCTTTGGTTTGAGGGAAGCTCCGTGTCTGTCCAGAAATGGTAAGATGAGTGAAAATGATCTTGCACATAACAGTGAATGGTGTTCATTGTTATGTGCGTTGGGGATGGAAGCTGAAGGAAACACAGCTAGGTTTTAGCAGGCTGGGTTGAGACACAGAAAACTGTCCTGTAATTAATTAAAAAAAAAAAAAAATCCATTTTTGAAAACCAGAGGTAGGGCTAGATCTACACTTAACCTTTCTCTCTCCTAAGCTGGTCTCCGGGCTTCCTTACTCCTGGGCTGTACTTCCTGATACTGATAGGTAGACAGGAATCGGACCTCTGCAGCAGGGGACATCCAGCCCTCCACTTCCTGTCTCCCTCAGTTTACTTCCTGCCTTCAGTGAAGCAGATACTCTGCAACAGAGCCCTGTCAGACATGGCAGGGCTGAAGAGACTGTAAAGTTATACATTTTTATTCTACATGTACAGCAAGTGTATTCTTGAATTACTAGGGGCGATTTGGAAATGCTCCATGGTGGGACCCAGTCTCAGCCTTGCAAGCTGCACAGACTGGCTCCCTGTGCTCCCTCACTTCCTGCACTTGAGCACTTGCCTCCCCACTCCGCCCCCCCGACTATCACCAAAGCCTAAGGCGCGCCTGGGCCCTGCTGTAAGTCCACAGGTGTCACCCGCATAACGGCAGCTGCGTCGACAAGCATAAGGGAAAATCAGCTCGTCAATGGGCGCCCAAAGCCCCTTTCATCGACGGCCACAGTACAATCAGGCTGTCGACGCGACTGCAGGTTGGAGAGCCGTTTACCTATAGGCGGCATTCTAGGCTCTCTGACGTCACAGATTTAGCGCGAGAAACATAGCGCTACAACGGCAGTACATTCAGTGGCTAAGGGGAACAGGCAGCCTCTCGTTTCATCGGTGACCAGCCTGGTTGCAGCTTTCTGCCTTTTGGGGGGCTCAAAGCAAAGCAGAAAAGGAGATTGCCCCAAATTCAGTATTTTCAAGGGGGCTATTACAAGATAGCCCACAAACATCAAGGGACTGCTCCAGAGCACAGCAATTCAGACTATTCAAAACATCTTAAAGGAGCAGGCTTCCACTAAGCCTAGGTAGCCAAGTGTGACTATCTTACCCCTTCAAGTTGCGGTACCAGGAGCTTATGCTTCCACTAAGGACAGGCCTCCCAGGTTCAGAAAGTGCCACAAGTGCAGAACACCTATGCTGGCCACATTTGCGGGGTCACTGTGTATGAAATGCGACAGTGCAGTATCCGCCTGCTTGGGATGAGGTGGACGAAGCTTCCGCCTCAGAATATCAGGAGTCGCAAGACCAGCCTAGGGGCTCAGGCCATTCCCCAACTCTAGAGAGACGTCGCCACTTGGCTGGGGCTCTAGCCCCAGATCTGATAGAGAAACTGAATTGAGCCTTTGCTGTCAACCCCTCATGTTTCGATGTCCTTCAGCAGCCTAAGGAACCCAGGACCCATAAAGCCACACGCAAGCGCACCCCTTCCTCATCCTCAGACGAGGGATCCCCCCCCCGCCTCATGCCATGATAGGAGGAGGAAGAGACCTAGACCCAGATCCAGGAGTTCTTCCAGACACACGGACACAGCCCATGGGAAGCACAAGCGGGACAGGTCCCCCACAGGGTCTGACTATACTTCCTTAGAAGAAGGAGAACTCCCCAGTTCGGTTTCCGACTGGGAGGCCTCACCAACCAGAAACTTGAAACTGGAAGATCTAGATTATTTCATTAAAAAGGTGTCCGAGGAGATGCACTTGAGCTCTCCCACTTCTCCAGAGCCCAAACGAGCTAAGCCGGCATTCCGGCTAGTATCAGCTCCGAAGCCTATGATGGCTTTTCCTCTACCCAGGCTATCAAGGACTTCTTAAAGGAAGAATGGCAGGGCCCCGAGTGTTCCATCCTTGTCCCTCGCGCCACCTAACCAAATTCTTAAAGTTTGACAAGAAGCCTGCAGAGAAATGTCATGACTGCCCTAGGATAGACCCTCTTATATCAAACCTCGAGAAAAGGATGGTGATCCCAGCAGAAGGCAGGGCCTCCCTACGAGACCCAGTGGACCTGAAAGTGGACACCTCTCTGAAGAAGGCCTTTCAGACCACTGCAACCTCCCTCAAGGCAGCTACGGCTAACCTCTATTCTGCCAGAGCCGCACTCTTCTGGGCCACTGATCTGGCATTCCAGCTCACTGACGAGCCAGACAAGAACCAGACCATTTTACAGCAATTACAGCTCATGGGTCTAGCTTCGGCATATTCGGCTGACGTGTCGGAGGAGGCAGTCAGATGCGCAACATGGGGCTATGTTCTACCAGACCTCGGCTCGACGCAACTTATAGCTGCAAGCTTGGCAGGCAGATGCCTTCTCGAAGATGCATTTGGTCAATGCCCCTACTAAGGAGGCCTTCTGTTCGGCTCAGCCCCCAAGGAGGCTGTCAGGGAAATCCGGGGAAACTGCGAAAGTACGAATGCCGCAGGCGCGAGGAAGGAATAGGCCCTGGATCTCAGGCTCCAGACAGAATTTTTGTGCCCAAAATTATTCCAGGGAGCAGAACAAGACGGCCCTAGGCAGTCGCTCTTGGTTCAACTCGCGTAACGAACATGGCTTCCGAGGCAGCAGGGGAGGCGCCCGGGATGTCAAGGGCGACTCCAAGAAATCACAATGAGGACTCAGACACATCCTTGTGTCAGGGGCAGACTTTCCAACTTTCTCGAGGAATGGGTCCACACCACCACAGACAGGTGGGTATTAGAAGTAATCCGCAAAGGGGTACTTCATTGAGTTAGATTCCTGGCCCCCCTGCCCCACATTGTGCCCTCACCAATCTCAGGCAACCTAGTAAAGCAAGCGGCAGCCCGGCAAGCAATTACAGATCTCATATAGTCGGCAGCGATTAAACCAATCCCCATTCCAGAAAGGAACAGAGGGGTGTATTCGCTATTCTTTATAGTACCAAAACGCTCAGGGGGCTTCTGGCCGGTGTTGGATCTCAAGTTTCTAAATGGCTTTGTTCATCATAGAACTTTCAAGATGGAGACCTTGGCCTCCCATAGATACATAGATACATAGACAGTGTCGGCAGATAAGGGCCTATGGCCCACCCAGTCTGCCCATTTGAGCTTGTAAGTTCAGTTTGTTTTCCTAGAAGTCTGTTGCCCCTTACCCCTCACCTCCAGAATTCCTTTATGTCTATCCCATGCATTCTTAAATCCCGTGATTGTTTCAGCCCCCACCACTTCCTCTGGCAGGGTGTTCCACTTGTCCACCACCCGTTCTGTGAAGAAATTCTTTCTCATGTTTCCTCTGAATCGTCCTCCCTCCAACTTCATCCCAAGCCCTCTAGTCCTGGAACATCTTTTTCGCTTAAAAATAGTGTTTTCCTGCACCCTGTTCCTCCCTGTAAGATACTTGTATGTCTCTATCATATCCCCTCTCTCCCTCCTCTCCTCCAGGGAGTACATGTTCAGTTCCTTCAACCTGTCTTCATAGGACTTGTGATGCAATCCATGCACCATCTTTGTTGCCCTCCTCTGAACCTTCTCTACCCTGTCTATGTCCTTACGTAGGTATGGTCTCCAGAACTGTACACTGTACTCCAGGTGGGGCCTCACTAGTGTCTTGTATAGCGGAATTATGACCTCCCTTTTCCTGCTGGTGATGCCGCTACCTATACATCCCAGCATCCTATTTGCTTTACCTGCTGCCTTGTCACACTGTTTCCCTACCTTGAGGTCATCAGAGATGATAACCCCAAGATCCCTTTCCTGCTTGGTGCATGCTATATCCTCACCCCACAACTGATATACTGTGCCAGGGTTTTTGTGCCCCATATGCATTATCTTGCACTTCTTTGCATTGAATTTCAACTGCCAAACCCCTGACCATTCTTCAAGTTTCTGCAGGTCGCTTCTCATTCTGTCTACACCCTCTGGTGTGTCTACTCTGTTACAGAGCTTTGTGTCATCAGCGAACAGTGAAATTCTGCCTTCTAGGTCCTGCGCCATGTCACTGATGAAGATGTTGAATAGGACCGGTCCTAGCACTGATCCCTGTGGTACCCCACTGATCACTCTTCCCTCTGTGGAGTGACAGCCATTTACCACCACCCTCTGTGTCCTGCCACCCAGCTAGTTACCTACCCACCACACTACTGTCCTGCCCACACCCATATTCCCCAGTTTGTGTAATAGTCTTCTATGTGGCACAGTGTCAAAGGCCTTGGTGAAGTCCAGATAGGCCATGTCCACTGCCCTCCTCTGATCCACCCCTAGTCACCCAGTCAAAAATTCAATGAGGTTGGTCTGACATGACCTCCCCTGGTGAAACCATGCTGCCTTGGGTCCTGTAGTCCATTGACAACCAGATGTTCCACCAATCTCTCCTTCAGTAGTGCTTCCATGATCTTCCCACTACCGAGGTGAGGCTGACTGGTCTGTAGTTCCCTGCTTCCTCTTTGTTCTCACTTTTGTATAAGGGACTACATCTGCTGTCCTCCAGTCTTTGGGTGCCTCCCTGTTTCCAGTGATCGGCTAAACAGGATAGCCAGAGGTTCAGCCACCACTCTCTTAGTTCTTTAAGGACCCTGGGGGCACCCCATCTGGCCCCATTGCTTTATCAACTCTTATTACTTCCAGTTCCTTCAGGACCCTTTCTCGTGTAAAGGGACTTGTGTCCATTTCTGCACCATTCTCACCCCTTGTACTCCCTTCAGACCCATAACCCTCCTCTTCCTCAGTAAAGATTGAGCAGAAATACCTGTTCAATATGTCAGCTTTACTGTTGTCATCCTCCACGCGGCCCCATCCTCCCCTTCAGTCTCACTATCCTCCCTTTGTCTTTCTTTTCACTTATGTACCTGTAAAAGGTTTTGTCCCTCTACCCACTGATTTTGCAATGTGTTCTTCTGTCTGAGCCTTGGCTTCCTTACTGACCTCCTGCCTCCCTTTGCTTATCCTGGTACTTCTCCCTATCCCTTCTGCCTGTGTCTTTTGTATTGCCTGAATGCAATCTTTTTGGCTTTCACTTTCTTTGCTACCTCTTTGGAAAACCATAATGGTCTCCTCTTCCTTTTCCTCTTGCTAACCTGCTTAATACATAATTCTGTTGTTCTTGTAATCCCCATTTTAAATACTGCCGCTGTTCCTCAACCCTGATTCCTGTCCCATTCCCTTAATGCCTCTTTCAAGTATCTCCCCATTTTCCCAAAGTCTGCCCCCTAAAATCCAGGATCGTGTTTTGTGTGGTTTGGTTCTGCTCTTTCTGCATTTCAAACCACAATGACTGGTGGTCACTGTTTCCCAGATGCTCCCCACTGTTACCCCCATCGCACTGTCCCTGTTTGTGAGCACAAGGTCCAGTATTGCCTTCTGCCGAGTTGGTTCCATGACCAGTTGCTTGAGGAAGGCACCCTGAAGGGAGTCCAGGATAAATCTGCTCCTAGTTGATGCTGCTGCTGGGATGCTCCAGTCCAAGTCTGGAATATTGAAGTCTCCAACCAGTACTACCTCACCCTTGTCTGCCATCCTTTGGATGGCTAGCATCAGTTCCCTATCTGTTTCTTCCTCCTGGGCTGGTGGTCTGTAGACCACACCTGTGCGGATGGGTGTCCCCATCATCCGAGAAATCCACCAGGGGGACTTTTTGCCTCAGTAGATTTACAAGATGCCTATCTACACATTCCCATCAGGAAGGCAAACTGTTAATTTCTGAGATTCAAAGTGGAAGATCACCATTTTCAGTTCAAGACGCTGCCCTTCGGCCTATCCACAGCCTCCAGAGTCTTTTCCAAAGTCCTTTTGACAGCGATTGCTCACCTCCGAATGCAAGGGATCCAGCTCTTCCCATACCTGGACGACATTCTTATCAAAGCCCCGGGCTTCGATCAAGCGGGTTGGACAGTGATGGAGGTCACACGGTGCCTCTCCTCTCTGGGATTCGTGATCAACTGGAGGAAGAGTTCCCCAGATCTGTGTCAGTCTCTGTCCCATCTGAGGGTGAATATCGACACGATCCAAAACGGTGTTCCCCACAGAACTGAAATTCGGAGAACTGAGGGCCCTCATCCTCAAATTTCGGGCAGCCTGTTCTCTGCCGGCCTGCTCCTTCATGCAACTCATGGGGACAGTGGTCTCCCTGGCAGACTCAGTCCCCTGGGCACTAGTCCACATGCGTCCTCTCCAGTCAGCTCTCCACCAGCAATGGTTCCAGTCAAGGGGCATAATGAACCAGAAGGTTCAAATATCCCACCAGGTGAAAGAATCCCTGATATGGTGGACTCAGCAGAACAACATCATGAAGGGTCTCAGCCTGGGGCACCCTCACCAGATCAGAGTCGCCACTTATGCTGGTCTCCGGGGCTAGGGAGCACATTCGGAACAACTCTCTACACAGGGCAAGTGGTCTTGGGCAGAGTCCCCCTACAGCATCAATGTAATGGAGATGTGAGCAGTCCACCTGGCACTGCAGCAATTCAAGTTGCAACTCTCCCACCAGGCCATCCTCATACAGACAATCGAACAACAATGGCATACATCAACCGACAGGGCGGCACAAAGAGCTCCCAGATGCTGCGAGAGGCCCTTCTTCTCTTCCAGTGGGCGGAAGTCAACCTGGCAAGTCTATGGACGGCATACATTCCAGGCCAGGAAAACGTCACAGCAGATTGGCTAAGTTAAAAGGACATCCTACCAGGAGAATGGGAGCTCAAGAACAGTGCCTTCCAGCTTACCACGGAGCGGTGGGGCTACCTGCAGGTAGATCTTTTCACCTGCCTAAAAAATTTCAAAGTTCAAAGAATCTGCTCTCTCAGCAAGGACGATAAGGCCATAGCACAGGACGCATTCTCCATCAACTGGGGTCAGTTCGATCTCCTGTATGCCTTCCCCCATCCGATCGTATCAAGGGTACTGCACATTGTCCCAAGACCAAGCAGAAGTGATTCTGGTCTGCCCACGCTGGCCCCGCAGACCGTGGTTTCCCTGATTAGTCCAAGTGTCTCTTCAGTCACCCATACTATTGCAAACAAGCCCAGACCTACTCCATCAGGGACCGGTGCTGCACCCAAGTCCTCACAATCTGTCCCTCTCGGCGTGGAGATTGAGCGGGAAACTCTCCGGGAGTTTGGTGTCTTGGCATCTGTCATAGAAACGATGATTCAATCCAGGCGAGCCTCCTCCTCCAGGGTTTATTATATGATTCGGAGAAAATTCCTATTCTGGTTGCAAGACTCCTCCTTACCGGATGACTCTGTCTCTCCCTACCATACTTCAGTTCCTTCAGGAGGGTTTCGACAAGGGCCAACAACCGGATACCTTAAGAGTCCAGGTCTCTGCTTTGGAGGCGCTACTATTGGCGGACTCAGGCGAATCCTAAGGAGATCTTCCTCATGTTTGACAATTTCTGAGAGCAGCAACTTTGAAACGTTCGCCAATAAAACCAGTAGTACCTCCCTGGAGGCTCAACCTAGTACTCAAAGCACTCACCAAACCACCGTTCGAACCCTTAAAGGAGGCATCCTTGCTTCACCTCACTATGAAGGCAGTCTTTCTCATTGCCATCACCTCAGCCTGACACATCAGTGAGATAGGAGCACTGTCATCCAAAGAACCATATACTGTTTTCCATCAAGACTTCTGTAGTCTTGCGGACAGATCCAGCCTTCTTTCCGAAGGTGTTATCTCATTTTCACTGTAACCAAGTCTTGAACATTCCATCTTTCTGTCCTCACCCCAAGAATGAGAAAGAGAGAGAGAATTTCACATGCTTGATCCACAGAGAACACTCAAAATCTACATCAAGAGATCTGACTCAGTCCATAAGACTTCAAGCCTATTTATCCTTATTTCAGGCTCGAACATGGATAAGAAGGCGTCAAAGGACTCTATTGTTAGGTGGATTCATTCCACCATCATCATGGCCTACCAGAAGGCTGGGGTTGATCTACTGGGACCAGTACGCGCACACTCAACCAGAGCAGTAGCTGCGTCCTGGGCGGGCCTCAGAGAAACTTCCCCGGCAGACTTGTGTAGAGCGTCCACATGGTCATCCATACACACGTTTGCAAAATTTTACAAGTTGGACGTCACCGCCTCAGCAAAGGTGTCATTTGGCCGCAGGTTCCTCCAGGCAGTGGTGAACCCATAGGGGACTGTGGACCTTATTCCCACCCAATGGAGGGATGTACTGCTTTAGTATATCCCAGAAGTGATGAGCCCGGAGATCAGCTTAAGGAGAGAGAAATAGAAATTTAAATACTTGTACATTTTCTTTCTCAGACTGCTGGTCTCTGGGCTCCGTCCCTCCCAGAATGCTGAAAGTCAGCCTCTGGCCACAAGTTATACTAACCTTTCTTGTGGTTGTTCCAAGTTATGTGTTTCCTCAGAAGACAAATGCTATAGAAGTACTGACGTCTGGAGGAAGTGGCTGGGAGGTTATCTTCTTCCTGCAGAAGTCAATCTACTGCCTGTCATGTGGTTCCAGGAAGGACCTCCCAGAAGTGATGAGCCTGGAGACCAGCAGTCGGAGAAAGAAAATTTACAGGTATTTAAATTTCTATATTTTGGGCTCCTCCACAACAGACGTTTATAAGCCCTCAAGGCTAGGGGGACTCTTTATTTAAGCACTGGAGTGCTTTCTGGGGACGAATGCCTGTCTAGCATTGAGCAGCTTGGAGAAAATATCAGCCGCTCGTCAATGTGCAGCTGGTTGACGCAGATTCAGGCAGCGCGTCAAGTCTGTCTCGTTGACGGTCAGCTCTCTCATCGATGAGCACTGAGGAGAGCTCAAGACCACTCATTGACAGATGCTGAGGGGAGTGCCAGGCCACCCGTCGACGTTCAGCAGTGGTCCCAGTTGTCGACGGGCTGTAGTGTGACGACAAGCGCTGAGGAGAGCACCAGGCCGCTCGATGATGTTCAGCAGTGGTCTGTCATCACCGGGCTATAGCGCTGGAAGGATTGCCTCCTCGAGGAGCACTGAGGATAGCCAATAGCGCTGTAGGGGCATTCCTGCAGAACGCGGAGCACAGTGCTTAGGGATACAAAATGAGCAGGCATCCCTACTGAAAGAAGGGTGCAGCACTTGGTGACCCCCTCCCTTTAAAGGGACCAGTGGAGCTTAGGCACCCCCCAAAAACATCAAGGGACAAGATGGATCTTATTCAGCAAAATTACTGGTTGTCAGCAATCTAAAGGAGGGGAGCAGCTTAGGTTTTATTTTTCTTTTTGCTCTTAAAGGGCCAGCAGCAATCCATGCAGCTCAGGGTTTTGTCCTTGAAGGACCAGCAGTAATTCATGCCACTTCAGTAGCATAACTAGGACACCTCCAGGGGGAGGGGGCACACTGTTTAAAAGGGGAATAGGATCATCAAACCTTCTAGGGCCAAAAACATGCCAGCGCGGGTTCATCCCCACTTGTAATCTTTTTGCTGGGTCACTTTGCCTAATATGTGAGAAGGCAGCATCTGCGAATGTCATGGTCTCAAAGGAGGTGGCCCCTTCCTCAACTCAGACTGACAGCTGACAGACAAGTCTGAACGAGCAGCAGCCATCAGGTCTGAGAGAGCAGCGGCCACCAGGAGACCCAGCAGTCCACAGCCCACTCTCTGGCACCAGACCTCTTTGATAGGTAAATTAGGGCCTTTGCCCTGGACCCAGCATGCTTCATGGGCAACCTCCAAGGTCACCAAATGGGAGACCACACAAGAAGACAAAAGAAAGCCCTGCCTTCATTCGAAGAGGAGCAGTAATCCTCACATTAGTGTCGCAGGGAACATCCCCGGACTCCTCAGTCTTCAGTTCATCTTCCCCTAGAGAGGGGGAGCTAAGGGGCTTATCAGACTCTATCTAGGAGAAAGAGTTCCCTAATTCTCACTGCCCAGAATCTTTGATCTGGAGGGCCTCAGTCCTTTTCATAAAAAAGGTTATAGCCGTGATTAACTCTGACCTTCCCCAGAGGCTCCCACCCAGCCGAAAAAGGCTTTCACCTTACAGCTGCTGCCAAACCGGCCTCAGCCTTCCATATTCCTCCAGCCATTGGGGACCTGCTATGGAGGAATGGCAGAGTCCAGAATGCACCTATCCAGTGGTCTGATGGATCTCTAAGCTTCTCAAGTCTGACAAGAAGCATTCTAAAAAGTGGTTAAACTGCCCCAGCATTGATCCTCCGATTTCAAACCTGACCATGAAGTTGGTCATCCCAGCCAAAGGAGGGGCTTCTCTGAGACCCAGGTCATAAGGACGTGGATGCCTCACTCAACTGGGTCCTCCAAGCATCACCAACGTCTCAAGGCAACAACCACCAATCCTTTTTCCGCCTAAGACGCTCTGTCTGGGGCCCCAGTTTTAGCCTTTTGTTTTCCTGTAAGTGATCCAGAGAGGAACAGACCTATTCTTCATCAGTTACTATTCTTGGGGAGGCGGTCAGGTGCGCCGGTCAGACCATGTTGTACCAAACCTCGTCTCGTTGCAGCCTCTCGCTTCGGGTCTGGCAAGCAATCGCCTCTACAAGAGCTAGTCGGGTTAACACACCCAATGTAGATAATCTCCTGTTTGGCTCAGCCCTGAAAGAGGCAGTAAGGGATTCCGGGGAGATGCCAAGGTGCACATGCCACATCAAGAGGCAGGGGCCAGTCTTCATCCTCGGGCCCCAGATGCATTTTTCATTACCTAGGTTACAATATGGGTCAAAACACTAATTTCTCTGGGAAAAAGAACATGCTATCCAGGCACATTTCCCCAGTAGGGGGCAGGTTTTTAAAAATTCTCGAGGAATGGGCCCAAACTAAGTCAGACAGAGGGGTCATAGACATTACCAGCACCTAATACAAACCCCCACTGCCTCCTGTGGTGCCCTCCCCCATCACTAGCAACCCATCTGAAAGTCAGGCAGTGCTACAGGCCATTATGGACTTACTGCAAATGGGCTAGTTTCCCCCACAAAGCTCAATTAGGTTTTCTTTTTCCACATTCTTCATCGTGCCAAAATGCACAGGGGGATTCAGGTCAGCCCTAGTTCTCGAATTCTCGAATAGTTTTGTCTGCAGCAGACCCTGCAAGGTGGAAACCTTGTCATCAATCAGGGAGTCGCAAAAAAGGGGATTTCCAGCATCCATAGTTCTGTAAGATGCCTGTTTGCATTTCCCACTCCGTAACGACACACGCACTATCTCAGGTTCAGAGTGGGAAAGCAGTACTTCAGTTCAGACTCTTCCATTGGAGTCTTCCTCAGACCCATGGACTGTATTAAAGGTGCTAGTAGCGATCGTAGTCCACATAAAGGCCCCACAGCTCAACCAAACATTACAAGCGGTAGCAGAGGTGGTCTGGTGCCCGCCGGCACACGTTTTTTTTATCAACTGGAGAGAAAATTCCCCCTAATTCCAAACCAGACCTTGATCCTCCTGTGGGCAGACATCATGACACAAGGTTTTTTCCCCCTGAAAACTAAATTCTGGAATCTGCTAAAGCTCAAGCTCCTCAGCTGCCTGCTTATTTTTCCATACAGCTCATTGAGACAGATTAAACCCTCCCTCCAGTGACGGTCTCGGAGGACAGAGGTCATGAAGGGTTGCAAGTTAGGCCATCCACACCAAATCCGAATCGTGACCGATGCAAGCCACAGGAGCTGGGGAAGGCTCACCTGCATCCGCTGTTGACACCAGGCAGGTGGTCGCTGCTAGACACAAGATACAGCATAAACGTTCCCGACATGTGAACAGTAGGCCATGCCCCGAGGCACTCTGAACAACAATTCCTCAATCAGGATAGTCTGATTCCAACTGACGGTCTATCAGTGTTGGCATACACCAACCATCAGGGCAGCACAAGAAGCTCAAAGATGCTAAGGGAACCCCTTCTTTCAGTGGGCTGAGCACCACTGAGCGATGTATATACCAGGACAGGAAAATGTCACAGCAGACTGGCTCAGTCGCAAGGTTGGTCGACCAGGGGGAATGGGAGCTGAAGGCTAGTGCCTCCCACATCTTGACAGAACGGTGGGGCAATCCTCAGACAGATCTTTTCGCCTGCTGGCAGAACTCCAAGGTAAAGCAATTCTGCTCCTTGGACAAGGATGAACCAGTGGTAGCTCAGGACACCTTTTCCCCTAAACTGGGTTCAGTTCGGTCTCCTGTATGCCTTTCATCCAGTACTGCTTCTATCAAGAGTCCTCTACAAAGTGGTTCTGGACAGGACAGTCATGATTGTAGTCGGTCCCTTATGGCTTTTCCACACACAGTTCCCGATTATCATTCATCTATCAAGGTGACCACCTCTAACATTGAAGTTTAGCCCAGACATTCTCCAGCAAAGTCCGGTTTGGCATTCCATTTAAACAACTTGTCTCTCTAGGCCTGGAGATTGAGCGGAAAAACTTTCAAGGTACTAGGCTACGCAGCTCCTGTTATTGACATGATGGGGAACTGGTGTCTCTCTTCTTCCTCCAAAGTGTATTGTAGAATCTGGAGAAAATTTTGGTTCTGGCTTCATTCAAAACACATATAGAACTATCCAATATAATCGCCTGTTCTACTGCAGTTCCTTTCAGAGGGATGGACAAAGGACTGCAACCAGCCACCTTACAAGTTCAGGTTTCTGCACTGGGGGCACTCTTGTTGATGGATGCAGGGGAATCGTTGGATTCATATCCCCATGTCTGAAGGTTTCTAAAAGCAGCAACATTAAAACACCTTCCAGCCCACAAGAGCTACCACCTTGGAGTCTTAATCTGGTTCTCAAGGCTGTGACCAAGGCCCCCTTTAGAGCCTCTCAAGGAGATATCCATCACACATCTCAAAATAAAGGTCACCTTTTTCTCATAGTTATTATTTCAACAAACTAAAAGCATTGCTTACCCAAGAGCCGTACACTGCTTTTCATCAGGTTCAAACAGTTCCAGGTTTTTTGCCAAAGTTATGCCTCCCTTCCATTACAGTCAAGGGTTTATTCTTCCTTCCTTCCTTCCTTCTGCCCACTTTCTAAAAGTAATAAGGAAGGGGATTTCATTCACTAGACCTGGGAGGTGTAATGAAAATGTATAATAAGAGAGAGGAAGCTATTCGCAAAACTTCAAGTTTGTTCATGTCAGCTACGGGCCACAATGATGAGTAACAAGGATTCAAAAGGCTCTATATCCAGACGGATTCTGTCTGTCACTTCCATGGCTTGTGATCAGGCCAGAGTAACTTGCCTGGCCCAGGCAGAGCCCATTCCAGCAGAGCTATGGCCCCTTCATGGGCATACTTCAGAGAAGCATAGACAACTCACTTATGCAGAGCATCCTCTTGATAATTCATTCACATATTTTCAAAATTTTATTCGCTGGAAGTTATGCCCTCTGAGGAGGCATCCTTTGGCCGCAGAGTGCTTCAAGCGCTGGTAGATCCTTAAGGGCTCTTGACATTCTTCCCACCCGGGACATCTGGGGACGTACTGCTTTTGTATATCCCAGGAGTAAGGAAGCCCAGAGACCAGCTTAGGAGAGAGGAATCGAAATTTAAATACCTGTAAATTTTCTTTCTCAGACGGCTGGTCTCCGGGCTTCAGATTCCCTCTCAGAATGTATATAGTTGGTTGGCCTCACAGCCATATATGCCTTAAAATTCTTGTTTTCTGTTACCAAATTCTTGTAGTATTGCCACATTGGACTGCTTTAGGAAGAACTGAGGGAGACAGGAAGTGGAGGGCTGGATGTCCTCTGGTGCAGAGGTCTGATTCCTGCCTACCTATCAGTATCAGGAGGTACAGCCCAGGAGTAAGGAAGCCCGGAGACCAGCCGTCGGAGAAAGAAAATTTACAGGTATTTGAATTTCGATTTATCAATCTGAACTGGAGGATCAAACTGCTACCATATGTCTAAATTTTATGGGTTTTTTTTTGTTTTTTTGTTTCTTTCAGTTCTCTTTATTGCTTCTCAGAGCAGACAGGAATGTACCCCTATCTGCCCTTGGAGATTCACACCGACACCTGGATTTACCTGCTCCTGGAGTAACCCATCCAGCAGGCTTCCGGGCGGGTTAGGAGCAGAAACTGTGCTAAGCTAGGGCAGGGTTCAGGGCTGGCAAGGGGTAGCATCATTCTGCATGGGTCTGGGGGGGTCTCATGGTTTCCCCCGGTGGCGGGGGTGTGCAGTGACATCCAAGGCAGCGTTGGGTGCTCTCCTGACATGCTAAGTGCGTTTGACATGCAGACATCTGCCACACCACCAATCAAGTGACTTATCTAAGGCCACACAATGAGTAAAAGTGCTGGTGGATTTTTTTAATATACTTTATTGAAATTTCATAAGAACATACAGTGACGGGACCAAAAGGCTGCTAAAAACAATGGTAACCTATACTGAAAATTATTTATACAACTCGTACAGGACAAGATATGACCCCCCCAAAAAAACCATTCAGTATTATTCAGGCTCTACGATGGTCATCAGGTATACAGGTTAACAAGCAGATACCGTAAGTCAAAGAATTGCTATGTATGCACTGCATTGATTACCCAGGCATGATTCATTGCAAATCCACTATCCCAAGTAAGGCATAAAGGGATTCCCAGTGCCCTTTAAAGGATTTATACATGTGCCTCATGGAGGCGTGCACCTTTTCCGTTCTGAGGGCTTGCATTACTTCAGTGTGCCATTCTTGAAATTTAGGCGCATCTTGGTCCATCCAGTGTCTCAATATTGTTTCTCTCTCCTAAGCTGGTCTCCGGGCTTCCTTACGCCTGGGCTGTACCTCCTGATGCTGGCTGTAGGCAGGACCAAAGCTGTGCAGCAGGGGGGGATAAGAATCCCTCCACATCCGGTCATCTCCAGTTTACTTCCTGCCTTCAGTGAAGCAGGTACTGTGCAGCAGAGCCCTGTCACATGTGGCAGGGCTGAAGAGACCGTACGTTTTTGACTATAATTTTCTTAATTTGGGTCGGATTTCTTGGAAGTGAATATCCAGCCTCGGTGGGATCCAGTCTCAGCCTTGCAAGCTGCACAGACTGGTCCCACCTTGCAGCAGCCCCTCGCAGCCGTTTTTCCTGCGCAAGAGACCCAACTACCAGACGCGGCTGTATTAGGGGGCGAAAGCGACTACAGGACTCCACGTACTGCAGTGCCTGTTCTGCTGACTGATGAGCGGTTCTAAGCAGTTATTCGACTGCTCGTCACAGCTCTTAATAACCATGGTAATTAGGGTGAAATGATGTTTGAGTGGGCCCCCCCACCCCAAAAACCCTAGGAGGCATTTCTCCATGGTTAATGTGTCCATTAGACCAAGAATGGGGTCTGGCACTTGGTGCACCTGTTACCACAGGGTTGTTCCTTGGCACAGTCCCAAAAAATATGTTTCAGTGTACTGGGTGTGGCTTCACACCTTGTGCATTGGGAGGAATCTAGGACACACCAGGCGTAAAGCATCTCTGGTGTATGGTACATATTTAAAGTATTTTAGTTTGCATCAGTCTGTAGTGATCTAGTTTAACAGGTGTTGGACCAGATATTGCCCCATGTTTAGTCCAAGGTTTCCCAAGTAAGGGCCACTGTCCAGTATTTTGCAGGTGACCCAAATCTCTGTGGCAGCAGGGTTCTAAAAACACCATAAAGTAACAAGATAGCATGGGGTGCAGACGCCCCCTGTAGAAGTTGGGGCAGAGCAGGGGTTCCTGGAGGTATTAGGGTGACACATCAATGATTGCTATGGACGCATGTCTAACTTGCAGAATTTCACATGCATTTGGGCAGAAGTTGACCACTTGCCCTACACAATGATGTGCATAGGTAGGAATGCTCCTGTCCTGCCATTGTTGTCTAAAGATAGGTTTCCCCCAGTGCAGAAATTGTTGTTGTGCCATAGTGGCTGGATGTGATGCTCCCCAGGCTAGTTTTCATTAGCCTGGAAAGCTGGGCATATATATAAAGTGGTGTGGCGATAGGGGTACTCCTTAAGGGTTTAGGTAATGCATTTACCTAGTGTAGAACAGGGAAGCTAACAAGATGGCATGTTGTAATGTTTACAGAGTAGCTGTTCTATTTCTAGCTATATTGGGTGATACTGCTCATCTGAGTGTTGCATAGCCTCCCCCCCAAGGCTGCATGGTAGTGGACTAGGAAATCTGTTGGGCTAAGACTGCGTGCTGACTTTGAGACTGCCGTCTTGGTATTTACCGTTCTCCTTGCCAAAGAAAGGAGGAATAGTACTATGCAGAGAATGAAACCATTTCAGTGGGAGCCTGATTGATAATATGCTAAGAGAGTAAAGGAGTCTGGGAAGAATATTCATTTTAATGATGTTTACCTTGCCCCATAGTGTGGGGGGTGGACCAGCAGTGAAGATCTTGTTTTACCTTGTTCAAGAGAGGTGTGAGATTTCTCTATAATCATCTGGTTCCAAGAAGTAGAGATGTATTCCCAAATACAGCAGGGAGGTTGTGGACCATGTAAGCAAGGTCCTGTTGTCTGGTGTTGTGTTTAGTGGGAAAACAACAGTTTGGGATATGTTCAGTTTTCTTACATAGCTGTTTGTTCCCCGTCGCCTCCTCCCACCAGCTGGCGACGGGGACACATGGGTATTAAGTAAAAGAAAGGCTCCAGGAGGGTTGCTCGAGGGACCAGGTCTAGGGCACGAAATGAGGGCGGGGGACTGCGTTGTAAATCCACGGAGAACTGTGCAGGATAGGGACTGCGCAGGGCCGAGCGGACCATGGAGAACTGTGCAGGATAGGGACTGCGCAGGGCCGAGAGGACTTGAGAGGGGAGAGGGGTCGGGGTGGAGGATGGTCCTGATCAAAGCAAGGAGCATAGGCAATAAAATACCCACGCTCCAGGCTATGCTGGTTGAGGGAGCAGCGGATGTGGCAACAATTACTGAGACATGGGCCACCCAGAGAAATGACTGGGACCTAAACTTGGAGGGCTACAGAATGTTCAGGAAAGATAGAAGTGGGAAGAGGGGGAGGTGTAGTTCTGATAGTCAGAAATGACATAGTGGTTAGTGGAGTGGAGAAGGCTGTAGGGGGTGTGGAGGTGATTTGGGTAACCCTGCAAATGAGGAAAGGTAAAAGATTGAAAATATGGGCGGTGTACAGGCCCCCCGCAATAGAGGAGTCCCTGGAGGATAATCTAGTTGAGAACATCAGGGGTCACTGTAACTTTGGAAACTGTAGGTTGGTGGTCATGGGTGACCTTAATATGCCAGGGGTAGACTGGGACACTGACATCCTCTGTGGCCATGGAACAGAGACTGATGGATGTCTTTCAGGATGCCTTCCTGGTCCAACAGATGGGGGGAACCTACTAGGGAGGGGCGGATATTGGACATTGTCCTAGCAGTCAGTGACCAGATAAAGGGCCTGGAGGTGTGCAGCTTGCTGGCAGGTGGTGACCCACGCCACGGTCTGGTTTCTGCTCTATCTTGGGGGGGGGGGGATAACCACACTAATACAGTAGTAGTAGACTTCAGGGGAGTGGACTTCGTGGGCATGGGTAGCATTCTACGGGGGAGCGTGGACAAGATTAGGCTGGATATGGATGCTGGAAGCTTGTGGGAGACCATTAAGAAAGGGGTGCAGGAGGCTACTAGGTCCTGTACAAAAGTAAGGCGAAAGCATGGTAGAGCCAGTAAGCCATGTTGGTGAACCAGGGAGGTGCAGGAGGTGGTGAGGGGAAAAAAAGGTTGCCTACACATGTTTTAAGCGCTCAAGGGGGGACAGGGAGCAGTGAGAGTACAAGCTGATGGCCAGGAGGGTCACCAGAGTGGTGAGGGGAGCCAAGGTGAGGATGGAGCAAAACCTGGCTAGAGATATCTGGGGGGGTTGGGGGATTCTATAGATACATAGGAGAGAAGAGAGAAGAGAAAAGAAAAGCGAAGGCACAGATGAGCAGGATTAGGACTGGATGGGGATGGGCTCAGGAAGCAGGGGAACAGGCAGAGGTGCTTAGTGAGTTCATTGCCTCTATCTTTACAGAGGGAGACAGGGGATCCCTCCAGCTTGGTGGGAGGGAAGGGGAGCCAACAAAATTGAGAGGTCAGATGCAGTCCGGAGGACTGAAAGAGGCTAGGGTACAGGATGGGCCAAACCTAGAAGGGGATGGGGGTTACACGAGGGAGAGGGCTGGGAGGGAGAAATCACAGTGGATAGGGTGAGGGAGGCCCTTCGAAAGCTAAAAACTGATTAGGCACTGGGGCCGGATGGGTTACATCCGAGGGTTACAAAGGAACTGGCGGATGAGCTGGCAGCTCCACTGGCTGCACTCTTTAACACCTCTCTGCAGACAGGATGGGTGCCTCAAAACTGGAGGGTGGCTCTTGTGGTGCCTATCCACAAAAGGAGGTCTAGAGAGGAGATGGGGAATTATAGGCCTGTCAGCCTAACATCTGTGGTAGGCAAAGTAATGGAGGGCATTATCAAAGAGAGGCTTGGGAGGCAGCTGGAAAGGTTGGGGCACCTGAATGACAAACAATATGGTTTCGTCCCGGGGAGATCGTGTCAGTCCAACCTCGTAGAGTTTTATGACTGGCTGACGGGGGCCCTGGACCGACGTAGGCCGGTGGACGTCCTATACCTGGATTTCAGCAAGGCATTTGATTCAGTACCCCACAATGGTCTAACAAAGCTGAGGGGGATGGTGGTGGGACTTGCTCAAGTGGGTAGAAAATTGGCTTATGGGGCGAATACAGAGGGTAGTGGTCGGTGGGGTAGTCTCCTCCCCCAGGAAGGTCATCAGTGAGTGGTCCCCCAAGGTTCAGTATTGGGGCCACTCCTGTTGAATGCCTATGTTTCAGACATAGGGAGGAGGGGTTAGCAGTAGGCAGAGCCTCTTTGCGGATGACTCAAAACTGGGAGTGCTGGCGGATGGGGAGGAAGCAAGAGAGACAGTCCAAGGGGACCTGGATACCCTGGAGGGGTGGTCAAGGAGGGTGGGGATTGAAGTTTAATGCAGGAAATGTAAGGTGCTGAATCTGGGGGTCAGAAACCCGGGTCATGTATACACCCTTGGGGGGATCACACTGCAAGCCACATCGGGCGAGAGGGATCTAGGAGTGGTGGTAGATGTCAAAACGAATAACTCTGAAAATTGTAGAACCACTGCAACCAAAGTAAACAGGATACTGGGCTGCATAGCCAGGGGGGGTTACGTCCAGGAGGAGGGAGGTGATCCTCCCTCTGTATAATGCCTTGGTCAGGCTGCAACTTGAGTACTGTGTGCAGTTCTGGAGACCTCATCTTAGGAAGGACATAGCAGTGCTGGAGGGCGACCAGGATGAGTCAGGGCATTGGGGGGGGGGGAGGCCCTATGAGGAGAGACTGGAAGAGCTTGGGCTGTACACACTGGAGGAGAGACAGGGGGGACATGATAGGGGTCTTCAAATATGTAAAAGGAATAAACAAGGGCAGAACCAAGGAGATGTTCAGGCTAAAGAAGGGGGGAACAGCCAGGGGGCACGAGTGGAAGCTGGAGGGGGAAAATTACAGGGAGGAATGTAGGAGACATTACTTCACCGAGAGGGTGGTGGAGCCTTGGAATTTGCTGCCCAAGAGTCTGTTGGAGGAGGCACAGTGGATGGCTTCAAGAAGGGGCGGGACAGGTACAAGGGGAAACTGAAGCCAAAGAAGACCCTCTCAGGAGCTTGGGGGGGGGCGGGAAAGTGAGCATCCAATAGGTGGCTGGCTACCAAGCAGACATGACAGACCATTAGGCCTATTCTGCTGGCTTTTAGTATGTTAGTATTTTCACAGGTTTTCTCCCCTGATGACACCTCCCCCCAGGCCCCGGCACAAGGCCGTGAGAGCGTGTAGAGGCACGCTATACACCCCTTGGTGCCAGCTCAGCCCCTTCCACCTCCCGTAACTGTTGCCGCCCCCTCTCCACCTACACTACCCACCAGACCTCCACCCAGTGGGAGCGGAACTACAAGGGGACGCCAACCCACCTTCATCACCCTCGGGAGAGGAGAGCTGCCCATTGGCATGCTTGATCCTGTCTGTCCCCCCCACGACAGCACCTTGATGACCCAAGATCATTCCTGAACCTGGGTCGCCAGCATAGCGAGGTGGCATCTAGCCCTCAGTACCCTGGGCCGGCCCAGTGAAAAAAATTTTAAACAACTAAATGTAACACTACGATTGTGATAAATAGAATCATTAATCTATAATTGCCCCGACTCCATTAATCTGCTGCTGAAATTTATACAGTAGGGGGAAAAACAACTTGAACCAACAGACACACAGCTAATTCAACTGTGTGCTGTATCTTCACCCTAAGTCTGTCCTCATTGATTTAAAGTATGACATTTCCAAGTGGACTGCTCCGTGCTGACTGGCTGCCACTCAGCTCTTCTCTGACTCAATTAAGCTGGAATTGGTGGTTACAGTAGGAAAAAAAAAAAAATTCAGGTAACCGTCACACAGTTGAGCTCAACAAACTGCTGTATCTTTTTCTTTCACCCTCAGTCTGTCCTCTGTGATTTCAATTACGAGGTGACCAAGTGGTCTACTCAGTGTTGTCTGGCTGCCACACAGCTCTGCCCTTCACTCACCCTGCCAAAGTCGAGCTGCTAAATTTGTTTGAAAATGAATTCATATTCCACTTGGTAGATTTGCTTAGTTCCCTTTGTTTTTAACCTCCTGCCTATCTGCCAACTAATTTTTTTTTTTTTTTTTAATAAGGACCCCCAATTTCTTTGTGGCTGATGTACAATGTAGAGTAAAACCTCAGCTGTCTCTCGGACCAGCTCACACGGAAGTGCGCAATAGTCGGTGTGGGTGCGTGGTCTCGGAGACCTCTGTGTACCACATGGCTTACCTTCTTACTCAAGACATGGTACACATTGCTTGATAACTGCCTGTTGGCGTACTGGGATTGCCTTTTGGCTGGCTCTTCCAATGCCACTCGTGCTACTTCATCGGCGATCCTCAAACATGCCCCTTAGGGCGTTCCTAAATGATGACGCAATGTCAGGATGTGCATGACACCTCTAAGGTGTTCAGGAAAAAAGTCTGATTGCCTCAAAGTGCTAGAACACGACCGTGCGTTCATGAGGTGGGCAGGGCGGTGCGCTGTAGCATGCCGCTTTGCAGACACAGCTTTTGACCCACTTAGACTGTTTGAAAGGGGTGAGGCTGTTTGTGGAGTGAGCCATTGTCATGTTCCATGGCCTAGAATGAACACTGCTTATAAGATGTCATCAGCTTATAAAGACATTTTCACTAAATGGGAATCCCTTGTATATTTTTATGAAGGTTCAGCATAATTGCTGAGGGTTCCAGATATAAATTAAACAAAAGGGGAGATATGGGACACCCCTGTCTAGTGCCATTAGACAGGGAGAATCCAGGCAACAGTACCCTGTAACAATGGATTTTTGCTGAGGGCTCAGAGTAGAGCAACTGGATCCATTGGATATATAGAGGTGGCAGTCCAGAATGCTTTACAGTATTAAACTGATACCCCCAAGATACGCATCAAAGGTTTTTCTGTGTCCAGTTCCTGCACCACCACCCCCCCCCCCCGGATGAAGAAATTATATAAAACAGTTTTTGCAGATGCTTGAATGACACCCAGCCCCCCCAGAAAAACACTTGCTCAGGGTCCAGAAGGGAGAGCTAGATAGTTTTCTCTAATGTCCTAATCTGGATGAGAAGAATGGTAGCCTTCTCTTGGTTGAGCTTTTTCCTCTTGGCTGTAATACGGATAATGTCCCCTCTGTCTGCACATTTGAAAGCATTCCAGATAGTAGTGGTTTGAGGAACAATGCCCTTGTTGTGCTGGAAAAAGCTTTCTGCAAAAGCCTTAAGGTTTTGTAAAATTTCACGGTCTTTGAAGATGTTATTGTTGAGTTTCCTGGTCCTGTCCACTTACATACTAAAGAGCCAGCAGAATAGGCCAAATGGTCTGTCTTGTCTGCTCGAAAGCCAGCAATCTAGTGGCTGCTCGCCTTACCACCCCTCCTAGCCCCCAAGAGAGTCTTCTTTTTATTCAGATTTCCCTCATACCTGTCCCACACCTTCTTGAAGCCCTCCACTGTGCCCTCTTCCACCAGCCACCCAGGCAGTGCATTCCACGGCTCCACCACCCTCTCAGTGGAAAGAATGCCTCCTACGCTCCCCCCTGTAATTTCCCCCCTTCATCTTCCACTCATGACCCCTGGAAGCTCCCCCCTTCTTTAACCTAAACAGCTCCTTTACTCCACTTCTGGTCATTCGTTTTACATACTTGAAAACCTCTATCTTGTCTCCTCTATCCCTCCTCTCCTCCAGTAAATAAAGCCCAAGCTCCTTCAGCCTTTCCTGATAAGGCCTCCCTTCGATGTCCTGAATCATCCTGGTCACTCTCCTCTGAACCCTCTCCAGCAGCACTGTGTCCTCCTTCAAATGAGGTCTCCAGAACTGTACACAATACTCAAGCTGCATCCTGACCAAGGCATTATACAGAGGGGAGGATCACCTCCTTACTTCTGGACGTAATACCCCTGGCTATACAGTCCAGAATCCTGTTGGCTTTGGCTACTACTGTTCTACAGTTTTCAGAGTTATTCATTTTCACTTCAACCACCACCCCTAAATCCCTTTCTCCCAATGTGGTTTGCAGTGTGACACCCCCCCAGGGTGTATACATGTCCTGGGTTTTATACCCCCAAATGAAGTACTTTACATTTCCCGGCATTAAATTTCAGTCCCCATCTTCTTGACCACCCCTCCAGGGTATCCAGATTCCCCTGGACTGACTCCCTCGCTTCTTCACAATCCAGCAGTGTTCCCAGCTTTGAATCATGCGCAAAGAGACTCAACCTATTTTTAACCCCCCTCCCTATATCAGAGAGAGAGGCATTGAATAAGAGTGGCCCCAATACTAAACCTTGAGGGACCCCACTGATGACCTTTCTGGGGGAGGAGAGTATCCCACCCACCATAACCATCTGTAGACGCCCCAAAAGCCAATTATCTACCCAACTGAGTTCCTGTCCTCCCACCCCCATCTCCCCCATTTTTGCTATCAGTCCATTATGGGGCACCGAATCAAACGCCTTGCTGAAATCTAGGTATAGGACATCCACTGGCATATGTCTATCCAAGGCTTCCGTCACCCAGTCATAAAACTCTACAAGGTTGATCTGACACGATCTCCCCGGGACAAAGCCATATTGTTTATCATCCTGGTGTCCTAACCATTCCAACTGCCTCCCAAGCCTCTCTTTGATAAAGCCCTCCATTACTTTACCTACGACAGACATCAGACTGACAGGCCTATGATTTCTCATTTCCTCCTGAGACACCCCCCCTTTATATATAGGCACTACATAAGCCACCCTCCAATCCTGTGGCACCCATCCCGTCTGCAAAGAGGCGTTAAAGAGTGCTGCCAGTGGAGCTGCCAGTACCTCCGCAAATTCCTTCAAAACCCTCGGGTGTAAACCATCCGGCCCTGGTGCCTTATCTATTTTTAGTTTCCGATGGGCCTTCCTCACCATATCAACTGTGATTTCTCCCCCCCAAATCCACTCCCTCATGTAACCATCCTACTACTCCTTGATCTGGCCCAGCCTGTTCCCTATCCTCTTTCCATCCTCTGGTCTCAGACTGAGACTGACCTCTCGCTTTTGCTGTCTCCTCATCACACCCTTCAGGCTGTAGGGATCCCTTGTCACCCCCTGCAAAGATTGAGGCGAAGTACTCATTTAGCACCTCTGCCTGATGCCCTGCATCCTGAGCCCATCTCCCCACAATCTTAATCCTACTGATCTGTGTCCTCACTTTTCTCTTCTCTCTTATGTATCTATAGAATCCCTCCCTTCCCCCCGATTTTTCTCCATCCCTGCCTTAGCGCCCCTCGCCACTCTGGTAGCCTTCCTGGCCAATAATTCATACTCCCCCCACTCCTTATCCCCCTATAGGATTTATAACGTTTGTAGGCAGCCTTTTTTTCCTTCACCACTTCCTGCACTTCTCTGGTTCACCAACATGGCCTGCTAGTTCTTTCATACTTACGCCTTACTTTAGTACAGGACCTAGTAACCTCTTGCACCCCTTGTTTATTGGTCTCCCACAAACTTTCAGCATCCATGTCTGGCCTTATGTCCAACCTCTCCCTTAGGATCTTACCCATACCCACAAAGTCCGCTGTCCTGAAATCAACCACTACTGTATGAGTGTGATTTCCCCCCCCCCGATACAGCAGGAACCAAACCGAAGCGTGATCACCACCCACCAGTGGACTCCACACCTCCAGTCCCCTTATTTTTCACTATCCGCAAGTACAACATCCAATATCCACCCCTTTCTAGTAGGTTCCCCAACCTGTTGTACCAGGAAGGCATCCTGAAAGACATCCATCAATCTCTGTTCCCTAGTTACAGAGGATGTCATGGTATCCCAGACTGCCACCGGCATATTAAGATCACCCATAACCACCATCCTACTCTTTCCAAGGTCACAGTGACCCTTGATATTCTCAACCAACTTATCATCCAGATCCTCCTGTATTGCAGGAGGCCTGTAAACCGCCCATATCTTCACTTTTTTCCCTCCACTCATTTGCAGGGTAACCCAGATCGCCTCCACACCCCTTCCAGCCTCCTCAACTCCACAAACCATTATATCATTCCTGACAATCGGCGCAACCCCCCCCCCTTCCCCACATCCCTGTCTTTCCTGAATATCTTGTTGCCCTCTAAGTTTAGGTCCCAGTCATTTCTCTGAGTGGCCCATGTCTCTGTAATTGCTGCCACATCCGCCTTTCCCTCAGCCAACATAGCCTGGAGCTACGGCATTTTATTGCTCATACTCCTGGCATTAATCAGGACTATCCTCCACCCCAACTTTTCCCTTTTCTCCAGCCCCCCCAACCCTACGCTGTCCATTATTTTCCCAGTATTCCTTGAATTTTCAACATTCAGTCTCATCCCTCACATGCCCTAGACCTGGACCCACATCATATTCATTCTCACCCCTGCATGCCCAAGATCTGTACCCTCAAACATCCCCCTCGGGGTCAATTTGTTATGTGAAGCCCCCCTTTACAAGTTTAAACCCCACCTCTCACTTATAAATCCAGCAAGTTTTAATTTCAAGATCTCCTTCCCCTCCATATTGAGGTGTAACCTATCCCTGGCATATAGCCCCTTGTCCTCCCAAGTATCCCCCCAGTCACCTACCAGCCCATACCTCTCTACCCTGCACCACTCCCTAAGTTTTAGCTCAGTCTCACCAGTTGCCCTTGGTACCGGCAGAATCTCCGAGAAAGAAATTCTGCTTCCTGTCGAGTGACAAACCCTTGCCAGCTCCTGGAATCTAGCCTGTATTTCTAGCTCATTATTCCCTTCCAAGTCATTTGTCCCCAAATGTACTAGGAAGTCTGGGGATCCCCCACAATCCAATGTCATAGAGTATAGGTGGAATTTAGCCTTATGTACTGATAGACCTGGTATACATTTAGCCTTGACAGGGCTGCTTTTTATTCTCCCCCTCCCAATGGATACCCCTTGTCATAGAATCCCTCAGCAAAATCACCTTCACCTCACCCCCCACTTTATTATTCCTCTTTATTCCTTCCAGACTCCTCCTTCTATCATCAAACCGTTGTTTACTCCTACCTCTTCCTTCAACTTGAGGGTCTTTACTAACCCGTTTATTACCTTCCAGGCTCCTCCTAATGTCTGACAGCCTGCTTGCGCCGCCCCCCCCCCCCAAACACCCGGAGGGGCCTGATATGCAAGCCCTACTGTATTCATACTCCTGCAACTACCAGTTTACTCCCTCGCCTCAAATCTGCAGGGTACCCAGAGATCGCCCATCTCCTTCCTGAGCTGTAGTCCTCCAACCCCCACCCGAGTAGCCTCCCACTCCCCCACCCCTGGACCTGCACCTCTCCCGTCAGCTGTAATACTCCCTACTCTGTCCTCCACTTCCCCCAGTGATTTATGTCTCAAGATTGACCTAACTAGAGCACTCTCTAACCCCCCTCCTCACTGATAGAATTTCCCTGTCTAGACACTGGCTTGTCCCCAATCTTACCTCTTTCCTCCCTGTCCTCACTCTGTTTCCCCGAATCTATCACAGTTCCCTCCACCCTAGGCTCAAGTCCCTCCCTCCTCCGTCCTTTCCTTTGGATCAGGCTCCCTCCTCTGTCTCCCTCCTTCCTCTGCCTACTGTCCAAATCCTCCCCATGCCTATGCACCCACCTCCCACCATCCTCCTCCACTTCATCTCCCGGGTATAGTATGGTGAAACAGTTAGCAAGCTTGATGCTCTCTCCCATTTTGCTCTCTCCTACTTCCTCCTCCCTCAGATGCTCCCTCTGAGCAGCTCTTTCCCTGCGGTATACTTCTTGTATTTTGCTTATTCCGCCCCAACACCACCAGAGTTTCCATGTGATCCACCTATCCTTCGAGGTATGCTCCATTTGCCTTGTCCTGTTATCCCTGGAGGTATGCCATTTTGACATTGCCCATGTCTACCCACACCTGATCCATATCCCTCCTTGCCTCCCCATCCATCATCCCACCCCCCTTCCAGCTGCCTTTTGATCCCCCTGATCTCCTCCCTAAAACCCTCCAAACCTCCATGCCCAGTTTAAAATTATGGCTGCCTCACACCCCGTACACCCAATCACCCTTCCGAAGATGCCTGAACTGGATGCCCCAAGCCCCCGATTATTGGTATATGAACAAACCCTTACCACCAATACTACACTATCAATCTTACACCGCCCCCCACCAATTAATAACAAACCCCACACACACTTTCCAGCAACACAATATATGTATCTTTGCCCTTTCTCCTCAATCAGCCCCCCACCAATTTATAATATACCCCACACACAATCTACATCAACACAGTATATGAATCATATGCCCTTCCCTCTCAATCCTAAACAGATCCAGACTTCTTAATGTTCAGTCTCAGCCAGTCACACCATGCCCTTCCCCAAGGATCCGCCCACACAGACCTTTTAATAGAGGTCGGGGCCGGGGTGGGTGATGTGGGACACAATCACAGCTCCTTCCTGAGACGTGAGGTGGCTGGGCAAAACCTATATAGCCCAGCCGCTGTTCAAAAATTGGCGCCCTCTTTTCCTGTTGGTCCTCCCGTATAACAGTTCCCTCAGGCCCTGGCCCACTGCCGACTGCAGCCGCTGGGAAGTCCCTCCGATGCTCCCTCAGGCCTGGCCCACTGCTGACTGCAGCCTCCGGGAAGCCCCTCCGAAGCTCTCCTCACCAGCTCCTGTAGTACCCTGGCCCGCTGCCAACTGCAGCCGCCGGGAAGTCCAGTGCCTAATTCAGCTGCAAATGCAGCCCTGAAGCCGTCCTCCTCAGTGCAGCTCCGATTTCTCCGACTGCAGCCCCCAGCAAGATTTACTGCCGCCGATGCAGCCAGCAGCCTCCTTTCTGATCAGCAATTGCAGCTACTTCCTGAGACGTGAGGTAGCTGGGCAAAACCTATGTAGCCCAGCCTCTGTTCAAAAATTGGCGCCCTCTCTTCCTATTAGTCCTCCTGTAGAACAGCTTCCTCAGGCCCTGGCCCACTGCCGACTGCAGCCGCTGGGAAGCCCCTCTGATGCCCTCCTCACCAGCTCCTGTAGTACCTTGGCCTGCTGCCAACTGCAGCCGCCGAGAAGTCCAGTGCCTAATTCAGCTGCAAATGCAGCCCTGAAGCCGTCCTCCTCAGTGCAGCTGTCGATGCAGCTCCGATTTCTCCGACTGCAGCCCCCAGCAGGATTTACTACCGCCGATGTGGCCAGCAGCCTCCGCTCCAATCAGCAATCACAGCTCCTTCCTGAGACGTGAGGTGGCCTCTCCTCAGGGTTGATGTCGATCTTGAAGGTTTGCTGCTGCAGGGTTTTCAGGGTGATCTGCATCGCTGCTGTGCTGCACTTATGCAGTTTGGCCTAAACTGAGGGAGAGTTGTACCAGGTCATCGTCTGATAACGTGGGGAAGAATCTCCACAGTGTAAAGCCCACATTCAGGCAAAAAAAAAAGTCTAGCCTGGAACTGGTACTGTGTAGCATGGTGAAGAAAGTATATTCCTTCTGGGTGGAATGGTAGCCTCCAGTGGTCTCTACAATGGAAGGAGTTGTGTAGATCTCTTAGTACTCTCTGGTCTGGGAACAGCCCTTTTCTCTTTGCATGATATCTCTCTAGATCAATGCCGGCGTGCGAGGTGTGGCGTCCAGCGCCTAAACCCTCAGCACCACCGGGCCGGCACCAGCAAGTATTTAAGAGTTAGACTGACTCTTATTAAACAAGTCCACACAGTAGAGTGGTAACAGCACAGGAGAATATGCACTTATACTAGTGCGAATGCTGTTCCACTCCTTAGGGCTGTTCAGCTGCTGCTGGGCTCTGTTCTGAGGCCATCATAGAACCTCCTGGTTCATGTTGTAACTCCTCACTGCTCACTGTAGCAGTTCAGTGGCTGCACCCACCAACATCGCAAACTCCATCCCTGGGAAGTGACAGCTGCTTCTGAAAGTGCGGTGGCTGTCAAAAATGAATGGCAGCCATCTGAAATAGTGCAGCAGCCTGCTGCCTTGTTTTAATGAATGGGGAACACCACCAGTTCTGCGCTGTTTTGTGTGACTCTCTCCACTGGCATTTATTTACCAAGTGTTCTTAAGAGATGGAAAATATTTTGGTAACCCTGAGTCTATTGGGCCACTACTGGAATATTCTTGATAGGCAAACATCACCTTCTTGTCATTAAGACAAATAAAATGGTAATGTTTGTGTTCATTTTCAGGAAAACTCCATGGAACGCACTTATTTACAAGGAGGTCCTATCCAGGACAGCAAAACAGAAGTGCAAAAATACAAAGTTCAGTAGTGACAACAAAGAAATTTGATACAAGAGGTGACCTGATGCATACATTCTAAGAAAAACAATGCAAGCATACAGTGGTAAAAGGGTTTGCAGGTTTTATATACAAGTAACATAATGTCTACACATACATAATGGAAAAATGGGCATTCAGATGTTAGGAAGGGGGAACCAAAGGAAGGACATAAGTGCTCACATATATGAGAGGAAGGCCATAGCAAAGGAATTCTACTGGTGTAGCACTGGCAGTGTGACTGCTTCAGGTATGGGGGCATCTGGCTGGGCCTCAAGGCCTTAATCTGATGCTGTTTACATGAACAGATTTTAGCTTGGTCATCTTAGAGTTCCTCATGCCTGCCTTTCTTTTCCTATCTGCCTGCCTGCCTTATTCAGTGGCAGAGAGGCACTGCCTTCTATTGTGTTCAGCTCTGCCTCTATGAACTCCAGTACTTGACTGGGTTCTAGCTGAGATTTTTGCAAGTTCAAGAGCAATCCCAGCTTTTTGTTCTTTTCCATTCCACCCAGTGCTCCAGATGACTGGCGTTCAAGTGCAATGTAGTTACCATTTTTAACATTGAATAAAATATAATTTTGGTGAGTAAAAGTGCCTCAAGCTTTCAAATACAGCTCAGTTTGAAGCACCTATAAAGCATTTCCAAATGTGGAATGAGTATTTCTTAATAATTGAGGAGTAAAATTGGCCATGACTCGCCTTATCTGGGGCACTGACTCTTCACTACTTAGGTTGTTCTGTCCTGAGTGTACTTTCTATCAGGTTTGCCTCACTACTAGATATGCAGATTTGACGCACCGCACACCCACCTGCAGCAGCCTAACCTACCACAGTGCCCTGGTCCTCAACCAAGAGTTATCAATATTGAGTGAGACTTGTTTCCCTACTCTACCCTGAAGGATGGAACAAACTTCCATGGAGCACCATAAAAAACTCTGACCCTGAGCAGCTTTTAATAACCATTTTATTTTGATCTGGATTCAGCACATTTATTTGATCTGAGAAGCAGTATGTCTACCAGGGATCATATGCTTCAGCTGGAAGGTGGAGAAGTTTAAAAAGACTCTAAAAAGTACTGTTTCAGGCCAGCCTGTCGGTGCAGCAGTAGCGCTGCTGCTTGCGATGCTGGCGCCCCGGGTTCGGGAACAAGCCCTTGGGAGCTGGAGGGTCAGCCGGGGGAGGAGGATTGAGCACCCTAGGGGCGTTCTTCTCTGGGGAGGGAGGGATGCCGCTCCCGCTGCAATGCCGCCACTTGGGTGCACATGGGTGGAGGTGCAGCTCGGCGCCACATGGGAGGGGAGGATGTTGGCTGGGGTCCAGAGAGGCGTCACGTCTCAGCGTGCGCCTTCTCTACGGACCCCCTCGACTGCTGGAACGGGTGGTGAATGGGAGGAGCAAACGTCCAGATAAGGTTGCGGAGGTGGACAGTAAAAGGGTTCAAGACAACTTGGATGCATTTAAGGGAGTTGTAAGATGGGATAATGTAGAAAGGGGAGGATGAGAGAAATACAGTAATTAGCGTTGGTACGATACCTAGCAGGGGAACTTGGGACTGACTAGATGGATTGTTCAGGTCTTTTTGTCATGCTCTTTTCCATTTCTGTGTTTATATAGATGAGCCTCATCACTGCTGCTACTTACTGTTGTGGTATTTGCAAAATCTAAGATTGGTGTTGGCCCACACGGGTCAAATGCTAGTAGGCTTTGTATCAGGCATGAAAACCACATCCTTGTTCTTTACATACTAACATACCAAAATGCCAGCAGAATAGGCCCAACGGTCTTTAGTGTCTGCTCGTTTGGTCAGCCCCCACCCTGGGAGCTGACCTTGTTGCCCCCCCCCCCCACCGTCCTCTCTGACTTCTCCCTTCCCAGTCCCGGATATTCTCTCTGCACTGGATTTTGCTTCCAGAACCCTTCCCCTGTACCTGCCCCACCCCCTCTTGAACCCCTCCACCATCTCTGCCTCCAGCAGCCCCCTGGGCAGTGCATTCCATTTCCATTTACAGCTGAGCTTTTCCTGCTGTAAAATACCCCCTTGAACTACTGACCTGTCCATGACATCATTCTGTTGCCGTGGGCATTAATGCGATGTCACAATCAGGGGAGTACAACCTCAGGTTGCGAATTAGCTGAAGGACTAGATCAAATCAGAACGATAACGGTCCTGGTTTCGTGTCATTGTCCACAGTAGTAATGAATAGGGAAAGAGTAATGCAGAACAAAATGTCAAACACAAGCTGAATTGTGTCCATTACAGTTTTTAAAATTCTTCATAGAGTATCAGCTGCTCGCTAACTACCCCATTAATGGAGGTAATATTTCAGTAAGTAAACTGGTCAGGCCGGTGGACGGTCTGTAGGACCTGTGGATTTTCCAAGCCATTAGCTGTCTTGTCTGGTGGCTGCAGAACTTAAAGCAGAACTGCACTGAATCTTGCCAAGTTATTTTTTTTTTACTGGAAGATGCTGCTTTTTATTACTGGTTCAAATGTCGTTGCTATACAGGCTTTTTAGTTATCCCAGTTGGTGTTTCTGATTGATACAGTAGTGATAAGGCCCATGTTAGAACTGTATGATGTAGTTTGTTGTGCTCAGCTCTTCCATCGTTGTCAAAATGTATCCATATTCTGTTGTAGAATGCTGTGGTTGAGAGGGATGTAAACTACATCACATAGTTATAAAGTGTTGTAACATGGCTCTGCAAAGGGGAGTGAAATGGAGCGTTCCGATTCGTCGAAATGGGTCAGCCGAGCGAGTCCTAGTGGTGATTAAGCCACGAGTAACGCCCGCTAGGCTAGTACCCACAGTGTCCACAGACAGCAGCACTCATTAGAGCCCGCTGGGTCAGTACCCAGATTGTCCATCAGCCAGAGGGTGCAGCACTGGGACGGGAATAAACAGCGTAGAGATGCCATCGGCAGCGCCCCGGGGAGCAGAGGCAGACAGAGACAGCACCATCGGCTTTAACAAACCGCGGTTCAACTACTTTTTGGGCTGATACAGCAACAGTTTCCATCTGTACCAGTAACGTTGTGCAGCGTGCATCAGGAACGCGCATGCAGGCACATCATCTCAGTGACTGCAATGCAAGCAAAACTAGGATACTGTAGGAGGTAGCAGTATGACTGTCGGCAAGTGTTCTGTATTTCCGACTGATGTAGTCCGTCGCGCTTGCCATGTTACAAGCGCATTAATCACCTCCAGCGTCTGGGTCCACCGGGGATCAATGCCCGCTGGGTGGTTGGAAACCCTCGGGCTTTGCCCTCATGCACCAACCCCCCCCCCCCCAAGCGGGCATTAATCCACCGGTAGAACCCTCCTCTGTCGGTGATTAATGCTTACTTATCCCTTTGTAAATCAGGGACCACCATTAAGTTTACTAAAAAAGCCTATTTAGATGAAACAGCAATAGAACTCATAAATGAAAACTACATAAATGTATGAGAACCCAAATTTAAAGAGGACCTTCCTTGATGGTTCAGAACGTTAGTTGGTAGTCATTATATGCAGTACTAGACCTGAAAAGGTGTATGCATTTGTTATTTCTGGCCAAGGTTTACTCTGCCTTCCATAATTCGGATTTGTTTTGATCCCTGCTGCACTTGCCTTTGCTGTGCAGCTTGCTGGGCTGCTAGCTCCTGATGACATCACTGTAGGATAGAGGAGTGACTCATACTGTTCAGTACCATGCAGTTGCAACAGTGTTGCAAGGGAGCCCTACCAGTACTCTGTGTACATACGGTTTTCCCCCTTCCCCAAGACACCATATTAGCAATGCATTATGCCTCGTCTGGAAGGGTTTTTTTTTGTTTTTTTTTGCGTGTGAAATTGACTCTGCCTACAATTATGTCAGCGGTACAACCCACAGCAACACCAGGCTTGCTATAGAAGCTCTGGTACACCCTGCAGTTTTTAGCAGCTCAGAATGCAAAAACTAACTGCAGCAGACGTTAATGAAATACAATTCCAGAATCAGTGCAAGAAGGGGTAATTAATGCATGAAAGTCAAAGTGACTGGCGAAGGTCCTCTTTAAGAAAGCAGCTAGTACTGGGGCAAAAGGACAGGTATGATACAGTTCTCCTTTACTTGCGATCCACTTTATAATGAACTCATCATTGTGGTGTTTTGTATACATCTGCTGCTGAATAAATGCTTACTGTCCCTGCACCCCCCAGAAAGCAGGAGGCTGCATGTCACAGACTATCCAAGTAGGGTCAATGATTTGAAAACACTGGGGGGGGGATTTTGCCATTTTTAAACCAACACTTGGAACCTATTTGGTGGAGGAAAACAATTTATTTGGATCACTTTATCATGAAAACAGCAGTTTGCATTAACTTTGTGCAAAACCACTCATTTTTTTAGCTAACTTTTTGTAGAAACATACAGATTTGGCCTCAGCTGTGGGGAGAAAATATATTTTTAGGATTTTGCTAAACTGAATTGGCCATTTCTCAGAACGGAGGATCCTTTGGCTGTATCCTAGGGACCAGAAGTTCCAATTAGTTTAGTAGGCAGCTAATACACTACTATCAGATGGACTGAATGGTAGAACCCACTGTCCATACAGTGAGCAGTCTATGTAGTGATCTCGGTAGCACACCTTAAAAGCACTTGTATCCTGGAGTGATAGGCTACTGTTTTGTTTACGGTCAGCAATTAGGTTGCTGGCTTTCGAGCAGACAAGACGGACAATTTGGCCTATTCTGCTGGTGTTTTAGTATGTTAGTATGTTACTACTGAGCATTACTCCTATATACCTTGTATGGTGGTTACTATAGATGCTTGAGGCTATATTTACTTTTTGATTTGTTAGTTTTTGAGGGTGTGATGTTCTCACCAACCATCCTTTTATTCAACATTCTACTTTCATTTTATCATTTTAATGTGAGCAAATGCAGACTGCATGTTTGGAGTTAAATGAGCTGTGATGGTCTCAACAGAATTTCCAAGGTAAAGAAATGCATCTCAGAATTGCACTAATTGGGTAGCCTCGGCTGTAAAGGGGTTTACAGAGTTGCAAGATTAGAGTCCTGTTGTTATTGGGGGTCTTTTGTTTTTATGATCCTGCACACTTCCTCTCTAAATCTTATACTAGCCAGTAAAGGAAGAATTTAATTATCCTTTCTTTAACAGACTCCTTGATCACTTGAAAAACACAGCTTCAGGTTGACAATTTCTTGAAGGAGTATTGGACCCCTGTTGCAGATTTACAGGGATCCCTCACTAGTTTTTAGCAGTCCTCCTCAAACAGGGATCCTTCAGCGAGATGCCTTACGAATGGCATTGGTCTGCAGGAGTGTGCTGCCCTGGAGATAGAACGTTAATGCTAATTGTGGAATTTAGAATACAGGTTTGAATTCTGCCTTGTGGTTGTGCCCACCTTTCTGTTCTGATGTCTGAATTTGTTTATTCATGGAAGGGAGCACTTGGCCAATGTTAACTCCAGTCTTCTGGTCAACCGTTTATTGTTTTGGGATACTAGTTTTTCAAATAACTTCGCATTTGTTAGGGTGTTAATGATATTTTTTGCAGTTTCTCCGGTTCCTAGGAATCAGAGAAGGCTGCCTAATAATGTGGTTCCAACCGCATTTCACCTTTAAAATATAAATTGCCTTACATTTTATTACTAAAATTAAAAACTGTTTTACCAATTTAGGTTATAAAAACATTTGTAACTACCGCTTTTGACTGGGAACCTTTTAATCTACAATTACTGGTTCTGTCTGTGTTGGGCATGACTGCTGGACCAAAAAAAGAGAACAAGGCCTGCATATTTTAAACATTTTGTAAAGTGTCTTCAGCTCCTGGCAAAGGCAGGCTGACACAAGCGTTGTTTAAAGTGCCTGGGTCCAGATCACAGTTTTATTTATTGTGAATTTTTTAAAAAAGTTTTGCCCTAAAACCCAAAAGAAGAGCTTTAAAAAGAAAACAATTAATGGCTTCTCCGTGTGCCCCTATGTCACCAAAGCACAACAAAGGCTCAGTGGGAGTTCCTAATGATGGTGGAAGGCGTGCATCAAAGGGTTCTTCTCACAAGCAGCAGTCCCCACAGATAAAAACATGTTCTGGTCAGATCCACCATGGCTGCATGGTGAAGTTAGTGAGGTTGTGTGGCAACATGGAGAAACAACACAATGATTTTTAATTAGTAAGATGCATTTTATTTTGCATTCTAAGGAAGGCAGACGCATTATTAGGAAAATATATGGAGGTGTAGCTTTCAATGGAAGGAATGGTAAGCAGTGTAGTTTTGACAGGATAGGTGGCAGTGCATTAAAAAGCAATGGCTCGCATATGTTCAGTCTTGGGATTATTTACACAGTTTTATGGAGAAAAATGGGGTTTGTCGATGCAGTGATGTAAGTTGTATTTAAGTAATGTGTTGTCAGGCAGTCAGGTGTAATGATGGACTTAATTAGGAGAGAAAATGTGATAGTAACTTTTATAAGGGGTCGCTGTTGATACGGTTAAGGTAGTTACGCTTGTGGTAATGGAAATATCAGGACAACAGGAGTAGAGTACAAATATGCACTGTATCATAAGTATGTGTTCAGAGTGCAGGCAAATGTGATATGCAGCTTTATTTTACATACACAGTAGGTAAAAAATAGGGATGGATGCAATTGATAGAAATACAGATAATTGCATAGGTAGACATACAGAGGGAGAAGTTGTCATGACAGTCTTTGGAGAGGCAGCTGCCCCTAGAGTTACAGTCATGTTCACTAATTTGGGTTGAAAAACTTTTCAAGCAGCACAATGTTGCTGTCAGTAATCGCCTATGGATTTAAGCATGTATTGGAATGTCTTAAAACAGTTCTAGTACAGGGAAAAAAAATGAAAGCAATTGTGTTATAGTTTAGCACTGAAACACACATGTAACATACATGTTGCCACCTTGCTCCAGTGAGCACCCTCCCCCCAAGCAGAGGGCCAGTCTTAAAGAGCATATGATGCCTTCAGGATAAGTGAAAGAAAACATAATATTTAGATACAGTTCAGTTTATATTTAAGCAATAAGGCACGACAGGGTGTGTGTTATCATGTAATAACGTCATTCCTGTGGTGTGTTGAAGCACGCACGAGGCGATGCAGAGTGCTTTCACCACCCCAGGAGTGACGTTATTACACAATAACACACACCTTGGAGTGTCTTATTGCAATTATATAATGGCTCGATGTTACAGAAAACAAAAAATGAAAATAAAAATGCTTTTAGTAGATTTTTAGTGAGGCAGTGTATCTTTGTTTCTTCAAAAATAAGGCTCCATAAAATCAGCACAGTGATGTTGTTGTGTAATATCATCACTGTCTCAGGCACACACTGACCAATCAGAGTCCAGGAAATTTTCTTGCCATTGTATAATTCACTTTAGTTCTGTATTCTCTCCTCCCCCCCCCCATTATTTTTTTACTGAGGCCATTTGTATGAAAAAAGGACTGCTGCTCCTGAAGTGTTCATGTACTCCTGGTGCTTTCTCCCTACCTGAGGTCATAATGCATGGCTTGTGACGTCACAGTTACTCCCATGACAGCAGACTGTGATGTCACAACATAGCATTATGACTTGAAGTAGAGAGTAAGCTATAGAGGCAGATGAACTCTAACAGATAAAGATCATATATTCACCCACATTTCCTCTGTAATAAAAGATAGGCAGGATAAATCTACAGCATATATTTATAATGGAAACTGAGTTGTACCAAATTATTATTTTTTTTTTTTTTCAAAGTTTTGAGTGTGGCTTCATCAGCTCTGATTATAAAGAGAAGAGGAGAGCTGAAAAAATGTCTCAAAGTGCAGAATAATTTTTCTTAAATCTGTTTCAAGACATTAGGCCTTTCCTCTTTTTATCATTAAATTTGAAAAAAAAAGTAGTAGCACCTTTCTTCTGACTGGAATAATGTAAATGACAGTTGGTGGTTTGGGATATGCTAAGTGTCCCCAAGAACAAGGTGTGCTTCACTGGCTAAAGAGTAGGCTAACATACTAAAACCCAGCAGACTAGGCCCAACGGTCTGTCGTTTCTGCTCGACAGCCAGCAACCAAGTGGCGCCCTCATTCCCGATTGATCCTCTGCAAACACTGCTCCTCACTCCAGCCCTGGCCCGCTGCCGATTTTAGCCGCCAGGAAGTCCGCTCTGGTCCCCTCTCCACTGTGCTCCTTACCTTCCAGCCCTGGCCCACTGCTGACTGTAGCCGCTGGGAATACTGCTCCAGTGCCCCCGATGCTCCCTACAATTGCCAATGCAGCCCCATCTCCTCCCGCCTCGTGTGCGGCCCTCGGTAGTTTCACCGCCGCCGATGCAGCCACAACCTCTGCCCTCTGAGGCGCTTCCAGCAAATACAGCTGGTTGCTTATATTAAAAAAAAAAAAAAAGAATGACTGATGTGTGGTTTTTTTTTTTTTCAACAAGACATGCAGAGGTACAACAGTTGTGTGGGGAGTTATTTGGGACTGCAGCTTCCATTTTTGAAATGGAAAAAATTTCATGTTGATCTTGTCTCCTGTTCTAGCCTGAAAAGAACATATTTTAAATGCCTGTTTTAAGTGTGTATAATGGACTGTTTTGCCATTTAGGAGCCAAAGAATGAATGTGTAACAGGTGACATTATGGTTACCTAGCAATTGTATGCCAGAGCAATGTATGCATGTAATTAAGAACTAGATCAGTGGAAGGCCATTGCCAGGTTATTATACACACTGGCAGAACTTAAATTATAGCTAACAGATTGCTGCACAGTACTTTGAGGATGCGCAAAGTGTAAAACATCAGTTGGGAATTTTAACAGCTGGACATTGAGCCGATGTCTTAACATCCATGCTGAATTCTTACACATTTGTTTATTTTTCTAGCTGCTCTATATCATCTTGTATTGAGACACCTATATTTTCAATAAAGAGCAGTCTTAGCACTAGTATCACAAGATGTGCCAACGGTAATCACTGAACCCACATAAATTGAAGATGGAGGTCTGCTTACTCCATTGCAATGAGGTGTATGCTGTCCCATTGTGTGTCATAGCAGCATTTCTAATTTTGAACGTGGCAGCACCACAACAGGGAGTTCTCCAATTCTTCAACAACAAAAAAGAAAAAAAAACACACCATCATCAAAGTGTGTTTGCCAAGTACTGTGCCTATGCATTACTAACACCAATGCTTCATGATTAAAATAAGTTGAACCCCCCCCCCCCAAAAATGTGCCCTGACAAACTGCACTCGGGGAAGATTGCCTGGGACAAGATGCAGTAAAAAAAAAAAAAAAACAGAATAACAGGTTCCATGGAGTAAATGTTAGCATCCTGTTTCTAGTGTTCCTGATAAAATAAAATAAAAAATACAGTTGACATTTTTTTTAATGTCAGTTCTGATCAGAATAACTTTTAAAATTACCACTTGTTTTCTTGTTCAATGTTTTCTAATACATACTTCGCAAACTTAAAAGAAAAAAAACACATTATCATCAAAGTTTGTGTTTACCAAGTACTGAGCCCATGATTAAAATAATTTGAACCCCTTCCCCCCAAAAATGTGCCCTGACATGAAACTGCATGTTTAACTGTAAAGACAATTAAAAAATGTATTTCTAAATGCATTACTAACACCAGTGCTTTCAAAGTTTTGAAACTATTACAAAATATATATATATATATATATATATATATACATACATACACACACACACACACACACACACACACGTGGCTTTTACTGTAAATTAAAATGTGCATCTAGGTCTCCTTCTGATGCCCCAGGTGGCTCTGATAATCATTTGTTTCAAAGGTTTTTTAAGTCAGTTTGAAGGCATTAAATATCTTCTGTTCTCCTAGTCCTTAATAGAGGCATTAAGTACCTTCTGTTCTCCTAATGCAGGGTCTTCACTACTTGATCACTGCACAGACTTGTTCTGTTGGTTGATACAGGTCCCAAACTAGTGTGTCTTATTACAGCATGATAGAGCCACCTCATGCCCCTCCCACATGAATCAGAAAAATGTTGGGTCTGGATCTTTAGCAGCTTCTTGGGTGGAGGTGGAGGTGGATCTTCCTCCCAAAAAAATCCTAATGCTGCCTGCCACTACTCAGGTTCCAGTTCTTGTACCACCCATTTAAGAAATAAAATAGTACCCTGCAACCATTGACTAACATGAAAGCGTATTTATTTGAGGGCAGAAAACATTGCTTGGAGAGGGTAAGGTGGAAGAGATTATTTACACCTTCAGTCAGTTCCACGGACAGAAAACATGACACTTCTTTTGTGCATGCAAAACGTCTGCAGGCTCCGCCTACTGCAGCCGTAAAAAGGAAGCTGCTCAGCTATCAGAAAGGCATAGCGAGGATGGAAAAGACATCAGGGTTTTCGATAGGGGGAACCCTGATTCCAGTGATGGCAAAAATGCAAATAAGAGCCTCAGAGCAGGTGCTGGAACCAGTGCCTGTCGGGGAGAACAGCATGCCCCTGACACTTCTCTGTGAAGGAAAAGGAGAAGGCAATGGAACACAGTCAGATGCTCTCAACCAAGGACATGTCTACGGTATGGCAGGTTTTCCAGGCCTTTCAGGCTATGTGAAATCTATTTAGTGTGCCCCCCCCCCACCTGGCTCCACTTAGAGACCGCTTTTCTATAGAGGAGGAGGAGGAGGGTGAATTTCTAGTAGAACGGCTCATCTAACCAGGAGTTTGGCTCCTCACCTACGCCTGCAGAAGATGACACCTCTTATTCCACATTTGTCAAGCAGATGGTGAATACTCTAAACAGGAGTTCCGGTGTGTATGTGCGCGCGCGCATCCGCGTAAACACGCTTATGTGTTGCTACGGCTATGGAGGGACTGCAGGAGAAAACTGAAAAATTGGTTGGCACGGGTTACATGAAACCATGCCTGTCTACCTCGGTCCCTGCGCCATCACCTGTAATCTGGATGAGAGTCACTGTGGAGAACAGTCTGTGGGCAGTCTAAGGCATGGTGAATGGGAAAGATAGGCGCCAGGTGAGAAGAGGTGGGGGCTAGGCTGAGAGTCTGCCCGAAGTGACCAGCAGAGGAGAAGCTTTATTTTTGTGTGGGGGAGATATTTCAAGAGAAACTTGTTGTTAATAATATTGAACTTAAGGACTTTATTAAAAAAAAAAAAAAACCTAATATACAGCACATCAATTGTATTGCTACCCCTGTGGATTTGCAGGAAATAAATATAGCAGTAGAATCACTCCTCAGTAGAAAAACACCAGGCCTCGACTGTTTTATAGATAAATTTTACAAGTAGAACTAGCATCATGGTTTCTTTTGGTGCTTTAACAGTTGGTGGATGGTGACTGGCAGATTCCAGAAGGGATTCTTCAGGAAAGGGGGAGGGACACGGGAGGGCATCGGCTGATATTGGAGGGGGGAGTTCAGGGGGAAATCAGGAGACACTTTTTCACAGAAAGGGTGGTAGATAAGTGGAACACTCTGCCCAAGGAGGTGGTATCGTGTAAAACGGGAGGATTTAAGAGAGGGTGGGACAGAGTGAGGGTGGTGATGGTTATGGGGAGGGTGGGGCAGCGACAAGTTGAGGGGCTAGCTACACAATCAAGCAGACTCGATAGACCTTGAGGCCCGTTTCTGCTGGCATTTCGTATGTTCCACCTACAATGCAAGAAGCAGAATTGTATTAAATCGTAAAGAAGGTAAAACATAATTCAGAAAATTACAGACCAATAGTTCTATTAAATACTGATTATAACGTGATTGCAAAAATTAAAGTTGCTAGAATTAAACCAGGGTTGCCAGCCACCATCCACCATGATCAGTGTGGGTTTATAAAGGGAACCATGCCACAAGCAATTAGGAAAGTCAAGGCTATGACTGAATATATGACTTCTTTAAGGAATCGAGGGGAAGATGTTTACTGTACAATTCCTTTGAATGCAAGCAAGGCTTTTGATGTTTTAAAAAGAGAATATATATTTGAAATATTAAAAGAATAGGGTGTTCCTTTTAATGGGGTGTTCTTTGTCTTTAATTCAACTAGTGTATAAATCCACAACAGTGAAGTTTCAAGTAAATGCCTTTATTATCTTCTGCATTTCATACTAAAAATGGTGTGAGGCAAGGATGCCCCTCATCCCTGGCATTGTTTGTCTTAACGTTGGAACCTTTTTTGAGACGCATTAGAGCTAACCAGGCCATTGAAGGTGTACAGATAGGAAGAATGTGTATAAAACTCTGCATTTTTGCTGGTGATTTTCTCATTATTAGGAATATCAATAAATCATTAAGTGCATGTTTGGAAGAAGTGAAGAAGTTTTCCAATATATCTGTTGTAAACCAAATAAAAATGAATCCATTATAAAGCAGTTAATAATTAAAAAAAATATATTTCTAAATTGAAAAATATTATTTGGGAATTATACTCGCAAATGATCATTGCCTTCATCACCAACATAAATTCCCCTTCAGAGTTCTGGAAGGAGGTCCACACTCTGTTTACCCCCTCATCTCACCCCCCCCCCCCACAATAGATAGCTCACTAGTGTCCCACCCACCAGCTGTAACTGCCGAATTTAACTCCTACTATACCTCCTGTGCACTGAGCTACTGAAATCCTCTCTCCCACCCATCCCTCTACTCGTGTGCCCTTCACCACCCTCCCACCCTTCCTTCTCTTCGCTACTGTAACCCCAAATGATGCCCTAACTTTTCAGAGATACTTCCGTGCCAAAGGCAAGCACAACAAGAAAGCTGAGAATAGAGGAATTTAACGGATGGCTAAGAACCTGGTGATGTGCTAAAGGGTATGGGCTGTTGGGGTGGGGGTGGAAGGACCTGGGAGGACAGTAGTCTCTATGCCAAGGACAGACTACACTTGAGTGAGGAGGAAAGAAAGTGTTGAAACAGAGGATGGAGGAGTACATAGAGGAAGTTGGGAATTTAAACTAGAGTGGGGGGTGGCAGTTGGGAAGAGAGATGCAGAGACCACAGGTTGGGAAACCATATGAGCTACCCCATAACAGTGGCAAAGGACAAATGGCAAGTACTGTTGGTGATGCTAGGAAAGGAGGGCAGGATGGGGGTGGATGGGGGAGGGTGGAAGGTGGTTACCCTAATGCTAGGAGCCTTGGGAGGAAAACTGCAGAGTTACAGGTTCTCATGGCAGAGGGAGAGGTGGACATTGCAGCCATCACGGAAACATGGGCCACCCAATACAATGACTGGGACCTGTCTGTACCCAGGGTACAGGTTATTTCTTAGGACAGGGTGATTGGGAAAGGGGGTGGCACTATATGAAGGAAGGACTGAAGTGTGTAGGGAGGAGGGTAGTATGGAGTCACTTTGACGCAATCCAGGATTCCAAGAATAGGATTCTTAGAATGGGAGAGTGTACAGGCCACCATCTCAGACGGAGGAGTTAGACAGGGAACTGCAGGGACAGATCAGGAGGACCTGTGAGAAGGGTAGTGTGGTGATTGTGGGGACTTCAACATGCCAGGAGTGGACTGGAGCACCCAACAACCAGGAACAGAAGGGAGCAGGTACTGCTGGATGCCTTCCAGGACAGCTTCCTGCTGCAAATGGTCAGTGAACCAACCAGGTTAGGGAATACCTTGACCTTGTGCTGGCAAATGGGGACTTTGTGAGAGAACTTACAGTGGAGGAACCGCTGTCAGGGAGTGACCACCACTCAGTATGGCTCAATTGATATGGGCAAGGAAGGAGTGGAATCTGGCACAATAGTGCTGGACTTCAGGAGGGCCGACTTTGGGAGGATGGGGGAAGTGGTAAAAGGGTACCTGGCCAGAATTCAATCTAGTATGGACACTAACCAGAGGTGGGAGCTCATAAAGCTGGGGATAGTGGAGGCAACCAAAATCTGCTGCAAAGCCCAGAGCAAGAAGGCTAGGGCTAAGAAACCGATCTGATTGAGCAAGGAGGTCATGGAAAAGGTAAGGAGGAAAAGAGCTGCCTTTAGGAAGTACAAGAAAACAGGGAGGGGGAGGACAGGGAGGAGTACTTGACAGAATCGAAGGAGGTGACAAGGGCAGTAAGGGGAGCCAAAGCATCTACGGAACTCAGGCTGGCACAAGGCATTAAGAAGGGGGAGAAGGACTTCTTTAAGTACATCAGGGAGAAAAGGAGCTGTAAGGATTAGGAAGGAGGGGGATTGGGTGGAAGCAGGGTGCGATAAGGCGGAAGCACTAAATGAGTACTTCTGCTCAGTATTTACTAAAGAGAAGAGGGAGGTGACACCCAAGGTGGGAGAAATGGCAGAAGCAGGGTGGGAAGTGGTGACAGATGGGGAAACCATGGAGAGCAGAGTTCGAGAGGGTTTGAAGGCACTGAGGGTGGACAAGGCGCCAGGCCCAGATGGCATCCACCCCAGGGTACTGAAGGAGCTGGCAGAGGTCCTTGCAGGACCTTTGGCTGGCCTATTTAATGCCTCACTACATTTGGGGTGTGTACCTCAGGACTGGAGGATGGCTCATGTGGTGCCCTCCACAAGAGTGGCCCCAAGGATGAACCGGAAACTACAGACCAGTGAGCCTCACATCCATCGGGGTAAGCTAATGGAGACTATCCTGAAGGAGAGGCTGGTGGCTCTCCTAGAGGCCAAAGGACTACAGGACAGCAGACAGCATGGCTTCATACGTGCAGATCCTGCCAAACCAACCTGGTCGAGTTCTATGACTGGGTAACTAGGCAACTGGACAGGGGCCATGCAGTGGATGTCCTGTATCTGACTTCAGTAAGGCATTCACCCAGTCCACATGGAAGGCTGGGAAGGAAGTTAGTAGGCACAGGGGCGGTGCAAAGCTGGTGAGATGGGTAGGAAACTGGCTGCAGGAAGGCAACAGAGGGTGGTGGTGGTGGGGAGCTCACACCCAAAGGCAGTGACGAGCGGTGTTCCACAGGGCTCTGTTGGGACCAGTGTTGTTTGGGATATTCATTGCAGACATATCATGGGACATCAAGAGCAAGATCAGTCTGTTTGCTGATGATACCAAGGTAGGCGAGTGGTGGATGACCTAGGGGATGGCAGGGTTGCAGGATGATCTGGCAAAGCTTGAAACCTGGTCAGACACCTGGCAACTGGGCTTTAATGCCAAAAGTGCAAGGTGCTGCATTTTGGGATGAAGAACCCAAGGAGGAGTTACCAGCTAGGGGAGTGCAGCTAGCCAAGACAGAAGAGGAGAAGGATCTGGGTGTGCCATTACAGGGTCAATGAACAACCTGCACAATGTAGGAAGGCAGCTGCAAAGGCCAACAAAATGCTGGGTTGTATTGGTAAGGGGTATATCCTCGAGGAGGGGGAGGTGATTCTGCCACTGTATAGGTCATAGACCACACCTGGAGTACTGCGTGCAGTACTGGCGTCCGGATCTGAAGAGGACATTGTTATTGAGGGGGATGCAGAGCGACAAAATGATCAAGGGGCTGGGGACTTATCATACGAGAGGAGGTTGAAGGAGTTGAACATGCTCACTGGAGGAGAGGAGGAGAGACAGCGGTGACATGATTGAAACCTTTAAATACATGAAAGGAATAAACAAGACGGGTACAGAGGGGCTGTTCAAAGTAAGGGAGGGGAGGGCCACCAGGGGCCATGATATGAGACTGGAGCGAGGAAGGTTCAGGAGGGAGATGAGGAGACACTTTTTTACAGAGAGCGTGGTGGCTGGGTGGAATGCGTTACCCGCTGAAGTGGTATGCAGTAGAACAGTGGACTGCTTCAAACGAGGAAAGGACAGGACAAGGGGGAGGGTTAATGAAGGGGAAGGGTGGAAGGGAGGGGCAGCTGCAGAATAAGGGGTGCTAGCTGCACATTCGAGTAGACTTGATAGACCTCTAGGCCTTTATCTGCTGGCAAATTTCGTATGTTTGTAAAATCTTTTTTTTATTTTGATTAAAGAAAGCCTATTTCTAGAGTGTTCAAATACTTTAGTTTTTGAACCCTTAAAAGGGTCCTCTATTGAGTATTCTCAGTATCACTTCTACCAGAAATCTTCCCTATCACACAGCAGCATAAAATAACTGATTTATGCAAAGGTAGCTTAGTTGAGATATAACATCTTGTTTCCAGTGAGATCCTGTTTCTACCCATTTGTATAGCTGATTGGAATGGAGCACAGGGAGGTCAAATCTGTTGCTGAAGGTCGCACTATTGGTATTTGGCTCTACTGAGGTTTGAACCTGTGACCTCCTAGATGCAAATCTGGTGTTCAAACCAATGGACCACACTGCCTCTTATTACACAAAATTATACTTCTTATAAAATTATTAGCAAAACAAAAAACATGCACAACTGCTTCAGTACAAAAAAATGTAAAACAGCACTGGTACAAACATTGTTTAGAGTGGTACCAGCAGGATTCTTTGCAAACCACACAGGTGCAAAACATTTTACTCAACTGAAATGTCACAAAACATTGTACAAATCAACAGAACCCCAAAGGAGCTCTAAAGCTGTTGGTACTGGTAGCACACAACTTTTTTTTACAACAGGGCAGTATACTTGTAGCTCCATGACACAGTGACGTTACAAATTTGTAAGATGGCAAGGATGCTGATGCTTGAAAATGCCATCAGCACAATTTACCGCATATGTCACAGAGCTGAGATGATCACAAACTATTCATTGTATATTACTGACAGCACTGCATTTTCCTTCTGTTTTCCCATTGATGTGATGTCATTTCCTGTGCCTGTGATTTAGAAGATGGATGCCTGCAGCTATAAAAGGAGGGGTAACTAAATGGGTTACAATTCTGACCCTAAAAGTGTTACAGGTTCACCCAATAGCTTATGTAAAGCAGATTTCCATTGGTAACAGTATTGTACATTTTATGCTTCATGTTAGTTTCCCTTTAAAGAAGTTTCTTTGAGAGGCAGATCAGAACTTCTTTGTTTGTTTAAGGCTATTAGCCAATGTAAAATCAGGGATAGAAATTATCTTTTTGCGGTACCTGCACTACGGTCCATGTGGCAACAAAAGTTACATGCGCCAGAGTCAGGTTACCTGCACCGGGTACACAAAAATGATAACTTGAAAAAAAGATACTGAATTTTGAGATAGTAGTATATGGAACAACTGCAGTATATTTATATACTGTTCTACATTTCAGTGTCTTCTTCACTTTCCCAGCCTTTTTCTTCCTCTTTTCTTGAGCCATGAGGAGCAATCTGAGGTCTCCTTGTTCTCTTTCCTGATGTGCACCACCTAGCTATGGCACTATCTGGTGAGTATGTGGACACTGTCTCACTGCTCAGATTAATAGCCATTAAAGCGGACACAGTTTCTGGTCTCAGGTTTGCCCTCCAGTCATTTTTTATTCGTGACATTAACGAGAAACCTCGTTCACATTCTGTAGTTGAAGATGGAATTATAAGAAATATTTTCAGCAAAGCTAGAATATCTTTGAGGTCATCCCTTTCTTCTGAGAGAACTCTACCCCTCATAGCAGTGGAATCTAAAGGTGGATTGTAAGCTGCATTTAGGTTGTGGATGTATGTTTTCAGTTCCGACCACTGCAAGAGTGCTGAAACAGCACTGTACCCCTTTGGTTCCAGAATGTCACTGTAGTAAGAAAATAATGACTTGACTTCTGCGTCTCCATATTCTTGGAAGTTGACGAAATATAATACCTTACATGATTTTATCTGCTTCAGAATTGCAGTGGCCTTTTCTCTTTTATCCCCTGTACCATTTACTGATGGGTCCTCCAGATGTGTAACAGTAGCCGGATAATTTGTCTGCATCACTTTAACAGTACGCTGGTGGTGTGGAAGCCACCTTGTTCCCCCAGTATTTACGGGGCGCAGTACCCTGATGCCCAGTGCCTCCCCTGCAGCCTGTAAGCTTGACCAGTTTAAAGCAGAGTGCTTATCGAAACTGTGCAATGAGGAAAGCAAATCCTCCACTGCAGAGTACAGGGGTGTCCCCTTGATCACGTATTTAGTGACCAACTCAAGTCTATGTGCACAGCAGTGCACCACTTTTAAAAGTCTGGCCTCCTCTTTCAGCCTTGTGGCTACTCCCGTTTTGCTGCCCATCATGACTGATGCCCCATCAAAACAACAAGCAACTAACTTATTTCTCCAGTCTGGTATTTGGAGGTAAATTTCCGTGGTATTTTGTAATGTTGATGTTATACTTTCTGCGTCTGCCTTTTCAAGAGGCTTAAGCGCTACAAATTTAGTAACAGGGATGCCCTTCTCCAAGATGCGGAGATAAACTACCTCCTGTTCTGTAATACTTTTGTCTGTTGAGCCATCTGACAAAATAGAAAAGAAATCTTGCCATTTCACCAATGTGATAAGATCTTCCATCTTATCTTTGTAAATATAGTCCGTGAATACTCTCGCTTGTCATTGCAGTAGGTGTCACTGACCGAGACCCCATTCGCACATAATAAGTTTATTTTATCTTTTAAATCAGTAAAAGGCCGTGCTTTTTTAGCAAGAAAAAAAGTTGTTCTGAAGAGAACCTTCATTTGTTCAAATTCTTTTTCTCCCATTTTTTGGACAAGATTCATTAATGGCTGCTCTGCAGGGGTTATAGAGTGAGCAAAAAATGCTTTTCTGGATACCTCATGTAAATCAGATGACTCATGAAACTCTACATTTGCCTTTCTAAATGATGAACACCCATCCCGGAAGAATTATTTTTTCCAGATTTATCAAACTGTTCACCACTCACATTTCATGATGTTCAATTCACTGTCATACTTTAGCCACTTACGATTCTGTTTCCATGAGTCCACAAATTTATATGTTTTTTTTCTTTTTTAAGGGGGGCTCTCCATCAGTTGTCTCATTAGTAGTAGGAGGCTGCGGAGGAGGCACTGAGGAGCACAGAGAGACAACAGTGGGGCTAGGACTAGGCACGGGCACTGGAACATGAGAAGGTGGGAGGAGAACACCAGCACATTCAGAAGTACCATGAGTTAGATTCTGCTATAGACAGGCTGGAAGTGCCAGGAATCTAGTCGGATTCATACACCAGAGACTTGTCACTGCCAGAAGACTGAGAAACTGTTACTGTCACACAAGTCTCAGAATGGATCTGGCTTTGATTTTGGTTAGCTGCAGCATCTGCTGCAGTTTCAACGTTTGTTTTGCTAAACTTGTAGCGAAAAAGAGTATTCACTGGTTTGGGTAAAACTTTTTGGGGTGGCATGGTGTAATTTTAACAATGTTTAATAAACTGAGCTTTTTACAATTTTACATCTCTTATGTTTTATTTTAAATGTCAATAAAAATTGTCTGTCAGAATAGAAAGTGTGTCGTGTATTTTTTTTTTATTACTTTGTAGGTTAAATTCTTTGCACCACTGACTGCACACTTAAGTCTACAAGGCTTAGCTGGATCAGGATTTTAAGTTTTCTCACAAAATTAGTAGTATCCAATCCTCGTTAGACTAGGCTGGCGTAGGTAGTGGACAGGATGGTACTCTAGGTAGCACACAAAGCACAGGGGACACTCACACTCACTGCACAGCAGATATTCTACTCTGCAACAATTATGGTAGAAGGTAAATTCCTTAGAATACAGTAAGTCTGTCCTGACCTTAGTCCACAGCACAATAAGGCTCTTTCTTATGCTGAACCAGGGCCAGGTTAGGTAGCCAGTGCAGTGGTGGCACTGTAACCGGTAGTAGTAATGTACTGTTACTGTATATTTATTTCTGTCAGTGTCTCGCACACAAAAAAAATTTTAACTTTACACTCAAGCTACAGACAGAGAGAGGGGACAGGTCAGGACGATGGTTAGGTTATAATATAAACAATTTAAGACAGACACAGAGACACTAGACATACACACAATAGTACAGTACACACATACAGTAGACTAGGTAAGCCTTAGCCAGGTAGTCCTATCTGCTGTCAAAATCAGTGTTTCCATATGCAGTATATTACTGCTACTGCACACACACAGATATTTAGTATACTCTAGTTCTGACAGACGCTGAAGAGACTGACGGATGGTGTAGCTCACGCAGACACACAAACAACTCAGATAGGTTAAATGACTGTGGGTCCAGACCAGAACAGGTTCATCAATTCAGGTAGTCTCAGAATGTGGCAAGGTTGTGGTGGGATTGGGAACTGGGGAAAACGAGTAGCAGAGCAGACCCTTACTTTATATAAGATTGGGGGGGAAAAGTAACATCAAATCAAAACTGCCCTTTGCCTAGGCTGATTGGCTGTGAAGAAACTGCAGTCTCACACTACCTTTGCTTAAATGATTTATTTATAACAGACACACACTCTGAGACTGACTGGTATTTTTTTTTTTTGTTTAACTCGTTTTTTATTGAAATTTTCTTAGCAAATAAAAACATGCAACCAGTCACATAGCATCATTACTCATGCAGCATTTGAGTCAGTTATTCCCTCAACTTATACTTAACATTCTATCTCTTAAAAGAAAAAAAAAAGGAAAAAAGATCTATATAAAAGAAATATACATTAAACTACATAGTCTACCTAAATCAATCAATCAATCACTTTATTTAACCAGGCATAAACACCATTGAGCAAGCTCATTTTCAAGGTGGTCCTGGGCATTAATACAATACAGTACACTTCATAAGATTGCAATTACAGTGGACAGCAGTGCCAAAAAAAAAAACATGGTGACGGTGCCGGTCAATATGGGCCTATACATACCGGTCAACATAATTAACATGCAAAGGTACATAATGATGAGCTTTACTGAAATGAGAAGAGACAACAATCCCATATAGTCTCCGCTATGTAAGAGCTCAGACCTAAATGATAAAAAATAAGGAGGTATTAAGGAATAGGGTAGAAATTGGGGTAAAAGAGTAGGCAGCCAAAAGGGAGGCCAGAATAGGTAAAAGGTAGAGAATAGGCAGGGCCATCTTGGATTAAGGGAACTAGGCTTGTAAATCCTAGGTTTCTGTTGTTAGGAATGTGGGGTGGATGAGATGCTTAGGCGTAGGATTTGAGTGTGGCACCCGGGGCTTAGGGGTCATCGGCATCTGAAACAGTTGCATGATTCCTTCAGATAATCCGTTAATAGAGCTTTGAATGTGAAAATGCTTGGAAGTGAGGATAATTTTAATGAGTCTTGCATAGTGTTCCAGAGTGATGGAAGTGAGAAGTTGATTGCTGCTGAGCCAAGGGTAGTTTTCACTCTAGGAATCTGGAAGCAGATTAAGGAGAAGCGTCTCAGGCCATAGGAACCTTTAGCCCGTTTGAAGATGTTGGAGATGTATGCAGGGAGGTTATCAGATAATGCTCTAAAAGACCAGAGGAGAGCATTCCTTTTTCTTCTAGTTGAGAGTGAGGTCCATCCCAAAACCTGGTATAGACGACAGTGATGTATACTACGGGGTAGATTTAAGATAAATCTTAAAGCCCGGTGGTAAAGAGTGTCCAGTTTGTTTAGCATCGTTGATGGGCAATGACTGTAAAGGAAGTCAGCGTAGTCCAGTATAGGTAGGAATGTAGATTGTACTAGTCTCATTCTGGCTTCTAACGAGAGTAGGTGTTTAATGCGATAGAATAAACCTAATCGCTGTCTTAGTTTTTTCAAGGTTTCATTTAAGTGGCACAGAAAGTTGAACTTGTTATCCAGCCAGAACCCTAGGTATTTAAAGGTATCAACTACTTCAAGGGGTTCATCTAAGAATGTTCGGATCTGTGGGATATGTGGGCATCCGGAAGTAGACTTTGGTTAGAGAATCATTGCTTTAGTCTTTTTGGCATTGAGGAGGAGCTTATGAGTAAGAAGGTTGTATTGGAGGGTGACAGAGTCTTTCTGTAAGTACTCGTGGGCCAGATCCAAGGATGAATTTGTGGTATAGAGTACAGTATCATCTGCGAATAAGTGCAGATTTGCTGTGGCCAGCTGCGAGTCCAGGTTATTGATGTATATTGCAAAGAGGATAGGGCCCAGGATGGAGCCTTGTGGGACTCCTCGTAACAAGGATTTTTGTGGGGATAGATCTTCCATGGCTTTGACTTGATGTAACCTATTGGTTAAGTAGCTGCTGAACCATTTAATGGCAGAACTATCAAGTTCAATGTTACTCAGTGCAGTAAGCATGATGGTATGATCCACAGTACCGAAGGCCTTACTTAGATCAAGGAAGAGGGCAAATACATGCTCCTTAGAGTCCAAGGCCATTTGCCAGTCTGTAGTTACTTTGGCAAGAGCCGATACTGTACTGTGTTTGGCTCTGAAGCCGGACTGAGCTGGGTTTAGCAACTTTAGTGAATCCAAACGTTCTCTAAGTTGGATGTTGACAATTGTTTTCTAGTAATTTAGAGAGGACGGATAGTATAGAAATAGGCCGGTAATTGTTCATATCACTCTGATCCCAAGTCTTGAATAATGGTAGGATGTGGGCAGTTTTCCACAAGACAGGTAGCTCACCTTGAATCAGAGAGGTGTTGAATAAGTGTGTAATGGGGGCGGTCAGATAGGTATGGCCAAGTTTTAGGAAGTAACGTTTAATATTATCTGCACCCACGCTCTTTTTTTGTATCCAGAGAAAGGAGGAGGTCCTCCACTTGCTTGAACGTAATTGTGAGGAAGCTGAAGGGGGGTGGGATGCGGTCGGTTATGGTTGTGGTCATCAGTGAAGCCAACAGTGTAGTCTCTTGCCAGGCTAAGTTTACTGATAGGTGAGGTGTCAAAGGCAAGCCCTGCAGTGGCAAAGTGATCATTAAGCTTTTCTAGTATATCAGCTTTGTTCGTATATATGGTACCATCAGACACTATTTTGTTTGGAAGGGGTGTTGCAGTGGACTGACCTTCAACTTATTTGAGGATGTTCCAAAATTTGGCAGAGTTGTTTTTATTGTCTTCTAGTTCTTTGTGGAAGTACCTAGCTTTTTCTGACCCAATTAGCTTGGTACAAGCATTCCTAGTGGTACAGAATGCTAACCAGTCCGCCTCCAGGTGGGATTTCCTCGCTTTTTTCCACCAGTAGTCCCTATCCCTAAGTGCTTTCTTCAGGATGGGAGAGAACCAGCCAGGAGTTTTATTTTTTTGATTTGATCAGTCTTAGTGGGGTGTGTTTGTCTGTTAGCCCCAGTAAGAGGCTGTGAAAGATGTTAAATGCCTCTAAACTATATACATACATGCGAAGGTCTTCTACACACTACATATGAATTCTCTGATGTTGCTAAATGAATTGAGGATCCCCGCCACCAATCTGTTTTGAAGGATAGGACTATCATCCCTGCTCCCCCTCTTGCAGACACGTCCTTCTTTATCCTGCATTCATTATCATGAGCTCACCCACAGAAACTGAACCCATAAAAGGCGCCCACTCATTCATAAATTGATCTACCCTATTCTGCAGCTGGTGTGATCTCTGCTCCAGGGCAAGCGCTTTGATGGATAGGGCACGCCGTTGTGCCACCGTGGAGCATTCTCCCGACACCCAGGTGTTTAAAATCACCTGCCTAGGCTGCACCAGAAGTATTCTGAGCCACCTCTGATGTGGCATCCAGTGTTCACCTTCTCCCTCCACGATGCCAAAAAGTAGACTAAGGGGAGTAGATGGCAACTCCGTCCCCAGCATGGCGCTCGTATGTCGTCCTATCTTCCCCCAGTACTCACGAAGACAGGGGCATTCCCAAAAACAGTGGAAATAGGTTCCGCTATGTATCTTGCATCTTCTGCACATTTCTGACACCTCTGGATGGAGTCTGTGATTCACCACCGGGTGGGCAGTAGAGTCTGTGCACAAACTTGTAGGTGCTTTCCTTGTATTGATTACAGGCCAAAAGCCCTACATGTGATTCCAATACTAGCCCCCAGTTATCCCGGGATATAAGTCCCATATCCCTTTCCCACAGCTTCCATGTCTTATCAGACATATCTTTCATATTCTGCCGCAGTAAACGTACTGCCTTTCTTAGTACCTCAGAAGGATCTCTTCTCGCCACGCCTATTATCCCCTCCACCTGTTCCAGCCTTGAGGGTGACTGGTATTTGTTTAGTGATTTCCAGGATTTTTCCCCCTCTTCAGCTATTTAGTTACAGAATAACTTAACTGGACGGTTACTGGAGGAGGACTGGACTGAATTGGAGGTTGGAAGAGTCGATGCTGTAATCAAGTGTTATACAGGACTGAGCTGATCACTGACTGACCAGACCTACACCTCTCCTACAGCTGAGCTGGGAGCTCCTGTTAATATATATTTAAAAAACTTTTACACAGACTGAAACACCCACTTGAAGTTAATGCCGAGGTTTTTTTGTTTTTTTTGTTCGTTCTTTTTACACAGAAATAAATGACTGGGGATTGGAGTCAATTCAGAGTGTGGCTATCGTCACTACTTGGTAGGCTAGGTAGGCTCCGAGAACCCCACAGTATTGCCTTGCTTGCTTGCTACCTCAACAGGCAGACCCTTTCTTTAGATTAGATTGGAAAATAAACAGCAACTGCTTGGGCTGCAGGAAATCTCACACTGAAAGGCAGTCTTTGCTTAAACTGATTATTTTTATATCACACACAGGTATTTTTTTATTTGTTTATGATTTCCAGGCTTTTTCCCCACACACATCTAGACAAACTGGACTGGTACTGCTGCTGGACTGGAGACAACAGTGCTTTGATTAATTGCATTTTGTTAAATGTCTGCTGGCCTGGGATTGACTGACTGACCCACACACGCTCTGAGGGATTTGACTGCTGCAACTCCTGCTGCTAATATATTAACTGCCCCCACAAACAAAAACAAAGAAACACCAGGTCCATCAAAGTGTTTTTTGCTCCACAAAAAAAAAAATCGGATCAAAATGTGGCAAGGTTGTGGTAAAAGCTAACCACAAATTGCACTAGTACAGATAATCTGAGACAGATAAATCCTCAATTTCTTTACCTTTAGATACTGTATATTCAACAAAAGCAACTGTGGTACTGCTGTCTGTTTAATTAAACCACAGTACCAAAAATACCCTCCCTTGCTTGGGGTCAGGGGGTGGGGTGGTGAAGCCCCAATGTACTTTTGTTCTGTCTCTGACTTAATCTCCAGATACAAGTATATGTTCCTTTTAATTGCACTCTTTAGTTTACTAAACGCCTCTTCGTGCCTACAAACAGCTAAAAATGCATTTTGTTGGCCCAGAAAAAAAATCAGTTCCTTCACGGAGCTTCCTGCCTAGCGACTGTACTCTGTGAAAAGTCTATCACAACAGCGTAGTTGCAATGGATGTGCATGCCTGTGTGAACCTTATTGTACCACGTGCATGACAGAAGGAGACACACGTGGTACAATATAGTTAACATAGTATGCCAGATGCCAGTCAAGTCAGATTTGTCAGAGCACCTCCCCAAGTGACTGTCCCAACCCCCGGCCCCATTGGCACAACTCCCTCTCTGATGCTGCAGCGCGCCTGCCCTGCCCCAGTGCAGTGTCCATGCCCACCCCCAAACCCTTCTACCCAATCACCAAAAGCATCCCAGCCAGCCCAGCCTACTTTAATGCAGAATTCGAAGTCCTGCTGCCAGCGTCCCGCCTCCTCTTTTATGACACTCCTCTGACCTCCAGGCTGTGGCTTGCGTTGCTCCTGCTGTTCAGGAGACAGGCTCTCTAAGATGCCTGCTCACTCCCGTGTCGTCTTCAGAATAGCATGCGCGTGATCCCGATCGCATCATCTCATCAAAATTAAAAAAAGTCTGCCTGTGCAATCATTACTGCACCCCTAGTGGTGCCTCTTGGAATTGCAGCCCAAAGCACAAAATAACAGCGCATGCACTATGGTGCAGTCAAAAAATAAAACTACTTGCATTTGGAACAGGCTGAGTATGTTAATTTCGACCCCTGTTTAAAATACATAAAATAACATCATCGTCACACTACATAAATAACATTCTTGCATATACCAATTACAGTAGCTTAGGTAGAATAAAAAAACAGGTTCCTCCCAATCTGCTCGATATCTAAACAGTTCATAATCATTTCATTTCAATACACTAGGTAACTATTTAATTCCAATCAGTCCTTAATTCCACTTCAAGGTTGATTTGATAACAGTCTTCTCTTAATTTTACTTATTTCTAGAAAGAATTTAGCTAGTATCTCAGTAGTCCACAAGTCTTTGGTATGGACCAATATATTTATCAGGGTTATTTGGTCAGTTGTATATACTGATTTCAAAAATGGACCTAACCAAAACATTCTTTCTTTTAAATACCATTTGCAATCCCACATTACATGAGAGTACAGTTGTCTGATTCAATAGTTGATTTATGATGATGTAGCTGCAGAGCATTGCTAGGGAATCATTCAAATTTATATCTTATGAAAGCCCTTCGTAATTCAGCCCCATATAGTAGTTGTGCCTGGAACTTGGCCTTCATTACCCATATTAAAGCTTTAATAGTTGACCCACCAAATCTATAGTTAAATCTCGTAAGACCAGGAAACCCTCTACCAGATCGACCTATGCTATGAAATGGAAGCGCTTTTCCATTTGGGTGGTGCCTAAAGGCTGGGATCCCTTTACTTGCTCAGCTCCACAGATTATGCAGTATCTGTTACACCTGTCTGATTCGGGTCTTTCTTGCTCTTCCCTCAAGGTCCATTTGTCAGCTATTTTGGCCTGTCATGATTTGGTAGGGGGAAAACCCTTGGTGCAGCTGGAAATCTTGAAAACCTTTCTGAAAGGGATTCTCCATCTGAAACCCCCTATATGTAACCCTACACCACCTTGGGATTTAAATTTTGTGATTGAGAAGTGCTTGCATTTCCTCCTTTTGAGCCAGCGATGAGCTGTGACATGTGCTATCTCTCATCGAAGGCACTATTTTTGTTTGCCATTACTTCTGCTCGAAGAATTTCTGAGCTTCAGGCCATGATGTTTAAGGAGCCTTATTTGATTTTTCATAAGGGCCAGGTGGTCTTACTAACAAATCCTAAGTTTCTTCTCAAGGTAGTTTGAGTTCACCCTCAGTTAGACTGTCAAACTTCCTATGTATTACCCTAGCCATTCTAACAAAGGTGAGGCTCGCCTTCATACACTGGATGTACACAGGATCCTGAGATGCAAAGCTCCAGAAAGTCCGATCAGCTTTTTGTTTCCTTTGCCCCCAAATCTGTGAGTTCAGTGGTGTCGAAGCAGTGCTTATCCAAATGGCTCGCTAACTTCATTTGCTTCTGTTATCAGAAGTATTACAAACCTGTGCCGGGGGAGGTCAGAGGTCATTCCACTCAAGGAATGGTGGCGTCCACAGCTTTTCTGAGAAATGTTTCTGCAGCAGAGATTTGTGCAGCAGCTGGCTGGAGTTCAGTCCATACCTGCACGAAGCATTACAGTCTGGACATTGCCTCTAGACGCAGGGCCAGGTTTGGCCTCACCGTTCTGCAGGGCCCATTGTCCTAAGGCCGGTCCTGTTCTGTTCTTTTAGTTACTCCTCATCCCGTCTCTCTCTCGGTCTCTTTATGAGTGACTGCTTGGGATTCAGTCTTATGTGTGATGACCTACTGCAGGAACCCTCTCGAAGTAAGATAGTACAGTTACGTAAGAACTTACCATAACAGTAGATCTTAGAGAGAGGTTCCTGCAGTAGGTTACATTTTCCCTCCCACCTTCCTCCAGTTTTTGCATTTCTTTCAGCATTTTTCTGAACTGGCCTCCAGGATTCCATTCTTTCTCCTGTCTCATCCTTGGATCTTTGGCATGAGAACTGGAGGGCAGGCGTGGGGGTCATACTGACGTCAGTCACGTGATGTCGGATGGGCAGTCCCTGCCAGGCATTGCTGGAAAAAGTTTGCCGTGCTGACCTGATGCCAGAGGGTGCAGTCCTATCTGTGATGACCTACTTCAGGAACCTCTCGAAGATCTACTGTTATGGTAAATTCTTACATAACTGTACTTTCTTTCAGGACCCTTTCTTCTGTGAATGGACTGGTATCGACCCCCTTATCCAGAGTGCTTCTATTGTTTGGTTTAGGTACCTCCCCCTCTTCTTTTGTAAATACTAAGCAAAAGTATTTATTCAGTATCTCTGCCTTTTCAGTCACCCTCTGCCTACCTTCCCTCCCCTTTATTAAGCCTCACTATCCCTCCCTTGGTCTTCCTTTGCTCCCTGATGTACCTATAAAAGGTTTTATTCCCCTTATCTGAGTTGGCCATCTTTTCCTCGGTTTAGGCCTTCGCTATTCTGTCTTCCCTGCGTCCTTCTGCTTTAACTGATACAGTTCTCTTTCCTGTTCCTTCTGTGATTCCTTATAATTCCTGAATGCTATCTTTTTCTCCCTAACATTCCCTGCCACATTCTTTGAGAACCATAGAGGTCTTTTACTTTGTTTTGTTTAGTTTATTTGCTTCACACACAGACTTGTCTCTGATGAGTAATCAATGAAAGCTGCATATATTTTTTGTTTACGCAGTAAGACGTACTTTTCAATTAGATGTCTCGGTACATAGACGTTGTCTAAAGTTGAATAGTTGGTTCTAAAACCAGCCTGCGAATAAGAGATGCCCTCTGTTAGGTTCACTTATTCTTAATTCTTTCCAGTATTATCTTGGAAAAGATTTTTAAGTTGGTATCAAGTAAGCTAATGGGGCAGTACATGGCCGGGTCTGCAGTACTGCCCTTTTTATGGATGGGTAAAATATTTGCTCCACACCACATTGATGGAAATTGTTTTTCTCTAATACATTTACTATAAAGGATGATTAGTATAGTACACCACAATCTGAGCCCATGATCTCAGGGGTCACTTTGAAAAAACAGTTTTGTACTCCTTACCGCTCATGTTGAATTTAATTGTAGCTAGCTATCCCCTTTTCATGATTGACGTGTACAGTAATATGAACATAGGATCACTGACTGTTTTGATTTCATCTGCCCGATAGATGAGCAATAATGCATGACGGGGCGTATGTCTTGCTGGGATAATGTCACGCCTTCGGTGGTTCGGCATGAAGCCACAGGCAGGGGTGGCATTAAGGATTTATCTCGGTGTGCTCCTCCAAGTCAGAGGAGCATGGTAAATCAGAATTGTAGCCTAAAATGGCCATGATCCTACCTACTTTTTATATTATTAGAGATATATCATTCAACAGGCTTCACTCAATGCATGCAGGTTTCTTATGTGTACTGGCAGTAAAATGTATCTTTCCTTTTTTTTTTTTTTGCTCAGTCACCTCATTTTCATTTAACTGTTGGCCCACAGTCAGTACCGCCATTCCCTCCTTGCTGTCCTTCCATATAAAAATGCTCACTTCCCACCTGCATGCACGCTGTCTCATAGCCAGAGCATGCACACACTCTTGTTCCCTTCCTGCATCAGTGTCCCTTGCCCACCCACTTGTTTCCAGCCTGTCAGTAAAAGCTCTTAAAACCCCACCCGCTCATCTCCTACCTGCCAGCCTATGTGGGCATTTGTCTAATAGCTGCTCTCATACTCGTATCTGCCTGTCCATGTACATACTACGAAACATACCATCCCTGAGCAGGGGCTGCGGAAACAATATGAAGTCCAAACAACCACAAACCACGCTGCTTGTTTAAAAAAATAAAAAAATAAGCCGTAACACGAAAGTGGCAGTTAAAACATGTGCTGTCTTTTATTGTGGATCTGGATGACAACAGACACAATTCGCAGTGCTTTGAACCACACTAGTTCTTCCTCATGGAGCAGGGACGTAGCCTTTCAGCGCCAGTTAAACAGTAGGCGCTTAAAGGCACAGTGGACCCCACTGTGTCTAAACATCAGATAGTGATTATATTCCAAATAGCAAAAAGCTATAAGCCCATAAATGTATAAAAGTGCATAAATACACCAAGCACTAGAAACATGAGGGGGAAAAGTGTCTCCCCCAAAAAAAAAAAAAAAAGCTAAAAAGGGATCGGGGGGTGGAGAGGATAAACAGAGAAAGCTGTGGAAAGCCAAATTCATGCTGTACCATGTAATTATTATACAAAAAAGATTGATAAAATCAACTTGGTATAATACTGCACACCTTAGTATATCCTAAAATGTGTTTAAAAAAAAAAAAAAAAAAAAAGTCATGGTACATACTACCCTGTGCTGACTGCCATCATGCTTGTTTCTTGCCAGCATGCTACAGTGCACAGTAACTTGCTGGCCCACCTTCTAACTTGACGGCATCCCATTCGCCCAGTAGCTTGCCAGTCTAGCTTTGAACTCTGCCAAATTAATAACAGAAGCCTGATTTGCATCCCAGTGTGCCCTCTGGACTCCCCTACCACCATCCCACTGCTTGTAACTCCAGCCTCTAACTGTGCTTCTGAAATATTAGAGGAACACAGATAACTGAATTTTTTTTACAAGGAAGATGTGCTCCTGTAACTGACTGTGCTCAAAGTAAACCCTTAACGCTACCCCTGGCCACAGGCCGAGTGCGTCCAAGGCATATGCCCCAGAGTGCATTGTTGCAATTCTAAAATGGTTTGTGTGTGTGTGTGTGTGTGTGTGTGTGTGTGTGTGTGTATGTATGTATGTATGTAGGTGGGTGTGTGTGTGTGTATGTGTGTGTGTGTGTAAGTATGGAAATTCATTGTTAGGGGTCCCACCCTCCACATAAAATCCCACCTCCTTTCGTTGAACTGGTCCTTCATAACTGACATCATCGACCCAGACCGTGCCCTCGACCTCTTTATTTTTGCCTTCAGTGCTATCTGTGACTCCCTTGCCCCTCTTACAAAAAGGATGGTCAAAGGCAGTCCTGCCCCTTGGATCACCTACCGCCTTCTGACCCTGATGTGCACCCGGGACTCGCTCTGGTATATATCCGAGACCAGCCTGCCATCCGACAGACAAAGGTACAGGGAGGCCAGGAACAACTGCACGTGGACCCTACGCCAAGCAAAAGCTGAGTATTATAAATCCTCCCTTACCTCTGCCTGGGGCTCAGGGCGCAAGTTCTGGAATAATATTAAGGACATCTGTGGCAAGACGCATAATCCCCCCCCCCCAAAAAAAAAAAAACCTGATTTGAGGTCGACAGGTGCCTATCCTCGGACCCCACCCATATTGCCACGGCCTTTAATCATTCCTTCACAAATCTCACCCATGTCCTCCCTCCCAACTTCTTCAGCCCTCCTCCTACCCACTACACAAGGCCCCCTCCGACTGCCCCTCCTTTCCACCTTCGATGCATCACCCCTGCATCAGCCAAACCTTATCTGGAGAAAGCCCTTAGCAACTCCAACTACAGTAGTGACTCCTTGGACATGAGACTTCTTCGGCTCACACTTCGAGATACTCCACCCTCTCACCCATATTCTGAACTTCTCGCTCTGTCAAGGGAAAGTCCCCTCCCGGTGGAAGTCTGCCTCCATTACCCCATATTTAAAAGCGGGGACCGTACTTCCACTAACGACAATTGCCCCATCTCTGTCCTCCCCCCATTGAAAGCGCTTGAGCGTATTGTCGCCGATCAGCTCACCGAACCCCTTAACAAATACGACCTACTCTGTAAACAGCAGCATGGTCTTCGCAAAGAGCACAGCACCATGGCTGCCCTTTTGGAGTTCCCCTCTCACATCTACTCTGCCTTAGACAGAGGTCACATCGCTGGCGCTGTATTTGTCGACCTCTCAAAGGCGTTCGACACTGCCAACCACTCCCTTTTGCTTAACACCCTCTCCAACATCGGCTTCTCCTTGGATACCTTTAGCTGATTCACAGACTACTTGTTGGATCGATACCAGCAGGACCAAATTAGTACCGCCCTATCGAGCAGACTTCCAGTCCGCTCTGGTGTGCCCCAGAGGTCCATCCTCGGTCCTCTCCTCTTCAGTCTTTTCCTTAACTCCCTCCCCTCGTCCTGCTCGGGCAATCTAAAACTATATACCAACGATGCTGTCCTCTTTTCCTCCAACGCAGACCCCACCCTACTACATATCTCCCTCCAGTCCTCTTTCTCTAATGCTGAAAAATTGTTCTCCAGACAGCGCCTTACTCTAAACTACATGAAGACCAAAGTCCTGTATTTCTCTCATCCCCTGAACTCCCGAAAGGCGCCCGGCCTTCATATCCTTACCGGCAATCTAACCCCTCTAGAGCAAGTGAATACTTTTAAATATCTGTGCATAACCCTAGAACCAGCCCTCAACTTCCACCAGCATATCCATCACCACTCCACTGCCTTTAACGTCTGGCTTGGTGGTCTCTCACTTCAAGCACTGTCTTACCCCTGAAGCCCTTCGGCTTGCTGTTTCCTCCTCAGTCCTCTCCCTCCTTGACTATTACATTCTTATCTATGGAGCTACAAACACTTCTGCCCTAGGCAGTCTCAGTCTCTCCCTGAACAAAGCCTGCCGACTAGTCCTTGGCTGTGATCGTCTCACACACTCATGCTCTCTATACACTGCCGCAAACTGGCTGAGCCTTGACAATAGAATACGTTCCACACATGTCTCATGGCAAAAAAGATTGCCCTGGGTCGTACACCCGCTAGCCTCACCCCTATTATCCAACCAGCCCCGATGCATAGAAATGCCTGTAGCGCTGGCAAGATGCTCCTATCGGTTCCCAGGTGTCGAACCTCCCAATTCCAAAGAACTTTGAGTCACAGGGCTCCTTCCTTGTTGAACTGTCTGCCCAGTACTCTTATTAACGAAACTAGAATTGGCCCCTTCAAAGTCACTCTCAGAGACCACCTCCAGTCCTCCACCTCATGCGACTGTCCTTGATCTACCTTACCTCCCCTGACAATGGCCTCTGGCCAGCCCCACCCCAATGTGGCCTACTTTGGCTACTGTACAGGAAATATTTACCAAGCTTTTACTCTGTACAATAACTCTGATTCAGATTGTCAGCCATTTACTGTATTAAGTCTGTTTGAGTACTACTTTGTAGTGTAGTCACTGTTGTATTGTTCTACTAAATGTGACGTGGAACCTTTGTAATCGAGTCTTCGACTAAAAGGTACTCTCCGAATTGTGAAATAAATAAATAAAATAAACTTACCAACAGGCATCAGGGTGTGCCTTAGGGTCATTGACCCTAACTCTCACCACAAAATTCTTGAAAAAGTAGTCAACTCCCAGTTGAGAAAATACCTCTAGTCTGCTAACCTACTCACTCCAGTACAGTCAGGCTTTAGACCTCACCATGGTACCAGCTTGGCCCTGGCCAAAGTTTCCAGTGACTAGTTGAAAGCCCTGGACAGTAAAAACCACATGTGTGCCTTGTTCCTCGACCCAAGTGAGGCTTTCAACACTGTGTATCATACTCTTCTTCTGGGCATCCTTCAAAACTTTGGTCTTGACCCTATAGCTCTGAAATGGTTTAATAGTTACTTTATTGGATGGTACCACCATGTCAAAGCTGAAGGTGACGTCTCCTCTCTAAACCAACTGGGTTCTGTTCTGGGACCCCTGTTATTTGCCATCTACATCAACAACCTCAGTGACGGCATAAACTTAGTGGACATCCATCTATGTGTGGACGACACTGTTATCTACATTGACAGAGACCTTCTCTGGAAATCTCATGCAGGGACCTCCAAATTGATTTCAGCCGACTTCAGCTAAACCTGCTAAACCTTAAACTGTTATTGAATGCCAAAAAAAAATGAAGGCCATGTTTTTTTTTCGCCTTCTGCCAAAGTAGATTGAGCTGCTATCATTCACACTCTTCCTAAACTTACCACCCTCTTAGGCGAGCCGCTCGAATATGTCACCAGATTTAAATATCTAGGCGTTTGGGTTGATCACAAGCTGACCTTTTTAGAACATATTGAAGACCTAGTGAAAAAGCTTAAGCAGAGGCTAGCCGTTTTCTTCAGGATCAAGCACTTCCTCACCAAAGAAGCCACGACGCGATTAGTCCAAGCTACCTTTCTCTCACTCATAGACTATGCTGACATCTTGTATGGACAAGGAATAAACACCGCCCTCTCTAAGCTAGACGCACTCTACCACCATGCCCTATGGTTCATCACTGGCACACCTTACTCCACACTCCAGTGTGTCCTCTATTCCCTGTTTGGACGTCACTAAAGCTACGACAGCAAAAAAAATGCAGTGATCTGGACACTCAGAGCCATTACGCATAAGATTCCTCAATACATCACAGTCTGCCTTCCTGTCTGCACACCTGGTTGTTACTCACTGAGAAGTTTCTCATATACCTCTCTCATTATCCCCAAAGCTAGAACTAATTATGACCACTCTTACATAAGCTTTGCTCGTTCCCTCCATGTGGAAAAAACTGCAAATAATCCTCAAACTGGGGACAACTGTAAAATGATCTACATTTAAAACTATACTTACGCAGTCCTTCCCAGAGGCATGCAAATGTAACTGTTGATGGTCTATTTAGCACTTAGCTTGTCCACTACCACCGACTTGCCCTGGTGGAGGTCATTTCTGGCCTTTATTCCCTTTTCCGTCTCCTGCTTGGGTCTCTGGTCTCAACAGCACGTTTGCTAGCGTATCGAATTTGTTTCCTCTTTTCCTCACTACTGTGCATCTTCATATATTGAGTCACAGGGCCCTGGCAAATCACGTCATTGTATATAATTTATCTGTTTTACCACTAGGTAATCTGTATGTACCCAAAATTTGTAAATGTATTCATGTTATTCAGTTATGTAATTGTACCTTGAATCACCTGCTCTATTCACTTATTATGTAAATTATTTTCCATATTGTTACTTTTGTGTATATGCTGTGTACTTGCTTCTACCCGGTCCATCATGAAAATGAGATTTATCTCAGTGGTGTTTCGCCTGGTAAAATAAAGATTGATTGACATTCCATGTATAAAGGAAGCTGAGATGGTAGAGTATAGGAGAGGCGAGAGTTTGGTCCAGTGACCCCAAGGCACCCCTGATGCCTGTTGGTATGTGATGGGGGCAGGGTTGGGAACCCTAACATCAATTTCCACACTTATGTCGCTGTAATAGGAACCCTAACAAATACATTAACTGAGTTTTTTGCAATGACTTTCCTTACTTTTTGGGATAGTATAATAGTATGTGCTCCTGTCGCTTCGTAGATGCGTATATGTATGTAGGTGTAGGGCCCTACGCTTCCATGTATTGAACAACAGTGACCAAATTGTCAGTATAGCCATCTTATTACCCCACCTCATGTACTCCGCTACAGAGAGATTGTGAAATGCAAGGCAAAATGTAATTATGCTCAACTGAAATGTCATTCTGCACCATAGGTGCGAAAACACATTTCGGGTGAGATGTGAAAAATGACAGCTATACTGTTTATGTGGTGGTGTGAAAAATGGCTATGTTGAAAATTTGGGGCAAAATATTGAAAAAGTACCAAAGTTATGCGCTACAGAGAATAAACTTAACGGATGCACATAACTCAGGCATTTTTAGGAATTTTTTCACCAAATTATCAACATGGCCTTTTTGGAACCCCACCTTATGAACACTAGCACTGTCATGCCGTTACTGTGTCCCTAATGGTGATTTCATGCAGTGTTCTTGCCACAGGCACGAAAACACGCTTCGGGCTGAATGTGGAAAATGACAGCTGTAGTGTTTGTGAGGCGTGTGAAAATGGCTATGTCGAAAGTCTGGAGTGAAAATATTAAAAATTGCCAAAGTTATGCGGCGTACGTTAAAAAAAAAAAAAAAATTTCGCGGCGGTGTGCAACCTTGGCGTTTGTGGTATTTTTGCACTGGTGCTGCAGCGTGGGCATTTTGGGACCCTACCTCCATAAACACTGGTACAGCCATTTCAGTTAATCGGTCCCAAAAGGTGATTCCGTGCAGCAGCCACAGAATCACATTACAGGTCCAATTACAAAACAACAGTGACAGAGTTCATGAGGTGGTGTCCCAAAAAGCCCATGTTGAAAATGTGGTGCAAAAATACCATAAAATGGCCAAGATATTGGCATAAGTTCAAAACTCCATTGATAGTATCATGGTAAAAGCCAGCAGAATAGGCCTCATGGTCTTATGTCTGCTCTGTAGCCAGCCCTCTACTGGGAGCTCGCTTCTCCACCCCCCAACCCCAGAGGTGGTCTTTCCTGGCTTCAGTATCCCCCTGTACCTGTCCCAACCCTTCTTGAATCCCTCCACTGTGTTCTCTTCCACTAGACTCCTGGGCAGTGCGTTCCATGGTTCCATCACCCTCTCACTGAAGTAGTGTCTCCTACGCTCCCTCCCTGTACTGCTCCCCCCTCCAGTTTCCACTCGAGCCCCCTGGTAGTCCCTCCCCCTTCTTAAGCATGAACACCTCCTTGGCTCTGCCCTAATTTATCCCCTTTACATACTTGAAGACCTCAATCATGTCCCCCTGTCCCTCCTCTCCTCTCTTCCAGTGAGTACAGCCCGAGTTCTTCCATTCTGTTCTCATAGGGCCTACCCTGGATCATCCTGATCGCCTCCTCTGGACCCATTCCAGCAGTGCTATGTCTTTCTTAACAGCCATTATTAACATTGACAGCCATTATACCGCACTTACCTTGATTCTTCAGTCTGCGGTCCTGCTTTGAAGAGTGCAGACGTGTCCTGGTCCAGAGTATTGGGCAAGAGGTTTGTGTGGGGTGCTCAGTGGGAGGGTCGGGATGGGGAGAGGGAATGGGTGAGACGACGAGGGACCATTTTCCTTTCTCAGGCTTAAAAAAAAAAAAAAGACATTGGGGGATTGTTTTCTGTTTTACAGCTTGGTAAAGAAATATTTCGGGACACTAGGGGTGGGCTTCCCAGTGTCCCACAGTACTGGGGGTGAGGACATAACTGGGGACTATAGGAGTGGGCTCTCCAGTGTCCCACACTGTCACGGGGAGGGGTTGTAGTGCCAACACAGGGATTGGGCACCCCGATGTTGGCAAAAGCATGTAAAAAGAAATATTAAACAGTATTTCGGGACACTGGGAGTGGGCTCCCAAGTGTCCCACAGTGTGGGGGGGTAGGACATAATTGGGGGCACTGGGAGTAGGATCCCCAGTGTCCCACATGCAGGAGTGAGGGGCACTTCACCTGCCAGCATGGGAGATTGGGAACCCAAATGTTGGCAAAAACATTTTTTTTTATTAAAACCTGTCTCAGCCCCTTGGAGGCAGTAAGAGGGGGAAAAAATCAATTTATTAGGTTAACACCAGTAGGTGTTTACCTAAACGGGGACCAAGGAACACGATTTGTTTTTTTTACAGGGGCCGATTTTTTTTTTTTTTTTGTGTTGAAATAGTACTGCAATTTGTGGCAGTTTTCGCACAACAGTGCTGTTAGTTGCGGTAATTTGGCAAAAATAGTGCTGCAGATTACGACACTACAAACGGCCAAATTAAATAAACATATTTCCAATCATTATTTTTCAAATTATTTTTCAAATCCAGCGCCAGGATCGTGTTCCTTGGGGCTTGATTAAACACAACTGTTGTAGTTTACAAAGGGGCAGTATTTTTTTTTTGAATTACAGCGTTTTTCCTCTCACTAACTGAAAACCGTGTCAGACCAAACTCATTGATTTTTACAACTGGGTGACGGGGACCCTGGACCGACAAAGACTGGTGGACGTCCTATACCTGGATTTCAGCAAGGCGTTAGACTCAGTACCCCATATCGGGTTGTTAACAAAGCTGGGGGGGATGGGAGTGGGAGGACAGTTGCTTAGATGGGTAGAAAATTGGCTAATGGGGCGAACACAGAGGGTAGTGGTTGGTGGGATAGTCTTGTCCCCTAGGAAGGTCTTCAGTGGGGTTCCCCAAGGTTCGGTACTAGGGCCACTCCTGTTCAATGCCTGTGTCTCCGATATGGGGAGGGGGTTAGGAGTAGGATGAACCTCTTTGCAGATGACTCAAAACTGGGAGCACTGGCGAGACGGGATGAAGGAGAGAGATTCCAGAGGGACCTGGATACCCTGGAGGGGTGGTCAAGGAGGGGGGACTGAGGTTTAATCCAGGGAAGTGTAGGGTGCTGCATCTGGGGTCAGAAACCCAAGTCACGATACACCCTGGGGGGTCTCACTGCAAGCCACAACGAGTGAAAGGGACCTGGGGGTGGTGGTAGACATCAAGATGAATAACACTGAAAACTGCAGAAGATCTGCGGCAAAAGCAAACAGGATTCTGGGCTGCATAGCCAGGGGAATTACATCCAGGAGGAGGGAGGGAGGTGATCCTCCCCCTGTATAATGCCTTAGGCTGCATCTCGAGTACTGCATGCAGTTCTGGAGACCTCACCTCAAGAAGGACATAGCACTGCTGGAGAGGGTCCAGAGGAGGGCAACCAGGATGATTTGGGGCATGAGAGAAAGGACCTATGAGGAAAGGCTGGAAGAACCTGGGCTGTACTCACTGGAGGAGAGGAGAGACGGGGGGACATGATAGGGGTCTTCAAGTATGTGAATGGGATAAATGGGCAGAGCCAAAGAAATGTTCAGGCTAAAGAAAGGGGGCATAACCAGGGGGCATGAATGGAAGCTGGAGGGAGGGAAATTACAGGGGAGAACGTAGAAAGCATTACTTCACTGAGAGGGTGGTGGGACCATGGAATGCACTGCCTGGGAGTCTGGTGGAGGAGGGCAGAGTGGAAGGCTTCAAGAGGGGGTGGGACAGGTACATGGGTAAACTGAAACCGAAGATGACCCTCTCAGGGGCTGGGGGGGGAGAGCGAGCACCCAATAGGGGCTGGCTACCGAGCAGACACGAGAGACCGTCAGGCCTATTCTGCTGGCTTTTAGTATGTTGGTATGTAAAACAAGATGGCAGCAGACAACACTACTGATAAAATTTGATGCAGCAAAAGTGCTTTCACAGCAGTAAAACCTACTTTAGACAGCACATCTAATTTTACCCATAGGCTATAATGGGAAACTTTAAAGCTTTATAACTTTGAATGGATTAAGTCACTCAGCTCTAGAATGGAATCTTGAGTTAGTGCTGTATTCCTGTGTAAAAATGGCTGTTTTCCTGAGCAGTTAAAACATTCAGAACTAAAATGGTAACACTCCGACTTGGAGTATAAATAACTAAAAAAGTATAACTCCTATCACAAAACTTACAGCACGAAGTTTGCTCACAATAAAAAAAATCTTTAAAATGAGGGGTCACACATGTTAGTAGCATTAACTTTTTTTTTATTTTTAACGGAGCATGTAACGATGAAAATTTAATTTTTTCCTTTTTTTAAACGCAAAAAAAAAACCTTAGAAGTGGCAAATGTCTGTTGTATGATGGTTTTCCATCACACCAACATCTGTGCATTACACTGCCACAGTTTAGAGTATTTCTGAGCTGTTTTACATAATAAAACAGATCATAAACTAAGGCTTGTGCAAAGACATAACGCCAGTAAACCGACTGAATTTGGAAAAAATGCTCTGCACAACTGCCCACATGACGTGCGAACCATAATAACTGAAAAAGTATGCCTCCTAGCCCCTAGACACCTGCACAGAAAATGTTCACAATAACAAGAGCTTTAAAATGATGGGTCACTCATATTAGTGGCGTTTGCAGATATTTTTTTTTTTTTTTTACAGTTCCTGAAATGAGTATTTTTTTTTTTTACATTTTGTTCCCAAATAAAAACCTACATCATAAAAAGTACACCTCCTAGACCCCAGGCACCAGCATAATTGTCCACATTAGAGACCTTTCAAATGATGGCTCACACATGTTTCTAGCATTCACAGTTTTTTTATAGTACCTGAAACAGAGGAAAATCAAATTTTTACACTTTTTTATCCCCCCAAAAAACTAAAACAAAAAAAATACACCTTCTAATTCCCAGACACCAGCATATTAATTTTTCACAATGAAGAGGCTGAAGGAGGAGTGGAGGCAATTTGGGTAACCTTGCAAACTAGGGGAGGAAAAAAAATTGAAATTAGGGGTGGTGTACAGGCCTCCCTCAATCGAGGAGGCTTTGGAGGATAAACTGGCTGAGAACATCAAGGGTCATTGTGACCTTGGTAGGGTGGTGGTCATGGGAGACCTTAATATGCCAGGGGTGGACTGGGACACCATGACATCCTCTTTAGCCAGGGAACAGCGACTGATGGATGTTTTTCAAGGTGCTTTCCTGGTTCAACAAGTGGGGGAACCTACTAGAGAGGGGCGGATATTGGATGTTGTCCTAGCAGACAGTATCCATGTCCCTAGAAATCAGGTTACCACTAATAGGAGTTCTAGGAATGGGTATATGCTGTTCATCCACAACTTCCCTGCTTCACTTCGCAACCTGGCTTCCATCGGCCAGATCTGGCGCCATGGGGCAGAGAGTCAAGAGTTTTATCACCCGGTGGGTGGGAGGAGCCAGCTTGAAGACATTCCAGCAAGATTTAAAGCTGCAAGGAACCTGCCTGTAGTGTGGATGAACAACGATACCATTCCTAGAACTCCTGTTACAGGTGAGCAACCTGTATTTCTGGGTACTGAACACGCGTGAAGCTGAGCACAGCTTTGATGCACATATACTTCTCTCTCTGCTCTGCACAGGTTAATGAACGCTTTAATTTTTCACAAACTTCGCCCTTTTCCAGGGAAAGTACAGTAACATAGTTAGTGTTTAAAAAAAAAAAAAAAGTACATTTGACATTTTTAAGGCTATACATATCTCATAATTTTAATCTTCCAGGAGTTTGAATTTTTTTTTATTAATTATACAGATTAAAGACATTTTTGGCCCCATTAATTCAGAGTTGGTAGTAAGCCCTGAACATTGTTTCACGGTACCTCAAAGGATTGCAAAAGAAATTCTTTCAATGTCACAAACCAGTTACAACCTCTGTACGCAAGCAGCAAAAGCAGATGAAGTGAACAGGCCAGAATAATTTTCATGCAAATACCCTTAGTGATAATAATGGAAAAATAAATTCAAAAAGATATACAAAATGAAGAATAATTTTTGCTGCATTTCTTAAGTTATCCCTGTAGCAGCAACAGATTTTGAAGGATGGCTGGTTGAAATAAGATTGCTTGTTTTCTTTGCATGGCATGGCACCCATGAGGCACTGAGTGGGAATGCATTTAGCAATAAACCACGACAGGGTGTGGGTGATGCTGGGATTACCGCAGCTTGTCTTGGCTGGTCACAAGGCCACAGGCCGGTGACTAAACCTCCATGTATGCAGTAAATCCCAGCATCACCCACACCCTGGAGTGGTTTATTGCTGTTATACAATGTCCCTTTTTTTTTTTTTTTTTTTTTTGTGAGAAGAGAAAAAGAAAAAGTTGAATTTTCATGCATTTGAAATGATTTTTGTTGCATTTTATTGCTCCGCTAAAAAAACAATCCTAGGTTGCTAAGCAGGTTCTGTGTTGCTAGGGAGACCTTTATGTTTGAAAAGATGAGTGGAGTACCCCCAGATAGTGATATGCTGTGATTTATTTTTTTTTTGTTTGTTTAATAAAGAGAGTCATGGGCTATTGATTTATTTACAAGTTATGAAGCCAATTGATTGTTGGTTTGGTGCGAGTGGTAAAGGTCCGCTATCTCTGACTGACAGTATGCTTCCGGTTTTACTTTGTGGTCAACAGGAAGTACGAGTGGTACTCGGGGAATATCTTTTTTTTTCTTTTATGAGGAAACTCCTTTTGCTGGATGCTATCTGTTACAGACTGAAGGAATGTTCAGTGGCACAGTTCTGAGATCGTTAGGAGGTTTGAGCATTGGTGTCAGCAGATGGAAAGTGTACTTGTGGTGCGGTGAGTGCGATTTTTGTAAACGGGGCTGAATTTGTTTTGAACAGTAATGGACTGTTCATTTATGGCAAATAGTGTTGAGTCTTTTGGTTTTGAATACGGCCGCTTTCGTGGGGAAAGAAGATGGCGGCTCAGAATGATTTCTAAATTTTTAAGGGGGAGTTACTGAGATGTGACTGGCTGGCACCTTTTGCGTTGATAATGCTGAATTTTACAATGCTGTAAAGGTGCCAGTCAACCAGTCACATCTCTTGATTGTTAAGCACCATTGTATAATACTGAATACTCCAGTGCTACTCAGCACCCCCGTCCCCAACGTTTACATCAAAATGACACCTCTGTCATCTGTTGTGGCAGCTTGTCTACAGCTGGCATCATAATCCTCTGCATGCATCCGCTAGGTTGCTGGCTTTCGAGCAGACAAAGACCATTTGGCATAGTCTGCTGGCTTTTAGTATGTTAGTATGTTGTCGTAATCTTTTACACAACAGATTGTGCCACAAGCAGGGGATTGCTGCAGGGAATTATTTGGAGGTTCCACGAGCATGCTCCTAATTTTGGAGAGGGGACAGAACATCTGCAGTGGCAACTCTCTGCCTTCCCACCTTCAGCAGATCCCCTCAGTGGAGGCTTGTATTAACCTGCTTTGTAACACGGCATTATTGAGAAGTCTAGGAGGGTGTCCCGCGATAGGCTCAACGCCGTCACGTGGTGCAGGACCAACACGGCATTGTGAGCCGATAATGCCCTGTTGCTTGTCTTGGAAGCGTTCACGAAGTCCAACAGGCATTATTTTCATAATGCCGTGTTGGGCCTCGAACGAGAGTAAACACGGCATTATGAGAAATAATGCCGTGTTGGAGCCGTGAACGCCGCTTCCCAGCACAGCAACACGGCATTATTGGCTCACAATGCCGTGTTGCTCCTGCACCACGTGACGGCATTGCGCCTATCAAGGGCACCATCGAGAGCCTTCAATAATGCCGCTCTAAAGTAAGACTAAACTGTATGAAGATTGCCTCCGCTCCGGCGCCTTTTTCTTAATGACTCTGCACTGTGATCGTCCTGAGTAGACATCGCGCTTGTCCTAGTTAAGAGAAGATCATCGGTAGCTCGGCCCCTACCGTGATTAATGCCCGCTTAGGGTTGAACCTCTGGCTTTCGCTTCTCAATAACGCTTAGCTGGTATTAATCCTCGTAGAGGCCTCTGCCGTGATTAATGCTTATGGTTGTGACCTTATTACTGTGTTTTATGCTTTTATATTTTTATTCTATGTGCTTTGTTTTATATTTGTTTTATGACCTCTTTTAAGCACCCTGAGCCAGGGATGGGGCACTGTGTATGAATAATGATTGATATCTGGTGTAGGCAAGCAGCCAGAGCAGAAGTGTTGGGACTGGGATCCTGTTCATTTTATTGTTCATAGAGATAATGAAAAGAAGATGTTAAATACAGAAAGAAGTCCAGTATCCGCTGAATGTTTATATAAAAAAAAAAGAAAATTCTTTTTTTTTTTTCATGATCCCTTGGAATGATGGGCTTGAGTAATATGTGTACTGCACACGCTGTTTGTAGCAGTGACAGGTGACATTGGCGCACAACATGCAAACAGAATTGGACAATCTGGGCTAGAAATTAAGAGTTGGGTGGTAAGCAAATGGACTACTAACCCTTGAGATTTTGGAAGACCGTGTATATTGTTAGAGACTAACATTTGTGATACTGTGATTATTTAACACTGTCAAATTTAAGGAACTTCTTGCTTTTGTACAATAACCAGATGAAATTCTGTGATCCCCAGGCTTTAGGATTACTGCTAATTCTCCCCTGCTAACTGCCTTTACACATTAGAGATTTGTCAACTGCTTTTCGTGGACTTACTGTGGTAGTTGATTTGAATTCCTGTAACTGAATTTTGTAGCTAGTCAGCTGGAACACAACTGCTTTTGTTGTTTTGTTGCTGCTGGTGCACTTCAGAATCTACAAAGCCTACACGCCTGGCACATGGACTTGGCAGGCTCTGTTGTCGTAGTGTTTTGAAAAAATTATCCGATTTATTTAACAGGGCACAGTTAGACAGCTGTTCATGAGTAGTTTTGTACGTACTACAAATGACCCAAGTGCTCAGTATGCATAAGCCTCAGACATTCCAAACCTTCAGCTCTGAGGCTGCTGCTCGAAATCAGCCACCCACACACACACACTCGTGGTCAGTGCTGTCACAGTATCAACTGCCCGGCCCACAAAAGTTGCATTAGGAATGTCGCTGCTAGAATGAGGGGCAGATTGCCTGAGTAATACATGTAGAGATGCAAAGAAGTTTTAATTTGCCAGCTAATTTCCACCTCTGTGGATCACTTCACAAAGTTTTCCTGTTTATTAAAATGCCACATTTGTAACTCTCGCTTTGCTTTGTCTCCCCAAGTGTAAAAAAAACTGTCCCTGGTGTCTAGTGCCCCTTCCCCGATCACCGCCCAATAATGATCATTCCCTAGTGTCTGGCGGTCCCCACCCCTGCCATTGGCTAGCCGTTATTTATGATTATTCCCTGGTGTCTAATGCCCCTCCCAACAGATCACTGGCCTGATGATAAATTCAAATCTTTCCTGTGTCTAACGGTCCTCTTCTCCCCCATGCCTGATGATATCTGTAGTACCTGGTGTCCAGTGGTCCCTCCCCACCCGATCACCTGCCCGGCATAATGTCAGTTTCCTGATTCTCCCCCATCATGATCCCCTGTATTAGGAATTTATACCATTCCCTGGTGTCTAGCGGGCCCCTCCCTATCCCCTGTAATAGAAAGGTAGTCCATTCCTGGTGTCTAGCAGATCCCCATTCTGAACCGGCCGGTGACTGGCACAGCCCTCCGCTCTCCACCACGGTTGGCTGCCAGCTGAACTGTCAAAGGAGCGCTGCATTTGTACAAGTACGCTTTATTCATTGACATTACAGCTCAATTGGTGGCTGGCTGTGGTGGAAAGTGGAGGGCTGTGCTAGTTGGTGGCTCCTGCCCACCATGCCATTTCCCCCTCCATCCTGACCTGAGCTGGTGACCAGCACAGCCTCCAGCTCTCCATCATGGCCAGCCACTGACTGAGCTGTCATGTTAATGTATGAGCGCATACTTGTACAATACATGCTTATTGACAGCTCAGTCGGCAGCCAACCATGGTGGAGAGCAGAGGGCTGGGCCAGCTGGTGCCCGAGGTTAGGTGGGGGCATGCGAGGTGGGGGGGACACTACCTACCAGGCACCAGGGTATGGACAACGTTTCTATTACAGGAGAGGAAGGGGGTTCCACTAGACACCAGGGAATGAATTAGCTTCGTAATACAGAGGATTGGGGTGGGGGGGGGAACCCCCTAGACACCAGGAAAACTGTGATATTATGTTGGGCGGGTAATCAGGTGGGGGGAGGCACCACTGGACACCAGGGAATACTACAGATAACATCAGGCATGGGTGCAGGTGGAGGGAGGGACTGCTAGACACCAGTGAAAGATAAAGAAATTGTTTAACATTGGACCGCGATCAAATTTTTTTTTTTTTTTTTGGGTGGGGAGAACCACTAGACACCAGGGAGAGATTTTTATTTAACATTAGACTAGGAATTGGCAGGGAACCACTAGACACTAGGAACAGTTTTAGTTTCAACAACTCTTCTGTGCTAAACTCGCCGACTTTGCAGAGTTATCAGTTTTAAAGCAAATTTGGACTTCATACCATGGATTAACTTCGTGAAATGAGGCAAACCCGCAAATTAATATGCGGAGCATCTCTAAATACATGTACAGTACTAAGCTTTGAATATGAAGCCGGGATTTATTCAAAGCAGCAGATCATTCATATGTTAAAATTCCTTAAATTAGATGCACTTTGGTCTGTACTTGTAAATTTAAAAGTTTACTCTTCATGACATTTCACAGAAATCTATAAACATGATAGCTACTTCAAAAAAAAAACACCTGAGGGGTAAACAGGAAACAAAATGGGAGAATGCTGTAGTCACAGATTCCCAAACTGATCAGTAATTAAAAACAAAAAAATAATATCCAGTGTGACAGACAGCATCAAGAAATGACAGGGGGTGACAGGATTGTTTCAAAGTAAACAAAAAAAGCACAGTGCAAAGACTGTGGCTACATGCTTGCGCAGATTTCCAGTTACAGCATAAATTTAAAAGATAAAGCAAAGGGCTGGCCCGTCAATGCCATGGTAGTGCCACCACACTTGATGCTGGCGACCCAGTTTAGGAGCAAGCCTGAGTGGTCAGGGGCTGGCCTGGGGGAGAAGGCAGTATTGAGCATTGGAGCAGACACCCCTTTCTTCCAGGTGGGAGGGTACCAGATTCTGCTGCTACCCCCACCCCCGGGTGACAACAGGGGAGGTGCAGCAGGGACTACAGGCGAGGAAGGAACTCCCTCCCCTCACAAGCTGTGCAGCATGACATCTTGCTGTACCTGCAGTCCCCAGCACTCGCTGAGCTGAGTTTTCCCTGAAGGACTGAAAATTGTTCCCAAGGGACCTAGCCCCAGCCTGAGGGCTCCACCACAGAGCAAGTTATGAAGCAGGATGGGGAACAGCAAGTCCTGAGAGAAGGCAAAGTGATGGGGTTGCAGTGCGGCAGAGGCTAGAGAGAGGACCAAGGGCTGGATGGGTGCAGGAGCACAAACCAAAAAATACATATCTAAGGCAGGGTTTCTGTTTCCTCTAATACTGCACTGGATTTTATTCTGCGCAATTGTACAGCTTGGAGGACTGAGGCATGGGGAGGTCAAGTGATGTGCTCAAAATCAGGGAGCCAGTGGCTGTGGTGGGAGTCAGACCTTCCTATTCCACAGTTCAGTGCTCCTTTCAGTATGCCTGGATCATGGTATAAACACCAGTATCATTATGTCGAAAGAAAATTCTTAATCTGGTATAAACTCGCATGTGCAGTTGGCTAGATACTTTTTCTGTTGTCTAATATTACAGTGCAAAGGAAGTTATTTGCATTCTGTGGCAGCCACTAGTGTAGTGTGCAGGTGTAAAAGCAGGTGTGCTTTAGGCAGTTGTGCTGCTAACTTGTGTCAAAAATGTACTGTTGGGGCTGTTCTGAAATGTTTCCAAGATTAGCTGAATTACAGTCTTCAGTTTTATCAATACAGTATGTAGTTAGTATGCAGTAATTCTCAACATAGAAAGCAGTATCATTACTTTGGTGCACTGGCAGCTCAGTGTCCTATACCTCAACCAGTCAGCATTCAGTTATGTAGTAGTTGGGTACACCACAGCAAGTATCAGTGCGTTTTATTGAGCTTTTAAAAAAAAAAAATCAATTTATTAACTTTGAGCTTTTCAAGTTTAAATAACTTCAGTGAGTGTTGATCTGAGTGCTTGATTTCTGGCAGTCTGGCAACATGAGGATAACCGTGGGCTGGAGAGGCTGCCTAGGTTTAAAGGTTAACCATTCTGCTGTCTAGGAATGTTTTTACAAAGGAGTCATCTCTAGAAAAGTAGTGAGTGTGATCATTTTAGCTAGGTCAAAAGACCATGAAGCTGGTTCAGAATACTGTCCTTGCATAAAATGTGGAACTGCAGGTTGTTTAAAAATGTTAAATTCGATGCCCAACTGCTCCCCCATCCCCCAAAAACAGTTTTTCCTCCTCTGGCCCCAGGCTAGGACATCCTTCAGCTACCACCAGTTCGAGCTTCCCACCCTACCGAGATTCTGATGCTGCCCCCACCCATGACACACCTCTGTGCTGAGCCCCCCAGCTTACCCCCTGGGATCGGGTATTACTTCCACGCAGACATCTGGCTACCTGAGGTGGAGGTGAAAGTGTGGTGATTCCCCAGGAGTGCCGCAGCATGGTTCTGGTGTGGGCAACTGGTGGTACCTCATTTGCCAAGCATTGTGTGCACTTTTTTCCCCCCAGTTCTTCTGCCCCCCTCCAAGAGCCTGCATCGTGATTGGCTGCTGGCAAAGCTAGACACAGCCGATTCATGGGTATGCTCCAGTGGTCCCCGCTGTCAGTCAAGATTGCCCTTCACCTCCACCTGTGGTCACCCAGGTGGTGTTAGAGCAGCGGGATGCGATAACCCACCTCCTGAGAAGAAAGCATCCTCTGGGATGCTCAATCCTCCTTCCCCAGGCAGCCCTCTTGACGGCCCAGCCTCATTTCCAGACCTGGCTTGCCAGCATCATGAGCAGTGCACTACCACAAAATGGTGGGCAAACTGCTTTTGAGTTCCCCAGGGGGTGGGAGGAGAGGTTGCAGACCTCTCTCTCTGCTCTAGCTCCTCCTGCAGCACATGTTGATGAGCCTCACAGCTTGGGTGACCACATGCTGTTTGCCTCTGTCCTTCCCACTGGTTGTGGCGTAGATGGGAAGGGGCCTGACAAGTATTGGGGTCTATGAGGTTGAAATGGGCCAGCCTGTCCCATTGTATCACAGTCGCACCAACCCTTCCCACTACACACATACTGATTCAGGCCTGACACCCTGAGGCTCCCCCACTTCCAGCCACCACCAGGAGCACTCAATAATTTTACCCCACAGTGGCAGAGTGCGACTCCCATGGTGGGTAGATGAAAGTCCTAAGATGCTGGAGTCATGGGGGAGAGCCTTTGGGGTTCGGCATAGAGCCCCGATGGGAATGAGCCCCCAAGGAGTTGGGTCATGGGGGCCAAGGGGGCCAAAAAAAACAAGGAAGTAACCCAAGGCAGTGTTTTGAACATCAGTGATTTCATAAAATAAGAAAATACTATACTGAGAGTGATCTTTACAGTCAGCTAGAAGAGAGGATGAATTTTATTCCCATATTCGCAAATCTCTGAGCACAGAGGGTTGTGAGGGCCATCTCCTGGCCCGCAACCCCCCCACTTGCCAAGCCTGCTGCCACCTGCAAACACTCTGCAAAGCAGCAGGAGCATTCGCTGTTCCTGTCCCATGCAGATATCTGAGCACCAAGGGCTGTGAGGACATCTCCTGCCCCCCCTCGCTCGCCAAGTCTGCAGCCTCCCGTAGCCATTCTGCAAAGGAGCAGGAGCTTTCCTTGTTCCTGTCCCATGCAGATCTCCTCCAAGCAGTGAGGCCTGTGAGGGCCATCTCATGGCCCACGCCCCCCCCCTCGCTCGCCATGCTTACTGCCACCGCAACCACTCCACACAGGAGAGGAGCTTCCCTGTTCCCAGTGTCCCACACAAATCTCGGACGAAAGCACCAACGGCTGTGAGGGCTTCTCCTGTTTCAGCTAAGCCTGCCACCATCTGCAGCCACTCCAAAAGGAGCAGGTAGAGTTCACTGATTGTTTTTCCACAATACTCAAGTGTGTCGACGGTGCAAAGGAGTAAATCCCACCCACCTCTCCTCGGGGGGGGGGGATCCCCTTTAAATAATCCAGGCAATCAACTCCTAATTGGTAGCACCAGTTGGGCTAGTGATCTCATCTGTTGGGTACAGCTCTCCCATTCTCTCTCACAGTGTAATTTTCCCAAGTCCTGCTTTCCAGGTACTTGCCCTGAACTCTCCTCTGCAAGGTGTTCTTCAAGGGTTCTCCCCAACCTCTAAACCACAAAATTACCTTTGCACCCCCCACTGCCTCTGACTGCCCCTCTCCCAGCATTCCAGTCTTTGAAGTCTCAAGCACTCTGCTCTTACTGCTGACTCCAATTTAATCATGATCTTTTTTTTTCCCTACTTTCTCTCTCTCTCCTTCTCCTGAAATTCTCTCCTTCCTCGTCATACATTTCCCCTCACTTCTGCATAACCACACTCTGGGCACGCCTCCCAATCTCCCGTCTCCCTCCTTCTCACTTGGCCCTCCTCTTACCTTTCCCCTCTCTCTCAGCGTATCCTGTATTCTCATCTCCAGCATGCCACCTGTCTCACTCCCGCCCCTACCCTCTCGCTGTACCTCCCAGCTGCCCACTCCTCCTCTCTTTCTAACTCATCACTCCAGCCTGCTATCCTCCTCTCTAATCCTTAAGGCACTCCTTTGCTGTATCTGCCTCTCCTCTCCCCCTCTCGGTCCCCCAAAAGATCTAAGTACCCCCCCATTTCTCCCTTTACCTACTCCTCCTCCTCCTCCTATCTGGGGATGTAGAACTTAACCCTGGCCCACCTTCCTCTCCTACGCCCTCTGCACAGTCTTAACGGATTACACATTTATCACTTAAATGCAAGAAGCCTCCTTCCCAAGCTGGACGACCTAAAACTCTTGTTCATCCAGCACTCCCCCAAGGTACTGTGCATCACGGAGTCCTGGCTTTCTGCTAGGATCCGGACTCTGCCCTCTCTATTCCTGATTACAACCTTTTCCACCAGGACAGTGGGAAACATGGTGGTTGTGTGGCTATCTACACCAGGAACTCCCTCTCTTGCACCGTCTCACTCCGAGATGCACAGCCCTCCTCCCACGAATTTCTGATCATCCTCCTTATCCCGGCCTCCAATTTCCCTGTCTACATTGTCACACTATACTGCCCCCCAGAGTCCCCCATAACTCCTTGATTGACTGTATCTCTACAATCTCCTCACACTCCAGCAAAGGTGAACTTATCCTCTTAGGTGACTTTAATTTGAACTGGCTGTCTCCCTCCTCCAAACCCTCTGTCCTAAAAATTGAATCCTTAAACGTCTCCCAGATGATCACTGGGCCTACACATCTGAACATCAAATCCCCTAACCACTCGCTTCTTGACTGGGTACTCGCATCCCATCCCCACCACATCCCTGCAGCCGGAGTACTCCCCGATACTCTTAGTGATCACTGTATCACTTTCTGCATTAGAAAAACCCTCATTACCCAGTCAGCCCCTCAATACATTTGGCAGTGCCCTCTTTGTACCCTAGACACCAACTCCCTACTCCAGGACTTATATCAAACAGACCGGTCTCCCCTGTAATCAGCCCTAAATGTGACTCTGCTCTCCAGCTTTTCAGTACCTAACCAAAATCTGGAACTTTTATGCCACCCTAAAAAAGGCACAAGTAAAGGGTCGGCATCTCCCTTGGATTACCCCAGACCTCCTCTCCCTCTGCAGAGTCCGTGACAAACTCTAGGTTAATTTCAAGGCTTCCCGCCTGCCCTCTGATTTTCAGCTTTACAGGTCCTATAGGAGTGCCTGTACCCAGGCTGTCAGAAAAGCTAAATCCAACTATTTTAAGACCCAGCTCCAATCTAGATCCAGCCAGTTTCTGGAAAGTTCTCTGGAAAATCCTTGACCCCCCTCCCCCTTACGCAAGCCCCCCAAATCCTACAGTCAATGGGACACAGTCTCTGACTCTGCCTCTATTCTGAGACTTTAATAAATTCTTTACCACCTGTCTCCAACACCATCCTATCCTCCACCTAGTCATCCTATTCCCCCACCCCAGCTGGAACGGGTTTCACTCTCTCCCATTTCCACCCAAAAGGTTCATAAGGTGCTAATGTCTCAACCCCTCTAAGAATAGCCCTGACAGCCTCCACTCCAAGATTCTGCATATCTCCCCCCACCCCGTCATAGCAGCACCCCTTGCCTACCTTCTAAATCTCTCCTAATTACCAGCTCTGTCCCTCTGCTTGGAAACTGGCAAAGGGTGCCCTCTGCACAAAGGGATCACTTCCTAAGTACCGAAACCTATATCCCTCCTACCAGCTCTCCCAAGCTCCAGGAGTCCTTAATCTACTCACGGCCCTGGAACACCCATCGCCAATAACTGTCTCTCTCTCTTCCTAGCAGTCCGGCTTCAGAAAACAGCACTCCACAGTCTCCTCCTTCTCTGTGTCACTGACACAGTCCAGTCAACTGTGGACAAAGGGCCTCTATCACGCTGCCTTTTCATTGACTTTGCAAAGGCTTTTGACTCCGTCTCTCACACCCTCCGCACCCAAAAAAAAAAAAAAAAACACTTCTCAAGTCCCCGACTCTTTCTGCTGCTAACTGGTTTGCTACGTTACCTCCACCATAGGCGGCAATCGGTTCTCATAGGCTCCCTCCGCCCCCACCCCAATCACAGCCAGTGTCTCCAAGATTCTATTCTGGGTTCCATTCTCTTCTTATTTATAGATGACCTCCCTCTGTCTGCTCCCCTCAAATATCCATGTGTATGCAGATGAAACCAGCTATATATCTCTGGTCTCTCTGTCACTGATGTCACTTCTCCTCTTCGGTATGACTTTAACAAAGTGCAGAAGTGGTTCCATCTGAACCAGCTTAATCTGAACACCAAAAAACAGTTTCAGCATTCTTTGGCTCTAGGCAAATGAGGTCAAAATTCCCCCCCCCCCCCTCAGTTTCACCACTCTCAACAGTTCACCTTTACAGACAGTCGACTTGTTCAAATACCTTTGGGCCTGGCTGGATAGCAACCTTGACTTTTCAGTCCACATAGACTCCATTTGCTCCAGACTCTGCCACAAACTATGAGCCCTCTATAGCTATAAAGATTGCCTCCCACCCTCTACTTGCCAAGACTTTAATACTGGAAGGATAGTTTTTGTGACAATTAGACTATGCCGATATTGTGTGTGGCTCAGCTCCTGCTACCTCTCTTGCAAGAATTGATACTCTTCTAAACGCTTTTTGCCACTTTGCCTCCTCATCTCTCCCCCACCACTCACCACTGCACTCTCTACTCATCTCTCTCTCCCCCTTCTGCCTCTTCCCTCTAGTCACCAGGTCCACAGCCTCACCTTCATTGGCAAATTCTGCTTCTGGACCCTCTCCTCCTACCTCAACTCCCATCTATCTCCAATTAACTCCTCTACATAGTTCTAGGGACACTAGTTTTTTCTCCAGTCAACATCATTGAACATGCTCAGACCAAGCAACCTTCTCTTACCGTCTTCCTCACCTCTGCAGTCAACTCCCCTGGGACATCCGCCATGCAACCACCTTCTCTGCCCTTAAATCCCTGCTTTTTGCCAATTCCCTCACCTCCATGTATCTGTCCACCCTCTGCCTCCTCCACACACCTGCCCGTACCCCACCCCCACTCCCAACCCCAAGTTTCAGCATCCTCAGCAACCTGATTTTGACTCCTCTCCCTCCCTGCCTCAAACCCCCCATCTTTCTACCGGTCCATCTCACCTAATTCTGGTCTCTTCACACTTAGTGCTGTTCACCCTCTTCCTACCATTGCTATGTAAATATCTCACTTACATTGTTCATACAATGCTCTGTATATACCTATTATATATATTGCATTTATTTATATAAACTACTTACTTTCTATGTTGTTTGCAGTTATTGCTTGTATTTTTTTTACCATTTCCTCTCTTTAAAATGTGCTTTACTGTTAATTGCTTTGTACCATCCATCTTCATCCCCTGTATGTGTCAACATCCTCAAGTCGCACCTGGAAACAAGCCTTGGCTCATGGTGCCTTTACCGGTTACCAACTTTTAAACAAATAAAAAATATTCTATTGGGGAGCTGAGTGTGTCATGGTGGTGAAGCGTGCAGCTCCTGATGAGAGAGTGCCCAGTCCACTTGCTACTCACGCACCCTACTTGTCTATCAAAACACAGCATTGGCATGGACTTTGAAGGCTGACTGGAGGAAACATGTGACTATGGCAGCTCTGATATTCAGTAGAGGATGGGGGTAAACACAAGGAAAAATTTGTGTTTGCACAACCCCAAATAAAAAATGAAATGATGCATCTCAGTTTGGTTATGTTAAAGTGATATACGATCAGCAAGGCTTGAAATACATGCACTACTACTCCATTTGCCTGTTTGAAAGCTGAAGTGGCTGGAAAGTGTGTCCCCTGTTCATATCCTTCCGTCCCTGCCAGCATTTACATTGGGGGACCAGAGGTGCACCCTAACTTTTGACTGGGGGGGAGGGTCTCTCTCCTGAATATGCTGTGCTGCACCCAGTGTCCCTTAGGAGGAATGCTGCTTTGAGGTGGAGGAATCTATTACTCCTGAAGTCTTGTGTGATAAGAAAATAGGTTCTAACCCCATGTATTCTTCTCATATTCATAACTCTCTGCAGTTAGCCTGCTCAGAAGAACTGCCCGGAGAATGGAACTATATGCTAATGATGGAATCATTGGCATGTGACAATTATTCAAACTGCTGCCCTCATCTGCTTCACGTTCTATCAACGTCTCAGATTTCTTACTCCGCCTCACAAGTCTAGACGCCGAGGAGAATCCCTCAGGTCGTTGTTGGCTTATTGTGAAGTATAATTCTTTAATTATACATAATTTTCTTGCTGCTACCTTCATTTATTGTAATTTTTTAGTTTAACGTCTAGTTAATTTAAGTTTAGTTAGACTTGGCATTTATTTCTCGGTTCCTCATGGTTCGGGATAACCGTTGGGGAACAGAGCAGTTTTTATATTAGTTACGGAAGTTCTTCTGCTTTATTTTCTTTAAAAGTTTATTACATTTAGTGTATTTAACATTGTTTGAAGCTGCTAAACCGGTTTCTTTTCTAACCGCTAACCCAGTTACTGTGAACCGCTGAACCGGTTCCGAGAACCTCTGACCCGGTTCCGAGTTTAAATTTCATCAGTTCTTTTTGGGGCCTAGTCGGTTCCTGAACTGACTGCAAAAAAAAAAAAAAAAATTACTCTTTGCAGTTAAGGTTTTTCTCCTGGAAATGGAGCATTCTGAAAAACCTAAGAAAAAGACTGGTCCCCCAGGTTTTAAAAACTGTGTCAAGTGTGGGGAAGTGTTCGCCAGAACAGACAGACAAGCATGACATCTGTGTGTTCTGCCTGGGAACCGAGCATTTAAATACTGACTGTGAAATCTGCAAATCATTTCCACAGAAAACTGTGGAAAAAAGAATGGAGAGGTTGAATAAAAAGTTGGGAGGTGCGTCAGGCTCTAACCAGTCAACACCTTCAAAATCAGGCTAAAACTGCAGCTTCTTCTTTTACCACCTGATGAGGGTGAATCAACCTCCTTAAAAAGGCTGAGTGGGCGGCAACTCTCCGGTTCCTCCAAAAGGCAAGAAGACCAAGCACGTCGAACCCCAGGCGAAAACCCAGAGGATTCTTCTGTGCCTCATAGTCTGCCTACTGCTGAGGAGATTGCCAGGGCTATTAAAGTAATTGAGGCAATTCAGGGGTTCATACCTTCTCCAATCCCTCCTCCTCCTCCAAGGGTTCAGGAGATTACTCCCTTCTCAGATCACCAGTCTCAGGATATAGATACTGGGGAGCATGATATACCAGAGGATGATGATGATGGTGAGCCCATTGAACCGGAAATCTCACCAGAGCAGGATTTTGGCTCTCCTCCCAGGCCTGAGGATTTGTCCTGTCATTTCCTTTGCAAGGAAAATAGTAGATGCCCTTGACCTGGCTACCACAGAGGTCATAGAAGATGAGGAGGCAGAATATATGGAAATGATGGGGTTAACACCCACTAAGAAAATTTTTCTGCCTATTAATAAATTCTTCAGGAAGGATTTATTTACAATCCTGCAGAACCTTAACTGTGTCACACCTCTGGATAAGAGGCTGACAAGAAGTACCAGTTGGACAGGAAAGGGGCTGAATTCCTCTATTCTCACCCTGATCATCGGGGTATAGTCCAACAGGCAGCCTGTGAGAAGGCAAGGGTTCCTTTATCCTCTCACCCTCCTGAGAAGGATTCAAGGAAAATGGACAGCATGTCGAAAAAAGGGTATTTAGCTGCCTCCCTGAGGGTCAGACAAGCTAATTACCAGGCCTACACTGCACAGTATCAAAAAACACTGCGGCAGTTTGCTTTGGGCATGTCAGAGAAGGTTCCCTCCCCTATCTCTGACGTCCTAGCAGAAACAGCCAGGTTTGGACTGGAAGCATCTAAATACCAGTTCCAGATGGCAGCAGATGCCAATGATAATGCTGCTAGGAGGCAGACTGGCTGACTTCTTCCAGGCCTGGCAGGCCATAACCACAGACAAGTGGGTGTTGGAATTAGTGAGCCAGGGGTTGTCTCTGAGTTTCAACTCTCTCCCACCTCTGAAGTCAAGGCTGTTCAAACCAGCCTCTCTTCTCAAAGAACAGCTCCTAGAAAAGGAGGTTCAAACCCTGCTCAGCATAAAAGCAGTGGAGCAGGTGCCAAACCTTCAGAGGGGCAGAAGGTTTTATTCCCGGTACTTTCTTACCAAAAGGAAAAAATGGGGAGTTGTGGCCTACTCTAGGCCTTGGGCATCTGAACAAATATCTGGTAAAACCAAAATTCAGGATGGTGACCCTATCTAGAATTTTGCCTGTCATCCAGCAGGGAGACTGGCTGGCATCTCTGGACTTAAGAGATGCATATTTCCACATGCCCATAAGGGAGTCTCACAAAAAATCTCAGATTCAGACTCTCTTCAGGTCACTACCAGTTCTCAGCCCTGCCCTTCGGTCTCCCCTCAGCACCAAGGATATTCACAAAATGCATGGCAGTGATAGTAGCATTCCTACGAAAGCTAGGAGTTACAGTTTTTCCTTATCTCGACGACTGGCTAGTCATGGGAAGGTCATTTCAGCAGGTGCAGTCACACCTGGAAATAAAAAATCTGTTACATTCTTTGGGGTTCCTGCTAAACCAGGAAAAGTCCATTCTCACACGGGTTGATGTCCTGCATTTCATTGGAGCAGAACTGAACACTTTAAAAGGATGAGCTTTTCTTCCAGAGGACAGAGTTCGGTCTGTTCTGCAACCTGTTGCCTCATTCGAGCTGGGAAAACCATGTCCAGCAAGAAAATACTTGTAAATACTGGGACACATGGCTGCAGCAATGAGTGGTCTTGGGAGCAAGACTTCGAATGAGGGACATTCATTTTCATCTACAAGCACACTGGTGCCAAAGAAAAGACAATATGTTAAAATTGCTTCCTATAACAGAATTTGTGATCCAGTCCCTTCAGTGGTGGACAGATGTCCACAATTTAAGGGTAGGCATTCCCTTTCAGAGGGAAAATCCCTCAGTCATTCTTACAAAAGATGCTTCTCTTTTAGGATGGGGTGCTCATATAGGAGAGCACACTACCCTTAGCATTTGGTCAAGTGTGGAGTCTCTCCTCACATAAACCAGCTACAGCCTCGAGCAGTGTTTCTGGCTCTAAAAAGTTTTTCCCAGTTGATACAGGGAAAGGTGGTGCAGGTCAGAACAGACAACACCACTACAGTGTTCTACATGAACAAGGTCAGATCCCTTGTGCAAAGAGGCCATGAGAATCTGGGAACTGGCTTACTCACTAAAAGCTTCCTTGCAAACCATTCATGTACCAGGAAAGGACAATACCCTGGCAGATGCCTTAAGCAGGATCAGCCAGACACATCACGAATGGTCTCTAAACAGGCAGGTACTGGACTCTCTGTTCAGACGATGGGGCATTCCAGAGGTAGATCTCTTTGCCTCTCACGAGAATCGCATGTTGCCCCTATTTTGTTGCATGCCTCCAGTCAGGGGTACAACTCCCCTGATGCTGTAGCCCTGGACTGGTCAGGAAGGCATCTGTATGCCTTTCCTCCCTTCTCGCTCATCTTCAGAGTGCTACTCAAACTCTGGTCACAGCCTGCATCCCTGATACTGATGGCACCGGATTGGGCCAGGCAGCCATGGTACCCCCTTCTGCTGTCAGTGTCCGTGTCCAGACCAGTCCTCTACCCAGGAGGCACAATCTGTTAACATCCCACCAAGGGAAGATCCTGTACCCGAACCTCGGGTCTCTCAGGCTCAAGGCCTGGCTCTTGAGGACTTAGAGAGTTTGCAAACTTACAACTTTCTCAAGCTGTTGTGGATATCCTAAAAGGATATAGAAAAGCATCTACTAAGAAAACCTATAATGCAAAATACTAACATACTAAAAAGCCAGCGGAATAAGCCCAGCAACCTAGTGGTTGCTCGCCTTCTACCCCCCAACCCCAAGAGGGTCTTCTTTAGTTTGTTTCCCTTGTCCTGTCACACCTTCTTGAATCCCTCCACTGTGCCCTCCTCCACCAGCCTCCCAGGCAGCGCAGTCCACGGCTCCACCACACTTTCAGTGAAAACATGCCTCCTACACTCCCGCCTGTAGTTTCCCCCCTACAGCTTCCACTCATGTCCCCTGGTTGTTCCCCCCCTCCTTTAGCCTAAAAAGCTCCTTGGTTCCACTCCTGGTTATTCCTTTTACATACTTGAAAACCTCTATCATCTCTCCTATCCCTCCTCTCCTCCAGTGAATACAGCCCAAGCTCTTCCAGTCTCTCCTCGTAAGGCTTCCCCTCCATGCCCTGAATCATCCTGGTCACTCTCCTCTGGACCCTCTCCAGCAGCGCTATGTCCTTCTTCAAATAAGGTCTCCATAACTGTACACAGTACTCGAGCTGCAGCCTGACCAAGGCATTATACAGAGGGAGGTTCACCTCCCTCCCTCCTGGATGTAATTCCCTGGTTATGCAGCCCAGTATTCTGTTTGCTTTGGCTGCAGTTTTCTACAATTTCAGAGGTATTCATTTTGACATCTATCACCACGTCTAAATCCCTTTCTCCCAATGTGGCTTGCAGTGTGACCCCCCAGGTGTATTCTTGGCGGGTTTTTCGCCCAAATGTAGTACCTTACATTTCCGGCATTAAATTTGGTCCCCACCTCCTTGACCACCCTCCAGGGTATCCAGATCCCCTGGACCACCTCCCTCGCTTCTTCACAATCCACCAGTGCTCCCAGTTTTGAATCGTCCGCAAAGAGACTCAACCTATTCCTAACCCACCCCCCATATCTGAGACATAGGCGTTGAACAAGAGTGGCCCCAATACCGAACCTGAGGGACCCCACTGATTACCTTCCTGGGAGAGGAGAGTATCCCACCCACCATTACCCTCTGTAAATGCCCCGTGAGCCAATTTTCCACCCAGTTGAGCTCCTGTCCTCCCACCCCCATCTCCCCCAGCTTTCTCATCTTCCCGTAATGTGGTACTGAATCAAACACCTTTCTGAAATCTAGGTATAGGATGTCCACCAGCCTATGTCTGTCCAAGGCCCCATCACCCAGTTATAAAACTCTACGAGGCTGGAGTGACACGATCTCCCTGGAACGAATCCATACTGTTTATCATCCTGGTGCCCTAACGATTCCAGCTGCCTCCCAATCCTCTCCTTGATAAAGCCCTCCATTACTTCACCTACCACAGACGTTAGCCTGACAGGCCTATAATTCCCCATCTCTTGAATAGGCACTACATAAGCCACGCTCCAGTCTTGGGGCACCCATCCTGTCTGCAAAGAGGAATTAAAGTGCAGCCAGTGGAGCTGCCAGCTCCTCCGCCAATTCCTTCCAACCCTCGGGTGTGTCATCCGACCTCGGCGCCTATCAGTCTTAAGCTTCTGAAGGGCCTCTCACCCATACACTGCGATTTCTTCACCCCATTCCTCCCCTCACTCAACTTCCCACCCCTTCTGGAACTAGTCGTATCTGTACCCTAGCCTCATTCTGTCGCCTGGTCACAGACCTACTTCTCACCTTAGCTGAATGCTCTTCCCTCCCATCAGCCTGTAGTGATCCCCAGTCCCCATCTGCAAAGCTTGAGGCAAAGTACTCATTTAGCACCTCTGCCTGTTCCCCTGCTTCCTGAGCCCATCTCTCCGTAATTTTAATCCTACTGATTTGCGTCCTCTCTTTTCGCTTCTCTTATATATCTGTAGAATTCCTCCCCCACCCGATATCCCTAGCCAGGTTTTGCTCCATCCCTGCCCTGGCTCCCCTCACCACTCTGGTGACCCTCCTGGCGATAATTTATACTGTCTTAGCTCCTTGTCTCCCCAGGCGTTTTAAAGCGTGCGTGGCGGCCTTTTATCCCTCACTGCCTCCTGCACCTCCCTAGTCCACCAACATGGCTTACTGGTTCTACCATGCTTTTGCCTTAATTTTGTACAGTACTTAGTAGCCTCCTGTACCCCTTTTTTAATGGTCTCCCACGATCTTCCAGCATCCATGTCCGGCCTAATCTTGTCCAGTCTCTCTCTTAGAATCCTACCCATGCCCATGAAATCTGCTCCCCTGAAGTCTATCACTACTGTGTTAGTGCAGTTTTCCTCACCCCCCCTATATACAACAGAAACCAGACTGTGGCATGGTCTTCACCCGCCAGTGGACTACACACCTCCAGGTCTCTTATCTGATCACTGTCCACTAGGACAACATCTAGTATCCGCCCCTCTCTAGTAGGTTCCCCCACCTGTTGGACCAGGAAAGCATCCTGAAAAACGTCCATCAGTCGCTGCTCCTGGCTACAGAGGATGTCATGGTGTCCCAGTCCACCCCGGCATAAGGTCACCCATGGCCACCACCCCTACCCATACAAAGTCACAATGACCCTTGATGTTTCTGAACCAGTTTTCCTCCAGAGCCTCCTCAATTTGCGAGGGCCTGTATACCACCTATTTTCAATTTTTTCCCTCCCTCGTTTGCAAGGTTACCCAAATCGCCTCCACTCCTCCCTCAGCTTCCTCCATTCCACTAACCACAACGTCAACCCCTCCCCCTCTTTCCACTCCCCTATCTTTCCTGAATATCTTATAGCCCTCCAAATTTAGGTCCCAATCATTTCTCTGGGTGGCCCATGTCTCTGTAATTGCCGCCACATCCACTGATCCTTCAGCCAGCATAGCCTGTAACTCAGGCATTTTATTACTCATGCTCCTGGCATTAATCAGTACTGCCCTCCACCCCGATCTCTCCTCCCTACCCAATCTTCCTAGCCCTGTGCAGTCCTTATTCTGCCCAATTTTCCTTAGATTTGCATCGCATTCCCCCTCACTCTTCAATTTCCCTAGACCTGGACCCACAAACAGCTTCCCTGGGGCCAGTCTTTTGTTTGACCTTCCCCCGTTACAAGTTTAAACCCCACCTCTCTCCTATAAAACCAGCAAGATTTAGTTTCAAGATCTTCCTCCCCTCCAGATTGAGATGTAATCTGTGTCTGGCATATAGCCCCTTATCCTCTCAAGTATCTCCCCAATCTCCCACCAGCCCATACCCCTCTGCCTTGCACCAATCCCTAAGCCACTGGTTCACCCCTCTAAGCAGTATCACTTTCACCCCACCCCCACTTTGTTAGCCCGTTTTGATCCTTCCAGACTCCTCCTTCTATCATCAAACCCCTGTTTACTCCTGCCTCTCCCGTCAGCCTGGGAATCTTTATTAGCCCATTTAGATCCTTCAAGGCTCCTCCTTCTGTCGACAACCCCCTGCTTACTCCTCCCAACTCCATCAGCCTGAGCCACCCCTTATATGCTAGCCCTACCATTACTTCTACCTCGACTGCCAGTTTGCTCCTCGCCCCCAATTTCCTGGAGCCAGAGAATGCTCCCCAATTCCACCCCATCACCATTCTTGAGCTACAATCCTCCAATCCCCCACCGAGCAGCCTTCCACTAATTTTTCTTTTCTCTTCTCTCTTATCCTCCTTCGTACCTGCACTTCCCACCCACCAGCTGAAATCCTCTACCCTACTCTCCACCTCTTTGATGATTTTTATCTCAAGGCTGACCTCTCTACTGCCCCCCTCCTTGATTGACTTCCCAACCTGGACACCAGCCCGACCACATTCCTGCCATCTTCCACCCTGTCCTCACTCAGTGCTCCCCATCTACCATTTCCCCCAAGCCTAGGCTCCTGTCCCTCCCCTCCATCCTTTCTATAGTTCCGGCACCCCATCTGTCTCCCACCCCCTCAGCTTACTGACCAAACCTCCGTGTCCTCTTGCTCTCCTCCATATCATCTCCCGGATATAATAGGGTGAAACGGTTTGTAAGTGTGATGCTTGTCCCCGTATTGCTCTCTTCTACTCCTCCTTCCCTCTTTTGCTCCCTCTGAGCAGCCCCCTCCCTACAGAGTGCTTCCCGTACGTTGCTTGTTCCGCCCCCCTCACCACCAGAGTGACCATATGGTCCACCTATCCCCTGAGATGTGCCCTTTCTGCCTATTCCACTTACCCTTTGAGACATGCCATTTTGACCATGTCTAGTCACATATGATCCATACCCCACCTTACCTCCCCCATTCCAGCTGCCTCCTGATCCCCCTGATCTCCTCCCTAAGGCCCTCCAGTTGAAAGCACACTTGGCACCCTCTAACCTCCATGCCCAATTTAATATTATGGCTGCCCCACACTCGCAGCACCCTATCTCCTGCCAAAGATGCCCGACTGCCCCAAGCCCACCATCATTTTAGTTATAAGCAATAAGTCCCCCCTACCGCAATAATATACGTCAGACTTACAGCCCCCACCAGCGTTACTATACCAGATACCCAGCAATAGAAAATTGTCATCAGTGTGCCTCTTAATAATCAGCAAGCTTAAACACAATACCCTCAATGTGCCCACAGTTTTACACCATCAAAGCCCAGCAAGACCCCAAGAATTAATCTGCAATCCCCACAGTAACCACTATGCCCAAGCCAGCACAGAATATGATGATAAGCATATGCCCACCCCCCTCCAGCCAGCAAGAAATCCGAGCTTCCAAAATCTCAGTCCTAGCCAGTCACACCGTGTCCTCCCCCAGTGATCCGCCCCCTCAGACCATTTAAGAGAGAGGTCGGGGCCGGGGTGGGTGGTGTGGGACACAATTACAGCTCCTTAATGGGTGGTGAGGTGGCTGGGCCCTTGTCTGGCCCAGCCACAAATCGAAATTGGCGCCCTCACTCCCAGTTGGTCCTTCGAGTTCAGCTGCTCCCTCTCAAGCCCTGGTCTGCTGATGATTTCAGCAGCCAGGAAGTCTTCTCCGATGCCTCTCTTCACAGCTCGTTGCCCTCAGCCCCGCCCACTGCCGAATGCATGATGTCCCACTGTCGTGAATACCTCCCACTGCTGCAGGCCTTGTGACTGAAACAGCATAAGTTCCGTACTCGCTGCCCAGCCCGCTTGATAGTTCAGTTTTCAGGCAGGCCGAAGGATTATTATTATTTTTTTTTTGGTCTCCAACTCTGGAGAACTCCTTCCAGCGTCCTCGAGCTACCCGCCTCTACCTCCCGCCGTGACCATTCCCTTCCCTCCGTGCAGCCGAGCACCACCTCCGGGCCTGAACCCTCCGGAGGTAGGGCTGCCCCATCCATCCAGGATGCTCTATCTTGAAGGGCAAGGTGCCCGGCACCCCCGGAATGGAGAAGGGAGATGGCTCGGATTTGGGAGTGTGGGCGGTGAAGGCCGCGGCGCCTTCATCTATCCCTAGGTGGAGGTTGTTTTATTTTTGTTTTGTTTTTTTTATTCTTTTCCCTTCCCATCCCTCCGGAGCATGGCTAGCGAGGCAACGTAATGCCGTGACTCCGCCCACCCCTGACGTTTCACCATGCTGCGACATCGGTGTACCCCTGGCTGCCACCAGAGGACACTCCGGTGAGCGAGCAGCACCTCTCCTCCCGGAAGATAGAGCAGTCTCGGACGCCGATCTCCTCCCCGCAGCGACTCCCAGCTCATTCCCGAACCCGGGTCGCCGGCGTGGCGTGAGGTGTGGCGTTTAGCGCCTCAACCTTCAGCACCACCGGGCCGGCTCGAAGGATTATTATTGAGGCTCGTACAGACCTGTTGCTAGAGGCTTGGAGATTCCAGACCAGAGTGCTAAAAAAACATACCAGCTTCCTCACAGTCTTCTCACTGACAGACCAGCATCTGCGTAGCCCAGAGATGCTGACAGACTGAGATCACCAAGGCAAATATCCTGGCTCACTCTTGCCTGTCGCTGGAGTCACTTCAGTGATCTGAATATGTTTTCACTGCTGAATCCTCCTTTTCTTCACCTGTTATGACAGGTATGTGGGACAGGGGAGTGCATGGGGGGGGTCAGGACCTAGGCGATGACAGCGTTGCTACGGTGCCAAAAGATGACTTCTCAGGGTTGCTTCTAGGTTGATCAGCACCTCAGTGTTTTTAATTTTTTCTTTTCCTGCCACGGCACTGTAGGGATTCACCTAAGCCTATATGGGTGGTTGATTCGAGAATCTGACATTTGTCACAGATGGAGCTCGCGCCAATCTTCCCCCAACATTACAGCTATGCTCCGACTTGACCTTAGTACAACTGGGGCCCGGTAGCTTCAGTAACACCCTGATGGTGGGATGTTTAGTAGGTCATATGGCTCTGCCCCCTTGCGCTTGAACTTACATTGTCCTATGCAGGACTAAATGGGCGTGCTCAGTGGAGTTTTCTTGATGAAATAAACTTGAACCTGCAGTGTTATTACTTTCTCTGGGTTTCATTTTTGTCACTGGGTTCTGGGCATCCCCCCTTCCTTTCTCGCTCCAGGTGGGCTGCATGTCTGGTATCATGATTCCTGGATTTAACTTTTCTGGACAATAAGTGGACTATCGTCCATCCTTTTATGGGAACATTGACTGCAGATAGTTTTCATGCCACTTGCTTGTCTCTCTTGAAGTGCAGCCTGCTTTTCCTCTGAAGTACTGTCCAGCGACGCTATGGCAGGCTGCTAATATTTTATTTCCTTCCGTCAGCATTGTGGACAGCACAACCTGGACTGGACTACAGAACTATTCAGGTGCCATTCTGCAACGCAGTATCTGTGGTAGTCTTCTATCTTTTCTTCATGTTATTTTAAACTGTTTCAAGAAATGCTATGGAAAATGGATGTATGGGGAAATATTGGATTAGCCTCCTTAGTGCCTTTTGGCCCTACATTTCTTAAGCAGCAGCTTAGGCCACTTTCAGTCCACATGTACTTTTTCTTTAAGACGGGACTGACTGATTTAGTGGGGGAGCCACACGTTATTTTCAGCCAACCAGTCGAATTACTCAGCTCCCAGACTGCGGAACATTATACTGCACTACCTAGCTGGCTGTCCTCAGGGATTGAGACTGTATACTTATTTTATTGCTGTCACTATGCTTTGGGGAAATAGCATGTTTTATGCAACAAGGTGGTTGCAGTTGTCCCCCATCCCATTTCTCCTCCTGATTCTTCCCTGACTGCTGGCCTCTGGTGCCTTTTTACCCAACTTACTATTTGCAGCCTCACCTAGATTTTCAATCTGATATTTATTTATATGAGGGTGGAGAGCCACAGCGGACTGCTTCCTCCATGATGATAAATGTCCTTCCCTACCGTTCTTTAATTTTCTCCCTTACCCACTTGTTTCCTTTATGGTTTGGGGATAATTTTACCCCCTTCCACAGTGACCCAGGTGATCGCCTCCCCTAGCATTTCCTCCAGCTCAGGCGATAATCCTCCTTTGGCTTTCTTCCTCAGGCATGAAGGGAGTGCGTCCTCGAGCATGAAGGGAGTGGTCGGTGTCACTCCCCCCACCCTCCTCCCAAAGTCCATCCCAACCCAATATCAGGGGCCACTAGTGACCCGAGTTCTCCACACTTGGATCATGAGGTCCACATTTTTCAACTTAAGGCAAATACTAAAGATTATTATTTTATCTCGTATAGTTATGTGGTTTTACTGTTGTTGTTTTTTTTTTTTTCATTGTTGTGCAGTGTTTCTGTTGAACTACTTAGTTGATGCCCCTAACTCTTTAAGGGATTCTGGGTGTGCTATTTGCACATTGTTTTGTGGCCCCAATGTCCTCCTTATTACTGTTAAAAAATCGAGTAAGACACAAAATAGAGTTTAATATAGAATTTATTATATGGCAGGTCTTTATTGTGATGCTCTGGACCATTCTGAGAGTCCTTGTGGAGTGTTTTTCCCTCTCCGATGTCCTTTAGTGACGGGTCCTAGGGGGACAAGTGTCTGGGATGGTGAACTGTCATGTATGGCTCCTCTTGCAGACTGGTATGTATGCTGACAGATTGGACTAGCCTAGCAGAGGAATACATTTTAATGCTTTATCCGTGATAGCTGCCATAGCAGTTCCCCCAGTGATAATTTTCTCCCCAAACATTAGTGGCTTGAATCACACAGTGAAGTACACAAAATGTATTCAGTATTTGCGCTGGCAGGCTGCAGGCATTAATTATTTGCAAGAAACACATTTGCTCCTTGCACAACACCTTAAAGTCTCTATGAGAGGCAATTATCTGTCTAGTACATGCCTCCTCATACCCTTGGGGGAAGAGACGTGGAACGGCTCTTCTCCCTGCTTCGACTTCTTTCACCCTGCAGATGGAATTTTTGGATCCTTTGGCAGTTACGTTATTTTGGAAGCGTCTTTAAAATACCGCTTAGCCAATATCTGCTTTCTCCTCACTTCTGATTCCCTGTATTTTAGACGGTTTCTTGATAAACTGTTAGATCTACTACATGATTAGCTGGCCTGTCAACACAGTGGTAGCGCTACTGCTCAGGATGCAAGCAAGCCTGGGTCATCAGGGGCCTACTGGTGGAAGGAGGATTGAGCGTTCCACAGGGTGCTCTCCTTTTGGGAGGACTCCACTGCAACCTGGGTGCACACAGATGGCAGTGCGCTTAGAGAAAACCGGAGGATGGGGAGGAACGTCGCGACATTGGCGTGCTCTGTGCATGCGCACATGCCTTAAAATCCTACTTGCAACATTCCTGGTGACAGTAACGGGATAAATTACCGCAACCCCAGCACCTTTTGCAACAGAGACAGTCCCCAGTACGAGTCCATGTCTCCTGCCTCACCGACATGAGCCCTTGCCTGATGCAACACAATGTACAGGGGACTCCCCTACCCTGGGGCAAAACCAAGGGTCCCTGGAGGTGAGTGGCTGGTAGGAGAGATTGGGAGCTGCCTGGTGGTCCCTAGTCGCAGGTGGGACTGGAGAAGTAGGGGGCAAAAGTAAAGGGGGGGGAATCTTCTACATAACCAACTTTTTTTGGCCGGAGTCTTTAATATCACAATGTCCCTTGAACCTGATTATTCCACACAACCTGCACGTTACAGAACTTCCCCATCACAGAAATACCACTGAACACAGTTGCATCAGCTGGGATTTGTGGATGTCTGGAGGCAATTCTTCCCCACTAGTCGGGCTTACACTTTCTTTTCACTCGATAAGGTAGCTATTCTTGTCTGGACTATTTTTCACTTCATGTTAACATTTCAGTAATGTTCAGGATTTAGCATATGGCCCAACCACCTTATTGGATCATAATCCCCTGCCACTAATCTATGAAAATCACAAATCTTCTTTCTGGAGGTTTAATTCCATACTTTTTAAGATGGATCTTTTATCCTGAGATTTCTGACCACATTAAGCAAGCCGTGACAGATAATTTTCATCGGATGTCGTATCCCATTTTCTGGGATACAGTGTAAACGTTATTAGAGGTGACATTAAAGCCATTGCCTCTAATAAAAGTGCATACATGAACAACAATGAGCAATTTGCAGCAATTTATCTGCCGGGAGATAAAATGATTTCCTCTCATGAAGAAGTTAAAAGGAGGAATACAGGTCATTATGGACACCCGCGTCCAGTAGGCCTTGACTTATCTAAGTCACACTTACTAGGAAGGCAGTGCTAGAGGCACGTGGCTCTTAGCCCGTAGACTTTGAGCACAAAAGAGTGTCTTCTGTGTCCTTAAGCTTAAAGATCCATTCACCGGGCACCTAATGCATGATACATTGGGATCCTGAATATTTTTATGGACTACCACCAATCACTACTCTAAAATGTCTCCCTCATCCTCTTTTTGTAATCAGGATTTTCTCTCCAGCTTCTCCCTTCCTTCCCTGTCGGCAGTGCAGCAGGAATCTCTTCTTGTCGTTATACAGCTAGAGGATAGTCAGTCATCGTTACAGAAGGTTAACTCTTAAGTGCCCTGGTCTGGAGGGATACCAGGTTGAGTGGTATAAATCCTTCTCTTAATATACTGCTTCCGCACCTCCTTTCGATCCAGGTGGTTCAAGAGGGTGATACCCCTTCTCTGTCTTGGTTGTATGCTACCCTGCCTGCTGTTTAGAAATCGGGGAAAATACCCTACTTGTTCCTCTTCCTGTTACCCTCTTTTCCATTTTAAATGATTATTTGAAGTTATTTATGTCTTTTAGGGCCAAGAGATTGCACCAGTTTCTTCCCTCCCCTCCTTTATTTATCTGGATTAAACTGGTTTAATCCGTTGTAGATAAACAGAAAATATTTGCCATATCCTGCTGTTTATGTAACACATAACACAACGTTCCATCCCTGCTGCCTTTATTAGTTTAGATGCTGAGAAGATGTTTCACAGGGTGTCGTGGAGTTTCCTCAGCTACATGACAGTTTGTGCTGGTCATGTCGCCGTGCGACACCTCACCCCGGGCTCTTTGCTTCAGTGTGAATTGGCAGCCTGTACAATTCATCCGCGGATGATTCGCCACCAGCGTGAATATTAGAAAACAAAGTAATCCAAGGATGAATTGTGCAGGGTGGCGATTCTCGCTGGAGCGAATAGTCCGGGGCAGGGTCTCATGTGGCAACATGACTGGCATGGCTTGCCATGTTCCAGTTTTACTCTGGAATACCCTGTTGACTTTGAGGTTCCCTCCCCTTTTTTTGCCCTGACTTCCTCCTGCTTATCTTAGAATTGGTGGTCCCCTGGCTACACCAGTTATTCTTCAGTGGGGCACAAGACAGGGCTGCCCCTGCTGTTTGTCTTATACATGGAACCTTTAGCTGTGGCCCTCCAGCAGTCTGCAGTGGTTGAGGGGATACCTTTAGGTGGCACAGATTACATGATCTCTTTGTATGCTGACGATGTACTTCTTAATCTTCTTGAACCAGACACCTCCATTCCAGCAGCATGGTCTGCATTACATATGTTTGGTGTCGCCTTAAAGTGAAGTTCAAGCTGCTGGCATAAGGTATTAGACTTCATAACCCAATACCTTATGCCAGTGTGAGTCTATTGATGAAAGCATTTTAATTTTAAAGTGACTTTGCTTACTACGGGAAGGGATCATAATTGGTGCCGAACCCTCGGCCAGCCAATCCCTTCCAACTTCCTGGTGAGCCCGCTCTGCCCCCTCGCTCAGAGAGTTTGTGATGTGTGAGCAGGGAGAGCGTGGGGACAAGCCCCATACAAGTCTTTGGGGACCTTTTTAAAAGCCGTGTTTTAGTAACGTTATGCACTTGTAGAGGAAAATTAATGCAATTGCTCAACTAATAGGGCCATATCCAGCAAGGGGAAACTGTGCTCTAGGACATGGAGCCTCCAGATGTTCAGATGCCGTCAGGGTGGCTGGAATGCACCCTACTGAAGGTGGCCAGCTTAACACCCAACATATGAGTAATACTCATGGAAACCCGCCAGAAACTTTAACAACCGCCTTGTGCAAGGACGACAACACTGCAAACGGTATGGACTTCTCTGGAGAAGCAGACCTTGCTTCCAGAGAAAAATCACTATCTGAGGAAAAAACTGAATGCACCGAGGAACTTTTGGCACAAATCAGTGCAATTGAAAAAGCTTATCTGACTGAGAAATTGTGCCTGGAAGAAGAGGAAAAAACAGAAAAGGCAGATAGAAACCTCTCCGGAATCGAATTCTGGTAAATCAGCAAAAGTTAAAGATCTTACTTCGAGATACAGCTCTTGCAGCAGGTTACCAGTGGGACACAAACCGACAGGCATCAGACCCAAAGGAAAATTTCTAGCTAGCTATCTTCAGAGGACACTACCCGGTCGGTCCCGCCTCCGATATCAGGTGTGGTACATAAGGGCGGTCCCTTAAAGAATCTCCAGTTCTTTCCTCGTCGAACTTGCATGCCTCTGTTAGCAGTCTCAGTCTAGTCGCTGTAACAGTTGCTGAACCTCACAGGAATGCTTCATTCGAAATTTTTCTTCTCTGATGTCTCCACGACCTCCGGGCATCGTCTAAGTGTGCTTGTGGAAAACAGATCCCCTTTAAGGACCCTCACCCGGCTTGCATTGATTGCCTGGGCCCCAGAGCACGACACCCAGGCCTGTTCCCTCTGCAGGGTTTAACGGCCGCACCAGGATCCGGCGACAGAACAACAGGCGTTCCTCCTGGAAGAAAAACTTAGAGCCATGTCCTCTAAGGGGAATCTTCTCTAAACACGCCGAAAAGAAAGAAGGAAAAGGACCCTTCAGGTCTCCGACTCGGGCCTCCGAGTCCGCGCTCGGATCGAAGCGGACGGTCCCTGTCAGGGCCTCTTCCCTCCCCGGCTGCGGTGGCTGTTTCTCGATCTTCTCAGGCCCCTACCGCATGGGCGTGAGTCAGTCCTCCACCCATAGGCAGGCGAAGTCGAGAGCGTCATCACCGCCATACAAGTCGGGCTCACTGTCGGTACCCGACGTCGGTCCTCTTCAGTGCATGAGGAAGACCCTGGAGCTTACCCCACCCTGAAGAGGCGGCAGACCCGGCTGCCCGGCTCGACCTCAGTCGGCCGTTCGTCACGCTCCTTGGAGCCGTGGTAAGCTGTCACCGTGTCGGTCAAATCTACCCATCTGGCGCTCGGCAGGGGACCGGCGTCCGGCGCCTGAGAAGAGGGCTCCCTGCGTCTCCGACCGTCGTCGGGCAGGAGTCCCTGCGGAGAAGACTCGACACCAGCCGAAGACCAAGCGAAGCGATCCGGCCTCAGCGCAGTCTCCAGGGCTCCCTCGCGCCGCCCGAGGTCCCTGTGGAGCCGTCGCGGGACCCGGCGTCCGACCCTCGGCGTCTGAGCCCGGCATCGGGATTATCTGTGCGGATGTAAGGATCTCTTTACATACTGGTGGGACACCATCAAGAGGGCGTGACGCCACCCCGCTCTTCCTCCTCCTCCTCCCCTTCGGCTCCATTTTGCTCCGCCTGCGAAGGTGACTGGCCGCTCTACTGTCCCCAGGGTCCAGATCCCTCCCAGGGCTCGAAGTGCAAGAGGGACCTCCGTCTAGATCCTCGTCTTCCGGATCACCCAGCCCAAAGAGATCCAGGAAGCGCGCCGGCGTTCCGCCGTCGACGGAGGGCGAGGATCTGTATTCCACTTCAGAATCTCCATCTCAATCTCAGTCCCTTCTCCGGACCCACGTGAGACTCACGGTCTCCTCTGGATGACCCTAGTTCATGGATATCATGCGCCATATCAGGAGAACATGGGGTGGGAATCTGAGAGTTAGACCCCGAGGTGCGCCTGGCTCGATATCTTGACAGAGGACCCAAAGCCTGTGGTGGTACCACCCATGGTGGACACTTTTGTGGGCGTCACCAGAGCGTGAGCGTCCACAGTACCGTTACGGCGGTGCGAAGAAGCTGACACGTCATACAAGGCCCCTAGGGAGGACCAGTATTTGGACGCTGCCAACCTCTGGCCGATTCTCTGGTCATAACAGCCTCACATGACCGGTCCAAAGGCTGCAGCATTTGAGCACCCTACCACGGATCCAGAATCCAAGCGAGTTGGACTCTCTGGGCAGGCGCACGTCGCTTGGCTGACCCTGCGCCATCAGATCACTGAATTATCAGCCCACTGATTCAATTCCAGAGCGCACTGTAGGAACAAGGGTCTGGAGGCAGCTGAGAAGCTTCCTGAAGGGTGGTCAGAGAGGAGATGCTCCAGCTCCTCCATGCGGAATTCAGGCGTGGGACCCAGAATTAGCAGAGACGCGTTTGATTCCAGCGGACTCGACCGGCCAAACAGCAGCTTCAGGCGTTTGTCTCGGAGACACCCTGGCTCCGTGTCTCTGGCTTCACCCGACGCTCCAGAAAGAACATTATGGGCGCCCTTTTGAGGAGATGACGGTGTTTGGTAATCCTGCGGAAAAAATTATTACCAAACTGCAGAGGCTGGAAAGGCAGTGAGGTGGTCCAGGCAATATGCCGACCTAGGCCTGGGTCCTCCGTGAGCACCACAGGGCCGTTTCCGTCAAACGAACCACAGGCAACAACCTCGCTCCACCACACAACAGAGGGCTCTGGTTTGCGAAGAACAAGGAGAACAGCCCGCTAGCAAGGTCGCGTACCCCTAGGCGACCCAGCCTCGCGGGCCCGTCCTGCATACAACATGGCCTTTCCATTGCCCCTGGGATCAGCGGGATGTGTAATTAAAAGTCGCGTGCGAACTTCCTGCCCGGGATGGCGGGCAATCACCACCGACAGGTGGGTTCTTCAGTTAGTCAGCATTGGCCACTTTTTGGGGATTCAGCCGGAAAAAGCCACCCTCGAGGCCTCTCTGCTCGGTGTCGGGTCAACAGGCGCCGTAATCTGGCAAGAAATACTCACGCTCCTGAACAAGGGGCAGTGAGTCACGTCTCGAGAAACCAGAGGAGGACTGAGGTATTATTCTCACTTCTTCCTGGTTCCCAAGAAACAGGGACCTCAAGTCCAATCCTGGACCTGAAGCGACCTCAACATAACCAGTCCATACAAAATTCGCATGGTGACCCTCCGGGCCTGATCCCCATGCTAAAACAGGGTGCCTGTTGGCGTCCTTAGACATGCAGGGCCATACCTCCAGCTATCCCCATAGCTCAAGCGCATCAAGTTCCTGCGCTTGAGTTTCTAGGCCACCACTTCCAGTTCCAGGGCTCACCTTTGGGACATCATCGCAAGAGGTCTTTACCAAATGCATGGCAATTAGTAGCAGCGTCTCTAAGGAAAGAGAAGCCATATCATTCCGTATCTCGACGATTGGCTTCTCATGGCAGTCTCAGCGAGGCGCCTCTGACTCGCGATCAGGCACCCAAGACCTATTTGGATCGCTGGGCATTCTTATAAATCGAGAGAAGTCCGTCTTGGTACGTTGCCAAACCTGCAGTTCATAGGGCAGCAGTGCTGGACACGATCCGGGGAAGGCTTTTCTTCCAGCCGACAGGTGGGCAGCGTAAGGTCCCTCATGAGGGGACTTGTCAATGAACAGATCATTACCAGCCAGGTCGGTCCTTGGTCTCTCTTCGGACACATGGCTGCGGCCATTCCTGCTGTCCCTCTCGCGCGACTCCACATGTGAATAGCATGATGGATGCTCAAAGCAATGGGATCAGAGGCAAGACCATTGCAGCATCCCGGTCAGGATCACGAAATCCGTGGTTCGAGACTGGCAATGGTTAACCTGGGTGCGCTCTTGAGGCGTCGTTTACCTTGTCCCCAGAGATAACCCTTTCACCACCCGGATGCTTGGTCTGGGTGAGAGCACACCTGGTGGGGTGAGGTCCAGGTGTATGGACCCGTTGGAGGCTCATCTCCATATCAAAATCCCTAGAGATGAGGTCTCTATGCACTCCAGGCCTTTCAGTCCATGATCTGCCCGTGCAGTCCTGCTTCAGGCGGACAACTTACGGCGATGATGTATTACCTCAACAAACAAGGGCGCACACTCTTACCCCTTTGCAGGAGGCCATGAGGGTGTGGGAGTTGAAATGTCGGACATGGCGCCAAACCTGATGCTGTACATGTTCCCGGATAGGACAACGATCGAAGAGGGCCGGCAGTCGCTCCCAGGCCAAGTCCACGGTGGGAACTACTACAGGAGGTGGCAGAAGATCTGTTCCTTGATGAGAACTCCAGAACTGGACATTAGCATCAACATCCAGCATAAAACACCCCAATTTTTCGCTACGCTAGATCCAGGCCTACGTGTTTTCTGGCGAGACAGCGTTGTCCCTCTCTGGGTGAACAGATTCCTTTATGCCTTCCCTTCCCGTTGATCCAGAGAGTTCTTCTCAAGCTGCATGAGGCGCATGAGAATGATTCTGGTGGCCCGTTTAGGCCCAGACAGATTTAAGGTTCCCCTTGCTGGCACAGCCTCTACAGAACCCGCTCCCGTTGCCGCTCAACTCCCACTTACTGTCTCAGGAGAGAGGTTCATTGCTTCATCCGGATCTCCGCTCTTTGAACCAACATGCATGGCTCCTGAGAGACATAACCATTTTGCGCCGAGGTCTCGCCAAGAAGTTGCTGAGATTCTCTCCGCGGCCAGAAAGCGGCAATGCATCTGCCGCCATGAAGTGGCGTCAATCTCCTGTCAATCTTCACATTTCATTACTTCCTGGGTATAAGCGGGCGGCGCACCGTCACCCCGAAACTTTTTTTTAAAGGTGCCCTAACGGCCCGCCCTCGAGAAGCGGCGTCATCTTTTTAGCGGCGGCCGTTATCGCGACCGACTCCTCCTCAACTCAGTTCTGTTTCTCCCGCGTCGAGGCAGCACCTGTTTTGGAGACGCCCATTCTCCCACGCGTCAGCGACCCTCTTTCCACACACCTCCGCGCCCCATCGGTAAGACCGTTCTTTTTCTTTCAAGCGCGCCAGGTGTGTTTCCTACTGTTTTTCTTGTTGATTTAGCGTTATGTCCGGGTCGGAGCTAAGCGTGTTTGAAAGAGCCGCGCCCCTATAAGTCGGTGTTACTGTGGCGGCATTTCTCGTCTGGACCGGCACTAGCGTTTATCTTCGTTGCCTGGGACTAACCGCGAGCATGGATTCGTGCGGCGCCTGTTTCTCCATGGACGCCGTGTCCTCGGAAGTCCGCTGCGTTCAAGCTCGGCCAAAGCCCGCCGACCTTGAGACGGGCGTCGCTCAAAGATTCTAGGTAAGGTCTCTAGGCCTTCCCGGGTCCCTCGCCTACTACGGTCTGAGGAGGAGGTCTCCACGTCTTTTCTTGCGGAGGCCCCTTCTGCGGTGGCGGGGGCGTCGTAGTCCCTCCCGGGCCGCGGCGCCCGACACCGCCTCGGCAGTCACCTCTTTGGAGTGCAGGCTCCCCCCTGTGGCGAGGCCCTCGCTCTTTTGGGCCTAGCTCGGGTGGACCTCAGCGCCGCCTTTTGGCGCGTTCGCGATGCCGGTGATCGAGGCGGTGCCGTTTCGGCGCCGTTTTGAGTCGGCGCCCGTTAAGCGGCGCCGGTGATCAGCAGCGCCCGTTGGCAACTGCCGCTTTGGATCAGCGCCCGGTGATCAAAGCAGCGCCGCTGGCAGTGCAGCTTTGGGCCTTGGCGCCGTTCACGGCGTCTATGGACAAGCGGCGCCATCGTGATGCCGCCTGCGCCTCCCGGCCGCCTGGCGCGTGGGCCTGGTCCTTCCTCCAGGTGGTGCCCGGCCTGCCCGGCGCCGTTGAAATGGAGCTAGGCCTGGCGGCTACCGGCGTGAGGCGGCCAGCGCCTCCTTGGTACGGGGCGTTCGGCCCCTCAGCCTCGAGGACCCCTGGGGTGGCCAGCATTGAGGTCCTGTGGTCTCGTCCTCCTCGGAGGCGATGATTCAAACGATGGACCCATCCTGGCACCACTCTTCGGAGTCTGGGTCCCAGGTGGCTAGAGAGTGCCAAGGCCTATGGCCCCTCCTCTGTCCCCCCTGAAGTCGCCTCCTGAGGGTTCCCGGCTGGGGTGGCGGAGCCCCTGGGGGCAGGCGGGGGTGGCATGAGAGCTCCTCTCTGGAGGCCTGGTGACAGCTACGCCAGGTGCTGTCACTCTCTCTAGGGACAGGGGGGCTGTGGTGAGGGAGGAGGCCCTCTCAGGTCCGGTCGAGGGCAGGGGTCTGCTGCTCGGTCTTCCTTGGCCACCTCAGGAGTGGCCAGGGCAGGACTGAGCCTCGCCCCTCCTCAGGGTTCTAGGGTGTCCAGCGTGGCGTTTGTGCGGACTGCCCTTCTGGATCCATACAGTCCCGGCGTCGTCACGGGAGGTTCTCCCCAGGGCTCTTCAGGCTCCAGCTTCCCCAGGTTCCGTTCTGCGGCCTGGTCTGATATCTGGGATGCCCTTTCCAGGGCTCCTTTCCCAGATTCAGAGCCCTTGCAGAGCAGTTACCTCGCGGAGGTGCCCCTCTCCCATCTCTGCCTTCACCACCCCCCACTCCCAGGCCATGTCAGCCCCTCTGGGTCCGTTATCCTGGGAGCAGTTCAGGGGTTCTCGGCCTTCCCTCACTCACGTTAGAGGTACATGCATGGCGGGTCTTTGACTCTCCCCACCGCGCAGGAATCCTCTGGGCATTCCAGTTCCCCATCTTCCTCGTCTCCCTCCGGAGGAGAGGAACCTGCTCATCTGTCCTCCGATGCTGATTTCACAGAATATCAGCGTTCCTCTCGAGGATGGTGAGGGATCTCCGGATTTCCTCGTTGAAGACACAATACTGACAGGCGAGGCGTGAATTCCCTGGTGATTCAGTGCCCAGCATCTGGTGGTACCTTCCTGGCCTTTCCCCTTCAGGGGTGTCTATCCGGTCATGGCAGTCCCTACCGCTTCTTCCCAGCCCGCGGACTGCCAGCGTAGGTATTGTGCCCCTCTGAGTCTCTGGGTTCCCTTCCCAACCCGTCCTCAGGTTTGTATACCTGGATACTCCTTCTGGGCGTGGTTGCCTGGCGCTGCGACCGCCACGGATCCGGACTCCTCTCCAGTTAGAGCCGTTGGGGCGAAGAGTGTTCTCTTCTGCTAAATGCGAGTGCATGTGTTGCATCACATCAGGCTCACCACGCTGCCTACAACGGTATCTGTGGTCGATGATGTCCCAGCTGCTGGCATCTATGCCTGATACAGAACAAACCAGACAAGCCGTTGCCCTCTCCGGTAGAGCCTGGAGCTGGCAAGACACAAGCAAGGGCATCTTATGGCGCCAATGAGGTGGCTTCCAGGCTTGCGGGGACAGCGATCTGCATCAGGCAGACCCGGCATAGCCGTCTTTCAGGTTGTCACACCTGGCCCGGCGTGGGTGATTCGCTCCGCCTTCCGGAGGACCCGTCTTTTCTCTTCAGAGCTAGGAGACTTTTACAGGGGCTCCCTCCGTCTCCCTCGTCCTCGGGAGGCATCTCTAGCTCTTCTCCTCTTAGGCTTTCTGAATAAGCCAGGGTCTTCTCCTTCTGTTTCTCACCAGCAGAAGGCTGGGGGTCTGTTCCCTCAGGGGTATGGCGGGAAGAGGAGCTGGTACTCACCCAGGAGTAATGAATGGTGAAGATTGACAAGGAGAGATGGGAAAGTGCGTACCTACCGTAATTCTTGATCTTCTCTGTATCTTCTCATTCATTCTCACCCACCACCATCCCCTCAGTGCCTCTTCCTGTGGCTCTCCACCTCCCGTCTCCTTCCTCTCTCTGCATTTATATAAAATATAGGAAAATTCCTTAAATTTTCCCAAAAAAAAAAAATATATATCTTTCTTGGGGGTTCTAAAATCCAGAAAAATTACTTACTCTAAGATTCATGGGCCATTTCGCGGATTGCATTGGCGATCAGACTGCACAACTATCTCTTGCTATTCTTATGGCAAGATACCTCTGGAGTTTTTGGCCTGGCTCAGGCTATTCAGTTTGATCCTGCAATCCCGTGTTCAGATAGTTGCCCTGATATCTGATTCCCCCTCTATTCTTACCTTGCAGAGCAGAGGAGCAAAGCTCTGTTCCTTTCTCTTAAAAAAAAAAAGGTGCTGAGGAACTCTCTCCGACTGCTATAGGCATCTTGGTATCTGGGTCATGCATCTCATAAAAAATATTTTTTTTTTTTTTTAATCTGTAAAAAAAAAAAAAAAAAAGAGAAATCAAACAAGAAGGCAAATGAGAAGGTAGGCTATCCTTCTCGCTGTTTTACTAGTGGTTTCTCCTTTAAGTGTCCTCCTGGACAATTTTACAGTAGACCTCTGCTGACCATATCCAATCTTAGCCAGCCTAAGCCTTGGCGGCCTTGGCCAGTCAGTCTGAGTCCCATTTCTATCTTGAAACGCCTGAAGGCTTACATTTCTATTTCTAAACCCCTGAGCAGCTCTCATGCTGCTGAGGGTTTTTATTCTTCCCTCCTCGGCTGTCCTCACTTAAAGGCCCTCCGGCCAGAGCCGAGGTGGGTGTCAAGCTAATGGCATGTTGAAGATGAGGACTATGCCTCCTGAGTCTGTCTAGCAGGGTTCGGTGAACCTTCTCTTCAGCTCTATCTCCGAAGTTCTTGCTTCCCCTTTAGTGAGCCTTCAGCTACAAGCTAACTATGCTCGTTGGGCCTTCTGGTCCTTCAACATCCCATCTCTCTTCTCTCTTCTTCTTCTTCTTCATTTTCTCATTTCCTTACATCTCTCCTCCTAGATTCGCCCAGGTAAGGAGGCCCTGCACTCCCTAGGCTAGGGATGTTCTTATCTCCTCTGTCCTTCCTCCATCGGCTTATTCCTTTTCAGTTCATTCTTCCTTGCTTTGCTATCCTTGCTATCTTGCCTCGCTATCTATGTTTTCTGCTTTCACTTTTGCCTCTCCGGCTCACAGAACTGAGTTGGAGGAGGAATCGGTCGCTACTAATGGCCGCCCCTCGCGCATGACGCATGACGTTGCTCTCGAGGAGGGGCGTTAGCAACTTTAAAAAAAAAAAAAAGCTCCCGTGGCGGTGCGCGCCTCCGGCTTACACCCAGGAAGTAATGAATGGTGAAGGTACAAGAGAAGATCAAGAATTACGGTAGGTACGTAATTTTCCTTTTTTGTCTGTGGTCATGGGCTCGTGACCTTTCCCCTTTAGGTTGTCCCGTTGGAGTGGTTCTAGACTACCTCCTTTCTCTTTTCAATTCTGGGCTAGTCTACTCCTCTATTAAGGTGCACCTTTGTGCTATTTCGGCCTACCATCTTCCGGTGGGGCACTGTACTATTGCTCAGCTTGACGCTTCTCGGGAGTTTCTTAGAGGAGTGTTGCACCTTAGGCCTCCCATTAGGGACCCTGTGCCTCCGTGGGATCTACTCTTTGTCCTGGAACAACTTACGCCCTCCCTTTGAGCCTGCACGGATTGCGAGCAACGTTTTCTGTCATGGAAGACGTTATTTTAGTTGCCGTACTTCAGCCAGAAGGATTTCTGAGCTTCATGCTCTCGTGTGTAAAGAGCCTTATTTGGTTTTCCACCGGGACAGAGTATCTCTCTGGAATGAACCCAAAGTTTTTGCCTAAGGTGGTTTCGACACTTACTTTAAATCAGGATATTGACCTTCGGTCTACTTCCGAATTACTCCAACAGAGGAGAGGCTTTCCTTCATACCCTGGATGTTCACCGTAGCCTGAGGTATTACCTTAACAGAACTAAACCCTTGCGGGCTTCTGACCAGCTTTTCGCCTCTTTTCTCAGAGAATGGAAGGCCAACCGTGTCCAAGCAGACCTTGTCACGCTGGCTTGTCCAGTGTATCTCGTGACTGCTACCAGATTAAACAAAACCCCTCCCGGTTCTATCCAGGTCATTCTACCAGAGGTGTGGCCACTTCTTTGCAGCGCTCAGAAATGTCTCTATTTCAGCTATTTGCGCTGCTTGCTACTTGGAGCTCTGTACATACCTTTATCAGGCATTACAGTCTGGACATAGCCTCTAGGCGAGAGCCAGTTTCGCCTAAGCGGTGTTGCAAGGTCTCTTGTCCTGAGTCAGGACTGGATTGGTTTTCTCTTGTCTCTATGCCTCCTCCGGATCTTCTGGCAGCGTTACTGCTTGGGAATCAGTCTAATGGTGTAACCTGCTGCAAAAGCTGTATCTCAAGTAAGATAGTAGTTAACGTAAGAACTTACCGTAACAGTAGATCTTCGAGAACAGCTCTTGCAGCAGGTACCTTCCTGCCCTCCTTCCCCCTTAGAGGAGGTACGGCTCTGCTTATAAAAAAAAAAAAAAACACAAAACAACAAAATGAAAGGTTAAAGCAGAAGCAATATGTCATGGATGATTGAAATGGAGGAAAAGAAAGAAACGCTTTAGTTGAGATTTTCTCCTTTATTGCCTTCTGACGGCGGATCGTTGGTCTCCCCTTCTGATGTCATCCTGCGGCTGGGAGTCTCCGGCGGAGGGAGACTGAGGATTCTGGCCAGGACCGCCCCCTTATGTTACCACGCTGACGCCAGAGGCGTGGACTGGACGCTGGGCGGTCTCATGAAGATAGCTAGCTAGAAATTTTCAGGGGTCCTGGCGCCTGTCGGCTTCAGTCCTAATGGTGTAACCTGCTGCAAAGAGCTGTTCTCGAAGATCTACTGTTACGGTAAGTTCTTACGTAACTGTACTTTTATTTTGGTGCCACTCACATACCTGATGCAGCTGCGCTCAACAACATCCTGGCACCTCAGCAGCTGTTGCAACTGATGACTGGTCTCCAGACACTGTTGCTAGCGCAGGTTGGACAAAACCCAAATGGGGACTTGGATTCCCAACCCAGCTATACCCTCCCAGGCCCCAGTGCTACAACCATGGAACAACCTCAGCTTTCAGTTACGGACACTGCAGAACATACCGCGCAAAATTACCCAAAGAAACACGGACAGGACCCCAAGAAGCAGGTATTTCATATTCTCCTGCAGGAACAGGCACAGAGGTGTTTTTTGAGGCCCTCACAGAGGTGGCACCACTAGAACAAACTATAGACACTGAGCACAATCTAGACACTGCTCAGATTAATGATGATATTACTGATACTTTGACTTTACAGGGCAATCCTGCACCAGTGGTAACATATGCCAGCCTTCTTCAGAAACTGCTGGAGCAGGCCGAAAGACGGCATGCAGTACGATTGAGATATGTGGGGGGCCTGGAATTACCTCCAGACAGATTTTATGTGGGAAAATGTCTGTTAAAACAAGATTTAGCTTTTCTCCCAGTGAGTATATAACCTAATACCGCCCTGGTGAGGCAACTTTGATGTTAGCTTTGAAGTGCAAATTTGTTAGACAGGTTTTGGACATTGTACACCACTTATAACCCCCATGGTCCCCCTTCCAAGCCATACCATTAATGAAACCAGCTTTCAAACTGGCAACTATTTTATTTAGAAACGAAGGGGTAAACATAGCTGATGTGTTTTTTTTGGCTTGAAAAGAAATGTGAAGTTCAGAATTCACCAACCCCATTTTAGATGAGATGGACTTCTGGACAGGAGGATGGAAAGTTTGGGTGAAACTAAAACAGGGCGACTCTGGTATTAAGCACCTCCCTAACTGCTTTTATCTAGGAAGGGATAAGGGCATATTCTACCAGGGACAGCCATGATCCTGCTACAAGTGTGGCTCCCACTGCCACATTAGCAATAACTTGTGAAATATTTATTATGTGGATCCACAAGACACTCAGACTTCCATTGCACCTAAACACCACTGCGTCATCTTTGTGACGAAGAGTGGACACTCCTTTAGAACCTGCCCTTGGGCATCCCACAACAATGAACAAGCCGATTACACTGAGCAGGATTTTAATATTAATAATTTTTATATTAATAAAGCCACGAGACAGCACAACACTCGGGACTGCCCCCCCCAGCTAGGCCTAGACCTACCTCCACACCGAACCGAATCTGTGACACCAGTGCCCACACGGACCAACACCAAGTCACCTGTAGCTGCAGATATTGCAGAAAGTTGACAACAGGTTCCCAAAACCAGTCCAGTTCCACCCGCTCAAGAGGGAGTGTCCATGAATGCAAGTGAGGGAGCAGAGACTACGATTCCCCAAAAAGACCAAGCTTTCCAACAGGTCACCTAGGGCTAACAGAAGGTATCAGAGATTATTGTTGAGGCAGAAGATGGTATCCCCTTACACAATAAATACTCAGCCCTGCAATGGAAAGAAACAGAAATGGAGGTGGATTCTGATGCTCCCTCCAAATCTTTGTCGTTGATGGAAGGACTATCTGGTACAGAAGAACATGTAACTTCACCCAAAGGGAAGTCTCAAAAGAAAAGAATGGGGACCAGATACAGCCTTAGGAAGAAAAAAGCCCCAGAGTAAATTGAAGGTGCTTTGGAAATGGAGTGTGACATTTCTTTAGCTTCACTCAATGCAAACAGCCTAAAGTCAGAAAGGAAAAGAATAGCTACAGTTTCCTATTTTAACACACATAAATACGATGTAATATTTTTCCAGGATACAAGGCTGTCTACACTGAGTGATGTACAAGTTGCAAGCGCTAACTGGATATGGGGCACAGCACACTGGTCAGTTGGGGACGATACCTGTAGCTGTTTGGGTTTATGCCTAAACAACCCCCTAATTAAGGTGACAAGTGTTCTAGATATTTTACCAGGAGTGCTATGCTTTTAGGCGCTCTTTAAACAACTAGGAGTTTCGATTTCTAAATATCTATGCATCCCAAGACAAGGCAGGAGGTACAGTTCACCCTCCTTCAACCTTGCTTACTTACAGCAGTCCTTCTGGGAGGAGATTTTAAATGCAGTAGGCTCAAAGGAGACCGAGGCCTCCAAACTGATAACATTTGCTATGATGCTGCATTCTTGAATAGAAAGCTAACTCAAACAAAATTAAAGGATGTTTTTCATGAAAGGCACTTGACTACCCAGTACACTTATTTTAGAAATTTTAAAACAAGAATAGATTATTGGCTTATTTCCCCATATAATTTACCAGTAGTTAAGTCAGTAGTTGTACCAATGGCAACATCAGATCACGGCCTTTTGGAAATTAAAATCTTACATTCCAGAAGTCTCTATGGAGAAAGGCTATTGGAGACTGAACAATATGCTATTGGAAGATATAGCCGTATGACAAGGTATCCTAGATATCATTTCCCTACAAATCTGTATACCCCTCTATGATTCCACTGTAGACTGGTGGGAGCAAAGTAAGACTGATTTTCAGGATTTTCTCAAAATAGTAGGGAGACTGTCAGGAAGCCATAAGAACTCAAAATATAACAACTCCGACAACAACTTTATAAGTTATTTTCTTTACAAAATGAAACTAATCAGGATTTCTCATCCCAATTAAACTAATCAAGCAAGAGATGCAGTCATATCAATATGACAGCGGGAAATCTTTGGAATTTGTGCAACGATTTGCAACAAAAGGGAATCTCTGTCAGGCTAACTCCCTTTGAAAGCTGTATAGCACAAACTAGAAAAAAAACATCAGCTCCTTAAAAATAGATAATGAAGTCATCACAAGATCTACCAGAATATTACAAGCTGTAGAACAACACGTTCTCTCTCTTAAGCTGATCTCCGGGCTTCCTTACTTATGGGCTGTACCTCCTGATGCTGATAGGCAGGAATCAGACCTCTGCAGCAGGGGACATCCAGCTCTCCTCTTCAAACAACATGAAGTCTTGCTGTATTCTGACAATAGCAGTGAGTCCCAACCTTGAACTGCCCCGGAGATTAGAGTTAACTTTCCATGCCAGGCATGGGCAGCTGACTCGAGCTCGGTTGGGACTCTGTCTGTTGCTGTTTGAACTCAAACCGTCAGATTCTTTACTCCGCCTCACTGAACAGTCGCTCCGGAGATTTCGCCTTTGCTTGGTTCAATTTGTCGGTTAAAGTCCGTTTTTCTCGATTTCCAACCGAATTTAAACCGCAACCTGTCGGTTCAGTCTCTGTCTGTGGTATTCGTGAGTACTAGATAGGTTTATATTGATTTTCTATTCTGTGTGGAACTTGTAAACGTTTCATCGGTTCGGTTTGAACCGATCAGGTTGTTTAAAAATCTTTATTTCTACTTTTAGAAGTGTGGTTACTGGTTCTTATCGGTTTTAAAAAAACGGATTTTATTACGTTTTTTTCCATGACCCGTAACACGGTCAGGAACCGATAAGTGTCTTGCCTGGCGGATTGCCATTGTTAAACGGGTAAGTTTTGTTAGGCTGGCACCATGTCTGAGAAACCCAAAAGAAAACCAGGCCCACTGGGTTTCAACACTGTAGTGTGTGTGTGGGGAAGTCTTTGCTAAGGCTGACCCCACCCACCTGTGTTGTTGTCTGGGGTTTGACCACCTCAATTCAGACTGCCAGATTTGTAAAATTTTCCTGCAGCTACCCTAGAAAAGAGAGTTGGTAAGCTCAGGAAAGGAGGCCAAAAGTCCGCTGACCCAGATGGCCAGCCTGGTTCAGTTCAACCGAACCAGAAGGAGTGCCATCTGACCAGGCGAAACTTCTTCAGGCAAAGGAGAACCAATTCTGAGAGTCGGTTCGGTTAAGAGAACAAGAAGGGAAAAATCAGCGGTGTGGATCCAAAGTTTCTTCTCAACCGCTGATGAAATAATAAGCGATAAAAATTGTGCAGTTGCTTTCCCGGTTCCGACCGAACCGGCACCATCAGGAAGGCGCTCGGTTTGGCCGGTTCCACTGGTTCCGGATTATGATTTGGAAGATTTTTATGAACCGGAGGAGGAGAAAGGAGAGTATGAGGAAAGTGAATGTGATTATGAAAGTCTGGATGTGCCCATTGACCTGGACATCTCTCCTGTCAGACCTTCAGGAGTGTCTCCTCCTAGGCTTTCTGAGTCCCTCCCATTTCATGTTTTACAAGAAGTGGCGAAACCCTTCAGCTTCTATGGAAGAAGCTGTGGATGACCAGGAGGAGCCTGACTATGTGGAAATGATGGATATCCCAGAGTCCAGGAGGCTGTCTATTCCCTTACACAAGTCTTTTGGGAAACAGACATTTAAGATTTTAAAGACTCCTAATTCTATACCTCCTGTGGATAAAAGAATGGACAAGAGGTATACTCTTGTCAGGCTCAGATACGGAGTTCCTTACCCAGCAATGCAGCCATGTTGTGGTAGTGCAGGCTGCAGCCTGTGATAAGGCTAATATACCCTTGGCTTCACACCCCCAGATAAGGACTCAGGAGGATTGATGCCATGGCAAAGGAACAGTACATGGCAGCATCCTTGGAGCTCGGGCAGGCCAATTATATGGCCTATACAGCTAGATATCAGAAATCTAGATGGGACACTGTCATGGCTTTAGCTAAACAGGTCCCTGGCCAGCTTGCCAAGGAGCTGGAGCAGGTGGCTGCTGATGGTATTGAGGCATCCAAGGTGCAATTCCATGCTGCAGTGGACTCCAATGATGTTTCATCTAGAGTCATGGCTACGTCTGTGGCCCTTCATAGGATGGCTTGGCTCAGATGTACTAGCCTATCTCAGGATACCCAGACTAAGGCCATGGATTTTCCTGTTGTGGGTAATTCTCTGTTTGGGAGCAAACAGAGAACTACATGAAGAAATGGATGAATACAGGACCACCTATGGGTGCTCAGGCCAAGGAAAGGCAAGCCACTCCTCAGAGGCAGCATCCCAGGGGCAGGGCAGGCCTTTTCATAGGCCTTTTACCAAGCCCAGGCCTCCTCTTCTGCCTATGCTCAGAGGGGTTCTTTAGAGGGAGAGGCAGAAGGGGTACAAGCAGACCTGCTTCCACCCCTCAGCCTAAAGCCCCTGCCAAACAGGCACCCTGATGGGTTTGCCAGGGCCGATTCTCCACCACCTGTAGGGGGCAGGCTGGCTTACTTTGTCCAGGACTGGAAGTCTTTAACATCAGACAAATGGGTCCTGGAAGTAGTAAGCCAGGGACTGGTTCTCAGCTTCAAAAAATTTCCCAAAGATGAGAACCAGATCCTTTCCACCTGCAAATCCTTCAGAGGCACTTGCCCTAGAGGCAGAGGTCTCTTCCCTTTTGGCTCTCAGAGCTGTAGAAAGGGTTCCACCCCTACACCAAGGGAAAGGATTGTACTCCAGGTACTTCCTCACTCCCAAAAAGACAGGAGAATGGCGGCCCATCCTGGATCTCAGGTATGTAAACAAGCACCTTTTAAAGCCAAAGTTCAAAATGGTGACTGTGGGAATAATTCTACCCTCTCTAAGGCCAGGGGACTGGTTAGTCTTCCTGGACCTCAAGGATGCCTATTTCCATATTCTCATCAGAAGCTCCCATCGAAAATACCTCAGGTTCGAGCTGCCCTCAGGCCATTACCAATTCAGAGCAGTGCCCTTCGGCCTAACCTCTGCTCCAAGGGTGTTCACAAAATGCCTGGCAGTAGTAGTAGCTTCCCTAAGAAGGCAAAGGATTGCCATCTTCCCATACCTGGACAACTGGCTCATAGTAGGCCAGTCCCCAGACCAAGTCAAGTTACACCTACAGATAACTCAGCAACTGCTCACCTCTCTAGGTTTCCTTCTGAATCTTTCAAAGTCAGTTCTAGAGCCTGTTCAGCTCCTCATCTTCATAGGCGCAGAGCTAGATACAGAAAAGGCCAGAGCCTTCCTTCCCCTGGACAGGGCAAGGACCCTTATCACACTGGCCTCTTCATTCACCCTACAGGTGTCTCGACCAGCAAGGCATTTTCTGCAGCTCCTGGGGCACATGGCTGCGTCTACAGCAGTGGTGCAGGGAGCAAGATTTCAGATGAGGGACATTCAGTTCCACTTGAGAGCCTTTTGGTCTCAGAAAAAAGGACCCTCTGACCAAACTGGTACCAGTGACTCGAACCCTGATCCAGGCCTTGCAGTGGTGGCAGGATCAGGACAATCTAAGACAGGGAGTTCCCTTTGTCACTCAGTCTCACTCTTTTAATCCTTACTACAGATGCCTCCCTCTTGGGGTGGGGGGGGGCCCACTTGGGAGACCTGACCACCCAAGGGTTGTGGTCCCCTCAGGAATCTGTGCTTCACATCAATCTGTTGGAACTCAGAGCAGTGTTTCTAGCACTTCAGGCCTTTTCCAAGTCTGTTCAGAACAAAGTTGTTCAGATCAGGACAGACAATACCACCACAATGTGGTATATCAACGAGCAAGGGGGCACTCTGTCTACGGCCTTGTGCACAGAAGCAATGAAGTTGTGGTCTCTGGCCTATTCCCTGAACACCTCCCTTACAGCAGTACACCTCCCAGGCAAGGACAATGTCCTGGCAGATGCTCTCAGCAGGATATCTCGGGGCCATCACGAATGGTCACCGGATCCCCTGGTTTTGGAGGTGATCTTCTCCAGATGGGGCACCCCACAGATAGATCTTTTTGCAGCCCCAGACAATCACCAACTTCCCCTTTTTTGCTGCAGGCCCCCAGTGTTGGGCTCAGTCCCCCTGGATGCCCTGGTTCTCAGTTGGGAAGGGAAGTTCCTGTATGCTTTTCCCCCTTTCCCTCTCCTGTTCAAGGTGCTAGTCAAAATCAGGTCTCAACCCTGCAAGGTGATTCTGATTGCTCCAGACTGGGCCAGACAGCCCTGGTACCCTCTCCTGTTGTCTTTAGCAGTCCACCGTCCCCTGTTTCTTCCCAGGAATTACAACCTGTTAACCTGTGCTCAGGGAGGGTTTAGTACCTGAATCTCAAATCTCTCAATCTCAAGGCCTGGCTCGTGAAGAGTTAGTTTGCTGATTTACACTCTCTCAAGGTGTTATGGATATTCTAAAGGCTTTGGAAGCCTTCCACCAGAACTACTTATAATTCCAAATGGAAAAGATTCTCCATATGGTGCTCTGGGAAGCATATTTCCCAGAGTCTGGACCTGCCCACAGTCCTGGACTATATGGTCCATCTGAATAGCTTGGGACTCAGACCAGCTACACTAAGGGTGCATCTGGCAGCTGTCTCTGCTTTTCTTTCAGCAGGTAAGCCCTCTTCTCTTTCAGCTCACCCTGTATTCTCCAAGTTTTTCAAGGGATTGCTTCATACCAATCTGCCATTCAGGGACCCTGCCCTTGCTTGGGACCTTAATGTTTGCATTGCTCAGCTTATGCAACCCCCTTTTGAGCCTTTGTCCTCAGCAGAGCTTAAGTACTTGACTTGGAAAACTGTGTTCTTAGTGGCCATCACTTCTGCCAGGCGCATAAGCGAGTTACAAGCCCTGTCAGTGGAGCCTGATTTTATCTCTTTCCATAGAGATAAGGTGGTCCTCAGGACTAACAGGAAGTTTTTACCTAAGGTGGTTTCAGACTTCCACCTTAACCAATCTGTGTCTCTTCCTGTGTATTTCACTGACCATTCCTCCTCTGGTGAGAGGAGGTTGCACAGTTTGGATGTGAAAAGAGCCCTTAGCTACTACATAGAACGTACCAAGGGTCACAGGTTTGACTCCCTCCAACTGTTCCTCACTTATGGTGAGGTTGGTAAAGGAAAACCTGCCACTAAAAGATCCATTGCCAGGTGGATTGTCTCTTGCATTCAATTTTGCTATGAAAAACTAGGTAAGATTCCACCCTCAGGCCTGAGGGCTCACTCTTCAGAGGTACAGCTGCTTCCCTAGCTGCTGCCAGGGATATTCCTATCTTAGAGATATGTCAAACAGCTACCTGGAAAACAGTTCACACTTTTACCAAGCATTACTCTCTGGATATCCAGGCTAGGAGTGATGCTCGGTTTGGCACAACTGTGCTTCAGAGTCTATTTCCTAAGTAGGTTCTGTCCCTCCTCCATGGAGGTACTGCTTGGTAGTCTGCTATTGTCAGAATACAGCAAGACTTCATGTTGTTTGAAGAAAAAATTACTCACCTTAGTAATGTTGTTTCTTCTAATGGAGTCTTTCTGTATTCTGACCTCCCTCCTGCCTTCCCCTCTCAGAACCTTTGTTTTTGGGATGTGGGTGGGCAGTAGCAGTGTTGGCACTCAGGAGGTGCCCCACCTTTTTTATTATCACCCTCCTTCTTTGGGTGAGTGGGTGTTGTGTTTATTTCATTTTTTGGGTTTCTTGACTTGAGTCTTTGTTTTGGGACCAAAAAATCTGTTGTTATATTTTAGTAGCCAGTTGGCTAGTGTAGGTTTACAGCTTCCACACAGGACCTCAGTGAGTTTAGCTCGTAAAGATCTGACTGTTTGAGTTCAAACAGCAACAGACAGAGTCTCAACCGAGCTCGAGCTCAGCGTTCCATGCCTGGCATGGAAAGTTAACTCTTTCATCTCCGGGGCAGTTCGAAGGTTGGGACTCACTGCTATTGTCAGAATACAGCAAGACTCCATTAGAAGAAACAACATTACTAAGGTGAGTAATGTTTCCTTCCTCTCTCCCTGTTTACTTCCTGCCTTCAGATTGGCAGGTACTCTGCAAGCAGAGCTCTGTCACCACATGGCAGAGCTGAAGAGACAGCAGACTGTAAATCGAACAGTTTCATCTTTATTTGGATCCAGAGTAACAGTAGCTGTATTACAGCACTCCTGCATGGGTTCCAGTCTCAGCCTTGCAAGCTGCACAGACTGGCCCCATTTTACCGTGGTGATTTTTCCCGCGATTTTGGGACTCCACACTGCAGTGCACTTGGAAGGATTTCAGGGACAGAAACTTCCCCTAGAGCCGTTTTTCCCCAGAATTGAGGCAAATGAAAGCAGCACGGAGTGCCTTTAAATTTGGGGTGAATGAAAGCAGCACTGGAGGGCTTATGTTGGATTTTCCCCCTCTCCAACGGCAGCCCTGGGTGTTTCCCGTCGACGGTGGGCACTTTGTTCTCCTCAGCCGCTCGTCGACAGTGGACCCGCTCGCTAATTCAGCTGCTAGTCGACATTCAGTATTCTCCTGTCGACAAGGGCTGCAGTGCAGGAGGACTGTTATCTGGAAGCCGCCGCTAGAGCAGACTTTTGCGCTTTGGGGGCACAAAATATAACCGGAGTGCTTAATCAGCGCTGGCGCGTTCACATCCCCTTGCGAAGGACAACCAAGAGAAAATGTAGTCCCTGGGTGTTTTTTCATCATCGGCTGGCATTCTGGTATTCTCAGCCACTTTCGTCGACGACAGGCCTGCTCTAGTCATACAGCCGCTCATCGATAGCATTGATAGTAGCTGCGGGGCATTAGGAGTGCTACTTGGGGCTAATGGAGCTCCCACTCAAAGTCGGGCAGGCCCTGCCCCCCAACACACACAAAAAAGATTCTATTCATTAAGGTGGATTTAGCTGAACGATGCAATTCATGCACCTCAAGTTTGTGCCCTTAAAGAGCCAGCAGCAATTCCGGCAGCTTCAACACCATAGCCAGTACTCCTCCAGGGGAAGGGGGTACGCTGATTAAAAAGGGGGAATAGGAGCATTTGGGGCATGGTCTCAGGCACACCTTTCAGGGACAGTAAATGCCAGTGATGCAGGAGGTTTCGTCCCCGCTTCTGATCACTTTCGCTGGATCGCTTTGCCTAAAAGGGGAGCAGGCAACGTTGGCGAATGTCGAGGACTTGGAAGGTGGCAGCCCTTTCCTCGACTTGGACTGATAGCAAACAGACAGGTCTGAGCGAGCAACAACCACCAGGTCTGAGAGGGCAGCGGCCACCGGGAGACGCCGCAGTCCGCACCTCCCTCTCTGATCGGTGGACCCTGCATGCTTCACAGGCACCTCAGGGGTCACCAGATGGGAGACCTTACAAGAAGGCAGAAGGCGGAGGACCCTGTCCCGTGCTTATTTGGAGAGTAGCAGTTGTTCTCATGTCCCACAGTCTAGAAGTAGATCTAGGGGCACTAATGGAAGAATCACAGGGGCGTTCCCTGGGCTCCTCAACTCCATTTCTTCTCCCACCGAAGAGAGGGTAGCCAGGGGCTCAGCATCGTCAGACTCTGGCGACTCATTGCCAGAATCTCTGACCTGGAGGGCCTAGTCGTTTTCATACCAAGGTCATAGTCGAGATTTACCTCGTATCTTCCACGGGGCTCCCACCCAGCCGAAACGGGCTTCGCCTGGCAGCTGCCACCAAACTGGCCACAGCCTTCCTCTTCTTTCAGACATAGAGGACCTGTGATAGGAGGAATGGCAAGGTCCAGAACACACCTATCCAGTGGCCCGGCAGATCTCTAGGCTTCTCAAGTTTGACAAGAAGCAATCTGAAAAGTGGTTTGACTGCCCCACAATCGACCCTCTGATTTCAAACCTAACCAGGCTATTTTTCATCAGCTGCAGTTAATGGGTTTGGCTGAGGATTATACAGCAGATATATAGGAGGTGGCGGTTAGGTGCACCGCTCTGACCATGTTTGATAAAATCTTGGCTCGCTACAACCTCCGGATTCGGGCCTGGCAAGCAGTCGCCTCTTTGAAGAGCTAGTCGTTTAATGCCCCATGAAGGTATTCTCTGGTTTGGTTCAGCCCTGAAGGAGGTAGCAACGGAATCCGGGGAGATGGCAAAGCTGCACATGCCACTATCAAGAGGCAGGGGCCAGTCTTGGTCCTCAGGCTCCAGACGTAGTTTTTATTACCAAGGTTACAATAAGGGTCAAAACACTAACTTCTCATGAAAAAAAGAGCATGCTGTCAGGGCCCATCCTCAAGTAGGGGCAGACATTTAAACATGTTCTCGAGGAAGGGTCCAAACCAGGTCGGACAGAGGGTCCTAGACATTATCAGCATGGGTTACTTAATACAAGCCCCCACTACCTCATGTGGTGCCTCCCTATATGTGGAAACCCATCTAAAGGACAGACGACGATACAGGCCATTCCAGGCCTTTGGCAAGCAGAGGCTAATTTCCCACACTGACATCAATTGAGGAGGTGTCTCCCTATTCTCCATTGTGCCAAACTGCACAGGGGGATTCAGGCCAGTGCTGGACCTCAAATTCCTGAATAGTTTTTGTCCACAGCAGACCCTTCAAGGTGGAAACCTTGTCATCAATCATCAAGGAGTCGAAAAAAGGGGATTTTCCGGCATCAATCAACCTGCAAGATGCCTATTTGCATATGCCTATTCAGGAACTACACAGGCACTATCTCAGGTTCAAGGTGGGGGAGCAGTACTTCCAAATCAAAACTCTGCCATTCAGGTTTTCCTTAGACCCACAGACATTATTAAAGTTGCTAGTAGCAGTCATAGTCCATACAAGAGACTCCACAGCCAACTAAGCAGTACAAGTAGTGGCGGAGGTAGTCCAGTGCCAGTTGGCATACAGATTCCCATCAACTGGAGAAAGAGTTACCTAACTCTAAGCCAGACCTTGATCCTCGTGGGGGCAGACATCACAGCACAAGCCAGCAAGATCTTTTCCCCAGAAACTAAATTTTTAGGGATCTGCTAAAGCTCATCAAGGAGTTTCACATAGCCCTCAGCTGCATGTCTTTTTTTTTTTTTTTTTTTTTTTTTTTTTTCAGGCAGCTATTGGGGACAGCTTAATCCCTCCCTCCCTCCCTCCCTCCAACAAGTGTGTCTGAGGACAGAGGTGATGAAGGGTCGCAAATTGGGCCATCTACACCAAATCGAATTATGGCCAATGCAAGCCTCAGGAGCTGGGGGCTCACCTGCATCAACGGTCAGCACAAGGCAGGTGGGTGCAGTTGGAAACAAGGTACAGCTAAATGTTCTGCTGAGAGCAATATGCCTTGCCCTGAGGCCTCTGAACAGCAATTCCACAATTAGGATGGACTGGTTCCAACTGGCAGTCTGAAAGGAGAGCTGTATCCCTTGCCCTGAGGCACTCTGCACAGCAATTCCTCAATCGGGATGAGCCAGTTCAACTGACAATCTGACAACGTTGGCATCGTCAACCATCAGGGCAGCACAAGAAGCTCAAAATGCCAAGGAAGTCCCTTCTTCTCTTTCAGTGGGCTGAACACCATTGAGTGATGTATATGCCAAGACAGGAAAATGTCACAGCAGGCGGCTCGATCACAAGGTTGTTTTCCAGGGAATAGGAGCTGAAGGACAGTGCCTCTCACATCCTAACAGAACAGTGGGCAATCCTCAGATAGATCTTTTCGCCTGCCGGTGGAACTCCAAGGAAAGCAATTCTACTCCTGGCCAAGGGCAGACCAGCGGTGGCTCAGGACACCTTTTCCCTAGACTGGGTTCAGTTCGGTCTCCTGTATGCCTTTCCTCCAATACACTTCTATCCACAGTCCACCACAAGTGGCTCTGGGCTGGGCAGAACTGAGTTTAGTCTGTCCTTTATGGCTTTTCCACCAGTGGTTCCCGCTTCTCATTCATCAGTCAAGGCGTTCACATCTAATCTTCCAAGTTCAGCCCGAACCTTCTCTATCAGGTCCAGTTCTGCATCCCAATTTGACCAATTTCTTCCTTTAAAGTGTGCTATAGAATTTGGAGGAAATTCTGATTCTGGCTTTATTCCAAACACATACAGAACTGTGCAATGCAATTGCCTACACTACTGCAGTTCATTTTAAGGTGGGCTAGGCAAAGGACTGCAACCAACCACCTTACGAGTTCAGTTTGCGGTGCTAGGGGCACTCTTGTTGATGAATTCAGGGTAATCATTGGACTCGCATCCCTATGTCTGGAAGTTTCTAAGGTAGCAGCATTCAGACACCTTCCAGTCAACCAAAGCTACCACCTTGGAGGCTTAATCTGGCTCTCAAGGCTGTGACCAAGGCCCCCTTTAGAGTCTCTAAAGGACGCATCCCTTATGCATCTCAAAATAAAGGTTTCCTCCTTTTCATACCTATTATTTCAGTCAGGAGAATCAGTGAACTAGGAGCATTGTTTACCCAAGAGACGTACACTCTTTCATCAGGCTAGAAAATCTCCAGGTTTTGCCAAAGTTGTGTCTCCCTTCCATGCCAATCCAGGGTTCATTCTTCCTTCTGCCCACTTCCTAAAGCAGTAAGGAAAGGGAATTTCATCCACTAGACCCGAGAAGGGTGATGAAAAGGTGTATTAAGAGAACAGAAGCTATTTACAAAACTTCAAGTTTGTTCATGTCAACTCTGAGGCCAAAATTGTAGGTAATAAGGATTCAAACTGCTCTATAGCCAGACAGATTCTATCAATCACCTCCACGACATGATCAAGCCAGAGTAACTTGCCTGGCCCAGTGAGAGCCCTTTCCACCAGAGCTATGGCCACGTCGAGGTGTGCTTCAGAGAAGCATCTCCAGCAGACTTATGCAGAACAGCCACTTGTTCATCCATTCTCACATTTACAAAATTTTATCAGTGGTGATGTCCTCGACTGAGGCATCGTTGGCGTGGAGTGCTTCAGGTGGTGGTGGATCCTTAAGGGTACTTAACATTCTTCCCACTCGGGACATCCGGGGATGTACTGCTTTTGTATATCCCATGAGTAAAGAAGCCCTGAGACCAGCTTAGGGGAGAGAAATTGAAATTTAAATATCTGTAAATTTTCTTTCTCGGACAGCTGGTTTCTGGTCTTCGGATTCCCTCCCAGAATGTACATAATTGGCTGGCCTCATGGCCATATATGCCTTAAAATTCTTGTGTTTGGTTTCCATGTTCTTGTAGTATAGCCACACTGGACTGCTTTAGGAAGAACTGAGGGAGACAAGTGGAGGAGGTCTGGATGTCCCCTGTTGCAGAGGTCTGATTCCTGCCTACCTATCAGCATCAGGAGGTACAGCCCATGAGTAAGGAAGCCCAGAGACCAGCAGTCAGAGAAAGAAAATTTACAGGTATTTAAATTTCAGTTTACCTCTGTATTTGGCAGTACCCACTCAGCCCTTCAGGAATACAGGCCTGGTTACAGGACTGCCAACTACCACAACTCCTACCATCCGACATCCCTGCTTTACTAGCTCCCATCACAGCCAAAGAACTTTCCATAGTTATAGCCCAACTCAGCGTTGGGACAGCACCAGGTCTGATGGACTCTCACATACTTTAAAAAAAAAAAAAAAAATTGCTTCCTACGTAACAAATTTAACAGCACTATACAACTACATGTTATTACATGATCATCTTTTGAGTGACATGTATAAGGGTTTACTCATTTTGATACACAAAAAGGGTAGCATGGAAGATCTGAACAATTGGAGACCAATCTCCTTATTGAACACAGATTTTAAAAATCTTAGCTAAACTGCTCAGTAATAGATTAATCTCTGTAATAGCCCCTTTAATACACCCTACCCAAACATGCTTCCTTCCTGGAAGGAAAATTTCAGATACCTTAATCCTTATTAGAGAATTATTGGATAAAGGCAGGAATGGAGAAATAACTGGACTCCTAAATTTCGACCAGTCCATTGCCTTTGACAAGATATCACACAATTACCTATAGGGCTGCCTTTTGGCGTATAGCTTCCCCCAACAGTTTATCCAGTGGATAAAACTGTGCTATAAATCAGCAACCATCACGCCCTACGTTAAATGCCTGGATGGGACAACCTTGTACAATTAACAGAGGTGTCCGCCAAGGCTGCACACTCACCCCGATCTTATATTTGCTCACTCTAGACCCCCTCATCCAAAGACACAGCATACAGCCAGATATACAAGGCCTCTCAATTAGTAGTCAGGATGCAGAATTTAAAACCCTAGACTATGCAGACGACCTCTGCATTATCTTAGTGACCATCTCTCCAGCTTTCAAGTAAATGTATTCCAGGAATTTTCAGAGGTGTCAGGGTCTCAAATTAACTTTCAGAAGAACACCTGTATTGTGACTGGTCAGACACCACTGTCTGTTACAGAATTTTAGGTATTCCACTAACTAACACCGCAGCAAGATTTTGGGGATATATTTTGGATACCCAGACTCTGCATACTATGATTGGCAGTACCTTATCAATACAGCCTTGGATAGAATAGCACTCTGGAACAGATGGAAGATGAGTAAAAAGAGAGACTTACATGATCAACAGCTTTCTACTCCCACTATTTTTTTTTTTTTTTTTTTCAGTCTTTGGTAACGGGTTGGGCCACACTAGGCAAGTGCCTGTTTTCACAGGCGACCTGGGCGCACTGGGCGGTTAGTGACTTGCTCAGGAGTCACACAGTATGCAAGTGGAGGTTGTGAGAATCACTCAGGTCTGGTCTGCTGGATGTATCAAGCTCGTTCACACCTTGTTCTTCTAACCTCTAGGCTATACTGCTAGCCCAATTTCTGTATCTTAGTTATGTCTATCCCTCCCAAATAATTGGAAACATGCCTACTTAGGTGTTTTTTTCTTCTCAGTGTATTTGGAAGTCACCTGAACCCCATTAGAAGAGGGATATTGTATTTGGACATAGCTTCAGGAGGCCTGAAGATGGTAAACCTAGTAGTCTTATCACAGTATTTTTCTATATGCCAATATCCAGCCACTCCTTAAAGGTGATCCTCCAATCTGGTCCCCATGGGTGATGGACAATATAGCCCCCCTATTAGAATCATGGGGTCATTCTGGGTATATTCCTAAACAGGTCCAAATGGCTAGATTCCCTAAATACATAGGTGACTGTATTGGAAAACTCAAGATTTGGAAAGTGCCCAGAACACTGCTCAAGACATACACAAGGAAACAGTTTTACTCCCATACTCAAGCAGGACATTTCTTGGTTCCCCGAGTTATGCTCTGCGCCCCACACCAACCTTCAAGCTATTTCAAATCTAGTCACCGATAAAAGAATTTCTCCACAAATGTGTGACATTGCTTGACTTTGTGTACATGGGAAATTACCAGTGAAGGATGATCTTAAACATAAAGAAAAAACTGAATTCCTTTGCCCCGAAGCTCCTGTACAAAGAAATTAGAAACAATGGACCATCTCTTTTTTGAATGCCCCTTTGTACCACACTTCTGGTCATAGTTGAAGACAAAATGGAGGCCCTTCCCAAGATTTCTGACTACACCCACAGCTCTATATTTGGGTATTGTCCCACCTACTTTCTTTCAGTATGATAATATGCCGCTGAGAATAATTGTCACTTACTTAAAATATTGGATGTGGATTGCTCGGTGCAAACTGACCCTGCAACAATCAGAATGGACCCCAGAACAAGTTCTGCAGTCTTGTTTGGAGTCTCTCCTGAATATCAAAAAACAGAAACAACGATCCGAAATCTTAGAACCCTTGGAGACAAGGAGTCTCTCTCACTTGGATAAAGTGATAAATACCAATTAAGTTTCTTTGAATTTTTGGACTGCTATTAACCTGCATTTCTCAGCACACCTAGGAAATTCAGTAATATGATGGTACCTAGGAAATTTTTTTTTAACTTTCTTTTTCCGCCTTCCCGCTCTCGGAGCCTTCCTCAGGAGTTGCCAAGTGGTGCCTACCCGCTTCTTCCTTGCCTACCTGATCCTGCGTGTGATCCCCATGAGCCTTGGTATACCCCCAGGTGGGTATGAGGTGGGGCCCAACACCCGGAAATACTTCTTGTTTTCGTCGGGCACCCAGTGTCAGGACAGGCAGGCGGGAGTTTCGAGGTCGCACCGACGCTCCATCTCCCCGGCACTCCGAGAGAGTTTTTCCCTTTCTTAGTGGAGTGGCATGCACCCTGATGTCAAGGCGTCTCCGCCGACGTCCACCACTCCCATCCCACTGAGTGCTCCATGCTTCCTGTACCTCCAGCTTCCGCCAGAGGCCAGTCAAGCGCCGGGCCTGTACCTCCCGGGAGAGAAGAGCTGTTCTCCAGATGCTCAGTCCTCTCCCTCCTGCCGACCCCTGACAGCCCAGGCCGTTGCGAACCCGGTCGCCGTGTGGCATCCAGCATCAACCCTCTGCACCACCAGGCCAGCCAGTACCTAGGATTTTAAAATAAAATGTTCTTTCTCCTTCTTTTCACACTCTGTGTCTGTTAATTTTTTCATGATTTTTTCTCCCATTTTGCTATGATTTTTTTCTAGCTGTACCAATGTTTTTTTGTACTACAAAATCAACTGTATTGTGATGTTTTTGGAATGTTATGAATATAAATAACGTGTGATTTTTATATGTTAAAATTAACGTCTAATAAAAAACACCCTACTTTTGCAAGAAGTGCTTTTGGTTCTTTTAATTCCACTTTGACTCCCACAGGGGCGTCACCAGAGATTGGTAGGTAGAAGGACCTCGGTTTAACGTCTCGTCTGAAGGACAGCACCCCTCCCCACCCAGCTACTGCCCTCAGGTGCGGTGTATAGGAATGAGCCCTATCCTGGTGTGGGACTAGAACCCACAACCATTTGGCCCAAAGACAAATGTACTACCAACTGAGCCACAATGACTAGTGCTTGTTTTTGCTGAAAGGCTAGCTCCCGCACCTGCAAACTTTAGTCTCCGGTTAAGATTTTGGCAGAAAAGCACCTTTTTTCATAAGGCGCAAAGTAATTTAATTTATAAAAATCCGCTACCCAGAAGTATAGCGGAGGCTTGAGCGGCTCCATTAAATGTAATGGTGTAGTACCGCACCGTGCACTTCTATACAAATGCATTGAAGCGCACTGTGCGGCACCACACCGTTACGCTTAATGGAGCTGATCAAGCCTCTGCTATACTTCCTGGTAGCGGATTTTTATAAATTTAAATTAAATTAGTTTGTGCCTTACGAAAAAAGGCACTTTTCTGCCAAAAGCTTAACCGTAAGCTAAAGTTTGCAAGGGCGGGAGCCCCTGCAAACGACAGCTTCCCTTGAATTCCAGTGAATAAATAAGATAGAGGAACAGAGTTACGGCAACATTAGAGCAGGAGAGAGAATTTAGGCATGACCAGTCAGTATGTACAAGGTCATAAAGTCCTACGGTTGCAGTCTAGAGAAGTCTCTGAAATAGAGCAGCCTGGGAGGCACTCTCGGGGAAGTGGGCCCTCTATATAGCAAAGATGTGGGAATGGTTGCTAATAGAATCCAGCAGGCTACCTGCTGTAACTGTTCTGCCATTCCTGTTTGTAAGAAGTCAGTCTAGCAGGGAGTGCTTTGTGTTCCCAGTGGAGCATCTGGTGGGAGTGGCAATAAGTTGGGGGAAAAAATGTATTTTTTTTTTGTGATTATCTCTAGTGTCTTTGATTTGTTGCCAGACCAGTCAAGGTTGAAATCACCAAGCAGTACAAATTCTTTGGAGTAGGAGTGGGGAAATGATAGTCAACCAAAGCAAAAAGTCCTGAGAAGCTGTGGGGCGGGGGCCAGGGTGGTTTCACACACAAGTGCAGCTATTCATAGGGACTGAAGGGGTGGAGTATAGTGGAATGGCGAGCAGGGTGGGACAAACCAGTTTGTGAGCTGATCATCAGTTAGTACCTGCTTTCAACATCTGGTAGCCAAATCAATATTTTTAGTGGCTATCATTTGTAAGGTTCAAAATGACTTGGTGCTGGTAACCAGTTGGCCATTAACTTTTAATATCTGGTAGCCAAACAATTTTTGTAGTCACCATTGACCATCTGGCTACTTGATTTGCCCTACCCTGATGGCAAAGAGATTTGGGTTACCCTTGCAGTAGATGGACTCTCCAGCACCACTGTTGGGGGACCTGTCCATGCAGGTAAAATTATAACCAGGAATGGAGCAGGTAGTCGTACCCAGGCCCCAAGTTGTGCCTTATTGGCCATGAAATTCATCATATTCTTGTGAGCTAGCTTTAGGCCTTGCACAAAAGACTGACAGGGGAGGACAGTAGACAGCCTGGGGTTGGACTCGGTATTAGCAGCCTGCAGTAGGAGGGAAACTAGGGAGTGCAGTGACTAATAGGGGACACACAGAGGGAGGTGATAAATATTATATTAATAATAGGAGAGGGGAACAATATGAGGAATATATTGTAGAGTTATGTAAGCCTATGAAGTCTGGCAATATGCAGGTGTTAACATGTAATCACAAGGTGGTGGACTCTGGTCCCGATCTGTGGGGCTTCTGGTGGTAGTCAGTAGTTGAGGGAGGAGAAACAAAGGCACGCTTCTTCCCCATACAACTCCTGCAGCTCGTACAGCAGTGTTGAGCAGAAAGTACTGAGGAAATGTCCTTGGGGCCAGATGTTTACATTTGTGCTCACTTGCAGGCCTGTCGCCTTTGGTCCTCTATGATATCCATTGTCTGCCTCTGTCACATGATCACCAGAGGGACCAGCCTGATCTGCGGTGCTTGTGGTGGTGGGGGCAAAGTTGAATTCTACCCTTCATTACCCTGCACCTCCAACAGCAGTGAGGAGCAGAAAGTGTTTTGGGGCAGGCTGCAACTTCTTCCCTTTTGGTGCATGTTAATACAGTCCCTGAAGTGCACTCTGGGAGTCTACCAAAATATAGAAAACTACAAAAAAAATAAATAACTTGCACATTCTATTGTAGGTCAGTAAAAAATGACTGCCTTGACAGTTCCAAACTTCTATAAGCTCAAGAAATCCGCTTAGAAAGTCCAGCAGCCTGGGTTCTAGTGATTTTGTATCTACCAGAGTTTGGTCTACCTATTTTGGAGAATAATCTTTCAGAAATGAGCCTTAAGAAAGGAACAAAAACTTGCTTCTTGGTACTTTACGTTAGCCCCATGATGATTAATCTCAAAAACAGATTTTCCTTTAATTAGCCATGGTAGTTTCAGTATTGAACTAAGAATAACGTGTTCTAGTAATGATTTACAGAACCACCTGCCATTCTATCAGCAGTGTGTGTACAGCACTGTAGAATAAAACAACGTTGGTGCCTTGTCTCATTGTTAGTCAGTCCTTTTATGGTTGTCATTTTAGTTTTCTTCCTCCCCACCTTCTCAAATTAACTGCCTGCACAACCAGTAGCGAACTCCACTGCATTGTTGGACAGCAGGAGGTAATTGTGTAGTACCCCCCCCGGGTGAACATTTCACATCCACAATGTGTATAGTCCCCCACAGATCGCCTTGAATTCTGTGCAACACTTGCAGGGCAGGAGCATGCCGCAGTTGGAGTGGTGGTTCAGGTCATTAGATTATTTTGTGATTGCTTTTATTTTGTTTTAATGATTTTTAGTGGACGTAAGTTTGTGTTGTCCTTAGTTGTTGCTGATTATGTTCTAGCTCAGCCATTTTTTTATTTTTTACTTTTTTGTTTTACCAGGTGAGACACACTAAGCTGAAAGCTTGTTTACAAGTGCAACCTGGGAGCACAGGGAAGTTAAGTGACTTGCTCAGGGTCACACAGTATGCAAGTGAGGGCTGTGGGATTCAAACCCAGGTTTGCAGCTCAGAGCCTTAAACCACTGCGCTATACTGCCTCCGTTAAAACTCTAAAAGCCACTTAAAACTCTACAGGTCAGTGCTTGCTACCGGAGTGGAACAGTTCGACTTCAAAACAGAAGGCCAGATTTAAATGGTCATATTTTGATATGAAGATTCTGTTCCGTGATAAAAACTACATAAAAAACAAAAAGGCATTTGTCAATGCTGAATGTTCACCACTTCATTGCTGTTAAGGTTCTGCTTGTACACATTTTTACTGTATACCCAAGATAGACCAGATGAGCTCAGTATCTCCGTTTCAGTAATGTTCTTCTTTTACACATTTTTAAATTGTATTTACCCAGGGTAGGCCAGCTGAAAGGCAATATCTAATTTTCAGTGGGCTTCCCACATTCTGACTCCAAATTTCCCACAGTCTTTTTATGACCTGATGTTACGAATGAGCATGATGGGTGGAATTTTTAAAATCCCATTCAAGACGTGATGCGACTGCGAAAACGTGTTTCGGAGGGGATTTGAAAAATGACATCTGCCCTTTTCATGAGGTGGGATCATACAAGGGATGTGTTGAGCATTGGGGGCCAAAATCTGCAAAAAATAAAGTTGAGTAAACGTTGGAACAATTCGACATTTCTTCATAACTTAGTTTTTTTTTTTTTTTCACATTTTGACCACAGATTTTCAACATAGTCTTTATGACCCCTCATTCTGAACATGATGGTGTCATTTTCTCATTTTGTCATTTGTCATTTTGTCAGGCTGTTCAACAGCTCACTTAAGTCTGGAGAAGTTCCAAAAGATTGGAGAATGGCAGATGTTCTGCTGTTTCATGGGGGGGTGGCGCGAAAGCAGCGGGCTCAAGGATATTAAACAATGTTTCAGTAGCAGGAAGGTCTTGTCAGACAGACTTGATTTTATTTATTTTTCTTTGACTGGTTGTCCAAGGAAGTAGATAAAGCGGCGCTGTGGATCTGCTGTACTTTGACTTCAGCAATGTGTTTGATTCAGTACCACACAAAGGTTGCTCAAAAGATGGAGGATCTGCAGCGGCTGCAACCATAGTGAACTAACTGGGTAGGTAGGTGGCTAGAAGGGAGGCAGCAGAGGTGGTGGTCCAACAGAGGAAGGGGAGGTTGTGAGCGGGGTTCCACAGGAATCAATCCTGTGTTTGGGCCTCTTCAACATGTTCATTAGTGACATTGATGAAGGAGTGCACGGCAGGCTATCTCTCTTTGCAAATGACACAACACTATGTGGAAGGGTGGATAGTGATGAGGGAAAAAGAGATATGCAGAGGGACCTACAAAAACTAGAGGGGTGGTCAACGGTCTGGCAGTTAAAATTCAGTGCCAGAAAGTACAAGGTGATGCAGTTGGGGAAAGGGAACCCCAAGATTGAGTGCTGGGTGGGTGAGACTTAGATAGCAATATGAAAAATATGTGTAGCGGTTTGCTGCTAACCTTGTGTAAAGCAGCTGTACTACTATTTTTGGGATAAGCCGAGATGTGTAGCGGGTTGCTGCTATACATAAAATTTGGTGTAGCAGTTTATGGAAATTTAGTTTTTTTTGCTATACGATACCAGATAAAATTTCTCCCTTCTGAACACACATTTGTGGCTGCCCTGTACTCTTGGGTCCCTTCACCCCTATTTAACTAGGCTAGGTTGTGGGGGCCCCCTCACATTTAATCCCAGTCTCTTCACCCATTCACTACACCAGCGGTGGTGTCAATGGACTCTCTACTGTTTCCCTCCTCTCCTGTTTCCAGGGGCCTTTCTGATTAGCAGTTTTCTGTTTGGATGATCATAATGGAGGAGTAGATCTTCTCCGGAAATCTCTTCCATTAGGCCACATCTTTGGAGCGATACCTGCGTCAGCACTAATTACCATATGGAAACGTGCTAGCACGCAGGCCTTACAACTACATTGTGCATTTGCACACCTGTGAAATGAATGGCCCCATCACTCCTTATTTCATTTTCTTGCTGTCGATCATACTCTTCAGACTGCTGAAGGAAACGTCGTCCAGCTAGCCATTGCTGTTTATTCTTTAACCAAAGTGTTTTTCATAGTTTCTGCATACTGCTGAAATAAAGAGGCTTTATTTTTGTACTGTAAGTGCGAAGATAAAATTTATAAAGAAGGCAAGTGCAAGGCAAGATAAATTTTATTTATCCGGCGCCCAATTCCAAAGGCTCTGGGTGCCTTACAATAAAAGGTAGGATCGGTATTAAAACACACAGTAAAAGTTTAAAAAATAAACACATAAATAGATCTCAGCATAGCTAAATAACTTCATAAACTTAATACAGGTCAGTCACCTTCAGGATAGCCAAGCAGAAAAGGTAGGCCTTTAGTCCCTTTTTAAACAGCTCGACTGTTGGGGCCTCTCTGATAACAGGTGGCAAAGTGTTCCACAGGGTCGGCCCAGTGACACTGAAAGCACGGTTGCCCAGTGTTTTTAGCCTGACCCTGGGAACATCAAGGAGGCCCTGAGTCGAGGGAACGGGCAGAGGAAACTAGTGTTAGGCGCTCAGCCAGATAACCAGGGCCCAGCTCGTACAGGGCCTTGTAGGTGAGCAAGCCCACCTTGAAGAGGAGCCTTCACCTAACAGGCAGCCATTGCAGAGCCCACAGGACTGGGGTCGCATGACTGAACCTTGCATAAGAAGATAACACACACAGTTTGTGTGTGCTGTTTGTAAAGCTACCAACTTTCCGAGGCCTAAAACTGGGACGGTCCATCCTGACCATGAACCCCCCCCCCCACCGTGTCACTCCCACAGGCACCGCCGCAGACAGCACTGCACACAATCACTTAAATTTTGCTGCTTGCTCTGGCCATGCCTCCCCACAGTAACACCAGTAGCAAACATCCAGATTAAAACGATACATACTTCTTCTGCAGCAAGTTCCAAATCATGATGTACAGAAAGTTCATTAGAAGCAAACCTGCGTTAATTGTGATCAGACATTCTAGTTGCATGTATTGCTCCTCATGACAGTCCCATCCAACCCACTTACACTCACCTCATTTGCTGAGCAAACTTCGCCAGTGATTCCCACCACCACACTAGATTGTTTTCACACACTTCCCTATAGCTGATCAGGTTCTGGTACTTTGATTCACTTCTGCTGGTCCCTTTCTCTGTCTGGAGTCCCTCTCAGCTACTGGCAGGCAGACATCCACGTGCGCATGTTTGCACTACTGCCCAGTCTAATCTAACAGGAAGGAACGTGCTTTCTAGGAGCATGGATATGTTGTTCATCCACACTCTTTGGCATGTCCCTTTCCCCTTTAAATCTGGATGGAAGTCTTCAAGCTGGCTCCTCCCACCCACCCGGGTGGTAAATACCTCGGCTCCGTCCCATGACGCCAGATCTTCCTTTCCGCTGGAAGATTCAGGTTTCCTCATGCTACTTCTGCAGTATCATAGGCCCTGGATACTAATCGATGGTTTTCACTGCAATTGCTTTCTTTGAAACTCGTACAAGTTCACGGTTCCGATCTGAGTGCATCGGACATGGAGGACAAGTCGTCCCCGGGTTTTGCCGGTGTCCCTGTGGACAGAAAATGTTGCACACCGACCCCACCTCTCGTGTGTCTATTGTTTGGTTGTCGTGCATGACACCTCTTCATGCACCATCTGCTTGGCCTTCCATCCCAGCGTTCTGGATGACATGAGCCGCCTTAAGCTGGGGGACCCGGACTTACATGATCCACGGTGAAATCGAAGGAGGTAAGGTGGGCGGTTTCCGAGGCCGCGGGATCCGCCGAGCAGCTCGACCAGATGGCGGCATTTGAAGAAGAAGCTGCCAAAGCTTCAGCCAGCCAAGGCTTTTTCGTGCCGCTAAACCTTGGCTCTACCTTCACAGGATCCTTTCAGGAGCTGTGCCGGTCTCGCCCCACCAGGGGTGAGGCGCCCTCGAGCATGCAGTCCTCCCGCCCTAGAAAACAGGACAAGGACCCTAAGTGGTCTTCTCGGAAAGCGTTCCTGTGACGAGAGGTCTGAATCCAGGACCTTGCGGTCTCGGCCTCGGTCGGAATTGCTTCCCTCGGCCACCGGCTTCTGGACCTTCCGTCAGGCCAAGGCACAGAGGCCGAGGAAACTGCCGAACCGGCAGAGATATCTCTCGACCCGATCGAGCCGTTGTTGCAGACCCGGTCGGCGACTCTTTGGAGAGGACACCTATCCTTTCCTTCCCCGACGAGGAGACCCGGCCCTTGGGTGTCCCGATCGAGGGACAGGAGCTGGAACCTCGGTTTTCATAGACTCTGGCCTCTCCCGATCGAACAAGCCGACCCAGTCGGTCTCGATCGAGGACCAAGACCCTTCGGTCGAAAAACTGAAAAAAGGTCACAAACACTCTCGGAAGAGGTGTTGCCACCAATCCCCATCCTCCTCGAACGAGGAGAGACTTCGACGGATGCTCCGTCGGCGTTATGAGGACCTTATGTGGCAACAGCTAATTCTGACCAGTCATAAGCTGGCTCTGCCGGCTGCACCGGCCATTACTTGGCCTCTTAGGCCGACGCCGACCCCTCCGGAACTGAAGACTCCGGTTCTTCCTCCGGTAGGACCGGCACGCACTACTGTTCGGCCTGTTCGGTCTCCCCACCGATTTTGGTGGAGCCACGCCTAAGCAGCCTCAAGGAGGGGCTCCCTCAAAAGGACCAGACAGATACGGGCCTGCCCCATCGTCTGTCCATCACTGTTGTCCCCGATCGCCATCGGCGTATTGAAGGGGACATAGGCGGGAGACCCCTTATATCCCGACTCTTTGGACTGGGATACCACTGGTCTACACTCACACCCCGATGATGAGTTGTCAGTGACAAGCTTGGAGGAAGGTCCTTCCTCTTTCCAGGGCATCCTCCGCCTCATTTCAGAGTCAACCGGTATGCCCTTGGAGCCTATCCAAAAGAAGGCAGACTATCCTCTCACGGATATCCTTAAGAGGGGGGATACCCCGACGGAGGCCTTTTCAGTGGCTGAAGCCATTGTTGGCCCGGCCCTTGAGCTATGGCAGCGCCCTGCCTCTTGCCCGGCTCTGTCTGCCCTCATGGCTCGCAAGTACACTGTACCCATGAGGTCCTTGGCGGGTTTCACAGAGCATCCCTCGGCTGAGAACCTTGTGACTGCCTTTGTGTTTAGATGCACGGGTAGCTCAGCGGATACTGACTGCCCTCCGGACAAGGAGTCCAAGAATATGAACCATTCTGCCCGGAAGGTGTATGCGGCTTCATCCTTGGTCCTTCGTCAGGCCAGCTGGGCAGTGATCATGGCACACTTCTCTCACGCCCTCTTGGGGTCGCTAGATAAAGTCCTCTTTCATATCCAGCGGACATGCAGACCACGGTTAAGCAGGTCCGTGCTGTTGCAAAACAGCAGCTCCAAACGGCCTTGGATATTGGAGATTCCTGTGCCCGCTCACTAGCAGCCGCGGTGGCCACTTTCGCTGCAGGGCCTGGCTGAGGTTATCCTCTTTCCCGACAGATACTCAGCACAAGTTAGCTGATGTGCCCTTCCTTGGCACCGATCTCTTCAGTCCGGGTGGCAGGTCACCTCCAGCGCATAGAGCAGTCCAGTGCCACCTTGGATGCCACTTCTGCAAAGGGTTCTTCGGGCAGTAACCAGCAGAAGCACAAGAAGAAGCCTTTCCGGCACTCTTCTCCTGTGGTTAGAAGGCCCTCCTTCCAGGGAGGTCAGCAGCACCAGCAGCAACAGCAGGCTCAAGCTTGGCACCCCAGGCCAAAGCAGGGTCCCCAACAGCCCTGCAAAGGAGGCCGAGGTGCCGGTCCAGGAGCCTCCTCCTCTAAGCCTGCTCAGTGACGGGTCAGGGTGGCCACCCTACACCCATCACGCCAGTTCTGGGTCCTCCCGTGGGGGCGGCTCCACCACTTTCTTTCCGCCTGGTCTGGTATCACTTTGGTCAGGTGGGTCCTGGAAGTGGTGGATCGAGGACTGCCTCTAGGAGTCAGAGCAGTACCCTCCCTGCCGAGCCCGTACCCTCGGGAGAAAGGATCTCAGTTTGCACTCAGTTGGCCCTCACGGGCGACATTGCTCAGCTCCTCCACAAGGAGGCGGTAGCTCCAGTGCGGATCCTCCTACAGACCCAGGCTCGTGTCCAGGTACTTCCTGGTGCCCAAGCAGATGGGGGGGTGGAGCCCCATCCTAGATTTCCACGACCTGAATCAATATCTCAGGTCTCGCACCTTCTGGATGGTAACTCTGAATCAGATCATACCATCTCTGGAGCGAAACATGTGGTTCTGTTCACTGGATCTACAGGACATGTTTTTCCACATCCCAATTAGTCCGTCCCACCAGCAGTTCCTCTGCTTCAGGGTGGAAGGGACCCTCTACGATTACCAAGCCCTGCCGTTTGGCCCGTCATCGGCCCTTCGGGTCTTCACGAAGTGCATTGCAGTGGTGGCGGCCCATCTACGGTGTCAAGGGGTTCGGATATACCCCTACCTCGACGATTGGCTCCTGGCGGGTTCCTCCTTGCAGGAGGTGGAGAGGTCCAGGGACCTGGCCCTCCGAACCTGTTCCCAGTTAGGCCTCCTGATCAACAAGGCCAAGTTGGAGCTCGTGCCCTCTCAGGTGATGGGCTTTATCGGGGCAGAGCTCGACTGTCTTCAAGCCAGAGCTCAGCTCCCGGTGGACAGGGTGGAGATTCTTTCCTCCTTTGCCCAGTCATTTCTGGTTGGGCACTTGTGCCCTGCTTGGGACTTCCTGCGCCTTCTGGGTTACATGGCGGCGTGCACCGCAGTGGTCTGTTGAGCTAAATTGCACATGCGCCCCCTCCAGTGGGAGCTGGCCGCTCAGTGGACTCAGCGTCAGGGTCAATTCGACCAGCTGGTCATGGTCACCCAGAAGATGTGGGACGCTCTCCAATGGTGGACCGTCCCAGGTTGTCTGCAGGAAGGGATCCCGTTTGTCTGCCCTGAGCCGACGGTCATTCTCATGACCGATGCCCCTCTCATGGGCTGGGAGCCCACAGGTTCTGGACCCCGAAGGAGTCGCAATGCCACATCAACCTGCTGGAGCTCAAAGCAGTCAGACTGGCACTGTCAGCTTTCACTCCTCAGCTCCGGGGTCAAGTGATTCAAGTCCAGACAGACAATACCACGACCATGTACTACCTCAAAAAACAGGGCGGCACACACTCACAACTGCCATGCAAGGAGGTACTCGGATATGGACCCTCGTCAGCCGGTTGGAGGATCTCCTTGCCTTCCATGTGGCAGGAGTCTTGAACCAACTGGCGGATGCTCTCAGCCGCATAGGCCAGACATCCCACGAGTGGTCTCTCCAGCCAGAGGTAGCTTACAATCTGTTTTCCCGTTGGGGCAAACCATTGGTGGACCTGTTTGCCTCCAGGGAGAACACCAAGCTGAGGCTGTACCATGCCTGCCCACCTCAGCAGGGCTCACTGCAGGAGAATGCCTTCTCAAGGCCATGGACCCCAGGCCTCCTCTATGCCTTCCCTCCATTTCCCTTGATCCACAAGGTGTTACTTAAGGTTAGGAGGGACAAGGCGAAGGTGATCCTGATAGCCCCATATTGGTCCAGCCAGTTCTGGTATCCAGATCTCCTAAGCCTCAGCTGCAGGGCCCCAGAGTGGCTTTGTACATGCCCGGACCTGATATCATTGAACCAGGCGAAGGTATTCCATCCGGACCTTCAATCCCTGCACCTCACAGCCTGGTACCTGAGCGCCTAGAGTTCCAGGCTCTGGGTCTTTCCGAGGATGTCTACACAGTTGTGCAGGCATCTCGTAAGGAATCGACCAGGAAATGTTATGCCTTCAAATGGAAAGGTTTTCCATTTGGTGTCAGGAAGAGTCTGGACCCCTTATCCTGCTCTGTGGCTAACATTTTAGACTACCTTTGGTCTCTCTCCAAAGGGGGTCTATGGTCATTGACCCTTAGGGTGCACCTGGCAGCCATTTCCGCTTACCGGGCGTGGGCTGGTCAGTCGACATTGGCACAGGAGACAGTGGTCGGTCGCTTTTTCAAAGGCCTGGATCACATATCCCCTTCGGCGCGTGAACCTCCACCTCCGTGGGATTTTTGCTGGTTTTGGCAAAGCTTATGGGCAAGCCATTCGAACCCATGCACAAGTGTGAGCTCTCACACTTGTGGAAGACTGCCTTCCTGGTGGCTATCACGTCAGTCAGAAGGACAGGGGAGCTCCAGGCGCTTTCGGTGGACTCCCCTTATCTGGTCTTTCACAGGGACAAAGTTGTCCTGCACCCCCACCCGAAATTCCTTCCGAAGGTGGTGTCAGAGTTTCACCTTAACCAGGTGTTGACTGTGCCGGTATATTACCCTAACTACACCTCGGATGCCGAGTACAGGCTCCATACCCTAGACCTTAGACGTGCTTTCTCCTACTACAAGGAGAGGACGGCGGAATTTCAGGGAGAGGTTCGCCAGCTGTTTGTCACCTACGCTGAAGCTGCTTCTGGCAGACCTGCAGCCAAACGGACCATTGCAAGATGGATTACATCATGCATAGGTCTGTGCTATGAGTTGGCGGGCAAGGAGCCTCCCAGAGGGATAAGAGCTCATTCTACCCGCCATACTGCTGCATCGGTGGTTGCTTCCAGGGACATCCCTATCCAGGAAATCTGTCGGGCTGCTACCTGGAAGTCAGCAAACACCTTTATTACCCATTACCACATTGACCTTGAGTCATGTCAGGATGCTGGTTTTGGGGCCTCGGTTCTCCAATCTCTGTTCCCTAAGTAGGGGGTGTGCGCCTTGCCTCCCTCCTCCCGGAGAACTGCTAGGAGTCTGTCAAAGAGTATGGATGAACAACATATCCACGCTCCTAGAAAAACAGGTTACTCACCTGTAACAGTAGTTCTAGGAGTGGTATATGTTGTTCATCCACACACACCCACCCGACTTCCCCGGCTTTAGGTGCACCACCTTGCTTCCAGCGGGCTAAGATCTGGCGTCATGGGGCGGAGCCGAGGCATTTACCACTCGGGTGTGTGGGAGGAGCCAACTTGAAGACTTCCGGGCAGATTTGAAGGGGAAAGGGTCATGCCAAAGAGTGTGGATGAACAACATATACCACTCCTAGAACTACTGTTAGAGACAATAGAAGCACTCTGGGTAGGTGGGTTGACACCAGACCATTTACAGAAGAAAGAGTCCTGAAAGAACTCCTAAAACTCAAGGTAGACAAAGCAATGGGGCCTGACGGGATTCACCCCAGAATCCTAAAAGAACTAAGAGAGGACCTAGTGACACCACTGACCACACTTTTTAACAAATCATGGGAGGGTGGGGTGGTACCTGAGGACTGGAGGAGGGCAGATGTGATTCCCCTTCACAAAAGTGGGAGCAAGGCAGAAGCAGGAAACTACAGACCTGTAAGTTTGACCTCAGTGGTAGGAAAATGATGGAATCACTTCTGAAAGAAAGAATTGTTGAGTACCTAGAGGCCAGCAGGGCACAGGACCCAAAGCAGCAGGATTTACATCAGGAGAGGTGATGTCAGGCAGAATCTAATAGATTTCTTTGACTGGGTGACCAAAGTAATAGACCAGGGAGGGCTGTGGATATGGCCTACCTAGACTTTAGCAAGGCATTTGACACAGTCCACACAAAGATTAATAATCAAGTTAGCCAGCCTGGGAGTGGGTCCCAGGTGGTAGCCTGGGTAGCAAACTGGCTGCTAAAACAGGACACAGAAGGTAACAGTGAATGGAACACATTCCAAGAAAGGGGGTCACTAGTGGAGTACCTCAGGGCTCAGTACTGGTCCAGTCCTCTTTAACATTTTTAACATCTTTATAGGTGACATTGCAGAGGGTCTGGAGGGAAAGGTATGCCTCTTTGCAGATGACACAAAGATCTGTAACAGAGCTGATACACAAGGGGTTAGAAAGGATGAGAAGGGACTTGGCAAGGTTTGAGGAATGGTCAGACATATGGCAACTTAGATTCAATGCAAAGAAGTGCAAAGTAATGCACCTGGGAAACAAAACCCAGGAGAAGAGTACACAATAGCAGGAGATACTAACAAACAAAAATGGAAAGGGACCTGGGGTAGTCATATCAGATGATCTAAAAGTTGGTAAGCAATGTGAGAAGTCAGTAAGGAGAGCCAGGGGATACTGGGATGCATAGGAAGGGGCATCACAAGTAGAAAAAGGGAAGTGGTTATCCCTCTGTACAGACAGTTGGTGAGACCCCATCTGGAGTATTGTGTGCAGTTTTGGAGACCTAATCTATGCAAGGACATAGACAGGATGGAAGCAGTCCAGAGGAGGGCAGCTAAAATGGTGCAGGGTCTGCATCAGAAACCATATGAAGAGAGACTGAGAGAGCTTAGTATGTATACCCTTGATGAAAGGAGGGACAGGGGGAACATGATAGAAACGTTCAAGTACCTGAAGGGAATCAACAAAGTCCAGGAGGGTAGCTTCTTTCTGAAAAAGAGATGTGTAAGAACAAGGGAGCACAATTTAAAGGTAGAGGGGGGACAGCTCAGGGGTAATGTGAGGAAATATTTTTTTTCACGGAGAGAGTGGTGGATGCATGGAACCGCCTTCCTGGGGAGGTTGTTGGGTCTAAAACAGTGGGGGAATTCAAACATGCATGGGACAGACATAAGGCAATTGTAGTGGGGGGTGGCAGGAAGTAGGCTGTTGGTTAACTAGAATCTGCAGCCTATCCAGTAGGTAGGGAAATGAGCAGACTGGATGGGCCAAGTGGTCCTTATCTGCCGTCAAAGTCTATGTAACCTGTTTTTACTGTGCTCTCACTGCCTTGCTTAGGTGCAACACAGGCGCAAGGGTTGAAGTTGCAAACTGCTGTCCAGCCAAGCAGCGCCACAGTGGTGCTGAAATAACTGTCTCTCAGGATTAGCAGTCGGCCAAAAAAAAAAAGGGGGAGGACAAAACTGGGACACATAAGCAAAAACCTGGACAAAAGTGACATTTGCAAAACTTGTCAGGACACTGGGACATGCTGCCTAAAATAGGGACTGTCCTGGGAAAATAGGAACTGTTGGTAGCTTTAGCTATTTGGGCCTGTCTCACAACATGAGGATTTGTGAGTTCTGCCTGGGCTTCAACCAAGCAACAAGGTGACGTCGTAAGAAAGGTCTAGAAAATTTTCTTCAAACAACCTTTGCAGCCATGGAGAAGGAGCAAGGCCCAAAATTGGTGTCGCCGTCAGAAGGACTGGGACAGTGAATTGTCCTTATCATGGCGCTCCTCATAGTCGAGCGATAAGCTGCATCGAATTCTATAGATGCTATGTATAACTATTTCCAAGCTAAATTTCTTGAGGTCTGAAACAAACATGCCCCATTTTAACATGCAAGGGTTAGGGGCAACCACCTCCCTTGGATCACTCCTGAACTTCTTGCATGTCAGAGGGCTAGGGATCAAATTTGGAAAACATAAAGCCACCATGCTCTCTCATGACTACGACATCTACTAGCCTTTGTGCAACAAGTGCACGAAAGCCACTCCTTAGCTAAATCTGACTACTTCTGCTCTACCTTTCAGTCCAACATTAATAAACCATCTGAATTTGGAAGGTAATCCACCTTTTTCCCCTCCCCAACCTCCTCCTTAAAATAAACAGTATTCAGGTTGCTGATCACGTTAGTGTTGCCACTGAATTTAATTCTTATTTCATCTCCTGTGCTTCTGCTCTCCTATCCTCTTGCCACCCCACCGTTAACCCCTCACCCTCCTCTCCCAGTCTACCTCTCCTTCTCCTTTTCTAGCATTACACCTACTGCCACCATGGAGGCAATATATGCCTTCAGTCCCTCCAAAAGCAGCTTGCCTGATGGTTTGGACCCAAAGCTGCTGTATCAGTCTGCTCCAGCTATCTCTGCTCTAGCATCTGACCTGCTTAACCGCTCTTTCGTCACAGCTTCTATCCCATCTGTCTGGAATCATGCCACTGTCCTTCCTCAGCCCAAGGGTGGTGACCTTTCCACACCTACTGTTAACCCATTTCTCTCCTTCCTACGCTCGCTAAGCTCCAAGCACATCTGGTTCTCTCTCAACTAACTTCCTATCTCTCTGACTCTCTTTTTCACTCCGTTCCAATCTGGTTTCTGGAAGAATCACTCCACCACTACCTCCCTGATTAGGCTCACTGACTCCATCCTCTCAGAGATGGACAATGGTCAAATCACATCTGCCATTTTTGTTGCCCTAGCAAAGGCTTTCGACACTGTCTCTCACACCCTTGCTTTAGATTCGCTGTCCTTGGCTGGCCTAACCGACTCTGCCACAATCTGGTCCAAAGCCTACCTAGTAGGTAGGATCCAGTCAGTCAGAATAGCGAAGCTGTACCTCCTCCTTCCCTATCAGCACTGGCATGTACCTCAGGGTTCCATGCTGGGCCATATCCTTTTCTCTCTTTTCCTAAATGACCTTCCCTCATTCTGCTCATCCACCTCAATCCACGTGTACGCCGATGATATGGTTCTCTTCACTTCAGGCCAGTCCCCCGTTGATGTCCAGACCAGTCTTTAGCATGACTTCAGTAAAGTTCAGCTCCCGTCAACTCTCCCTAAATGCCAAGAAGATAGTCTCAATGACCTTTGGCACTAGGCAGACTCTCTGCTCCCCTCCCTACGAACTTGTCCAGAAGATGATGATATTTTTTTCGGTAAATTGTACTTGCAGCGAAGTCCCTATTCTCTCCTTTGCCAGCTGCACACTGTATCCTATCTCCTGTTCGGCTAAGCTGCTCACATGACGGTTGTACTTCTCTGTTACATTGTGTTTGCATACAGTTGTATTTTATTACAGCACTACGATGTAAATTACTTTGTTATATTTTTGCACTGTTTAATCTGTCATGCTTCACTGTATAATTGTACCAATAGTTTTAATGTTGCTTTCGATGTATGTATTGTAAGTTTGTATGTTTATTCTCCCTATGACCCCCCCCGGGCACACTGGGAGACGAGCAACTTGTTGTTCAGTGTGCCTTTCCTGGTGAAACATTTCAATAAATAAGTATAAACATGGAGACAAAGAGCAGTCTGCTTCCCTGGCGAGATCCCAGTCACAGTTGAGAAAACAAGGTAATCTTACTGCGTCATCGCCAGCTCTGGCTGCGTTGATGACATCGCCCCGCCCCCAACAACGGCTGGGAAAACCAAGGTCGAGAGTCTGGCTTAGGCCGTGCTATACCTACTATGGACAGTACATACGCAGCTTGTCTGGCCAAGGCCAGTCATTGATATGTAGTCACAACCCCTGGCCTGGGCATTGTTGACTCTCAAGCTGTGCTGGCGTCATTTTCAAAGATGGTATGACATTCTGCCTGGCTTACCTATACAAGCAGTCATTCTGTCGTTGGGGCCCATAGGCACTTTTAACCTGTCGACGACGACTTTCAGCACACAGCAAATTCCTCCTCCTCAGCTGTTGCCATTGTCTCCGGGAACTTTAACAAGTGGTAGCTTAGGGGCAACATATAATTTGTTTCAGCTCAAGACAGCAAATGATACTGCCAGAGTAGCAGCTCATGCGTCTGTGACAGGCCTTTGCATCTGCTACTGTATGTGGCTTGGGACTTCGGGCCTTCTGGCTGTGGATCGTTGTATGGTGGTGATGAATTCCTGCTCTATGGACAGGAACTCCATTGTGACGAGGTGTCACTGGGTACTTTCTCACTTGGTTAACCACAGAAACACTAACTCTGTCCGGCTAACGACTGCATCATTTTCTAGTCCTTCCAGTTCGGTACTGCTTTAGACTCATAGATACATAGACAGTGTGGCAGATAAGGGCCCATAAGCCCACCAGTCTGCCCATTTAAGTTTGTAAGTTCAGTTTATGTTTTCCAGGAAGTCTGTTGCCCCTACCCTGACCTCAGAATTCCTTTATGTCTATCCCATGCATTCTTAAATCCGTGATTGTTTCAGCCCCCACCACTTTCCTCTGGCAGGGTGTTCCACTTGTCCACCACCCGTTCTGTGAAGAAATTCTTCCTCATGTTTCCTCTGAATCATCCTCCTCCAACTTCATCCCATGCCCTCTAGTCCTGGAACATCTTTTCGCTTAAAATAGTGCATTCCTGCACCCTGTTCCTCCTGTGAGATACTTGTATGTCTCTATCATATCCCTCTCCCTCCTCTCCTCCAGGGAGTACATGTTCAGTTCCTTCAACCTGTCTTCATAGGACTTGTGATGCAATCCATCGCCATCTTTGTTGCCCTCCTCTGAACCTTCTCTACCCTGTCTATGTCCTTCACGTAGGAAAGGGCTCCAGAACTGCACAGTGTACTCCAGGTGCGGCCTCACTAGTGTCTTGTATAGTGGAATTATGACCTCCCTTTTCCTGCTGGTGATGCCCCTGCCTGTCATCCCAGCATCCTATTTCTTTACCTGCTGCCTTGTCACACTGTTTCCTGCCTTGAGGTCATCGAAATGATAACTCCAAGATCCCTTTCCTGCTTGGTGCATGCTATATCCTCACCCCCAACTGATATATTGTGCCAGGGTTTTGTGCCCCCATATATATTATCTTGCACTTCCTTGCATTGAATTTCAACTGCCAAACCCTGACCATTCTTCAAGTTTCTGCAGGTCCCTTCTCATTCTGTCTACACCCTCTGGTGTGTCTACTCTGTTACAGAGCTTTGTGTCATCAGCGAACAGTGAAATTATGCCTTCTAGGTCCCTGCCAATGTCACTGATGAAGCTATTGAATAGTACCGGTCCCAGCACTGATCCCTGTGGTACCCCACTGGTCACTCTTCCCTCTGTGGAGTGACAGCCATTTCACCACCACCCTCTGTGTCCTGCTGCCCAGCCAGTTACCTACCCACCGCACTACTGTCCTGCCCACACCCATATTCCCCAGTTTGTGCAATAGTCTTGATGTGGCACAGTGTCAAAGGCCTTGCTGAAGTCCAAATAGGCCATGTCCACTGCCCTCCCTGATCCACCTCCTAGTCACCCAGTCAAAAATTCAATGAGGTTGGTCTGACATGACCTTCCCTGGTGAAACCATGCTGCCTTGGGTCCTGTGGTCCATTGACAACCAGATGTTCCACCAATCTCTCCTTCAGTAGTGCTTCCATGGTCTTCCCCACTCAAGGTGAGGCTGACTGGTCTATAGTTCCCCGCTTCCTCTTTGTTCCCACTTTGTATAAGGGGACTACATCTGCTATCCTCCAGTCTTTGGGTACCTTCCCTGTTTCTAGTGATCGGCTAAACAGGATAGCAAGAGGTTCAGCCACCACCTCTCTTAGTTCTTTAAGGACCTTGGGGTGCACCACAACCAGACTCGACCAGAGAGTGTGGTTTTATAGAGAAGTTTAAGTTTTAAAGCAGCAGTACTTGTTAGTCTTGAAAAAAAACTAATCATATAGTTGTTTTTTTTTGTTTGTTTTTGGCAAAAATGCATTTCTGACAACCTAAGATTCATGCTCCAGTATATTTTTGTTTTCTCAGATGTTGAGACTTATTTTATAGCTGATTTTGTAACTAATGACTCGCGTCATTAAAGATGGCTGCCATTAGCCATTTTAAAAATCTCTTCCGCTGGTGTTACTCGTTGAATGTACATGCTAGAGTAATGCTGTAGTTGTATTAGGATGGTTCTTCCACATGTTTCTGATAGTAAGCTGAACACAATATTAATGGACATGGGAGCGTTTATAAATTTCAAGACCCACTTCTTTTTAAAAAAAAAAAATAAACTTATTTTGTAAACTTTTAGCAGACACAAGGCAGATAAAAACATTTTACAGTATTCTTCTGGAAATATTCAGAATGATAATGTGCAATCCCAATACAATTGGTCATACAGTGCCATCATCTTTTTTGTCTGTAAGATAGTGGATGGTATTCATTCTCATGAGAAATATATATACTGATTAGGAGCTGAGTAAATTTCTGAGGTAACACTAATTGAATGCAGATCGTCTCCCATGCCCACTAAGGGGGTCAGAGGAGATGCCCACTTTAGAATAGGGGCCGGCCTGGCATCTCACAACCAGGGTCTCATGGGACCAGATCTGGATGAGACAAGGCCACATGTAAGAACTATATGGTCCATCTGTTCGTCAGTGTGTTTCCACCCCCAACTCTTTTTTTCTCTGGTCATTGTCCCAGGAGCCTCTCTCAGGCATCCAACCTTGCTCCTGCCCTGCATGAAGTCCCCTCCTACCATACCTTCCTCTCCCCACCCCGCCTCGTAGCTGGCACCCCTAGCTTAACCCCTCTGGGGTGGGGCCCCCTCCTACCTTGGGCTCTCACACATAGACTCCAGCTGCAGATGTGGGCAGGCGGAGGATCTGCAGTCGGCAGAGTCGGACCCAGATGTGGGCATGAGAGTTAGTGCCCGTCATACCTCTGGAACAGGGTTTCCATTTTCTCCTTGTTTTCCCCTCACTTGCGTGGGCACCCCTGGCGTCATGCACACAGCAATCCTGCCGGCGTCAGCCACGCTGATTTGTGCTGTCTGCACACTGCAGCACCCCCGATCTCCACCGGGAGCTGCTGGTGCGCCGGACAAACCTCAGCGCCCCCCCGAGAGAGGAGAGCTGTCCATCAGATGCTCAATCCTCTCCGGCCCCTGCCGACCCCCATTGACCCGGGCTTGTTCCTGAACCCGGGTTGCCGGCGTGGCGCGAGGTGTGGCGTCCAGTGCCTCAACCCTCGGCGCCACCGGGCCGGCCCTGTTCGTCAGTGTTGTTGCTGTGTTTTGTAATCTGGTTGTCATACTTTCCATCTTGTATATCTCATAGATCGCATTTTCCCAATTCGAGATACTAGGGAGTCTGGTTTAAGCCACAGTCATGTTATTTTCTTAGCTGGCCCAGAAGTATATTAAGAGGTAGATAGCTTGCTTATCCGAAAATGCTTAGAGTAGTGGAGTAATAGGGCTATCTCTGGCATTAGGAGGCCTAGTGTGGGAATATTTTCTGTAGTTGATCATCTACTGTTTTCAAAATGGTTCCAGAACAGGGCGCATAGCCATGGTGTGTGGCCACTTCGTTCCACATTTCCTCCGGCGGACAGATCTCCACTAGTGGAAAATTTGGCAGTGATCTGGGGTGTGTGGAAATATCTGACTGCTATTTTCCAGGAAAAATCTCTCCATGTGTAGGAGGAGGTGGTTTTGTGCTGTTGCCTCCAAATGTTAACCCAGTCTCTCGGGTTAAGATCAAGCATCAGCTTTGCTTCCCAGTTAAACTAAGACCCCACATCTTGGTTCAGGAATGAAAGAAAAAAAGAAAAATGTGTATCTTGATATTTTTGCCAGCCAAACCTTATTACTTATAAAAAAAAATGTGCATTGTTACTAACAAATATTGTTGCTTTAAGAAGATAGGAAAGGTATTGTAGCTCATGATTTTCTCTAGTATCTCTACCATAGAGCCACACCCACTCCTCTCCCCTGGATTTTGAACTACATTGTGGCATTTCCAAGGGAACTGACCATCAGTGCTCTCTGTCATTGCAGATGCAAGTCATCTGCTTGGTTTCCTTTTATGGTAGAATTGAGAGGTTGTCACCCTAATAGGGTCCCGTCGTCATCTGTGCTTGGTCAGGTCCAGCAATTGCTTTTAGATAGATGTTGTTCTCCTTTACCCGGGGGAGTTGAGTGATGTGTAACCTTTCTCTCTTGTGGAGACCTCTCATTGAGCTGGAGGTGGTTCATGCCCCACTGCTGGCGGGTTATGTACTGCCTATTTCATGCAGGGTTCAGCTATAGTCCGCACACTTCATATTTTTCTCTTCAGACCCCCCCCCCCCGTTTTTGTGTCTGGCTGGGTCTGTATCTGCGGTGTGGAGGCAGTATAGTGTAGTGTTTAAGCATACTGAGCTGCAAACCTGGAGAACTGGGGTTTGAATCCCACTGCGACCACTTACATACTGTGTAACCATAAGCAAGGCCACTGATTACGGTGATTAAAACAATTAAATTCCATTTTCAAGACTTAAGATTCCAGAATTTCACCGGTGATTGTTACTCTAATTTCCGGATTTTACCGGGATTCTGCTATTATTCTTTTTATGTGCATAAATAATCGGAATTAAAGAAGGCTTAATATACAGAGCATTGAATAAAGCAAACTGAAAATAGTACAGGAAGCAATTAAAAGAAAAACACACTTTTGTAGATTTACTGATCTGATAGAAAATGCCAGAGTCCATGAAATCTTTGTTTTACCGGTCTTCAGGCAGCCTAATTCGAATTTTACGGATTTTCCTCAAAACCGAAAAACAGTGGCCTTGACCATAAGCAGTTCACTTAACTACTATACTCCCAGACGCACCTGGAAATGAGCCTCAGCTTAGTGTCTCTTTTCTTGGCCAAAACTATAAAATAAATAACATTTTGCAACCTCAAAGGTAATGGCGTACATTTTGCCTTCACACCCAGCCAGGCTTAACTTTCAAGTGTTTAAAATATGCCTTTTTTCACCTGTATTTTCTGTTTATGCCCCCTACCTGTCTCCAGCTTCCCTCTCCTTCAGGAATATCTGTGAGACACTTGACCCCCAGGTTGGGAGAGACTGGGAATATTTTACTTGGTATAGCGCAGCAAACAGAAAATACTACACAATTTTCTTTTACTGCTGCATAAAATTATTTATATGTCGCAGTCACTTGCTTTATATAAAGGGATCAGAATAACCACTTGGTGGTGTACCACTCGAGGCAGTATAGCACAGTGGTTTAAGGCTCTGAGCTGCAAATCTGGTGACATCCAGCAGACAGACCAGACCTGGGTTTGAATCCCACAGCTTCCACTTGCATACTGTGTGACCCTGAACAAGTCCTTAACTTCCTGTGCTCCCAGGTGGCACCTGTGAAAAAGCTTTCAGCTTAGTGTGCTACTCCTGGTTGAACAAAAAAAAAAACTTGTGTGCCTATCCCAAACACCCAGTTTTCCACAGGGACAACTATTTTTTTATTTCTCTGGTGAAAAAGCATCAGCATGCACTAGGACACAGGAGATGCTGCCACCTATAAGGTTGGGCTGTGGACATACCAACATTATGGTGTTCCATGTTGAGAGATGTCCAGTCTACCCAACGTCCTATGATGGCCTCTTCTGTGCGGTCGGCAGTTTCATCAAGCGCATGTGCAATTGCTAGTCTGTCTTTTGCTTTTTGTACTGAATAACTGAGTAGCAGCCTGAGACTAGCTCTTGTTCTCAAGCAGCAGAGATTTGGGGATGCAAATTAAAATGCTTTTAGGGTTGTCTGCTAAGATTGGAGTGTATAAGCCTAAGTGAAATCCATTGTAAGGGCTAGAAAACCATATTTGAAAGCCCTTTTCGGGGGAGGGGAACGACTCCATATTTAGTGATGAGTGGAACTTAAACGTCCCCCGTCGAAGCAGGAAGGGCTCCAGAGACAGGAAATGGGGAAGCTGGTTAAAAGTGTTACTAAGTAGGAGGAGACTTTGTGTCTGGGCTATACACAACAGCAAAGGGAGTTGATCGGCTAGTCAGAACAGAGCAAAAGGGAGTTAGTTAAGGGCCCTTGTGATTGCTACTACTGAGCAGAAGGAAATTAAAAGCCCTTATCAAGGCTGTGAACTTGGGGTTAGGCATACTGGTTAAGTCATTTTTCAGGGCCATGTATCAGCCAGTGGGTAATATTTAGTACACCTTTTTAGAGTGCTTTACAATGGGCACCATAAGCCCTTTTCAGGGCACTGTACTAGCCAGGAGGCACACTAGCTATTGGCTTGTATTCGGAAACAGAAATGTAAAATTAGTAAATAAAAAAAATAGCAGGACAGGTACAAATTCTGTGAGACTGTCAGAATGAATATTCCACCTGTCCCTTGGATAGCCATCCACACAAAAATGATTTCTAGGAGCGTGGATACAGTTTTTGGCAATTCTTCTGGAAGTACTGATTTGCCAGATGTCTTGAGGCTGTCCTTACCTTGAGGGGAGTGCCCTGCCCACTGCAGCAAGAAATGTAAGCAGCTCCAGTCATGGGACCGGGAGAGTTGAGATCCTCATGATCCCTTCCCTCTCCTGACTTCTCGATTGTGTTTAAGGACCCTTCACTTGAGAGCTCGTCAGTACCCCTGTCATGCTTGCTGACCTAGATTCCAGTCAAGCAGGCTGTGGAGATTTTCCTTGAGCCTGTCGACCGGCTGACTGTTGCATGAGGTCAAAGATTCAGTCTCTGACACCGGTGCTCCCAGTCCTCACTCTGGAGGACGTGACCCAGTCAGTGTCCTGAATGGATCACCTCGGGAGATGCCTCCAGTGGTGGTCTGGCCTCCTAAACCTGTCCTCATAAAAATGGCCAGGCATGTGGTGTACCACAACCAGCCGGAAGGCTCTTCTCATCATTGACCATCTGGTCGACAGTCAAGGTCTCTGTAGGGGCGCTCTCAATCTCACCGCTTGACCAGGAGGTGTCACCATCAATGCTTCTCATCCTCAGGTAAGAGAGGTATCGCGTAAGATACACTGGTGCTACAAGGAGCTTCTCTGGCCACAGTGGGCCATTGCAGGGCTGGGTAGAGTAGGGCTGTACCCCCTAGCCCTTCAGTCACCTGTCAGCCACCAGTGATGCCCTTGCAGATCCATGCCTTGCAGATGCTTCCTGCAACTGCTTCTCCACTGCTGTGGGTGAGCCACCACCACCACATCCACAGATGGGCGCTCCAACCAAGGAGGCTTTGTCAGCAACCAGCTTGCCAGGCCAGTTGTTGGTGAAGGTCACCCAGTCAGAGGATACTTGGGTGGTCCACGGAAAAAGCGGTCAAGGGCTGTTTCTTAGGAGTCCTTGGATAACTTTGACCAGTTGTCCATGGCCTCTTCTAGGATTCGCATCCTTGACCAGGTCTCGGTTGAGGAGCTGACCACCGACCATGGGCCGGTGTAATTCAGAATTCTTATCCAGTTAATATTGGAGTCCATGCATATCCCTTTAGAGCTAGTCCAGAAAAGGGTCAAGTACCCTTTCACAGACCTTTTGGACAGGGATGATTACCCAGTGGTTGCCTTCAGCACTCTAGCCTGGAGATGGGGTTCCCTTTTCTCTGTCAGTCCCCTAGTCTAGTGATGATGACTGACGCCACCTGTTCCAGGTAGGGTGCCTATCTGGACCCCTTCTGAACTCAGGGTAAATGGTCCCCTTCGGACACAGTTCTACACAGCAACACTGGAGAGTAGGGCTGTTCTGTTTGGCCTACAGGCCTTACCTGTTCTCCTTTGGATCGTAAGTCATTGATCCATATGGACAACATTTCAGTGATGTACATCATCAACTGCCAAGGTGGGGTTCACTCTTATCCCCTTGAAGGAGGCAGTACGGGTTTGTCAGTGTGCCGTGGAGCACCAGCATGTTCCTGACGGCAGTCTTTCTGCCAGGTACCCTCAATGCCCTCTCTGATCACCTGCAGGGTCCCAGGCACTGTGCCACAAATGGGAGTTGTTGGACTCCATTGTGGGCGACCTCTTCATTAAGTGGGGTTGCCTGGGTATCAGCCTCTTTTCATCTGCATACAACGCAAAACTGTGGCATCTAGGGCCTGGAGTTTTTTGGCAAGACGTCCCTCTCTTGGAAAGGGAGGTTCATGTATGCATTTCCTCCATTCCTTCTGATACAGAGGGTTCTGGTTAAGTTGCAGGCAGAGTCTGCCACCCTGATCCTGGTGGCCACAAACTGGCCTGGACAGATTTGGTACACTCTGCTCCAGCTGTTGGCAGTGGAACCTCCTGTCCTGCTCCGTCTGTGGATGGGATTTCTGTTGCAGGAGCAGGGCTGTCTGGTGCATCTGAATCTTTGATCCCTGCCCTCCATGCTCGACTCCTGAGGACTTTGAACTCTCCCACTTTGAGGTATCGTCCGTAGATGCTGCTGTTCGACTGGCAGCTCGCAAGCCATCTGCTAGGTACATCTTCTCTCAAAACTCAGAACATTTTAGTTTGGTATACTGCCCATCGGCTAGACCCCTTCTTTGTGTCCAGTCAGTCACATTATGCATTACCTATTGTCCCTTATGGACACTGGCCTAGGATATTCCTCCATTAAGGTTCACTTGGCTGCATTGTTGTATTTTCATGCCCTCACCGATGGCAAAACAGTGGCCCAACTTGAGGTTTCCGGCCGGTTCATGAGGAATTCTGCTTCTCGCCCCCGAGTCAGAGATCCGGTTGTGGTGTGAGACTTTAACGTGGTTCTAGAGACCCATACTGCACCTTCCTTGAGCCTGCTGCTACTTGTGAACTGTTTCCTCTTTTGGAACACATTGTTCCTCATGGCCATAATGTCTGCTAGACATATTTCTGTATTGCAAGCTCTGGTTGTGGAGCCTCCTTATCTTGTTTTCCACAAGGATCAGATTACCTTGCATACCAGTCCTTGTTTTCTGCCAAAGGCCAATTCTGAATGTACACTAAATCAGACTGTTGACCTTCTGGTTTTCTTCTCAGCTCAGACAGATAGTGGGAACATAGTCTCCACATTGATGATGTCTGATGTTATGTTGGTATCTTGATAGTAACCAGGAATGTTGGAAATCCTCTCCAGCTATTTGTGGCTTTTGCCCCAGGTTGATGGGCTTCCCAATTTCTAAGCAGGGACTTTCCAAATGGTTGGCCTGCTACATTAATTTCTGCTACCAGAAGTGCGTGGCAGCTTCCTGGTCCTCTCCATGCTCACTAAACCCATGGAGTGGATACTTCCATGGCATGTGTTCACATTGTGTCCACTGCTGACACCTGTGCTGCTGCCATTTGGAGTACTGTTCACACATTTACTAAACATGGTCTGGACATCAGCTCTCGTAGATTTGCCAGATTTGGCCTCTCAGTCCTGCAAGGCTTCCTTACTCGGGGGTATTTATATCCTTCCTCCCTCAGTGCTTTGGTGCTGCTTGGGAATCATTCCATGATGTGGCTCAATGGAGGGAGATGTCCTTGAAGAAGATAGCAGAGTTACTTACCATAGGTGTCTGGTGTTTATCCTGCCTGCTCTTGTATGCTAGTTCTTCTATTACGCCTGATTTCAGCATTATAATGCTCAGGTTTTCATATCCTCTCCTGTATACCTGGTTTGGATTTGGTTGCCTTAGCCCCTACGGTCCGATGATCCTCCAAGCTTGCGGGAATTGAGGCATGATGGGGCCACCCACATTACTATAGGTAGCAACAATTAATGTCAACATCGGCAGCCATAGCTAGCAAAAGTTTCCTGGTGATCCTGACGCCAACAGCTTACAGTTCTGTGATGTGGCTCAGTGGAGGAGATTCTCTTGTAGATCTGCTCTAACGATAAGTAACTTTTTAAAACATTTTTGCTGGTTCCATTGCAGTTCCTAGTACCAGGAAAGCTGCAGTTTTAACTGGTCCCGGTTTCAGGTTCTTGGTTCCAAATCAAATAAAAATTGTTTAAATTGTGCATCATTTTTAAAACTGTTCTACTTGTTTCACCAGTAGAACCCATAATCAAATTTTTCTTTTCCTTCCCATCAAATTGGCATGATCAGAAGGCCTAAAAATAAAACTAGGTCTACAGAATTTAAACAGTTTTAATCCTGTAAACATTGGTTAGCAAATGCAGACAGTCACAACCTTTTATTTGATAGAAAGGGTGGTGACGAAGTGGAACAAGCTTCCAGAGATGCAGGTCAGTACAGAGTGGAGACTTTCAAGAGACAAAGTGACAGACATAAGGGGCTGAAGGTGGGGGAGAGATAGAGGGATGGACATGAACCTCTAGAGGGCATGTACTACCAAACAGGGCACGCTAGATAAGACCATAAGGCCACCTTCTGTGCCTGGCATTGGTGCTGCCTGCTGCAGTAGTTCTAGTTTCTCACATGGTCCTAGAACCTCCAGCCCAAGACCAGTGAATGTGACTCTTCGGTGGAGATACTCAAGATCAAGAACTACACTCAGTGAGACTCCATGAGTGACACATTCTGAGTCCCTGTTATAGACAAAATGAAAACTAGAATTAGGTACATAAGCAATAAGACACGACAGGGTGTGCATGGAACATATTTTACCACATGGCCAAGGGTGTAATAAGGCACAGGCCTTGGCGAGTAGTTTTAAATTTCATGCGGTGGTAAAATATGGTCCATGCACACACCTGGAGTGTCTTATTGCGCTTATAAAATGGGATCCTATCTTTATTTTACTTTTTACCAATAGAAAAAACATAATTGCATGTAGAAATGTTCCTAATCTATGATAAAATAGTCCTTTCACGGACATTGTTTTAATATATTTGCATATCCATCTACAGTTAACAGTGCACCCTCCACTCAAGGTCCATTAAGTTTCAATGCTGCAGTTTCAGTAGACCTATCAACTTTATTAAATTTGGTAAATTAATTTAATTAAACTCACAGCTTCTGCTGTCGAGATGATAATAGTAGTTGAATGACTACTGCCAGGCTGTGTGCACCCACCCGTATATCTCACGACTGCATGAAATTACCCAAAAAGCGATAGTTGCAGAGCTACAGCTCACTCACTCACTCTTTCCCTCTCTGAATAATGTTGTGAAGCGTGCCTCTCTACCTAGTTTGAACCCGGACATCAGCCGCCCACTTCATGGTGGCTGCCTGCAGACTCTGAAAGTCTGCTCTTTGCTAGTGTCCTCCATCCCGGCTCTCTGTGAGAGTGACTGTGCGTGTGTGTGTGTGTGTGTGTGTGTGTGTGCTGCTGAACTCGACGGTTTCCTGTGTTTCTGTGGCAAAGCTCGGACCGAGTAGGAGCCGTGCGAGTGCAATGTAAAATAAATTGGAGAAGGGTGAGATAGTAGCTGACTGCAGAATCTGCCTTTCTGTATAGACTGTTTCTTTCGTTCTCGAATGCGATCTGGTTTGTTATAGGGTTAAGTGCAGGGGAGCAGTAGCGAGGAAAAACAGTGGCGGCATTTTCAAATGCCGACATTCTAAAGCTTAGTGATTTTTGTCTTTTCACTGCCTTCCTTTTTTTAACCCATGCATGGAACATATTTCATGCATGGTGAGGTAGGTCTCCGATTGGCTGGTTTAGCCTACCCATTTTATAAACTAAAACATGCACTGTGGGACTGTGATAAATCCTCTCCAGTCTGGCAGCAAGTGCAAAATGCGCTGGACCCTGTGCTGGGATTAGAAGATGCCTTTACAGCGGAAAGATGTCTCATTGGATTAAGAGTAGAATCCCTAATGGGCCACAGAAAACATCACGTCACTATTATAGCTGTCAGAATCTTTTGTTCTCCCCATCCACAGTCATTATCCCCCGATTAAGCTTTTGCAAGGAACAGCCTTTGTTTCACGTGTTGGAACTTACTTTATTGTAATGTTATGAAGTCTGGGAGTCTGGAACATGGCGGACACTGTGCAGTATTAAGTAGGCGGTGCGGCGCCTCACTTTCACTCTAAATGGAATCTCACTAGCGTCTGCAATGTTTCAGACTCAGACTTTAACGATAAAATGAAGTAAAAGTTCAACACGTAAAACTAGTTATTACAAAACATGTGAGGGGAGGGCTGCTGCAATTGGACAGATTTCCCCTTTTTTTTTTTAAATCATGTTATGCTTTGGCTAAATCAGAGAGATTCACACTCATGAATGGCACTAAGAGATGTTGCAGGCCTTACACATGGAAACGAGAATTGACGGCAGATAAGGACCGCTGGCCCACCCAGTCTGCCCATTTCTCTACTCCAATGGATAAGCTGCAGATCCTAGTTAACCAGCAGCCTACTTCTTCCTACCCCCACCCCCTAGAATTGCCTTATGACTGTCCCATGCATGCTTGAATTCCACCACTGTTTTTGACTCCACAACCTCCTCCGGAAGGCCGTTCCATGCATCCACAACCCTCTCTGTGAAAAAATACTTCCTTAAATTACCTCTGAGCCGCCTCCCCCCCATCTTCAAATTGTGCCCCTTGTTCTTGCACACCTCTTTTTTTGAAAGATGCTACCCTCTTGGACTTTGTTGATTCCCTTGAGGTACTTGAAAGTTTCTATCATGTCCCCCTCTCCCTCCTTTCCTCGAGGCTATACATATTAAGCTCCTTTAGTCTCTCTTCATATGTCTTCCGGTGCAGACCCTGCACCATTTTAGTTGCCCTCCTCTGGACAGCTTCCATCCTGTCTGTCTTTGGAGATTGGGTCTCCAAACTGCATGCAGTACTCAGATGGGGTCTCACCAGCTGTCTGTACAGAGGATAACTTCCTGTTTTCTACTGGTGATGCCTCTCCCTATGCATCCCAGTATCCCCCCAGCCCTCCTTGCTGCCCTCTCACATTGCTTGCCCACCTTTAGGTCATCTGATATGACTACCCCCAGGTCCCTTTCCATTTTTCTTGTTAGTATCTCACCCCCCACTGTGTACTCTTCCCCTGGGTTTTAGTTTCCCAGGTGCATTACCTTGCACTTCTTAGCACTGAATCTAAGCTGCCATACATTTGACCATTCCTCTAACCTTGCCAAGTCCCTTCTCATCCTTTCCACCCACCTTGTGCATCAACTCTGTTGCAGATCTTTGTGTCATCTGCAAAGAGACATACTTTCCTTCAGTCCCTCTGCAATGTAACATAAAGACATTGAAGAGGACGATCAAATACGAACCTCACGGTACCCACTAGTAACCCACTTTCTTCAGAGTGGACTCCATTTACTATTACTCTCTGTGTCCTATTCTCCAGCCAATTCTTTACCCAGGCTGTCATTTTGGATCCCACTCCCAGGCTGGCTAACTTCTATATTAATCTTTTGTGTGGGACTCTGATGTCTTGCTAAAGTGTAGGTAGGCCATGTCCACAGCCCCTCCCTGATCTACTACTTTGGTCACCCAGTCAAAGAAATCTATCAGATTCGTCTGGCATAACCTTCCCGCTGTGAATCCATGCTGCCTTGGGTCCTGTGCCCCTCTGGCCTCTAGATACTCGACAGTTCTTTCCTTCAAAAGTGATTCCATCAATCTTATCTGTGTCAGTCTTCACCATTCATCACATATGGGTACTGGCTGGAGATCAGGACCCAGGAGTTTTTTTTTTAAGGGTAGGCGGGCCGACACAGCATCGGCTGCCCTCGAGGCCGACGTACTGCGTGGCGCTCGAGGATTGGCCGTTAGGCTGTGTCGACTCCGCCTGCCTACCAGTTCTTAGTCTCCGGCCGTCTAGGTCGCCTCGTGGGAAGCTAACTGAAGAAAAATTTTAGGCCTTTCAGTCTTTCGTTCGACAGTCCGTCGGTTACCTGCTAGTTCTGGGTTCTGCCTCTACTCGACGTTGCCGGTAAGATCTTTCCTTTTTATTTGAAGTATTGCTACGTCGAGTCTGTTTTGGTGTTTTTTTCCGTAGGTCATGTCTCGGTCGGAGGGCAAGAAGTTTTCTAAGGCGGGTCGGCCCCCTATGCGTCGGTGCCCGTGCAGCCGCAAATATTCCGTTACCGACCAACATGACCGGTGTCTCGCGTGTCTTGGCCCGCTTCATGACATGGATTCGTGTGAAGCCTGCTTCTCCATGGACCGCCGTGTCCTCGAACAGCGCGCGTGGAAAGTGGGGCGAGCTCCGTAACCCTCGGGGGTAGGGTTCGCTTTCGTCGGGCCAAGCCCGCTCTCTCGGCCTTTCCTCCGGGTCCCTCCGGTTCTATCACGGACCGAGGAGGAGGGCCTCTGCTACTTATAGCCTGGCCATTCTTGAGACTGCTCCCGTGGCGCGGGAGGCCCGTCCGCTTCCTCCGGGAGGCGGGCGGGAGCGCCCGCCATGGCAATCGCCCCGCCGAAGTGAAAGCTCTCCAGTGTCACTCCTGCAGTTCGGAAGGCCGGGTCAGCGCCGTCCTCGATGCAGTCGGTCGGTGCCATGGGAGCCTTGATGCCGTGGGCCCTGTTGGGCGCCATTCGCGCACCAACGCTGCTCGCGGCGCCATGGGACAAGACCCGGCGTTGTCTTTTGCTGTGTCTTGGCTTGGCGCCGAGGTTGACGCAGCGCCCGTGTCTGCGTGGTTCAGCGCCGTGGGAGCGCCTTGGCGGCGGTCAGTGCCGTCCTCGGCGCCGTGGGTTCTCTCGGTGCTGCTTGCGGCGCCAAGGGGCGATCGGCGCCGTGTTGACACTGATCCGCCACTGGGGCTGTCGACGCCCGCTGGTCCTCGGTGCCGCTCACGGCACTGAGGCACCTGGCGGTGTCGTGGGCGCCGAGGCTGTTGCTGGGGCTGCCGTTGGCGCCGTCTCTGTCCCTGGTACCGCCCCCGGTGCTAGCGGACTTGAAGGCGCCAGCGGCTGGCCTGGCTCTGGACCTTTGGCCTGAGCTGCCTGGCGCCTTCTGTGAGCCCGCCCAGCGGGGTGCTGAGGCGTGGGGCTACTTCAGCCACTGCTTTAGCTGCCGGGCCTTTGGCAAGGTCGGTTTCGCCCGCCCTCCTACTGTTTGGCTCAGGCCTCAGACTCTACCTCCTCGGGTCGGAGTCGGGCTTAGAGTCAGGCGCATGATCACACCTTCGGGGTTGTCTGCAGAGGAGGCGACCAGTGGTCTCGTCGACGAGTCATAGTCGGCCCCCTACTGAGGGCGTCAGGTAGTCTCAGAGGTTGGGGTCAGTGGTCCTGACCAGCAAGCAGTGGTGCATGCCACCATTGCTCTGCAACCTGGCCTTGGGGTTTCCTCCACCCTTCGGTGGTGGTACCCCTCCAGTAGTGTGTCTTGATCGCCCAACTTTGGGGCCCATCGAGAAGCCTACAGGAGGGGGTGCTGCGCCCTGGGTCTCCCCCCGGGTGCAGCCCAGAGCTGCCAGCTACCTAGGCTGGCCCTCTGGGGGAGGACCCTCTCGGACTCTGAGGGGTCGGGGTGTGGGGTCATGCGCCGGCCTTTCTCTGGGGTCCACCGGGCCCTGGGACAGAGAGTGCTGACTCCACCCTTCCCTTCCGGTTCCTTGGAGGGTCCCATTCTTTTGAGGCAGGGGACCGTCCTTCTGGACTTTTACGTCCCCGGTCGCCTCACTGGGGGGATTCTTCTGGGCGCAGCCTAGGCAGTACCAACGTGGTTGTACAGCTGTCGGCTGCAGAGTCTTCCGGGGCACCCTTCTCGGGTGCTCATGGTCCGCTCCCTAACCCTGGCGGAGGTCAGCTGACTTCTTTTCTCGGCTCTGCCCCATCCCTCTGCCGCATTCTCCAGCACTCCCAGGCATTCTTGGTCCTAGCTGCCCTCTCACCTGGGAGCAGTTCAGAGCGGTGGCTGCTTGGTTCCCTGCCTACGTTAGGGCCATGGACAGCCAGGTTTTCCAACCTCCCCCCGTGCAGCCACCCTCGGAATGCATGGTGACCTCCAGCTCCTCATCCCCCTCTTCTGGGGGAGAGGAACCACCTGTCCATATCTCCCGAGCCGCTGATCTCTGAGTACCAGCGCTTCCTCGTGAGGATGATGGAGGACCTTCACCTTCGCCTGTCTGTTAGCAATCCTGAGCCTCTGGGCGCCTGCCTTTCTAGGCGATTTTGGCGGGGCCACCCTTGTGGTGCCGCCCTGGCCTGCTCCCTTTCGGGAGGCGTCCTTGCGTTTCTGGCAGAGGCCCTTCTCCGGAGTTCCTGCCCCATGGGACCTCAGCCAGAGGTATTGCGCTCCCCCAGAGTCTCCAGGTTCTATGCCTCATTCGCAGTCCGGCTTGACGCACCTGGATACCCCTGATGGGCTTCGCGCCCTCCACCATGACCGGCCCCCAGATCAAGACTCCTCGGATTTTGATTTCTGGGGCAGGAGGACCTTCTACTCACGGTTGCTTCTCTCCATTTCTGCTCACCAGGCCCACTATGCAGCCTACAACAGGTTCTTGTGGTCCGACTAGGTCAGATCCTAGCTGCTTTGCCTGACTCTGGAGCAAACCAGACAAGCCATCCGCGCTCTCTGCACGTGGCCAGGAGCTAGCAAGGCACCAAGCGAGGGCATCTTATGACGCCAACGAGGTAGCTACCAGGGTCGTAGGGACAGCGATCTGCACTAGGAGGTCGGCGTGGCTTCGTCTTTCCCGGCTGTCACCCTTGGCCCGGCGTAGGGTGATTTGCTCCGCCCACCAGGGAACCTACCTCTTTTCCCATAGGGCAAGACAACATTTGTCGGGGCAACTTCCTTCCCCCTCCGAGGGGACCCCGTCTCGCTCTCCCCACTCTCGGGCCTCCTCAGGCCCGGAAGGTTCCCCCACTTAGTGTGTCACCCACTGAGGGCTAAGGGACTCTGTCCCTTAGGGTGTAATGAATCAACCCCCTTCGGGGGGCTTGGTACTCACCCATATGTGATGAATGGTGAAGATTGACACAGATAAGATATGAAAGTACGTACCTACGTGGTATGATCTTTCTGTGTATCTTCACCATTCTTCTAATCCATCACCATCCGCTGGGGCCTCAGTCTCTGGGTCCCCTCCTATGTGCTCCCCTCTCTTTTAGAGCAGGGTAAAGTAGGGACACACAGGGGGTATTCTCCTTAAGGTACAGCTCGGCGGCACCCCTTCTCTACTGCATGTCTCCACCCGTTGGGGTGAGGTTAGTAGTTGCCCTCCTCCTGTTCTCTTTCTGATTTCCATCACACTGTTTTAAAAAAAAAAAAAAAAAAAATTTCCTTTTTTTCGCCAAACATCTTTCCTGAGAGAATATTAAGTCCCTGTACTCTGTCCTTCTCCAGAATAGCCGACTCTGCTTCTGGGGTATTTGCCAGTTATTCTGTGCCTTGAATTCTGGCAGAGAGCTTTGCTACTCCTTGCAGTTCCTGTATGATCTGGTGACGGACAAGGGTCTTGGATACCTTGTTACCTCTCACTCTCTACTAAATTTCTCCCCTCCCTTCCCTCCCTTCCTCCGCTTCCAGAGATTGGGGCCCCTACCCAATCCCCTTAGTCTCTTCTCTTCTTCGCTGTCCTCTCAGTCGTTATTTCTCCTTTAAGTTCAGTTTCCCTTCCTTTTCTGTCCCTTGGACTCTCTTGTCCCACCCTCCATCCCTTCCTCTTACCTCTCCGTGACTCAGAACTGGTAGGCAGGCGGAGTCGACACAACCCTAGCGCCCAATCCTCGGCGCCCACTGATACATTGGCCTCGAGGACGGCCGATGCTTTGTCAGCTCTGCCTACCCTTTTAAAAAAAAAAGCTCCCGCAGGGTCCTGATCTCCGGCCAGTACCCATATGTGATGAATGGTGAAGATACACAGAAAGATCATAATTACGGTAGGTACGTATTTTCATTTTTCCCTATCACTGAGTTTAAACTAACAGGTCTGTAGTTTCCTGCTTCTGCCTTGCTCCCACTTTTGTGAAGGAGAATCACATCTGCCCTTCTCCAGTCCTCGGGTACCACCCCATCCTCCCATGATTTGTTAGAGGGTAGTCAGTGGTGTCACTAGTTCTACCCTTAGTTCTTTAGATTCTGGGATGAATCCCATCAGGCCCCATTGCTTTGTCCACCTTCAGTTTTAAAGTTCTTTCAGAACCCTTTCTTCTGTAAATGGGCTGGTATCAACTTCTGTATCCAGAGTGGTTCTATTGTTTGTTTTAGGTACTTCTTCCTCTTCATTTGTAAATACTGAGCAAAAATATTTGTTTAGTATCTCTGCCTTTTCACAGTCACCCTCTGCCCACCCACCCCCCTTTATTAAGCCTCACTATCCCTCCCTTGGTCTTCCTTCGCTCCCTGATGTACCTATAAAAGGTTTTATCCCCCTTCTTAACTGAGTTGGCTATCTTTTCCTCGGTTTGGGCCTTTGCTGTTCTGACTGCCTTCCCAGCTTCCTTTTGCTTTAACTGATACAGTTCTCTGTCCTGCTCCTTCTGTGATTCCTTGTACTTCCGAATGCTTTCTTTTCTCTTGAACCTTCACTGCCACTTCCTTTGAGAACCATAGTGGTTTCTTACATCGTTTTGTTTTGTTTATTTGCTTCACACAAAGGCTTGTTACCTGTGATGGCAGTTTTATTATTCCCATTGTTCTTCCACCCTCCTTCCTGCCCATTTGCTAGTGCATTCCTTAGGCACTCACCCATTTTGCAAAGTCAGCCCTCCTAAAGTCCAGTACTTTTGCCTTTGTATGGCTTGACTCTATTGCTGTGTTTATTGTGAACCATACTGTTCGATGGTCGTAGTTCCCAGATGGCTACCCACTTCTACATCTGTGATCCTCTTCATCTCCATTTGAGAGAACCAGGTCTAAGATTGCTCCTCTCGAGTGGGTTCCAATACTAGTTGTCTAAGGCATGCCCCTGTAGGGCATCTAGAATAACCCACTCTTGAAGTGGCTGCTGCAGCTGCACTCCAGTTAACATCTGGCATATTCAGATCACCCATCAGCAATATCTCCCTTTTTCTGTCATTCTAAGTATACTTTCTATCATTTCCTTGTCCATTTCCTCCCCTGAGAGGGGTCTATACTAACCCTGTGCGGATTGTGGTGCCATTGCCTGTCTCCAAATTGACCCACAGTGCTTCTTCTCCTCCCTGTTTACCCTTTTCTTCTGTTGCTTTGATTCCTTCCCTTATGTAAAGAGCTGCTACTTCTCCTCTTTTACCCTCCCTGTCCCTCCTGTAGATAGCGTATCCTGGTATGTTTACGTCCCAGTCATGGTTTTGTGTGTGCCATGTTCCTGTGACTGCCACGATATCCAGATGTTCCTCCTCCATCAAGCCCACTAATTCAGGAAGCTTGTTACCCAGACTACGGGCATTGGTACTCACTGCTCTCCAGTTTTTGATGGCTTTACCTTCTTTTGCAGCATCCCCCACTGACCTTTCTACCTTGGTCTTTTTCTCATTTAGTACCCTGTTTTGTAGGGAGAGGCTGGGATTTTCCTGCTGCTTATCAGTGCCTTCCCCCTTGACTAGTTTAAAAGCTTGCCAATGAAGCATTTAAACCGATTGCTCAAAAGACTTGTTCCCTTCCTGGACAGATGCAGACCATCCTGCCAGTATAGGCTGGTGTCCCTCCAGGTGGAACCCCAGTCCCCAATGAAGCCAAACCCCTGTGCTCCACACCATTTTTTCAACCATTCATTAAACTGCATGGTGCAAAGTACCCTCGCCTCACCCATGCCATTGACAGGCAGCACCTCTGAGAAGGATACTGTGTGTGCTACTTGTCTTAGGTCCCTCCCCAACTCTACAAAGTCCTCCTGCACTGCTTTAATCTCATGATGAGCCAAGTCATTTGTCCCTAGGTGGACAATGACGTCCAGCTCGGACTCCCGTGCAGCTGTTCTCATGATCCTGAGGATGCACTTCCTGTCCCTCCAAGCCATGGCACCAGGCAGGCACCTTACTTCATTTTCCCAGCTCCCCCAGTTCTAGCCCCCTAATAATTGGGTCCCCACCAGGGGCTGCTTCCTTTCCTGTTGTGTCCTCTGCCTCCTTCCTGTGGGCCTCCTTGTGACAGTTGTCCTCAGCCTCCTTAGTCTCCTCTGGGGTGCATCCATAGGGGAACTATGCTCCCCCAGAATGGTGTATGGATTGTGGAGTGGAACAACTGACTGGGTGTGCCTCTGTTCCACCATCCTCACCCTCCCTGAGCCCATTGTGGTCCAACTGCTGTGCTTTCTTCGCAACCTCTGAGGTAGTGGTGGTGGCTCTGGTGCTCCCTGGATGGGGGAGGTTCCCTTCCTACTGTCCAGTGTGGCCTGGGGGAAGGTTCCCTTACTACTGTGCAGTGTGGCCTGAATACTGGCAACTTCCTCCCTCAGGGCAGAGAGTTGTCTGCAAATAGGGCAGCATCTCAGCCTCCAGAAAGACTCCCGGAAGACTGCTGCCCCACAGCCATTACATTGCACTACTCCCCACATGTTTATCTACTTTTTTTTGTGTGTGTGTGTATGATTGGTTTGTTATATAGGAAATATATATATATTATACAATGTGTATGCTTATATTGTCAGTGCAGTGTGCTAGAGAGGATATGACAGTGATATCGCCTTGCACTCTTGAGGAAATGATGTCAGAACCCCAGGTATAAGGAACTATTTCCAGGGGTGGGTGGGGTGAGGGTTGGGCCTAAACTGTGCCTTCACGAAACAATCCGCTAAAAGCTCTGACCCACCGCTGCGTTGAGTGCCTTCCTGTCAGCAAGATGCCCTACACAACAGTTTGACAGAGAAAATACCCTGCTAATCAAACAGAGAAAAATCCAGACATCCAAGTCAGACACAGGTAAACCTCCCCAACCCCAAAACAGCCTGGTGATTTGTGCTCTGAAAGCAGTCAGCCCCAAAATAAGTCAGCTGTGCACCAGGACAGACACAGTAAACAGTATTCCGTCCCTCAGGGTTTAAACTCTTCCTGCACTGAAAATCTTAACAATTGTAACAAAAGTAAAGCAAGATCCACCTCCCTCTGTTGCTTGAAAGACTGTCTTTCCTGATAATTCTAAGTTTCTTATTTCACCTTTCAGTTAGAAGTAGCCTCCACCTGCAGAATATCTGCTACAAACCAAAGACAATTGTAAGGTTCATTTCCCTCTGTTGTGAGCACAGCTCGCTTTCTTGCAAATCCTATGTTCAGTATTGCAGCTTCCAGCCAGAGGTAGCTTCACCCGAAGAAAATTAGGAAATGCTAGCATCCATGAAGCATCAATACAAAGGTTTCAGGAAAAATGGGAAAGTCTACATGCCTTATTGGGGATTGTAGAGATCTAAGAATACAATATACTGCCTATCCTAGATGAAGGTTGAGGAGTGTAGCATTCTAACTAATGATGTACTGTGACATGTAAGCATTAAGCCACGGTGAGTGGTATCTGTGGGGAATATGCGGCCAGTGCCTACAATGGCCCAACCATGCATTAATTCCCATTGGGGCCACCTTTGGAATAACTTAAGCTTTATAACATGGTGTGTGCATAACTAGGACTGTCAGAAATCATTTTGCAGTTTCCTCATAAATGCTTCACTCACTGTATTTCACCTACAAACAAAACTTTGCTGCACTTTTGAGACATGCAGCGTACACTTTCACATACGGATGTGTCCGTGTCAAACTTTTTCATGCAACAAAAGTGTGCAGTTGAACGAAATGTATAACTTTTTCCCACTTCGACATGGTTATTGGTCTTCTACCCTGCTCAGGAGGACTGCAGTATGCCACTTTTGTTTTGTCCGCTTCTCCCTCTCTGCCTAATTTGCATACAACCTCCCACGCGTTAGTTTGCTGGTTTACAAACATTGCTCGTGTTTACATTTTCTCTTCTTTGCACTTACTGTTCTACATCTCCCTTACCACATGTATTATTTCTCTTGGGTGACAGTCACTGGTGCATGCTACATAAACCTCATGATTCCGTGGACCGTTACAGACTGCACTTCCTACCGATTTCCGGGTGCTTTCTCTCCAGCGGCGCAACCACGTTTCTGGTTCGTGTGTCTCCTATATTGAGTTGTGCTGCGGGTATTTCTCATGTCCTTGTTCTGTTGTTACTGTGTGCTTTTTTTATGTTGGTTCTGGTTTCCCTGCTCCAGATTTTGCCCGCCGTACTATTTCACATGTCCGGGACTCATCCTCACTGTTTGTGTACCTTGCGACTAGTGTCGCTGCTTTTTACACTTGGTGACCACGGCCATATTTGTTTCTATGTCCTCTGCAGGCACGTTTCGTTGTGTTGCACCAGCTTGCACAACTATGTCAGTATCAGTGAGTACTGTGACTGTTTCGCTGGGTGGGATACAGAACCATCTACTACATGTTCTGCGTCTAGGGTTTCGAACACTGCTGTTTCCTCCTCCATGGCTCGTTTAGTAATACACAAACAGCACCATTATCATCTCAGAATGCCGTGTTGCTCTTGTACCACCTGGCCCCTTACACCAGTCATCTTTCTTCCTGCAGTAGTAGTATTTCTGCCATGTTACAAATGTGCATGTATCTATAGTCCTTAATATGAGTTGGGGGGCCTGTATTTATGTCTTACGTTATTGCATTTTACAGTCCTACATGTTGTGTCTAGCAAAACTTGTTTACTTATTTAAAAAAAGATCAAGAGTTACTGATATTGGGAACCCTGCCCCTTCATTTAAATAATTAAGTTAATGCATGTAACAGTGGCTTAATTTGCTAGCTGTGGGCTTCCACTGCTACTTCATACACTGCTGCACTGACTTGCGGTAGTCCTCAGCTGTTTTCACCCTTTTAGGACCATCAGAAACTGAAGTTTGTCAAATTGTGTTGTAGATTTTCACTGCAGATTACTGTGAACAAGGCTGTGACCAACAAATTCGTTTTACTTCTGGAAAAACTTTCCAGGTCTCAGTCTTGAGGGCAATTGCAGAATCCACTGAACCACTTGAATCTGTCTGAATTTAGCTTTATCCGAGTCACATTTTACTTGGAAAAGGACACTAGATACTGTAAACCAGATAAATACCTAAGTTTATTCACGCATTTTAATTCATTAACCGCTTCAAGTGAATTAATAGTATCCCAAGACATTGGTTTATTTTCAAAGCTTGTTATTTGAGCTTTTCATGCTAACTCATTTTATTTGTGCAAAAGCAACAGATGTACCTTAGAGCTGCAGTGATTCTGTAATTACCACACCAACAAGGGTTGTGATGGGCCTTGGGGCTTTCAGTAACCCGAGAAGGGCAGTAATTACAGAACACTGTTCACTGCATACCCTGTAGTGTTTTGTATGCATTACAGTATGCATGTAAAGCACATGTGTATCAGTATATTCATAAAATGGGGACTCACAAACCCTGCTACTTAAGTGGTCCATGCCTGGTCACATGGGGATGGAATAACATGCTTATTCCTTTCTTCACACAGAAAGCAAACAAGAAAATCCATTTTTTCTGCAAAAAACAATTATAAAAGTGACTTATTACACTCCAGAGTGTGTGGGTTTAGATACTTTTCTGTTTCTGTCCATTCTGTGTTTACCTCCAGTTTGCCCAGCCTGCTCCATCTGCTGATAAGCTCCATCTCTGGCACCCACTTTGTCTGGGACTTACCTGCACCATTTGTACAGGACCAGCTTCTGGTGGGTGAGAGTACCATGGTTGGAGGTGCGGGGCCTGTGAGGGTTCCAGTGTCATCCTGCCAGCCAGGAGTTTTCCTTCCAAGATACTGCCCCAAGGGCCTCCGTTCATACACTAACACACATGCACATGCTCAGGCACACATGTACCTACTGGTGTTAGAGAGTGTGCAGTGCCACCCTTATCAACCCCCACCCCCAAGAGGAGGAGAGCCTCTGTAGGATACTCAGTCCACCCCGGACAGCCAGCCCCTCAGTGACCAGAGTTCATTCTCAAATCTAGGTTGTGAGCATAGCAAGTGGTAGTGCTTCTAGGTCAGATAAAACTACTATAACATTGATTGGCCTTGAAGGTCCTGTTAGGAGGGACAGCCACAGGGGTTACCGGTGTCCCATTGGCTTGCCGGGGGGGGGGGGTGATGGAAGAGTGGAGCAGTACAAAAATGAGTTATTCACCTGTAACCGTAGTTCCAGAAAGGATATATGGTGCACATCCACACTTCAGGCAGTCTTCATTTCGCCTTAATTCCAGCCAGAATGTCTTCAAGCTAAGCTCCTCCCACCTACCCAGCTAGGTGGTATACTCCTCTGCTCTGCCCCGTGATGTCTGATCTTGCACACTGGAAGCAGGGATCCGTGTGCTACTTGCCAGGGGAGGTTGGATGAGTTGTGTGGATGTGCATCATATACCACTTCTAGAAGTACAGTTACGGATGAGTAACCCTCATTTCTAGGGACATGGATATGATGCACTATCCACAGTTCTGCCTGACTCCTAGCAGTTCTCTGGGAGGAGGGGCAAGACGAACACCCCTGTCTGGCAAACCGGGAATGGAGACCCGAGGTCCCAAAACTAGCATCCAGGCGTGACTCAAGTTCCATGTGGTAGTGGGAGATGAAGGTATGTGCTGACTTCCTGGTAGCAGCCCTGCAGACCTCCTGGATAGGGACACCCCTGGAAACAGCCACCGAGGCAGCGGTATGTCCGGTGGAATGAGCCCTAAGCCCTGCAGGAGCCTCCCTACCAGCCAACCTATAGCAGAGGTCGATACAGGAGATGTAATCCACCTGCCAGTCGTCTGCTTAGCTGCTGGTCTGCCAGGTGCAGCTTCAGCGTAGGTGACAAAGAGCTGGTGAACCTCTTCTCGAACTCCAGCCATGTGCTCCTTATAGTAAGTGAGCGCTCGCCTCAGGTCCAACGTGTGGAGCCTGTGCCTGTCCTTCAAGGTTGGAGTAGTGAAGTACACCAGGAGGTTAATACCTTGAGTAATATGAAACTTGTCAACCTTCAGAACGAACTTGGTGGGGTAGAGGACAGCCTTGTCCTTGTGGAACACCAAGTATGGAATTCCACTGAGGTGCCTTGAGCTTACTGATCCTTCTGATGGAGGTGATGGCCATGAAGAGGCAGTCTTCCATGACAGGTGTGACATGTCACACCAGCGCATTAGTTCAGATGGCTTGCCCATAAGCATTGCCAGTACCTGCAACAAGTCCCAAGGTGGTGGTGGGTCACACATTGGCAGGGACAGATGGGCAAGGCCCTTAAACAAGCGCCTGACTACCTTCTGTGCCACCGTCAGCATACCAACCCACGCCCAGTATGCAGAGACGGCTGCTACATGCACCTTGAGCGTCGTCTACCTCAGAACCAACTGAGAGGGGGACCATAGGTAATCCAGAATGCTAGCCAATAGTTAATGCCCTGGCACCAAAGAAAACCTCTTCCATCTGAAGGCATAGCACTGGTGAGTTGATTATTTCCGGGAGGCTTCAAAATATGGAGAATCTCTTCAGAGACCTAAGACTTGAAACTCTTGTCGCTCAGGAGCCAAGGCCATCTGGTGCAGGGGACTGAAGGTCAGATCAGGACTTTCCCTCTTGACAAGAAAGCAGCTTCTAGCGTAGGGGCAATCACCACAGAAGCCTGCTGCTGAAGAGTTCTGGGCACCAAAACTTGCATGGTCAGTCTGGGGCTACCAGGATCATCCATGTCTTGTTCCTCCACCTTGGTCAACACTCTGTGGATCAGAAGCGGGAGGAAGGCATAAGGAGGCCTAGGGTCCAGGGCCTCATGAGGCATCCCCACCAGTGTCCCGCACTGTGGGGCAAGCACAAAATGGTGTCAGTTTTGCATTCTCCTGGGAGGCCAACAGGTCAACCAGGGTGCCCCACTGTGAGAACAGATGGTTCACCACCTCCTGATGTAGGGACCACTGGTGAGATGCCTCATCCACCTGGCTGAGGGCATCTGCTAGCTTGTTGGAGGGTCCTGCTACATGAATGCCAGGAGATCAGCATCCTGGCAGCATGCAGTGGTCCAGGTATGGAGGGCCTCATGACACAACTGAAGGGAGTGTGTTCCGCCCTGCTTGTTGAGGTGGTATATGATCGTGGTATTGTTCGTCCGGACCTGCATGGCCTGACACTGGACAAAGGGTGAGATTCTGTTAGAGCAAGAGCGCACTACACAGCGCTCCATCAGGTTGATGTAACTGAACTCCATGGGGGTCCAGAGTCCATCTCACCAGAGATGCGTCGGTTGTCAGGATGACTGTGTGCTCTGGGTGGATGAGCGGGACTCCTTGCTCCACGTGTTCTGGCACGAGCCACCACTGAATGGCATCCCACATTGATTGAGTCACCATGACCAACTAGTCCTGGTGACCTAGGTGCTGAGACCGCCAGCAGGCCATCTCCCACTGTGGGTGGCGCATTTGCCTGCGGGCCCATCTGACCATGCTGGTGCAGGATGCCATGTACCCCAGCAGCTGCAGGAAGTCCCGGGCAGGGCGTGAGCACCCAACCTGAAATGGTCAGGAAAAGAGGTAAGATCCGATGCTTGGTCCATAAGGAGTTGAGCCTCGGCCTGGAGGGAGGTTGTCTCTGACCGGATGAAGTGGAAAACCTGTGAGGGGTTGAGTTCGGACTTGGCTTGTTTGACCAGAAGGCCCAAGTGTTTGCAGGTCTGGAGGACCAGATCCCTAGACCGTTCCAGCGCCTCCCTGGATGGCCTGGCTATCAGCCAGTCATCCAGGTATGGATAGACCCCAACTGCTCGGCACCACGGGAATGCTGCCACCACTGCGATGCACTTAGTGAAGACCCTGGGAGCCAAAGAAAGGCTGAAAGGCATGACCTGAAACTTGTAGAGAACCCTTTCTGCATGGAACTGGAGGTACTGCCAGTGGGGCAGACAGACTGGAATGTGGAAGAAGGCATCCTGGAGGTCCAGAGAGCAGAACCACCTGCCCTGCTCCAGGGATGGAATGATTTGATTCAGAGTGACCATCCAGAACTTGCACTTCCTCAGGATCTGATTGAGATTGTGAAGGTACAGTGTGGGGCGCCAACCCCCTGTCAATTTGGGGACCAGGAAGTACCTGGACATGAAGCCCTGCCAGCCATTACATCTGAGAGGCAGGCTGTGGCTTCTTTCTCTAGGAGCTGAGCGATGTCCTCTTTGAGGGCGGACAGCATGTCCTGTAACACCATGGACTCCCTTGGAGCATGGGCTCAGTATGGCGGGAGAGCTTCGAAGCAATCTGCTGCTCACCACTTCCAGCATCCATTTGTCCGAGGTGATGGCGGACCAGGTGTGCCAGAAATGTCAAAGTAGACACCCACAGACCTGTCAGTGAGCAGTGCTGGAGGGAGCACTGGCACCAGCTGCCGGAGGGAACCTGATCTGTGACTCCTGGGCTTCTTGGAGCCCTGACTGGCGAATTTAGACTTAGGTTGCCAAATCTGCAGTTGCTACAGCTGGGGCTTCTGGGATGGGAAGGGCCAAACCTGAAAGGAGTTTTCCTTGGCCACTTTCTCGACTTATCTTTCTGTGAGGACCATCAGAGTCTAGGATGGGATTGGACTTTTGATTCCTCATAAGGTGGCCATCCATCCTAGGGCCGAAAAGATTGGTGCCAAGAAGAGAACATCAGGTAGTTTGTACTGGAATGTCTGCTGTAAAGGTAGAAATCTGCAGCCAGGGCCACGGTACATTGTGACTGCTGCCACAGACCAGGCGCAGGAGTCTCCGATGTCCAAAGCTGTCTGAAGCTGATGTTTAGCCAGTGCTCGACCCCGGCCTCTAACCACCTTAACCACCAACTGCAAGTCTGTAGAAAGGCTGGGGAGGGTTGGCCAAGGACACCCATCAGGGTGTGACTAAAGTTGGCCATCATCAAGGCATAACTCATCTGACAGACCCAGGGAGAACACAACATAAACTTTCTTGCTTGCAAGGTCCAGCTTCTTTGACTCATTGTGGGAGGCGGTTGTCCACATCCCTGACATTGCTGGTCTTATGGAAGAGGGAGTCTGCCACCAACCCCTCAGTCGAGGGGTGGTCCAAGAAACTGGACAGGGAGCCAATCAGGACCAACAGCCAACCGGGAAGGCTGGTAACCAGGCGGGAGGCGTTGGTATGGGCTCCCTGTAAGGGTTACTTGGGCAGCATTTCCACCTTAATTGGTGGAGAAGCCGGTGCTGGAGACACTGGGTGTGGCAGAGCCAGGGTAGGCTGGACCAGGGGCAACCACAGAAGAGCGTGGGCTTGGGGAACGGGCCTACCCTTCCCAAAGACCCACTGTTGCCACATCAGCTCCTCATTGTGCCGACTCGGCCTGCGATGGAGCCTCTCCTTGTCCAAAGACGAAAAGGAAGAGGAGAGCCAATGATGCTACCAGGCTGAGGGTCGAGCATTTGAACCAGAGAAGTCCCTCGACCGTGATCGAGACCTAGAGCTCGACCAGCAACTGGAGTGTCAACGGTGAGGAGATGCGGGTGGAGGAGCCGTGTACAGGAAATGCACCACTTCCTGCCGCAGAACCCCAGAAAGAAGTAACTCCTGGGAGGAGACGGTCTGGTCTACCGACTGCTCTCGACCCTCCTGGAAGAGGGTCGAAAGGACCAGATTCCTTGAGACTGGGCCATCTTGATCCCCTCAGACAATGGATCGACCGGGTCGAGAAAGATCTCAACCACCTGATCTGCCTGCATCATGGTCAACAAGCCTGATGGGGTACCGTGGGTGTAGTGGCCTGACCCTCAGCCAACACCAGCTCAGCCGAAGCAGAGTGCTCAATGGCCATCAAGGGAATCACAGGAGAGGAAAGAGCATGCTTGTTTCCAGTCCCACAACCAGTGGTGGGGTTTTTCACCTTTTTCTTGTCACTATGGGAAGGACCCACCCTGAGTGTCTGGAGAGATTGGCACATTTCTCTAAATGTGCCTGTGAAGGATGCCCCAACACTGGCCCCAACTTGGGAGCAGCACAGACACCAAGGAACTACCTGCTGCAGCCTGGACCACCACCAATTTCATGGCTGCAAGCTGGGTTGCTGAACCTGACGCCACAAACACCTCCTTATATGCGTCCTTTGAGCGGACTGGGGAGCAGCGCCCCGTTCGTCCAGCAGACCGAGCAAGAGGTGGGTGTAAGGAACCTCAAGTGACAAGGGCAGGAGAGATTTACACAGGCTGCATGTGTGAGCATCATGCTCTGCCCTGAGGCAGAAAATGCATGACAAGTGTGTGGGTCCATGTGGGACATTTTTTTCATTGCATGTGGCTAACACTTGAAACTGGGACTGGACCAGGCTTCTTCTCAATCCATGATGATAATGGACACTTAAAAGCGAGAGAGAACTTGATGCAAAGGCAAACACCAATGGCAGACTTAAGAATAGCTTTAGGGCCTACACCATGCACAGAGCTGTGAAGGAGACCTGATTCTTCCAGCAGAAAGGATCTTATGTCACTGGGTGAAGCCAAGGAGGAACTTGGCTTGAAGACATTCCGTCTGGATTTAAAGGGATAGGAAGACTGCCAAAGTATGGATAATGCACCATAGCCACACCCCTAGAACAAGATGGTAAGGCCTTTATGGGAGGAGCCCAAAATTTGAATACACTAACATGTTGGCCTTTGGGCACAAGTTTGTTTTTGTTCCCTAAATTTGTTTCCGCCTTCCCATTTTGCCTGTGTCTCCCACCATGACAAATAGGGCCACTGTGGTTGACTTGACCGGGAGCATGACTCGAGCCTTCTGGGAGGTGCACGAACAGTGGGTTAAGCACCGGGACCGTTATGCCCATAGACGTGGGGAGAGGAGACGTGACCCCTTAAATTACTATCCAAGTAATGCCTTTCTGGGCTGAGGAAGGCTGTACAAGTGTAATTTAGTGTTTCTCCTAGATTAAGTGTCAGTTGTGGCCCCCAAAAAAACTTCTCTTGGCATGATGTCCTTGGAAGCACACACCCAAGAGCCAAGCACTTCACTTCCACGATGCCTTTGACTGCCTGCTGGTTCCAATTTGGATTAGATCATATAACCCCAGTTTGCCAGGTAGCAGCCTTATACACTACCACCACCCCACCCATAACCTGGGTTGGAAGTCATAGTGTTTAGTAGTGGGAGATACACATAGACATTGACGACAGAAACATTTGTGTTTATAGTGACTAAAGCTGGACAGCTCTAAGGATACTTTCTAGAACCGGGAAAACCATATTAACCTGAGATGAGTACTTACCAGCTAGTGGACGTAGTAGCATTGTAATCTGTTCTATAGATATCATTGGTACTTTGAATTTGTCTCCCTAGTTATGTATGTACATTTGGCTTTGAAGAATTTTTTGTTTCAATAAAGGAGGTTAAAAAAATAAATGAGTCCATGAATGTCAATTAACATCATATTGTACATAATCTGGGTTGCAGTGGGAGGAGGTCTGGAACTTGGTGACTTGAAAACCAATGTGCTTCCACGTACTAGTAGTCTGACGCTACAAATCTGGCTACAAGATAATGTACAGTAGCTCCTGATATTTTTTTCACCCTGTATGCCTTGTGTTCTGCTGTATAAACTTAGAGCTACAGACACCTCAAAAAAACTTTAAGAAACATCATAATTATGTACAGTTTTGCTTGTATTTTATTTACATTCTGTATTCTCTCCCATTATTTATTACTGAGGAAATTTGCATGAATACATGATCTTTATCCTCAGAGTTCATCTGCCTTTGTAGCTTACTCCCTACTTTGTCAATCCTCTGTGACATCACAATCTGTTGCCATGGGAGTAACTGTGAGTCACCGCAGTGCATTATGCGTCAGGGAGAAAGCAACAGATGAACTCTTTAGGGCAGATATGCTGTTTTAATACAAATTACATCAGTACAAAATAATGGAGGAGGAATACAGAAATAATGTGACATACAAAGCTGTACTGTATCTAAATATTTTGTTAAAGCTCTCCTGAAGGTGTCTGCTGTTCTTGAAGGACCCCATCTGACAGTTGCCTGTATCATAACAAGTACATTTGAAGCTGCTAGTATATGATGCATTGATCTTAAAATATTCAGCAAGGGTACTACTGTCTTACTTATTTTAGTCCTGTAGTCTTCTGCATCTTATGAATACTGGGGTGGTAGTGGTATGAGGCTTGCCTGAATACTGGTCATTGTTCAAGTCCCCCTTGTTTCACAGAAGCTATTCATAAGCTGTATCCCTTACATCCACTAAAGACTTGAGAATTTCAGTTGCATTATTTTCCCCCAGATGCGTAGACTTAATTATGGCTTTGCTTCTGCCAAGAGAAAGTGGCCATTCTCCTTCAGTGGTACACTAATGCATTGCAGTTTAGATGCTTCCCTTTATGCATGGGGCACGGAGTAGTGTCATCAGGGACTGTACATGTGAACAGTAAACCCATCGGGATAGCGCGTCTGAAAGAAGTGCCATGTTTTAGTGTAAACAAACAAAGTGCTTGTGAACTTTGGCACAGCCTTGAACCACTGGAATAAAGTATTTGGAAAGTAATTTACAGTATTGCGAGTGGGCTGAGATAAAAAAAAAAAAAAAGTAGCTGCAGCCTGAAGACTGGCATTGCCTTCAGCTTGGAACTGATAATGAATTCCTGTTTGACAGACCTAGGAAGGATAATGTTCATAATACAAATCGACTTTTCTTTTTAAAGGGACACTGTCAACACAAGAGGGTCAGTTTGGGCCTTTCTAAACTAAAAGGAGGGGTTGGCATTTTTTTTTCTTTTTAAACAGAATGTAATTGTTTCACGGACTCTTCATTAACATGCTGGCAGTGTGCTCATTGCAGCTTAATATAGTATTAGTGTAGAAACGTGCACATACATGGTACGGTTTTGTTTACAAATGTTAGAAAAAGAAACCTTGTTTTTATTTTGAGAACCAAAGACAGATTCAAATTAGTTTAAAAATATAGTCAGTCTACCCATGGGCACAGTGATGGGGTTACCGTTCGCCATGCAGTAACCCAGGTTTCCAGACAAGCCGGGGGCTGTAATTATATTTTTATTTAAAAAAAAAAAAAAAAAGTGAATTACATACAAATCAGGTTTCAGAACTTATACGGAGTAGCATGCATCAGATAATCACAGGCAACAGTGTCTAAGAATATCTGAGTCCCTGACCTCTCCTTGGTTCAGCAGTGAGGAGAACCAGGGGTTCCTGCAGTTTCAGAAGTCTGGTACCAAGTGTCTTGTCTGGAACTGTGTGTGGGGTGAGTGGGTCGGACTGGATTCACCCAGTTCCCTTCAGCTGTTTTCCCCATTACGCTGTGTGCTCTGCCCCAGATTGTCCTACGATTATGGCATGAAGGTCGGGTTTTGCTGCGTAACATCGTATCCATGCATCCCACCTAGATGAGAATACCTCCGATCTGTCACTTAAGCTAAAGGTGATCCTCTCCATTGTATTGGGGGAAGAGGATTGAACATCCCACAGGATTCTTTCCTCCGGCGAGGGAGGGTATCATTCTCCGCTGCAGTACAGCCACCTGAATGACCACAGGTGCTTTGCAGATATAGGAGTTTGAGGGCCAGCCCGCCGACGCAGCAGTTGGATTTCTGCTTGCGATGCCGGCGACTCGAGGAACTGGAGGACTGGCGGGAGAAGGATGGAGCATCCCATGGACTGCTCTCCTCCTTCGGGAGGATGGGGAGCGCCTGCGTCTCGAGGAACCCCAGGTGATCGGCGCCTTGAACTAGGAGGGGCGGGGGTGGACGAAGGACGTCATTGCACGTCCCTGCCCCTAGGGGGCAAAACCTCAAAAATCAAGCAAGCCAGCTGCCATGGATGAAGCCTGCACTCGGCATCGATTAGCTCCCAGGCCAGTTCCCTGATCTAGTCCCACGATTATGGCGCTATAGGCCCAGTGCCGCAACCCCACCCTGGGGGGGGGGTGGTAAGCCAGTGTCGTGGGAACCAAGCCGACATGGGAGTGGAGGTGAGGGTCCGTGGCCGGGCGGATGGAATAGGCAGCCGACGGCAGAAATAAGAGGGAAATAAAAAAAAAAAAAAGATGTAAGAGTTTGAGGGAGGTAATATGCAGCTTGACTCCAGAGTGAGCCGCACAGTTGCATGCATATGGGCACCATGGGGCCCTTGTTGTCTGCGCACTGGTGGCTGGGAGAAATTAAGTTTAAGAACCCCGGTGCGCAGCAGCATGATGCTGGCACACTCTGGATGTATGCCTCCAGATGGCCTTTGTCCTCTGCACTTGTAACTTGGAGGGAGGCACTTTTCTGCCAAGCCCTCCGATGGAATCCACCATGAGACAAAATTCCCTGTGGATGTTATGAAGACTGGTAGGTGCCAAAGGAGGTAGTGGATGGGGCTGGGTGGTTGCCATGTAGAGGTGGGCAGCTTCAGTGACCAGAGGATAAAAAATACCATCAAGCCCCCACCTTTGCATTTTAAATGATGAAGTGTATGATGAACCTGACCCTGTGGTGCTGGGTAGTGGTGTGTGTTCACCAGCATTTGGGAGCTCCAGGTAAGAATCAGGAACTCTGTTCCTTGCACTAGTGGATGGTGTAGTTTTCGGAGTTCTGCAGTGGTAGCGCTGTCAGACTCTAGGGGTAGGGCTTTGCCTTTGTTGCTCTATCAGCACCTCGTGTTTGGTTTGCAAGCAGCATTGACTATGTCTGTGACGAGACACAACTGCTCCCCATCTGTAAGAGGGTGCAGCGACCAAGACCTGTAGAATGCTGTGGGCTGAAGAAGGGCCCACAAAGTATAAAATCCCTAGCCAACAGTATGGCAGTCCCAGCTTTTTTTATTTATTTATTTTATTTTAGTTATTTAACCAGGAGTAGCACACTAAGCTGAAAGCTTTTTACAGAGTCGACTTGGGAGCACAGGGAAGTTAAGTGACTTGCTCAGGGTCACACAGTATGCAGGTGGAAGCTGTGGGGTTCAAACCCAGGTCAGGTCTGCTGGATGTCACCAGATTTGCAGCTCAGAGCCTTAAACCACTGCGCTATACTGCCTGCCCAGGTTTTGTTCCCACAGATGAATCCTTTATTTGTGCACCCTGGCCATTCCAGCCCCCCACCACCACCACCACCACCATCTTGGTTTGGGTCACTTGTGTACGAGGCCATGGGTGGCTGGTGAGTCTGAGATCTCCAATGCCTTGACTTGAGATGCAGCAGTCAGGATGATCAGATATGTTAAGTTGGGTATACAAGCAAAGCGGATAAATAACCAAAAAACAAAACTGTACATAATAAGCAAATCAGTGATATCTGTATTCGTGTAAGGTGCTCTACATTCATAATTTATTTCAGCGTGATTCTGGTTAAACGTCATGGCATCTACAGCCATCGGAGAGTAAAGTTTTAGTATTTTATTTTGTTAAATAGGTGGTCATAATGCCTGTGATTAAATTGTTGCTGTTGTGTACATAGGTCTATTTTCACTCTCATTATTTGTCACTGTCAATTAGACAATATTTCTTATGATGAATATTGTTTCTGATTAAATTAATAGCCGATATAAGATTAAAAAACAAAACAGCATTACTCCAAAGTATAAAAATGCAGGATTATAAAATGGGCAAAGGATTTCAAGCAATCTGATTGGTTGTTAGCCGTGCATTAGATGTGTCTAATGCACAGCTAAAACTAGAACCTCCATTTAGAATACACAGGCCCATTTTATAAGCACAATAAGCCACTCCAGGGATGTGCATTAGACAGTTCTAATGCACGGCTGAAGAACTGGGCCTTTTCGGCCTGTGGCCTTGTGCCTCACTACGTCCCCCTAGCCATGCATTAGAACTGTCTATTGCACACACCATCGTGTCTTATTGCTTACATATTAAAGTTGTTTAATAGATGTTAATATTTTGGATAGGAAACAATTAGTTTAATTTTATCGTGGTGAAGTATAGAAACTTAAATACAGAGACCGAGTTAGTAATACATGGTATGTTTGAGCTTTATAGATGCATATTGTCATACTCTTTAAAATGTGATGCTAACATGAATAGATATACATTTAAATAAACGTACATTCACAAAAGAGTCAGTGAGACAGTATTTAGAAATACTGTAAAAAAAAAAAAAAAAAATTTTATTAAGAAGACAAAAATGAATATATTGTTTTTACATATGCATGAAACGTTCTTAAAATAACTAGAGCAGCTTGGTTTAACCAAAATGCTACACCTTGCATCCTCAGGTATATTATTATTACAGCTGCAGTAAGTGCAGGAAATTCCCCAAAGTAAAGCTCACCATAGAAAGAGATCATTAAAATGATACTCAGATACTTCCTGAGGTCTGTCTGGACTTTTCAGGGAGTTACCAGAGATATGGAGTGTGCAGTTGACTGATGGGTGGTTGACCTTGGCTTTGAGAAGCTGAGAGCTTGATTTGAAAGGAACATAAAGGGGTACTGCCAAGATGCATCATTAGTTGCTCTCCAGTGTGTGTGTGTGTGTGTGTGTATGCACATATCTAAGAAATTTTATCCTGTGTTACAAGCTGTACTTGTCTCTTGCACATATGTAGGTTTTTTTTTTTTGTGTGTGTGGGGGGGTTGACTAAAGAAAATCCTACTTCCTTATGGGGCATTTGGGGGTGTAAATCTCTGGATGTCTGCACACCTACAAACCAGAACTGTTTTGTCAGCCAGCCCACCACCACAGCAGCAGCACTAACACTCAGGATGCCAGCGATCTGGGTTCAGTAACAAGCTTGTCGTCGGAGAGGAGGATCAAGCATCCTAGAAGATGCTCTACTTGTTGAGGGTGGGCTTTCAGTCTCCACTGTCCTACTGCCTGCTGGGTGACCACGAGTGGTGGGGCAAACTGGAGCTGTAGAGTGTTGGGAGGGAGAACACAGACCGCTGAGAAGGCGCACACTTGCATGCATCACAGTCCGCAGGGGTTGGACTGCATCCTAGGGGCTAAGAGAGAACAATCCAAAATGCCCCCATGTGAAGCAGCATGTTGCCTCCACACTGCTGACCGTGGTACCCACCACCGAACCAAGCTTGAACTCCTGAGCCAGGGAGGACCAGGCAGTAGAGGTAAGTCCCAGGGAAGGACTGGGCTTGGTGCAGGAGAAAGGCCAACAAGAGATGCAAGGGGGAGGGGCATAGTACATAACTAAAAAATATGTATTCTCCATCTTATATGCCATTTTACAAGTGCAGTAACACGCTCCAGGGTATAGGGTTGTTGAAAATTCATGCCTGACTCTTACACCTTATGCCTAACAGTGCCCTTTGGCGTACATATATTAACCCAACAGCTGCACATCTTGTGTGCTATTGTGCTGTATTTTCTGCTGTCATCAACAGGGAATCCGTATACTTGGCATGATTCTTTTTAATGGGTTTTATGTAGGGATGTCACAATATGTTAGTGAGGATATATCCAGTTATTTCCCACCAGAGCAACTTAATATTGTCAAAAAATAGCATAGGTATAATGCAGCACAATATACTTTATTATACAACATGCACAGCGGTCCTTTATCTATAGAGCCGCTCAATGGTTCAGTTCCCTCAATAAAGAACCACTTTCCTCTACTACACTCACCCTTCAAAAGGAATCTCAAACTTTACCCACCTCTACCACTCAATGTGACTGCTTCTCTGAACTGAGATCTCTCAAACACCTCCCAGCTCAATCATGTCTCACAGCCGCCCTTTCCCAATCTCATTCCCTCTGGCACGGGCCTTCCTTGTGACTCCTTTCCTACTTTGCATCTCCACTGGTACAAGACATTTTCCACCACCATTGGACAGTGGCCCTTTAGCGTGCCAACTTCCTCGCCCGGTCGCCTGTAATACTAACTGCCTGTGGTGCCCTCATCTCTATATTGTTACCGCAGCCACTGCCTACTCAAGCTGCTCGTTATATGAATATTATCTCAAAGTATGTTATAACTGAGTATCTTTATTTTTCTTTTAGTTGTTTTGTTTGTTTATTGTGCATTCTTTTACTACCTCTGTATGTATGGTGACCCTCATCCTTTGACGTGGAACCTTTGTAAGCGAGCAGTTTCTGCTCAAAGGTATTTGTAATCCAAGAATTTAATAAATAAATAAATAAAATGCACTGTACCCCATGAGCTTCATGTCCTGCCAGTTTTACAGTTTAGCCACTCCTCCTACAGTTATTCACACCAAGACCACGTCCAGGATATGTGTTTGGGTAGTGTGTCTCATGTGGTTATAAGAGTGCATTCTCAAGTTCTTTGGGTGAGAGAACTGCAAAGCGAAGCCGAGTAGAAGGACTTGAGAAGACTGGCATGGTGGCGCTGAGGTTGAGGTGCTGGACACCACACCTGGCGCCACTCTGGCGACCAGGTTGAGGGAGCAAACAAAGGGTCAGCAGGGAGGAGAGGATTGGCGTCCGTGGGACTGCTCTCTCTCTTGGTAGGTTTCAGGGACACACCGCTCTGTAGCGCCTCAGTGGAGACCGGGGGTGGGGGCACCACAGCAGTGTGCTGCTTGCAGGGGTGAGGTGGCAGCGGATGACAGCTGAGGTCCGTCCTCAACACAGATGTCATTGCATATCCACACCTCGGGGATGTAAAACCAAGGTGGAAACCCCGGTGTCTTGAGAGGCGATGGTGGGGCTCGAGTAGCTGAGCCCACATGCCCAATGCCACCGATCCTGACTTGACTCCCGTGGTCCCACCTTTCCCATTCGAGGGCCCAACAACGATTGCTCGGTTAGGGGAATGTACAGGACAGTAGAGCAATGCCGAGCAAGTGGCGGAGCGAAATAAAGTTCAAATAAAAACAAAAGGACTTGAGAAGTACTTGTATAAGAGACCTGGAACTGTACATATAAACATATAAAAATCACATAAAGCCGTGTTTAAAAAAAAAAAAAAAATTTAATCATAATGGTTTACTTTGCAGAATATTAGAGAATTCCTTTGTGGCAAATGAACTATGCCAACCAACATAGAACTTCAAGAATTTTAGAACTACGTGCATGAGACACCCTCTTACGGCTATGAGTACTATACCTGGAATGTTCAGAAATAAACCGTTTTCTGACTGGCCAAGGATGTCATGATTTATAATATCCAGATCTTTTCCATGTTGGTATTCAGAGAGCAGTTGTATGCTTTTTCTGTAAAGTATTTTAATTAAAGTAGAATCGGGCAACAATTTTGAAAGCTTTAGCCCTTCAAAAAATTTTTTGTGTTTTAAATTTTCCCAGTTGGTAATGATAATGTACACTTTGACTAATTGGCTTCTACGGTGATTAAAGAGCAACTGTCCATTATAATAAAAACTTTAAAAAACTAGATTTACCTCAGTAGTTCTGACTTGTTTTCTAGTTATTTGTTAATCGACTGGTGCCCACGTTTGATTGCCAAGTGTCCATTATATCATTTAAAACAGATGGAAACGCTGCTGCCCATTGCATATAATGGAGTGAGCCCCTGTGTTCTCACTGGCACCTCATCACGCTAGTGAGCGTATGGGTGGCAGCAAAAAAAAAAAGGGAAGTCCTTGGGACCCGGTTTTTATAATTTTTCGAGCGATGTAGCTTTTTAATTACTTAAAACTTCATGGACATCATAACTTTATATGGATCCTCTGGCGGCAAGGCACCGATAGGTATGGTGCAGGGGCTTATCATTGTGGATCTCTTTAACAGAGCACAGGCAAATGTTTCCTATACAGACTTTTTAAATGGACTACTAAGATGTGCTGTAAATCCTGGAAAGGGACATTGAAAATGAAAAAAAAAATGTGTTTTCTAGTAAGTTGTAACAGTTTGAACATCTTATTTATGAAAGCACATACTGAAGTCTGAGTTGCTCTTTAAACACCTTGTAAGCATTAATCACCCGACAGAGGAGGGCTCTGCGGTGGATTAATGCCTGCTGAAGTTGGTGCCGAGGTCCAACGCCAGCGGGCATTAATCACCGGCAGAGCTCGACGCTGAAGGTGATTACGCTTGTAACATAGGCTCGCTACAGGCGACAGGCGCTCATGCTACCGGCATCACCACCGGCGAGCCCTATGGTGGGGCAGGAGCCCTACGGACAGAGGAGACTGGAGACAGATCGTGGAGCAAAGGCTGTTTATTTAACTTACAGTCACAGGACACAGATCAACTACTAACATCAGTCGGTGGAGCACTCGCCAACGATCGCAGTGCTTGGGTGGCAGTTGCTGACATCGCAGCGGTGGGCTCGGTGTTGGGACTCAGGACACTGGAAGGCTCAATTATTCTGGCCGTGGTTGGCGGCTCTCCAGTGCCGCGGGTGGGTGCTCACGGTGGTGACGGGGTGGGCGGCTACTCTCTGGTGCCTCCATGGTGACAGCTGGTACTGACCGAGCGGGCGTTACCTGTGGGTTAATACCTGCTCGGTTTGTCAGCTGTGCCACTTCGGCGAATCTGAAGGCTCCATTCTGCTGGTCTGCGCTGAGCCGTGTTACAAGAATATTTAATCATCCACATCAGCCTGTTACTTGAGCAATAAGGCATAACCAGGTGTACCTTACTGTGGGGTAACGGCACACCTTGGGAAGTGAAGCCTGAGGTGAAGCCAAGGGCTTTACACACATGAGAAATGCCATTATCCCTCAACACCCTGTAATGCCTTACTGCTGTTATAAAAAGGGTCCCCGATTTTTATTTTAGGACCAAGTAATGAGGTTCAGAAAGTTGAGCATTTCTGACCTGTGCTGTATAACAGCATGGTCAAGTGACTGGATTCCACCAATCACAGTACAGCATTTCTCTTACCTATTTTATAATGCTTCATATACTCCAGAAAAGTAAATAAATATGCAATGAGAAACCATTTTTACCACACCTCACCTTCTCTAGCAGTTCCACTTCTTTTTTTTTCTATTATGTTTTATCCAGAGTTTTCCCCATTTTAGCCGCCTTCCCTGGGTGCACCGTGGAGCATGCCGCGCCGTGGTCGAGGCCTGTTTGACTTGCCACCCCTCTCACCTGCGCTGCCAGCAGACTTCAACTGCGGGGGGCAACCCACGCCAGGAGAGGCTACTGTTAGCTACTCGATCCTGTGCAGTTTCTCCCCGTGTTGGCACCCGATGACCTGAGGTCCGTTCCCAAACCCAGGTCGCTGGCGGAGGTGTGTGCAGTGCCTTAACCCTCAGACCACCAGGCCAGCTGCAGGCAGTTCCACTTTGTGGGTGTGCTGTCTCAGGTGCAATCAAGATCCCCCACAACTACCACCCCAGAGTAAATTGTCACACTTTAGAAATGATACCATTATCAAGAACATACACACAGGAAATGTTCAGGGACCCATCAGAAGAGTCACTTTTTCGTATCGGTTGACCTAAGTTCGGAAGTGGCCGCAAGTCGCTGGAGTCAGCGAAAGTGCTGCTGAGCACAGTGCTGCCTATGGAGGGGGTGACATCATTGCCCGCAATCAAAGAGACCCCTTGTGGTGGTCTAGGGAGTTGGGTGGGTGTATGCCCTGAAAGCCGCCATGACGAGTAAGGCCAACAGAAGCTGTGTGTGATGGCGTGGAGGAAGGCTTCACAGGTTAAAGGATGAGGAGAATTCATGGCAGTCACCAGCATAACAGTGCAGGCACACTTGGGCTTATGCTTTTCATCACCAGTAGGGGAGGGCATAACCTCACCCGGGGAATCTGTATGGACTCCGTCTTTTTTAATTTAATAATGTCAAGCACAAGTTCTGGAATACTAACCCTCAGAAATGTGCACTACAGTGATTGTGAAACTTGGTGGTTAGCCAAGTTGTATTCTATACAAGAGTATGAAAGGAATAATTTAGTTTACCTCTTCAGTTCAAAAAATGCTAAAAAGTAATAAAAAAATTAAAGCGAAAGGAAACTAAGGCACCGTTTAGTTTGTCGATGTTTGTTTGCAGTTATATAGTTTTCTGTGTGATACAACTAGAAACAAATTAACGTATCTTAGAACATCATGAGAAAAATGTAGGCATTTTGATTGGCTGAGAGACCAGTAAAGGAGTGTAACTATGAGACCGTAATGACACTCCTGTACTTTTTTCAGACCAAGAGCACCACATCAGATCACTACACAATCTCGCAATAAATTTACCGTTTTGCTTGCATTAAAGAGCATCTTTTTCTGGTACTCTTCTCCCCACCCCAGAGGGATCCTTGGGGCCATCCCAACTTGCAGGAAGCACAAAAATGTATTTCTAATACTGTAGCAGGCTTTAGGAAGAAAAGGGATCATATTTTGGCTCTCTGAAGTCGTGAGCACAATCCTTTCCACTTCTCTGTTCGGAGCTGTGCCCCTGGCTAGCAAGTTTTGTGATGTAATTTTCAAGACTTGAATGGCCCAATTGGAACTTATCAAGACCACTGCTCAACTAAGAATTCTTGGCTGTTGCAATACCGTCTTTCATTAACTATTAAAAAAAAAAGCATGATTTTTGGATTTAAACCTAAAGTATCAAAATGCCAACTTTTGCAGATTTTTTGTTCAAGTGGCACTTTATTGGCACAGGTTAGAGTTTAGATACCGGGGGGCTTTACTGGACTCTAACTTTTTCTTCTCATATAAAGTTCATCAGTAGGCAATTAATGATGTCGACATGGCCCTCCAACACTTCAGCTCCACCCTAACCTCGATCTGGGACCATCACACACCCCTCCACACATCCCAGGTAAGACGTCACCATCTACCTTGGATTACGCCTGAAATCCTCTCTCTTTGTAAAGCTAGAAACCGTGCCTGGTCCTTCTTCAAAGCCAGTGGCTCCTCTTCAAGCCTTCAAGAATACGCTCCCTCAGGAACAGGTGCACAAAGAAATTCGCCAAGTCTGACCACTTCATATCTCACCTCTCCTGTAACCCCTAGCCCGTCCTCCTTCTGGCCAACAATCAGGTCCCTCCTCAACCCCCCACCACCACCACCACTATGCCACCTTCCCTACCTCGCTGAAAACTAGGCACTAATCTCGGACCCTTCAACAGTGGCATCCATCTTCAACAAACACTTCACATCCTCGCACTCCCTGACTCTCCCCTCCCCACTCTGCAGGCTTCACCCCCCCTCCCCATCTCCTCCTCAGAGTTTATCACATCCTGATCTCCTTAAATACCACCAAATCGAGCCCTGATGGCCTCCACCCCTTGCTCCTGTGCCCCTCTACCCCAGCTATCACCAACCCCCTCACCCACATCCTCAATCTCTCCTTAACCACCAACTCTGTCCCCACTCCATGGAAACTTGCCAGAGTAATCCCCCTCCCCAAGGGCGGGGATCCGTCTCTTCCAAACAACTACCGCCCCATCTCCCTCCTCCCCGCAGTAGCCAAGCTCCAAGAGACACTGATCCTCTCCAGGTTTTCCGACTTCCTGTCCTCACATTTCTTCTCCAACTACCAATCCAGCATCCGCAAAAGACACTCCACTATCTCCTCTGTCCTCCGAGTCTCTAACTCTATCCTTGCTGCCATGGACACGCGGGCACATTATCGCAGTGATTTTTCTAGACCTCACCAAAGCCTTCGACTCCCATCTCCCACCCACTTCTCCTACAAAAACTCCACAGAGCTGGTCTGTCCTCCTCTGCTGTAATGTGGTTAAACTCCTACCTCTGCGGTAGGATGCAGTCAGTCTCTCTAGGTAACTCTGTATTGCTTCCACTCCCCATCCTCTCTGGAGTACCCCAAGGATCCATTCTTGGTCCAGTTCTTTTTTTCATTATTTATCAATGACCTTCAGACTGTCTGCCAACACTCTAGTATCCACTTCTACACAGACACAATACTTTACACCTCCAGTCCTACCCCCAACTCCGTCCACCCTAATCTCCAATCCAGCTTCAGTCGTGTCCTCCATTGGGTTTCAAGGCAACTCTCTAAAAGTCAACACCAAGAAAACCTTCTCCATGGTTTTTGGGACCCTCACAAGCTGGCTAAGCTTCACCTCCACCCCTCCATCATCTTGGATGGATCCACCCATGACTCTATAACCTCCTATAAGTACCTGGGCCTCTGGCTTGATCAGTACCTTGACTGCTCTGTCTATATTGACTCCATGTGCGCAAAACTTCGCCCCAAACTCAGAGTACTCTATAGGAATAAGGATTGCATCCTCCTTCACCTCTGCCACATCCTGCGCTCCAAGACCATCCTCCCCCTTTTTGAGTATGACGATGTTATCTATGCTTTGGTCCCACCACCACCCTCTCCCGCCTAGATACCCTCCTCCTCCTTCTGCCGCTTGCTGTCAGCTCCCGCCGGACTCATCATTGCTCTCTCCTCCTAAACCCCCCACACACACACACACAGAGACATATCCACTCCTTAACCTTCATTGCCAAGTACTGGTTAGGCCTCCTTCCCTCTTGCCTCACTCCACCCTCACTCCTGCCCCATTACCTTCTTACTCCCTGCTTCTTTCACCCTTGCACCTTCTCCATCCCTCATGCGCGGTCCTCTTCAGGCCTTTCTGCCTTCTCATCCTGTCTTCCCCACCTCTGGAACCAACTACCCCCAGCCTTGAGACTCTCCCCCCATTCCCATCCCTCATGCAGCAAATAAAACTCATCCTCCCCACCCTGCCCTGCCTCACCCCAGCATAATTCCGAGCTGTTTCTGTCCAGTCCAGCTGCTTTGTACATAACTGTATAGCTGAATTGATTCACCCAAGCTTAGATCCTCATTGTATACTGGTCAAACTTAGTATATTAGTATTGCATTAATCCTTGGTACTGCTATCTGTTATAGTGATGTCTCTACTGTTTTCAACTGCTCATATGATGTGATTATTTATTCTCCTGTACCCCATTTCCCCAGGTCGCACCTGGAAACGAGCACCGGCTCAATGCGCCTTTCCTGGTTATCAACTTTTAAATAAATAAATAAAAATAAAAAACTTGGGGCATTGTTTAAATTAAATAGTTAAATACAAGCAGCTAGATATACTATTGCTAAAGGTGTATTGATGATACCCACATTAAATTATAAATCTTTTGTATTTGCTAATTTATCTTGTACTGATTTAGCCTTGATAACTAAAACTTTCAATGGGATCTGTCGATCTTACTTCGAGAGGGTTCCTGCAGTAGGTCTTCACGCATGTAGGACTGCGCCCCCTTGCGTCGGGTTCCAACAGCAAACTTGTAGCTAGCGTCAGGTGACGCAACGTCAGCCCGACCATAAAAGGGGCGGTCCCACGTCCGCCCTACAGTTCTTTCCCACTGTCGCTCAGTTCATTCGACAGATGTGGTATAACAGCGATCAGTCACCCACGTAGTATTCAATGTTTTTCGTCATATTCCTCTAAATTTTCAATTGAGTGTATGTCTTCTCGTCTCAAAAAGAACTGCACTAAGTGCGGAGCCCAAATCCCGCACAGGGATGACCATTCCCACTGCCTCCTCTGCCTGGGGCCTAAGCACAACTCGGCTGAGTGTGCCATTTGCCAGGAGTTTAACCAGGCCACGCGGACCCGATGCAAGCGGACCCTTGAGGCCCACCTTTTCACCCAAAGGCTAGCTTCTATGGAAATGGAGCACCAGGAGCTTAGGAAGCGGTCATCGTCTCCAGCCCCAGAAAAACAAAAGAAAAGGGAGAAGCGCCAGGAGAGAAGCCTGTCGCTGCACGGGGATCTTCCACCTCAAAAACCGTTAGTACCAGCACTCAGTCCGCTTCTGCGGGCCGGACGCCTTCTCCCCCCTCTTGCCGAGGTATGCAGAAGGGGGATGCCTCTCTCAAGGTTTCTATCAGTTCTGCCACTCATTAGCACCACCGATAAGTGCCCGCCGGGCGCACAGACCGATAAGCATGACCACGATCCTTCCGCAGCCAGCCAGGTCACGTCTGATAAGCCGGATGATGGATCCCCGTCGACTGCACAGACTCATCTGCTCTCCCGTTAGGCTCCCTTGAGGACCCCGACCCCGGGACGAGTGTGCTCGTGGGGGACACTTCATCCCAGCCGATATCTATCCCCAGGGATTCGCCACCTGTTCCCGACCTTTCCCTTCCGTCGGGATCATTACCGGACCTGTCGTTGGGGGTCTCTTCCAGAGCTCTTCCCTTCACCTTGGTCTTTTCCGCCTACGGATTCCCGCCCTCCCAGGGATCCGTCGCTGGACCGGGATCTTTTAGACATGGAGCCACCTCCCTTGGGACCCTCTGGGATGACGCCTGATCCCTTGCCACTGCCCAGCGGTCCTTCAGCACCTCCCCCAGCAGAGCTTTCCGCTCCTCCTGCAGGACTCTCTGGCGGTTTTCCGGAGCCTGACCCTCATGTTCCGCCGCCAGACCCTTTTTATCCGACACCTGGTGCAGTGCCTCAGACACCGCGATACCCAACACCGGAATATCCTTCACCTGGATATCCCTCGGGCTTACCAGGATACCAATACTCTTTTTGGCACCATCCTGCTTACCAGCCCTTGGCCGGGTATCCCGGGTACTAGCCTCCTCTTCCTCCTCCTCCATCATACCACGATCGTGAATCTATCCCAGCGTGGTGGCAGGATGCTGGGACTCAACTCCTAACGAACTTAGTCCAGCCGATGAATGAATTCCTACCCAGATCACCACCTCCTCCTCCAGTTCCTGTGGGACGTGGTGCTGCGGGTTCTCTGCGATTGGGCAACATTGGGTTGGACCCTTCCATTCCCAGTAGCTTGGAGCCCTGGGCTTCTGATGAAGACTCAAATATTGACCACTTTGAACCCCGTTCTCCAGTTGAAATCCATCCTAAAGAATCCCCATAATCTCAACCGGAGGATTCTTCCTTTGGGGACCTATTGAGAACCATTCAAACAGCAGGGGGCTGGCCATCCAAGGAAATAGATCCTCAGTGCAAAAGGCTGGCGGAACATTTGAATTCGTCCACCACAGACCCTCTACCCATGCCCCCCTTGGATGGTCCGCCTGAGGATCTTGTCACGACAATCTGGCATCAGCCCTCATCCATACCTGCTGTTTCCAGGAAGGTGGACAGAACCTACTTGCTCCCGGAAGGGATCTGTCACCTCACCAACCATCCTAAAGCCAACTCTAATGGTCATCACAGCCGCGCATGACCGCTCGGCTCAGCCTGAGCATTTGAGTTCCTCCCCACCAGACAAGGACTCAAGACAGCTTGACCCTATTCATCTGCCTCCTGTGCCATCCGGTCATTGAATTACGTATCCCATATGGTGGCTTTTCAAAAGTCCTCTCTCTCGGAACTGGAGAGGGACCTTCAGGACATCTCTAATGAGAACCTCAGGGTGAAACTGCTTGACAAGGTTTGCATGAACAAATCTTCCTGCTGTCACGCCCTCGGGCCACTTATGAGTCTCTTGAATCTGTGGCCCGGGCTGCGGCCTCGGGAGTCTGCCTTTGGTGCCTAGCATAGCTGCGCCTCGCACGCTTGGCACAGGATGTTCAATCATCTCTTTGGGACGCACCTTTCAGGGGTTCCGTCCTTTTTGGCAGCGACGCCAAAGACATCATTACAGGGCTGCAGGAGAGCGGTCGATCCCTCAGAGACGTATGAGTTTAAGCACCCATACGTCTGCGGTGACGGCCTTCCACCCCACCAGGTGGAGGCTGAACCTCCCTCTTACTGGTTCCTCCGAGGGAAACGAAGGGAGCGGGAGGAGGGGGAGTGAGTCAGGACGCTGAGGGGAGCGGAGCCTTAGATCCTGAGAAAACGGGGGTACCCGATCTTACCCTCTTTGCAGGGAAGCAATGAGAGTATGGTATTGGGCTCTTCAGCATGGCCTGTTTCCGACAGCAGTCCACGTCCCAGGCGTACACAACACCCTGGTGGACAGTCTCAACCCATCAGTGGCCAGGGCTCATGAGTGGGAACTAAAGCAGGAGGTAGTCGAAGACCTGTTTCTTTGATGGGGTCGGCCAGATCTGGATCTGTTCGCCTCCCAATTCAACACAAAACTACCCAACTTTTGCTTGCTCGTTCCCAGGCTTGGTACTCTTTGGCGAGATGCACTGTCTCTGTCTTGGACAGGGAGGTTTCTATACACGTTTCCTCCCTTTCCTTTCATACAAAAGGTTCTGTTGAAACTACAGGCAGAGGGGGCCCACTTGATTCTGATTGCCCCTCTGTGGCTCCGGCAGATTTGGTTCCCACTGTTACAACATCTAGCGCTGGAACCGCCGGTCCTTCTGCCACTGTCTCACGACCTTCTATCTCAGGGGCAGGGCACCCTGGTACATCCGAGCCTTCAGTTTCTCCATCTTCATGCGTGGCACCTGTGGACATAACAGTGGCTCGCTATGGAGTCTCTTGTCAGGTTGCTACGGTGCTGGTGGAAGCCAGAAAACCCTCCACCAGATCCACCTACGCCATGAAGTGGAAGAGCTTTTCTATTTGGGCCGCAGCCAAACACTTGGACCCTTTTTCTTGCTCGGCTTCCCAGGTGTTGGAGTACCTTGTACATCTTTCTGAATTGGGCCTTAGTTATTCTTCCATTAAGGTCCATCTTTCTGCGGCGTCGGCCTACCACCTTCGGTGGAGTGCAAAACCATAGCACAGCTAGAGAGTTCTAGAACTTTCTTGAAGGGTATCCTTCACAACAGACTTCCAGTCCAGAACCCCTGTCCTCCCTGGGATCTTAATTTTATGTTGGAGAAACTTATTTTGCCCCCTTTTGAACCGGCAGCAGGTTGTGATATGCGCTTTCTGTCATGGAAGACTGTTTTTGGTTGCAGTTACTTCAGCTCGAAGGGTTTCAGAGCTGCAGGCCTTTGTTTGCAGAAAGCCTTATTTGATTTTCCATAAGAACCGGGTGGTCCTTAGGACTAATCCGTCCTTCCTTCCGAAAGTGGTTTCAGAGACGACTCTTAACCAGAGTGTTGAACTGCTGGTCTGTTATCCTCAGCATTCCAACAGAGGGGAATATCTTTTGCACACCTTGGATGTGCATCGGATTTTGAGGTACTATACCTATACTATAACCTAAGGAAAGTCGAACTAACTCTTTGTGGCCTTTGCCTCCCAGTGCCAGGGCAAGGCCATCTCTAAACAGACCGTTTCTAGGTGGCTGACTAACTGTATTCACTGCACTTAACAGAAGTACGGGAAAACCCTTCCGGGGGCGGTTAAAAGCCACTCCACTAGAAGCGTGGCCACCTCTACCGCTTTTTTCAGGAATGTGTCCACTGCAGAGATCTGTACAATGGCCAGTTGGTCTTCTGTCCACACCTTCAGTAAGCTTTACAGTCTGGACATTGCATCTAGGTGTAGAGCTGGTTTCGGCCTCACAAGGTCTTCTGTCTTAGGGCAGACCCTTAGTTGGCAGACATTTTTCCTCCTCCCAGAACCTCGTCTCCGACTCCTTCTCCTTTCTTAGACTGCTTAGAATTCAGTATTATATGTGAAGACCTACTGCAGGAACCCTCTCGAATTAAGATATAGCAGTTACGGGGGATATTTTGAAATAGAGCAAGAAAGTTGCTCTTTAAAAGAAAAGCCCCATTGAATTCAATGGAGTGTGTTCTGCTCTCTCCTGATTATTACATCACAAAATGTGCCAGCATGGGGCTGTGCTATGAATAGGAAGTGGTAGGGATCGGGCTCTCGGCTTCACAGAGCCAAAATACAATTCCTTCCCTTCCTAAAGCCTGCTATTAGAAAAGAGTTTTTTTTTTTGTAGACTTTGTTTCTGCACCCCTGCTTGTAGGAACTCTCTCCGGCATCCACCTGACCCACTCTCTACCTCCCGCTGTGACGACCATAGCTACTCCCCTCACTCCGACCAGCAACACCCCGGATCTGAACCCCTCGGGGAAGGGCCGCCCCATCCTCCCAGGGCGCTCCATCTGTAGTATAGAGTGCCAGTCTGAGTGTCGGCCATGGGGAGAGTGAGGTGCCCAGCATTGGGAGTGTGGTGCAGGTGGTGGTGCCTTGCCTATCCTCGGGGGGTCCCTTTTTTTTTTTTCTGTTCTCCCCTGGAGCTCGGCCATGCAATGGCATCCGGGCACTAATGCCAGCGCCTGCCACAGGTCTGCCCCTCGCTATGCGTGGTGACACAATCTTGGCTTCCTCTGGCCACCACCAGAGGTCACGCTTGTCAACACAGCCCCTAGAGCCCACCCGGGAAGATGAGGCAGACCTCCGGATGCTCAGTCTCTTCCCTCCCCTGCTGACCCCCAGCGGCCTGAGTCTGTTCCTGAACCCGTGGCGCGAGGTGTGGCGTCCAGCGCCTCAACCTTCAGCGCCGCCGGGCCAGTTTTTTAATCCAGCCTGCAAATTGGGGAAGGGGGGAGCTAAAGAGCCTTCTGGGGGGCAGTTTTAGAAAGCGCATGAAAGGTGCTCTTTAACTCAGTGTATCTTATTTTTTGTATACAAATGACAGTTTTCTCACTCTGGTATGAGTGCGAGAAGACACGTCAGGGTTGTGTAGTTATGCTGTAATAATTGCACTTTGCTCGTGAATGTTTAAAGGCACTCAGCGGAAACGCCTCATGCCTAACTGCACCTTCGAGCCGTGCAATTATTACATCATAGTTACACACCTTGGCATATCTTATTGCGTACATATTTGGGAAGACATTGAAAAACTACATCTAGACACAGTTCAGCTTCTGTTTGATTGAAAATGGTTCTGTATTTGTATTCATTTTATTCTTCATCTCTCAACTCAGTTCGTGGAAACAGGATTCTTTTCCCCTATAGCTGGTCTTCTCCTGCTTTTTAATCCTTTGCAGTCCCAGTGCTGTGTGTGACAACATAGTTATTTCTATAACAGCAAACTGTGGTGTCACAGAGGATTATAACTTCAGCAAACGATTAAGCGGCCTAAGCAGATGAACTCTAGGGGCAATGATCCCGTTTCCTTGCAAATTAACACAGTAATGAAGAACGAGGGGAAGAGAAGTGCAGACAGTATATAAACTCAGCCATGTCTAAATAAAAATGATTTTCAGAGTTTTCTCAAAAGTGACAAAATCACTTTAAGCATCTCAAGTTACACATGCTTTCTGCCCTAATTCAGAATAGCCGCTGATAATTTCAGGTTTAGTCAGTTTCTTAGTCATTTCGGTTGGTCCGGTGGTAACATTTTTGCTTTCAAAACATTAGGAAAGAAAAGCAGTATAAAAGGAAATAAAAAATAATGAAGTATTTATTTATAATTCTGTGACATCTAGACCAGATAGCCAGTGACATCTAGACAACATTGCCAGTACTATAACAAATCTCTGTCTGGCCTTACTGTTTCGTTAATGCCCGGGTGCTGGTATCAAGCTGAATCTTTGGTCTTACAGTGACATCTAGTGGATAAAGATCATTTTTTTTCATGCTGCATAGGGCTGGCTGATCGTAACAGACGTTGCACATTTTGGCTGCGTGATTTTACAGTACCACGTTTTGAGCTATGCTGTTCAGAACTATGATTTTGTTTTTGATATAGAGTTCTTTTGGTGTTGGAGACATACATTTTAATTAAAGGCCCTTCTTTTCATTCTTACCTACAGACATACAGTAAAGATAGACCGTTGAATTATCAAATTCTAGCCTTAACTTATTTGCTGTTGTGTGGAGGGAGTAGATGTTGAGTAAAAAAAGGCAAGTAAAAATGACTCCTGAAATTTCAAAACGACTAGTAAAAGCTTAATTTGATCACATAGTCAGTGGCCGGCCTACGGGCAGACCGGATGGGCCTGGCGGTCCTTATCTGCCGACAATTTCAATGTTCTAGGTTTCTGTGTTAATAAGAGTACTTACTGCTTTGGGTCAGAGAAATGTTATAATTCTCTCTAAGCTGGTCTCCGGCTTAAATCTCTTTCCAGCAGACTTCATTGCCATATATGGCCTACTGGGAAGATCAGGGTCTCTGCCTTGGGCAAACAACAAACCCAAATGACCTTTCCTTATCTAGCAATGGAATCCTGCTGAGTAACACTTATTGCAAATACAGTATATCATTCCAATAAAGAAAAAAAAAAAACCTGACTGAAATCGGTTTTATCAAATGCTGTATTGTATTAATTTCCATATTAATCCTGTTATTTAGGTGACCCAATAGCCAAAAAGCAGTGTGCAAATTAGAGTTGTACTGCTGAACTGTGCTGCCGTTATTGTCTGTCATTGAGTGGGTGTCTTGTAATGGCTAAGTGAATTTAGTTGCTTCTTTAACTCATGTGGCACTGGCAGAGCTGCATTCTGTCTGTGCTTAATGGTACCTAATTAGAGCAGTCACTGCTGGTCGTTAGCTGCAGAATATAGACTAATCTGTAATGTGTATTTATTACTATATATATATCTGTGTGTGTGTGTTGTGTGTATGATAGATAACCCACTCTTGGGTGTGTGGTTGTGCTCTGATATCTGACCCTCGGTCGTCAACCACCCAAAGTGCATATATCAGAGGCTGACAGCACACTGTAGAGTGGGTTATCTATCTTATAAAATGGCAGAATTGTCTGGGGGAGTGCAGGTGTGTTGTTGCACTCCGATCTCACGCCGATCATCTGATGTGTTTCAACCAACCAGAGGATTCCTTTTCTTACCCATTTTATAAATATACGTGTGTGTGTGTGTGTGTGTGTGTGTGTGTGTGTGTGTGTGTGTGTGTATACACTGTATATATCACCATTGCATTTTTATTTATTGAATTTTTGTTGACCCGGTAAGCCCACTAGGCCTAGAAGTCCCTTTTTCAGGGGCGACCGGGGGAGGGGGGATACAGATGGTAAGCAACTGAAACTGGACCAGATTAAGCTGTTGGTGATATTTTTAGTGAATGGGAGAAATTTGGCCAGGACACCAGAGTAATTCCCCTACTCTTTTTCGATAAGTGCCATGGGACCTTTAGCATCCACCTGAACTACCACCAATCCAGGCATTGTGGGCTGGTCACGCTCCCCTTGCTTATCTGACATCAGATTTGTCTCGAGAACAGTCACTCAGGAATCCTGTTCCAGTCCTATGGGGTCATATGTGTTGCCTTATTATAGTTTAATTGTAGGTTGAGAACTAAATTTAAAGATTTAGTTTTCTGTACTCTGCATTAGTTTCCTTTCTCTTTTCATATAAAGCGTGTTTTTTCCTCAGTTTCTTTATCAGTTCCAAGCACTGGAGAATTTGCAGTTCAGCATAGCTCCTCCCTAGCATTGGGGGATTTTTTAAATACACTAATTTGTTACTGGCTTTATATTTTATTTTCAGAACTGAGTTATTTTAAAGGCATTTATATTGACTGGCATGACAGACAAGCCTAAAAGATAACAAGTCCTACAGAAATCACACCACCAGCTCCTGGCAAAAACAGACTCATGAAGCTGTGCCTTACCTGTCTGGGACCTGACCACTATTTTAAAAATTGTTTAATATGCAAACGGTTTTATCTTAAAACACAAAGAAAAAGGCTGCAAAAAGGGAAACTCTTTCAGCTCCTCATTCTGCTTCAGTGTCACCACAAAGCTCCCCAAGAAAGCTCTAAAACGGAGGTGGTTACCAGTGATGGTGGAAAGCACACATCAGAAGGTTCCTAACCTCGATAGTGGCCCTCCACATTCATATTATTAGCTGAAAAAGGCTGCTAGCAGCGTCTCTGCCAAAGGGACCAAAAAGCTACTAAGCCATCCATGATTTCCAATAAATCACAAAAGTCAAACACTAACCACCACTTTCTTACTAAGCACTCCACCACAGACCACCAGTTTGTTTAGACTAAGGATATTGTCGGCTAATAAGGCATTTTCAGTAACAAGAGCACTATGAAAAATGCCCCCCTTTTTTTTATTTTAATTGAACTGATAGGTCCACCAATAGCCTAATGATAAGCAGCGTGGACGTACCATAGTAACGACCAAGGCTCATTTCCCCAGTCTGGGTCATTATACATCTGCCAGCAGAGGCAGTGATTAAGAAATAAGACATGCGGGTGTGCTTTGTGCTATATGTTAATACCCTGTTGAAACCATTCATATGGTTTTAAGAGTGGTCTCGACGCATTGTTAGAGTAGAGAACCACAAACCAAAGGTGAGTGCTTCTGATAACCTGAGAATATGAGACCACTCTTAAAACCATAAGAGTGGTCTTGTGGTGATACTGTTATATTATTGATCATGCAATAAATATATATTTTTAAAACCTTACCCAAATGTGCCCATTTCCAGGGCATCTTTGCGTGAGATACTCTTCACAGAATAAGAGCCTCTCCTCGCGAGAGGAAAGGAGTGCTCTAATTGATCGGGAGTGCTCCTCCATATGTAATGGGGTAATAACATGCCTCCAGTGAGTTGAAGCAAGAGGCCAAAGCCAAGTACTTTCAGTACCAGAGAAGTGCCATTATTTCAGCACAGAGCACACCCTGGTGGCTGACTGCTTTCATGACATTAGGATTAGTAAATACATTTTTATTTTTATTTAAAGAAAACTAGAAAGAAAGGAGTATAAGAAAACAATAGTCTTGTTGAACCATTCTGATTTTGCTGTGTGGTCAGTAGATGGCAAATGTCACAAATGTTTTTAAATTCAAGTAAGTGAATTTATGTGTATTGATGCAGCTGTGCCTGAACAGGTCAGTGGGGTTCACGTATCCTTTTCCAGTGCTGTTGTACTTGGGTGGGGGGGGTATTCACACTGGGTTCCAAGCTCCTGAGCCAATCAGAGTTCTCTATTTTTAATACCCATTTCATAATGAGGCTAGGTCTCTGAAGTGGCCTGCCTCTGGGAGGGTGAGTGGCTCTATTGTTTCTGTGACTGCCACCTGGTGGCCCAGTATGAGGGAATCATGGGGGTGAGGCATAAACAGCTCCAGACAGTGTTGAAATCCTGCCATGAGTGTGATACAGGATGCTGACAGTACACTGCCATTATTCATGAAATCCTGTGCCTGCGAGTGTCATAATGTAGTGGGTGGGCCTGGTCCCAGCCTGCTTTTGATTAGTCCAAGTGTCTGTTGTCTTGTGGGGAGGGATGGATGGGGTAAAAAATGTAAATTACAGCGGTGCTCAAGGAGATGATGCACGACCACGTTTTCCACAGGGCCCCTGCTTCCCTCTTTAGTTGAGTTAGCGAGAACACTCCACTCTGTAACAACCCCCCCCCCCCCAACTTCAGTAAGGGTTGGGATCAGTGGCTTGCAGATGGGCTGAAGGAAAGCCTGGTTCTCTGGATAGGGGGTCAATCCCAGTCCTTTCACAGAAGAAAGGGTTCTGAAAGAGCTCCTAAAACTGAAGGTGGACAAAGCAATGGGGCCTGATGGAATTCACCCCAGAATTCTAAAAATTAGGGAGAACCACTGACTACCCTTTTAACAAATCATGGGAGGATGGGGTGGTACCTGAGGACTGGGGAGGCGGATGTGATTCCCCTTCACAAAAGTAGTAACAAGACAGAGGCAGGAAACTACAGACCTGTCAGTTTGACCTCTGTGGTAGGGAAAATGATAGAATCACTTCTGAAGGAAAGAATTGTTGAGTGCCTAGATGCCAGTGGGGCACAGGACCCAAGGCAGCATGGATTCACAGTGGGAAGGTCATGTCAGACGAATCTAATCGATTTTTTTTGACTGGGTGACCAAAGTAGTAGACTAGGGAGGGGCTGTGGACATGGTCTACCTAGACTTTAGCAAGGCATTTGACACAGTCCCACACAAAAGATTAATAACAAATTAGCCAGCCTGGGAGTGGGTCCCAGGGTGGTAGCCTGGGTAAAAGATTGGCTGGACAACAGGACACAGAAGATAATAATGATCGAGTCTACTCTGAAGAAAGGGGGGTTAATAGTGGGGTACTGCAGGGCTCAGTACTGGGTCCAGTACTTTTTAATGTCTTTATAAGTGACATTGCAGAGGGACTGGAAGGAAAAGTATGCCTCTTTGCAGATGACACAAAGATCTGCAACAGGGTTGATACACAAGGGGGCATGGAAAGGATGAGGAGGGACTTGGCAAGGTTGGAGGAATGGTCAGATGTATGGCAGCTAGGATTCAATGCCAAGAAGTACAAAATAATGCACCTGGGAAACAAAAACCCAGAGGAAGAGTACACAATGGGGGGTGGGAGGTAGTACCAACATAATGGAAAGGGACCTGGGGGTAATCATATTAGATGACCTTAAGGTTGGCAAGCAATGTGAGAAGGCAGTAGGGAGGGCTGGGGGGATACTGGGATGTATTGGGAGAGGCATCACCAGCAGAAAACAGGAAGTTGTTATCCCTCTGTACAGACAGTTGGTGAGACTCCTTATGGAGTACTGCGTCCAGTTCTGGAGACCCCATCTCCGCAAGGACATAGACAAGATGGAGGCAGTCCAGAAGAGGGCAACTAAAATGGTGCAGGGTCTGCAAGAGAAGCCATATGAGGAGAGACTAAAGGAGCTTATGTATACCCTCGAGGGAGAGGGGATATGATAGAAACGTTTAAGTACCTCAGTGGAATCAACAAAGTCCAAGAGGGTAGCATCTTTCAGAAAAAGAGATGTGCAAGAACAAGGGACACAATTTGAAGATGAGAGGGATGGCTATGAGGGCAATGTGAGGAAGTATTTTTCACAGAGAGGTGGTAGATGCATGGAACCGCCTTCCTGAGGAGGTTGTGGGGTCAAAAACTGTGGGAGAATTTAAGAATGCATGGGACAGACATAAGGCAATGTGGGGGGTAGGAAGAAATAGGCTGTTGGTTAACTAGGATCTGCAGCTTATCCAGTAGGTAGGGAAATGGGCAGACTAGGTGGGCCAAGCAGTCCTTATCTGCCGTCAAAGTCTGTTTCTATGGTTCACCAGATAAGGAAGGAAAAGGTACATCATAACAAAAAAAAAAAGTAAAGGTTAGTCTATAACAACAATTAATAAAAAATAAAAAAGCCAACTTGAAATAGAAATGAGTAGTATTGTAACTGATTATTTGTTTCCTTTAGATTCGTAATATGGTGGCTGTTATGGAAGTGATCTCCAGTTTGGAGAAATATCCCATCACCAAAGAAGCACTTGAGGTAAGGTTTTACTACGATGCTTAACGCAGAATCTTAAACAGTGGGGCCTATTTAAAGCAGCAGCATTTATTTCCCCCCATAAAATTTTTCCTTGTGGTCATAGCAGGCAGGCTCTTAGCCCTGACCCCACCTACCCCATCCTGCACCCACCTCCCCTGTGTTCATCTGACCAGAAGATCCCCCAGATCGCTCTCCTTGTTCGAGCTGGGAAGGGGAGGCCCTTCTCCCACCACCCAGTGACTCTCATTCAGTCATGGGCTGGTGGTCCAGGCAGTGGTGCAAACCCAGGGCTTCATGTAGCTTGCACCAGCCTTTTTTTGTTTTCTCCCCTGGTTCCCATGCCTCCACGTCACGTGAGCATGTGCACGTGGAGGCATACACATGCTGTGGAACCACAGTCCCTCCCCTCGTGACCAGAGCTAGTTCCCAAACCCGGGTGGCAGATGTGGTAGGAGGTAAGGTGCGCAGCACATCAGCCCTCTGCGCAACTAGCTTATGCCTTTTTTTTTTTTTAAAGTAATAATATATTTCTGACATCCTTATTCATTATTGTATTTTTAACTTCCTCAGATATTTTTAAAATGTCTTATTACCCTTTTCGTAATTAATGGCTAAAGTCTCAAATAGGGCCACCACTATAAATTAAAAATAAAAAAAACCTTCTGTTAAGTTTACTTTTCGACTAAACTAGATTCATACTGCGGATGTATTAGGATGGTGCTTGCACACGTTTCTGAGGGTAAACAGTACAGCACCACACCAAGATATTTAGTTATATCACACTGAGCATGGCAAGGTAGCAGGAACGTTGTAAAAACTTGCAAACTACATATCCTAGTTCAGGTAAAAAAAGAATATGGGTACATATTGATGTTTTTTTGCCAGAAATATATTATTTCAGGAAACAAATCTTGTATGAAGACATTTTTACTTCCTAACAAATACTGCTGCTTTAAATCTCCATTACAAAATAGCTTTTGCGGGATAACAGTAGGGAAGATTGTTTCACGCGTTTTGTTTTAACACTTGGTCTGCTCTATGAAGAAGGGGAACATAGGTAATGATACAGTTTTATGTTTTATTCAGTATCTGTAAACCTTTTCAGCTTTGATTTTAGAAAATGTTGAAATGTCATAATATTTTATATTCTTGAGTTTTAGAAGAACACCTGTTCTCCCAGCACTCCACCCCAAGCCACAACCCCACCCCAGTTAGGCTTTTAAGCCGAAGAAATGTATTTTTTTCCTGACCTGTGTTTAATATGGGATCCGCTGTAATATCCATACTGTAAACATCTTCGGAGCTGCGCGGTGCTGTTCCACGTTCCCAGCATGACGCAGCTCACTGTATAAAGTGATACAGTGAGTGCTGCAGCACCGCGCTGAGAAGGTGAAATGGCACTGCGCAGCTCCGAAGATTCATGCATTATGGATAGTAAGTCGTAGAACATATTAAACAACGCCGGTCCTTTTCTTCTTAAAAGCTTAATCAGTGGGTTGTTTTGGTGGTGGAGGAGTAGTGGGACAACAGATGTTCTTTAATTTATCGTCTTTTCCATTTTTCCCTCTTTTTTTTTTTTTTTTTGACCATTTTGTTTGGTTATTTATGAATATCAGAATATAACTATTTAGATAGTATTTTAACAAATTTCTTAATGTATTATATTAATGATAATTTATTCAATAAAATGTTAGTAATAAAAAATTCCATTAATAGACCTGTTAAATAAATGTACTGTGCTTGAATTGATATACATCAGATATATACAGTGAATCTAATTCAAACCTGAATAAAAATAGCTAGTCATGCAATGGTCAAATACATTTATTTATGTCATAAATCTGCTATGCCAGTGCCAATTTGTGACTTTGCTATAATTTCAGGGTTGCACTTTTTAAAGTAACTGACAGAAAAATAAGCCTAGGCTGACCGGACCCTGATGGTGTCAGTCAGGAACTGCACAACAGAATACTCCACTAAAGAAAAGGAAAAAACTTGTTCTGGCAGTATAGCCTAAAGGTTAGAGTAACAAGCTATGAATTAGCTTGGTACATCCAACAGACAGACCTGGGTTTGATTCCCCCAACCTCCACTTGCATGCTGTGCAACTCTGAGCAAGTCACTTAACTCCCTAGTGAAAAAACAAAATAGAATGTTCCCAGTTTAAAAATGTGTTAGCGGGCTGGTCTGGTGGTGCTGATGGCTGAGGTGCTGGATGCCACACCTTGTGCCATGTCGGTAACCCGAGGTTGGGAGCAACCTCGGGTTGCCGGAGGTCTGCAGGGGAGGGGAGTGAACCTCGGGTTGCCGGTGGTCGACAGGGAAGGGAGAGGATCGAGCATCAGATAGACTGCGCTCCTCTCCTGGGAAGGGGAGGGTTGCTGTCCTGCTTCTTTGCTGCCCCCTGGTGGAGTGCGGAGGGCAGCACCAGAGTATGGGAGGCATGGGTACGTGGCCTGTGCATGCCTTCACACATGCCGCCCACGAGGGAAGGGGCAGAAAACTAAAAATGGTGTCGACCGGCAAATTACACTGGCCCTCCGCAGGCTCCGTGCCAGCCAGCTGGGCACCTCCATGCCATCGAGGTAAGTCCTGGTGGATGCCAGGGTGACGGGGCTAGGGGAACGGTGGAAGGGGCTGGTTGACACAGGAGGAGGAAAACTACAAATAAAATGTGTTAGAGAACTAACTGCACAGAATAAATAATATTTAACAAATTTGAAGTTTGGAAAGCAGGAACAGATTGACTGGACATGTTACATGCCAAATGCAGGTAATTCTGGTGCTTGAATTGTTAGATGGTGTCCTAAATAGTGAAGCCACAATGCTGACAAGGTATGAGGGACAATAGAATGACAGGCAGGAATTCTGTAAAGTGGCAGAAGAAACGTAAAGAACAGTAAAATGCTAGAAACTGATAACCAGTTGCTTAAAGCACAGTTTGTCTGGCACTTAGGGGCCTATGACCTCCACTGTGAACTTTGGTCCTTGGTGGTTTTTTTTTTTTTTATATTATATTATTAGAACAGGCTATGGGACTCTCACACATCCTGTATGTTTGTGAAAGCTTCTGGGGTAGGTTTGGGGAGGGGGAGGATGGGGGTTGGGACCCACCCAATAGGCCAAACTCATAAGCAGTATAAAGTAAAATAGACAAAGAATTGGCTTATGCTTTAAAGCAGTTTCACCCTGCTAGATGCAGCACCCTACGGCCAGATTGAATAAATGTTTGTTTTTTTTTTAATCAAGTTTTTTCTGTTTTCTTGCTTACTGAATTGGGCCCTTTTTACATCCCCTCCAAGCCACTTCAACCTGAGAAAACTGTCTGGTGTACCATTCCATTACTTTCAGCTGTCCCTTACTACACTAGGCCTGCCACTAAATCCATTCATGGCTACCCCCAAAGCGGGTCCCCAAGAACATGACTAGTTCTGGAGACTACTGTTTCAAGTCTGTGTAGTCTAATGGAGCCTGAGTTAGGGCTGTACTTCTGTCATGGAAAATGTTTGAGAAAATCATATGGCATGTGTCCTGATCAGAAGTTACAAATAATGGAAATCTCAGGAAATGTGATGAAAAGATAATTGATCCATTTTATTAATCTCTATTTTGACTTTTTTTTTATAAAAGCACATCAGTAAAGACTTAAAAAAAAAAAAAAAAAAAAGTGCTAGGCTGGTCCAGTAGCAAGTCACAGCACATTTTGCTGCCATCTTGGAGAACAGGGCTTGCCGTGAGCCCCAGACTCCACACTTGGGCTAACGTGAGACCGAGTGCATTGCAATGGAGACACATTATGGATCTGTTATTTTCAAACACCAGAAGCTATGTGTTTTAATAGAAAAGGCTAAAAATTTGTTATGCAAATGACAAATCATGAGTTTTCACAAAATGGAAAAATCATTCCATGACTTGGTGAGAAGGTACAGCCCTAAGCATGGTCAATGCCTTGGAATCTGGATACAAAAATGTGTAAGTCGCCTGCATGGAAGGAGAAATCTGTGTTCCTCATAGCTGGTTGTTATGACTTAGCCTTTGCACCGTAAATTCTAGTTTGTGAAGAAAATTTCTAGTTGTAAAGATTACAATGTGCAGAGGTTGTTTTGCAGTAACATGTTATAACAGCTGCTTTGTTTTAACTATATAGTAATTACTTGCAGAGAACAAATTTGCAGGTTCAAACCCCAGGAAATCTTACTGTATTCTAACATATGCAGTATGTTCTCCATAGGACTGCCTGGAGCCAAAATGGTTCATAGAACCTATGCTAATGATGGAATGTTAGGCTCGAGCTCAGTTTTCAAACCACTGTCCCTGGAATACATCCTGCAACTGTCAGATTCTTCACTCTGCTTTCCTAAGTAAGACACCTCGGAGAGCTTTCCTTCATCTTTCTAGAAGATTTTATTTTCTCGTTTTTTTCAAGTACTATTTATTTCTATTCATTTTTAAAGCACTGTCCTTGGGTTTTACAGGTAGATTAGGCTAGATTTAGTGTTATTCTGTTAAGTTTTTCTGTTCCCTACTGGTTCATCACAGCCGGGAGGAAACCAAACCTTTGTTTATATTTTTTAAGGTAAATTTTCTTTACAAACGACTTCTCTGGGCTGGTTTCTTGATTTCATTTAATTTGTGAAAGGAACTGGGGTTAACTCTGTTCTTTAATCAGTCGCTGAACCGACTGCGCAAAAAAGAAAAGAGAAGTCTTTGTTTACTAGTGTGGGTATCTGACTCACAGAAACCCAGTTTTCAAGGATTTTTTCCTTTTATGTCACTACCCAAGAAAAGAACCGCCCTACGGGTTTTCAGCATTGTAGAGTGTGCTGAACCATTTGATAAAGCTGACCCACATCTGATTTGTGTTTTCTACCTAGGGTTTGACCACCTGAACACATATTTGTGAAAACTTTCCTCAGTCGACGCGTGATAGTCGATTTGAACCAACAGAGGAAAAATGTCCAATAAGGCTGCTGATCCGGCCTCTGATAAAGTCTCCCTCTAATCCTAAAGAGAAATCCAAGGAACCTTTATTTATTTATGTTTTTGTAGAGTCTTTTTCCCTCCGGTCGCCGGCGGTGGGGCATATCTCAGGCGGGGCCCACTCAGCCGCCCTGCCTGAACTTCTTCCCCCGACCGAGGAATTGGGTGCTGGGTCCGCCCCGCGGACCTCAGACAGGGAGGCAACGACCATGGAGAGTTAAGTCGGGGGTCAGAGCCGGCACTGGAGCATGTGGTAGTGGCCCAGGAGTCCGCCATCACCTCCCCACCAACCAGGGTTTTCCACCTTGTGTTGCCCCGAGATGCTGGATGTGCAATGGCATCCCTCAGAAACCGTGCCTTCCGCGGAGGTCCGCCAATGTTTCCTCGAAACTACTGCGCTCCCTTGGCGGTACCTCAGCTCCGGGTCTTCACCGAGTGTCACTGTAGAGCCATTTATCCCACAAACCCAGCCCAGGAGAGAAGGGTAGTCCTCCGGACGCCGATCCTCCTCCCCCTGCTGACCTCCAGCAGCCAGAGTCCATTCCCACACCCCAGTCGCCGGCGTGGTGTGAGGTGTGGCATCCAGCACCTCAACCCTCAGCGCCACTGAGCCGGCTTCCAAGGAACCCGTTGAACAGCCCTCTGACCAGGGTGAAGGTTCCTCAGGTAGAAAACGAACCACAGACACTGCCTCTGAAGCAGCAAGTTCTGCTAAAAGAAAAAGGGGAAACACTCAGCAAAGAAACCGCAACAGAGACGCCCATTGGTTCCTACCACTGAGGAGATTGCCAATACTATTAGAATTATCCAGGCGCTGCAAACCACTACCGTGGTGCCAGTTAAGCGACCCAGTTCACAGCCCTTGGTTCAGGCTCTGGGTTCCTCCTCAGTTCCTGGGTCCTTTGAACACTATACTGAGGTTTATGCTGAGGGCAGTGATGATTATGACGACTTTGGGGAGCCTCCTGAACCGGATGTTTCCCCTGATCCTCAACGTCCTGACGCCCCTGACAAGGGAGCTGAGGATTTTTGTACACATTTTCCTTTTATGAAGCAAGTGGCAGACTTTGTACCTTTCCACTCAGGAATCTACAGAGGAGGAGGAACCAGATTACATGGAGATGGTGGATGTGCCAGCAACTTAAAGGCTGCTGTTGCCCATCCATAAATCCTTAAAGACAAGCAGACCTCCACTTCCATTCCACCAGTGGATAAGAAGATGGATAGGAAGTACTGGGTAGCTAAGGCTGGAGCGGAGTTCCTGTTTAGACATCCCAGCCATGAAGGGGTGCAGGTATTCCCCTGACATTACACTCACCTGATTAAAGGCTCTTAAGAAAATGGATTCTATGGCCAAGAAGTCCTTCCTGGGTTCTTCCTTGGCCATAAGACAAGCCACTTACATGGCTTATGTTTCAAAATTTAAAAGAAAAGTATCTGGAACACAGTTTTAGAGATTGCCAAGGCTTGCCCTGCACCCATGGCATCAGACCTGGCCGAAGCTGCAAAAAGGGGCATAGAGGCTTCACAATGCTAATTTCGAATGGCAGATGATGCCAGTGACATTGCAGTCAGGCAGATGGCAACTTCAGTGTCCCTGCGGAGGTTTGCTTGGCTAAGGGCCACTAATCTGTCCCAGGACACCCAGACGAAGGCCTTGGATTTTCCTTGTGAGCCCACATCCCTCTTTGCTGAGCAAACAGTGGCTTACATGAAGAAGATGGGCCGGGTACAAGGTAGCCTTACAAGAGTGCTGCTGCTGAGGAGAAAGCAACACCTCAGATGTACCAGAATAAAGGGGTACAGGCAGAACCGACTACAGACCCTTCTTCCAGACTCTGGGCCCTGCCAGCCTATCAACCTCAGAGAGGGTACTTCAGAGGCAGGGGCAGAAGAGGCAGCAGTCGTGGTGGCCCCTGCACTCAGCCTAGTGCACAAGTGAAGCAGACCACCTGAGGGATCTGTCAGGGTCGCCTCCCCACTTCCAGTAGGAGACAGGCTGGCTCCTCTATCTCCAGGCTTGGGAATACATTACCACAGACAAGTGGGTCCTGGAGTTAGTGAGCCAGGGGCTTGCCCTCAGTTTCAAGGTCTTACCCAGACTGAGGGCAGAGGTTTCAGACCTGCCACCCTATCAGAAGCAGTTCTGTTGGAGGCGGAAGTAGCAAAACTCCTTCAGGACAAGGCAGTAGAGCCTGTTCCCTTGGCCCAAAGGGGAAGGGGTCTCTACTCAAGGTACTTCCTCGCCTAAAAAAAAAAAAAGACAGGGGAGTGATGACCCATATTGGATCTTAGACATTTAAACAGACATTTGACAAAGCCAAAGTTCAAAATGGTCACCTTGGCTACCATCCTCCCTACACTCGGGCACGGAGATTGGCTGGCATCCCTAGATTTAAAGGATGCTTACTTCCACATTTCTATAAGGCATTCTCACAGAAAGTACCTCAGGTTCAGACTGCCGTCAGGCCATTACCAGTTCAGAGCCATGCTTTCTCGACCTGACTTCTGCTCCAAGGGTGTTTACCAAGTGCCTAGCAGTAGTGGGAGCACACCTAAGGAGGCGGGAGATGCGATCTTCCCTTATTTGAGCGACTGGTTAGTGGTAGGCCAGGCTCTTCAGCAAGTCAAAGATGCACTGACCACCACTCAGGATACTCTGTGGGCATTGGGCTTCCTGGTAAACCAGAAAGTCAGTGCTGACACCAGTTTAGCTCCTGGAATAAAATTTTTTTTTTTTTTCAAACTTTCTTTATACTCCTATGCTGCCTTTACCTGGACTCTCTCCAGGGGGGTCACTCAGCTTGGGCCATGATCCCGCTCACCTGAAGTCCTCTATTCCTCCTCCGTCGGCTGCCTCCCCTCTGCTGACCCCGGCTCAGAGTCCCCCGAGGTGGGACTGCTTACTCCTCCTGGTGCTGTGTCTATAATCTAGCAGAGCAACCAGGCAGGGAAGAGAGCCAGAGGTGAGAACGGAGAGACCTGGCACTGGGCGTGGTTGGCCGGCCCCTGTTACCCCCCCCTCGCCTACCAGGAGGCAGGGCCGTTTTCCTTGTTCCTCCCCCAATGCAGCCGTGCAGTGGTGTCAGTGCACAGAGGAGTGACCCTCCCACTCCCAGGCAGCTCGCCAATACCAGACCCCATTGGCTGCCCTAGGTGTCTTCCCCAGCTTCCGCCAGGATCCGCCTGAAGCGGGAACTCCCAGAACCCACCCCAGGAGAAGAGAGAGGTCCTCTGGACCTCAGTCTTCTCCTTCCCCTGCTGACCCAGCTCGTTCCCAAACCCAGGTCACCAAAGTGGGCGCAAGTTGTGGCGTCCAGCACCTCAACCCTCTGTGCCACCAGGCCTGGCCAGCTCCTGAAATTCATTGGGGCGTGAATTGGACATACTAAGAGGAAAGGCCTTCCTCCCTCAGGGAGGGTGGACAGCCTAGTACAGTTGGTCAGCTCCTTCCAACTGCATACCCCAGCCCAGCAAGGCATTTTCTTCAGCTGTTGGGAAACATGGCTATGTCAACAGAAACAGTGTCAGGTTCCAGATGAGACATCCAGTTCCATCTCAGATCTCACTGGTCCCAGAAAGAGATTCCCTGTCAAAATGGTACCAGTCACAGGAACCCTTCTTCAAGCACTACAGTGGTGACAGGAAAAGGACAGCCTCAGGAAGGTGTATTTTTCCTTAAGCTGCCACCATCAGCAGTTTAACAGCGGATGCCTCCCTCCTAGAATGGGGTGCCCACCTGGTGGAGCACACCACCTGAGTACATGGCTCCAGCAGGAGTCACTGCTTCACATAAATCTGCTGGAACTCGGGGTAGTTTACTTGGACATTCAGTCCTTTGCCTCAGTGCTGCAGGGCAAGTTTGGTTCAAGTCAGAACAGACAATACAACCACAATGTACTACATAAACAAGGGGGCACAAGCTCTCCCCCCCCCCCCCATGCACAGCAGCCATGACAATTTGCAATGTGGCCTACTCCCTAGGGATCTCCTTCTCAGCCTTCCATCTCCCGGGGAAGGACAGTGTCCTTGTAGATGCCCTCAGCAGGATGAACCAGAATCACCATGAGTGGTCACTAAACAAGCAGATCCTGCAAGCTGTGTCCCGAAGGTGGGGCACCCCAGAGGCAGACCTCTTTGCAGCCCCAGGCAGTCACCAGCTGTCACAATTCTGTTGCAGGCCTCCTGCAGTGGGCACTGTCCCTCTGGACGCAATGCTGTTGGCCTGAACAGGGAAGTTACTGTACGCCTTCCCTCCATTCCCCCTGTTGCTCAGAGTACTGAACAAGAACAGGGCTCAACCGGCAACAGTGATCCTCATTGCTCCAGACTGGGCCAGGCAGCCCTGTTACTCTCTGGTTCTGACCCTGTCAATATCCAAACCGATCTCCCTACCCAGGAGGCATAACCTATTGACCTCCTCTTAGGGCAGGATCCTTTGCCCCAACCTCCAGAGTCCCTCAGATTCGGGGCTTGGCTCTTGAGGACTTGGAGTATGCTGACCTGCACCTCTCAGAAGAGGTGCTAGAGGTCCTTAGAGTTTCTAGAAAACCCTCTACCAGAAAGACTTGCACCTCTAAGTGGAAGAGGTTTTCCATTTAGTGCCAGAAAAAGAGAGACTGCTGCCAGGTTGTTTTTTCAGTCGTTCTGGCATATCTGGCACACCTTCATTCTTTCGGCCTTGGCATTCCACCCTCAGAGTGCACCTAGCAGCTGTCTCTGCCTACCTCTCAGCTGGTAAAGGGTCATCCTTGGCTGCTAACCAGGTATTCAGGAAGTTCTTCAAGGGCCTGCTGCATCTGCATCCCCCTCATAGGGAACTCACTCCTGCATGGGACCTCAATATATGCATTGACCAGCTAATGCAACCACCGTTTGAGACCATTTCTTCAGCAGAGCTTAAGTATGTGACATGGAAAACAGTGTTCTTGATAGCCATCACCTCAGCCAGGAGGATCAGAGAGCTCCAGGCCTTGTCCACAGAGCCAGATTACATATCAGTCCATAGGGCAAGGTAGTCCTCAGAATTAACAGGAAGTTTCTCCCCAAGGTAGTGTCGGGACTTTCACCTGAATTAGTCCATCACTTTGCCAGTCTTTTTCACTGACCATTCCAGTTCAGGGGAACATAGACTGCATAGCCTTGATGTCAAGAGAGCTATCAGCTACTACTAGGATCACAGAACGGGCCTCAGGCAGGGTAGCACTCAGCTCTTCCCGACCTATGGAGAAGTGGGAAAGGGCAAACCTGCCTCACAGAGCACTGTTGCTTGCTGGATTGTTGCCTATATTCAGTTCTGCTACAGCAAAGTAGGCAAAGAGCCCTCTGTAGACCTTAGGACACACTCTGCTAGGGGTACAGCTGCCTCGATAGCAGCTGCAAGAGATATTCTTTGGAAATTTATAAAGCGGCTACCTGGAAAACAGTTGACACCTGTACCAAACACATAGCCTGGATACCTAGGCCAAGTGATGCCAGATTTGGCACAGCAGTACTGCCGAGCCTGTTTCTAAATAGGTTCTCTACCCCTCCAAAGGTACTGCTTGGGTAGTCTGCATATGTCAGAATACAGTAAGATTTCCTGGGGATTGAAGAAAAATTGCTTACCAGAGTAATCTTGCTTCTTCCAATGGAATCTTACTGTATTCTGAGCTCCCACCCTACCTCCCCTACTAGAACCTATGGGCACTGCACAGCTGTCCATACTGTTTGAAATCTGTGAGAGTTTCTTGATTGGTCATTAGTGACTTGAGTCTTGGTGGACTTGAGTCTTGGTGATGTCCACACTTTTAAATAAAGGGGATTGTTTCTTTTGGGTGGGGGGGTTAATTAGTTAATTATTATGCATGCTCCGAAAGAATCTGCGGTTGCAGGAAGAATTCCAGGGTCAGTGGTTTGAAAACCGAGCTCGAGCCTAGCATTCCATCATTGGCATAGGTTCTATTAACCATTTCGGCTCTGTGGCAGTCCCATGGTGAGATTGTACTGCACATGTCAGAATATAGTAAGATTCCCTTGGAAGAAACAAGATTACTATGGTAAGTAATTTTTCTTGCTGTATAATGCATAGCCACGCTACTAACTATCTTGATAAAAGCGATGTCTGTTGCATTAGTGATATGTGTAGAATGTAAAGAGTGAGCAAGAACATTTTCTGTATATGTAGCCCCAACAGTAGTGTCCTGCTGCACTCCTAAAACTTTGTTTTGAGTTGCAGGAAAAGTTAATAAAGCAAATTGTATTGTTTATCTCTGAACTCCCCAATTACATTTATCCTGACCTCTGGTTTGGAATGTTGACTCTCAGCTTTTGCCATTTAACTGAAAGTATGGTCCTATGTACAGGATCCCAAAACATAGCGGCAGGATTTTGAAGGTGTTAGTAACACGTTTTGATGTCATAAAGTGACTGACTAAAAAGTGCTTTTTGGGGGGGGGGGGGTGGAGTATGCAGGTCCAACCATGGTGAGCACATTGGTTCACCAAACGGGATCCAGGTTTCTTTTGTCTCAAGTCGAATATTACAGTCGAGCCAAGCCAGCAGGAAATTATTGTGCTGCCCTTGAGTGCACACTTTTCTTACAGGACAGAGCGTTATCTTCCAAAGTGTGCTCTGTGGTGAGAAGGGGTATCGCACAGAGCAGAACAGCTCACCCCCATCGCACAGTGGAGGGTTGGCATATAACACAGGTGTCAAACACAGCATCCTAAAGCTGATGTGACAGAAAAGAGTGCAGGAATACAGTTAGGAGGCAGGTGGTGTGGGGACATAACCTGGAAAAAAGAGGAAAACTAAATTAAAAAGGAAGGATTTGGGGAGTGTGAACAAAATCTCACGTGAAAATAGTACTAGACATAAGTATCTGGAAGAGTATAATCACTACTTAAAAAAATTTTTTTTTATTTTTCTGAGTTTTTTCAGGTACAGCCAGAGCTTTTTATTTTTTTCTTTGGGCCTAACTTCCCTCGGCCCTTGGCCCCTCTTGAGACCCCATCACATCCCAGCCCCATCACTTCACCTCCCAGGACTTACCTTTCGTGCCTGAAAATAGTCATTTTATGGCTAGTGCACCTACCCGGTTAACAAAACTAAATAAAAATAAAATAAATACTCCATGGTTTACCCACCACAGTGGAGCCATCTGGCTGGACCATATACTTTGGGTGCCAATATCCAGTTGTCTGGGAGTGGTGGGACTGTCATGCTGCACATAAGGAAATTTTCCTTCCTGTTTCTCCCTGCCCTAAGATGTAGGTGGCTTGGTGAGCATGCACAGAGGCAAACATGCATAGCATGGCACCAGCCTGCCTCTTCCCTCCCCATAACCTCTCCATTACAAGTCTGATTAATTATTCATGCGACAAGCACGTGTTTGGATTAACTGCTGTACCAGGTGTTAATATCATCAAAATGCTTGGTTCAGTTCAGAGCAGTGCGCATGTTTGTAAAGTTAATTTTAAAAATGCTGTTTTTCCTCTCTACTGCTGCAGTTAGACTTTTAATTGCAAGAATGACTTCGCAGCCTGTAATTTTCCTGAGATTAATGACCAGCTGGAGATGGTTGATTCCCGGCCAGTCAGTCCACAGAACATGACAGGTGGGTGACCATTGGGTCATAATTGTCTTAGGCTATCCCAGTGACACTGCGCAGCACATTGTGCTCCCACCTGGGAGACCAGAGTTCACATGTAAGTCCAGCAGTCCTACTCTGGGGTCAGTGGGGTCTGAGTGGATTGTGGAGGTGAGGCGACCCCCCAGCACCTCTTGCCAGCTGATTCAGGAGCAGCATTTGCTATTAAGGCAGTTGCTTGCCTGAGGAAGGGACCACTCCAGCGGCCCTGGTCATCAGGGTGAGAGGAAGACAGTGGTTGTTTCAAGATGAAAATTGAGGAAGAGTTGATTAAAAAAACAAAAGCCTTACTGTGATGCAGTATGACATTAAGGTGCAGGGAATGTGTGTTTTGGTAAATGTTCTTACCTAAAGCTTTCTTTTGTCTTAATAGGAAACACGGTTAGGGAAGCTCATCAATGATGTGAGGAAGAAAACAACAAATGAAGATCTAGCCAAGCGTGCTAAGAAGTTGCTGCGAAATTGGCAAAAACTGATCGAACCTGTAGTCCTGAATGAACCTATGCCAAGATCTAACCCACCTGGGTCAGCAAATGGTGGTGCTCTGAACTGCAAAGCAGAAATTCAATCCCCCTTGCCCCCTGGTGGAGCAAAACCTATTCAGGAGCTCAAAACCAGAAATGATATACAGAACTTGAATTCTCCAAAGGAAAAATTGGGAAACAGAAAAAGGAAAGGAGAACACAAAGATGGCTTACAAGGCCCTCCTTCCAAAGTTTCAAAACCCAGCTATGAACAGTTACAAAATTGCTCTCCTCCACCATCCAATGGAGTGAGTGGAAGTCCTGGAGCTTTTCCAAGTCTTCGGGATGCATCTTCTGCAAATGCACACTCTTCTCCTGAAAGGAACAGGTTTGAGCATCTTGAAAATGATAAACATAGTAAAATCCCAGTAAATGCTGTGAAACCTCACACCAGTTCTCCAGGACTTGTGAAACTATCAAGCACTTCCTCCTTGTTAAAGACTTCTGTGCTGCAGCAGCTTGAAAAATCAGAAGAAACTTCAGGCAACATCAGCCCAGGAGTCCACGTTGCCCTAACTTTAGCCCAAGGAATATTAAGCAAAGCATTGGTCAAGCAGCCAACAACAACACTGCAAAAGGGTACTGTGTCTAGCCCTAAACAGTTTTCAGGCGCTGCTCACGTGCCATCTCCACAGCCCTCTACACCTCCAGTACCAGCAAAAAGGCTTGAGGGTTCTCAGCAACCAGAAACTGAGCCGTCTGCACATTACTAGGACAGGCAGCTGTGGAAAGCCCACATCGACATACAACAGGGGTCACTACAACAGCACACACCTCTGCACCGTCTCACAACTCCAAAGTGGTTTTGCATCAAGGAGAACCCTAACACCTCGCAGTTCTGGGTATACACCTGATGCATCAAAGGGGACAGCGATGCTGCCTCAGGGTCAGATTCTAAAAGAAGAAAATACGGCCCAGAGACCATAGAGTAAATGTAGAAGGACAGACTGTAGAGGAAAGTGTAAAGCCTGTTAGATTAAAAGAGGCGAAGCTCACGTTTGATCCTATAACAAGACAAATAAAACCTTTAACAAACAAAGATTCTTTGCAGTTGGACTGCTCTACACCAACTGTACAACACAGGACAGAATCTGAAAGGCAGGAAACAAAAATAACCCCACAGAGTCCTTTTGAACAAACGAACTGGAAAGAGTTGTCCAAAAATGGAATAATTGCATCCTATTTAAACAGACAAAGTAATTTGCTGTCCACATCAGGAGCACAGACACCTGGGGCTCATTATTTCATGTCAGAATATTTGAAACAAGAAGAAAGCACTAGAAGAGAAGCCAGAAAGACTGGTATTTTACTACCCAGTAGTCCTCCCATGGACCTGCCTGGGGTCAGTAGAGAGATCACAGATGATGACCTCAGGAAAGTACACGAACAGCACTGGTCTGGCGTGAACGGTTGTTACGATACACAGGGTAATTGGCATGATTGGACGCAGTGCATATCCTTAGATCCCCATGGTGATGATGGTAGACTGAGTATCCTGCCTTATGTCTGCCTAGACTGAGTAGTTATGCTAAAGAGCTTTTACATCTGCAGATAGTGACAGTGGCAGACTGTACACCACTTGAGATGAAGGCCTCTTGACAAACAGGGCTAACAAAGGATATGGAGGAGCTAATTTGGTACAGTTCTTCCCCTTAAAGTTCCCTTCTTTTGCAAATTGCTGCTAACAGTTTGTTTTAACAAAAGGTTGCAAGGAAGGTTCTAAAGCTGGTCCAGGTTTATAGCAGGCCAGCTACAAAGAGGTTGGCCCAGAGGAGGTAGCGGGAAAACAAATCCAGCTGTTTTGAAAGGGTGGTATTAGGTTTGGGCAGGTACAAGGAATCTTTGTGGCATAAAACAAACAGCAGAATAATAATGTTACCTTAACAGAGTATGCATTTATTTATTTGATTTTTTTTCTTAATTTTTTTCATTTGGCAGTGAGATATCAGCGACAAAATGTGCAAAAACTGTAGAATTGTTTTTTTTTGCGTCATGCATCCTCTGTTTAACATCTGCATTCTAAAGTACACAAGATGCAGAGAGCTTTTTCCCTTTTTTTTTGTTGTTGTTGTTGTTGTTGTTACACAACCGCCTCACACGGCTGGTTTAACAGATCGACACACATAACATTCCGCAGATCTCCATACAGTTTCAGTAGTCATAATTTTCAGTCCACATTTGTGTCTTTGAATGCTCTGCAAAAAAAAAATGTAACTTATTTGAAGATTTAAAATACTGTTTTTTTTTTTTGTTTTTTAATCACCAACCAAACAAGTGTCATTTTTTTGTCCCCCTTCCCAGCTTACTAATTCTAGAAAACAAAATCTCATTTCTAGGGTTCAAACAAAGTAAAAGAGGTGCTAATAGTTTGCAACTTTGTACTGTGAGAAAAAGTTAAAAAAAAAGAATTCTGTTTGTATGCTGGAACTATACTTGTCACCATTCCTTTAGATATAATTTGCCTTATGGATATCCATCATAAAACGCAATTTGCAAAAACGAAGAGCCTTAGTGAATGTACAGAGACTAGACTTCTGTGTTCCTCATAATGCAGAAGGGAGCAAATTTGCTATATGGTCCTTTTAAGTGGACACGTTGTGATATAAATGTGGAAATAAAAAAAAAAAATTTGCACAAACTGTTGTGTTTTTACTTTCTTACTAATTTCCATATTTTCTGAATGTTTGTGATTATTTTGTATGTAGTGTTTTTGAAACTGATTGGTACAATGTAATGCTATAAATATTCTGCTGTGATTATTGCAGGTTTTAATAAGAAAAAAACTGAAATTTATGCTTTGTGGAAACTCTTTTATCCATAGAACAAGCTGTATGTGTGGTGAGCAATGTGGTGACTAATGTATCTTTCATTAGTCAATCTACATAATCTTCAAAATATGACTTGAAGCACAACAGTATTTGTTGGTTGGCAAAAAATGGCATATATATATATATATTTTTTTTTTATTTAGCAAAAATGTATTTCTGACAGCCTTTGATTCAGCATCTGTATTTTAATCCCCTCATATAGTTTTAGAACAGCTTTGTAACTTTTAATTCCTCTCTGCAGCAGCATGCCCAGCCCTATCACCGACCCGTCTTGTGGACTTACAGGTTAATCACCACTTACAAAGAACCAGGTTTAGGTGGCCTACTCACAGATGTCACGGTGCCTGCAGTGGATGCCAAACAACATAGGAATTTTCTTCCTGTTTTTCCTCCCCGTTGGCATTAGCGTCACACACGTGCACATTGGCACACTTATGGGCTGTGTCAGCGGAACCGCCAACGTCTGCTGTTCCTGCCAGCACTACCACCTTGCTTCCCCCAGGTGGCAGACAAGTGGTGGGCTCAGCCCCCCCGAGGAAAGAGAGATGTCCTTGGGATGCTCAGTCCTCCCTCCCTCTCCCGGACAGCCCTCAAGCAACCCTGGTCCATTCCCAGATCCGGGTCACTGTCATGGGTGGAGATATAGCAACCGGCACCTTAGCCCTCTATGCCACTGGGTCAGCAGATGTTACATATTTAATGTACAGCCTGCATTTGTACTGTGGATGTTTTAGGATGGTGCTACCAAACATTACAGCATCACACCAGGCTATTTAAGTTGTGGTAATCATGACAGGGTGAATACTTGTAAAAACTTCTAAATCCTATATCTCAGATCAAGAATAAGTGTGCATGAAAAGAAAAATGAATATATATTGATATTTTTGCCAGGCATACATTATTGCTAACAAAAAGACACATTGGCTAACTACTACTGTTTTAAAATATTCTGAGATCAATATTCTGCACTTTGTTCTCCAGGTGTATGAAGGAAATATCTAGATGGTTTAGCTGCCTTTGACCAAGTGATTGCAACTTACACCTCAGCTGAGATTTTCTACTGTAAGATTTAAGTTGTTTAAAGGTTTGAGACCTGCTTCTAAATGTGTTTATAATACTTCAGTCGCTATTGAATGTTCTATTTGATATGTTTGTGTTGTATGGATAACTTTGTCTCTGAACAGCCTGGATTAGCCCATAACTATATACTTGGAAGATTCCTAGCTCAAAGAGCCAACACCTAAAACAGTAACATTTAACCCTGTCTCATGCACCACACCCTAATACGTACCTAACTTCCTCCAAATATCAGAGCTTGATTTGAAGAAACTAGTCTCTGTTCTGGCACCAGTCCCATCCCTTTTAGCCATGTGTTGCTGAATACTGTGTTCCTTCTTGGCTGCATGTCCTCCCTAAAGGGAATGCCTCTAGTCATGTTAAGGTCTGTGAGAAGCTAATGTTGGTGGGTGATGTCAAGGATAACAAATGTCTGGACGATCTACAGGTGTCCAACCACTGTGGAATTTGCTTGCCCAAGGCAGAGTGACAAAGTAAGGGAGTAAGACAGTTCTGGGGATGGGCAACGGCATAGTAAAAGAGAAAATGAGAGAAAAGACCATCGGTGCAGCCAGTCTGCCCATAAAACCCTATCAAACCCAGGACCTATTGTCCATACAGCGTTCTAAGCTACACTTTCCATCCCCATGCTCCCCGCCCTGCCGCTACCATCTTGAAGAACCACTAATCCCTTCACTCTGTCCCAGCTGTGTTTGAACCTGGTGAAAGTTTTGGTGACCACCGTATCAGCTAGCAGATTATTCCAGGGCTCCACCACCCTTTCTGTAAAAACAAAACTTTCTCGCTTCCCTCTTTAAACCCGGCCCCCCCCAGGTTAGTTTTCACTCATGCCTTCGTGTTCTTGATTCACTTCTTATGCTAAATAGTTTCCTTAATTTACCTTGTTCATTCCTTTCAGGAACTTGAAAGGTCTCTGCAGTATCTCCCTCTCTCATCTGGCTTCCATTGAGTACATGTGCCGTGCCTTGAGCCAGTCCTTGTAAGGTCTGTCCTGCTGACACTGAATCATTTGGTGCCCTTATGTTTGCAGGTCTCCAGCCTGTTCTTATCTTTCCTTAGGTGAGGACTTCAGAACTGGGCACAGTACTGCAGGTAGGGCATCACCAGTAATCTACAGAGGGTAGTAACTTCTTCTAGGAGGCGTGGATCGTTGTTCATCTACACTCTCTGGCATGTCCCTTTCCCCTTTAAAACTTGCCGGAAGTCTTCAAGCTGGCTTCTCCCACCCACCTGGGTGGTAAATGCCGCGGCTTCGCCCCATGACGCCAGATCTTCCTTTCCGCTGAAAGATTCGGGTTCCCTCGTGATACCTTAGCAGTTCGTAGGCCCTGGCTTCGCAACGTCGTTTTTTTCCACAACTTACTCTAAAACTTGTCAGAGTTAGCGACTCCGATTACAGCGCATCGGACATGGAGGACAAATCGTCCCCCAGATTTCGCCAGTGTACTTGCAGCCAGAAGATGTCACGCACTGTTCCCCACCTCTCGTGTGTCTATTGCCTAGGTGTCAGCCATGACACCACGTCTTGTACCTTTTGTCTAGCCTTCCATCCCAATGTTGTGGAAGACCGCAAAGGCGCGTCTAAAATTGGGAGACCAGAGAAAGGAACCAGCCAGTGAAATCTAAAGAGGCTAGGTGGGCGGCTTCCCAGGATCACCGAGCAGTTGGAGCAGATGAAGGCGTCGAGGGAGAGCGGCTCAAGCTTCGGCTAGTCGAAGCGTTTTTGTTCCACTCAACCTTGGCTCTACTTTTACGGGCTCCATTAGGGAGTTGTGCCAGTCTCTCCCCACCATTGGTGAGGCGCCTACGAGCTCACACTCCTCCTGCCCTTGGAAGAGGGACAAGGACCCTAAGTCTTCGTCGAAACAGACACTCCTGGGACTGAGAGAGATCAGATTCCCAGGAACACGCGGTCTCGACTTGAGTCGAGATCGCTTCCTCAACTACCCGGCTTTGGACCTTCCGTCTGGCCAAGGCACGAGACCGAGCGGCGAGTGCAGCTCGACCCGATCAAGCCTTTATCGCTGACTCGGTCAGCGATTCTTTAGAAAGGACTCGGTTCTTTCTTTTCTCAATGAGGAGACACTGCCTTGGTGTCCCGATCAGAAACTATGCCGGAACGCCGGTTTCACTGACTCCGGTGACACCTGATCAACCGAACCGACCCTGTCGGTCGTGATCGAGGAGTAAGACCCCTTTGGTCGAACAGCCGAAAAAGGGTCACAAACACTCCAAGAAGAGGCGCCGCCACTGATCCTCATCCTCCTCGGATGAGGAGAGGCTTCGACGGAAGCTGTCAATGCTGCGAGGATCTTATGTGGCAACAGCTGACTTTCACCGGGCAGAAGCTGGCTTCGCCGGCCGCACTGGCCATCACCTGGCTCCCGCCTCCTAGGCAGACGCCGACCCCTCTGGAACTGAAGACCTCGGTTCCACCACCCGTGGGGCAGGTCCGGATCCCGGCTCGGCCTATTACGGTCTCTCCACCAATTTTGGTGGAACCACCACCTAAGCAGCCTCAGGGAGGAGCTCCCTCGAAAGAGGACCGACAAGACACCGAGCTCCCCCGATGTTTGTCGATCACTGTCGTCTCCGATCGCCCTCGGCATATCGAGGGAGACCTAGACAGAAAACCATTGTACCCTGACTCTTCCGACTCGGACAACACTGGTTTACTCTCTCATCCTGGGGATGGTGAGCCATCAGTGGCGGGGTTGGAGGAAGTCCTTCCTCCTTTCAGGGCATCCTCCACCTGATCTCCGAATCAACCGGAATGCCCTGGAGCCCATCCAGAAAAAGGCGGAGTACCCCCTTACGGATATCCTCAAAAGGGGGAATACCCCAACGGAGACCTTTCCTGTGGCCGAAGCCATTGGTGGCCTGGCCCTTGAGCTTTGGCAGCATCCTGCTTCCTGCCCAGCGCCGTCTGCCGCATAGCCTGCAAGTATCACGGTGCCCATGGGATCGGCGGGATTCACAGAACATCCTTCAGCCAAAAGCCTAGTGACTGCTTCTGTGTTCAGGCGTACTGGTAGCTCAGCCAACACTGACCGACCCCGGACAAGGAGTCTAAGAATGTGGACCATTCTGCCCGTGGAGTCTATCTGGCCTCCTCTTAGGCCTTAGTCAGGCCAGCTAGCTGTTATGGCACACTTCACTCATGCCCTCCTTGGGTCATTAGATGAAGTCCTCCCTCACCTCCCAGCGGACATGCAGACTACTGTCAAGCAGGTCCGGGATCAGGACCATGCTGTTGCTAAACAGCAGCTCCAGACAGCCCTGGACATTGGAGATTCCTGTGCCCGCTCCTTAGCAGCCGCAGTGGCCACTTGCAGCAGAGCTTGGCTGAGGCTATCCTCTTTCCTGGCGGATACCCAGCACAAGTTAGCTGACGTGCCCTTCCTAGGCACCGACCTCTTCGGTCCAGGAGTGGCTGGTCATCTCCAGCGCATAGAGCAGTCCAGTGCTACCTTGGATGCTACCTCTGCGAAGGGTTCTTGGGCAAGAACCAGCAGAAGCACAAGAAAGATCATCTTTCGGCACTCTTCCCCTGCAGTTAGGCAGGCCTATCAAGGAGGTCAGCAGCAGCAGGCTCAAGCTTGGCACCCCAGGCCCAAGCAGGGCCCTCGACAGCCCCGTAAAGGCGGTCGAGGTGCTGGTCCAGGTGCCTCCTCCTTCTCCTCTAAGCCTGCTCAGTGAGGGGTTGGGGGTTGCCACCCCTACACCCATCACGCCGGCTCTGGGTCCTCCCGTGGGGTCCGGCTCTGCCACTTTCTTTCCGCCTGGTCCGATATCACCTTGGACAGGTGGGTTCTAGAAGTGGTCGGCCAGGGACTGCCTCTGGAATTCGAGCAGTACCCTCCCAGCTGAGCCAGAGCCCCTCGGGAGGAAAGGATCTCAGCTTGCACTCAGTCGGCTGTTCAAGATGGCGTTGCTCAGCTCCTCTGCAAGGAGGCGGTAGCTCCAGTGCCAGATCCTCCTACAGACCCAGGCTCAGTGTCCAGTTACTTCCTGATGCCCAAGCGGACGGGGGTTGGCGCCCCATCCTAGATCTCCACAACCTGAATCAATATCTCAGGTCTCACACCTTCTGGATGGTAACTCTGAACAGATCACTACCATCCCTGGGCAATATGTGGTTCTGTTCACTGGATCTGCAGGACACGTTCTTCCACGTCCCAATCCATCCATCCCATCAGCGGTTCCTCTGCTTTAGGGTTGAGGGACCCTGTCACGAGTTCGAATCCATGCCATTGACCTGTCATCAGCCCAAGAGTCTTCACCAGTGCATTGCAGTGATAGTGGCCCATCTCCGGTGTCTAGGGTTGAATCTATCCCCATCTCGACGACTGGCTCTTGGAAGGTTCCTCCCTTCAGGAGGTGGAGAGATCAGGATCTGGCTTTCCAGACCTGCTCCCAACTAGGCCTACTGATCAACGACGCCAAGTCGGTACTCATGCCCTCTCAGGTGATGGGCTTCATTGGGGCAGAGCTCGACTCTCGTCAAGCCAGAGCTCGGCTCCCGGTGGACAGGGCGGAGGTTCTTTTCTCCTTTGCCCAATCATTTCTAGTTGGGCACTTGCGCCCTGCCCGGGACTTCCTGCGCCTTCTGGGTTACATGGCGGCGTGCACCTCAGTGGTCCATTGGGAGCTGGCTGCTCGGTGGACTCAGTGCCACGGTCATTTTGACCAGCTGATCACTGTGACCCAGAAGATGTGGGATGCGCTCCAGTGGTGGACCGACCCAGAACGGTTGCAGGACGGGATCCCGTTTGTCCGCCTCAAGCCCACAGTCGTTCTTATGACTGATGCCTCTCTCATGGGCTGGGGAGCCCACGTGGGTGACAGCAGAGCCCATGGGTTCTGGATCCCCGAGGTGTCCCGATGCCACATCAGCTTGTTGGAGCTCAGAGCGGTCAGACCGGTGCTGTCAGCTTTCGCTCCTCAGCTCCGAGGTCAAGTGGTTCAAGTCCAGATGGACAATACCATGACCATGTACTACCTCAACAAACAGGCGCACGCCTCCCATCTGCTATGCAAGGGCACTCCGAATCTGGACCCTCATCAGCTGATTGGAGGCAGATCTCCTAGCCATCCATGTGGCAGGAGTCTCGAACCAGCTGGCAGATGCTATCAACCGCATGGGCCAGACATCCACAGTGGTCACTCCATCCAGAGGTAGCGTACAACTTGTTCTCCCGTTGGGGCAAACCGATGGTGGACCTGTTTGCCTCAGGAAAACACCAAGCTGAGGCTGTATCCGCCCGCCCCCCTCAGCAGGGCTCACTGCAGGGGGATGCCTTCTCGAGGCCGTGGACCCCAGGCCTCCTCTACACCTTCCCTCCATTTCCCTTGATCCACAAGGTGTTACTCAAGGTGAGGAGAGACAAGGTGAAGGTGATCCTGGTAGCCCCAGACTGACTGCGCCGGTTCTGGTACCCAGATCTCCTCAGCCTTAGCTGCAGGCCCCCGGAGTGGCTTTGTACACACCTGGACCTGATATCTCTGAATCAGGGGAAGGTTTTCCATCCAGACCGTCAGTCCCTGCACCTGACTGCCTGGTACCTGAGCGGCTGGAGTTCCAGGCTTTGGGTCTTTTTCGAGGATGTCTACACTGCTGTGGAGGCATCTCGAAAGGAATCGACCAGGAAATATTATGCCTTCAAATGGAAAAGATTCTCCATTTGGTGTCAGGGTGAGAGTCTGGACCCTTATCCTATTCTGTGGCTAACATTCTCGACTACCTTTGGTGTCTCTCTCCAAAGGGGGTCTATGGTAATCGACCCGTAGGGTGCACCTGGCAGCCATTTCTGCTTACCGGGTGCGGGCCGGTCAGCTGACATTGACGCAGGAGACAGTGGTTGGGCGCTTTTTCAAAGGCCTGGATCACATATCCCCTCCGGTGTGTGAACCTCCACCTCCGTGGGATTTCTTGCTGGTTTTGGCAAAGCTCATGGGCAAGCCATTCAAACCCATGTACAAGTGTGAGCTTTCACACTTGTCGTGGAAGACTGCCTTCCTGGTGGCTATCGCGTCAGCCAGAAGGACAGGAGAGCTCCAGGTGCTTTCGGTGGACTCCCCTTATCTGGTCTTCCACAGGGACAAAGTTGTCCTGCGCCACCACCCGAAATTCCTTCCAAAGGTGGTGTCAAAGAGTTTCACCATAACCAGGTGTTGACTCTGCCGGTTTACTACCCTAATTACACTTCGGACGCAGAGTACAGGCTCCATACTTTAGACCTGAGATGTGCTCTCTTCTGTTACAAGGAGAGAACGGCAGAAATTCGGGGAGAAGTTAGCCAGCTGTTTGTCACCTACGCTGAAGCCGCTTCTGGCAGACCTGCAGCGAAGCGGACCATTGCTCGATGGATTACATCATGCATAGGTCTATGCTATGAGTTGGTGGGCAAGGAGCCTCCCAGAGGGATAAGAGCTTATTCTACTCGCCATACTGCTGCATCAGTGGCTGCTTCCAGGGACATCCCTATGCAGGAATTCTGTCGGGCTGCTACCTGGAAGTCAGCAAACACCTTCATTACCCACTACCACATCGACCTTGAGTCACGCTGGGATGCTGGTTTTGGGGCCTCAGTTCTCCAATCTCTCTTTCCTAAGTAGAGGGTGTGTGCCTTGCCTCCCTCCTCCCAGAGAACAGCTTGGAGTCTGCCAGTGTGTGTGGATGAACATATCCACGCTCCTAGAAGAACAGGTTACTCACCTGTAACAGTAGTTCTAGGAGTGGTATATGTTGTTCATCCACATGCACCCACCCGACCTTCCCAGCTTTAGGCGCACAACCTTGCTTCCAACGGGCCAAGATCAGGTGTCATGGGGCGGAGCCGAGGTATTTACCACCCGGGTGGGTGGGAGGAGCCAGCTTGAAGACTTCCAGCAAGTTTTAAAGGGGAAAGGGACATGCCAGAGAGTTTGGATGAACAACATATACCACTCCTAGAACTACTGTTACAGGTGGGTAACCTGTTCTTTCTGCTGCCAGTACCCCTTCCTGGTCCGGCCTGTTGGCGCTGAGGGTTGAGGCGCTGGACGCCACATTTTGCATCATGCTGGTGACCTGAGTTCAGGAACTAGCTCGGGTGCCGGGAGTCTGCAGGGAAGGGAGTAGGATTGAGCATCCGATGGCACTGCTCTCCTCTCTCTGGGGAAGGGATCCAGGAAGCCCCCAGCACAGCAGTGTCCCCCAGTGGAGATCGGGGACATAGCTAGCATCAGAGCAGTTAAGGGGAAGAGCACGGCAGATGCCTGCGGCACAGCCATGCTGGTGTCATTGCACATTGTGCTCCTCTGGGAAACACTCAAAGCCTGCAAACATCCCCTATCCCAGATAGGCAACAGCTCTCCTCGTGCCATGTCACCACACGCCTGACACCAGACCTTGCCACCCCTCTGTTCCTCCACCACCTTGGCTGGCACACTTGATTCTAGATGGAGTGCCAGAGTGGTGGCAACCCGCCAGGAGGCTTAGAGCTGGCTAGAGGGTGGTGAAGGGACAAGCATACCCTCTGAGGAGGCGGGACCAGGTGGTTAGTAGAGCGGCATCAGGCCAGTAGGAGTTGCCTGAGTGTTCCGGATAAGGAGCATAAATAAAGATACAAAATAAATACCCCATCCTGTATACCTCAGCATCCTGTTTGCCTTACTGTAGGCCTTGTTAGACTAGAAACATAGAATCTGACAGCAGATAAGGACCGCTTGGCCCCTAGACTGACCATTTCCTTCTAATGGATAAGCTGCAGATCCTAGTGAACCAACAACCTAGGGAGTCACTGATGATGACCCCTAGGTCTCTCTTCTCAGAGGTCATGCCCAGCTTTACCCCCCACCTCCAAAATCCAGTACTCTGTCCTGGTGTTCTTGTTCCCTGCATGCATCACCTTGCACTTTTGGCATTGTCTTCAACTGCCAAACCTTTGACTTCACCTCTGTAGCTATAGTAAGTCTCTCCATCTCTCCTTCCCCCGGTGAGACTTCAGAACTGGTGCAAAATTGTGCCAGCCGGTGGCACTGAGGTTGAGGCACTGGATGCCTTACCTTGCGCAGGCGACCCAGGTTGGGAACAACCTCAGGTCGTTGGGGTGCCGGCATTTGGGGGTGGGGCGCGGGAGGTGAGATTGAACAAGCCGCCAGGCTGCTGTCCTCTCCTGGGGGTGGTGGTTGTCACCCCTCCCATAGTTACATCCCACCAGGTGGAGGTCCGATGGGGTAATGTAATTGGGCAGGGTGGCAGTATGGGTGGGAGGAAGGGGCTGAGCTGGCTTCCGTGTGCAGGCCCGGGCGCCGGAGAAAACTGGTGCAAAATTATGCACTTGGGACAAAGGAACCCTGGGGAGTGCTACAGGATTGGGGGGGGAGAGGGGAGGTGCTGACATTTATAAAAGAAGAAAGAACGAGACCTGTGGTAATTATATCAGATGACCTTAAATGTCTAAACAGAGTACCAAGGCTACAGGGAGGGCCAGCAGTATGTTGGGGTGCATAGGCAGAGGTATCACTAGCAGAAGGGGTGAGGTAGTGATGCCTTTGTATAAAAAACTAGTCAGGCTTCGCCTAGAGTACTGTGTGCAGTTCTGGAGGGCCCAGTGACCTTTGTAAAGACACTGACAGGGCGGAGGCGGTCCAGAGAAGGACAGCTAAGATGGTACAGGGCTTACACCACAAAACTTATGGGGAGAGATTAAAGGACCTCAATATGTACTCACTGGAGGAAAGGAGGGAGAGGGTGGACATGATCGAAACATTCAAGTACCTTAAGGGCATTCTCCGAGAGATTGGTTGAACCATGGCACTGCCTTCCACAGGAGGCAGTGGAGGCAAAAACGGTGGAAACTTTCAAGAAGGCGTGGGATAGATGCAAGGGCACCATAACACTGAAAAACAGTTAAGGGAAGGGGTAGAATTATGGGCAGCCTAGATGGGCTGCATGGCCCCATTTTGCCGTCACTTTCTATGTAACAAGGTACAGGGGGAGACATCTTCCAATATAGGAGGAGTACAAGAACAAGAGGGCATGACATGAAATTGGAAGGTGGCAGGCTAAGAGGGAATGTTGAAGTTTTTCTTCACTGAGAAGGTGGTGGACACATGGAATAATCTGCTACAGGAGGTAGTGGGAGCGAGCACTGTGGACAGATTTAAGCCTGCCTGGGACAAACATAAGAGGACCTTAGAGGTAGGGCAGAGGGAAGCCACTGACCAGTTAAAGGGACAGGACATTTGTGCTAATTGACAGCTGTTGTTTATAAAGTTCTTATTCTCAGAAACAATATGCCTTCCCCTAAATTATCCACATTTAATAGTACCTGAATAAAAAGTGATACGAAAAACTGTATTTTAAATTGCTTTTGTTTTTATGGGCAGCATTCTGTTATAGTTATCTTTATGGAACCAATGATTTGGAGTTTTTACTGTGTCAGTTTGTGCATAGAATGCTAATTATGAGCTATAAACTTATCAGAACAATGCTTAGAGTTCTGTATACAAACCGTGACATAGTTAAAACTCTAGCCCACTGGTTCCATGAAGAGAAAAACTCTAACCCACTGGTTCCATGAAGAGAACTGTAACGGAATGCAGCCCATAAGAACAAAACAATGCAAAATACATTTTTTCATATCACTTTTTATTCAGGTACAGTTAAATGTGGATAATTTAGGGGAATGCATATTTCTGAAAATAAGAACTTTATAAACAGCTGCCAATAAGAAATGATTTCCTGTCCTTTATAATGTCAGAGGCCATAATCAAGTCTAGGGTTTACGGGCAGACTGGATGGGCCTAGCAGTCCTTGTCTGCCAACAATTTCTCTGTTTCACTGTCTGCCCTGCCACAGGGCTTAGTGTCCTGTGCAAACAGATGCATCTTGTCCTGGATTCTTTCTCCCATGTCGTTTATGAACACATTGAAAAGGGCTGGACCCAGGATCAATCCTTGTGAGTTCCACTGGTGATCTCCCTCTCTTCTGATTTCAACTAGGTTAACCACAACCCTCAGTTGTCTCCCTTCTAACCAGTTTCTTCCCTATCAAACTTAGCCTTCACTGTACCCAGATCCTCTGGCTTCTTCTGCATCCTTCTATGAGGCACCAAGTTGAAAGCCTTACTGAAATTGGAGTAAATCCACAGCGTTGCCCTTCCACAACCCTCATTACCCAGTCAAAGAATGCTATCAGGTTAGTATGACAAGACCCTCCCAGCCATGAACCCGTGCTCTTTACTAACCTGGAGTCCATTGCTTTCCAGGTAGTCCATGAGGTCCTGTTTGACTACTGTCTCCATCATTTTACACACAATAGAGGTAAGACTGACAGGTCTGTGGTTACCTGGTTGCTGCACGGAGAGGGAATAATTCTGATGGGAGAGCCCATGTGGAAGCAGCTAGACAGAACATTTTCCTTAGAGGGCACAGTCTTGTGGTACACTGATGGAGAGCCTAGCCTCTCTAAACCTCACTTGGTTCTTGAATCCATAACTTCTGTTCTGCTAGTATATGACAGGGTGGATATATGAAAGGTTAACGGATCTTTGGTAACAGAAAAACAGAACCACCGAGCATACTTCGAGAGGGTTCTTGCAGTAGGCAACACAGTTAGGACTAAGCTGTCAGGCACCAGGACCACACAGAAGATTTCTAGTTAGTTTATAATAGGGGGACCACCCCAACGTTGGCATGCAGACTTCCACCCTTGGCATAAAAGGGGCGGTCCCCCACACCCACTTAAGTTATTTTCTCATCAGCTTGTGCGCTTCTGGCCTCGCGGAACGTAATTTCAGTCGATCACCATTGCTCAATGTTGTTCACTTTTCTTCTGAGTTTCTTTGTTTTCTCATCTGTATGTCCTCTTCAGCTTCTTAATTGGATTCCCACGAGTCCAAATGCGCCTGTGGTAAGCAGATTCCCAGAAAGGATGGCCATTCCTTGTGCATCATCTGTTTAGGCCTGGACCACAACACTGATGCCTGCCAGAACTTTAATCAAGTTACCAGAAAACACCAGAGGGTCTTGGAGGCCTGTCTCCTCAAGATGAAAGTGGCCGCCATGGAGAAACGACTGTAGGTGTGGAGTACTGCTTCAGAGGCCTCTCTAGAGGCCTCCTTTTCATCAAAAAAGCACATAAAACAGAGACTGGGAATGGTCTGCTTCAGAGCTGTGGCCACCTTCTGGGCCTTGGCCCATTCTGAGTTTCCTCCTCCAGGGGGTTGACTTCAAAGGTCACTTCAGCCCTTCTTCCTCGGTGCTTCCTGTGGCCGCGCCTGCTGCTATCTCTGTAGCGGGCGGCACCTCTGTGGGTTCGGGAGATTCTTCCTCTATCCCGCTGCCCCTGATGCTCAGGCCCTTTCATCCCCGGGTCCTCAGCCAGGTGGCATGGCGGTTCCCAGATGCCTGTCCCTTCTCTGGTGCCCACCTGGCTGTGGTGTCTTCCGGGATCCTAGACCCTGTGTCCAGCGTGAGGTCCTTTGGACCGATGTCCGCTGTCTCCTGCTGCTTCAGGGCCACAGTCCTCTCAGTGAGTCTCCTCCGGGCGTCTCACTCATTGACCATCACCGGTGGTCCCAGTTCAAGGTACCCCAGCAGGTGCTTACAAGGCTGCAGTCACGATCCTCCTCTCTGGGATCTGGTGCCCAGATTGCCAAATGCCTGGTTCCACCTGTCCTCCTCCGGACCAGGCGACCCTGGCTCAGTCACATTAGAATCCGCTCTTGGATCCCCCGACCAGGCCTGGTGGTCCGTCCCTTCCAGGGCATTTGCCAGATCAGCCACTGCTTCCAGGTAGGAGTTTGGATGGCCCTTTGGGCCCTTCTATGGGTCTCTCCCCGGGCTCCATGCAGGGTTCCTCTCAGTTAACGAACTCTTCTGGCGGTGGTATGACCTACCTGGGATGCTCCTATATGCCCGCTTTTTTGGGCCAGATGCTGGACGACTACAGTGTCCCCCTTAACGCATGGTGAGCATCAACCCAACATCAGGCCTTGGCCCAAGCAGCACAGACGTCTGTGCCCTCATCATCTAGGGATCTCACTTCGCTATCTCGGGGAGCTCCCCCACCTTCTACAGGAGACCTTGCCACCACTAAGGCGGTCGCTCGATCCGACCTGTCGCCAGCTCAGCAGCGCCCTTCGGAATCCATCTGTTTGGTGCATATCGCCTCCAACTTCTCGGAGTCCCCTGGTTCTCCTCCTTACTTAACTCCAGAGGAGGTGTGGGTCAAAGACCTCCCTAAGTCCCCTCCCAAGGACCCTTCATTCTTTGAGGTCATGAAGCTGATGCAGACCTCCCAGGGCTGGCGCACCAAAGAGCATGACCTAACGTCGCTGGTTGGTGGAACACCTGTGCCTCCCAAGGTTTCGTCTGTGGTTAATCCTCCCTGGTGGTTCCTCAGGATGACATTACATCTTTGGTTCCCCTGCTTCCAAGAAGGTGGACCACTTGTACCACACCCGATGGGAAGCCCCACTTTGTCTCCACACCCCAAGCCGACCCCTCTGTTTTATCAGAGGCCTTTGACCTCCTCAGGGCCCAAACATTGGGGTGACATTCCTCCGGAAGGGAGTTCAAACAGCTAGACTCCCTGGGAAGAAGGGTTTATGCTTCATCTACCTTGGCCTTGCGTGCCCAGAACTATCTGGCACACATGGTCATTCACAACAGTCTCTGTTGGACCAGTGCACGGATGTACTTCATACCTTGCCTGCCTCCCTAGCCAGGACTCAACTTGAGCAGATCCTGACTTCTTCCTCCAGTCTGGGGTTCCATGTCCTCTGTGCTTCCTATGATACAGCGGACACCTCTGCTCAGGGCACAGCAGCTGCTGTGTGCCTCCGATGTCACACCTGGCTTCACCTTTTGCAGTTCTCTTCGAGCATCCAGACTTCCAGACTTCTTGGATGCTCCATTTAGTGGTCCTTCCCTGTTTGGGGAAGACGTGTGCAAGTGCTAGCCTCCTTACAGGTATTGGTTGTGACCCTCTGTTCTTCTGCTCAGGGTCAGCAGAGCAGGGCTCAGCACTCTGCTTCTCACAGCCTTAGACTGCAACCTTTCCACTAGCATTTCTCTGGGTCCCAGGGCAAGCGCCGAGCGCCGCCCTCCACGGCAGCACTGGCCCTTAAAACCCACAGGGTAACATAGAAAAACAGAAGGTGGACATGGCCTACCTAGGTTTTAGCAAAGCATTTAACACAGTCCCACACAAAAGATTAATAATCAAATTAACCAGCCTGGGAGTGGGTCCCAGGGTGGTAGCCTGGGTAAAACATTGGCTGGACAACAGGACACAGAGGGTAACTGTAAATGGAGTCCACTCTGAAGAAAGAGGGGTTACTAGTGGAGTACCACAGGGTTCAGTACTGGGTCCAGTCCTTTTTAATGTCTTTATAAGTGACACTGCAGAGGGACTGGAAGGAAAAGTATGCCTCTTTGCAGATGACACAAAGATCTGCAACAGGGTTGATACACAAGGGGGCATGGAAAGGATGAGAAGGGACATGGCAAGGTTGGAGGAATGGTCAGACGTATGGCAGCTTGGATTCAATGCAAAGAAGCGCAAAATAATGCAGCTGGGAAACAAAAACATAGGGGAAAATTACACAATGGGAGGGAGGTAGTAACAACAAAAATGGAAAGGAACTTGTGGGTAATCATATCAGATGACCTTAAGGTTGGCCAGCAATGTGAGAAGGCAGTAGGGAGGGCTGGGGGGATATTGGTATGTACAGAGAGAGGCATCACCAGCAGAAAACAGTAAGTTGTTATCCCTCTTTACAGACAGTTAGTGAGACCTCATCTGAAGTAGTGCATCCAGTTCTGGAGACCCCATCTCCTCAAGGACATAAACAGGATGGAGGCAGTCCAGAGGAGGGCAACTAAAATGATGCAGGGTTTGCAAGAGAAGCCATACGAGGAGAGACTAAAGGAGCTTAACATGTATATCCTTAGGGAGAGTGGGGACATGATAGAAACTTTTAAGTATCTCCGTGGAATCAACAAAGTCCAAGAGGGTTGCATCTTTCAGAAAAAGAGATGTGCAAGAACAAGGGGACACTTTTGAAAATAGAGGTGGGGAGCGGCTCAGGGGCAATGTGAGAAGTATTTTTTGCTGAAGAGGATGGTGGGCATGGAACACAGCCTTTCTGAGGAGGTTGTGGGGTCTAAAACTAAGAATTCAAGAATGCATGGGACAGACATAAGACAGTTCTTGTGGGGGTAGGAAGAAATAGACTGTTGGTTAACTAGGATCTGCAGCTTATCCTGAGGGTAGGTAAATGGGCAGACTAGGTGGGCCAGCGGTCCTTATCTGCCGTCAGAATCTATGTTCAAAGTCTATGGATGTTCCGTTTGAGGTCCTTCCCTGTTTGGGGAAGAGCGTGCACAAATTGCTTGCCTCCTTACAGGCATCAGCTTGACCTCTTGTTCTTCTGAGGGGTCAGCAGAGCAGGGCTCAGCACTCTGCTTCTCACAGCCTTAGACTGCAACCCTTCCACTAGCATTCCTTTGGGTCCCAGGGCAAGCACCGATCGCCCTCCTCCACAGCGACACCAGCCCTTAAAACCCACAAAGTAAAGGAGGCGTCGGCGGTGTTCTCTGAGCCGTCCAACCCCTCTTAACTGTCAGACCCCTCACCGCCACCTTCCTAGCTGAGTGACTGGAGGGGCGAATAGGGGGAGACCATTCTGTCCCTACCCCTCGTCAGTGTCTTCAGCACTTTTTTGAACCTTTCCCAGGTCATCTTCAAAGGATTTATCGTGGGCCTCTGGCCCACCTCGGTCACCCTGTGGTGGCAATTCCTTCCTTCCCCTCCTCCTTGAGTACCTTCTGGGTCTCTACCCAGGAGCCAGGGTGGCTGCTTCTCCTTGTGTCATCTCTGGCATCCCTTGGGGGCCTGTTGCCAGTAGGGCAGTCCAGTTCCCCTCTTTACCAGTCGTCTTGTCTTCAAGACTGATCTTCCTCTGAGGGCGCCTACACCCCCTTCCCCCTTGGTGGCCGTGTTTTGTGTTCCCCTTCCTCCTCTTCGGAGAGCTTCTGCCTGGGTTGTTACCAGCAGTCTCCGTTGGGGCCCATTAGTTCTTCTGGCCCCAAGGGGGATGTCTAGTCTGGAGCAGCTGATGTCAGTCACCCCTCCGTCTCACTTAGCCCTTCAAGTGTGGGTGGGACCCCTTCCCCCAGGGCTCTTTGTCCCGGACAATGTCTTTCAAGGCCCCCGGGAGCCAGCGACTATCTTCCGCTCTCCCTCCCCAACCCCCCAGAAACTGTTGCTCCTGACTTTTGTTGGTGGGTGGTGGGGCCACGGATCTCGGCAGCAAGCCTCCACTCCTCTCTCTCTCTTCTCTCCCCCCCCCCACTCTGCCTTCCACTGTGAGCTGTCCGCTTTGCTAAGTGGATACCGGCCATGGTCACCAACACTGGCTCTTTCCAAGTTCCTGGTGTTCTTTGTTCAAGCACGGGGCCAATGTTCCCTTGCTGAGGGCAGGCTTATGTGCACAGGATGGGGGTCAGCCGCCTGCCGGCTGGTCCCGTTTCCTCTTTCTTAGCAAAAAAAAAAAAAAGACATGGGGAAGAGGGGGATGGTGTAAGATATCTCAGATCCACTTCTCTTTGATTCTGAAAGGTTGAGGGTGAGCTGCACAGTGGAGCAGGAATGAGGGGACTCCTAGGGCTGCCTTTTTTTTTCTCAAACCCCCAACTTTTTAGGGCCGGACTCTGTATGCCTCCACTGACATGAAGCTTTCTTTGGGCCTTGCCCTCCTCGACCACTCTATTGGGGAGGTTCCTCCTCCCGGTGATTTTTTCGCCGGGCACTGCTTGTGACTCATTCCTAACGGTGTTGCCTGCAGAGCCCCCTCGAAGTAAGGTAGTACAGTTACCTAAGAACTTGCCGTAACAGTAGATCTTCGAGAGGAACTCGTGCAGTAGGCAGGATTTTCCCTCCCTCCATCCCCCTGCTCTCTTTCTCCATCTTGGCCTTCTCTGGCTTCAAGTGTCCTCTCTCTCCCCTGTCGGACCTTCTCACAAGTCTCCGGTGGGAGAACTGGAGGTGGGTGTGGGGATCAGTGTTGGGGCGGTCCCCCTCTTATAGAGTGCTAGATAGAAATTTTCCGTGTGGGCCTGGCGGCTTTGTCCTAACGGTGTTGCCTACTGCAAGTGCTCCTCTTGAAGATCTACTGCTGCGGTAAGTTCTTGCATAACTGTACTTTCTCCACATCTCCAGCTCCAACCTATTGTTGCCCAGTTTCTTATCCACTTTAAGTAGCTGCACCTTCTGTCCCCAGGCTCTCTCCAGCTCCTACTCTGACAGGAACTTGCCCCCTTAATGTGGATGGCTAAGGCAGTACTGGGTTAACATTGACACTGAGCTTTCAGGCAGCTGTGGGACAGCCCTTATTCGGTGTATCCAGAGTCTGATTGAGGCCTCCTGTATTTAGCAAGATTAATGGATCCAAGTGGAAAAGGACGGTTGAAGGCATGGTCATACAGTCCCACACACATGGCTCGTAATATTTAACAATAGATCTTCAAGGATATCTCCATTAGGCCACATCTTTGGAACAGTAGCCACCAGGCACTAGAACCACACAGAAACCTTTGTTAGCCAGGGCCTGCCCATCACGCTTCAGTTTTTTTCCCGCCATCGCTCATCATCTGACAAACTACAGCAGACGTCAACTAGCCATTGTGTTTTTTCATTAATTTCTCAGTGTAGTTTGTCTCTGCATGCCACCGAAGTTGAAAGGACCTTTTATTTTAGTACAGTTAGGAGATAAAATTTATAAAGATACACAGTTTGTGTGTGCTATTTGGGCCTATCTTGTAACATGAGGACCTGTGAGATCTACCAGAGCTTTACTCAAGCTACAAGGTGACTCCACAAGAAAACTGTAGAATACTACTTTCTAAAAACTAACATCTATGGAGAACAGCCAAGGCCCAAAATCAATTGTCGCCCTTGCAATCGACTGAAAACTGGCCACTGAAGTTGAAGGACTGGACAAGGAACAGTCATAGTCATGGCCCTCCTCATCATCTGGGCACAAGCATAAGCAAAGGGATAAAGAAAATTCTGCATCACCGGCGAGGTCCCGGTCGCAGTTGCAACAAAAGGATAAACCTGTTGCGTTATTGCCTGCATAGCCAGCATTGAGAATAGCTCCCCAACCCACTGTCTGAGACACTAAGGTTGGGGCTTTGTTCAGGCACTGCCATACCTAATGTGGATGGTATGACACCATCATCGTTGGGTCAAGGCCCGTCATCAACACCAGCAGTCACGGCCCCTGTTCAGGGCGTTGTTGGCTCTCAGGCTGTGCTGGCATCCTTTTCGAATGCATTCTGCCTGGCTTGCTTATGCAAGCATTTTTCCTGTTGACTGGGCATCTTGGTTCCCGGCCCCAAGCAATGATGTCTACCAGCACATCACAAATTCCTCTTTACCAGCTGCCACTGGTGCCTTCAGCGGCTCTTGTCTTGTACAGACGACAATGTGGAATACAATCCTAACCTTATGGTAATGGAGGAGGAGGAGGATTTAGAGGAAGAGTGTGAGGCAGAACAGTATGTGCCAAGATCTAATTCTACCGTCTTGTCCTGCAGTGAGGACTCTGTATACCCCGAGGTCTTCTCCTCAAGACCCTACAGCCACGATACAGCAGATGCAAACTGTCATGGACTTTGCTGTGGAAGAGGAAAATTCCTCAAAGAAACTTGATGGAATTTTTGGAGGTCCCTTGCACTCCCTCCATTATTATTCCATCAGCCTGTCCTGCATTAGAGGATGCTACCTTTGCTGCCTGGTAGAGACCTAGCTCACTGACTGTAGTTCCTAGGAAGGCTGATAAGCAGTATCCTACACCATCTACTTAAGCCTTATTAAGCTCATCAGCCAGAAACTTACTCTGTAGTCATTATAGTTGCTCTTGATAGATCCAGAGCACCTAAACACGAGTACTTTGCCTCCTGAAAAGGCATCTAGGAGGATGGATGTGATGGGCAGGTGTACATATACCTTTACCTCACCAGGCCTTAGAATTGCAAATTATCAGATCTATATGATTATGTATCAGAACAGCCTGTGGAAAGCTGCTAAAACTGCAGCCCAGGTTTTGCCTGAGGGCTCTGCCAAGAATGAGTTAAGTAAAACTGTTTTACTTAAGTTGGCAAGAATTTGCTCTGCTTAGCCAGTGATGTTTCTGGTGCTGCTGCCAGGGCTGCTGCTTCTGGCATTTGCATGAGAAGATATCCTTGGCTAAGGGTTGCTGGTTTTGCAAATGGTGTGCAGCAAGCAGTTTTGAATGCCCTTTCTAGAGGGACAAAACTGGTTATGGTGTTGAAGAGGCACTCGGGGCAGGGGGGCTTCAGACATCTAAAATGACTCTGTTTGTCGGATTCCTCTATGCCAATCATGCCATGGGATATGGATGGGGATCCTTTAGTCAGCGTGTTGCCAGAGGTGGCTGTGCCTACTGTCAGCAAGGCCGACGTAAGGGAAGTTGCCCTCTCCCTCCAGGTGCCCATTCAAGAACACCCAAGGCAGTCAGTGCTGGGGGCTCTGCCCCCACTGGTTCCACATGACTTTTCCTCCATCCACCCACTGTTATCTCCAGAGGGTGGGGGCAGAATCTCCTGCCCCAAACGATGGCGGAGATTACAACAGACAAGTGGGTACTGGAGATCATTTTAAAGGGGCATTCTCTGGAGCTGTTAGCAACCCCTCCAGATCATCCTTCTCCTTCCAGTTATCCTCCAGGTCATTTGTCCCTTCTGAAGGAAGAAGTGCAGTCATGACTCCAAAAATGTGCTGTAGAACCAGTTCCTCTTTGACAAAGAAACTGTGGGTTCTAGTTCAGATACTTCCTGGTCCTAAAATGGACAGGGCATCTTCTGTATTGGATTGCTGGGATCTCAACTTCTACATAGACTACAAGAAGCTTTGCATGGTAACCCTGCTTGATTCCCCTGCTGCAGACAGGGAACTGGCTGTGCGCTCTAGACACGAAGGATGCCTACCTTCATATCAGAATCGGAAAGGCTCACAGACAGTAACTCCACTTTATGCTGGAGGGGGAGCACTACCAATTTAGAGCATTACCCTTTGGCTTATCTTCTGCGCCGCTGGGATTTTACCAAATGCTTGGCAGTAGTGGCAGCAGCCTTTCACAGGGAAGGCCAGTATGTTCTCCCTTATCTGGATGGCTGCCTCCTGAAGGCCAGCTCTAAGGAAGCTCTGCTACATACCGTCTCTGACTAGGCATTTGTTCGACTTGGGGGTCACAGTGTATGTGCCCCAAGTCTGTGACTCCCTGCAAAGACTGCAGTGCTTAGGGACAGTCTTGGACACAGAGAAGGGATGTGCTTTCCTGCCACAAGAACAGGGTAGAAAACCTGATTGCACAAGCACATCTGATATACAGAAGTCACTGTGTCTCAGCAAGGACAATGTTAAGTTTTCTGGGTGTCATGGCTGCAGCCAATGCGACTGTGCCACCTGCCCACTTAACATATGAATATATCTTGGTAAACATTCAGGGTCCCACTGGGATCAGCTGACTGACGAGTTGGACCAAATGATTCTTGTCACGTCTCCTCTGCGCAGAGCATGCTATGGTGGATGGATCATGACAGCCTATTATAGGGCATTCTGTTCCTTGTACCATCTCTTGTATGGATCCTCACCATGACTGCCTCCAGCAGGGGTGTACATCTTGGCCCTTACCAGACGGAGGGGATATGGTTCAAGGTGGTGGCCAAGTTGCACATAAATATTCTGGAGATAAGCTGTCTTGTACAGCCTTCAGGCATTTCAGCAAAATCTGAGTCTAGGTCCTCTATTAATAACAGATGGACAATGCCAGCGTGATGCATTACATCAACAAACAAGGGGGAACTTGCTCCCATCCCCCTATGCAGGGAAGCAGTGAAAGTGTGGTACTAGGCTCTGTCACATGACCTACAGCTGTCAGCTGTGCATCTCCTAGGTCTCAAAAAAGTCTTGGCAGATAGGTTAAGCAGGTCACAGTCCAAGATGCACAAATGGGAACTACTGAGCTCTGTGGTAGACAACCTGTTCGCAAGATGGGGTCATCCAGAGTTGGACATTATTGTGTCCCCACACAAGGCAAAACTGCTACATTTCTGCTCACTCATTCCAGGGCATGGAGTATGGTGGCGAGATGCGTTGTCCCTCTCTTGGAAAGGGAAATTCCTGCACACATTTCCCCCAATTCCTGTAATACAGAGTACTCCTCAGACAGGATGGAGGGTGCCGCTGTCATTGCTCCATTATAACATCGCTAAATATTGTTTCCACTTTTGCAGCAGATGGCAGTGGAGCCTCCTGTCCCTTTAACTCTGTGTTGGGGTCTGTTGTCACAGGGCACGGGATCCCTGTTCCATCCCAACCTGAAATCCCTACATCTGCATGCATGGCTCCTGAAGGCATAGTCTTTGCATATTTTGGGGTATCCCCTAAGGTTGCTGATGTGCTGATTGCATCTCAGAAGCATTCTATCTGACATTCATATTCCTTGAAATGGAAGCAGTTCACTTTGTGGGCTACTTCCAGGAAATTAGATCCATTTACACGATCTGTCAGTGCTGTGTTGGAATACATTTGTCACTTTCGGACTCTGTACAGTATTCCCCTCTTAAGGTGCATTTGGCTGCTTTATCAGCTTTCCATGCCCCTATTGATGGTTGCTCAGTTAGAGGTGTCCTATATGTTTCTGAGAGGTATTCTCCATATGAAACCTACTATATGTAATCCAATCCCACTTTGAGACTTGAATTTTTGGCTTGACAAGCGGACATTGGCTCCTGAGCCTGCTGAGAGTCGTGGCTTACATTTTTTGTCATGGAAAACATTATTTTTAGTTGCAATCACTTCTGCTTGAAAGATTTCAGAGCTGCAGGCTCTAATGTGTGAGCCGCCTTCTTTGGTTTTCCACAGAGATAGTTTCTTTGTGTACAAATCCTAGATTTCTACCGAAGGTGGAATCTTAATTTACACTGAATCAGATACACCTGTTTACTATCCTGAGCATGCCAGTCAAGGTGAGGCGCACTACTACATACTTTAAATGCACATAGAATACTGAGATGTGTGAATTGTACCAAGTACTTTAGAAAGTCCTCTCAGCTTTTTGTTTAGTTTGCCCCTGGGAGAGAGGGTGCCCCGGGTCAAAACAGTGCCTGTCCAAATGGGTAGCACAGTGTATTACATTCTGTTAAAGGAAATAAAGTAAGGAACTTCCTGATGCAGTTTCTGGTCACTCTACAAAGGGTATGGCCACTTCTGTTGCTTGTTTCAGAAATGTTTCAGCTGCTGACATTTGTGCTACAGCCACATGGAGCATCGACCGCACCTTCACTAAATATTACAGACTGGACATAGTCCGTTGTAGATGTGCTGGATTCCGGCTTGCTGTGCTGCAAGGCCAGTCTTGAAGGTCTGTATCAGACTTATACCATCCTCCCAGTGGCTTTTGGGACTTGTGCCAAAGTTATGGACTAATGGAGAAGATATCCTTGAAGAAGACAGAAGTTATGTAAGAACTTACCATAACAGTAGATCTTTGAGAGAATCTCCTCCAGTAGGCCAGTGCCGTCTCTCCCTCCATTCCCCTTCTTTAGTGAGGGCTACATCAGGTATTGTGCCTGAACCTAATCCATAGCTATTATATCCAGTGCCATGTCTTGCCTTTTATGCCTGGTGCTTGTCTGATCTCCTGGTTAGCCACAAGTTGGAGGTCCTCTGAATAATCTCTGGTGGGGAACTGAGGAGTGATGGGGCCACCCACATTTATATAGACGCTGACGCATAACGTTGTCATGGGTGGCCCCGGTGCGGAAGTTTCCATGTGGTCCTAGTGCCTGGCGGTTCTAGTTTCAAAGTTGTGACCTAATGGGAAGAGATTCTCTTGAGGAGCTACTGTTACGGTAAGTTCTTTCATAACTGATCCCACAAAAGTACTATGAAAAATACAACTATCAGACAGACAAAACATTACATATTCCTAATATATATCCTAGTAGCTTTTAAAATATACCTAGTTAAGAGTCCATCTCTTACTGACCTTTCAATACATTTACTGTTTTTTCACTGCCCCTACCAGGAATTTATAAAGACTACTTAAAATTACTTCATTTTTGGCTAAAAATAAAAGCATCACAATACATTGTTCCTACTAGGAATTTAGAAAGACTATTTTAAATTACCTAATTTTTTTTATGAAGGGACTGTCTTTTAAAAGGGTGTTAAATATATCCTGCAATATAGCCTAGAGGTTAGAGTAACAGGCTGTGAATGAGCTTGGTACATCCAGCAGACACATCTGGGTTTGATTCCCACAGCCTCCACTTGCATACTGTGTGACTCTGAGCAAGTCACTTAACCGCCCTGTGTTCCCGAGTCACCCTCTGACAACAGACTTTTGTGCCAGTGGGCCTTACCTAGTTACCAAAGAATAAATACATTTAAACAAAAAAAAAAGCATAATTACATGATATAAATCTTCATTTTGAGCTGGCCCAGCAGTAGCGCTACAGCTTGTGATGCGGACGACTGCGTGTTATGCTGCTGGTAACAAACAAGAACTGGTTCAGGAGACCATGATGGTTCTGAGCAAAGGTCCGGGAAGTGGTGAGAGCCAAGGAAAAGGCCTTCCATGAGTAGAAATAAAAGCGGGAGGAAGAATGGGGAGACTATTTACTGGGAAACAGGGAGGCAAGAAGGGCAGTTCTCCAGATAGAACAGGGAGATCTGCCCAGTGGTGCAGAGGGCCGAGGCGCCTCACTTCTCACCACACTAGCGATCCACATTCGGGAACCAGCTTGGGCTGCTGGAGATTGGCCTGGGAGGAGAGGCTTGAGCATCCAGTGGACTGCTCTCCTCTCCTGGGGTGGGGAGGGATGCCGTTTCGCTCCTTAACTGCCTCGTGGTGGAAGCTGGGTGGCAGCGCCAGAGCTCAAGCAGCACGGAAGGGAGGGGCCGCAGTTACGTAGTGTGTGTGCGCCTCCATGTGCACACACCTACAGGCTGCCATGGTAAGGGGGATGGGAGAAACTGTGGAAAATGGTCGCAGGCTGTATGAAGCCTTGCCTGCCCCTCGCCTTGCACTGTTGCCCGCTTGCCAACCCACTAAATCTGGATGCAGGATCTCTGGGTGAGGGAGAACAGACCTTCCTGGCCCCACCACGGGGGGAAGGAACATATGGGGGACATGGGGCTCAGTGGACCGGGGAGGCAGGGACGGGACTGAACACCTGCCTGCGATGCGCCAGGGAGAAGGAAATGTATATAGAAAAAGACATATGGAAGGGGAAATTGTTTAACTAGGAAAGGCACACTCAGCTGGTGCTTGTTTCTAGGTGTGACCTGGGAGCACAAGAATGTTAAGTGACTTGCTCAGGGTCACACATTATGCAAGTGGAGGATAATGGGATTCAAACCCAGGTCTCCAGGTTTGCAGCTTGGTGCCCTTAACCACTACACTGTATCCAGGGGGGAAAAAGGAGGAAAGGAGGGGAATCAAAAGGCTAGCTGGGGGGTAGGTTGACAGAGGAGGACAGGCAAAAAGGCAGCCGTACTTAACTGTTACTTTTGCTCAGTTTTCATCAGGGAGGAATGTGGGTCCCTGCCAGCGAGTGGCATCAGAGCAGCCACTAAGGGGATCCCAGAGATGAGGCAGCCAATATTTACAAGTGAAAGGGTCCTGAAAGGGCTGGCAGCCCTAAAGATAGACATGGCCCTGGGATCAGATAGGTTGTATCTGAGGATACTCAGGGAATTGGCAGCAGAACTGGCTGAACTCCTGTTAGGTCTATTCAGTAGATCAGTGTGGATGGGGGTAGTTCTGAAGGATTGGAGGGTGGCAGATGTAGTTCTGCTGCATGGGACAGGGTGGACAAAGGAGCAGGCAGGGAACTACAGACCTGTCAGCCTTATTGCTGTTGTAGGGAGGCTGATGGAGTCAGTGGTCAAAGAGCACCTCGTGGATGACTTGGAGAGAAGTGGTCTCCAGGATAGTAACAGCACTGATTCATGGCAGGGACGTAGTCAGGCAAACTTGATCGTTTTCTTTGGGTGACAAAGAAATTGAATAGTGTCCATGCCGTGGATCTACTCTACTTCGACTTCAAGGCTTTCAACTCTGTCTCTCAGATGCTTGCTGAAGAAGATGGAGGATCTGGGTGCAGCTAAGGTCATGGTAGACTGGGTAGGTAACTGGGTAAAGGGGAGGCAGCAGAAGGTTGTGGTCAACAGGGTTAAATCAGAAGAGATGGAGGTCAGGAGCAGGATACCACAGAGTTCTGTCCTGTGTCTGGTCTTCTAATATGTTCATTAGCGACATTGGTGAGGGAGTCTGAGGCAGGTTGTGTCTCTTTGCAGATGACAGCAAGCTCTGTGGGAGGGTGGACAGTGAAGAGGGAACAGAGAAAATGCAGAGAAACTTATAAAAGCTAGAGGGGTGGTCTGAGTTTTGGAAGTTGAAATTCAATGCCAAAAAGTGGAAGATGTACCTAGGGAACAGGAACCCCAGGACAGACTACTGGGTGGGAGGGGTGAGATTCAGCACTATAGCTGAGGAATGAAACCTTGGGTTATCAATCAGGGAGTCCCTCAAGCAATTGACTCAGTGCAACAAGGTGTATAGGAAGGCAAGCAGGATGCTAGAATGCATCAGGAGGGGTATTGATAGCAGAGGAAGAGGTAATACTTCTGCTGTACAGATCCTTATTGAGGCCACACCTGGAGTACTGTACCCAGTTCTGGAGTCCTTACCTCAGGAAGGATAGAGGTAGGCTAGAGACTGCAGCACAGGATAACAAAAATGATTTGGGGGGCCAACAGGGCAGGTCCTTTGAGGAGTGCTTCAGTGCAATGAATATATACTCTGGGGACCAGATGAGAGATACAGTAGAGACCTTTAAAGTTCCTAAAAGGAATTAATAAGGTGAACTGGGGGTGGAACTGTTTAGCTTGCGTACTAGCTCGTGGTCACATGGACATAAGTAGAAACTAACAGGAGGGACATGAAGAAGTGCTGTTTTATGGAAAGGGTGGTGGAGCCATGGAACAGTCTGCCAGCTGAGGTGGTGGGTGCAAAAACCATTGGTGGTTTCAAGCATGGTTGGGACAGAATGAAGGATGTAATGGTGGTTCTAGGGACATGGATATGTTGTTCATCCACACTTATTGGCAGGTTCCTTGCCGCTTTAAATCTTGCCGGAAGGTCTTCAAGCTGGCTCCTCCCACCCACCCAGGTGGTAAAACTCGCGGCTCTGCCCCATGACGCCAGATCTTCCTTACCGCTTGGAAGCTCAGGTTCCCCTCCTTAGCTGCGTTTGACTAGTTCCTAATTCTTGAAAGTTCGAAATCAAAAGTTTTGCTAAAAGACTTGGTCTTCTTCTCCTCGCGGCTGCGATGGACAAATCGATTCGGTTTTGGAGGTGCCCTTGCAGGCAGAAGATGTCTAGGATGGATCCGCACTCCGTAATCTACTGCCTGGGCCTTGAGCACAACCCGCGGGCCTGCGACTTGTGCTCTTCCTTTTCGACCTCGTCCTGGAAGACCGTGCTGCCCGATTACAACTGGGCGCCGAGAAAAGAATTCCACGGTGAAATCTAAAGAGGCCGATGTGATCGCCCTCGAAGAGGAGGCGGCGGCGAACGCTTCTACCACCCTCCGGCTGCGGCATTTGTCCGCTCTCTCCTCGGTGCCTCGTGCTCGGCTTCTTTTAAGGGCTTTGTCTGACCCTCTCGACCAAAGGTGAGGGTCCAACTCTTCGGACCTTTTCCAGGTCCAAAAGAGCAAAGTAAGTCTCTCCGTCGGCGCTCTTGGGAGCGGGAAAGATCTCCCTCCTTGTCGACAGTCGACTTGGTGACCCCTCAGCCGGCCACTGGCTTCACGGTGTCCCCGTCAGGCCAGTTGACCGAGACTCCCGTCGACGCGGTCGAGATTTTTCTCGACCCGTTAGACGGGTTGTCGGCTGGAGAAGCTGAAAATCCCCTCTCCCCGGTTCCCCGGTGGGAGTTGAGGATCCCGTCGGCTCGTCTGTGCCTCCGGTTCCGGAGCCTTCGGTGGGATCGTCCGAGCCGAGGGGAGTGCCGATTTCCGACACTTCTCCTCGCCTTCCTCGGCCTAGTCGAGACTCTCGGTCTCGGACATCCTCGTGGTCAACGATCCCGCGCCATGGCGGTCTCAGTCTCGGCACGCGCGGCATGGCCGCGCCTCTTCCTCGGACGAGGGAGGCTCGGCAGCCGGCCGGAGGTACGAGAACTCATATGGCAACAGCTCCTTTTGACCGGGAATAAGCCACCCAGTCGCTTTCCCGGCCATTAAGTGACTGTCACGGAGCAGCGAAACAACCGCTCCTTGTAGTTGAGGAGCCTGTTCTCAGGCCGGTTGTTCGGCCAATTCCAGCTGCCCCACCGATTCTGGTGGAACCTCCGCCTCCACAGCCATTAGTTGGGGCTCCGACCAAAAATTCTCTGTCGGCCGTGGCTTTGCCCCATAGGCTGTCTGTCACCCTCACTCCCGATAAACTTCGGCAGGTGGAGGGTGGCTCAGGCCCGAGGCAACTCTTTGAGGACTCTTCTGAATCCGATGATGGTTCCTCCCTCTTCTCCAGCGCATGGACTTGGAGTCCTTGGGAGGGCAGTCAATGGACGATAGCCGTCCTTCTTAGGGTTGCCTGACTCATCTCGGAGTCCACCAGGATGAAGCTTGAACCCGTTTCTAAACAGGCCAGGTATCCCTTCACGGAGATTCTGGACCGAGGGTATTCTCCTACAGAGGCCTTTCCGGTGGCCAAAGCCATAGTGGGTCCGGCCTTGGAACTTTGGCAGCGTCCTGCTTCCTGCCCTGCGCCTTCGGCCAGGTTGGCCAGGAAGTATGCAGTCCCTACCGGTTCCCTGTCCGGTTTTTCGGAACACCCCTCGGCTGAGGGGTTGGTTACCGACAGCATTTTCCGGCGTGCCGGGAATGCCAGGGATGTGGACAGACCTCCCGACAAGGAATCCAAGAAATTGGATTATGCCGGGCGGAAAGTCTATGCTGCGTCCTCTCTCGGCCTTCGTCAGGCCAGTTCGGCCGTCCTCATGGCACATTTTTCTCACGCCCTGTTGGGCTCCCTGGATGAGGGTGTCCCTCATCTTCCCGCAGATCTGCAGACTGCGGTCAGGCGAGTCTTGGGGACCAGGGCAGGCGGTGGCCAAACAGCAGCTCCAGACTGCGTTAGACATCGGGGACTCATGTGCCAGGTCTGTGGCGGCCGCAGTGGCCATGCGTCGTTGGGCTTGGCTGAGGATATCCTCCTTTATCTCGGATACCCAGCACAAGTTGGCGGATGTTCCCTTTTTGGGGACTGACCTCTTCGGCCCTGGGGTGAAAGGTCACCTGCAGAGGATCGAGAAGTCCAATGCTACCTTGGACTCGGTCTCTTCCGCTCAGAAGGACAAAGGCCGCAAGCCACAGCCTAAGCCCTTTCGTCCTTCTGCGCCCGCCGCGCGCCCGGCCCAGCAACGTCAGGGCCAGCAGGCTCGACCTTGGTATCCCAAACCCAAGCTGTCAGCTTCCTCCAACAGGGAGGTGAAAGGCCGGGAGGTCCCTCAGCGGTCCCTCCTCCAAGCCTGCCCAGTGGCGGGCTGAGGGGTGTCGCCCCCATCCCTGTCACCTCACCCCTGGTTCCCCCGTGGGGGGACGGCTCAGACACTTCTTTCCGCCTGGTCCTCTGTTACCACGGACAGGTGGGTACTGGAGATGGTGGGAAAAGGCCTACCTCTGGAATTCGACAGGCCCGCCCTTCAGGCAGCGCACCTCGGGGCCTCTGGGTCCCATAGCCTCACTGGCGGCTAGCCGAGCCGACATCGCTCTCCTCCTCCAAAGGAGGTGATCACGAGTGGGAGGACCCCTTCAGACCTGGGGTTCGTGTCCAGGTATTTCCTGGTTCCGAAACGGACGGGGGGCTGGCGCCCCATTCTCGACCTACACGACCTGAACAAGTTCCTAAGGTCTCGAACCTTCAGGAGGGTCACTCTGGCGCAGATAATACCATCTCTGGAACACGGCGTGTGGTTCTGCTCTCTGGACCTACAGGACGCGTTCTTTTACGTCCCTATCCGTCCGTCACATCGGAGATTCCTCCGCTTTCGAGCGGAGGGATCCCTCTTCGAGTTCCGAGCCATGCCCTTTGGCTTATCTCCAGCTCCCAGGGTCTTCACCAAATGCATGGCAGTGGTGACAGCATTCCTCTTGGCTGAGGGTCGGTGTACCCTTACCTGGACGATTGGCTGATAGCAGCCTCCTCCAGACTGGAGGTGGGCGGTCCAGAGATATGGCCCTCAGGTTTGCTCTCAAGTTGGCCTTCTCATCAGCGAGGCCAAGTCGAACTCGAGCGAAGCAGGTGATCCTGTTCATCAGGGCAGAGCTCGACTCTCTTGAGCCAGAGCACGGCTCCGGCGGACAGGGCGAGGTTCTTACCTCCTTTGCCCAATCATTTCTGGTTGGGCAGCGCTCCCTGCCGGGACTTCCTCGCCTTCTGGGTCTCATGGCCTGTACCAGCGTGGTCCATTGGGCGGCGCTGGCACATCGCCCCCTTCAGTGGGGACTGGCCAGCCAGTGGTCCTGGCGCTGCGATCCTTTGGACCAGCTAGTGATAGTGACCCAGGAGATGTGGGCAGCTCTCCAGTGGTGGACCGTTCCATTCCATCTGCAGGAGGGCATCCCGTTTGTCCTACCGAGCCGACGGTCTCTCTATCGACCGATGCCTCTCTCATGGGTTGGGGTGCCCATCTGGGGAACACCGAATGCACGCCTCTGGTCCCAGAGGAGTCCGATGCTGCATCAACCTGCTGGAGCTCGGCGGTCCGCCTAGCTCTCACCGCCTTTGCTCCGTTTCTCGGGGTCAAGTGGTCAGAGTCCAGACGGACAATACCCACGACCATGTACTACCTGAACCGCCAGAGGCGGGACATGCTCCATGCTTCTATGCAAGGAAGCTCTCGCATTTGGTCACTCGTGCGCAGCCTGGAGCGGATCTCCTAGCCATTCATGTGGCAGGAGCCTCCAATACCCTGGCCGATGCCCTGAGCGGATGGGGGCTGCATCTCACAGTGGTCTCTCCTGCCGGAGGTAGTACAAGATCTGTTCTCCCACTGGGGCACCCTCAGGTGGACCTGTTTGCCTCCAGGAGAGCAGCAAGCTGAGGCTGTTTTATCCCGCCCCCTCAGCAGGGCTTGCTGCAGGGGATGCCTTCTCGAGGCTGTGGACCCCGGGCCTCTTTTACGCCTTTCCCCCATTTCCCTTGATTCACAAGGTGCTTCTCAAGGCAAGGAGGGACAAGGCGCAGGTGATTCTGATAGCCCCAGACTGGCCCCGCCAGTTCTGGTACCCAGATCTCCTCAGCCTCAGCTCCAGGCTCCCAAGGCAGCTTCCAGCTCGCCCGGACCTGCTCTCAATCAGTCAGGGGAAGGTGTTCCATCCGGACCTTCAATCCCTGCACCTGACGGCCTGGTTCCTGAGCGGCTAGAGTTCTAGGCCTTGGGTCTTTCCGACGAGGTCCTCAATGTTGTTGAGGCGTCCCGTAAGGACTCGACCAGAAAATGCTACGCCTTCAAATGGAAGAGATTCTCCATTTGGTGTCAGGGCAAGGGCTTGGACCCTTCCTCCTGTTCTGTGGCAAGCATTTTGGACTATTTATGGTCCCTTTCTAGTCAAGGGCTTAGGTCGTCGACCCTAAAGGTGCACCTGGCAGCCATCTCTGCTTACCGGGCGCGGGCCGGGGAGCAGTCGGTGGCGCAGGAAAAGGTGGTCGGGCGCTTTTTCAAAGGCCTTGATCACATTTCCCCTCCGGTGCGAGAACCTCCACCTCCGTGGGATTTACTGTTGGTACTGGCAAAGCTCATGGGCAAGCCATTGAACCAATGCACAGAGTGTGATCTCTCTCACCTGTGGTGAACCGCCTTCTTGGTGGCTATCACGTCAGCCAGAAGGATGGGAGAGCTCCAGGTGCTTTGCATCGAGTCTCCTTACCTGGTCTTCCACAGGGACAGGGTTGTCCTGCGCCCCACCGAAATTCCTTCCGAAGGTGGTGTCGGTTTCACCTTAACCAGGTGCTGACTCTGCGGTGTTCTACCCCAATCACACCTCTGAGGCGAATATAGGCTCCATACTCTGGACCCTAGAAGGGCACTCGCTTATTATAAGAGTGCGGCTGAAATTCGGGAGAGGTTAGCCAGCTGTTTGTCACCTCACGCTGAAGCCGCACCTGGCAGACCTGCAGCCAAGCGGACGATAGGCAGGTGGGTCACCTCCTGCATAGATCGCTGCTATAAGTTGGCGGGCATGGAGCCTCCCAGAGGATAAGGCTCATTCTACCCGTCATACTGCTGCATCGGTGGCTGCTTCCAGGGACGTCCCTATCCAGGAAATCTGCAGGGCTGCTACCTGGAAGTCAGCACACACCTTTATTACCCATTACCACATCGACCTTGAGTCACGCCGGGATGCTGGTTTGGGGCCTTGGTTCTCCAGTCTTTATTCCCTAAGTAGGGGTGTGTGCCTCCTCTCCTCCCGGAGAACTGCTAGGAGTCTGCCAGACAGTGTGGATGAACAACATATCCATGTCCTAAAATACAGGTTACTCACCTGTAACAGGAGTTCTAGGAATGGTATATGTTGTTCATCCACCCGACACCCCGACTCTCCCGGCTGACGCACAACCTGAGCTTCCAGCGAGCCAGATCTGGCGTCATGGGGCGGAGCCGAGGTTTACCACCTGGGTGGGTGGGAGGAGCCAGCTTGAAGACCTTCCGGCAAGATTTAAAGCGGCAAGGAACCTGCCAATAAGTGTGGATGAACAACATATACCATTCCTAGAACTCCTGTTACAGGTGAGTAACCTGTATTTTGGGGCGGGGGAGGATGGGGAGGGAAAGTAGGCCCCAAGGCCAAATGGGGAACTCTGGCAAACTGGATGGAACATTGGTCTTTTTATGCTTTTGTCTGTTTCTATGACCCAGGCTTGGGAACAAGCCTTGAGCATAAACAGGGCCAAGGGTGGGGGGGTGGAGAGACAGGATAAGCTTCTTCTGGACTGGTCTCCAGGGGGCGGAGGAGAGACAGGATAAGCTTCTGCTGGACTGGTCCCCAGAGGGGGTGGGATGCGGTGCCTTCTGGTGGAGGCTTGTGGAATAGTGGCTAGAAACCCTAAGACTAGGGGCAAGAAGTGAAGGCGGATGTTGGTGCACTGTGCATGGGAGCATACATGTTCACATCAGGACGTCATTGCACATTCACACCTCTGTTAGGAAACCATAAAAAGTAAAATTTCTTATGGCATAAACATTGTGATGCCTAGTTCAAACAACATGAAGTCTTGCTGTATTCTGACAATAGCAGTGAGTCCCAACCTTTGAACTGCCCCGGAGATGAAAGAGTTAACTTTCCATGCCAGGCATGGAACGCTGAGCTCGAGCTCGGTTGAGACTCTGTAGCTGTTTGAACTCAAACCGTCAGATTCTTTACTCCGCCTCACTGAACAGTCGCTCCGGAGATTTCTCCTTTGCTCGGTTCAATTTGTCGGTTAAAGTACCGCTTTTCTCAGTTTTCAATCGAATTTAAACCGCAGCCTGTTGGTTCAGTCTCTGTCTGTAGTATTTGTGAGTACTAGATAGGTTTATATTGTTTTCTGTTCTGTGTGGAACTTGTAAACGGTTCATTAGTTCGGTTTAAACCGATCAAGTTGTTGTAAAAATCTTTATTTCTACTTTAAAGTTGGTTACGGTTCTTATCGGTTCATGAATTTTACTACGGTTTTTTCCAAGACCTGTAACACAGTCAGGAACCGATAAGAGGGTCTTGCCTGGCGGATTGCCATTAAAAGGGTAAGTTTTGTTAGGACTGGCACCATGTCTGAGAAACCCAAAAGAAAAACCGGGCCCACTGGGTTTCAACACTAGTGTATGTGGAGAAGTCTTTGCTAAGGCTGACCCCCACACCACCTGTGTTTATTGTCTGGGGTATGACCACCTCAATTCAGACTGCCAGATTTGTAAAAATTTTCCTGCAGCTACCCTAGAGAAGAGAGTTGGTAGGCTCAGGGAAAGGGAGGCCAAAAAGTCCGCTGACCGGATGGCCAGCCGGTTCGGTTCAACCGAACCAGAAGAATGCCCTCTGACCAAGGCGAAAACTTCTTGGGCAAGAGAACCAATTCAAGGAGTCTGTTCCAGCTAAGAGAACAAGAAGGAAAAATCAGCTGGTGTGGATCCAAAAGTTTCTTCTCCAACCGCTGATGAAATAGCCAAAGCGATAAAAATTGTGCAGTCGCTTTCCCCGGTTCAGACCGAACCGGCACCATCAGGAAGGCGCTAGGTTCGGCCGGTTCCACCGGTTCTGGATTATGATTTGGAAGAATATTATGAACCGGAGGAAGAGGAGTATGAGGAAAGTGAATGTGGTTTTGAAAGTCTGGATGTGCCCATTGACCCGGACATCTCCCCAGACAGACCTTCAAGAGTGTCTACTCCTAGGCTTTCTGAGTCCCCCTCCCATTTCATGTTTTACAAGAAAGTGGCCGAAACCCTTCAGCTTCCTATGGAAGAAGCTGTGGATGACCAAGAAGAGCCTGACTATGTGGAAATGATGGCTATCCAAGTCTAGGAGGCTGTCTATTCCCTTACACAAATCTTTTGGGAAACAGACATTTAAGATTTTAAAGACTCCTAATACTATACCTCCTGTGGATAAAAGAATGGACAAGAGGTATGTCAGGCTCAGATATGGAGTTCCTTACACAACAATGCAGCCATGTTGGGGTAGTGCAGGCTGCAGCCTGTGATAAGGCTAATATACCCTTGGCTTCACATCCCCCAGACAAGGACTCCAGGAGGATTGATGCCATGGCAAAGAAACAGTACATGGCAGCATCCTTGGGACTCAGGCAGGCCAATTATATGGCCTATACGGCTAGGTATCAGAAATCTAGATGGGACACTGTCATGGCTTTGGCTAAACAGGTCCCTGGCCAGCTTGCCAAGGAGCTGGAGCAGGTGGCTGTGGATGGTATTTAGGCATCCCAGGTGCAATTCCATGCTGCAGTGGACTCCAATGATGTTTCATCTAGAGTCATGGCTACATCTGTGGCACTTCGTAGAATGGCTTGGCTCAGATGTACTAGCCTGTCGCAGGATACCCAGACTAAAGCCATGGATTTTCCTATTGTGGGTAATTCTCTGTTTGGGGAGCAAACAGAGAATTACATGAAAAAATGGATGAATACAGGACCACCTATAGAGTGCTCAGGCCAAGGAGGCAACACTCCTCAGAGGCAACATCCCAGGGGCAGGGCAGGCCTTTTCATAGGCCTTTCTACCAAGCAGGCCTCCTCTTTGCCTATGCTCAGAGGGGTTCTTTAGAGGAAGAGGCAGAAGGGATACAAGCAGACCTGCTTCCACCCCTCAGCCTAAAGCCCCTGCCAAGCAGGCACCCTGATGGGTTTGCCAGGGCCGATTCTCCACCACCTGTAGGGGGCAGGCTGGCTTACTTTGTCCAGGACTGGAAGTCTTTAACATCAGAGAAATGGGTCCTGGAAGTAGTAAGCCAGGGACTGGTTCTCAGCTTCAAAAAATTTCCAAAGCTGAGAACCAGATCCTTTCCACCTGCAAATCCCTCAGAGGCACTTGCCCTGGAGGCAGAGGTCTCTTCCCTCCTGGCTCTCAGAGCTGTGGAAAGGGTTCCACCCCTACACCAAGGCAAAGGATTGTGCTCCAGGTACTTCCTTACTCCCAAAAAGACAGGAGAATGGTGGCCCATCCTGGATCTCAGATACTTAAACAAGCACCTTTTAAAGCCAAAGTTCAAAATGGTGACTCTGGGAATAATTCTACCCTCTCTAAGACCAGGGGACTGGCTAGTCTCCCTGGACCTCAAGGATGCCTATTTTCATATTCTCATCAGAAGCTCCCATCAGAAAGTACCTCGGGTTCGAGCTGCCCTCAGGCCATTACCAATTCAGAGCAATGCCCTTCGGCCTAACCTCTGCTCCAAGGGTGTTCACAAAATGCCTGGCAGTAGTAGTTGCTTCTCTAAGAAGGCAAAGGATTGCCATCTTCCCATACCTGGATGACTGGCTCATAGTAGGCCAGTCCCCAGACCAAGTCAAGTTACATCTAGAGATAACTCAGCAACTGCTCACCTCTCTAGGTTTCTTTCTGAATCTTTCAAAATCAGTTCTAGAGCCTGTTCAGCTCCTCACCTTCATAGGCGCAGAGCTAGATACAGAAAACGCCAGAGCCTTCCTTCCCCTGGACAGGGCAAGGACCCTTATCACACTGGCCTCTTCATTCGCCCTACAGGTGTCTCAACCAGCAAGGCATTTTCTGCAGCTCCTGGGGCACGTGGCTACTTCTACAGCAGTGGTGCAGGGAGCAAGATTTCAGATGAGGGACATTCAGTTCCACTTGAGAGCCTTTTGGTGTCAGAAAAAGGACCCTCTTATCAAACTGATACCAGTGACTCGAACCCTGATCCAGGCCCTGCAGTGGTGGCAGGATCAGAACAATCTAAGACAGGAGTCCCTTTGTCCTCAGTCTCCTCTTTAATCTTTACTACAGATGCCTCCCTCTTGGGGTGGGGGGGCTCACTTGGGATATCTGACCACCCAAGGGTTGTGGTCCCCTCAGGAGTCTCTGCTTCACATCAATCTGTTGGAACTCAGAGCAGTGTTTCTAGCACTTCAAGCTTTTTCCAAGTCTGTTCAGAACAAAGTTGTTCAGATCAGAACAGACAATACCACCACAATGTGGTATATCAACAAGCAAGGGGGCACTCGGTCTATGGCTTTGTGCACAGAACCAATGAAGTTGTGGTCTCTGGCCTATTCCCTGAACACCTCCCTCACAGCAGTACACCTCCCAGGCAAGGACAATGTCCTGGCAGATGCTCTCAGCAGGATATCTCAGGGCCATCACAAATGGTCACTGGACCCCCTGGTTTTGGAGGTGATCTTCTCCAGATGGGGCACCCCACAGATAGATCTTTTTGCAGCCCCAGACAATCACCAACTTCCCCTGTTTTGCTGCAGGCCCCCAGTGTTGGGCTTAGTCCCCCTGGATGCCTTAGTTCTCAGTTGGGAAGGAAGTTCCTGTATGCTCCCCGTTCAAAGTGCTAGTCAAAATCAGGTCTCAGTCCTGCAAGGTGATCCTGATTGCTCCAGACTGGGCCAGACAGCCCTGGTACCCTCTGCTATTGTCCTTAGCAGTCCACCTTCCCCTGTCTCTTCCCAGGAATTACAACCTGTTAATCTGTGCTCAGGGGAGGGTTTGGTACCCGAACCTCAAATCTCTCAATCTCAAGGCATGACTCTTGAAGAGTTAGAGTTTGCTGATTTACATCTTTCCCAAGGTGTTATGGATATTCTAAAGGCTTCTAGGAAGCCTTCCACCAGAACTACTTATAATTCCAAATGGAAAAGATTTTCCATATGGTGCTCTGGGAGGCATACTTCCCCAGAGTCTGCTGACCTGTCCACAGTCCTTGACTATATGGTTCACCTGAATAGCTTGGGACTCGGACCAGCTACACTAAAGGTGCATCTGGCGGCTGTCTTTGCTTTTATTTCAGCAGGTAAGCCCTCTTCTCTTTCAGCTCACCCTGTATTCTCCAAGTTTTTCAAGGGATTGCTTCATACCAATTCGCCATTTAGGGACCCTGCCCCTGCTTGGGACCTTAAAGTTTGCATTGCTCAGCTCATGCAACCCCCTTTTGAGCCTTTGTCCTCAGCAGAGCTTAAGTGCTTGACTTGGAAAACTGTGTTCCTGGTGGCCATCACTTCTGCCAGGCGCATACGTGAGTTACAAGCCCTGTCAGTGGAGCCTGATTTTATCTCTTTCTATAGAGATAAGGTGGTCCTCAGGACTAACAGGAAGTTTTTACCTAAGGTGGTTTCAGACTTCCACCTTAACCAATCTATGTCTCTTCCTGTTTACTTCACTGACCATTCCTCCTCTGGTGAGAGGAGGCTGCACAGTTTAGATGTGTAAAGAGCCCTTAGCTACTACATAGAATGTACCAAGGGTCACAGGTTTGACCCCCTCCAACTGTTCCTCACTTATGGTGAGGTTGGCAAAGGAAAACCTGCCACTAAAAGATCCATTGCCAGGTGGATTGTCTCTTGCATCCAATTTTGCTATGAAAAACTAGGTAAGGTTCCACCCTCAGGCATGAGCGCTCACTCTACCAGAGGTACAGCTGCTTCCCTGGCTGCTGCCAGGGATATTCCTATCTTAGAGGTATGTCAAGCAGCTACCTGGAAAACAGTTCACACTTTTACCAAGCATTACTCCCTGGATATCCAGGCTAGGAGTGATACTCTGTTTGGCACAGCTGTACTTCAGAGCCTATTTCCTAAGTAGGTTCTGTCCCTCCTCCATGGAGGTACTGCTTGGTAGTCTGCTATTGTCAGAATACAGCAAGACTTCATGTTGTTTGAAGAAAAAATTACTCGCCTTAGTAATGTTGTTTCTTCTAATGGAGTCTTGCTGTATTCTGACCTCTCCCCTGCCTTCCCCTCTCAGAACCTTTGTTTTTGGGATGTGGGTGGGCAGTAGCAGTGTTGGCACTCAGGAGGTGCCCCACCTTTTTTATCATCACCCTCTTTCTTTGGGTGAGTGGGTGTTGTGTTCATTTCATTTTTTGGGTTTCCTGACTTGAGTCTTTGTTTTGGGACCAAAAAATTAGTTTTTATGTTAGTAGCCAGTTGGCTAGTGTAGGTTTACAGCTTCCACACAGGACCTCCGTGAGTTTAGCTCGTAAAGATCTGACGGTTTGAGTTTAAACAGCTACAGACAGATTCTCAACTGAGCTCGAGCTCAGCGTTCCATGCCTGGCATGGAAAGTTAACTCTTTCATCTCTGGGGCAGTTCGAAGGTTGGGACTCACTGTTATTGTCAGAATACAGCAAGACTCCATTAGAAGAAACAACATTACTAAGGTGAGTAATTTTTTCTTTTCACTGACTCCCCATCATAACTGGACCCACTTCTCTACACGCCATTCCCCTTCACTCCTATCTATCCCCTACTTCTATGCACTACTCCGCCTCCATAAATTCCAATTCTCTCCTCCCAGCCACTCTACACGTCCCCCTAGCCCTGCTAACACACCCTGGACCAAGCGCACCAAGCTTCACTTCATCATCATCTCTCTCTCCTACTCCTCTCTGCAGGAGATATAAATCCTAACCCCGGTCCCCTTTCCTGTGTAGCCTCATCTTCTCCCACTAAACCCCTCCACTCCCACCATAGCTTCTCTCCCTCGTGGCCTAAAAATCCTCCACCTCAACATTCACAGTCTCCTTCCTAAGTTAGACCTGCTTCTCCTATTAATAGCATCCCTCACTCCTGACATCCTAGTGGTTTCCGAAACCTGGCTATCAAACAAAATCCCTGACTCTTCCATCATGATAGTGGGATACTCTGTTACCTGCCAGGACTGCTCAGGTAGGGGTGGGGATGTAGCTATCTACTCCTCCTCTCTCCAAATATCCACTACTCTCGTCCACCACCCCTAATTCTTATGAAGCCCTTGTCCCCTTCTCCCATACCAATATATATCGTAGGAACCTATTGTCGTCTTGGTTTACACCACTCATAGCCACTGAGCTCATCACCTCCATTGAGTCCCTTACCTCCTCAGGTGACCTTTACCTACTAGGGGACTTAAACCCGAACTGGTTGTCACCCGCCCTAGTCAAAATCCGGACAGACATCGCTGCCCTTAACCTATCCCAATTAATCAACGAGCTTACTCGCCTAAACCATAAAACACAAAATCACACTCTTATCGACTGGGCCCTAACGTCCCATCCTCATAGGGTAATACAGTCCGACATTCTGCCTGATGCAATTAGTAGCCACCATATGATCTACCTTGTCCGAAAAATCCACAGGCCTATGGCCCCCCACAAACTAATCACGATCTGATCCTACAAAACCCTGGATCTTACCCCCCCCCCAATGACCTAACTCAAGCTGACTGGTCTCCTATATCCACTTCAGACTGTATAGATCGTGCACTGGCATACTTCTCCACCAACTTCACCAATGTCTGGAACAAGCATGCTCCAATGAAGCAGGTTAGAGTGCGCAGTAACCACCTCCCCTGGGTTACCCCTGAACTCCTGGCCTGCCAACAAGCATGAGACAATGCATGGAAAACCCACAAATCCTCCAGACTCCCTTGTGACCTTGCTATTTACCATACTCTCTGTAGTGCATGTACCAAAGTCATCCATCTGGCTAAAGCTGAATATTTCCGGTCCACCCTTAATACCAGTATAAACTCATCAAAGTTTTAGAAAGTTGTCCACTCACTCTTCTTTCCCCAAACTGAACCCCCTCCCCCCGACGATCAATATAAACTCACTGCCGACTCCCCCTACAGTCGCTGCAGAATTTAATTCCTATTTACCTTCCTGCGCATCCACCCTGCTAGCCTCCCTCCCATCCCATCCCTTCCTACTACCTCCCACCCCCCTCACACCCATCTGCCCCATCAGCTTGGTCAGGGTTTCGCCTTTTCTCCCATCTCTCCTCATGACACCTTAAAGGCACTACTCTCTCTCAACCCATCAAAGGACCACTTCCCCGATGGTCTTGACCTCAAGCTGCTGTACCTCTCAGTGCCTGCCATTTCACTCCCGCTCTCTGATCTCCTTAATCTGTCATTCCACACCACTACTATCCCAACAGACTGGAAACATGCCACATTTCTCCCCCTGCCTAAGGGTGGTGATCTTTCTTCTCCTGGGCACTACCGTCCCATTTCACTCCTCCACACCCTGGCCAAACTCCAAGAACACCTTGTTCTCTGCCAGCTCTCCTCCTTTATTGACAACTCCTCCTCCTTCACTCCCGTCCAGTCTGGGTTTCGGAAGAATCACTCCACAACCATTTCCCTACTCAGACTCACCGACTTTGTCCATACTGCCATGGATAGAGGTCATATTACCTCTGCCATCTTTGTCGACCTTGCAAAGGCCTTTGACACTGTCTCGCACTCCCTCCTCCTTGATACTCTCTCATCTGCTGGCTTCTCATTCAGCCTGCAGTTGGTTCAGAGCCTACGTGGTTGGTTGTATCCAATCAGTTAAAATAGCAGATTTAACTTCCTCTCCACTACCTATCTTGACTTGTGCACCACAAGGCTCCATCCTTGGCCAACTCCTATTCTCAATATTCTTGAACAACCTACCATTTGTATGCTCCTCACCCTCTATCCACGTGTATGCAGACAACACGGTCTTGTTCACCTCAGCACCCCCCCCCAATGTGATTTCCTCACTACAGCTTGACTTCAGTAATGTTCAACACTGGCTAAATTCGCATCATCTCTTTCTCAATGCCAAGAAGACAAGTCTCCATCACCTTTGGCACTAGGCAGACTCTCTAGGCTGCCCTCCCTCCCCTCCTTCCACACACTTGACGGGACTATCTAAGAGGACACATCCTCTTTTAAATACTTGGGTGTATGGCTTGACCAACACCTTAACTTTTCTGTACATATCAATGCCATCCTGAAAAAACTGCGCCCCAAGCTTGGTGCCCTTTACAGGAACCGTAGTTCCCTCCCTCTGCCAGTCCGGCGTGATCTAGTGCAGAGAATGACCCTCCCTATTATTGACTATTGTGATATAGTCTACAGTGCTGCTCCCAAGTTTTCCCTCTCCAAATTGGATACTCTTCCTGTGCTTTCTGTCGCTTTCCTCTCGACGCCCACCCCCACACCCATCACTGCTCCATGTACCATTCTCTCGCTTTCCCTTCACTGGAAGAGTGACCAGTGGGGTACCACAGGGATCAGTGCCGGGACCAGTCCTATTCAGCGTCTTCATCAGTGACATTGCGCAGGACCTAGAAGGCAGAATTTCCCTGTTCGCTGATTACACAAAGCTCTGTAACAGAGTGGACACGCCAGAGGGTGTAGACAGAATGATGAGGGACCTGCAGAAACTTTAAGAATGGTCAGGGGTTTGGCAGTTCAAATTTAATGCAAAGAAGTGCAAGATAATGCATATGGGGCACAAAAACCCTGGAACAACATATCAGTTGGGGGGGTGAGGATATAACATGCACCAAGCAGGAAAGGGATCTTGGAGTTATCATCTCTGATGACCTCAAGGTAGGGAAACAGTGCGACAAAGCAGCAGGTAAAGCAAATAGGATGCTGGGATGCATAGGCGGGGGCATCACCAGCAGGAAAAGGGGAGGTCATAGTTCCACTATACAAGACACTAGTGAGGCCCCATCTGGACTACAGTGTACAGTTCTGGAGACCTTGCCTATGTAAGGACATAGGGTAGAGAAGGTTCAGAGGAGGGCAACAAAGATGGTACAGGGATTGCATCATAAGTCCTATGAGGACAGGTTGAAGGACTTGAATATGTACTCCCTGAAGGAGAGGAGGGGATAGAGACATACAGGTATCTTAAAGGGAGGAACAGGGTGCAGGAATACACTATTTTTCAGCGAAAAGATGCTCTAGGACTAGAGGGCATGGGATGAAGTTGAGAGGGAGGGAGGGCGATTCGGAGGAAACGTGAGAGAATTTCTTCACAGAATGGGCGATGGACAAGTGGGACACCCTGCTAGTGGAAGTAGTGGGGGCTGAAACAATCACAGGATTTAAGAATGCATGTGAAAGACCTAAGGGAATTCTGGAGGTCAGGGGTAAGTGACAACAGACTTCTAAAAAAACAAAGCGAACTTACAAGCTCAAATGGGCGGACTGGGTGGGCCATAGGCCATTATCTGCTGACAGTGTCTATGTATCTATGGAGTGCAGTGGACTCTCCCACTGTGCCAAGTTTACATCGAAGTACTGGCTTGGTATCCTCCCCTCTTACCTCTCCGACTTTCCTCTCCTCTCCCCCCCACCCCACACTTGCCTTCTCAGATCCTCTGATGCTCACACTCTAGCAATCCCTTGTCGTTCAACCACCACTGGACAGGAAACCTTCTACTACCGCTTCCCTAAGCATTGGAACTCCCTGCCATCCCCAGTCCGGTTATCCTCATCCTCTGTCTCCCTAGCCCTACACAATTTCTGTGCCCCTAACTTCACTTGTCCCTAGCCCTCCCTCTACCCTCCCTCCTCTGCTCTATTTGTCTTCCCCCATTCACACCCTTACACCTCACCCTTAACCTGTTCCCCTCTCCTGCTTCCCAAATCACACCTCCTGATTCCTGACCAAACCCTTTTTCGTCCTACCCCCCTCCTTCCTGTCTCATTCTGCCTGTGCCCTGCCCCCCTTGCAGGGTTTTCTGCATTCTAAAGGGATGCAACTCCTCTCTCCTCATCTAATTTTGTTCCCCTTGCAGGCCTATAAGCATCCAGAAGGGGTCTAGGATAGTTGCTACTCTGCCCTTCCCCCTGAACTGTGATCCCCTTGCAGGGTTCATAGCATCCTGAAGGGGATTAAGTTCGGCTAGCTAGTCTCTCTCCTTCCTTCCCGTCTGCCACCCACAACCTTCTAATTCCTTTCCCTGCCCCTCTCTTCTCTACCCCGTCCTCCCCTACATTCCCTCCACTGCTCCTTCCCCCCCCCAATCTCCCCTTGCCCCCCCAGCCTGGTCCTATTTTCTGCATGTAGGGTTCTCAACACTCTGAAGGGGTTTGGGGTCTAGGCTGCTCCCCCTTCCTTTCCCCTACGCCTCTCCCCATCCTCCTACCTACCCCCTGCTTTCACCACGCTCTGCCCAAACCTACCCTCCCATGGCCTACTCAGCACTTCTCAGACCCATGCTCTATCCACTCCTACTGCAATTATCCTGTGTCTGCCCCCTCTATTCCAAGGTACATGACTGGCAGCAATCGCCAGTCCCTCTCTACTTGGGTTTCTCTGCAGGTTTATTTGGTTCTTCTCTCCAGATGGATACCACCCTGGTATGTTCCTGATCTTTGCACTTGTTATACATTACTCTGTAATTTTAATGTGTTTGCTTGTTCTTCCAACATTGTAACCACACACCCCCCCCCCCCCGGGATGTCTTTCCTGGTGAAACATTTTCTGAATAAAAATAAATAATTAAAAACTCCCACAACCCGAATGACGCCTGGAATGCTGGTCGGGGAAACAAAGATAGATGCATTCTGTCCCATTGGTCCCCAAAGGGAAGCCCCTCCATGGTGGGTAAGCCTCAGGCGGCCCTGATGGGCATGCCGGGGGTGCAAGTAGTGGGGTGGACACAGGAATTATATAGGGCATTATTTCTGCCACAGGAGCCGAAACTGAATCTTTTTTTTTTTTTCCATAATAATTTTTATTAGGTTTGTATAAAAAATACAACACTGCAGCAACAGATAACAAATCATGAAAGTATTAATTACACTGTGAATGATACAGTTCAATACACTTAGCAATAACTTGTTTACTAAATACTTTTTCCAAAACTGAATCTGAGAAAAAAGACATTATGTTTATGGTTATATATACAAAACAGCAGAGTATTTTCCCATTTCTCATGTTATTTTTGTTTTTTTACTTGCTTCATTTTTACATGCAACAAGGAAACGTGAACTAATAATACTACAATTTACATGTCTGTGATCACAAACGGTAATAATATCACATTTCTAAAAAGCTTGCTGCAGCTAATTACTACATATATTGTATGAATTATAAGGTTAAACCTACAGGAATTTTTAAATATTTAAGAGACTTGGAATAATCCTACACAATCTGATCACTTATGTATGGAACAGGAAACAATTCTACTGTCATTAAAAAGGGAACGTTTCCCTTCAGCTGCATAACTTAAATCTTTCATTTTCTAGTTTCCTCATGTCAGCTAACCACTCATTTAATTTGATACAGGAGAATCCCTCCATTTGGACAATATGAGCCTTTTTAAACTTAAGATGGCTGAAAGAACCCAGTTTTGTCTGCTTCAGCATTGAATGAAGCATTATACAATCTCTTGGAACTGTTAGGGCTGGATCGACGAGGAATACACATTTCATTTTTTATTTACAAAGGGAGAAAATCTCATTCCATTCAAGTATGTGGACAGTACCCTAGCATGTCGGACAAATTAGCATTTTGTTGACTGTATCTCCAACATTTGTCATCTTGTGCTTTTCCCATCTTAGCAAGTCTTGCAGAGGTGTAGTAAATGTGCAATATTTTGTATTGAATTAGCTAACCTCTAATGTCCTTACTCTCACAACATGAATTGATCCATAATTTATCCCATTTTTCAGGACGCAACACTTCTCTGAGTTAATTTTCCTCACTTGATTCTGCTCTCTTCTGTTCAGTCAGGCTATGCAGAGATCATTAACTTGTATATCCTGTCTCCTCCACCTTTACCATTAGCTAGAGTAGTTATCTTATTCCATTCTGACAACAGGATTCTTTCAGTGTTTGAACTAGAGTGGTTGAAGCATCGATGATCTGGACATATTTCCACAGATCCAAGTGCCCATTATTAAAACAAACTCTGAGGCTGGCCCGGTGGCACTAAGGGTTGAGGTGCTGGATGCCACACTTCGCGCCATGCTGGCAACCTGGGTTTGGGAATGATCTCAGGTCATCAGAGTGCTGGCACGGGGGAGGGTGGGAGCAGGATCGAGCAGTGACTCTTCTCTCCCAGGAGGGAAGGCTCGCCCTCCTGCAGCCCCGCCGTCACTGGGTGAAGACCCGGTGGTGGCGCAGGTGGGTGTCTGGTAACTGGTAGGGTGGGGCATCTCACAGTGCATGGCATGTGCGTTCTTCCACACTTGCACGCTCGCACCAAGGATGCGGGGGATGAAAAAACGGGGAAAAAGCACCATAAAATACATAATGAAAAAAAAAATGAGATCAGAGACTGTTTTGTCTGTCTATTGTATCTTTCATATAAATGATCCCTTTCTTTTCCTATCCAGATTTGTCTTTTACCCTCATAAGTAATAAAGGGATGTCCCAGAAGGGAATAATTTCTAGAGGGAGGCACTTGCCTTTTTACACATTTTCCTATGAATTTCATGTTGGATATTGCAGAAAATAAAATTATAGAGGGGTGGTTTCAAATTTTCCCTGGAATCGGTAAGTACGTGTAGTCCGGTAACTGGCTGGGTTTGAGAAGATTGATTTCAAGATGGCGGCCAGGCCGGGCTGCTGAGCTCCATGTTGAAGCTCAGCACTGAGTGTTGTGTACCCCTGGGCCTGCTCTTTTGTTTGTCATTTCTGCTATTGTGGAATCACAGTAGTAGACATCATTTCAAGAATTTAAGTCCGCACATAGCATCCACTAGTTGCTAATCAAAAGTCAGACTAGCACTAAAACCCCCAAGTTAGCATGTATGTTGTAGGTTTAGGGTCTGCACGTAGTCGGGGTCGAGACAGTGAGGTCGCATTAGGAGCTAGCGTTTTTATTTGTATTGTCCAGTTTACTAATTTGCCACATTGCTGGGGTGCTAACCAACAAACTCTAGCCACAGTGAACATTCTTGTGGCTTGAAGATGCCTACTGTGTTCGACTGTGAAAACTCTGATGACTGGAAAGGAGTTCCTCGTGTACTGAGCAGTTTAGGAACTTGGCTCGGTAGCTGGGAAACAGGACTTGCTGCAGACAGATTTGCCGGTGCCATGTCTGTGTGGCTGTTTGAAGGAATGGAGCAAAGTAGCTTCAGTGGATGTTGGATGAAGCCTGTGGCCTTCCAAGGTCTCAGTGGCCGCAGGACGTGAACGGGCTGTCTGCTCCAGGAGGGAGTGACTGCTGGCGTTGTACTTGATGCTTTGTTTCCCACAGATTAACGTTAAAACCTGGACTGGATTTCGGACTCCCAGCCATTCTGTGAGTCAACAAGTGGTAAGAGCATTTGTTTTAAAAGGATCTCTTTCATTTTGTCTGGCTGAGTTTCCCCGCTGCAGTGATGAGAGAGCTGAAGGGGGCAGATTGCCTGCCTTCCCAGCTAGTGTGCTGATAGTTTGCTGAACCAATGTAGATTTCACTTGGACTTAATGTGAACTGTATCCAGGTGGAAAAGATTCCCCCACTGTGGCATATTTCTGCAGACCTGGACTTATAAATATTTGTGATTGGGGTTTACTTAATTATGTGATTTTATTTCAGGAAGGGGGGGAGGGTTGGGGTGTCGCGGGATGGTTTTATTTAGGTTAATTGACTGCTGTGTTTGTACTGTAACTTGATTGTTAGTGTGTGTGTGTGTGTGTGTTTCTAAGAGTGTGTGGAGTTCTAATTTGGGCCACTAGAGTGGGCTTTTTTTATTTTAGAAGCACTGTAGTAGCATTATTGGTGAGGAGTGAGCAGACAGTGGGCTGGGAAGAAGTGCCTAGGTTTTGGGCCTCAGAGGCTCAGCTACTCTGCATCCTAGCTTTTGGACCTCTGTCCCGTTACTGCTCTTCCTTTGTCATCAACATCGCTTAGGTGCTGTAGGGAGATTGGTATTGGGAGGAAGTGGGATGGTAGACGGGGGTGCTAGGGTGGCTGATGGGGAGAGACATGTTGAGGTGATGAGGACCAGGAGGCGACATGGGGCAAAATGGGGCCTAGGGAGAGGTCAGATGTGTTTGGTCTCCACACCCAGGGTTCCCAGCAGACCAAGTGGGCAGGCAGCTAATGGGCCAGCAACCTCTGCCAGGGCAGTGCTGTGCAACATGAGATCGATTAGGAACAAGACTGCAATTATAGCAGACTTTATTTCCCCAGTCGATCTCACTTACATTGTGGAGACCTGGTTAGGAGATGATGCTGGCCTAATTCTGGAAGCACCTGTCTTGGCCAGAATTTCTGTAGTGCACTGCCAGAGGAGGGAACGTAGGGGCGGGAGTGTGGCCATCTGTTTTAGATCAGACTTAAACTTCTCTGTGTATCCAGTGGGTTCTACTTTGTTGTTTGAATGCATGGCCGTACGTGGGGGTCCAGGTGCAGGTTGGAGAATCAGTCTGATGTACTGGCCTCCGGGACACAAGGAATTGCTGGAAGAGGTTGTGGACTTTGTTGCCAGGAGGGTGTTGGAATTGCCCAGGTGGTTGGTCCTGGGAGATTTCAGCACCTGGATTGATGACGAACTATCGCAGTTTGGACAAGACTTTCTCCAGATGATGAATTTGCTGGGCCTCACACAAACATTTGCTACTGCAACTCACAGACGGGGGCACGTCTTGGACTTGGTATCCTCACTGGGGCTTGAGATAACTGATCTGAAGATTGACCCAGTCGTTTGATTGTATCATTGCATGGTGGGGTTCTTGTTTGGGGCCCCTCTTGGTAGTCCTTCCTCTCTGGAGATAGTTTATCACCCTTCAAAGGGGTTGTCCCCAGAGGGACTCTTGGTGATAATGGACTTCTTGGAAATGAGTGTTGCTTGTGGGGTAGGGCCAGGTGAGGCAGCTGCAGCTTGTAATAGGGTTGTTGCCTTGGCATTTGACTCTGTTGCACCAGTCCGTATATAACACAGGTCTTCTCACTTGAGATCCCCATGGTTTGACTGGGAGCTCAAGCAGATGAAGACCGGGGTTGGAGGTTGGAACATTGTTGGTGGCAGTCCAGGGAGGAGGTCCAGATCTGAGTAGGACAGACTGGCTCTGAGAACTCACTACGGTGAGTATCAAGGAGCAGTCTCCCATAAGAAGGCAGTATGCCTGTCCAGGAAGATTGCTTCAGGAAGGAACAGACTGGTTCAGCTTTTTCAGGCTGTGGACAGGTTGCTTCATCCTGTCTGTCTACAGCTGAAAGGAGCAGTTTCAGCTGACAAAGTGCAAAGAGTTTGTGCTGTTACTCTCTGACAGTGTGTCTTCTATCAGATCTGAGATTTCTCCAATGGAGTGGTCAGAACCCCACAGTGGTCAGATGGTTATTCCTAGAAGCACGTCTCCTGGCTGGTGCAAGTTCAGGCCTGTTGAGATGGAAGAGGTATATGAGGTAATTTATTTATTTAAAATTTGTTCAGAGTGAGAATCACTGGGCCACATGGCCCATTTACAGGCTTGACCCGGGTTATAAAAAAAAAAAGACTATGCATTACAGTAACCATGATACACAGTTTTCTTTGAGACATCAGTTGCTCTTAAAGGAGGTCTTAAAATTGTGACCATTCTGCAAATTTCGCAAATGATCTGGTAATCTCTAACTGTGGCCCATATATTGTGAACTAGACCTGGGCCCAACACGTCTCCTAGTGGGATATGTGGGGTCCATTGGCCCAGAGTTCACCAAGATTCCGGTGTTCGCCCTCAGAGGGGCTATTCCCTAGTGCATTGAAAGAGGCACTGGTGAAGAAATCTTTCAACCCTGACATCTTGGCGAATTATAGACCTATCTCTAACCTTCCCGTTCTGGGTAAGGTTATTGAGAAAATAGTGGCTCAGCATCTCGAAGCCCCTTACTGCCTTTGACATCTATGAGCATCTCCAGTCGGGATTTAGGTCTAGACATGATACTGAAACTGCATTTCTAGGATCATGGGTATGTTGTTCATCCACACTATTTGACATGTCCCCTTTCTCTTTAAGGATCACCAGAAGTCTTCAGGTTGGCTCCTCCCACCCACCCGGGTGGTATAACCCTCGGCTCCACCCCATGACGCCAGAGCTTCCTTTCCGCTGGAAGATTCAGGTTGCCTCCTTCGTGCTCCTGCATTTTGTAGGCCCTGGCTTCTAAACCTTCGGTTATTCCGAAACTTCGTCTAGTTCGCATTAGTGACCACAACTTCTCTGCTTTGATCATGGAAGACCAGTCTTCCCCCAGATTTTGCCAGTGTTCATGCAGCCAGAAAATGTTGCGCACCAACCCCCATGCCGCCTGCGTCTACTGCTTGGCTATTGGCCATGACACCTCGAAGTGCTACTTCTGTCTTGCATTTCACCCTAATGTCCTCGACAACTGTCTCACACACCTGAAGTTGGGGAGGCTGGAAAAACAGAACCCTCCAGTGAAATCAAAGGAGGCTCGGTGGGCAGTTTCAGCGGCTGCAGGATCTGCCGAGCAATTGGAATGTATGCAAGCCTTCGAGGAGGAAGCAGCTCAAGCCACAGAATTTTCCTCTCAGAGCTTCTTTGTTCTGCTCAACCTGGGCTCTACCTTCTCTGGTTCTTTCCAAGAGTTGTGCCAGTCTCTCCCGACTAAGGGGGGGGTCCTACGGGCACGCACTCCTCTCGGTCCTGTAAGCGGGAAAAGGACTCTGGACCGTCTTTGTCTCAGCGAAGACATTCTTGGGATCAAGAGAGATCTCGGTCCCAGGAACCGGCAGTCTCGGCTTTGGTCGATATTGCCTCTTTGGCCGCTGGCTTTTCGGCTTTGCCGTCTGACCAGTCGACCAAAGTGTCAATCAACCAGATCGAACTAGTCATCGACCTGATCGACCCATTGTCGCCAACTTCAGTCGACGATTCTCTCGATAGGACTCTGGTCCTTTCCTTCCCCGACAAGGAGACCCAGCTCGCTGGGAATCCCGCCGAGGAAGTGGTCCCTTACTCCGGAAAATCACTGGTTCCGCCGGTGTTGCCTGAACGACCAAATCGGCCCGTCTGAACTCGGTCGAGGACCTCCTCAACTGAGAGGCTGAGGAAGAGCCACAAGTGCTCGAAAAAGAGGCGATGCCATCGGTTGTCCTCGTCTTCCATGGATGAGAAGAGGCTCCGGCGGAAACTCCGGCATTATGAGGACCTCATGTGGCAACAGCTGATTTTGTCCGTGCACAAGCCGACCCCGACTCCTTCCCCGGCCATTAGTTGGCTTTTGCCTCCCAGGCCAAAGCAGACTCCTTCGGAGCCAATTAAGTCTGTTTCCCCGCCCGTGGAGCTGACGAACCCCCCCCCCCCCGGTTCGGCCTCTACTGGTCTCTCCACTGATCATGGTGGAACTGCCATCCAAGCAGCCTGTGGGAGGGGCTTCTTCCAAGGGAGATAGACCAGACACCGGGCTTCCCCGGTGTCTTTCGGTCACTGTCTGTCACCCCGGCCCGTCCTCGGTGGGTTGAAGGTGACTTAATCAGTTGACCGTTGTATCTGGATTCCTCGGATTCGGATGAGAGCGGCCTGCATTCTCATCTGGGGATGATGAATTGGCTGGTGGGATAGAGATGGAGGAAGGTCCTTCGTCTTTTCAGGGCATTCTCCGACTCATCTCTGAGTCCACAGGGGATGCCCCTAGAACCTATCCAGAAAAAGGCAGAGTACCCTCTCACAGACATCCTGAAGAGAGGGGATACCCCGATGGAGGCCTTTCCGGTGGCCCTTCTCTAGAACTTTGACAGCGCGCTGCCTCTTGTCCAGTTCTGTCTGCCCGCAAGTATGCGGTACCCATGGGGTCCCTTGCGGGGTTCACAGAGCACCCTTCGGCTGAGAGCCTGGTGACTGCCTATGTGTTCAGGCTTACTGGCAGTTCTGCCGACACTGACCGACCTCCCAAGAAGGAATCCAAACTCTTGGATCATTCCTCCCGAAAGATCTATACGGCCTCATCCTTAGACCTCCGTCAGGCAAGATCGGCCGTCATCATGGCACACTTCTCCCATGCCCTCTTGGGGGGTCTTTGGACAAAGTCCTCCCACATCTCTCCACGGACATGCAGACCATGGTCAAGCAAGTCTGGGATCAGGGCCAGGCTGTTGCCAAACAGCAGCTCCAGACAGTCCTGGACATTGGGGATTCTTGTGCCCACTCGATGGCAGCCGCAGTTGCCTCTCGCCACAGGGCTTGGCTGAGACTCTCCTCTTTCTTGGCAGATACTCAGCACAAGCTTGCTGATGTGCCTTTCCTGGGCACCGACATTTTTGGCCCAGGTGTGGCTGGTTACCTTCAGCATATTGAGCAGTCCAATGCCACCTTGGATGCTACTTCTGCTAAAGGTCCTTTGAGTAAGAAGCAGCAGCAGAAGAAGCCTTTTTGGCACTCTTCCCCTGCGGCACGGCAACCCTCCTTTCAAGGAGGGCAGCAGGCTCAAGCTTGGCTCCCCCGGCCCAAGCCTGGGCCCTTCCAGGCCCAGGTTCAGGTCCTGGATCCTCCTCCTCTAAGTCTGCTCTGTGATGAGACAGGGACTGCCACCCCCTCTCCCATCACGCCAGCTCTGGGTCCTCCCGTGGGGGGCCGGCTCTGCCACTTCCTTTCCGCCTGGTCTGCTATCACCACAGACAGGTGGGTTTTGGAGGTGGTCGGTCAGGGACTGCCTCTGGAATTCGAGCAGTACCCGCCGAGCCTGCGCCCCTTGGGAGGAAAGAGTATCTGCCCATACTCAGTCGGCTCTCCGAGACGACATCGCTCAGCTCCTCCTCAAGGAGGCAGTAGGTCCAGTGGCGGAGTCTCCAGCAGACCCAGGCTTTGTCTCCAGGTACTTCCTGGTGCCTAAGCGGATGGGGGGGGGGATGCTGATGCCCCGTTCTAGATCTGCACGACCTAAATCAGTATCTTGGGTCACGCACCTTTCAGATGGTCACTCTGTCCCAGATCATACCATCTTTGGAGCAAAACATGTGGTTCTGTTCACTGGATCTGCAGGATGCATTCTTTCATGTCCCAGTCCGTCTGTCTCATTGGCGGTTCCTCCGCTTCAGAGACGAAGGGACCCAATACGAGTTCCGAGCCATGCCGTTCGGCCTGTCATCGGCCCCACGGGTCTTCACCAAATGCATTGTAGTGGTGGCAGCCCATCTCAGGCATGGGGGGCATAATTTACCCCTACCTCGAGGATTGGCTCTTAGCAGGTCCCACCCAGTAGGAGGTGGAGAGGTCCTGGGACCTGGCCCTCCAGACCTGCTCCCAACTCGGCCTCTTGATCAACGTGGCCAAGTTGGAACTCGTGCCTTCCCAGGTGATGTGCTTCATTGGGGCAGAGCTTGACTCTCATCAAGCCAGAGCTCGGCTCCTGGCGGACAGGGCGGAGGTTCTCTCCTCCTTTGCCCAGTCATTTCTGGTTGGGCAATTGCGGCCTGCGCCGGGACCTTCTGTGCCTTCTGGTTTACATGGCGTGCACCTCCGTGGTCCGTTGGGCCTGGTGGCACATGCACCCCTTCCAATGGGAGCTGGCCACCCAGTGGACTCAGAGCCATGGTCATTTCGACCAGTTGATCACTGTAGCCCAGAAGATGTGGGACGCTCTCCAATGGTGGACCACCCCAGACCGATTGCAGGAAGGGATCCTGTTTGTCTGCCCTGAGACGACGGCCGTCCTCACGACCGATGCCGCGCTCTCGGGCTGGGGAGCCCACTTGGGGGACAAAAGGGCCCATGGGTTCTGGACTCCCCCAAGGAGTCCCGATACCACATCAACCTGTTGGAGCTCAGAGCAGTCAGACTGGTGCTGTCAGCTTTCGCTCCTCAGCTCCGGGGTCAAGTGGTTCAAGTCCAGATGGACAATACCATGACCATGTACTACCTCAACAAACAGGGCGGCATGCACTCCCGTGTGCTGTGCAGGGAGGCACTCCGCATCTGGACCCTCGTCAGCTGTCTGGAGGTAGATCTCCTAGCCATCCATGTGGCAGGAGTCTCAAACCATCTGGTGGATGCTCTCAGCCGCTTAGGCGAGACATCCCACGAGTGGTATCTCCATTGAGAGATAGCTTACAACCTGTTCTCCCACTGGGGCAAACCGATGGTGGACCTGTTTGCCTCCAGGGACAGCACCAAGCTGAGGCTGTTTCATACCCGCCCCCCCCCAGCAGGGCTTGCTGCAGGTGGATGCCTTCTCAAGGCTGTGGACCCCAAGCCTCTTCTACACCTTTCCTCCATTTCCCTTGATCCACAAGGTGCTCCTCAAGGTGAGGAGGGACAAGGCGAAGGTGATTCTGGTAGCCCCAGACTGGCCGTGCCAGTTTTAGTATCCAGATCTCCTCAGCCTCAGCTGCAGGCCCCCGGAGCATCTTCCAGCATGCCCGGACCTGATCTCTCTCAGTCAGGGGAAGGTATACCATCCGGACCTTCAATCCCTGTACCTCACAACCTGGTTCCTGAGTGGCTAGAGTTCCAGGCTTTGGGTCTTTCTGAGGATGTCCTCACTGTGGTGGAGGCATCCAGAAAGGAATCGACCAGGAAATGTTAAACCTTCAAATGGAAAAGATTTTCCATTTGGTGTCAGGGCAAGGGCCTGGACCCTCTGTCCTGTCCAGTGGCTAACATTCTCGGCTACTTTTGGTCTCTCTCCAAAGGGGGTCTTCGGTCATCGACCCTCAGGGTGCACCTGGCAGCCATCTCTGCTTACTGGGCGCTGGCTGGTCAGCCGACAGCGCAGGAGACAGTGGTTGGGTGCTTTTTCAAAGGCCTGGATCACATATCCCCTCCAGTGCATGAACCTCCACCTCCGTGGGATCTACTACTGGTGCTGGCAAAGCTCATGGGCAAGCCATTCGAACCAATGCACAGGTGTGAGTTGTCACACTTGTCATGGAAGATGGCCTTCCTGGTGGCTGTCATATCTGCCAGAAGGACCGGAGAGCTCCAGGCGCTCTTGGTGGACTCCCTTTATCTGGTCTTCCACAGGGACAAAGTTGTTCTGTGCCCCAAACCAAAATTCCTTCCGAAGGTGGTGTCAGAGTTTCACCTTAATCAGGTGTTGACTCTGCCGGTGTACTACCCCAGTTACACCTCGGAGGCCGAGTACAGGCTCCATACTTTGGACCTGAGATGAGCTCTCTTCTATTACAAGGAGAGGACCGCAGATATTCGGGGAGAGGTTCGCCAGCTGTTTGTCACCTACACTGAAGCCGCTTCTGGCAGACCTGTAGCAAAATGGACTATTGCAAGGTGGATTACATCTTGCAAAAGTCTGCTATGAGTTGGCAGGCATGGAGTCTCCCAGAGGGATAAGAGCTCATTCTACCCACCATACCGCTGCATTGGTGGCTGCTTCCAGGGACATCCCTATCCAGGAAATCTGCCGGGCTGCTACCTGGAAGTCAGCAAACACCTTCATTACCCATTACCACACTGACCTTGAGTCACGCCTGGATGCTGGTTTTAGGGCCTCAGTTCTCCAATCTCTATTTCCCAAGTGAGTATTTTGTGGGGGTGTGTGCCTTGCCTCCCTTCTCCCGTAGAACTGCTAGGAGTCTGCCAAATAGTGTAGATGAACAACATATCCATGATCCTAGAAAAACAGGTTACTCACCTGTAACAGTAGTTCTAGGAGTGGTATATGTTGTTCATCCACATGGACCCACCTGACCTCCCCGGCTGTGGACGCACAAACCTGGCTTCCAGCAGGCTAAGATCTAGCATCATGGGGCGGAGCCGAGGGTTATACTGCCTGGGTGGGTGGAAGGAGCCAGCTTGAAGACTTCTGGCGATCCTTAAAGGGAAATGGGACATGCTAAATAGTGTGGATGAACAACATATACCACTCCTAGAACTACCGTTACAGGTGAGTACCCTGTTTTTGTTGGGATGCATAATGATCTCCTGAGGGCTAGAGATAGACGGGAATGGTCAGTTCTTGTTTTCCTCAGCTTTTGACACTGTGGACCATGGTATATTGTTTGGTTGCCTAACAAAGCTCTGTAGACTCACCGGCACTGTCATCAGCTGGTTCAAGTCCTTTCTCACCGACAGAATGCAGAGGGTGGTGATGGGAAGTTTCTTCTCCCACCCAAGGTCCCTACTTAGTGGACTTCCTCAGGGCTCGATCCTCTCACTCATGGTGCTCGCAGAGTATACGCTGCCCCTGGGAGAGATTATTAGACATTACAGCGTGCGGTTTCACTGCTATGCAGATGATGCCCAGCAGTATGTGTTTGCAGCTGGGACACATGACACTGTGGAAGTATTAAATGCATGTCTGGTTGAGATCCAGGACTGGGTGACCTCTAGCTGACTGAGGCTCAACCTGGACAACATGGACGTGCAGGTGATAGAGCCTGGTCACTGGTGGGATGTGGGGACTGCTGGGGCGGGAACCGGCTTAATGCTGGGCCCCACCCCACTAGTGGCCTCTGCTAAGGTGAAAATTCTGGATGTTATCCTTGACAACCGATTGATGTTTGAGACTCAGGTGTTGTCTGATGTCTGGAGTGGTTTTCACCATCTGAGGAATATAGCCTGGATTAAAGCTGTAATCCTGCCATATGATCTACCATCACTGGTGCATGCTTTTGTGGTGTCCACACTTGACTACTGTAATGCTCTCTGCCTCAGGATCAGTGGAGGGTCCTGTGTCGCCTGCAGCTAGTGCAGAACATAGCGGCCAGGTTGCTGATAGGCCTTCCGAGGTTTTATGTCACCCAGTCCTGTGTGATCTCCACTGGCTGCAAGTGAGATGGAGAATTACCTTTTAAAGTGGATTTTCTCACCTATAAAGCCCTATATGGACTGGGCCCTGGCTACGAGTAACCTCTTGACTCCCCACCACTCTCGACACACCCTCTGCTCCTCCGTGGAGGGCCTCCTTGTGATTCACTGGGCCTGGCTTAAAACATCGGGAGACTGCTTGTTTGAGGTGGCAGACCAGCCCTGTGGAATTGGCTCCTAAGGTCCTTGAGGGAGGCCCCTCCCTGGAGGCTTTAAAGCAGTGCCTGATGGCACATCTGTTTAGGGAGGTCTGTGGAACTTAACTTTTCCTCCCAGTTTTAGTTCCCCCAGCTGCTGTCTTATGCTGTTTTAATCAAACTGTTCCGTTCATGTGATTTTATATATGTCGTTTGTCTATTGCATTGTTCTAGGGACATGGATATCTTGTTCATCCACACTTATTGGGAGGTTCCTTGCCGCTTTAAATCTTGCTGGAAGGTCTTCAAGCTGGCTCCTCCCATCCACCCGGGTGGTAAAACTCTCAGCTCCGCCCCATGACGCCAGATCTTCCTTACCGCTTGGAAGCTCAGGTTCCTCCTTAACGCTCTGCGTATAAGACTGGTTCTAATTCTTGAATTTTTCGAAATCAAAGTTTTTGCTAAAAGACTTGGTCTTCTCTCCCTCGCGGCTCACGATGGACAATCGACTCGGTTTCGGAGATGCCCTTGCGGGTGAAGATGTCTCAGGCGGATCCGCCACTCCTGCCTCTGCTTAGGCCTTGAGCACGACCCGCAGGCTTGCGACCTGTGCTCTTCTTTTTTCGCCTACGGCCCTCGGGAAGACCCGTGGCTGCCCGCTTACAGCTGGGGCGTCCGAGAAAAGATTTCCTCCAGTTAAGTCTAAAGAGGCCCGGTCGGCGTGTGTCTGGCGGGCTCGGCCCGACCAGCTCGAGCAGATGATCGCCCTCGAAGAGGAAGCGGCGCAGGCCGCTTCTACCTCGGCTGCGGCATTTGTCCCGCTCTCTCTCGGTGCCTCGTATTCGGCTTCTTTTAAGGAGCTTTGTCTGACCCTCTCGACGAAAGGTGAGGGTCCAACTTCTTCTGGACCTTTTTCTTGGTCCAAAAAGAGAGACAAAGGTAAGTCTCACAGTCGATGCTCTTGGGAGCGGGAAAGATCCCCTTCCCCTAGTTGTCGACAGTCGACTTCGGTCAACCCCTCGGCTTTGGCCACTGGCTTCACGGTGTCCCCGTCAGGCCAGTTGACCGAAACTCCTGTCGACGCGGTCGAGATTTTTCTCGACCCGTTGGACGGGTTGTTGGCTGGAGAAGCTGAGAATCCCGGTTCCCCCGGTGGGAGTTGAGGATCCCGTCGGCTCGTCTGTGCCTCCGGTTCCGGAGCCTTCGGTGGAATCGTCCGAACCAAAGGGAATGCCGATTCTCGACACCTCCCCGCGCCGTCCTCGGCCTAGCCGAGGTTCTCTGTCTCGGACATCTTCGCGGTCCAGCCGATCCCACCGTCATAGGCGGTCTCGGTCTCGGCACCGCGGCAAGCGGCGCCGCCGCTCGTCTTCTTCCTCTTCCTCGGACGAGGAGAGGCTTCAGCACAAGTTGCGTCGGAGGTATGAGGAACTCATGTGGCAACAGCGCCTCCTGACCGGGAATAAGCCGACGTCGTCGTCTTCCTAGCCATTAAGTGGCTGTCACGGGCGGCCGAAACAACCCCTCGTTCTAGCGAGGGCCTGTTCCCCAGGCGGTTGTTCGGCCAATTCAACTGCCACCGATTCTGGTGGAACCTCCCGCCTCCACAGCCGTTGTTGGGCAGCTCCGACCAAAAATTCTCGTCGGCTCGGGACTGCCCCATAGGCTGTCTGTCACCCTCACTCCCGATAGACCTTGGCGGGTGGAGGGTGGCTCAGGCCTAAGGCAGCTCTTTGAGGACTCTTCCGAGGTCCGAGGATGACTCCTCCTTTTCTCCAAGCGAATGGACTTGGGTCCTCAGGAGGACAGTCAGTGGATGATAGCCCTTGTCCTTCCTAGGATTGCTTGGCTCATCTCGGAGTCCACGGGATGAAGCTCGAACCCATTCAGCCGGGCCAGGTATCCCTCACGGAATTCTGGACCGAGGGATTCCCTATGGAGCCTTTCGGTGGCCGAGGCCATAATAGGTCCGGCCTTGGAGCTGTGGCAGCGCCTGCTTCCTGCCCTGCGCCTCCGGCCAGGATGGCCTGGAAAGTATCACGGTCCCTACAGGTTCCCTGTCCAGTTTTGGAACACCCCTCTGCTGAGGGTTGGTTACCGACAGCGTTTTCGGCGTGCCGAAGCGCCAGGGATGGACAAACCTCCCGACAAGGGTCAGAAATTGGATTATGCGGGCGAAAAGGTCTATACTCGTCCTCTCTGCCCTCGTCAGGCCAGTTCGGCCCGTCCTCATAGCACATTTTCTCATGCCATGTTGGGCTCCCTGGATGAGGTCATCCCTCATCTTCCAGCGGATCTGCAGACTACGGTCAGGCAGGTGCGGGACCAGGGCAGGAGCAGTGGCCAAACAGCAGCTCCAGACTGCGTTAGACATTGGGGACTCGTGTGCCAGGTCTGTGGCGGCGCGAGTGGCCATGCGTGCGTCGGGCTTGGCTGGAGATATCCACCTTTACCGGATACCCAGCACAAGTTGGCGGATGTTCCCTTTTGGGGACTGACCTCTTGACCCTGGGGTGGAAGGTCACCTGCAGAGGATCGAGAAGTCAATGCCTGTGGACTCAGTCTCTTCCACTCAGAAGGACAAGGCACAAGCCACAGCCTAAGCCCTTCGTCCTTCTCTTCCAGCGCAGCCCGGCCCAGCAATGTCTGGGCCCAGCAGGCTCAGGCTTGGCATCCCAAACCCAAGCCGTGGCTTCCTCAACAGGAAGCGGGAGGTAAAGGCCAGGAGGTTCCTCGGCGGTCCCTCCTCCAAGCCTGCCCAGTAGCGGGCTGAGGGGTGCCCCCAACCCGTCACCTCACCCCAGGCTCCCCCGTGGGGAGCGGCTCCGGCCTTCCTTTCCGCCTGGTCCGTTATTACCATGGACAGGTGGGTGCACTGGAAGGTGGTGGGAAAGGCCTGCCTCTGGGTGAGGCAGGCCCCGCCCTTCAGAGCCGTCACCTCGGGGGCCTCGGGGTCCGCCAGCCTCACTGTTGGCTCGTCCGGGCCGACATCGCTCTCCTTCTCCAAGGGTGATCAGGAGTAAGCCAGTGGACCCTCCCTCAGAACTCGGGGTTTGTGTCCAGGTACTTCCTGGTTCCGAAATGGACAGGGGGGCTGGCCCCATTCTCGACCTACGACCTGAACAAGTTCCTAAGGTCTCGAACCTTCAGGATGGTCACTCTGGCACAGATAATACCATCTCTGGAACACAGCGTGTGGTTCTGCTCTCTGGACCTGCAGGGCGCGTTCTTTCCGTCTCATATCCGGTCCATCACATCGAGATTCCTTAGCTTTGACGGAGGGATCCCTCTTGATTCGAGCCATGCCCTTGACCTGTCTCCAGCTCCCAGGGTCTTCACCAAATGCATTGCAGTGGTGACAGCTTTCCCTCTTGTCGCCGAGGGGTCCGGTGTACCTACCTGGACGATTGGCTGATAGCAGCCCCTCCAGACAGGGAGGTGGGCCGGTCCAGAGATCTGGCCCTCCAGGTTTGCTCTCAAGTCGGCCTTCTCATCAGCGAGGCCAAGTCAGACTCGAGCCGAGAGCAGGTGATTCTGTTTATCGGGGCAGAGCTCGACTCTCTTGAGCCAGAACACGGCTCGGCGGACAGGGCCGAGTTCTTACCTCCTTTGCCCAATCATTTCTGGTTGGGCAATCGCTTCCCTCCGGGACTTCCTCGCCTCCTGGGTCTCATGGCGGCCTGTACCAGTGTGGTCCGTTGGGTGCGCTGGCACATGCGCCCCCTTCAGTGGGACTGGCCAGCCAGTGGTCTACAGCCTGCGATCCATTGGACCAGCTAGTGGTGGTGACCCAGGAGATGTGGAGCAGCTCTCCGGTGGTGGACGTTCCATCTCATCTGCAGGAGGTATCCGTTTGTCCGCCCGAGCAGCGGTCTCTCTGCTCGACCGATGCCTCTCTGTTGGGTTGGGGTGCCCATCTGGGGAACACGGCGCCGACCTCTGGTCCCGCGAAGTCCTGATGCCACATCAACCTGCTGGAGCTCCGGCGGTCCGCCTAGCTCTCACCACCTTTGCTCTGTTTCTCCGGGGTCAAGTGGTCCGAGTCAGGCGGACAATACCACAACCATGTACTACCTAAACCGCCAGGACGGGGCCGCTCCATGCTTCTACGAGGCTCTCCGCATTTAGTCACTCGTGCGCAGCCTGGAGGCGGATCTCCTAGCCATTCATGTGGCAGGAGCCTCCAACACCCTGGCCGATGCCCTGGGCAGGATGGTGGCTGCATCTCACGAGTGGTCTCCTGCCGGAGGTAGTACAAGATCTGTTCTCCACTGGGGCACAACTCAGGTGGACCTGTTCGCCTCCAGGGAAGCAGCAAGCTGAGGCTGTTTCATGCCCGCCCCTCAGCAGGGCTCGATGCAGGATGCCTTCTCGAGGCCGTGGACCCGGGCCTCTTTCGCCTTTCCCATTCCCTTGATTCCAAGGTGCTTCTAAGGCAAGGAGGGACAAGGCGCAGGTGATTCTGATAGCCCCAGACTGGCCCGCCAGTTTTGGTACCAGATCTCCTCAGCCTCAGCTCAGGCTCCGAGGCAGCTTCCAGCTCGCCGGACCTGCTCTCAGTCAATCAGGGAAGATGTTCCATCCGGACCTTCAATCCCTGCACCTGACGACCTGGTTCCTGAGGCTAGAGTTCCAGGCCTTGGGTCTTTCCGACGAGGTCCTCAATATTGTTGAGGCGTCCCATAAGGAGTCGACCAGGAAATGCTGTGCCTTCAAATGGAAGAGATTTTCCATTTGGTGTCAGGACAAGGGCTTGGACCCTTCCTCCTGTTCTTTGGCAAGCATTTTGGACTATTTGTGGTCCCTTTCTAGTCAAGGGCTTAGGTCGTCGACCTAAAGGTGCACCTGGCAGCCATCTCTGCTTACCGGGCGTGGGCAGGGAGCAGTCGGTGGCGCAGGAGAAGGTGGTCTGGCGCTTTTTCAAAGGCCTTGATCACATTTCCCTTCCGGTGTGAGAACCTCCACCTCCGTGGGATTTACTGCTGGTACTGGCAAAGCTCATGGGCAAGCCATTCGAACCAATGCACAGGTGTAAACTCTCTCACCTGTCGTGGAAGACCGCCTTCTTGGTGGCTATCACGTCAGCCAGAAGGATGGGAGAACTCCAGGCGCTCTGCATTGAGTCTCGTTACCTGGTCTTCCACAGGGACAAGGTTGTCCTGCGCCCCCACCCGAAATTCCTTCCGAAGGTGGTGTCGGAGTTTCACCTTAACCAGGTGTTGACTCTGCCGGTGTTCTACCCCAATCACACCTCGGAGGCCGAATACAGGCTCCATACTTTGGACCCTAGAAGGCGCTCGCTTATTATAAGGGCGCACGGCTGAAATCCGGGGAGAGTTGCCAGCTGTTTGTCACCTATGCTGAAGCCGCACCTGGCGGACCAGCCTGCAGCCAGGGCGATGGGCAGGTGGGTCACCTCCTGCATAGATCTCTGCTATAAGTTGGCGGGCATGGAGCCTCCCAGAGGGATAAGAGCTCATTCTACCCGTCATACTGCTGCATCGGTGGCTGCTTCCAGGGATGTCCCTATCCAGGAAATCTGCAGGGCTGCTACCTGGAAGTCAGCACACACCTTTATTACCCATTACCACATCGACCTTGAGTCACGCCGGGATGCTGGTTTTGGGGCCTCGGTTCTCCAGTCTTTATTCCCTAAGTAGGGGGTGTGCACCTTGCCGCCCTCCTCCCAGAGAATTGCTAGGAGTCTGCCAGACAGTGTGGATGAACAACATATCCATGTCCCTAGAAATACAGGTTACTCACCTGTAACAGGAGTTCTAGGAATGGTATATGTTGTTCATCCACACGCCCGACCTCCCCGGCTTCGACGCACAACCTGAGCTTCCAGCCGGGCAGATCTGTGGCATCGGGGCGGAGCCGAGAGTTTTACCACCCGGGTGGGTGGGAGGAGCCAGCAGACCTTCCGGCAAGATTTAAAGCGGCAAGGAACCTGCCAATAAGTGTGGATGAACAACATATACCATTCCTAGAACTCCTGTTACAGGTGAGTAACCTGTATTTACTGTCTGTACCCTAGCCCCAGTGATAGGACACTTAAGAAATAAACCTTTACTTACTTACTGTATTAAGCCCATCTTGGAACTCTGCTTGTGTATCTTATACCAGAATTCTTTAAAATGGAAGGCTGCATGGTACTTAAAATCTGGAAGCCCATATCCCCACTCTTTCCTTTTTCTGAGTTAACTTTGGAAAAACTTAATCTTGTGTTTTTTTGTCATCCCACAAGTAACTTGTAATTCTTTTATTTATTAATTTTAGAAAACAAGGACCTTTCTATCTTAATACATAGATTGTTTAGTATATAAGACTTTGGGACACAGCATTAATTTGAAAGAGTTAATGTTGCCCCATAATAAGTTTAGAGGCTTCCATTTATCAGTGTCCGAGCAAATTGTTTGTAGCCTTTTTTCCATGTTAATTTTCATCAGATTGGTCATTACAGGTTGTATGTATTTCAATACCTAGATGAGTTAAAGAATTGTTGGACCATCTTAAATTGTTAATTATGGAACCCAAGGATTGTTTCATACCGGAGTTAAGTGGAATTATTTCAGATTTACTCCAATTTATTTTTAAACTGGATAAACCAGAAAATTCCTTTATCGGTTCTTGAAGGCAGGATATGGAGTTGACAAGAGAACTAACAAACAGTAGCAAGTCGTCAGAAAACACCAGCACTTTACTCCTTAACTTACCTATTTTGATTCCTACAGTTATTAAATCCTTATTAATTTTGGCAATCAAATTCTCTATAGCAAGTACAAAAAGACTGGGAGGACAGCCCTGTCTTGTCTCTTCGTAACTGAAAATTGCCAGATTGACTCCATTTGTTAATACAGAAGCTGAAGAGCTTATACAGTGTGGCTATCCAATTCAGAAATTGTGTACCAAACCCAGATTTATTAAGCACCTTTTGAAGAAAAGACCACTCTATAAAATCAAAGACTTTTTCACTATTGAGTGATAATAGTACTGTCTATCTGAAATGGGGGCAGCTGCAGTCAAATGGGCTGAAGTGCTGCACACTCAAGCAGACTAGATAGACCATACGGCCTGTATCTGTTGGCAATTTCATATGTTCATATGAAATAGTTGCCATTTTCATGTCTGAGATAAGTCTTCTCAGAATCACTCCCTTGCCTTCCTTGAATAAAACCAACCTGGTCTTGAGCTATTAATTTAGGAAGGATGCCCTTGATATGGTTGTTTATTATTTTAGCTACAACTTTATAGACACTATTTAGTAGCAAAATGACTGTATTGGTCCTTGTAACACAAGAGCCATGCTAACAGATGATTTGATACCTTTTATTGGACCGATAGAGTTGGTACAAAAGAAAACAGGTGCTTTTAGCATTTGGATTACACAGAATCCTTCACCAGAAATCAATAGCAGTTGGTTTGGAAGAACATATGTTCTCAAAACTCCGATTATACACACAAAAACCAAAAAAAAAGATGCAAAGTTGTTTAGGATCCCCACTGGCTAAAAACTTATTCAAAAAACAACATAGAAACTTAGACTTTAACAGCAGATAAGGACTGCTTGGCCCACCCGGTCTGCCCATTTCCCTACCTACTGGATAACGTGCAGATCCTAGTTAACCAACAGCCTACTTCCTCCTCCCCCCCACTATAATTGCCTTTTGTCTGTCCCATGCATTCTTGAATTCCCCCACTGTTTCTGACCCCACGACCTCCTCCTTAAGGCCATTCCATGTGCCCACCACTCTCTGTGAAAAAATACTTCCTCATGTTATCCCTGAGCCGTCCCCCCATCTTCAAACTGTGCCCACATAACCATATAAAGACAGCAACGTTCCATCTAAAGAAAGGTATTCTGAGGTCAGATGTTACAATTGAAAGCTTACACCCTGAGAAAAGTCATAAAATAGCTAAAGCTTCAATTTAAAACCCTGTCTGTGCTTGCATTAGTAAATGACTATGATTAAAAACCACAAAAAAATGAGCTTAAACCATACATAGTAAATAATCATAAGTCTTCTAAATATGAAAATCGTTAAGTACAAAATTGGTTAGAAGACAACCTGCTGTAGTGTAAATTAAGCATTCACCAGCTGTTTCACACATGTATACAATGTAAGCACTATTCAGATTCATTTCTTAAACTCTGTGTACAAAAAGTCAATATTACTCATGAATATTCAAACTTGTACTGTTTAAACATGATATATCTGCAATTCTGTAACAAGTGAGTAGTGTATGTGTACATTCAAAACCCAAACCTAACACAGACCCCTTGTAATAGAGATACTGTTATCCTAATATGTCCATGTATCAACATGTGTCCATATATACAGTACCTAATGTTCTACAGCATTAAATAACCGTTTTATAAATCTTAAATCCAAAACTAAGGGAAACACCCCATCCCCCGCGGGGTTAAATCAACGTATAGATAACCAGTCAAAAGGAATCCATAAAATCATTTTGTAACTAAACATAATAAAATACCACCATGTACCTCAATAATGTTCATGTGTTGTCCCTGAAGCAGGTGAAAAAACAGGAGCTGTTTAAGCAGTGTAATGTGACATAAAACCCAAATCTATATTCGTCCCATCACCTACCATGTTCAAAAGTAAAATGAGTCTGACCTCAAAAGCTCGCGTTTGTTGTGTATTTTTGAAATGTCCTTTCAAAACCAGTACCGACATATCAGAGATGGAGTGATCAGTCTGAGAAAAGTGTTGCCCCACTGGTTTATCAGTCCTCTTCATTTTAATAGTATGTCTGTGTGATGTCATTCAGGTGTGGAGAGGTTGTCCAGTCTCTCCAACATAACCTGCTTCTGGATATCTCTTGCATTGAATAAAATAACATTCTGAGATGCACATGTATAATTCCCCTGTATCTTGAACTGTTTGTTTTGTGGAGTATTGATACAATCGTTAGTAGAAATATGCTCATAAGTCTTGCATCTAGCTTAATTGCAGGGTCTTATGCCATTTAGTGTTCTGTTGTTTTGTTTGGGTACAAGCTGGCTCCTAACAATCAGGTTGGTTAAATTAGGTGGTTGCTTAAAAGACAGTAGTGGTAGTTCTTGAAAAATACACTTCAGGGTGTCATCCTCGCTGAATACTGGTTGTAGGTCCTTAATCATTTTTCACAGAAGCTCCAGATCAGGATAAGTGACAACTAAAGGTATTTGGTCAGTGGTAGTCCTTTCCTTATACTGTAGTAGTTGTTCCCTTGGTATCTGCATTGAACATTTTACTGCTCTGTCAAATTTCCTGGAGAAATGTCCCTGCTATCATTTTTTGGTTAAAAAAAAAATGCCTCTCTTAATGAGGGAAGTAACTGGCTCTTGGCTTGTGATTCAGTCAACACTGATAGCAAATACAGGGTGACAGTGGGCTGTAATAATTTATAAATTTAATTTGGTAGACCATCTGGTCCAGGTGTCTTTCCTCTAGGTAGACTTGCTTATAGCTATTTCAATTTCAGATTTTGTTACAGGTCTATCTAGTTCTGATACCATCCTTTTATCAAGTGTGGTTAGTTCTGTATCTTAAGAGGGTTGAGGCGCTGGATGCCACACCTCGTGCCATGCCGGCGACCCAGGTTCGGGAACGGACTCTGGTCATCGTGGGTTGGCTGGGTAGGAGAGGGATTGACGTCCATTGGACTACTCTCCCTCTCCGGGGGAGGGTGGGTCTTCAGTGTCTGTATGCTGCTGGCTCCTAGCGGAGGCTAGGGGTGGTACACCGCCGCTGCATGCAGAGGGTGAGAGAGGGCAGGCACCGGAGGGAGCATTTGCGGATGCGTGCAGGCTCCCCCCACTGGCGTCACTGCATGCCCCTCTCTCTAAGGGAGAAAAATGGAAAAAGATGGCGTCCCAGGTCATGGTAGCTTGATGGTCATTCAAAGGGTGCCCCAGCTTCAGAGACATCGTTGGAACTGAGTCTGGACTTGGTGGTGAGTGAGGAGGTGCTCCCACCACCCGCCCGTGGAGGCAAGCGGGAGTTTGCAGGAGGGGTCTCCAGGCAAGCCGGGGTCCGGATGATGGCTGGAACCAGAGATGCATGGACGAGGTAGCCAACCAGGACACCAGATGGGAGAAATCGCATAGCTGTAAAAAAAAAAAAAATTATTAAAATTATGCAGTTTGAATATGATTTTACTTGACCATAGCTGCTTATAAAATAATTCAAATTATTTGCTAATTTCTTCAGTGGTTTACAAGCTGACCTGTAAAATTGCAAGCAAAAATCAGATTCTTTGTTTGCATTTTCTTCAACCTGTTCACCAGTAGTTTTTTTTGCCCGATTCCCATTATTTTTTTCTGGTTTTGTTAATGGCAAATTCCACCCATTTTGATTTTAAAATTGTTTATTTCGAATTTTACTTTAGTAATGCTAAAATCGAGCTCACAACTAATACATTTTTGCTGTTTGTGTTCTTTAAACAGAGATTCTGGCTTATTGTTGAGAGATACTAACTCTTGCTTCCCCTTCATTTTCATTTGTCAAGTACCCCATTATTCTCCCCATCCCCCCATATAACACATAAATGCTTCCCAACTAGATTATTTTACATCTACTGCCCATTTATTGTCATTAGCTCTAAAGTAGTTGACAGATTCTGTACACAACCGTTGTTTAAACTTAGTCTTTTAATAATGAGGTATTCAGTTTCCATCTAGTTGGATCTTTCCTTTTAGGCTCCATTTCTGTTTTGGCAGACACTAGAGAGTAGTCAGATACAGCATTTGAATGTATTTTGGATTCTGATACATTACTATAAAGGTTGTGACAAATTATTAAAAGATCTGGGGCCGGCCGGCCCAGTGGTATTAAGGGTTGAGGTGCTGTGCGGCTTACCTCACACCACGCCAGTGACCCATGTTCAGTAGTGAGCACAGGTTGCTGGGGGAGAGGCTGGGTGAGGATTGAGCAGCCCCTTGGCAGCTCTCCTTTCCTGGATAGGGGAGGTTGGCTCTCCCGGCCTTTGACCACCACCATGTGGAGGAGAGATGGTGGTGCAGGCATTGGAGGGGAGCCAGGCACTAGGCCAGGGGTGGGAGAAGCAGAGCCACTGGGGCCAAGGTGTGCATGCCTTCATGTGCATACTAGACCTTGTCTGGGGCTCCAGGGCTAATGGGAGAAAACTCAGGAGGAAAAAGTCAGGGGCTGGGGGCTAGATGAAGCCCCCTCACCAGCACCGATGGTCTGCCTGAGATTAAGGAGGTGGGCTGGTCTCGTGACAGCCATGGAAGACGAACAGGATGCACTGATCAAAAGCCACCCAGCCTGCTGGAAGAAAATAAACAGTCAGTAAAAAAAAAAAGAAAAAGACAGAAGTATATACAGTATATATCTATATCTATATCTCTGGGGCCCGATATTCAAACGTTGCATGGTTGCTAAGCGGTGTTTGCCCACACAGACTGTGTTTTGCGCCGGAGCCCAATATTCAGAAGGGTCAGTTGTGCTGGTAAATGGGGTTAGCATCTGCGCAAACCACAATGGGTGGGGGTATGCAAATCGGGGGCGGGGACAGGAATATTGGCACAAGGCAGTATTCAGCAGATTTGCGCTGTCTTCAAAAGGGTGGGCTAAAGGGTTTAGCGTGGGCCTTTTGCATAACGCAAGTATCGCCAAACAAAACCCTGTCATACTCCATGCAATCCAAGTGGCTCCCGGAGGTAATGCAGCCAACTAGCCAGTTGGCTGATGGGGGAGCACACCCTCCCCCTATGCTTCATGGCACCCCCCTCCCAATCGCCAGCCTATGGTAAAATCGTCCCTGGTGCTAGTGGTCCTTCCCTGATCACCAGCCCTTAATAAAATAAACTCTCCCTGGTGCTAGTGGTTAACCCCTTCCTCTGATCTCCAGTCCGTAGTAAAATGAACCCTACCTGTTGCTAGCGGTCCTCCTTTCCAATCGTCAGCCCTTAGTGAAAAAATAAAAACTCCCTGGTGCTAGTGGTGCACCCTCCCAGTGATCGCCAGCCCACAGAAAAAAAGAAAAATGCCCTGATGCTAGTGGCCCCCCCCCCCCAACCAATTGCCAGCCTGTAGGAAAATGTACAACCCTCCCTGGTGTCCACTGGTCCCCCATCAGGTGCCGATCAACAGTATTGCCGGTCGCAATTCCATAATCCCTGGCATCTAGTGGCCCCCCCGCAGCACTTAACACCCACACCCTAGTCACCTTATCAGTATCCTCAGTGCTGCAGGTGTGCATACGATGACTGGTGCAGCCCTCCTCACACCTCCTCAGCTAGTTGCCTTAATGCCCAGGCAGGGAGCACACATCTCATGGCACATCATCCTGTCCTATAAATGAGATGTGCGCTCCCTGCCTGAGCATGTGGCGGCCGGCTGCGGAGGGCTACACCAGTCATTGTAGTATGCACCTGTGGCACTTGAGGATACTGTAAGGTAACTGGGTTTGGGGTGTTCAGTGTCATGGTGGGGGCCACTAGATGCCAAGATTATGGAGTTGTGGACTAGCAGTACCATGGATCAGTGTCGCGAGAGACCACTGGATGCCAGGGAGGATGTACATTTTCCTGGAGTTGTGATTGGTGGGGAGGAGACCACTAGCACCAGGAAGGTTTCTTTTAATACCCCTGATGATTGGGGAGACCACTAGCACCAGGGAGGGTTTATTTACTACAGGCTAGCATCGGGGGTGTTTTTTTTACACTACGGGCTGGCTACCAGTGGGGGACCACTAGCACCAGGGAGGCTTTCTTTTAATAGAGGCTGGCAATCAGTGTGTGTGTGTGTTTGAGGAGACCACTAGCACCAGGAAACTTTTCTTTTTTATTACAGGCTAGTGGGGGGGAGGGACCAGTAGCACCAGGGAGTTTTTGTTTTACTATGGGCTGGAGATTGGTGGGGGACCACTAGCACCAGGGATATCTACATATGTCTTGGACCTGGGGGGGGTGGCACCTAGCTAACCTGCCTCCACTACCCATTCAAATGGATCCATAATGGGCATGCAGATGGCCCCTTTGTGCCTTCCATGCCCAATGGGTTCATTTGCATGGGTCCACTTGAAAACTGCAGATAGTGCTCTGGCACTATCCACTTTTGAGGCCGACTTTCGAGAGCCATGTCCAGGCAGTGCTACTTTTGGATAGTGCCGGTGCACTATCTGACTGCATATAGCCTCCTCAGACCCCTGGGCAATTGCAAAGCCCAGCGCAAACCTTTGCCCTCCTCTTTGCACTTTTCTGAATATGGGGCGCCTGATGTGCTGTAGGTAGAGTGGACTTTGAATAAAAGGTATAATCCCTTCCAGTTGGGTTAAACAAATGCCCAGATGTCAGCTAGACCATTCTCCTCAAATATTCTTTGCAAAATTTCCCTAGTTTTTTTTCTTGTAGCCATAAGATCCTGGTTTACTCCTGTCTAGAAAGGGGTCCATTATTTTATTCATATCTCCCCCAATATGATTTCTGAGCCTCTTAAGACCACCTATTTCAATAACTAGCTGTTCAGAAAAAGGAGGGTGAGCTTTCATTCGGTGTATGAACATTAATGTAATATCTCTCCTGTCCAAAAGGCCTCTTAATATTAACCATCTGCTTTCATTATCTGTCTTTTGAGTTAACACCTAAAATGTATCATTTTGCTTGAACAGTATTGCATTGCTTTTTAATGTTAAAACAGCTGTAGTATACAGGTATACAGACCCAACATATTTCCTGCATGGCTTATCTGATTCCAGAGAAGGAAGATGCATTTCTTGAATAAAGGCAATATCTTTTCCACAGCTGCTTATGTGTTGTACTACTCTTGCCCTCTTAGTGACTAACCCCAAACCCTTTACATTCCACATAACTGTTCTTTTAACATGTTTAGTGATGTTTAGTATGACGAATGGATAATAAAAACCCTTTCATCTGACAATAACCATATGTTTGTTACCTGCTCTATTTCATGTTAACAAATAACTTTTTAAAGCTTGAATCTGAGTTGTTCAAATCACTCTCAATAAAAACGGTTTCCAATAAAGTAATCGGAGAAATTGATATCCTGCAGAATTTTCCCTGAACCAAGTCTACTAAATGTCCTGAAAGCAGTAAGTCTAAGCAAATAAATTAATGCAATCCAAACATTAGAATCAGTACTCTTAAGAGTGCCAGCGAGGAAACTCTGGGCATGCACAATTCGTTGTGCAAGTCCTCCATCACTAGCCCTTAGTCCCACAAGGTCTGTGACACACTTAAGTCGTTATACATGTACCATCTGCTAAAATAACCTTTAGCCAGTTAAAAAGGATGATGATACATTAAATAGTTTTGAACTTGTCAATTTGTTACTAAGTACTTTAAAGTCATTACAGCATTGCTTTCTAGAATGGCTAGGTGAGCTAGTCTGGCAAAGACATGACTATTAATGAATTCTTTGTTAAACAGCTACCAACTGCCACTAAGGTAAGCTTGTAGACTATTGCAAGCAGCATAGATTTGTGCTTTCAGCCTTTTTAACATTTAAATATTTCCAGAAATTGCATATAAGTAGACGGTTAGGGACCTCCTCACCTCGGCTGAAAATGAGGACAGTGTAGTAGTTCAATGATAGAAAAGACAATAAGCTCACGCTACTGACTTCTTTAGACTGCACTGAACTGTTCGGGCATTTGCAGCCCTCCTACTTCCTGCCTGCTTCAACTGCTCACTTACTCCTTTTCTCATCCAGCCTCCCATTGGCCTCGGACCCTTCCGGTATGGTGGAAGCTATCAGGTTCCAGTTGGGCTGCGCTAGGAAACTGTTGCTCTCAGTACAAACTGCTTCAGACTGCACCAGACTGTTGGGGCATTTGCAGCCCTCCTACCTGTACACCTGCTCACTTACCCCTTTTCTCTTTCAGCCTCCTGTTGCCCTTGGACACTCCCAGTGTGGTGGCAGCTTCTAGGTTTGTTCGGGTCATGGTGGTGACGTGGCCAGATGGCTTTTTAAAAGGAAGGGCCACTGAAGCGGCTGTCCTTGAGTGGTTCTTGCGGAGTGCTGGGAAACTGAAGGGAGGCTTTTTTTTTTTATATATATATTGTCTTAAACGTAGTTTGTTTTTTAATTACCATTAGTCTTTAACCGATTTTATTTACACTGTTTTAACTGGTTCAGTGGTGTTTAGCTTAGGTCTGTTGTGTTTCATCTTTGTTCCAATAATATCACCAAACTCCTTAATTAAAAATGAGGGTATTATGAGCAAGGTTTTTAACATTCAGGTGTTTGGTGAAACCGACATTAAGTTGAGTGGGGAAGAATGGGTCACATCACTGCCTTCTCTTCAATGGATTTCCTGATTAATGACCCATACCCAATATAATGGTTTGTCCAGAAATGTATTTTATTTGGCTCTAGTTATCAGATAGTCAATAACAACTGTGAAGTAGCTTTCAAATCAAACTCCTAAATTTGACACAAATCATAGAAACATAGAAGGTTACGGCAGAAGGAGACCAAAGGTCCATCTAGTCTGCCCATTTGTTTGCATGGACCCTTGCTGGGCCATGCCTGCTAGCATAGAACTCTTACTCAAGGTGAGTCAGTAAAGCAGAAGCGTTCTCTGTTTTTATTACTACGTTTATCAGGCACAGTTCATCCAGGCCCTATTAATAAGACAGAAATCAAGGACAGTAATAGGGATGAAACACTTGGTCTTTTTTTTTTTTATACTTAGTTTATTATGATTCATCTGCCAGCATTTGTTACATCATCTGCTTATTGTTCTTTGGGGTAAAACCCCCTAGCACTGACAGCATCACAGAAATATTACAGTACTTTCAGTTCGCAGTAGTCAACCTTACTACAGTCTAGCTATAACAGTAACAGTAAGTGCAACTGTCTAGGATATGTTCCATCGCTCCACTATCTACAACCAGTTATCTCATGTCCAGAACAGACCTATAACAGGAGTTATAAAATGGGTAGGCTAAATGAAGCAATGTGATTGGCTAGTTACCCATGCATGAAATATGTTCCATGCATGGGTAAAAAAAGGGGCTGGCAGTAAAAAGGCCAATATCCATAAGCCATGGAACGTTGGCATTTTTACTGTCTGCCATCTTTGTATTTGACAAGCCTGAGGAAAACCGAGTTGAATTAGTCAGCCTACCCGTTTTATAAAATGGAACGATGTTTAGAGCAAACAAAGTAGATTTTAATATTAGCATGTGGAATGAGTAGATGGAGAGGATTTTAACACAGTCACTTTGCCTGAATGTAAAAAAGTGTTGTGCTGTTGACAAAAGTGTCAAAATGAGCCCTGCTGTAGTAGTTTGCTTGGGATTACAGGACACCGCTCCGTTTAAAAAAATGTTACTGCTTGTGCATGATCCTCGCCTGCTCCATTTAAGAATTTGCTTTCTCGGCCAAGGCCTCGCGTGCTATTACGCCCCTGGCCGTGCGGTAAAATATGTTCCATGCACACCCTGTCATGTCTTATTGCTTACTTAATTGGGGAATATCCTCTGACTTCGGTGGAAGGAGTGGATATCTCTCTTAGTTCAGTTCAGGTATCTCTCTGTTAACCACTGTCAAGGAGTAACTATCTGGGCCATTTATCTCAATGTATCTGTGGCTTTCATTTCAGATTAATCGTTAACCTCTCCATCAAATGTATGGATTCAGCCATATCCTTCCATTCCCCTACCCCTGGGGATCTTGGCTGCAACCAGTTCTTCGTGATCATTTTTAAGGCTGCCGCAACCAGGATCTTCCATAGGTATCTGGCATCCTTATCTCTAACAGCCCCTGGGATTAATCCTAAAACTGAGTGTTCGGGTCCTAGCTGCGTCTGAATTGAGAATATCTGTTCTAGATGTTTGAAACACTTAGTCTTGTGCATCTCAGTGTACAGAGTCTCATGACCAAAAAAGAATGACTTTGAAGCATGGGTCCCTGAGGGCAGTTATGATATTATTACATTGTTGGAGACCTGGCTATCACCAAATATATTTGACTCTGACATTGAGATGCCAGGCTCTGTGACTTTCAGGAGGGTCTGAATTGGGAAAAGAGGAGGTGGGTGTTTTGTTTTAAGTCTCTAGTAGTTAAAGAAAGTGTAATCAATCGTGTGGTAGTTGTGAATTCCTGTCTATAGAGTTAATGTTAAGTGGTAATAAGAAAGTGACCATTAGTACAGTTTAAATCCCTCTGGGTTGTCTAGATGATGGATTCTGTATTTTGTCAGAGTTTAGGAAAATTTTGCTAATAAAAAGGAATGGATGATTTTGGGTGATTTTAATTGTAACTGGGCAGATCAAAGCAATAACATTGTTAGGAATGTCTCATGGAAAGGGGTATGCAGCAAATAATTGTAGATACCACTCAGACAAACTACCGAATCAGTTCTGAGACATTTCTGGACTAGATTGTGGTCACCCAGTCATCTAAGATAATCAAGTCTGGGGTTCTACTAGATGTGCTGAGTGACCACTGTCCACTTTACTGTGTGTGGGATTTCAAAAAGCCTGAAGTGGCCCCCTCTTACATAACGTGTCATAAAATATGTGAGAAATTGGCTGATGTGCTTAATGAAAAAATATTTAATGCAGATTGGACCTTTCTTAATATTGAAAACACTGATTTTGGCATATTCTACGTTTTGTTCAGTATTTATTGAAATCTGTAACAACATTTTTCTTGAAAGAAGAGGGTTAAGAGTATCAAGAATGAGTGGATGACAACTGAATTAGTGGAAATGTTGAGAAGAAGAAACAAATGTTGGAGTATAGAAAGAATCCGTCGGCTAGATGTCTAGTAGAGTACAAACAAAATAAATGTAAGTCTGCATCTAGACTAGCTAAAAGCAACTGCTACAAAAATAAACAGTTGGATAATCAAGGAAATTCAAAAAATGTATGGTAAACACTAACTCAAATGAGAGGAAGAACTAAAAAAAATTATTTTTATTTATTTATTTGGATTTTGGTAACCGGGTAAGCCCACTGAGACCAGAGATCCCTTTTTCAGGGGCGACCCAGAATTAGTTACAGATAGACACATAATAGCATTATTTACAGTAGTTACAATAGTTACACAAATATGCATTAGAAACAGGTTCACATTCAGGCTCTTATTAGCAATACATGACGTCTGGTTACACACCAATTAGGGAATTAAGACAACAGAAAATTGACATCATAGTTTTGGAGATACATCCAGGATGAAGGGAGGTTCAAGGCAATGTGACAGGAATGAGATCTGGACTAGGGAGCTAACGGTTGCAGCCACAGAGGCTGAGATTGAGAAGATATAGTTTGAGTCCAGACTTGAACTGGCTAAGGGGTGGATGAGTCAATCAAGCTAGCTGGTAAGGAGTTCCATAGGTGGGAGGCAGCAAATTTGAAGGAGCGTTTGCCTTGGTTGGAGCGTATCTGAGGGATGTCAAGAGGGTGATTTGCAGAGGATCGCAGGGTTCGGCAATGTACTTTAGGGGCGAGTAGTCCACTAAGATGGGGAGGGGGACCAAGGGTAGAGAACTTGAAGGCAAGGCAGGCAACGGGGTAGGCTAGTTTGTGCTGAAGAGAGGGCCAGTTAAGTTCCTTAAGTGCCTCACAGTGATGCCTCCTAGGAGAGGAGTTTGTGGCAAAGTGAGCCACTCGGTTATAGAGTACGGTAAGTTTATTGAATTCCGTCTCTCGGAGGAACTGCAATAGAGGAGCCCCATATAGGATGGAGGGGAGAAGACTGCAGCAGGCAATTGCTCGACATGCAACACAGGATAGTGAGTTCCCCCAGACAGTAGAGGAGGCCAAGCTTTTGGTGGATGGACCGGGTTATGGAGTCAAGATGGGGTCTGTAGGTCATCTCCTGGTCAAGATGGATCCCAAGGTATTTGAAACTGGTCATGACCTCAACTCTTTTTTCCTTGGTTTGTGCTGATCTGGAGCAGCTGACTTCTGTCAGAGCCCAGGCGTCTAGAACCAAACAGTACGGCTTTGGTTTTTTCTTCGTTGAGCTTCAGGGAGTTTGCGGAGAACCAGGACTCTAGTTGAGAGACTGTCCTGCAGTTTTGTGGAGATGACACTAGGTTGGGGGTCACTGCAGTATATGACAGTGTCATCTGCAAACAGAATGAGTTTGCTGAGGGAGCAGTTTCCCTCAATATTATTGAGGAAGAATGAAAAGAGCAGTGTGCCCAGGATTGAGCCCTGGGGCACCCCAGTGGTAACGGGTCTGGGTCCAGCCTGTGTGCCCTCCCAGCGGACTTTTTGGGTACGGTCGCTCAGATAGCTCTCAAACCATGAGAGAGAGTGGTCATCCAGTCCTAGGAGCAGGAGTTTGGAGAGAAGGAGATTATGGTTGACAAGGTCAAAGGCCTTGGATAGGTCAATGAAGAGGGCACCCGTTAGGGAGCCTTGGTCCATAGAGGCACGGATGTCCGCTGTGAGCCGGATGAGAGCAGTGTCGGTATCATGGCCCTTCCTAAAACCATGCTGCACATCCGCCATGAGGAGGTGCTGCTCTAGGTAGACCTGTAGCTGGTTAGAGACTAGTCTTTCTTGAATTTTCCCAAGGGGACTGAGAAGGGAGATTGGTCTGTAGTTTCCCAATTTGTCTCGGGACCCACTTTTGTAGATGGGGATGATGGTCGCTACCTTCCACATTGTTGGGACTACTCCTTCCCCAAATGACGATAGCCGGGGCAGCAGCCCTCAGTAGACGAGGTTCAAGCCGGTCATGACCCAGGGAGGAAGTTGGGTTAATTTTGTGTAGTAGAGGTAGTACCTCAGACTGAGTGACCAGCTTTAGGTGGAATTGAGGCCGTGGGTGCATCCATGCCTCTCCAGAGTAAAGGGCAGGCCTGGGGAGGGGAGGCCCATTTGGGATAGAGAAGGAGGCACAGAGGGCCTCAGCAACCACGGATGGAGCATTGGTCAGTGAGTCCCCTACCAGGATGGAGTCCATTTGATTACTTGTGGAACCCTTGAGGAGTACATTTATGTGGCACCAGAATTTTTTGGGGTCATGTAGGTGCCTAGTTTGGAGGTCGTTTAAGTACTGAGCTTTGGCCTGTTTCGAGGATTTTTTTACACTGATTTCTCCGCTCTCTGTACGTCTCCCAGTCTGCCAAGTTGCCAGAAGATTTGTAGGTGCCCCATGCTCTGTCCCGGAGGAGCATGGTATGTTTGAGGCTTGGGCTCAGCCATTTATGGCATTTTCCCTGCACCCTGAGCTTTTTTATTGGGGCGTGCATATTAGATACAGACAAGAAGGCCTGGATGAAATATTCAAGTGCCTCATCAAGTGTGGGGAGAGAGACGATAGGGGCCCAGTTAGTTTTCCTCAGGTCGGAGCAGAACTCGGCTGGTACAAACCTACTGTAGTTCCTCGCTTCAATGCCTTAGCAGCAATTTTTGGAGGCTTGTTGGACCAGATGCATAAGATAGGCGAGTGGTCACTCAAGGAGTCAGACATAATCCCTGCCAACAGAATACGGTCCGGGCAGGAGACGATCCTGTCAATGAGAGAGTGGTTCCCAGTCTTAGGGTTGTGTCTTGTGGGAAGGTCAATGACCTGTGTAAATGGAGGGCCAAGTAGTGGATTTTTAGTAGAGGAGGTGAGAAGGGATGGCCAGTGGAGATTGAAATCCCCAAGGAGTATGGCCTCCCCCAGGGAGTAGTCCTCAAGGTGATTTGTTAGGGATTCCAAAGAGGAGGTGGCATTTTGAGGTAGGAGGTAGACACCCCCTATGGTAAGGGGTTTGGTGTTACCGAGGAGAATTTTTACAAATAGTGTTTCAGCTAGGGATCCACTATGAGAGGGGAAATTCAGCTCCGAAGCTTGCAGGGCAGTGCTGACGTAAACAATAACCCCTCCTCCCTTTTTCCCTACCCTGTCTTTTCTGAAGGTAAGGTAGTCCACTAGGCCCACTTCGTGGGGGAGGATCTGAGGTTTGAGCCAGGTTTCTGTCATGGCTAGTACATCAGGCTTATAGAGTGCCGTCCATGCCAAGAGGTCATGGAATTTGACTTAAGGAGATGTGTTGCTGGATTATCAGGTTCCAGCAAGGCTAAAGTCTCACCAAGAAATAATTTCCTATCCTTGTTACATACTAACATACTAAAAGCCAGCAGAATAGGCCAAAAGGTCTCTCAATATAACATGCATAAGATCAGCAGGTGGATTAATCATCTTCCCTTTTTAGACATTTGCACATGTTCCAGATTATCTTTTTCTTATAAAAATTATTAATTCTTTGATTTTGTTAATAATTTCCTTAGTTTTGGATCCTTGATAACATTTAGATATTTTTCAATGCCAAAATATATTTTATTCTTTGCTAGCCATTTGCTGATCTTGTATTGTGTGCATAAGCTTAATTCTTTCTGTATATGGATTGATCTTATTCTATCCTTTATTACAGCCCGTATTTCATGAACAGGTTTGATAAACAGTTCAGTAAGCCATAGAGTTTTATGATGATTCCAACAATTTGAAGACTTGGGAAGACTATGTTATATAGTTAATTTTTTCTTCAATGCAGATGCAGGGGAGTCTTTTCTGTTCCATCAAGTATACTTTGTAAGCATTAATCACCGACAGAGGAGGCTCTACGGTGGATTAATGCCCGCTGAGGGTTGGTGCGAGGGGCGAAGCGAGGCTTCAACAACTCAGCGGGCATTAATCACAGTACAGCACAACTCGGAGTGGACACGCGGTTGTACATGGCATGTGGGAAGTAGTGACACCGCTATCACATAGAGATTGACCTACAGTTTGTGGCGATTGCCGATCGGTCGAGAAATAGTGCTTGCAGCGTTTTCTGATTTTGTTACACTTACGATGAGACGCCGTGCACGTGCATGTTAGAGGACTGACATACATTTAGCTACTGGGGACAAATTTCTGTGAGCTGCTGACATAACATCGCAATGTGAAACAGGATCAGCTTGCCCTTTCCAGTTAGGTTCTACCTGGTACTTTGTATGGTTAGCTGGTCGTTCTCACCTCACCGAGATACATCGGACTACTGCATTATGGGACTCAATATTTCTTCCGGATTCCATGTGTCAATACTGCTTTTTTTTTCGGATCTACACCACTTTTCCTACTACTACTTTTGTTTAACTGACTGTCCTACATACATGCCTCACAAATTGCTACCACTACGAGTTTCCTTCTGTTCAGTTACATCGAGTCTCCCTTCGATACACTTCATCCTCCCGACTGCTGCGCCTACTTCCCAACCGCTTCCACCACTGCCTCCTCGCACCCCCTGCTGTTCTTGGATGTGTTTGTATGTGCGTCCCCAATATCACCTCTCCTCTGTGCCCTCTTGTTTCCCGTCTCAGTGCTGCACCCTCTGGCTCATGGACAATCTGGGTACTAACCCAGCGGGTGGTAGTGGTGGGTTAATCACTGCTGGGACCGCGTCAGCTGATGGCTTTGCACCAATGGGTCACCTCTATTTCGGCTCTGTCTCCACAGCCATGTTACAATAACCAATAATTTATCAGTCTTTCCTGAATGTCGCATTTTACTGGTATTTGTCCCTCTTCTATTCTTACTAAAGATGTGTGTGCCCCTGGCGATAAGCCTAGAAGCTTTTTATAAAAGGCATTTAAAAGTCTTTCCAATGAGGCGTTGGATTCTAGCCCCATTTTGGCACCATAAAGTGCCCGACGTTTAATTTTTGCATTAATCAGTTTAATACAGCCTTTGACTGAGCTGCCCTCAAATTTGTAAGCAAAATCTGTTAAGGCTGGTAGAATTTTTTTTTTTATCTTAATTTCTACCTCCTTTTTATGTTTTCCCCAGTTTAACTTACTGGTGAATATTATCCCCAAATAGAAAAAGCTACTAATGTTTCAAATTTCTTGATTGTTGAGTTTTATTTTATATTTAAGCAATAATGCATGACAGGGTGTGGTATATCATGGGATATCATCACGTCTTGGGTGGCTGGGCACGAGGCCACAGGCAGAGTGCGTCGAACGACCTGAGAAGTGATGATATCCCATGATATACCACACCCTGTCGTGCATTATTGCTACTATAAACTATTACTAAAAAAAAGGTAGAAAAAAATATTTTTAATGTTTTTTTAAATATTACAGTATTGAATTTTTAATGTGTAGGAATATATATAAAGAAAATAGTTCTTTTACCTTTGAACAGCAGGTGGCGCTGTTGCATAGTACTGTATATGCAAAGGAAGCAAAGTGTACCTGCTTTGATCATGTTTAAGAAAAAAATACTTTAACTGGTACACCATTTGAGGATGAGAAGATTTTTGCAGAGAGAAATATATTTTTTTATATTTGTGTGTTGCTCTGCTGTTTTCTGCTGTTGCAGAAGCTGCTGCCGGTGTGCGGCATAGCGTTTGGACATCTTTCAAACTTTCCACCATATATGGCATTGAAAGTGTTTGTGAGCAGTACGTAAACGTTCACTTGGGGTGCGGTACTTTTCGTGGCCTGAGAACAGTTAAGAATTCCCTGACAGACCTTTTTTTTTTCTTGTGTGCAACTTCGAGACGTTAGTTTTAGTGAACTGGAGGGATTGGGCATTCAGCACGAGGAGGCAGAGTGCTGCTTATGTCACACTCTATGAGCAAGTGGGCAGGACGGTCAAGAGGTGAGGTTTCTGAGCAAATGGGAGATATTTTATGTGGGAATGCTAGTTTTTACTTTGTTTTCTGGCAATTTTTGTGGAGCTTGCTTTGGTTTGTGACTCGCTCCTGACCTCGGGATGTGGCGAGTGTTTTGGAGGAGTTTGTTGCCATGTTGCCAGTGAGGAGGCTGGTGGCCGTAGATTTATTGATGCCATGATGATGTAGCCCAATATCATTACGGCTTCAAAGACCTCTTGACCAATCAGTTTTCTCCATTTACAGCAATCAGTTCATAATTCCCTTTATTATTTTTTCTACAGATCATTAGTTTTGTTTTACCATAATTTATTTCCAAATCCATACTTTTGCATTTTTGTTGTAATTTTAGAAAACTTCTTTTGATTTCCAAAAAGCTGGTAGAGCTCAAAACAATATCATCTGTATAAACAATGTATGGGCAATGTCTTGCTCATATTCTTGGCATATGGAACTCTGTGTTATATAATTTCAGCAAGATTTGGTTAACAAATAAATTGAACGGTATTGGGGATAATACACGCCCTTGCTTAACCCCTCTATTTGTCATGAATATTGTACTTTTGTCTCCTTTTGTGTTGTATCTAACACTTGTTACATGGTTGTACAATGCCTCAAGAATGTTAATAGCTTCTTCCACGTCATATCTCTTAAAATGGACCAGAGCTTGCCCTTATTTATGCTGTCATAAGCAGATTTTAAAATCCACGAAGATACAATATAGTTTTTGCTTTTTGATTTTAATCCTTGCTGTGCCACTGGCGTGTACATGCATCCTAAAAACCTATGTCTTCTAAATCTTCTGGCAGCCTAAGAGTTAATGTATTTATAGATCTGATGGGCTAATGTAAAACACTGGTCTGTGGTGGAATGGTCCTGAAGAAATTCAGCTTGTGCCTCATCAATTATGTTATTTTTCTGGACTATTCTATTGTTTATAATTCAAGTGAAAATCTTTTGTGTATTATCAATCAGACTAACTGGTCTATAGCAAGTAGGATTATTTTCGTCACCTTTTTTTATAAAGGGGAATGATAATATTTTCTAACCATGAACTCCGGATTTCCCCCGTTTCACAGATGTGTTTGAAAACTATGTAAACAAGGAACCCAGATATCGGTATTATTCATAAAGATACTGATAGGGACTCCATCAGGTCCTGGGGCTTTGTGCCTGGAGAAAGCTAAAATGGATAACTTGGATTTCCTCCTTAGTTATTTCTCTATGTATGGATATCCCGCTTTCTTCAATTTTTTCCCCTTTGTTACACCTCCTTTGTTGGGGTCAAAAAATAATTCTTTAAAATATTTCAACCATACATCTGGTTCTATGTGGGCCTCTGTTTCTCCTGTGAAGTAATTCGTCCCCCTCATCACTATTCTTCAGAAATTTTTTTGTCTTTATCCCATACTGCCTTCTCAAATTCTTGCTAGGTTTGTTTTCTGAATTTTCCCATTTATATTTTTTGTGGCTGCATTATAGTTTTTCCCTTAAGTTATTTAACATTGTCTCTGTTTGGCATCCGTCTAACCAATCTTAATTGTGCATTTTTCTCTTTAGTAACTTGCATTCTTTCTCATACAACGGGCTCCCTTCCTTTTAAACCATCCTTTTTCTGTAGTTACCAGGGTAGCAATTCATTGTAAAACGTTTTCCAGGGATAATAATCACTGTGTTTGGTCTTCCGCGGTTGATATTTCCTTAATTTGTTCTAATGTGCCATATTCTATTAATTTTTCATTGTAATGTATATTGTTTATCATTTTCCATTCAATACATTTCTTCTTTCTTTTTTTTGTACTTATTTCTTTGTTCCCCGCCAACTGGTTCCCTTCCACTGCCCCCCATTATCACCACCAGACGACATGCTGGCCATCACGGGTCACAGATTTGAGGCGCCAGCTGGCCTGGTGCGGCGAGGACACCGGCTTTATCCTGCCGGTCGGCTTTTTCTCGTCCAATTTTTGTCCCGCCCCAAGCACGGAGCCAAGGTGTGCAATGACGCCAATGGCCGGGCCGTGCACACATCCATATGTGGCACACCGGGTGTCTAGCTTGGCTCTGGCCCCCCTTGTGTGGGACCACTGCACCAGCCCCCAGCCGCTGCTAGGAGCCAGTCAAGCAGCGGACTCCATCACCACTCCTCCCGGGAGAGGAGAGCAGTCCTCCAGATGCTCGATCCTTTCCCTCCCCAGTGACCAGCGAACACGGGTTGCCGGTGTGGCAGGAGGTAAGGCATGATGCCTCAGCCCTCCATGCCACTGGTTTGGTGTACATTTTTTTCTAATTAACCATGTACTCTGTTTTCCCTTGATTTGTGTTAAATAACTTAATTTGTAATTCTAATGGACAATGTGCACTTTCTGCCTTATTCTAATATCTACACATTGGGATATCGTATTTATGGAAACCCAAGCTAGATCGATCACCGTGGCCCCACTGTGACTGATAAATGCATATTTACCCTCTATATCCACTGGCAGTCTCCCATTCAGCAGTAGAAAATTATTTGCTAGTGTTTCACATAATCTTTGCCCCATCATTATTTTTGTTATCCTGAGTGTTTCTTAGATGTGCAATGTGTTCATTATGCTTTTCTTTTGTAATTTCTGCTATATCTTCTGTGGGTTCTAGGTGGTGCCCTACTCTAGCATTAAGTACCCTATTATAATAAATCCGCTGTTTGGGTTATCCTTCATAAGTTTTTCAATTAACTCTAAGTATATTCAAGTTCATATTATTTATTATTGTACAGTGGAATGTATACATTTAAAATTATAGTTTCATTTCTTTTATCAACTTTTTTGTCCAGAATGTTGTCATTCTTTGTGCGAATTTGCTGTGTATTAATGCCCTCTCTGATTCTCCACAGGGTTAGCAGACCACCAGAATACCTCCCAAACCTTTTCACCCTTTTGCTTTTTTGCTATAAACCTTATAACCTTTGATATTCATGTCCATATTCATGGACTACTCATTTTAAAAGTCCTACGCTACACGGATTACACAGAAGGTGCGCCTGGAACAACTACTGCCGCAGGTGACAGCTGCAATCAGCGGGGAGGGCTGCTATCCTGAAAAGTTATTCTGCACCTTACTTCTGAACAGCTGCTGCACTTTATCCCTGAACTGTTGCTGCTAGTAGAACTGTCTGCCTTGTGAACTGTTGCTGCTAATACGAACTGCCTTGTGTGTTTGTTACCTTAGTCTGTTTCAGTACACCTGAAGATACGTGCTGCTCTGGTTGAAGGGGGTCCGGCAGTGGACCAAATAGAGAGTGAGTTGCTGAGGGGCGGGGTGCCTACTCATTTTAAAAGCCCTGCACCACACACATTACATGGAAGGAGCACGCCTGGAACAACTACTGCCGCAGGTGAGAGCTGCAGTCGGTGGCGAGGGCTGCTATCCTAAAAAAATATTTTTCTGCACCTTACTTCTGAACAGCTGCTGCACTTTATCCCTGAACTGTTGCTGCTAGTAGAACTGTCTGCCTTGTGAACTGCTGCTACTAATACAAACTGCTTTGTATGTTTAAGTTGCCCTAAGTCTGGCTCAGTATACCTGAAGATACGTGCTGCTCTGGTTGGAGGGGGTCCGGTGGAGGACCAAACGGAGAGTGAGTTACGGTGGGGTACATATTCATTTTAAAAGCCCCGCACTGCATGGCGTGAGCAACATGAGTGGTGCAAGTGCCACTCGGCCACAGAAAATTGATAGAACAACAACACTAACACCAACTGGGGACTTGCTACTTAAAAGGATTCTAAATTTTGAATTCATGACATTGCATGTACTTGAGAAAGGTTAGCTATTTCTTTCGTATAGAGCTTGTGTTATTGTTTCAAATTCAGACCATTAGGTATACATATTACTGCCTGCATTGATTCTCTGGGCTGGAAAATGATTTCTCGAATTTTCATACTGGGTCTATTTTTTTCTGGCCTGGGGATTTCAGGTCTTGGGGGAAGGGGAGGGCAACGCAGAGTCACAAAGGGCACTGCAAGAGCATGCTTTTGCTAAGCACTGCACACTACCTGGCCGTGGCCATAGTAGGCAAAAACTTGTTTCTATTAGGGCCAGTTTGTTTACGAATGGCTTTAGCAGTGCTTTGCACATTCCTTGCTAATGTGGACAAAATCAATCCCCTATCAAATTATTGGGTTGTAAACTGGCTATTAAAGAAAGTTCAAGGAGGCGACACTATAAAAAGCAGGTATATAAGAATACTGAAGTGTTTGCTCCTGGTGTGTTTGCTGGTTTGTGTCGATGTTCACCCTGACCCAGTGCCCACAGGAGATGGAACAATTCCTTCTGAGTAACTTATCCCAGAACCAAAATAACACTGAACAACTTGTTATGGATGATAAGCTAGGTGTTACTACCAGCTCAGGGCAGGGACTTACCTTAATCCATTTCAATGCTAGAAGTATGCTGAATAAATTGGACTTAATTAGTACATGCATAGCTGATCACAATCCAGATGTCATAATAATAACTGAAACTTGGTTAAATATTAAGACGGAGGATTCCCTATTGAATATCCCTGGGTATAATCTATGGCATAGGAACAGAAATAAAAGGAGTGGCGGGGTTTTGATTTATTGGCAATCTGGTTTAATTTTGAGCCAACTAACTGTAGATAAGGACATGGAGGGCCTGGAGTTGCTGGCCTTAGAACTGAGGTTGCCACGTAGCAAGAAAATTCTTACGGCAGGGGTCTACTGTCCACCTAAGGTTAGTTCTCATGTTTTTGATTACCTACAGGACCTACTTTTTGATTTTAACAACAGCCATGAAATCTTAATGGCTGGTGATTTAAATTTAAATTGGCAGAATATCAATGAGTCCCACCCGCTGGTTGATCTACAGAAAAATCTAGGACTCCCTCAATTAATTAATGAGCCAACCAGAATTAATATGGCACCAAATGCAACTTCCATGACCCTGGACTTAATTTTTACAAATACTGTGCAAAATATCGTAAATAGTGGAGTCTTGCCAGACTCAGTTTCAGACCATCAGTTTATTTTCTGTATTAGGAATAGACCCTTAAAACCAGAAAGAAACAGAAATATTAGCTGGCGTAGCTTTAAGACATTTGATTATGTTCATTTTATGATGGATCTGGGTGATATTAAGTGGGAACGCATTCAGTTAATTCCTACCATAGATGAGGCATGGGAATATATAAGTAAATTTTCGATGGTCTATAACAAGCATGCCCCTATAAAAACTAGGGTTTTGAAACAAAATAATGCCCTTTGGTATACAAATGAACTCAGGAAGCAAAAATTAATCCGGGATAAGGCATGGTTTTGGGCTAAAAAAAAGTGGTAATAGGCAGGACTGGGGTAATTATAAAAGACTTAGCAATTCCTATGTTAGGGAGGTAAGGAATGCTAAACAGAGACATTATTCTTATTTATTAGATAACAGTTGCACCCAACATCCCAAGGATTTCTGGAGAACAATCAATATACTACTGAAAGGTCAGGGAAATAATGCTTCTAATGTATTTAATATAGAAGGACCTGGGTTTATGGGTGGATGATTCTCTACATTGGAGTATCCATATCAATAACTTGGCCAAAAATGTGAGTAAAAGATTGGGAGCCCTTTGCAGGGCAAGATCATTTATGAGTATGGAAGTTAGAAGAAGGGTGGTGAACTCAATGATCATGCCTACGTTTGGTTACAGAGATATCCTCTATTCCTGTGGGGAAAAAAAGGGGATTTAAAAAAAATTAGAGGCTTGCCATGGCAGCCTTGCCAGATTCACATTAGGGGCTCCTCAGCTAACCCACAAGTGTACTTATATAATCATTTGGGATGGCAGAAATTAAATGAGAATAGTCAGGAACACCTGCTGCCCTTCATATTTAAGGGTCTGTCAGACTCCTTGGGTATATCTCAGATAACTTGGTCTATAAGACTAAACTAGATTCATTAAGAACCATTAATGTACCAGATCTGGAAATACTTAGGTGTAGCCTGGAGATTGGCCGCCAGCCTGTAGGGGAACACAAGGCTGGAATAAGATATCCTCATATATGCGAATGGGAGATGTGAATAAATCTTGGAAAGGAATAAACTCCTGGCTAACAAAAGAGTTGTGTAATTTAAGGCAATGTTGTCTACCTTCATAATTAGAACTTATTCGACAGGGACAGGATCAGGGGCAGAGCGGTAAAAATGTTTTAGCTTAGTCAAGGTTAAGGAGGAGCATATCACTAAATAATGTTGCTTGCTCTATAACTAATTTTAAAATGATTGAAACCTACAGTAGGAGATAAGGGTGAATTTATTGTTACATATTATTATCTTATGATTTTATTTTAAGTGATTTAAGAATGTGTATGGAACAATTTGTGTTTTAAAATGTTGTTTACAATGCTGTAGACCTCACTGAAAATGAGTGTTACTCAACCGAGTTATTCCCTATTCAAATTAAATCTTATATGAACAAAAATATTTTACTTCTTACTTACTTACTACCTGTTTCTTGCAGACACACAATCAAATTAATTCATATACTTCATAAAGTCTGGGTCTGGTAGTTTGTTTTTCAACCCTCAGATGCTCCTGGAAAGGATATTAAAATGACTCCTAAACTGCCGGGCTGTAGGGACTAGAACCCCATCAACACTGCTCACATCTGTCTTGTCTAGCAGTCAATCTTCTCTGAGGTTTTCTAATATCGCAAATCTATCTGATGTTTGCACCATGTTTAGCCATGAATCTGGTATGGGAATAGTTTTGTTCATTGGTTCTCCTGTGACATCTTCTTAGATCTGGATGTCCAATCGATCCAATAAAGTAGCTTTGGATAATACTGAGTGATACATTTCCTTATTATTTAACCAAATTGTGATTTGTCAATTCTTTTCCCACCTGACTACCTTGTAAACCGCAGTACTTAAGCTTGGTATTTGTAACAGGTTTTGCAGTATCTCACCCAACTTTGTTTTCAAGTTTTGTTTAGTTTCACTAGCAAGATGATTTAATCCAAAAATAGACAGGGAACGTGTCTTTTTTATTAGCTTCTTCCCTGTAATATTTGGGGAATAATGTGGAAAGGGTGACAACTCTATCCATTCCTATGGCTTTCATTTTAATTTTATGATTTTCTATGGCTTTGAGTATGTAAAATTGGTCTGAGACTAGTAATACCAATTCTGCCTCATTCGGTGTTCTAATCACACTTAAGCTGTTTACCAATTCTTTATTCCCCTCCAATATATTTACTAATAAATTCTTAGGTATAGCGTTTAACATTTCCTCATTTTTGTCTGGAAGAATGCCTACTATATAAGGGGAGTATAAAATCTGCATCCACAGTTTTCCTTAAAATATTTTGAAAAGACACTGTGTGTTGATCCCATTTCATCTCCCTCAGGAATCTTTTTGTTCCTCCTTTTTATGTTTCCCCATATTATTTGTATTGGTGTCTGGGACAGTTCGCTTAGATCTTTTAAATATATAACCTTCAGTGTTTTTCTTTTGCTTGTCTTTCAGGGGTTCCTCTTTTCTATCAGGTGAATTTGCCATTTCTGCATTTATGCCCTCCTTGCTCTTACTTCTGGTGCGTTTGTTTTTTAATTGATTCTTTTTAAGCTTTTGTTTTCCTTTATCTTTTATAACTTTACCTTTATTTTCCCTGTTATTTATCTGTCATTTTTCCCTTGCATGGTCTTGCTTTTTCTGTTTTTACCTCCTTTTTTTCCTAAACACTTTATTTGCCCTCTCTTTACTTTCGATTCCCTTCTTGTTTCTGTCTTTCCCCTCTTTCTCAGAGGGAGATGTTACCTTGTTTTAGATCTTCCACAATTCTGTCCTAATATTTTCATCTGGGAGCATTATCAGTTCCAGCTCCTGTAATGATTCCTGCTCGAGAATTACCACACTTTCTTGTTGTTTTTTTCCATCTGGTAGATGCATTGTCCCAAACAATATCTGCCAGCTCTTTTTCGATGGTCTCTTCCTGCAAATCAGGCAGCTCTACTCCTTGATCGAGGAGATATCTGGATGCGGCAAGCAGGGTGTTGTACGTTCTCAGGCCTTTCTCTGTATGCACCATTAGTTTTTCCAGATAGCATAACTGGGCTCTGATCCCTTTGTCTTTCAAGGCTTTAATCACTCCATGCACTTTTTTCTTTTCACCAACACAGCAGGGGGAAAGTCTTGGTCTACATAAAGTCGCTGTCAGTCTAAATTCAAGTCCTCCTTTCCTCATGCTTTTCTCAAGAGGAGCTCTTTAATCATGTACTTTTAAAAATTTTACAATCACTAAGTGGAGGGGTGCTCCAGGCTTTGGTTTGGTGCCAATTGCTCGATGAGCCCGCTCTATAACAAAATCAAAGTCCTTGCCCAATTGTAGTTCTTGTGTGAACCATGACATGAGGAATTTCTCTAAATTATCTTGCTCAGCCCCCTCTATGAAAACAAAAATGCAAATATCTGTTCTTCATGCCTTGGCTTTAGCGTCTTCCACTCTTTTAGTAGTAGTAGATTTTATTTCTTTATTGCACCTTTCTCCACCAGCTCAGGGATGTACACAAAATTTTCAGCAACTATGTAAAATATACTGGATAACAGCTTACTAACTGATAATGTAATGAGCATCAGGCACTCTTACTTCTCACAGGCCTGTGTAAATAGATAAGTTTTAGGCCCCCCCCCCCTTTTAAAGGCTTCCACCGAGGAGGCCTCCCTCTGGACACTCAGGAGTGAATTCCAAAAACTGAACCCGCAACCTCAAAGAACCAGTCCCCAGAGGTTTTAAGTGACCCTGGGAGCAACCAGGAGGCCTTCCTCAGTGGAGCAGAGGGGGTGTACAGGCGTGTAAGGGTGCAGGAGATCACACAGGTAATCGGGACCCAGCTTGTGTAGGGCTTTATAGGTTAGTAACCCAACTTTGTAGGAGATACGCTACTTGACTGGCAGCCAGCGTAGTTCACGTAGTGTTGGGGAGCTGTGACATGATTTTGAAAGCCAGTCAGCAGCCTAGCAGCTGTATTCTGCACCAGCTGCAGGTGCCGCAACGTACTTCTGCTAACCCCAAGGTATTGACCCCAAGATATACAGCATTACAGTAGTCTAGCTGCGAGGTCACAAAAGCATGCATCAGTGAGGGCAAGTCCTCTGGGGGATAAGGCATTGAACTTGTCTGATGTTCCCGAGGTGGAAAAAGCCATTCTAGACACCTACCAACACCTCCACCTCAAATGTCAGCCCCTCATCCAGAACGACTCCCAGATTCTTCACCTTTGCAGCGTCAAAAGCCTAGACGTGCTGAGCCAAAGCGCCATCTCCCTCTCAGCAGCTGTACTCCCTCCCCCCCCACATCTGACCTGGCGCAATCACCAGTTCTTCAGTTTTATCTGGGATGAGTCTCAGCCAGTTCGATGACGTCCAGTCCTGGATCTCAGTCATGCACTTAGTAAAGGCTTGTTCATGCAAGTACAGATAGGTGAGGGAGTGGCCAAAACTAAGGTTTTCATCTTGGAGGCCATCCATGCTGTCTTTGATGTCTGTAGTTCTGCTCCAACTTATTAAGATCAAGACGGATATCTGAAAGCTTGCCATCAATTCTGTGGAGTATCTGCATTATGTTAGATGCTCAGGCCAGACCTCCTATCACCTTCATCACCAGAGCCTATGATGTCCATAGTCTTGAGGCATGAGAGGGTGAGTTGCTTGGGCTTCATCTCCGGGACTCATGGTGATTTTTTTTTTTTTATTTTTTTTTTTTACAGATCTGGATGCAGATTTGGGGGGCACTTTTCTCAGTCTTCCCATCTCTGCACTGTCTGCAAACTTGTAGAGGCTGTTATTTATCTAAAATGATCCCATAACAAGCATATGCCAGTGGATTGTATCCGAGAGGAATGGGAGCTCTTGTCTAAGCAGCTGTATTTGCTGCCACCAGAACCTCTTTTCCTTCCTTTTAGGTGTTTCTTCTGTGCGATAAGTCAAAAAGCACTGTCAGTCCTCAAACAAAAAAAAGTGAAGCTGCAAACCACTGGCCGCCCCACTGCTCCATCGGAACAAAAAAGGAGGTACGGTTTAACTGTAACTGACTGCAAAATAACAAAGTGGGAGCAACAAATAAGAGAAAGTGAGGGCTATTATTGAAATAGTTTTTCTTTTTAAGCTAGAAGAGTGGCAAATTTCCCATTCCGAGATAGTGTCCATGGAGCTTCAGAGGACACGCCCGTGCTGATGGCCAACATTCTGTCTAATCTGTCGCCGTTCTTCAAACAACAGGAAGTCTTGCTATATTATAGACATTAGCAGTTTGTTCCAGCTCTAGAACTGCCCCGGAGTGAAATGGTTAAAACCATTCCAAAATAGAATTTTGGCACGAGAGCAGCTCTATCTGTGTCATTTCAAACTTGAACTGTCAGATTCTTTACTCCGCCTCAGTGAACAGTCGCTCGGAGATTTCTCCTTCTGCTCGGTTCATTTCTCGGTTTAAAAGTGTTTTCTCGGTTGGATTTAACGAGAATAGTTTTATTTTAACACATAAAACTATTCCAGTTCAAGCTCTATCTGTGGTAACCGTAAGTAAATGAAGGTTCTGTCTGTGTGAACTTGTAGTTATCGGTTCGGTTTGAACCGATCAGTGGGTTTAAAACTCATTTAAAACTAAAAGTTACTATTTTAGAGTGCGGTTCCCGGTTCTTATCGGTTCTAAAAAAAGGATTTATTACGGTTTTTCCAATACCCTGACGGTTAGGAACCGATAGGGTGTCTTGCCTGGCACTGCCGTTAAAAGGGCAAGTTTTGGTTAGGCTGGCATTATGTCTGAGAAACCCAAAAGAAAACCGGGCCCACTGGGTTTCAACACTGTGATGTTTGTGGGAAGTCTTGCCAAGGCTGACCCACACACCACATGTGTTTATTGTCTGGGGTTTGACCACCTCCAGTCAGACTGCCAGGTATGTAAGAATTTCCCTGCAGCCACCCTGGAAAAAAGATTGGGCAGGCTCGGGGAACGAGAGGCCAAAAAGTCCGCTGACCCGGATGGCCAGCCCGGTTCGGTGCCAACCGAACCAGAGGGAGTGCCCTCTGACCAGGGCAGACTTCCTCGGGCAAAAGAAAAGCTGGTTCTGAGGAACCAATTCCAGTAAAGAAAACAAGAAAATCAGCAGGTCTGGAGTCCAAAATTCCTTCTCCAACTGCTGCAGAGATAGCAAAAGCCATACAAATTGTCCAGTCACTGTCTCAGGGTCCGTCCGAACCACCACTATCTGGTAAAAGGTCGGTTCGTCCGTCCCAGTGGTTCAGGATTATGATATTGAGGAATTTTATGAACCAGAGGAGGGGAGGAGGATTATGAACAGTATGAATGTGGCTGGGAAGGTCTGGGTGTGCCATTGAACGGACATCTCCCCAGACAGACCTTTAGAATCTCCCCCTATGCTGTCTGAGTCCCCATCTCATTTTATGTTTTATAAAAAAGTTGCTGAAACCCTCCAGCTTCCTTTAGAAGAGGCTGTGGATGAGCAAGAGGAGCATGATTTTGTAGAAATGATGGATATTCCAGAGTCTAGGAGATTGTCTATTCCTTTACATAAGTCTTTAGGAAACAAACAATTAAAATTTTAAAAGCTCCTAATTCTGTGCCTCCTGTAGATAAAAAGATGGACAGAAGGTATACATTGTCAGGCCCTGATACAGAATTCCTTTCTCAGCAATGCAGTCATGTTGAGTAGTTCAGGCTGCTGCCTGTGATAAAGCTAATATTCCCTTGGCTTCACATCCTCCTGACAAGGATTCCAGGAAGATTGATGCCATGGCAAAAAAACAGTATATGGCAGCCTCTCTGGGACTCAGGCAAGCAAATTATATGGCTTATGTAGCTAGGTATCAGAAATCTAGATGGGATACTGTTATGCAATTGGCCAAGCAGGCCCATGGCCAGCTGGCTAGTGAACTAGTGAACTAGAACAGGTGGCTGCTGATGGCATTGAAGCCTCTAAGGTTCAGTTTCATGCTGCTGTGGATGTTAATGATGTTTCCTCTAGGGTCATGGCCACATCTGTAGCTTTTCGTAGGTTGGCCTGGCTCAGGTGTACTAGTTTGTCACAGGATACCCAGACTAAGGCTATGGATTTTCCTGTGGTGGGAAATTCTCTGTTTGGAGAGCAGACAGAGAATTACATGAAGAAGATGGATGAATATAGGACTACTTACAAGAGTGCCCAGGCTAAGGAGCGGCAAGCCACTCCTCAAAGGCTTGCCCCCAGGGATAGGGGTAGGCCTTTTCACAGGCCTTTCTACCAGACTCAGGCCTCCTCTGCCTATGCTCAGAGGGGCTTCTTCAGAGGCAGGGGCAGATGAGGGGTGGGCAGACCTGCTCCCACCCCCAGCCTAAAGCTCCCTGCAGAGCAGGCCCATTCTCCTGTACCAGTGGGGGGCAGGCTGGCTTACTTCAGTCAGAGTGGGCTTCTTTAACCTCAGACAAGTGGGTTCTGAAGTAGTAGCTCAGGGTCTGGTTCTCAGCTTAAAAAGTTTCCCAGGTTGAGAAGCAGACTTTTTCTACCTGCAAGTGCTTCAGAGACCCTCGCTCTGGAAACAGAGGTCTCATCCCTGTTAGCTCTCAGAGCAGTAGAAAGGGTTCCTCCCCTGCATCAGGGCAGGGGTCTGTATTCCAGATACTTCCTTACCCCAAAAAAGACAGAAGGCCCATTTTAGATCTCAGATATCTGAACAAGCATCTTTTGAAACCAAAGTTCAAAATGGTAACTCTGGCAATGATTTTACCTTCCCTAAGGCCAGGGGACTGGCTAGCCTCCCGGACCTCAAGGATGCCTATTTCCATGTCCTAATCAGAAGATCCCATCAAAGTACCTCAGATTCGAACTGCCCTCAGGTCATTACCAGTTCAGAGCAATGCCCTTCGGCCTTACCTCTGCTCCAAGGGTATTCACAAAGTGTCTAGCAGTGGCAGTGCCCACTTAAGGAGGCAGAGGATTGCTGTTTTCCTTATCTAGATGACTGGCTCATTGTAGGCCAGTCCCCAGAACAGGTAAAATCTCACCTGCAGGTCACCCAGCAGCTTCTCACCTCCTGGGTTTTCTGCTAAACCTACCAAAGTCGGTTCTGGAACCAGTCCAGGTACTCACCTTTATAGGGGCAGAATTGGACACAAAGCTAGCCAGAGCCTTTCTTCCCCAGAAAGGGTAAGAATTTAGTGGCTCTGGCCTCTTCCTTCACTCTGCAGGTCTCGACCAGCAAGACACTTTCTGCAGCTCCTGGGGCACATGGCTGCATCCACAGCTGTTGTGCAGAGCCAGATTTCAGATGAGAGACATTCAGTTTCACTTGAGAACCTTTTGGTCTCAGAGAAGAGACCCCTTCCAAGTTGGTCCCAGTGACTCTAACCTTGATCCTAGCTCTCCAGTGGTGGCAGGATCAGAGCAATTAAGAGCGGGGTCCCTTCATTTCCGCTTCTCATGACTTGACTCTCACTACAGATGCTTCCCTTCTGGGTTGGGGAGCCCACATGGGCGACCTTTCCACTCAGGGAGTTTGGTCCCCCCAGGAATCTCTGCTCCACATCAATTTGCTGGAACTCAGAGCTGTCTTTTTAGCTCAAGCTTTTTCTGCATCTGTCCACGACAAGGTGATACAAGTCAGAACAGACAACACCACAACAATGTGGTACATCAACAAACAGGGGGGCACTCGGTCTTCGGCCTTGTGCACCGAGGCAATGAAGTTGTGGTCTCTGGCCTATTCCTGAACACTTCCTCATAGCAGTTCATATTCCAGGAAGGACAATATCTAGCGGATGCCCTCAGCAGGATTTCCCAGGGCCATCACAAATGGTCCCTGGATCCTCAAGTGCTGGGGATAGTTTTTGCCAGGTGGGGCATCCCTCAGATAGATCTTTTTGCAGCCCCAGACAATCACAAACTTCCTCTGTTCTGTTGCAGGCCTCCAGTGCTGGGCTCAGTTCCCCTGGATGCCCTTCTTCTGGATTGGGAGGGGAAGTTCCTCTATGCTTTCCCCCCCTTTCCTCTCCTATTCAAAGTACTAGTCAAAATCAGATCTCAGCCTTGCAGGGTGATTCTGATTGCCCCGGATTGGGCCAGGCAGCCCTGGTACCCACTCCTTCTGTCTCTGACAGTCCATCTTCCCCTGTGCCTCCCCAGGAATCACAATCTGTTGACTTGTGCCCAGGGAAGGGTTTGGTATCCGGACCTCAAATCCCTCAACCTCAAGGCCTGGCTCTTGAGGAGTTAGAGTTTGCTGATTTACACCTCTCTCAGGGTGTTCTTGAGATCCTAAAGGCTTCCAGAAAGCCTTCCACTAGGGCTACTTATAGTTCTAAATGGAAAAGGTTTTCCATTTGGTGTGCTGGGAAAAATATTTCCCCAGAATCTGCTGAATTGCCTATTTTGTTAGATTACATGGTACATCTTAATTCCTTGGGTCTCACACCAGCTACCCTGAGAGTTTATTTGGCAGCTGTGTCTGCTTTTCTGTCAGCAGGAAAGTCATCCCCTCTTTCCTCTCATCCTGTGTTTTCCAAGTTTTTTAAGGGATTACTCCATACTAATCCTCCCTTTCGGGAACCGGCCCCTGCTTGGGACCTTAATGTTTGCAGTGCCCAGTTAATGCAACCCCCTTTTGAACCTCTGTCTTCTGCAGAGCTTAAGTACCTAACTTGGAAAACTGTTTTTCTAGTGACTATCACTTCTGCCAGATGCATAAGTGAATTGCAAGCCTTGTCAGTGGAGACTGACTTTATTTCTTTCCACAGGGATAAGGTAGTCCTTAGGACTAATAGGAAGTTTTGCCTAAGGTGGTTTCAGATTTCCATCTTAATCAATCTATCTCCTTCCAGTATTTTTCACTGATCACTCCTCTTCGGGTGAGAGGAGGTTGCACAGCCTGGATGCTAAGAGAGCTCTTAGTTATTATATAGAGCGTACCAAAGGTCACAGGTTCGAATCCCTCCAACTTTTCCTACCTATGGTGAAGTTGGGAAAGGCAAACCTGCCACTAAGAGATCAATAGCCAGGTGGATTGTCTCTTGTATCCAATTTTGTTATCAGAAAGTGGGCAGAGCCCCCCCCCCCGGTTTGAGGGCTCATTCTACCAGGGTACAGCTGCATCTCTAGCTGCTGCCAGAGATATCCCTTATTAAAGATTTGCCAGGCTGCTACTTGGAAAGCGGTACACACTTTTACCAAGCATTACTCCTGGATGTCCAGGCCAGGAGAGATGCTGCTATAGGCTGTTCTTCAGAGCCTATTCCCTAAGTAGGTTCTGCCCCTCCTCCATGGAGGTACTGCTGTGTATTCTGCTAATATCTATAATATAGCAAGACTTCATGTTGTTTGAAGAAAAATTACTCACCTTAGTAATGTTTCTTCTAATGGAGTCTTGTATATTATAGACCTCCCCAACCTGCCCCTCTCAGAACCTCTACTTGGTGGGTGCGAGAAACTTAGTGTGGGCACTACTTATGTCCTGTTAGCATTTTGTCCCTTTGGGACTTTGGGGTGTGTATGTGTACGCTGTGTGTGTTTTATTATACTTATGTTCCATTTTCATATTATTAGAATGGTGTTAGTATTTCTGGTCCCCTGACTTGAGTCTTGGGTGTTGGGACCATCAATGGTTGTTATTATTTAGGTAGCCATTTGGCTAGTGTAGGTTACAGCTTCCACACAGACCTTAGTGAGTTTGGCTGGTAAAGATCTGACAGTTCAAGTTTGAAATGACACAGACAGAGCTGCTCTCGTGCCAAAATTATATTTTGGAATGGTTTTAACCATTTCACTCCGGGGCAGTTCTAGAGCTGGAACAAACTGCTAATGTCTATAATATAGCAAGACTCCATTAGAAGAAACAACATTACTAAGGTGAGTAATTTTTTCTTATGGCTGCCACTGTTACTGTGGTAGGCATTACTAAGCCCAAAATGACTGCCAGATGCACCCACCCTGCATTCTATGAGGTTTGGATGCCAGTGGAGGGACAGATACTATAGGAAATATCATCAGTATCCATTCCTGAATCCTGCCCAGTGTTTTTTTTTTTTTTTTTTTTAAGTAATTCTAGTTCAAACTAGTGAGTGATGCTTCTATGTTAATAGTTTTTTTCCAGGGCTCTGAACTAGCAATAATATCGAGCCTCAGATTTTCCAAGCATGAAGCTTGCAGGAAAGTCATGATTTTATGAAACACACACAGATGAGATCATTATGTTTCTACGCAACCCACTGTAAACCCCTCCAAATGGTGGAGGCTTACCTGAACTCCTTTGCCCCTCCAGAAATTGCATGACATCTTCTGTCCTCCAGCCCCTGGGACTATAGCCTGAAGGGGGACCAGAGGAGCGGACCATCTTGCTGCACACTGATCAAGAACAGTTGCATCCTCGCACAGTTAGTGTGCGCATGTACAGGCTGCTGCCTGCTCAAACATGCAAGCTTCAGCACAAGCTCCGATGTTCCAACGACTGTCAGCGTGCCCGTCCTGCCCACTTGCAACCTTCACCACCACAGATCGCGACCACCCACAAACCACCCTTTAGTGTGCTCCAGCCCCATGGGACACCAGCAGACATCAGGGGGCACAGAGGCACTAGGAGGGGGAGAAAAAAGGAACAAACATGCATTGGCACCTGTACGTCTTTAAGGATAGCGTGGCTGCCAGCCACTGTTAGAGAGATACTCTGCCAGAGAGAACTGACTAGAAGAGGTGCTCCGAATGGAGTGCAGAAAGCTCCATTTTGCCCCAGCTGACAGGCATGCCTACACAACTTGGTGGGGGGGGCCTAAGAAAGAACTGTAAATTTCTAGCAACTGTTTCTCTTTAATGACTGCCGCCACCTTGCCAACCCCTAACCTTGCTGGCAACCAATCAGAGGCCAGGGATCTCTGCACATAAGCTTAACAACCTTATGGGGGAATGACTGTGCTGTATGTTTGGTGCCCTTTCTGCCAACTAATGGGGGTGTCGAGTAAACTTCCTGCATATCAATTCTGCAGACTGACAGCCCTATGTGCCAATCAGAAGCTGCCTTTACCCAACAAAAGGTTAAGGGCAGTTCCAGAAGTGGCGAGTCAGCAGTAAGCTCAGAGAGAGGAGGGCAAGTGCTCCTAGCCAGAGCCATTCAAGGAAGTCTGCCTGGGCTTCCACAGCCAACCATCAAGGAGTGACTTCTGAGGTTTCTACAACCTGTGAGAGGCAGGGACTGAATTGTGTATGCTGAAAGTGTCAGGATGACATTTGACTGTAACCTGACTTGAGAAAAAAAGGAGGTAAACATGTGCCATGTGTTAGATGTCAGCGTGGCTCAGTTGGTAGCACATCCGCCTCTGGACCAGAAGGTCGAGGGTTCTCGTCCCACACCGGGATTGGACTTGCACCTAAAAATTGCTGGCATCCGAGTGCAGTATTGGGGGGTGCTGTACTGCTGGGGTGTGCCGTCCTTCAGATGAGACGTTAAAACGAGGTCCCTTCTGCCCATCCTGGTGTTGTCCTGGTGGGTGTCCAGGTGGAAGTGAAAGAACCCAGGGCACTCTTCGTAAAGAGTAGAGAACATTCCCGGTGTCCTGGCCAACAGTCTCCTTCGCATAAACCAGTTCATGCAATTATCCAGGCTGTGTGTGGGTGATGATGTGCGATATGGCAGCCACCACACATTCAGTCACTTCACTACTAGTCTAACATTGCTTGTAAAGTGCTTTGGGATGCTGTGTATGAAAAGTGCTATATAAATGCTGATGATTCTTCTTCTGCCATAGCTGCCAGCCTGTGGGCACCAGAATAAGGTGGAGTAGAAGTGTGAGAGAAAGCCTGCATCGATCCTACAGACAGGCTGGGAGAAGGACAATCAGTGCTATTGCCAGGTACTAGCTAATGCCCCACCCTGGGGTTTTGAAGCTTGGCTGTGGGTGTGAGGCATGCGGCCCCTGCTCTTCAGACTGGTCTGCCCTGCGGAGGAGGAGGAGGAGGAAGAGGAAAGAGAGAGATCCAGACAACTGCGGACGCAGAGAGCCTGATTTTCATCCAGAAGTACCTGAGACTTTTTTTTTAATTTATACTTTTTGCACCCCCCTCCTCTCTCCGCTGGTCATCCGCCCGGTCACGGACCGCCAGCTCTGCGGCATCCCCATGAGCCGTACTCCCGGGACCCCTGGATTACCCCAGAGGGCGAGCGAGGCATCCATCCTTGGGGTGCCACGAACAATGGATAGGGCGGGAGTCGGCTTTGGGAGCCGATAGCCCGAGGGCGGTATCATTTAGGGCGCGAGGCGGGCTGAGATTTTCTCCCTTAGAGGGGCGGAACGCAATGACACCAGCGCCCATCCCGCCTTTAGAAACCTTTCTGTCCTGTGATGCTGAGGTACTCCTGGCTCCACCAGGTGTCCCCATGCATCGGGCGACATCCCGCACGCCCCGGAGAATGAGAGCAGTCGTGGACGCCGATCCTTCTCCCCTGCCAGCCCTCCTCACGACCTGAGCCTGTTCCTAAACCCAGGTCACCGCGCTGTGTTGCAACCGCTGTGCCGGGCAGGCAAGCGATTTGAGACTTTAAGCATCTTTAAGTGCCACCCACCCCCATCTGCACCAACTGAACCATCAGCATGAGAGGACCTGCATCTTCAGCGAGGAGGAGGAGAATAAGCCTAGTTGACAGGGAAACTGGTCCACCCAAACCGTGAGTACTCTCACAGCTTGCCCTGCAACTAGGAAAGTTTGTACAAAGTTGCCACCAAATCTATAGATTTGACCTACAGCCATCAGCATGAGAGGACCTGCATCTTCAGGGAGGAAGAGAATAAGCCCAGTTGACAGGGAAGCTGGTACACCCAAACAGTGAGTACTCTCACAGCTTGCCCTGTAGCTGGGAAAGTTTGTAAATAACTCATTTGGAGGTTTTGCTATTTAAGCAACTGCATGGCCTGTAGGGTTTTGGGTTTAACTGTTTCTGTTTTAAAGTGCACCACCACCGACTGACCAGATGCAACGTCACTGGGCCTGCACCACTGCTACGGCTGAGTACATATTGCCTGATACCACTCTGGGGAGTGGTAGCAGGGAGGAGGCTGGCAATTACAGACCAGTCAGTCTGACATCTGTGGTAGGTACGTTAATAGAATCACTGCTGAAAGGGAAGATAGTGGAATATCTTGAATCTAATGGTTTACAAGATCCAAAACAGCACAGATTCACAGGCGGGAGGTCATGTGAAATTACTCTGATTTCTTTGATTGGGTGAACAAAGAATTAGATCAAGGTGGAGTGGTGGATGTAGCCTACCTATATTTCAGTAAGGTTTTCAACACCATTCCACATAGGAGACTATTAAGCAAGCTGGGTGGCTTAGGAGTGGGTCCAAAGGTGGTAAACTGGGTAATAAACTGGTTAGGGGGATAGGTGACAGAGGGTGGTGGTAAACAGAGTACACTCTGAGCAGGGTAGAATGACCAGTGGGGTGCCTCAGGGATCAGTGCTGGGAGTAGAACTCTTTGAAGTCTTTTCAGGTGACACTGCAGATGAGCTGGAGGGGAAGATCTGCCTCTTTGCAGATGACACAAAATGTACAATAGCGTGGACACTTCGGGTGTGTGTGTGCGCGCGCATGCGTCTCTCTCTGTCTTCCTTCTCTCTGTCTGCATCAAAAGCCCTATGTAGAGAGACTAAAGGAACTCAATATGTACACCCTGGAAGGAGCGGATATGACAGAGACCGTTAAATAACTCAAGGGGGTAAATAAGGAAGTATTTTTCAGAAAAAAAGGTGCACAATAACAAGGGGTCATGCTTTGAAGTTGGGGAGGGGCTAGATTTAGGAGAGAGTGAAGAGATTTGAGGAAGTACTTATTCACAAAACGTGGTGGATTCCTAGAACAGCCTACCAGTCGATGTGGGGTGAAAACAGTGGGGGTTCAAGAATGCATGTAACAGGCATAAGGAAAATCTTAGAGGAAAGGAAGAAAGAACTGGAGATCAGGTAGGGTCTATGGAGATACTGTAGGGGTAGAGAAAAATGGGCAGACTGGGGTGGGCCAAGCAGTCTTTATCTGCCAACCAATTCTATGTTACCCAGTGAAGCACTGGGTGCTCCCTTTAAGCTTTAAAACTAGTACTAGTGAGTAGTGCCCCCAGTAAGGTGGGCTGGTAATGCAAAATGTTTTACAGTCTTATTGGCTGCTGCACTTTCTTGCCTGGTTGGGGGGCGGCGGCACTGGCACTGTTACTGTTTAAAGTGTTTTACGGGCCGAGCCTAGTCAGGCACTTAATTTCGGCGGCCCTGCCGCAAGAGTTCACAAGATTCTTTTAAAATAAGTTTTGCTTTGCATTCCCCCATCCCTTGTAAATATCCCCCCAATAAGTATTTTGTTCATATTTTGTCTCTTGAGCATATTATTAGTATAAGTAACTAAATGCATTTGTGCTGAATTTAAAGTTGCAATGTGATTTTGCATGTTTAGGGAGATACTGTGGTGAGGTACTGCATCCCAGGGGTTGTACTGCTCTGACACCAGGCCCACTTTAACTTCACTCTGGGTGGAAGCATTGTGCTAAAATTAAAAGATCTGGACCTCCTCCTAGAATACCAACTTAAAAAGAGGCAGGAGCACTCAAAAATTGCTGGCATTAGGTCTAACCAGGGCCAAATTAAAACAGACAGTGTCAGTGTGCAGTGTCAGTGGCTCAGTAGGTAGCACACTCACCTCTGAGGCCGGGAGATCAGAGGGCTGTGGGTTCAGTTCCCACATCTGGCACTTGGGTTAATATCCCAGTACTGACACTGTAATGCAGCATGAGAGGGGTGCTGCATTTCTGAGGTGCCGTCTTTCGGATGAGACGTTAAACCGAGGTCCCATCTGCCTGGATTGGTGGTAGTTCAGGTGGATGTTAAAGATCCCATGGCACTTATCGAAAAGAGTAGGGGAATTTCCCCAGTGTCCTGGCCAAATTTCCCTCATTCACTAAAAATACCACCAACAGCTTAATCTGGTTCAAGGTCAGTTGGTATTCATCTGTATCCCCCTCCCCCGGGTCGTGCCTGAAAATAGGCAGGATTTGTCTAGTGCACTTACCCGGTCAACAAAAGCTAAATAAATAAATAAGACCTTAAAGGGATCAATGAGGAATTCAGAAAGTTCTACCAGTCCTTGTACGAACAAGAGATTCAGCACAATGGACAAGAACTCACTCAGTTCCTACAACCTTTATCCTTCCAAACCTCGGCCCAGAGATGAAGGAATTTATGGAAAGCCCCATTACAGAAGCTGAGCTAGAACAGGCACTCCCCACAATGCCAGGGGGCAAAAGTCCAGGCACAGATGGCATACCTGCTGAATTCCTATTCCATTTCTGGACACTCCCACTGCAACCTCTTACTTAGGCTCTTACAGAAGCTACAACGGAAGGTCGACTACCTCCATCAGTGCAATTAGCTGTCATAACCCTAATACCAAAAGAGGGCAAAGACCCTTTATGCTGTGGTAGTTACAGGCCTATATCTCTCATTACAGCGGACTGCAAGGCCTACGCGAAAGTCTTGGCCACCTGGCTGAAAGGGGCCATAACATAACCACACTGATAAAGCAAGACCAGGTCGGTTTCGTCCCTAAGAGGAAAACCACAGACAATACCAGACACCTACTAAACCTTATCTGACAGATGACATCCTCTTGACAAGGGGCAGTGCTTCTCTCACTCGACACAGAGAAAGTATTTGACCATCTATTTAGAGTACTTGAACACTTCAGATTAGGAGATCAATATATTGGGTCTGTCTGCACTCTTTACAAAGATGCCTAAGTCTCTGTCACCACAAACGGCACTATGTCCAGCCCCTTTCTCCTAGGAAAAAGCACCCCCTACTGCACGCTATAAGACAGGACAAAAACATACTTGGGATAAGTATGGGAGAGTCCCACAAAGCACTAGCATATGACATTATGCTAGTGATGTCAAAGCCAGAGCAGTCAGTCCCGGCAGTACTAGACCTATTGGTCAGGCACAGTAAGCTAGCAGGCTACAAAGCGAAAGTCTCCAAATCACTAATTCTACCCTCGCAGCATGGTATTACTGCACTGCCACACTTTCCATGGGGCCTGCAACCTGCTCAACGTTACATCAAATATCTTGGGGTTAGATTCTCCTGGAACATTTCATCACTAGTCCCGCTGAACCTCAAACAAATCCAGATGGACCAGACCAATGACCTGGACAGATGGAGCAGACTGAACCTCTCATACTGGGGGAGGATGTACTCTTATAAAATGATGGTGACACCACTGATACAATACTTGCTAGACAATCTCCCATCTGTATTAACCCAGTGGTTATTCAGGACTTGCACAGGCAACTGCTAGCCTTTATATGGGGCACAGGACCAAAGCGGCTCAGTCACCGCAAACTAATCAGACTCCCTCGAACAAGGTGTCTGGAACTTACCAGACTTCCAGCAGAAATGTGAAAGGCACCTGTTGGCACAGATGGTAAGCACGATACCCATCATAAAAGGAGATAATATCCTGAAATGGGCCTTCTACGAAGCTTATGCACTAGGTGTGGGGCTGCACGAAGCCATTATGTTTCAGAAAATACCAAAGGAGGTGGCCACTCACCCCACCCATGAAATCCACATGGGAAAAACATTGCAAAAATAACCAAGCGGGTCCCAACAAAATCGCTCCTGCTATCACCATGGAAGAACCCCAGTAAATTGGGAGAAAATTCCATTGGGAATGTTGGTCCAATAAAGGCCTGCACAGTCTGTATCACATATTGGACACAGACTCTGGATACCTAAAAACCTTTGGGCAAAGCCTAAGCAAATCCCAACACTGGCAGTATCTCCAGCTGAGATATGCTATGCTCTCCCTACTGGGTCCACAATACATGCTGGGGCAGAAGCAAACCATAAACAAGTTTATTTGGCTTAGTGATTCCTAGTCACCTGTAGCCAGAGATATTTATAAAGGGATTCTGGATGCACAGTCAGGTCCCACAGACACTCTCCGACAAAAATGGAATATGAAACTAGGCAATAACCCGACACCCCGAGAGTGGGCAAAGGTGTGGAGAAACAGCCAGAGGTTGCAAGGGACACAAGGAGCAGGTTTACACAGTTCAAATTATACATTGCTGGCATAGGACACCACATCTCCACAGATAAGTCTCTTAGCCTCAGCCAGCTGTCGGAGGTGCATGCAGGCCCAAGGATCTATCACCTACCTGTTGTGGGAATTCCCAATTATCCACCCCCTTCTGGCAATCAGCTCAGAGGATCCTCCAAGTAATTCTCAGGTGCATGATAACACTAATGGACACTCTAGTAATGTGGTTTTGCCCTCAGAGAAAGAAGGTACAGAGGTTCTTTCGAAAGAGGGGTTTAGAAGGTTATAAGGAGCATTGATAACTGCCAAACGTATCATCCTACGTCAGTGGTGCAACTCATCTGCTATGTCCATCATAGAATGGCCGACAGAAATGGTGAAAATGGCAACTTGTGAAAGGGTACACTACAGTGTCACTGACAGAGTGGGGGAAATAGAAACAGAAACAGATATGGAGCCACTACCTGATGTCCAAATACTGCAACATACCAAAATGACAATATATGCTCTACTATTTACTACAAAACAACCAAACAAAGGAGACCCCCCCCCAAAAAAAATTGAGCAGAGATGCAAGTAGCAATTAAGTGTACACAAAACACATATGTCTTACATTAGTAGGACAGCGTTAACTAATATCTACTGTCCCTCTTAATTATTATGTACTAAATGATTATGCAAGGACTTATTCAATGCTGTGTTATACAACTAGTCAGTTAATCCATAGGAGAAATCCCTGTTAGGAATTACTTGAAGTACTTTGATACGTTACTTGTTGAACTATCATTTGCTTAGAAGTGAAACTACTAAAATATCAATTTTAAAATTAAAAATCTGGATACGCCCCTCCCCACCCAATATCAGAACTCCGGCCACTCAACCTTGTTTGAGCCTCAAGGCAGGGGTGTAGTGACCACAACCACCCAGTTGCACCACCGTTGTATTGTGTCTTTCAGTTCCTCAAGGTGCGCAACTGCTGGACTGATTATTTCAGACAATCCAACCCCTTATGGGATATGCAAAAATCCTGAACGAATGTGGCTAATGTTACCATTTGCAGAAGAAAAAGAAAGTATGTGTTGCACACCTCCTTTATACTGTAGATAACTACAAAGGATTGCAGCAAGGGCGCATAGCACGAGATGGTGGTTTCTTGAAAGCAGCAAAACAGGTTTCTCTCTCTTGTTGTAGAGTGATGCCTGCCAATAAAGGAGAGACTAAGCAGTAACCGCTGGCCTCCCTGTGTTTCATAAAGTCATGACTTTCCAGCAAGCTTTATTCTTAGAAAATCACAATGCTAACATATAGTTACGTTCTAAATACATTATAAAAGCAGTCTCCGATCTGAAAGGGACCCCAGCAACCTCCACACATTGGACGCAGGAAGTGACGTATGTGTGTGGGGGGGCTGCTAGCGAGAGCATAGCCCAGCCAGAGCACGCTGTTGCAGTCTGACGTCCGCCAGTTCCACGTCGCTTTCTTGCCCCTCCTCTTACCCCGGTGCGGGACTGAAGATGGCCGAGTTGGCACGTCCAGCGGTGCGGGAAGAGGCCCGGATAGTCGTGCTGTGTCTGTTCTGGTACGCGGTCAGCTCCGGGGGAAATGTCATTAATAAGATCATTCTGAACGGGTTCCCGTACCCGGTCACGGTGTCCCTCTTCCACATCCTCTCCATCTGCTGCTTTGTGCCGCCTTTGCTGCGGGCGTGGAGCATCCCGAAGACGGAGCTCACGGGCAGGTACTACCGCTGGTACATCATACCTTTAGCGTTTGGGAAGTACTTCGCGTCAGTCTCTGCTCACTTCAGCATATGGAAGGTGCCCGTGTCTTACGCGCATACAGGTGAGAGGACATCGTTCCCTGGTCATCACACCGCGGGGTTCCCGCTGTAATGACGCGGACCTTTCTTTGCTTTAGACACGGGGGAAAGAACGGACGTCAGGGAATGCAACGAACGTGCATCGTAGCATATTGGAGGTGTTGGGGCTGTTGGTGTCCAGCTCGAAAAGAAATCCGCAGGTGCCCCCTGCCATACCAGAACACCTACGCAGCAGCCCGCAACTGGTTTGTGTAGACTTAATAGGGAGTGTGTCAGTTTAGTTAATGTAACTTAATGCAGACTACTTAACAGTGGTGACCTACCTTTAGGTACCGTTTGCATTTGTTGGTGGGGGTGTTGTAGGTGCCGTCTCTCTGATGGTTGGTGGTGGGGGTGTGTGGAGATTGTAGGTCCCATATCTCTAATAGTGATACTGGGAGGTGTTTGAAGTGCTGTTTCTTTGATAGTTATGTGGGGGCGGGGCGATGGAGACGTTTCTTTAATGGTTATACTGGAGGCGGGGGAGGTGCCGTCTCTTTAATTGTTATACTTGGGGGCGGGGGAGGCAACATCTTATGGTTATACTGGGGGTGGGGGAGGTGCAGTCTCTAGGTTTTTTTTTTTTTACCTTTGTTTTACCAGGAGAGAGAGACTAAGCTGAAAGCTTGTTTACAGGTGGGACTTGGGAGCACAAGGAAGTTAAGTGACTTGCTTAGGGTGACACAGTGTGCAAGTGGGGTCTGTGAGATTCAAACCCAGGTCTCCAGGTTTGCAGCTCAGAGCTTTAAACTATTGCACTATACTGCCTATAGTGGTTATATTTGGGGGATGACACTAAAGGTGCCCTGTCTGTAATTGTTCTATTGGAGGTGTGGTAACTTTAATGGGTTCTCTAATGGTTTTATCTGGGAGGGGTCTTGGAGGTGCTGTCTGGTGGTTATACTGGGTGGAGTTGCTGTCTTCTTTGATGGTCATACTCCTCCTCTTGATCATCTCTGATGGCAGCAATCCCGTCCCTCCCCAGAAAGAAATTATGGACGTCCTGGTGTCTTTCCTGCATTGTCAGGTTCTTCAGTTGCCTGTGGTTGTGTGACTCATTATCTGTCCCGTTAGCATGTGGGTCCTTCGCTGCACATAGACAGATCATTTGAATATAGTGCCCTTACAGGAAGGTTGACACTGTTGTGAGAACTACTGAAAAATCACTTTACCGTATTGGCTTGTTACTTTTTTATTTTGTAACAATTTTTGGCCAGAAAAGGCACACTGAGCAGAAGCTTGTTTTTAGGTGTGTCATGGGAGCATAGGGAAGTTGTGACTTGCTCCTGGTCACACAGTATTGCACGTGGTGGCTATGGGATTCAAGCCCAGTTCTGCAGCTCTGTGCTCTTAACAACTACGCCATACTGCCATTTGAAATTCCCTTTGGCTTAATTTGGAAATCTTGGCAAGACTGTTCTCTTTCTTTAATTCATTAAAGTATTGTATGTTCTTGGCAGTATAGCCTAGAAGTTAGAGTAGCAATCTGTGAATGAGCTTGGTACATCCAGCAGACATGAGTTTGATTCCCACAGCCCCCACTTGCATACTGTGTAACTCTGAGCAAGCCACTTTTAAGCTCTCATGTACTCTCGGGTCACCCCTGAAAACAGGTATTTTGCCTAGTGGGCCTTCCCTGACCCCCCCATCTCCCCTCCACACACACTTTGCCCTAATATTTCAATTCCAAGCTGTTCTCTTAACCAGGATGGATCCCTTTGTTGTCTGTCCAGTACTGCTAAGATTGGGGCAAGGCTATCTGCTTCATTGGAGACCAGAGCTTGGAAAATTTTTACTTGGCTTTGCATTGCAAGAACAACTAAGGAGTTTTCACCAAATCTAGATGAAACCAATTATGAAACCTGATCATCTGCTACATATGTTTTTTTCTAAAAGTGGTAATGTGCTTGTTTTATAGGCTCACAGTGATGGGAGAAAAAATGCTACCTGTGTCAAATGTTGCATCACTTTCACTTCTGAGTAAATGGTTCAGTAAAAAGTGCAGATTTTTCACTGGACCCAGAGCACAGCCCCACCTGGAGAATTGCCTGTTTGAGTAAAGAATCCCACTGGCCCACCTGCCATTCATCTGTAGAGCACTTGTACCTCGTTTAAGCCTAGGACTGTGAGGGGGTGGCTGTTAACCCTCTCTGGACACCAGCATTTTTTAACTCCTGGATCTGGCGTGTTGTATTTTGGGTGGTGGGGTGCTGAAGTGACAACTGGCGTTTGGTGCATTGGATAGGCCTCACTCGGGCATCATCCTGCCACCCCTCCATTGTGTTTATATTGTTTTTGACATTTACTCCCACCCACTTTCCTGATGTATCCTGCCCCACCCACACCATGCCTTGGAGGAGAAGGGTAGGATGCCTTATGGTCACCTGCGGCATCTTATGTTGCTCCAGTTCCTCCCAATGGAGGCACTTGTGTGTTTAAAATTGTGACAGCCTCCCACAGGAGTCTGAGCAATCCAGCATATGCAACAGTAGAATTTACTTTCATGTACTGTATTTTCTTGGTTTTCCAACAGCTTTACATATAAGACAGTGACACACAATTACATACACTGACATTACTGTACAAAACTCCAGAACTTACTTTTGACATCATACTTTGCACTGTTTTAAATAGAAAGTGACAAAATGATTAACTGATGCATGGTTTTAGCAGGATTTTCTGAAATCCTAAAGCATTTTGGTTGTCGCCTGAACCTTTTTAGTCAAATAAAATTCTTTTCCAAACCTTGCATTTTGATCCTTGCAGACTGGATGGGCCTTGCGGTCCTTTTCTGCCGTCAACTTCTATGTTTCTATGTCTGTGGAACTGCAGTAGCAACTGATTGTAACTAAACATGGATAATGCTTAGCAAAACACTGATGGCAGCGTATAACCTGCTACACCATGTGCACCTAAATTTACGTTTGTTCTGTGTAGACATCTTGTATGGTTTTAGATTGTTATACTTGACATGTGCAAAGACTAGGATGAAAAATGTAAGCAAATAGGAAAAGTTCAACATCTGAACAGTGGCTGTTAGAGTAGTACCTCTGGCTGGACCCATGTTTTGGAAGAGACTAATTTACCTTGTAAAGGTTTCAGCTAATTATGTAGAACATAAAATAGAAATGATGGGGACCATCTTATGGCCCAGTGGGTAGGGGTCGTGCACCCACACAGGTGATCCAGATTTCAGAGTAGACTTGTTGAGCTGGGCTGGCTGCTGAGGGGGGCTGGGGTGGTGGTGGTGGTGGTGGTGGTGTCGTGTTGCGGCCCTTCTGGCCAGGGAAGGATGGTGCGCAGGTGCTGCTGCCCTGACCTCTGTGGTGGGCCATGGAGCTTGCCTCCTCAACAGGATGCCACTGCAGGCGTGTGAGCAAGGTCTGTTACGACTGTGCCTTGGCACTGAGTGGGAAGTTGGTGAGCTCTGGGAGAAACCTGGTGAAGGGGGGGGGGGGATACGTACTTCAGGCTGTCTAAATGGTGGTCGTTGTCACCCTGGGATCCTGCATTGTGTGGATCCCCACCAGCTGCAACAAAAAGGGCAGCAGGGTCACCAAAGGACCTCAGTGTTGGCTCTTGGCTCAGGGGCCAAGAAAAAAAATTGGACGTTCAATTCACAGTGCAGCACAGGAGCAGTGTGGTTTCAGGAGTGACCGCGTGATACTCATTGGTTCAGGGGTGGGTGGGTAGTATGCGGTAGGAGGGCCTCAGTATGTCACTTTGCAGCAATTCCTGAAGGCATATAATGAGCTTGGCTTGGCCAGCCAGGATAGCTGTGCCCCTTGCAGCTCCTTTTGGGTGATATGTTTGCTCTTCACGTGCCAGTGTGGTGGCATGGAGGGTGGGGTAGTGGTGAGAGCAAGTATGGTCAGTCTAACCCAGTGCGCAAAACACATTATCCACAGTGGAGACGGACCAATGCACCCCTTCTCATTTGTAACCCCCCAAAAAAACTTGTTCATGCATTATTTTATTTGTACAGCAACAATACTTGGTCACATGACCCCCAAAAAAAGGCATTTTATAGCAATATAGCTCGGATTTTAGCCAACTCTAAACCTAACCAGGACATTAAAATACCTGGATCCTTAAGTTATTGTACTTCCTTGTACATCTGCCAGCAGGTATTAGCTTAAGTAGTTACAGATTTAGGTGAGGCTTAACTGGTTGGAAAGCTGTTAAGTTCTGTAGAAGCACTTCTTGTTACCAACTTCCAAAATCAAGCATGGAACAAAGTGCTGCCAGACAGTTGACACAGTGGTAGTGCTACTGCTTATGGCATCGAGGGCCCAGATTCATGCTCTGCGCCCAGTGTCAGCAGGCAGTGAGCATCCGAGAGGATGCTGTACAAGGTTAAGGGTGTTGCATCGCAGTGTTATCACCACCTGGGTGACCACAGGTGATGGTACAGCTAAATGCTCCTTACCAGAGGTAGCAATTTGGAAAATAGTTTGGGTGTGGGGGACGGAATACCAAAAACCCAAATTTGGTATTCCGCCCATCCATGAAAGCGTGCACTAAATTAAACTGCAGCCTGGAAGCATGGAGGAGTGGTATTCCAGTCAGAATACCAGGCAAATGGTACTACGCCTTGAAAACTGGTCACTGCAGAAAGGGGTGGAATACCATTAATTTCTAGGCTCACTTAACAGTGGGAGTGTTGCCAGGCACAAGCCTATCCCCATGAATATGTGTGCCTCCATGACTGCCAAAGTGCTGGCACCAAGCTATCCCCACATATGGTATGTGCGTGTGCATGAGTGCCAAAGTGCTGGCACCAAAGGGAAGAAACAATTCTCAGCATGTGGATGACTGACCTGGGTACTTCTGGGCCTTGTGCCCCCCTACTGACTTGGACAGTGGTAACTGTTCGTGTCCTGTCGGACATGTTGCCTACACCTGAGACAGTGTGTTGACTGGCTGGGATGTAGTCTTCGAATGATCATGGTGGGAGCTGCTGAGATGCAATCGGGGTCATAAAGACAGAATAAAAATGTAAAAAGTATAGAAGATAATGCATAATTTTACAGGGTTTGATCTTTAATGAGCCCCTGATAGTGTCTAAACTTGATTTGTTTTCCCTTTTGCATTCACTATAAAAGTGGGAATGATGGCTTTTCACACACCTGGTGCAGCCGAGATCTGGCCTCTCACTGTATTGATTTTGTATTTAGTGTAGATAACGGTCTGTAGCAGTAATCTGCTGTGTTCGATCCTGCTCTGACCTTCACATAAAAATGCCCAATGCTGCTGGGCACAGACACAAGCTGTATACTTTCTCACCGAAGTGTGCCAGGAATGAAGTCATCCAGCGTGTTCCGTGAGACATTTTTCTGGCTTTGTTCTGCTTTCATCGCCTCTGTCGTACCCACCAATACACTTCAAATGGTGAAAATAAACTACCTAGCCTCAAGCAGTGTGTGAAATAATTACATGCAGTAAGATTCAACTTCAGTTAGGGGGCAACACATGGTTTGTTTTAAACTACCGCGAGTTGTGTTTGGGTCTGCATTAGGTGCTAAAACCATTATGATTGGAAGATGTCCAGGCAGATAAGCTATTCAGCTTTGAATGGCTGGTTTCTGGCATTTGGCCAGCTGTATAAAATAGCTAAGCAAAAGGGGCTTGGAAAACCCAGTTTTTGGTTTATAGCACATATGTCTAAAACAAAAAAAAAAACAAAAAACAAAAAAAGAGTGCAGCCCTTAAATTGTAATTTAAGTCAAATATGTTTACGTAATTTTACCTCCGTACTGTAGACTGTAAACTGGTGATCTGAATACCATAACCTGATCAGCACAGCAGGCATTTTGCGGAGGACTGAGCATGTCAGTTTCATTCATTTTTATTTTCTAACCATGTAGTTGCACTGGGCTACGGATTAGCCCATTGTCGGGCACCACCCAAGCAATACAGCAAACATATACAGAATAATAGCATGATATAACAGGATTGTAATAGCATACTAGGATTATACAGTCAGTGGGATGTGCAAAAATGATTTCTCAATCCAAATATATTAAATTCAGTACATTTACTTTAGTAAAAGCACAAATAGACTTTGCTTATAACAGATATTGTGACTTTTTAATGCGCATTTCTAGTTCTCTTTTTGGGAGAATGGGAAGGGTTGCCAAATGTAGAATTGAGACGGAGGATCTGCAGAATAATTTAATTTCTTACATACTAACATACTAAAAGCCAGCAGAATAGGCCTGTCGGTCTTTCGTGGTCTGCTCAGCTATCCAGCCCCTAACGGGTGCCCCCGTGAGGGTCAATCTTGGCTTCAGTACCCCATGCATCTGTCCCATCCTCTTGAATCCCTCCACAGTGTCTTGCTTGACTAGATTCCTGGGCAAAGCATCCCATGGCTCCACCACCCTCTCTGTGACGTAATGCCTTCTGTGTTCTCCCCTATAGGTTCTTCCCTCCAGTTTCCATTGATGCCTTCTGGTTGTGTCCCTTTGCTTTAGCCTGAACATTTCTTTGGCTCTACCCCTGTTAATCCCCTTCACATATTTGAAAACCTCAATCATGTCCCCCCATCTCTCCTCTCCTCCAGTGAATATAGCGTAAGGGCTTCCAGCCTGTCCTTATAGGTCCTATCCCCATGCCCCGGATCATCCTGGTTGCCCTCCTCTGGACCCTCTCCAACAGTAATATGTCCTTAAGGTGCGGCCTTCAGAACTGCATGCAATACTCAAGGTGCGGCCTAACCAAGGCATTGTACAGAGGTAGGATCACCTCACTCCTCCTAGACGTTATTACAAAATAATTCTCTACAAACCGCATAGTCAGTAAATTAAATCCACTGAAAGAAAATGATTTTATACTTCAATGAAACACTAAAAGTATAAATTGCCTTTAGACCTTCCCGTTCGCACAGTGGATGGGGTACCACTCACGACATGGGTGACCCGGGTTCCGGAATGAGCCAGAGTCATTGCCAGCTAGGGGGAGGAAGACATATCTCTGGGTGGGGGTCCTCTGTTCCCCACTGCATGAGTGCCGCTTGGGTGGTAGAGGTTAGACTGGGGCCGGTAAAAATGGGAGTGAGGATGCAGGGGTTGCATGCACTGCTGTGCTTTCACAGCTCAACATCTCGGGGGACAGAAGGGAGAGAAACTCCTCCATGATGCCGATACATGTGGGTCCTGCGCTGCCTGCCCAGCACGAGGAATCCCCGCAGCCACCAAAATCGAAACAGCATGGTTGGTGGTGGGGTTTGTCCCACCACCGACCCTAACTTGGGAGGATCACTTCCCCACAGGGCAGCTAAGCGGGGATTCTCTGGGATCGGTAACTGGACTTGGAGGTAGTCTGACCTATGGTCGCTGGGTTGAAGATTGGGGGATAATTACCAAAAAAGTAAAGATTTCTTTTGTTCTTATTGTCCCAGAAACGCAAGAGCTGGCCTTTAGATTCAATGTTTTCTTATTGCCTTCTACAACATACTTAAACTCGTGTTCCTTGATGGTAAAATTATTTTAAATAAACCCATAGATTACAGAAACTTATTTGCTAGGCAGAATTGTGAGTAATCTCTTGAGTTTACAGTAGATTCTCATTCACTTCTGAGCCTCTGCTCACACGTGGACACACCTAGCACACCAACTCCACCTCCTCTGGATATAATGAACAGCTGTTGGGTGCATGGATTCTTCATTTATAAATGGTTCGCACTGTGTAGCTTGGCTAGCAGCCAAACTCCAGGAACAGAGAAGCCTGTTTCAGTTGATGTCTCTGTGCTTCATTCCTTTAGCTGTCAAACTGGGTAGACAGGACCTCACTGAAAATGAGATATTGGCTGCTCAGTTGGGCTATTCAGGCAAATTTGTTGTAACCCCCCCACCAAAAGATAAGAATTACTTTTTATATTTCTGTTTATCCTCCTCCTTGTCCTGCTGACCAGTTCCTCCTTCCATCTCACTCCAGCACCTAATCCCATCCTCCCAAGACTCCCCCAACCTGGAATCCCGGTCTGCTTGCATTTCACCAGTGGACTTAACCACTCTGCTTGCCTCCCTTGGCGGAGTGCCATTCAGCTTCTCCAGTGTCCCCCATGCAGTCCGGTACTTGTGAGGCAGAAGGTCTAGGCTGGGATCACTAGGGTCCAGGTTAGCAGAGTCCAGCGTTGAATGTGACTGGCAAAGATGGACTTCATCTGTCTAGCCAATAGTACTTTATCTGTATTGGAGCGTTTCCCCTGAAGAGAGCAGATCTGCAATGACATCATGGAGTGTCGTACACCGGGAGTGTGCGTGACCCGCCGATGTCAGCTGTGTCCCACCAGTCCTTGCCTTAGCAAGGTCCCCAGGTTCAGTACCTCCTGACTGGTGCCGGAAACCATCCTGTGTCTGGGTCCCTTCTTTCTCCCACGCTGGAGAAGATGGCGCTGTTGTTCAGATGTTGTAACCTCCTCTTCTGGCTGGCTCTCTGACACACCGGGCATGTTCCCAAACCTGTGTCGTTGGTATCTCAAGCGGTAGTGCTGCCGCTGCGTTTGCGGGCCGGCTGAATTTAAAATGACTTGTCAGTACCCTTTCCTGAGGAAACACAAGTGATGCAGTTTCTGTTTCTATGAAAGGTTTGCTAGCTCCAGATATGGATGGAGTATTTATCAGGGGCTGGGTTTTACAGTCTAATGAAGCAGGGTTGAAATAACAGTTTATCTGCTTTGCACTGGTAAACATCTAAAGTTTCTTAGTGTTTTTTTTGTAAGTAGAATAGCACAGTTTGGTTGTATACATTACACTTGTCCACACATCTGAACATTAGCGTGATGGTGGTTGAAATTGATGATCTATATTCCTGTTACAAAAGATCTAGGGGTTGACGTAGGCTGGACTCTAAACCAGACACAGCAATGAATGGCAATCTGAGGTTTGGATGCATCAAGCAGAATAGAAAATGTACTGGAGACTATTACATTGCCAATGTGCAGGGAACTAGTGAAGCTTCTAATAAAATAAAAAAAAAAAAAATGGGAGAGGGTGTGCTTGAAAATGGTGTTGCTCACAGGCTGGACCAAAATGCCTGAATTTGCTAAGCCACAGGAATGTTCAGTGCACTATGATTTTAAAGTGCAATATAATAATTTTGGGTCGCATTTTTTTCCTCCTAGAAAGAGTCTGGTGTAATTCATTGTTATAACCAGGAACATGTGCCACTCTTTCTGTGAGAAAGGCATGAGCCAGACTCTGGCTCACGTTGCTCCGCTCTGTCTCGTATGCTCGGTAAGCTCATCAACCTGGAAACCACTGGTTGCTGTAACTACAGTGATTTTACTTTCACAAGACCTCTGCTAAATCTATTTAAAAAAAATATATATATATATTTTACAAAGTTTAGACTTTCTTTTAGAAGTTTAGCATATTTTAATGGAATTTTTTTCCCATAAGTGTATTGATTTTCAGATATTTACAATTACACATCCAAATGAGTAAATAAGCATAATATAAATAACAGTAAAACATGCATAGATGTCTAGTGGATAATATAAAACACAGTAAAAACAACTAACAAAATAATGGTTATGGGTGAACCGATTTATGTAATGATTTTCCCTAACGCCAATTATCATACCCAACCTATATCAAAACAGGTTAAAGAATTGGCTAAAGAGACAGATTACAGATGATAGGAAACAGTTTTTAGACCTCTAGATGCCCTCTAGTTTATTGGCTACCCACTATTCTGATATATTTTTGACCTTTTTTGTTTAAATTAAACATCTGCAGCTGTTGCCTTTGTAACTACCCAGAATCCCTCTGTGCTCAGCAGTTGCTGCTCGCTGCTTTCATACTGCCTGAACATTCTATGACATCAGAAACGCCCATTCCAGGTCATTCGGAAGAACAGCATGGAAGGGGAGTTTGTGAAGTCATAGAGTGTCTTAGAAATATGAAAATCAAGAGCAGTAGCTGTTGAGGAGAGTGGAACTCAGTGTAGATCTGAAGGCACCCCAAAGCTAGATTATTTATCAAAAAATGAAACCAGAATACGTAACTGGCATGGAAAGGAAGATGGAAGAGCAGTTAACTACTGTATGTAAAAATAATTTCCTATCTAAGTTAGAACATGAAAGTTAAGAAACTTAAGAAAATACTATTTTGTAGGAAAGCTGTCCATATTAGTCTAGCAGTAAGACATGAATCTCATTTATTTATTTTTTTAATTTTTTTTTTTTTAGAATAATCTTTAATACCATGTGCAATTTTTGTTTTAATGCTTCCATAATCTTTTTCTACTCTGGCATTGTGGGTGGTAAAATTCCCAACCATTGTTTTGAGAATAAGTTTTTTGGCTGCAGTGGATATAATGGAGACGACACACTCGTCTGCCCAAGAGAAATCAGTACAGGTTCAAGATACCCAATAATAGAGGAAATTGAACACAAATTTAAATAGATTTTACTTAGCCTTCTTAAAGAGCACCAGTTTCGGAGTGTTCTGGAAGCCCCCACCGGTAGCTTAACTGCACTGGAGTCGAACTAATTAAGTTTCTTAAAAAAAAAAAAAAAAAAAAATGTCTTCATATTTGGTGAAGGCGAAGGGATCGTAAATGAGCTGCTTGCCTTATCCCTTCCCCTCTCCCTTCCTGATGTAGTCCAGCTCTGCCCCAGTGCCGCTGCCATGCTCTGAAATTTTGTAACATCAGAGTTTGTCGAGCATTGGGGCGTGCTCCACTGATGGCACTAGGATTGTCATTTAAAACATAGATTTTTATATTTTAGAGGTCCACTGAGGGCAAATCAAAGCGACAGCTCAGCTAACAGGGCTCTTGTTAGTTGAACTGTGGCTTTGGTTTGCCATCAGTGACCCTCTAAAGCTGTACAAAATGTATGTTTTAAGTGACTCTTCCATTGCTATCCATGGAGCACACCCCCACACTCTACAAACTTTGTCACGAAATGTTGAAGCCGGGGGTTGGGGGTGGCACATGAGGTGGAGCTGTACTACATTGGGAACCAGGAAGAGGAAGGGATTGGGCAGCCAGCTCTCAATTTACTATCCCTTCCTTCACAAAATATGAAGAAAAAATATGTAATGATTAGATGTACTCCGGCGCACGTTAGCTACTGGTGCAGGGTTTCCAGAAGTTTATTCAAGCAAGCATGACTGGTGCTCTTTAAAAAGTATTGTATATGTGACCAGAATTTCTTGATCAGAGGGCAATACCACAGTTGACATTTTAAATCTCAGTTTTGCAACATTTTAAATGATGGTTTATAAGCAACCCATTTTTTTCATGTGTACAGGAGTATGTTATGAAATAACTTGCATTGCAGCATTCTGTGGTTCATCAAGGAAAAAATGCCATGTGGTAATAGCCGCATTTTTTCCCAGTTCCAGTTTGAGACTTCCATATTAAGTCACCCTGTTCCAGTAGTTTAACATTTCTGACCTTTCTTATGAAAAATTGTAACATGGCATTAATAGAAGCACACTCAGAAACATAGATCATTAGTCAAAACACACCACATGCAACTATTAATGCAGTGCATTAATTCCCTAGATATGCCTGCTCGCGTTATCTTCTCAATAGCTATGAGAGGGACCCATCTCTCAGAAAGGTACAGCAATGCTGCTGAAGCAGTAAAGCACAGGACATAACATATTTACTGACCACTCGATAGGGAACACCACTGTCACCTCAGTAATTATCGGTGTGGCAGTTGTATAGCGCAGGCAGCATCCAATTCCGGTCCCTCAGTATCGGAATGTAACACAGAGAAGCCTGTGGCAAGTCACCATGTGTTATTCCAAAAACAGAGTCGGAATGAAATATCTGTCACGGTCGCACCAATCTTGCTATGTGTCGGCCTCCCAACTGCACAGTTTTGAACTGTTGAATGCTCTGAATGAGCAATGCAAGTCTAGCACTCCCAACAGTATGAATGTATAGTAGGTACCTGTAAATCCCGTGCCCTAGGTTGTTGCACTGTCACAGATCACTGCCTGAAATGCATGTCATAGCAAGAGGCACAAAACTCAACACATACTGATCAGACCACTGTGTTGCAGATCACTGCCTGAAGTGCACATGGTAGCGAGGGGTCACAAAAGTCCACATAAAACGAACAGTCATATAATGGAGAAGATACGAGCTGTGCAAAAAATAATAAAGTACAGTCATGTGGCGGAAGGCAATACTTGGGGAAACATTCTGTGGACAACCACCGTGGCAGTGCATGTAAATGACCAGTATGTCCCACAACACACAGCAAATGAGCACAAGTTCACAACGAATGCATTGTACAGTTATACACCAGCTAGAACATAGCATGAAATACTGGAATACCCTTAAAACAGTACAAGAAGTGAAACCTGCGTTTCTAAAAAACGTATACTATGATGTATCACTATATAAACAAGTGTGGTTGCAAAAACGCATCCCATCTTAATAAAACAGATCCAAATTCATCTAAACAATCCATGTGTCATGTATATTAAACTATATGATATATAAACAATAGGCAGCTTGCATGTGCCATGTTACAAGTGCATTAATCCCCTCGACAGGAGGCATTTCCCAGGAATTAATGCATGGTTGGGTGGTGGGAAGCATTCGGCCTCGGGCACCCCCCTCCCCCCCCAAAACCATGCAATAATTCCTGGGAAATGCCTCCTGTCTCGGTGATTAATGCTTACGTTAAAACTCTGGTATACTACTGTAGGTTTGACTTTAAAGACCATTAAGAAGTTTTCTAGTGATGTTATTAGTGTCAGTCTTTCATTTCTATTATAACCTCTCTTGATTACATCTTTTATTAATCGATTCTGTATCCAGCTGTCCTAGATTAATTTCATCTTGTAACTGGTCAGGTTCCATCCACTTTTCCTGCATTGTATAAATCTAAAATATTTTCCATTCCTTGTTCTTTTAACATATCGTTAAGTATAGTTTTCTTCTCTATTGTAATATTGAGAGTTCCCCCCAAATTGACTGAGGAGACTTGTTAAGATTGAGGCCCAGTAAATTAGCTATTTGATTAATTTGTCTAATTGCATTCACAATTATTTGATTGTTCAGTGACCTCTTACTGGATTTTGCATTTAAGAATACCAGGGATTGTAAAGTTAAAAAAAAAAAAAAAAAACCCGGGATTGTACATTTACATCATTGTCTTTGAGAATATACTGTTCTATACTTAGCCATTCTGGTATGTATCACTTCCTTTAGTTTGAAGTCATTTACAATGTTGAGGCACCCTGCACGCCAAATAGTAAAGATGGAAATCTGGTGATTTCAAGTCACTTTTTTATTTGGGTCTCATTAACTTATAAGCTTGCTTGGGTCTCTTATAGTTCCAAAGAAGTTTATTTAAATTTTATACTTCTAAGCCAATTTTTTGGTATGCAATTTGTCAGTGACATAAGATAATAAGGTATTGTTGACAGCAAATTCATCCAAATCTTCCCTATAAATTTAATGGTAACTTATTCCAGGATTCTAATTTTGTATCTGTAGTAGTCATAAGACTGCAAGTTTTCTTTTGCAAAGTTTTTATTTTTTTTGTGATTTAGTTTTATTCCCAAATATTGGCTACTGTCCTTGGACCATTCTAAGACTGCTCAGTGAATCTGTTTTTGTGTACAGGTTATTTAAAGAGCAACTCTCCAGGTGCTCACACCAAATATCAAAAAGAACTCTTACCTGCCCCCATTTCTAATGCTGCCAATATCTTGATTTGTAGTTGCCCCTTTTTTAGAAGGGAAGGGATCGTATTTTGGCTCTGTGGAGCCAAGCAAGCCAATCCCTTCCACTTCCTGGTACATCCTGACACCAGGCTCACCCCCGTGCTAGCACGCCAGATGCCAGTATGGAGAGCGGGCACATTCATAGACATGAATGGACCATTTTTAAAGTTCATTTTCATGGTTTAGATGCCCATCCCACCACTTGACTAACAAGGTTCTTGTTAGTTATGCAGTGTGCTTGATTTGTTCGAATGGCTATCTAACCCACAAAAATGAACTTTAAGAAGACGGCCCCATTCATGTCTATGGAGCGGACCTCCGCGCACTCCGTACAGTGACCTCACAAAACATGGTAGCACAGGGGCGGACTGCAGTATCAGGATGCACCAGGGAGTAGAAGGGATTGACATAGTGCAACTCCATGGAGCCAGAATATGATCTTTTCCCTTCCAGAATAAGGGCAACTACAAATCAAGATTTTGGCAGCATATGAACTTGGGGACAGGTAAGGGTGTTTCTTGATTCAAAGAGCAGGATCGTTGCTCTTTAAGGTTGGTATCTGGGATGTATCTTTATTTACTTTATAGCCTGAGAAATGACCAAAAGCATGCAGAATCTTAATTATTCTCGGTATTGTGAAACAGAAATGAATACTGATTGGAATTCCTGAGGGTTGGGAAGGCTCAGATACTATTTCTTTTGCCAACAAAATTTTAATTAAACCTTGCAGGTCCATACCTCAGATGACAATAGTTACATATTTAATGAGTACACAGATCATTAAAGCCTAAACCTGGTAAAGGTGAGAAGCCGAGATTAATAATTTTTTGTTTTCTGAATGTCTAGCAAAAAGCTTTTTTCCAAAGATCCGTGGGAGAAAAGCCCTTTCTAGACTGAGGGAGTTGGAATTAAATTCTTCGGTGACCTGCCTTATGAACTCCTGAAAACATGGGAGACTCCCCTCTCCCCTCCACACACACACACACACACACACACACACACATTAAAGAGAGTTAAAGGAAGCTGAACTGATGTATAGTCTCCTTCATCCAAGGATGTTAAGAATTTGGACCCCAGGTGGCAGCAAGAGTTATCCAAGTTGCCAAGCTGCAAAAGAAGAACTAAAAGATTCGCCTAAAGTGTTTCACAGCTTTGATTTTTCAAAAGTCTTGACTCATCTCCCCCCCCCCCCAAAAAAAAAATCTGCGTAAGTAGCATTGCCGCCTCTGCTGGGTTTTCTCATTTCTCATTCATCTGTAACACAGAAACAATTTAATTAGAGACTAAGCTTATTATTCTGAGTCCATTTTGTTGTGGTGAAGCCAGAAGCCCTGTATGCCTTAAATATCCTTTTTCTGGTCAGCTTGATCAAGCCTAATAGAAGTGAGTAGCTAGAGGGAGAGTGGGAGGGTTTGTGCAGTGGGAGCCTTGTTTGCGGAAGGGGTGAGTGACATGAACTTGGTCTCTTTCGCAGATGGGTTTTCCTTTCCACCCTGCTCCTGTCACCTCGTACTTCGGTGCCCACTAACATTAAATTAAACAGTCTCAATAAATCGGGCTCTGAAAGGGGCAGGCTTATTAAGCAAGGTTAGGGTATAGTGAGCAAATAAAGAAAATGGGGGTTCTGTTCATCAAAAGAAAAAGCTCGTATTTATTGCACTTGGTCAGATGTTACCCATAGCAATGTTTTCTTTTTTCTTTCATTTTTTAATGAGTGGTGGGAGAGCCTAGTGGAGACAGCTTGCTTATGAAAGACAAACAAAATAACCATAGGAAGTATCAACTGAGGTGCCCCTACTAAAAAAAATGAATAGAGATTAATACAGGTGACATTGTAACTGTCGCTTTAAATCATTGTGAACCTGTTTAATGTTAACTATGGGTAAGCACCATCACTGTTATTACAGTGTAATGAACAGAATTCATTGTACTTGTTAATTGTTGGCAGATGTTTAGTTAATAATTTTAAAATCTGGTTGGTTTTTCAGACTGACAGGCAAATATCCAACAGTACCTGTTGGAGCGTCCTGCTCAAGTTTTCTCCGCATTCTGTTGGCGGCACAAGAACCTAGAATCACACAATCGAATTGGTGGGGCGTTTGGGAAATGACAGAAGTGTACATGTGCGAAATTCAATGGTACCTGTAAAGAAGAGTTAAGTTAGTGCACCTTCTTTACAACAGAGTTCTGCTGTTACGTGTGGATCTGTTAAATAAGCTAACCTTGTTTGAATAAGATTCTGGTGTAACCTGGAGATGGGGATACCAGAACTAAAGGATTCAGATATGATGATGCCTGGAAGAATCCCACGAGTGTAGGCCTCTCCAGTCTCTGGTTATGTGAGTGAAATTGTTTTTACTTGTGGTGGAACCGATACCGCAGCTGTTCAAGTGATTTAGAGGAACATCTGTGATTATATATTTTACAATCTTTATATTGATCCACTCTATAGCCCTAGGCTATTAAGACATTCCAGACTTGACAGCAATATTCTAATTACAGTTAACATTTATTGGTAACTTTTTTGGCCAGCAAAAGTTGAAGGTAAAGCCCGACAGCCTGGATAACAATACATTGAACAAACTATTACATTGTGGAACAAGCAAAGGTGATAAAACAGTAGAATGTCTGGGCAACATACCTTCAGCCAATGTTGATTTATCAATTGTGGCACGTTATTAGAACAGCAGAACTTTGTGTTTGGATTATGGAATTACATTCCAGAATAATTTTAAATTTTGCAAAGGTATATAGCTGAACTGAATGTTTATTCTTGGTGTTATACCAACCAATACAGGGTTTTAATACGCTGAATGAATTGGTGTAAGCTGACACTTGTTAGAAGCCCAGAACCGTAAATGTTTAGTTGTGTTGACCTCTACAATGAATACCTATGAATGTGATCACTATCATAAGTCTTCCATACTCTGTGGAAGATCGCTATTATTTATGGAGATCATTACTAGTCGGATCCGGTCATAGCTAATTTATACCATCTCTCATTATGGTTCATTAATTACTGTGATCCAGAAAAAGGGGTCCGTACATTTAAATTAGTGTTACATAAGTGAAGTTATGTTGTGCAGGTGATATTCTAAGACATGATTACTGATGTTAACTAATGATCTAGGAAATTTAAACCGGGGATGGACTAGGGTTCTTCTCTACAGCAAGCATTTGGCAGCAGTTAAACTGGGTGCAGGTTACATCTCAGGATTCACGCTGAGGTGTTTAAAATTAAAGTTTTTAATGCAAAACTTTATTGGAGAATTTTTATAAGCATATGGAGGATAATATGCTTAAATTCTTTATCATTCTTTTCTTCATTTTTTTTTTTTTAAATCTTCAATATATTCTTGTTGAAAGGTAGGCTGATTCTACTTAAGGATTTTTCCTACGAAGTCCATAATAATAAAGTAGTTAACCTAAGGTTTAGGAAAGCTGGTCTAAACCCAGTTGTCCATAATCACCTTACCTGCCATAAATGAAAACATCTATTTTATGAATAGTAGCAAAACTATTAACTGTATGGAATATTAGGGACCTTAATGACAAAGTTAAGAAATTTAAAGTAATTTGGACTGCCCTTATAAACTACAATCTCGGGGGGGAATTAGCTGTGATTTTCTGGAGATGAAGGATGACTCCATGAATGTAAGAAGCTGACATGTCAATGACCCTGCCATTTCCATCTGCTGCTTGGACAGGCTTTTATGAGCCAGTTGTCCAGATAAGGAATACCTTAGGACCCTGCTTTCTGAGGTGTGTTGTAAGCACTGGGAAGCACTTGGTAAAGACAGGCAGTGTGAGTGCAGGCCCAAGTGGCAGGACTATCTGAACTGGTAGTGTTTTAAGATCCACACAAAAGCAGAGGTATTTGTGGTGGGTGGCTGTGACAGGAGTATGCTAATATGCATCCTGCATGTCCAGGGATGCCAACCAATCCTGGGTCTCTGGTACGGAAGGAGAAATCCTAGAGATACCATCCTGAATTTTTTTTTGTGCTTCATGCTCAGGTACATGTGGTCTAAGATCGGGTGCATGCCACCTGTCCTGTTGGGAATGAAGAAGTATCTGGAGTAGAAGCCTTTGCCATGGTCTGACTCTGGTACTTTTTCTACAACCCCGTTCTTTAGGAGCCCACTGCCTCCCTCTAGAGAAAGGTGGGCTACCATCAGGCCTGTCAGTTGACATTGATTCCTTGGAGAATGGTCTGGAAGTTTTTTCTAACAGATCTATGGAGTAACCAGCCCAAAACAATTCCATGTGTCTTAATAAGTCTCCCACTGCCCACAGAATATGGCTAGTCTCCCCCAACTGTGATGAGTGAGCCGCCTTGGGCAGTTGTGGTAAACGCAGAGCTAGCATCCCATCAGAGTAGTGCTAGGTACCGCCACCATTTGCACCTGCTGCTGAATTTTCTGCTTTTGCTGCTGGTGTTTGAAAGGGCTAAGGCTTGAGCTGCTGGTAGATGCCTCATTGAGCAGGTCTGCCTCAAAATGTCTGTTGGTGGTGGAAGAAGCCACGTCCTCTGCCTCCCTGAGGAAGAGCATGGATCTTCTTCTTCTTCTTAAGGATCAGTTTCTTTTCATTGGACTCCTTAACCACCTCTATATGTTGACCAAAGAGAGGTGTTCCATAGTGCTCATGATCTTCTGTTGGACATCAGAGGTGAATTCTGCCCATTGTAGCCAAGAATGCCTCCTGATACAAATCCCAGCTGCACATAATGCTTTATCAGAGGCCTCCAAAGTAGCCCTAATTTTGTGGCTATTAGATGGATACCCTTGTGTAATGGCCATTAAGCAGTCTTGCTTTGAGGACAGCTCCAGCAGGCTCTCCATGAGATATCTAAGCTTTTCCATTAGGGGAATTTGTAACTCAAAAATGTGGGACTACTACCTTGCCAGTGTGGGGCAGTGAGTGAGATTCATACTCCTGGAGGTTAAAGGGACACTGTTAACCCCCTTAGGCCTCATAGTGTCTCTTGTTTAAAAAAGCAACACATTTTATGATTGCTCACAGTCTGTAGAGATTGCTGATGTAGCTGGCAGTTTGATTTTGATTCTTTTCTTCTCTTCTCCCCAAATTCTATTTTGCTGCTCCGGCTGGCCAGGACATCTCTCAGAGGTGCTTGCTCGACGTAGCCTCTAGTCCCGCCTGAGACTTCTCCCCGGGCATCTCCCACCCAGGACCTTCCAGCGCGCCCCCCCATCACCCCCCAGGGTAGGGCCCACTCGCCTAACTTACGGCCTTTCTGTAATTAATGTCCTGGTTGGTGCCAGGGGGAGCCCGGAGGAGAGATGGTCCAGCAGTGGGGATGTGGAATCAGTCCCTGGAGCCCTCATAGTCTCCCTGGTCAACGGGGGATTTTTCCTTGTTGATTGCCCCATTGGAGCATGGACGTGCAATGACGTCAGTGGCACTGACACCCGCCGCCGCTCCACCCCCACATCTGTCGGCTCTGCATGTTCCTGGCGCTGCCCCCGGCCACCACCGGGAGCCACCCAGGAGCAGTGCTAACCCGGCATCCCTCCCTGGGAAGGGAGAGCAGTCCTCCGGACGCTCAATCCCTTCCCTCCCCTGCCAACCCCCGGCAGCCCGAGTCTGTTCCCGAACCTGGGTTACTGGCGTGGCACAAGGTGTGGCGTCCAACGCCCTGCTGATCAAACTCTCCCTCACACTATCCCCATATTCCTAGCGGGATCCTACTGCTCCCTGATTCCACTTTGCACTCTATCTTAGACCACCTTAAAATCTAGCACATGGGGTGAGCTCCATATCCACGGTGACCTCAATCTGAACTGACTCGCCTGCACTACCTCCAAGTTTCGCAACCAGGTGGCTGCACTAAACCTGACCTCACTGATGTCTAAACCACAAACCACAGAACCACTCTCTGTTGGACTAGGCCCTTATCTCTCACCAACACCGAATAACTGCCTCAGGCATAGTACCTGACGCTCTTAAGTGACCACCACATGATATACGTGGTACAGAAAATGTTTAGGCCCAAAGCCCCCCCTCCCAGAACCATCCTTACCCGGTCATTAAAATCCCTGGACCATACCTCACTACTAAATGACTTGGCTTCCACAGACTGGTCTTTCATACCCCGGGCCACATCAATTGACTCTGCACTGGAATATTTCAAGACCAAGTTTTTAGCTGTCTGTGACAGCCATGCTCCACTCGGAAGGATTCGTGTGAGGGGTGCTCACCTGCCATGGATCACAGCCAACATTATGTCCCTGATCCGAGCCAGAGACCAGGCTTAGAAGTCACTCAAAACCTCCAGCTCCCCCCACAGCGCATGGTAAATATCGTTCCCTATGCAATGCCTGCACTAGGCTAATACGGCTGTCAAAAGCCAACTACCTGTACTTCAAAGCCACATTCCATTCTAACCTAAATTACCTGGCTAAATTCTGGAAAGTGGTCAATTCGCTCTTCTCACCACCCTCCCAGCCCCCAATCCCAGTCTTAAATATAGGTGGTACCTCTGTGTCGGATCCTCCTGAAGTGGCTACTGAATTTAACCCTTTTTTTTTTTTTTTGTACAAACTGTACCTCGTCACTCATGTCCTCACTCCCTCCCTACCATCAAAAAGCTGGCCTCTCAGTCCCTAACATTGGGGCCAAGTCTCCAGCCCCCACTTCCTCCTCCTTCTGTCGGGTCACCCCTTCGGAAGTCTACAAAGCCTTGGTTACCCTAAATTCTTCAAAGAACAAATGTCCCTCTGGGCTGGACGCAAAATTGCTCTACCTGGCTGCTCCTGCTGTCGCTACCCCCCCGGCAGCTCTTTTCAACCTCTCCTTTTCCCTAGTGTTTGTCCCTTCGGATTGGAAGCACGTAACCATCATCCCATTCCCGAAGGGCGGCAACCCCTCCGCCCTGGCAACTACTGGCCAATTTCCCTCCTCCCCATATTGGCAAAACTCCAGGAGCATCTCGTACACGCACACATTTCCTCTTTTCTCAACTCCTCCTCCTCCTTTCTTTTCACCCTGCCACTCTGGTTTCAGGAAGTCCCACTCCACCGCCACTTCTCTCCTACGGTTCACTGACGCCATTCTTGTTGGGATGGACAAAGGCCACATTACCTCAGCTATTTTCATAGACCTGGCAAAGGCCTTTGACACTGTCTCCCATGCACTTTCCTGGACAAGCTGTCCCTTGCTGGGCTGTCCACCGATGCCACCAACTTGTTCCACTCCTGTTTGATAGGCAGGACCCAATCTGTCAGAATTGGAAACTCCACATTTACATCCCTCCCAGTCACCACTGGAGTCCCTCAAGGCTCAGTACTTGGCCCACTCCTTTTCTCCATCTTCCTGAACCACCTCCCCACTGCCTGCCCACACACATCCATTCATATGTATGCAGACGACACTGTACTGTATATATCTGGCCCCTCGACAGCTTATGTGAGGTCCAGGCTACAGCAGGACTTCAACAATGTTCAGCTCTGGTTTTGTGCAAATCAGCCTTTTCTTAATGCCAAGAAGACTGTCTCAGTGTCCTTCAGCACAAGGCAGAGACTCTCTCTGCTCCCCTCCACCCCCTGGACGGGATTACTTTGAAGGCCTGCTCCTCCTTTAGATATCTCTGGGTCCGGCTCGAACCAGCACCTCGACGTTTCAGTACATGTCGATGCCATCCACAAAAAGCTCCACCCCAAGCTGGGTGCCCTATTCCTCAATCGTGTTTGCATCCCACTGCCAGCCCGCTGTGCACTTGTACAGAAAATTATTCTCCCTATCTTCGACTATGGGGATGTAGTCTACAGTGCTGCTTCTAAGTCCACATTAGCCAGACTGGACACCCTCTTTCACTCTTTCTGCTGTTTTGCACTTGACTGCCCTCCCTCCACACACCACTGCACACTCTACCGGACTTGCAACCTCCCCTTGCTCCACGACAATAGGCTGTTCCACTGCGCAAGTCTCACAGCCAAGTTCTGGTCTCCGTATCTGCCACCCTATCTCTCCTCTGCCCTCACTGCCCAGACCCCTCCAGTTTACCCCCCTCAGAAACTTTGACGCCAGTCTCCTGGATGTACCCCATATGTCCTCCTCTGCTGGCCAGGCTGCCTTCAGACACTGCATGCCTAAACTGCGGCCCTCCCTCCTTGCTGCCATCCGCCTCACGCCCTTCCCCCCCAACTCAGCAACTCAACCCCCCTCATCAAAGTGCATTTCTTCCCCACCTGCACCTGTGGCAAATGACCATGCTGATAGTGTGCTGACTCTGCTGGGTTCCTGCTATCTTTAAATACACGATTTGACACTTGATGTATCTTACCTTTTGTTGTCTCTATATCCTTGTATTTTTACTGATGTACCAAACCTGATTGTTCTGTTTTTTGTATCTCATACTGACTGTATACATGCTTATATCTTTATCCCCACTGTCCCCCTCCCCCAGGATGCACCTGGAATCGAGCAGTACTCTGCTCAGTGTGCCTTCTTGGTAAAACATTTAAATAAACTCTCAGCACCACTGGGCCAACCCTTTTCTTCTTTTTAAAAGTGAAAAACAGACTGCCCTCCATACAGGTGTTACTGTACAAAAGCATGTTTGCTTACAGTCCTTGATTAACTCCCACTGCATCTTTTGTGGATTTGGAAATATCTCCAACACAGCCCAACCACTCATAATGCAGTGGAAGGAGGGGATACTTTTGCACAGTGAGTGACTGCACTGTTTGGGGTGTGTGCTTCTACTTTTCAGGAAGTGTGCAGTAAGAGTAGATCAAAGATTTGAAACGATACAAGGTTGGGTATAATTACACTATTAGCATGCATTTCAGTTCTATAACGAAGGATGCAAGTAAAACGAACAGCACCTTCAGTGAATTTTAGAGAAGGTAAATTGTGAGTTTTCAACTAGAAATAAAATGGTACAGAAGGAGAAAATGTTTAACCAGGAAAGGCACACTAAGCTGAAGCTTGTTGCCAGGTATGACCCGGGAGCACAAGGAAGTTGTCTTGCTCAGGATCACACAGTATGCAAGTGGGGGCTGATGGGATTCAAACCCAGGTCTCCAGCTCAGTGCCCTAAGCCACTAGACTATACTGCCTCCAAAAAGGGCTTGACAGTGTCCCTTTAAATATTTTTTTGGTTTTTGTTTTTTGTTTACACAAATATATCAAATGCCACCATGTATACAAAAATACCAACAGGTTACCATATAGCCACTTCTTCATGGCCTGCAGTGGTCATAAATCGTAATTTTTCTTAGTTTCACACAATAGCTTAAACCATATAGAATTGTTTACTTCATTACTGGCTTTCCTAGGTGTTCTTGCATTGTCTATCACTGATGCTGCATTGTTTAACATTACCTAACCAGGATGCCCAAATTCCTCAAATTTCACTGCTGACTGATACTTTAATAAGACATCTTTTGTCTGTAAGGTTGGTGTCCCATTTCATTTTGTATTGTAAAATCGTGAGATTAAAATAACTAGGCCATGTACAGCTATGGTCTTTCTCTCATGGAAGGTCAGGATTAAATCAGGAAGGCAGTATGGCTGATATGACCAGGTAAAGAAAGTAGTAACTGGCTGTTAATTCATACTTCTACCTGTTTGAGGCACTATGCAGTTACTGTAAAATGGGCAGTACCCTACAGCTTGGAACTGCCAAATCTCTCTGACTGCTGGAGAGTCTCCTAGGAATTGATTAATTTCTCCTGCCTCCCTAAGAAACTAATGAATCTCCCTGAAGTGAAGAATATACTTGTGTCTTGGCAAAACCGACTGTGCTGACATTACTCCATTGTAAAGTAGGTAAAGTTCTCCAAGCACTCCACAATACACCCATGCATACCTCGGGGAAGGCACACCAACAGCTCTGTTGACTGCTCAAACCTAACCCACACCAAGATACAGGGCAACCTATACTGTGTACCGCAGACTTCAAATAGGAAGAAAGCCAGTAATAATAGGTGAACTTTAGTACACACTGCAAATCCCCAGGCCTCACCATTTGGTATGAAGTGAAAGCATAATACCATTTTATACCTTTCAGACTTGATATGGAGTAATAAATAATAAATAGAGCAGCTGCTGCATTCCTGCAGCTGGCACATGTGGTGGCACAGCATATGGACCCCATACAGTGAAGCACTAGATATACACCAATGAAATAGCTCCACTCATTGTAGCTGCCAACGATCCCAATGCATTCTCAAAGCCGTCTGTGGCCTCAGCCCGCTGGAAGGCATCAGAATAGGTTATTACTGTCACCAGAGGCTACCTTATGCTAATGGCAATAGAGGTTGAGAGCAAATTTGGCAAATACATGCATAGAAAGTCTCCAAACTCATGCAGTTTAAAATCTCACAAAGCCTATACTACTGCCCAGTTAAATTGCTTAAAATGAACTGACTACATACAGGTAATTGCACAAGTTGTGGAGAACAAGAGGGGATTTGTACTATATTATGTGGTAGTGTTGCAAAGCCAAACCTTTCTGGGACCAAACTGAAACCAGGTTAGACCCATTGCTCGGATTGGAAGAGGCCTTTAAACTAGACATTTCTATTCTAGTGGAGTTTGACGGTCAGCTAATAGGTGGGCAGAAGTACAAGAAGGCAGTGGCCTCAATGGTAGCTTAAAAAAAAATAGCCTGAGACACTGGATGGACTCAGAGATACCATCATACAAAGAATGGCATAATGAGATCCCAGTGGCACTGCGCATAGAAAAGATAATTGCCAGTGTCTAACAGAATTCACACTTATGGAAGGAGATGAGAGAAACTGCACACGCTAGTCTCTCTAGCAGATGAAACTTAAATCCAGAGCTCTAACGATGTCCATGCATGTCGATGTCCATGCATGTCGTATTATGCCTTATGATAACACTTCTGATCTTTTATAAAGGTATGAATCACATTATCATTTTGCTGTTGGGGTGTCATTTGTTGCAATGTATGTAATGACTTGTAACTGTCTGTGTGGTACTGTTGGAAAACAATAAAGCATGCATATTTAAAAGAAAAGGATGGGGCCTCTCTTAGGGCTCTTGGGACTGTGTTCCAAGGGAATGTAATCAAATGGTGTAAATGGGGAATAAACCTCTCTAAACTGAGTAACTGAATTGGAACATCTTTGAAGACTGCTGCTTGAATTGGCAAACTGTTACAGTAACAAGCGAAGGCTGAATGGCATCACAGCCATGGGGAAACGGCAGTATGGGGCAAGACGGACCGCTGCTGCTGCCTGCACATATTATGCACCTTTGTGCATCATTGCATAGCAGCATACTGGGGAGAAAGTGCCCTGCCTGCCCCCCAAGTCCACTGTCTGACTCTCCTCCTGGCTACCAGGCTTCACCCCTGCTGTGGCTAGTTGCATATAGGGGGTGTAGCTACTGTGCAACAGAAAGTAAGCCCTTTCTGGGGTGAGGAACAAGCCAAGAGGGCAGTGCAGCAGTATGTGGTGGGTGTCCTGGGAAGCCCTGGTAAGGAGGAGCCTCAACAGCCGGATAGGTCATGTCGGCAGTGGCCAAAGCAGGTCCTGTCCTGTGGGCAGAACAGAACAAGGCTGCCCCGCTGCTTGGTGTGCACTCGGATCAAGGGAACAACTAGTAACGAAACAGATCTGCACTGCCACCAGGGCCAAAAATGATACCCATGGGGCTAGTGATATGCAAACATGCAATTCATTTTATTCACAAAAAAAAGCACCAGTGTACCTGTAGTGTTGGTCGCTCTTGGAGACACCAGCAGGATCACAGCAAGAACTCTGACCAGTTTCTGGTTACATCGTCATCAGGGAGTACTGCTGTTTGTCTACAAGTGGTTTAAATAGACATAAACTCTTAAAGCTACAGTGCATAAACGTGCAAGGGCATTCATTCTACAACAGTACGAAAATACTATACAAAGTCAGTAGTGAAAAAGTGGAAATGTTAAGTGTTGAACCACAGACATTTAAGAAAATGTGACCATATCTTGTGTGGGTTCATATTCAGAATATGACTTTGACTTGTTTGTGGACATAGAAAAACAATCATGCAATTAAATGTGTGGGTACAGTTTGGAAAGGACAACAATCACGTTGCCAGTAGCACTGTGGAGGACCCCCATCTCCCTCGGGATCATCGAAATCCTCTGGGACTGTTGCAAGTGTGTACCATATTCCTTTGAAACCCGTATCTACTTTTGTTCCTCCTTATTCACCTGCAGTCATGGTTTTTGAGAGAGCATGTCTACTGGATATTGAAAAGATGATTGAGACTGGACAGTTACTTTTTTATTTTTTTAAACAGCACGTTGGATGACAGAAGTGCCATAAAAGAACTTCAGCAGAACCCTTTTCTAACCCTAAAATAAGCAGACAAGGACAGGTCCATCTTCCTTATGAATACACAGGACTATACCATTCAAGCGATCCAGAGACTGTTGGCTAATAACTTCTATGCAGTACTTAAGTGTGACATGTCTAACAGTTTTGAAAATAAATTAGTTTATATTTGTTAGTCGCTGCATTCAGGTGTCATATCTCAGAACACATTTGAATTTCTAACTGGGAAGCATCCAATAAGATCGACTATGTATGTCTTACCAAAGGTCCATAAATGTTTGGATAATCCTCCCAGGTATAGTGTCTGGTATGGGTCCCGACGGTGGTGGTGCAGTCCTGTCTGGAGAGGCCCAGTAGGGGGATCAGTAGAACTGGAAGATGAAAACAGTTACTTTATAAAACAATCTGAGCATGTCATCGGCTACAAATATCAGTGGAATATACAAATTTCTATCACATTAGTGGAATCTATGAATGTTCAGTAACACTCGGAGGGAACCATGTTTCCTATGAAAATGGTTTCCTTATGGTCAGGATATCTATAGGTCCAGATTAGGGCTCAGTAATTGCTCTAGGAGCAGATTAATGCCCGGAGCAAACTGGTGGTGTACTGGAACATGCTTCCAAACTAGAGGTGTCGTGAACCTCAGTGCAGGATTGGTGTAGTAACAGGAACGGCCAGACACACACACACGTACGTTCCCAAAGTTGTGCACACTCTTCATGACTGCAGTTCCCACAGTTATTGCACTCCCAGGCAGGACAGCTAAGTTGGCTGAAACATTTTTACTTTATTATACTGCTACCCAGGGTTGGACCAGAGTACAGGGGGCCCACCCGGAATGTTGAAACGGGTACAGCTGGAAATCTATAGGGGAGGGCCCAGGGTGACACACTCATACCAGTATCCAACTTAAGTTTGATACAGTAGCTCTGAGTTTGCATTTTACATTTACTTACAGTCCCCCAAATACCCCATTTAAATTAGAAAATAGATGATAAATGCAAAGGTTTTCAGAGTTTTTAGAAGATGGCCATTTACCCTGGGGTGAATTCACCTGGAAATTTCCCGGTATCCAACAGTACCAGTCTGGCACTACCCGCACTTCTCCGAAACAGGCCCAGCAGCCATCTAAGCAGTATTCAAACACAAAAGTTCCAAGCACAAGCACAAAAAAAGTCCTGCTACCAAGTTAATTCCTGTTCACTTTAGATGGCCTTAGCCCCCTAGCTTGGCCACTTTCCATGTGCTAAAGACATATTCCTCCAATATACCAGTTAAGCACTGCACAGGTTGCAGTAATAAACTGTAGCCCCCTACTGGCCACAGAAGGTATGTGGCTACTAGGATGCCATGGGGATTACAATCACAGTTCGGCTGTTGGGATCCCCTAAGGGCAACTGCTGCACCTCTGGGGCAAATGGCCATATTAGTTCCTTTAGATGCAAATGATCCCATAGCCCTAGCAAGGTGCTGCGGGGTCATTTGCATCTCATTAGGGCCTCATTACAGGCCTGGAGCAAACAGCATTTGTGACCCCTCACCCAGTGCCTGTCAAGATAGCCAGTCTTTTTAGGTCTAGTGCCCACCTTCTTGTCTCCCAAACACATTAGTTTCCTTGGTTTCCAGTGTCTCCCCCCCCCTTGCACCCCCAATGTATAAATACCTGGTGGGTAGTGGTTTTCTGCCCCCAAGCACCCCCTCCCCAATATCTAATTCACAGTAACTTGGTGGCTTGTGCCCCCCCCCGCCACCCCAGATATCTAAATTCTCAATACTGTGGTGGCTAGTGGTCTCCCTGCCCCTGATATCTGTCAAAAGACCCAGGTGGCTAGTGGCACCCCTTGCAACCCCCCCTTCTCGGCTAATAATACAGCAGACCCTCCACTCACCTCCACGACTGGCTGCCAAATAAAATTTTGCAACTGCATGCCTACTGCACTTGCACCTGATTTTGTTAGGCATGCAGTCACGAAAAATGTCATTTGGCGGCTGGCCGTGGAGATGAGGGTCTGTGCTAATCACCAAGGGAGGGGGTGTTGGTGGTGGTATGGGCAGGTTGAGGAGGAGTCAGACAGGGGGGCACACGCTGGGAAAGGGCAGAGCGCAGGGAAGATGGTTGAACCCCAGGAGTGGGGGGACCACTAGCCACAGGGTATTGTGAATTAGATATCGGGGGAGGGGGAGGGGCAGGGGGACCACCAGCGGTGTCCAGCCAAGTTACAGACTCATTTTTAGTCGTGGCAGTTTTGGCGCCGCAACAAGGGTGACAGTGAAAGGGGCTATCTTGATTTTTAGATCGCCCCTCACTCCTGTCACCCTTTGCCCCTGCACAGTTTCTATCCCCTCCAGGGCATGCCTGCCCTAGAGGTGGTTATATTTACCCCCTTGCAAAAGCCAACCATTTCCTGGGAGGGCGCTGTAGCGCTTTGCAAAATTTTTCCTGCACTGTAATCGGCATTGACAAAATGCATGTCGGCACTATTGGGTAGAACCACCACTAGCCACCAGGGCATTTGTGACTTAGATATCTGGGGTAGTAGAGGGGATTGAGAGAACCACTAGCCACCAGCGTATTGTGAAATAGATATCAGGGGTGTTTGGTTGCTGGGGGACCATCAGCCCCCAGGGTATTTGTGACAAAATACCAGTGGGGTGTTTTGGGGGGGGGGGCACCACAGTACACCTGAGAAACTTATTTTATATGTTGGTGGGATGTTCAGGGAGGTGGCAGTTTGGTGCTGCAGTTATAAAGACCTGATTTGAGGAGGCAGTAAATAGCGCAGTGCTGACAGCTACTTACCGCCTCTCCAAACCTACCAATATGCCGGTGCACCTATATGCAAGGCACTGTTGGCTGTTTTGCATAGGCGCACAGCATATTTTAGGGCCAGTCACAAACTGGGTTAGCGACTCGCTAACCCTGTCATACAGTATGGTATTTTGTGGTCCTTTCCTGCTTTAGCAACTTGCTAACCTGTTTTGCGATCGCTAAAGACATTCGGATCCTATGTGCCTGCAGGATAGTAGTGCCTGTTTTACTTCTGTAACTGTTCTATTTCACAGGTTCAGTTGCTCTTTCTAGTACCAATGGCCCATCAAGCTCTTTCCATGCTTCTGTGGCAGTTGTATTTTGTGATGAAATTTCTCTGCAGAAACTCATCCATTTGTGCTTAGCAATGATAGTGTGCATCAGCAGTTTTTTAAAGTTAGCATAGTAGCATAGCAATTTAAGGTCAGAAGAGACACTAGGGCCATCGGATCCACCCTGCTTTGTAAACGGGGACCAGAAAGTATGCTGTGCAAACATGTTGGAGATTTCCCATTCCCACCCACTCTACTTTCCAGGGTACCTGTAATTTACTGTTATATTTTCTTTTTTATTCTTTCTTTAGTTCAGTTTAGCAATACATGAACTCTCATTGCATTGCACAATAGATGAGCTAAACATTCATGTAGTCAGCAGTTTCCAGTGTGATACCAAATATAACATTTAATTCCTAACATTAATATAATTTAAAACCAACCTAACTGCTGGGCACATGAGGAAGTACTTCAGCACTATTTGCTTGAGCTCCTGAATCAGAATCTGGTTGTCCTAAACCGCCATAACTAACCTTGGTCCCCTGCACTGGACTTGCATGTCCTTCATTTGGTACTCTTGCACAGGTCCTGCTGATGCATTATATACAGAGCAGAACCCAAGCAGGCAGGATGTATTTACTCTCTGTTTAAAGCGATACTTTGACTCTGCTTTTGGGGCTCTGAGCTGTATAGAATTGTATAATGCACTCTTCTTAGCCTTGGTGACTCTATGTATATATTTTGTTCCTATTCCAGCTGTGTTTATTGACTGCTTGTGTTATGTTCATCTGGTTCTGATTCTGTGTAATGCCTAACTTGTATCATGTTGTCCTCTGTATGAACTTGTATTTCATTGTACTCTCCCAGGTCGTACCTGGAAAATAGGCAAATGTCTTGTCTAGTGTACTTACCTGGTCATCAAAAGCTAAATAAATAAATCTGAACTCTATCATGTCTTGGAGAGGTCAGGGGAAGGGTGAGAGGAGGGACAAGCCACAGCTCCTTAATACCATGGATCTGAAGCATTAATGTGATTTTTTTTTTTTTTTTTTGAGGATTGCCATAACAAATGGGAATAGTAACCTGCAGGAGTTGTGAATCAATCTCCTACCATTAAAACTGCCAAAACGTGCTGTTTTCCATGAAAAAATGCTTTTATTTCTGTGCTCTGCTTCATTTGCATAACCCTTCCCCCTTTTCTCAGTGTTGCAACCCCCAACCGTGACATCCTGCAAGGGAAACAGTTTTGAAACGGAGTACTCTGTTGGTCAGTCTTGGTATTGCAGACATTCTTTTTCTTTCACTATTTTGGACTCCTAGCGTAAGCTTGACACCAAAGCAAAATAAAAGTATTTTGACCCATAATTATACTCCTGAACTACTTAGTCATTCAGGCCCTATAACATAAACATAGAAAAGTATCATCACGCTCCCACATTCTGACAGGAGCTGTCACTTCACCAGCAGGAAGTAAAAGTGAAACATCTACACAGAATGGCAAATGATCTTTTTGGCCTACCTGCATAACAAAAACATTTTTCCAGAAACATTTCTACAGAATACCAAAATAGGAGACTTCACTTTGATTAAGGAGACAGAAAAATTAGCTATTTCTGTGGTCACTACAGAAATAGGAGACTATACCGTCGGTAAAGAAATCTTGTCGGCTAGATACTATATGCACAAAGCCTTGTTTTGAAAATAAACGTATGAAAGCTTTTATTGTTGAAGCCACTATAGAAATGAGACTGCACTTCACAGTAAGGAAATCGGAAAACTTATTGTACCCACAATGTCTTGCTGCATATGTACCTACTGTGTGTGTACCCCTTTCCCCTCTCCCCCAGGACTCATCTGGAAACTAACTTGTGTGCTCAGTAATGTCTTTCCTGGTGAAACTTTTTTTTTTTTTCATTTTTTATTTATGTCATTTAGTACATATACATACCAAGTACACATTTTCTGAACAGGTATATCTCAATTATTTCCAGAAATACATTACTAAGGATTGTGACTATTCTAGTGGTACAGCATTGAGGGTTAATACAAGTTCAGTTTAACCAGCTTATTCTCCGTTCAGGAGCCATAATGCAGCCAATGCCTTAAGTGTATTCTTCAAAAAGCTTAGAAAAGAAATTATATCCGTTTATTGGCCTGAAGGCCTAGTTATGAATATGACAACTATGGTACAGTAATAGTCTTTAGTCCAGAGCTCCCTAGCTTAAATATACTAGGAATAGATGATATCATTCTAAATTCTTATAGAAAAAATTATTGCCCTGTAGATAGACTGTACAGCAACTTAAGTACCAATCTAACAAAGTGATAGGTCTTTTACCACATGCCAGACTTGTGAACTTACATAATATATTATAAAAGCTATATCCCTAAGGGCTCCCACGGGTATCTGCACATTATACCCTATTTAATATACCATCTTTCTTTAAGGCATCATACTTTTAATACTTTGTTTATCTCTTTTAAATCTACAAAAGGGATAGCAGAACTGTGTTTTCAAACAACTTAAATGTAACTGGGAAAATCCCTGTATTAGATTTAGTCCTTTATTATCCAGTCTCTGAAGTGTTCCTGGGACTTAAATGACTTCAAGGAGGAGAGAAACAGTCCCTCTAATAATTTCTTAACGAGTAATAACCAAAGTTCACTTATTCAAGGCATTGATTAAATGCTCCCAGTACACAAATCGAACATTTTACCAGAAAAGTTTGTTCAGGATTGTTCCCCTTCTGGTTCCTCCTCATCTGAGGAGCAGTCCTCTCGCAGCCGCTTGGCCGCTAGACGTTCAATGCAGGCCCCCGCTTCTCTTGGATCGGTGAAGCGGTACTGGCGACGACCCACCGTAAAGCAGAGACGAGCTGGGAAAGCTAATGAAAATGAAATGTCCAGTTCACGGAGGCGATTTTTGACCCCATCAAACGCCTTCCTACGCATATGGGTGGCATACGCAATATCTGGGAAAAACAAGATTCGCTGACCGTCCATATGGATTGGGCCTCTGCTCTGCAATGTCCCAAGTATTAAGTCTCTTTCTCCAGGCGATCTTAAGGAAAGGAGGATTGTTCTTGGGTTAGAAAATCCCTGTGAAGGTCTTCTCGGGGTGACCCTGTAAGCCTTGATGATTTTAAAGTCCCGGCAATTTGCAAGTTCTTCAAGCCATTTCTGCAGATAGTCCACCAACTCAGCCCCCTCTGCTTCTTCAGGAAGGCCAAGGATCCGCACATTAGCCGCTCGCACAAGGTTCTCCAGTTGCTCCACCCGACTTCTCTGGGCGGCCTGCTCTTTTAGCGTCGTCGCTGTGGCTGCCAAGGCCTTTCCTGCTGTGGCCTCAGTGGATTTCGTGATTTCTCCCATAGCATCCAGCCTATTCTCTATAGTGAGAAATTTCTCTGTGAACCCATCTAGCTTTTTATCCATCTGTTGTACGGTTTTTGTTAGAGCACTCACTGCAGTATGCAGAGCTGATAGGGTACTCTCCTTTGCGCTCAAACTCGTGGATGGAGTCTGGCCTGTTATTTCTTCCGGCAGTTTAGCTGACGCGGGACGCGGGAAAAAGAAATCTTGTTTATTTGGTTTCGTACGTCCCATTTTACCGTTTGAAATTGGCTCCTCTAATATAGTATCTTTTCCTCCTCGGTCTCAGCTGATTTGGTGTTAGATCCAGTGGTCCAGTACTTTATTTTATTAACAATATTAGAAATCCGTTCAGGAGCTCCTGACAATTGCTGCTGCTGGCTCGGCTGCTGGCTCCGCCCCCCCCCCGGTGAAACTTTTAAATAAGTATGTCTACACATTGGGTGCTATACTGCAGTCACCACTACTAAAATAAGGGACAGCACCTCTGAGTAACGAACATTTACGTCAACTTTATAATTTACTCAGAGTTCCTTGTTGCTGTATGTAAAACATTGACAGTTCATTTGCATATCATCATTCTGGAGGTGTGGCCGCACACAGAAAACTGGAGGGTAGGCAGAAACAAAGTGCTGATTTAAAAAAAAAAAAAAAAAAAAATTTTTTTTACAAAACAAATTGCAGCTTCAGCATCTGAAGCATGTGCAGCAGTGGCATATTATGCGAAAAATGCATCTGTGAAACCTCAGAAAATCACTTTAAGGTTCAGTTTTAGTGTCCAACCTGGTTGGTATTGGGAACATTTCAGAGGTTATCCTTGAGCTTTAGTCGGGACCCCTGACAAAAATTCATCTTGTCCAGTTGTCTATGTACTTTTCTATCTTGCACCTGACAAGTTCTTTCTCTATTTTTACATATAACACCCGACTTTGATTTTTACGACCCGTTGAACTCTTCACTATACAGATTAATTCTAAATTGTAACAGAACTCTTACAGTAGTGTTAGCTGAAGCATTGCTTTATTGTGTATGTTCTGGCCCTGTGTACACAACCACATGCATGACTTACTGTTGGTGCACAATAGACCACATCTGCCATTAGGTGCTCCGCAGTAACCTCACTTCCTCCTCCTCCATATTGCCGGAACTGTCTTTCAGTTTGGTTCTCATTCAAACAGCTGAGCAGGGTATATAGTGTATTATCATTTTGGGCAGGCTAGAACAAAGGCCGTGTAGTCCCACGTGGGGGGAACACTACTCTCCTTTTTCACCTGCTGCTTAGGGGTATATTGAATTATTACCATCTCTAAATCATTACGCAAGTAATGCAGCATTAAGCCTTATTTTGTTCAGAACAGTGGTTTCTCTAATGTTTCAAGTTATGACTGGTTAGTCATCTAGTTATAGAGTGACTGTTACATGTTTGATACAGAATGATGTACTGTGTTGAGATTTGCCAGTTAAAGCAATGTTTCCTTTAATATTATGTTGAAATGGATCAACAGCAATCCATAGATATTAAATTAAGACTCTATAAATTCTGCTTGTTTTATGGACCTTACAGAGCCACTGTGGAGGCTAGCAATGTTTGGACTGTCAGTCGAACTTATGAATGTAATTTTCCCCACCTCCAGTTGTGCAAAATCGTGAGGTGAGCCTCTGTGTGCATCAAGTATTTGTCTTGCTGTAGAATGTGTAAACGTTCTTATTGTGTGCTACACTATATGAGAATGTGAATTATTTTCATGCTTATATGAAAATAATCACAAAATTAAGAACAACAAAAAGGCATTCCTGTAGCTAAAATACTGCTGAACTGGTTGATCTTTTATACTAAGTGCAGTAACATGGGCGCCCAAAACAGCTGAACTCAGGTGAGTTTGCAAAACAGGTGCCGGTGGCTCAGGCTCAGGCTCTAGCAGAGGTGGCGGATTCCAAATCGCTGCACCAGCCTCAAGGTGGGGGAGAGCCCACCCTCCAAATGGCACTTAAATACTCATGATATACAATTATAGAGACCCAGGTTAGAAATGGTGTCCACAAGGACGGCCTGGTAGCGCGGAGGGTTGAGGCGCTGGGCACCACACCTTGCACCATGTCGGCCGGGGTTGGGAGGACTGACCTCGGGTTGGCAGGGGGTTAAGGGAGGAGGGAGAGGACGGAGAGTCAGACAGACTGCTCTCCTCTCATGGGGAGGGGGAGGGTTGTCCTCTCGCTCTTTGGCTGCCCCCTAGTGGAGACTGGAGGACAGCGCTGGAGCAGAAAGGCACAGGAGTGCGGGTACGTAGCGTGCGCATGTCTCCACACGTGCACTCATGCCGCGGTGGGAAAACTGAAAAAGGTGGGTCTGGCAGGGTCTGTGATGGCCTGACCACTTCAGATCCCAGTCTCTGCCCGACTTGTGGATTGTACTCGGTGGGCGGGGGGGTACTCCTCCCTTCCAGCCCCAGCATACAGGGTAATCTGTGGGGGAATCACCAGGGTTGAGTGGGATCCGGGGAATCGGGCTCTAAATGACAAGCCTCCTGCAAGGGGGCCAGAGCTGCCCGACAGCCCCTGAGGAAGGAGTATAAATAGAATAAGAGAAAAAAAAAGAGAGATGGTGATGACAGAAGTGAAAAAGCTACAGCTTCCAGGGCCCTGACAGCAACAATGGGGCTTTTTAAATAAAACTTAGTGGTGAGCCTATGAGTGAAATATTTCAGAGAATCGAACACAGGCTGTGAACATCAGACTGCTTGGCTTAACAGTTGGATGAGGGGGATGATCTGGGCAACTGTGCTACCTGTCTCTTTGCTGAATTACTAAACCTGAACTCCCTGGCAATCATTTACAAGGCTTACCGTGTAACCCCAGAACATCCGATGGATCAGCCCAGTATTGCTCACACACTGCTTCTGCACACAGAAGGTTCACCCGAAAGAGCGAAAGACCACCTTTTATTCATTTGTTTTTGATAACCGGGTAAGTGCACATAGAAATGCCTATTTTCAGGCATGACCCGGGAGAGTACAAGTGAATCGATCAAAATGCAACATAATACAGAAACAGGTAGTACAAGTACAAACTGCTAAATTGGGATGGCTCATGTTGGAGACTACAGAGCACTATTTTTGTACACTGACCTCAGTTTTTCCATACAGGAGAGGTAACTGAGCTTTGATGCTGTATTGGGGGAGCCCTGCAAAACTGTGGATCATTCACATGCCACTCACAGCTGCCACCACCATGCTTCATGGTAGGAATGGTGTTACATGGGTGATGAGCTGTGTTCTGTTTGCGCCAGGCATAGCGCTTAGCATTCAGGCCACAGAGTTCAATATTTGTTTCATCAGACCAGAGAATCTCTTGCCACATGGTCTGTCTGCCACGTGCCTTCTTGCAAACTCCAGGCATGCTGTTATGTGGCCTCTTCTCAGGAATGGCTTCAGTCTAGCCACTCTCCCATAGAGGCTACATCTGTGAAGTGCTGCAACGATTGTTGTCCTCTGGACAGGTTCTCCCATCTCAGCCATGGAACTCTGTAGTTCTGTCAGGGTGGTCATTGGGTTCTTGGTCACTTCCCTGACCAAGGTCGTCCTTGCCCGGTTGCTCAGTTTGGGAGGATGGCCTGCTCTAGGAAGAGTCTGGGTGGTTCCGTAATATTCCCATTTCCTAATGATGGACTTGACTGTGCTTCTGGGAACTTTCCACACCCTAGAAATGTTTTTATACCCCTCCCCAGATCTATGCCTCCTCACAGTTCTATCACGGAGTCCTACAGACAGCTCCTTGGTCTTCATGGTAGAGTTTCTGCTCTGACATGCACTGTCAACAGTGGGACCTTATATAGACAGGTGTATTTCCTCTGAAATCATGTCAACCATTTGAACTGACCACAGGTGGACTCCATTCAAGTTTGAGTGATCTCACAAGGAAATTGGATGCACCTGAGCTCAATTTAGAGTGTCATAGCAAAGGGGGTGAATACTTATCAAATCAAGACATTTCAGGTTTTTATTTTAAATTACATGTACAAAAAATTCCAGAAGCTTCATTCCACTTTGACATTATAGAGTAATTTGTGTAGATACGTGACAAAAAAATCCCATATAAATGTATTTTAATTTGAGTTTGCAACATCACAAAATGTGACAAAATCCAAGGGGGGTGAATACTTTCTGAAGGCACTGTAAGATATGAAAATGATGTACCTACCGTAATTCCTGATCTTTCTGTATATCGTCACCATTCATCACAATCCCACTCTCTCCCCCTGGGCCTCATTCTCTGGGTCCCCTCCTCTATGTGCCCCCCTTCCTTTCCGCTGGTCAGGAGCGGGTGACCTGGGCACACACGGGAATTATACCCCTGTCGGAGGGGAGAGGGTCGGGGAGGGGACACCTTCTTATCGCTTTGGCTCCACCCCATTTGGGTTGGATGGTTATTGCCTCTCTCTCTCTCTCTCTCTCTCTCTCTCTCCTTACGGACTTATCCCTCAAATTATTTTAATTAAACCTTGTTTCTCACCTCCTCTCTGAGGGTTTTCGGGGAAGTACAGCCCTGTATCCTGTCTTTCTTTCAGAATAGCCGCTTCTGCTCATGTCAGAGTTTATTGCCAGTTATTCTGTGCCTTGAATCCTGGCAGTTCAGCCTTCTGGCTACTCCTTGGCAGTTCCTATATAATCTGGAGACAGATTTAAGGTTCATGGTATGTCCTCCCCCTCACTATTTCTGATTTTCTTTTCCCTCCCTCCTTCCCTCCTTTTTCTACTTCCAGAGATTGGGGCCCTTTCCCAATCCCATTAGATTTCCAACTCTCCTTCTGTCCTCTGTAGTTTATTTCTCCTTTTATTTTGTAAATCCTTTCCTTTGTCTGTCCCTTGGACTTCCTTGTCCCTCCCTCCCAACCCTTTATTACTTTATGGCAACTCAGAACTGGTGGGAGGGCAGAGTAGACGACACCTAATGGCCAACCCAGTGCCATGCAGTGCAGCGTCTAGGCGGTGTCTACTCGCCTATCTCCCCAAAGAAAGCTCCCGCGGGGTCGTGGTCTCCGGCCAGAACCCACAGGTGATGAATGATGAAGATAAACAGAAATATCAGGAATTACCATAGGTAAGTAATTTTCATTTCACTGCTGCCCTCCACTCCTGCAAAGTGGGGATTCTGTGGGTGAGCCAGGCCTTGGTGATCACATATATTTTTTTTTTTTACTCCCGTGATCAGGATACCCAAGAGATATCTAGTGTCAAGGTCTCTAAAACCTCTAGGGTATTGTAAGAGGATGTATAGTCTAGTCTATCTGTAAGTTCTAGGCCCTCACCCAATATCTCCCTAAGCTCCCCCGTATTTACTTCCAAGAAGTCCTGTATAATAGGGCAGGACCACATCACATGCATGTGGTGTGCCGCCTCCTCCCCACAGTTGTGCCAGCGTTTGGCTTATCCCTGAGGATTGCAGTGTTATCAGTGGGGTACGGAAGTACTGTACCAGTTGCTTCCAGGCATATTCCCTCCATTGGTGGGAGCTGGTTACTCTGGCTGGGTTCTGGCATGCCATGGTCCAGCTTTCCCCATCAGTCTCAAACCCCAGCTCCTCCTGCCAAGCCCTCAAGATGGTTTCTGTGTGGGATTTCAGAGTGGCATTGAGGGGCTGGTAGAGTCTGGATAGCAGGTGCCCACCACCTGGATGAAGTAGCACGTTGGAGAGTGATGCAGTGATTGGGGGATGAAGACCCTGGTCCAGGACTTCCTGGGATGGGAGTTATAATAGTGGCGAATTGTAAATGCCTGTTTTTTAAAAAAAAAAAAAAAAAAATTTTGGAAGCCCAGATTGCCTGCACTCTTCAAAGGTTCTAAAATCCTCCCATGCAGAGTTGGGGATAGAACGCAGTGAACATAGTTCCCATTCTTTAAATCTGTGGTCCATGGAGGCTGGGTGGAACACTGGGAGGTGTGCTAAGGGGCTTAGGAGTGGCATAAACTGGGTGAGGTGTCGCATCTTTTTCACTGTAGCCCAGAGTGTGACATAGTTTCTAAGCCAAGGGTGCTCGGTAGTCTTACCTGTTAGAAGAGTCGGTGATTGGTACAGGGCCTTATAATAGTCCCAGTCTGTTACCAGTGATGGTTCGGTGTCTAGCCGATGTGAGTGTTGTCTTATTCTGCCATGCCATAATGTGTGTAAGCATTGCTGCCCAGTAATAGTGCTGAAGGTTAGGCAGTGCAAGGCCTCCTAGTGCCTTCGGTAGGCATAGTGTCTTAAATTTCACCCTAGGTTTTTGACCAGCCCAGACAAATCTTGAGGCGGCCTTATTCCATCCTCAAAAGATAGTTTGTGTTAGTGGAATTGGGATGTTTTGGAATAGGTATAAGGCTCTTGGCAGTGTCACCATTCATATCAGTTTTGTTCGCCTGGTTAGACTTGGCGAAAGTGTGTTCCAGTTCGCTAGGTCTGTATTCAGTTGTATTGTAAAGGGGGTATAGTTATTGCCAGTTGCCTGATTAGTACTTTGGGCCAAATAGACCACCAGATATTTTATCTTATCCAGCTCCCAGCAGCATGGGAACATTCACTTAATTTCTAGGGAAGGACTATAATTGAAGGTCAGGGGTTCAGTTTTTGTCTTGTTGAGCGAATATCCTGATATATCTCTCTGAATTTCTCCAGCATCTGCTTAATAGCCAGAAGAGAGATGTCTGGGTTTTTTAGCAGGAGGAGGACATCATCTGCATATAACGCTATGTGGTGTTCTGTGCCTCCTAGTTTTATCCCTTTAATAACTCGAGATTCCCTAACCTTTTGAGCCAGGGGTTCTATGTACATGGCAAACAATGTTGGTGAGAGAGGACGGTCCTGGCATGTCCCTCTCTGCAATGGGAAATATTGTGAATGATGTCTGCTCACATTAATGCATGCTCTCAGGGAGTGGTAGATGTTGCGTATAATTTGGATAAAAGCTCCTGGCAGGCCCATGTTAGCCATGACAGAGTACAGAAGAAAAAAATACTCACCTTAGTAATGTTGTTTCTTCTAATGGAGTCTTGCTATATTATGACTGATGCAGTTTGTCCCACCATTAGAACTGCTCCGGAGGTCAAAGAGTTAACTTCCATGCAGTGCATGGAACTTAGAGCGCAAGCTCGGTTAAGAAAGCTCTGTCAGGGTAATTTCAAACCGAAACCGTCAGATCTTTACGAGCAAAACTCACTAAGGCTCTGTGTGGAAGCTGGAAGCTGTAACCTACACTAGCCAACTGGCTACTAAAATATTCACCCATTTTTCTGGTCCCAACACCAAGACTCAAGTCAGGGGACCAGAAAAAATAAGATAAATAAAACACAACACCCAAACACCCCAACAAGAAGGGGTGGAAAACATAAAAGGGGGCATCAATAAGTGCCAACAGTGGACTGCCCACCCCATACCCAAAGTAGAAGTTCTGAGAGGGGCAGGCTGGGGAGGTCATAATATAGCAAGACTCCATTAGAAGAAACATTACTAAGGTGAGTAATTTTTCTTCAAACAACATGAATTCTTGCTATATTATGACTAATAGCATTTACACAGCAGTGCCTCCATGGAGGAGGACAGAACCTACTTAGGGAATAGGCTCTGAAGCACGGCTGTGCTAAACCGAGCATCCCTCCTGGCCTGGATATCCAGGGAGTAATGCTTGGTGAAAGTGTGTACTGTTTTCCAAGTAGCTGCTTGACATATCTCTAAGATAGGGATGTCTCTGGCGGCAGCTAGAGATGCAGCTGTACCTCTGGTAGAGTGAGCCCTCAGGCCTGAAGGGGGAACCTTACCCAGTTTTTGATAGCAAAATTGGATACAAGAGACAATCCACCTGGCAGTGGATCTCTTAGTGGCAGGTTTCCCTTTCCCAACCTCACCATAAGTGAGAATAGTTGGAGGGAGTCAAACCTGTGACCCTTGGTACGCTCTATGTAGTAACTTAGGGCCCTCTTAACATCTAAGCTGTGCAGCCTCCTCTCACCAGAGGAGGAATGGTCAGTGAAGAACACTGGAAGTGAAATAGATTGGTTAAGGTGGAAATCTGAAACCACCTTAGGCAAAAACTTCCTGTTAGTCCTGAGGACTACCTTATCCCTGTGAAAGGAAATAAAGTCAGTCTCCACTGATAAAGCCTGTAACTCACTTATGCGCCTGGCAGAAGTGATGGCTACTAGAAATACAGTTTTCCAAGTCAAGTACTTAAGCTCGGTCAAGACAGACGCTCAAAGGGGGTGCATCAGCTGAGCAATGCAAACATTAAGATCCCAGGCAGGGCAGGGTCCCTGAATGGTGGATTGGCATGAAGCAATCCCCAAAAACTTGGAAAATACAGGGTGAGCAGAAAAGAAGAGGCTTCCTGCTGAAATAAAAAGCAGAGACAGCTGCCAAATGCACTTTCAGGGTAGCTGGTCTCAGTCCCAAAAATTAAGATGGACCATATAGTCCAAAACAGTGGGCAAATCAGCACATTCCGGGAAATATGCTTCCCAGAACACCATATGGAAAACCTTTTCCACTTGGAGTTATAGGTAGCCCTGGTGGAAGGCTTCCTAGAAGCTTTCAAGATTTCGAGAACACCTTGAGAAAGTTGTAGATCAGCAAACTCTAACTCCTCAAGAGCCAGGCCTTGAGGTTGAGGGATTTGAGATTCGGATACCAGACTCTCCCCTGGGAACAGGTTAACAGATTGTGGTTCCTGGGGAGACACAGGGGAAGATGGACTGCTAAGGACAGAAGGAGTGGGTACCAGGGCTGCCTGGCCCAATCTGGAGCAATCAGGATCATCTTGCAGGGCTGAGATCTGAGTTAGACTAGCACCTTGAACAGGAGAGGGAAGGGGGAAAGGCATAGAGAAACTTCCCTTCCCAATCGAGGAGAAAGGCATCCAGGGAGACTGAGCCCAACACTGGGGGCCTGCAACAAAAAAGTAGAAATTGATTGTCTGGGGCTGCAAAAAGATCTATCTGAGGGGTGCCCCATCTGGCAAAAACTATCCCCAGTACTAGGGGATCCAGTGACCATTCGTGATGGCCCTGGGAAATCCTGCTGAGAGCATCTGCCAGGACATTGTCCTTGCCTGGGAGGTGAACTGCTATGAGGGAAGTGTTCAGGAATAAGCCAGGAGACCACAACTTTATCGCCTCGGTGCACAAGGTCAAGACCGAGTGCCCCTTTGTTTGTTGATGTACCACATTGTAGTGGTGTTGTCTGTTCTGACCTGTACCACCTTGTTCTGAACAGATGCAGAAAAACCTGAAGTGCTAGAAAAACAGCTCTGAGTTCCAACAGATTGATGTGGAGCAGAGATTCCTGAGGGGACCACAACCCCTGGGTGGAGAGGTCGCCCATGTGAGCTCCCATCCCAAGAGGGACGATCTGTAGTAAGGGTCAAGGAGTGAGATAGAGGGATGAAGGACCCTTTGTCTCAGATTGCTCTGATCCTGCCACCACTGAAGGGCCTGGATCAGGGTTCGAGTCACTGGGATTAACTTGGATAGGGAATCTCTTCTTTGAGACCAGAAGGCTCTCGAATGGAACTGAATGTCCCTCATCTGAAATCTTGCTCCTTGCACTACAGCTGTGGAAGTAGCCATGTGTCCTAGAGCTGCAGGAAATGCCTTGCTGTGGTCGAGAGACCTGCAGAGTGAAGGACGAGGCTAGGGCCACCAAGGTCCTTACCCTTTCTAGGGGAAGGAAGGCTCTGGCCTGCTTTGTCCAGCTCTGCACCTATAAAGGTGAGTACCTGGACAGGTTCCAGAACTGACTTTGGAAGATTGAGAAGAAAGCCCAGAGAGGAAGCAGCTGCTGGGTAACTTGCAGGTGTGATTTGACCTGGTCTGGAGACTGACCCACAATGAGCCAGTCGTCCAGGTAGGGAAAGATGGCAATCTTTTGCCTTCTTAGATGAGCAACTGCTACTGCCAGACATTTTGTGAATACCCTTGGGGCAGAAGTAAGGCCGAAGGGCATTGTTCTGAACTGATAATGGCCTGAGGGCAGTTAGAATCTGAGGTACTTTCGGTGGGAGCTTCTGATAAGAACATGGAAGTAGGCATCCTTGAGGTCCAGGGAAGCTGGCCAGTCCCCTGGTCTTAGGGAGGGTAAAATCATTCCCAGAGTCACCATTTTGAATTTTGGTTTTAAAAGGTGCTTGTTCAGATATCTTAGGTCCAGGATGGGCCGCCACTCTCCTGTCTTTTTGGGGTAAGGAAGTACCTGGAGTACAGACCCTTGCCCTGGTGTAGGGAGAAACCCTTTCTACAGCTCTGAGAGCCAGGAGGTTGAGACTTCTGTTTCAAGGCAAGAGTCTCTAAAGGGTTTGCAGGTGGAAAGGATCTGATTCTCATCTTTGAAATTTTTTGACTGAGAACCAGACCCTGGCTCACTACTTCAGGACCCACTTGTCTGATGTTAAAGATTTCCAGTCCTGGACGGAAGTAGCCAGCCTGCCCCTACAGGTAATGGAGGCCGGCCCTGGGCATCCCATCAGGGTGCCTGTTGTGGGGCTTTAGGCTGAGGGGTGGGAGCAGGCCTGCTTGTACCCCGTCTGCCTCTCCCTCTGAAGAACCCCCTCTGAACATAGGCTGAAGAGGAGGCCTGGGTCTGGTAAAAAGGCCTGTGAAAAGGCCTGCCCCTACCCCTGGGGCTGCCTCTGAGGAGGGCTTGCGGTTCCCTGGCTTGTGCACCCTATAAGTGGTTCTATATTCATCCATTTTCTTCATATACTCTCTGTCTGCTCCCCAAACAGAGAATTTCCCACCACAGGAAAATCCATAGCCTTAGACTGGGTATCCTGTGACAAAGTAGTACACCTGAGCCGAGCCAAGCCAATCTATGAAAAGCCACAGATGTAGCCATGACTCTAGAGGATACATCATTAGAATCCACTGTAGCATGAAATTGCACCTTAGATGCCTCAATACTATCAGCAGCCACCTGCTCCAGCTCCTTGGCAAGCTGGCCAGGGGCATGTTTGGCTAAGGCCATGACAGTATCCCATCTAGATTTTTGGTATCTCGCAACATAAGCCATATAGTTTGCTTGTCTGAGTCCCAAAGACGCTGCCATGTATTGTTTTTTGGCCATGGCATCAATCTTCCTGGAGTCCTTGTCAGGAGGATGTGAAGCCAGGGGAATATTAGCTTTATCACAGGCTGCAGCCTGAACTACCCCAACATGACTGCATTGCTGTGAAAGAAATTCTGTATCAGGACCTGACAAAGTGTACCTCTTGTCCATCTTTTTATCCACAGGAGGCACAGAATTGGGAGCTTTTTAAAATTTTTATTGTTTGTCTATTCCTTTACATAAATCTTTTAGGAAACAATCTCCTGGACTCTGGGATATCCATCATCTCTACAAAGTCAGGCTCCTCTTGCTCATCCAAAATCTCCTCTAAAGGAAGCTGGAGGGTTTCAGCAACTTTTTTATAAAACAGAAAATGAGAAGGGGACTCAGCAAGCCTAGGGGGAGATTCACCTAAAGGCCTGTTTGGGGAGATGTCTGGTTCAGTGGGCACATCCAGACTTTCAAAGTCACATTCACACTGATCATAATCATCCTCCCCCTCCTCTGGTTCATAAAACTCCTCTATATCATTCTTGAACCGGTGGAACCGACCGAACCGACCTTTTGCCAGATAGTGGTGGTTCGGAGGGAACCGGGGAAAGTGACTGGACAATCTGTATTGCCCTGGCTATCTCTGCAGCAGTTGGAGAAGGGATTTTTGACTCCACACCTGCTGACTTTCTAGTACTCTTTGCTGGAACTGGCTCCTCAGAGTCAGCTTTACGTTTGCCCAAGGAAGTCTGGCCCTGGTCAGAGGGCACTCCCTCCAGTTCGGTTGGCACCGAACCGGGCTGGCCATCCGGATCAGCAGACTTTTTGGCGCCTCGTTCCCTGAGCCTACCAACTCTCTTATCTAGGTTAACTGCAGGGAAATTCTTGCAAATCTGGTAGTCTGCATTGAGGTGGTCAAACCCCAGACAAAAAACACATGTGGTGTGTGGGTCAGCCTTGGCAAAGGCTTCCCCACAGACACTACAGTGTTGAAACCCAGTGGGCCCGGTTTTTCAGACATAATGCCAGCCTAACCAAAAACTTGCCCTTTTGTTGGCAGTGCCAGGCAAGGCACCCTTATCGGTTCCCAACCGTGTCACGGGTCGTGGAAAAAACCGTAATGAAATCCGTTTTTTTTAGAACCGGGAACCACACTCTAACAAGCCTTAAAACGCTTCAGAATGAAGTTTAAATACAATCTGATCGGTTCAAACCGAACCGATAAACATTTACAAGTTCCACACAGAAAACCTATCTATTACTTACAATACCATAGACAGAGCTTGAACCGATCGGTTTGCGGTTAAAATAATGAAAATCGCGGTTGAATTTAACAGAGAAAAAACTCTTTAAACCGAGAAAATGAACCGAGCAGCAGGAGGAATCTCCGGAGCGACTGTTCAGTGAGGCGGAGTAAAGAATCTGACGGTTTCGGTTTGAAATTACCCTGACAGAGCTTTCTTAACCAAGCTTGCGCTCTTAGTTCCATGCACTGCATGGAAGTTAACTCTTTCACCTCCGGAGCAGTTCTAATGGTGGGACAAACTGCATCAGTCATAATATAGCAAGACTTCATGTTGTTTGAAATGGCCAGTACACCCTGTCAAATGCCTTTTCGGCATCGAGACTTCAGTATGGCCGCTGATGTTTTACTGAGGTCTAGGTCATGAATGGTATACCAAGCCCTTTTAATGTTATTGGTGGTAGTTCTGGATTGGACAGATCTGATCTGATCTATGCCTATGGGGGATGGGAGGAAGGAATCCAGTCTATGCGTTAGGATCCCCATGAAAATGTTAGTCTACATTAAGGACAGAGATGGGGCAGTAAGAGTTACAGTATTGTGGGTTTTTCCCGAGCTTTAATAGGAATGATATTGAGGCATAGGACCATGATAGGGTGACCGTTTCTCCTTCCAGGAGCAAGTTAAATACTCTGACCAGGTCGGGAATAAGTTGAGGCTGCATAGTTTTATAAAATTCTGCCACATACTTTACCTGTCCAGTCCCAGGGATTTCATTGTCTTGGCTCTTGTCAGGGCTGCTGCCACTTCCCCTGTGGTAATGGGCATTATCAGCTGCTCACTCTGCTCTTGTGTTAATCTGGGAAGTGTAGATGTCCTCAGGTATTCATTAATATCCCCTTGAGGGGATGATTCTGGGGTGTAAAGTTTAGAATAATACGTGCTTAATCCCCTTGTAATGCCTTGGAGTTTTGTGAGGTGGGTCTTTTCAGTGGGGTGTAATAATGTAGTTATTGTTGAGCTTTTCTGCTGTTTATGTCTCTGATATGCCAGTAGGCGGGTGGCTCTGGGGCCTACCTCATAATATCTCTGTCGTTAGTATGTAAGGGACATTCCTGTGTTTCATGTTTTATTAGGTTATCCAGTTCCGTTTTAGTCTTTTGGAGTTGCGGCAGAACAGAGTTGTCCCCCTGTTTGTGTGCCATTTGTGTAAAAAAAAAAAAAAAAAAAAAAAAAACCGTCTTCCAGGTCCCTCTGTCTTTCCTTTCGTATTTGCGCTTGTATTGCCATATATTGTATAATATGTCCATGTAGGACCTTTTTCAATGTGTCCCAGTGGGTTATTGCACTTTATTTCCTCCAGCTTATCTAATATGAAATCTCTGAAGGGCAGTGATTTCAAACGGTAAGGATTTAATCTCCAGAATATGTTGCGTTTTTGGAGTCCCAGGTCCCACTTGGTAATCACTAGGGCATGGTCTGAGTGGATTATGTCCACTATGCAGGATTCCACCAGCCACTGTAGGTGTTCCATCTGTGTAAAGCAATGATCTATCTTGGAATAGGTCTGATGTACAGCAGAGTAGTGTGTGTAATTCCTTGACTTTGGGGTGCGTATGCCTCCATGTGTCTGTCCAGCCCACTTCTCTGACAAATCGTCCAAAACATTTTTGGGCTGGGGTCTGTCTTGGGTTTGAGGAGTCCTGACCAAAATCTGGCATAATATTGAAGTCTCCTGCCAGCATTAATGTCCCCTGTGTCAGCTGCCCTACTTTATCAAGTAGGGACTTCAGTTGTGGAGTATTTAAGCCTGGGGGAAATATGCGTTGGCTAGGGTCACCTTCTTCTTATTGTTAATACTACCTCTGACCACCACCAACCTACCCTCGGGGGTCCACCCATGAATTCTGTACCACAAACTGAGTATACCTAGGTATAAATATTGCCACCTGTCTCTTCCTGCTGCCCCTCTCTGAGGAGGCATACACCTAACTCATGCCGAATCCCTTTAACTTCCCATGTTCTACCTTCAACATATGGGTCTCTTGCAGAAGTTGGTGAGGATAGTCAGGACAGAAGCTGTAGCATTGTGTCAGCCATAACTCAAGGGCAGGCTCTGTACCCTGTAGTATAGTACTATTATCAATTGATTCCACCAATTCTCCACCCCCACACCAAACCCTATTCATCATAAAGGACATACTGACTGTTGTTATAACACATTAAACAACTTCACATATTAGACAGTTCATCAGTAGTAGACTTTATGTTGTAAACTGGTAAATTAAGTCTAAAGAGGCCAGATTGATCAGTCCAACAAGAATGGCTGCTATAAACTTAACATGATGGGGCCCAACATGATCACCCATAAATTTAAATACATTAACTTGTGCTTCCATTGAGTCTGGAACCTCAGTGTTCCTGCCAACAAGCCTGTGCCTTGTTTGGAGGGTAATCCTCAGCAGAGGGCCCTCTCTAGGTAAGCAATGTGCCTATAATTTATAGATTAAAAACCCTGGTCTCTAGCTCCCCTTTGGGATCCTTTCTGAGATGGTGTTTTTTTTTGGTTTTTTTTTTTGTGTGGGGTTTCCTTATTGTTTGAGGTAATGAGGTTACCATCTGCAGCCCTCTCTTGTGATTGGCCTAATTGGTTCACTTTGGGTCCCTCTAGGCTGAGCTCCCTTCCTCCTTTTAACAGGTTGTTAGCATATTTATTCCCCCTTCATCCACTCACCTTCAGGCACATATCATTCCTGCCACGTCCTGCACCAGGAACTAACTATCCCTTTTTATTTTGTCGGTAACGGATCATCTGTGGGGGAGGTTTCTGAAGGTGGGTTTCCATATCAGCCATACCCATTGGCCACTCTCCTTGTAGTGACCTCTGGTCGTCCCAAGTCCTCCAACCATGCATGGGCCTTGCCTGTTCTGCTTGGGCGCAGGAGGAGAGAGGCAGGGTGGGTGTACCCTTGGTGCAGTTTATCTCCGGTTGAGCTATGGCCTAACCTAGGCTGGCATGAGAATCCTTACCTGGATGAGACATAGACTCTTCCCCCTCCACATTCCTTCTTATGCAAAGTGCAGGAGAGCGTTCCTCCGGAGTCAGGCCGTCATCACTTCATGCTGCTCACAAGGGAGGGTCTGTCTGCCATCAGCGTGAGCGTTCTAGAACCAGCAAATCAATCATAACATTAATTCTTGATACATTTTACATCACTTTCCAGATTAACTCAATTGTTACTACCTGGGTGGTTTTGTGCATCTTGCACTCTACCTTCCCCCGCTCTAACAATAATTTCCATAACCCCCCCTTGTCCTCCCCGCCTTCCTCATTTCGGTGATATGCCACCTAAAATATGCTATGCTGTTTTTATAGTCTTATTGAGCCCAATCCCACTTCCTATAACGGCTTGGTCCCCTGTCCTGCCTCTGGCACTTACCGTGTGGATTATCGTGAGGCGCTCCTCCTCCCAATCCACCACCTCCTGCCCTCCTTTCTCCATTGATGACCTACGAGAGAACAGCAGACACAAGGACCAAGTCTGTGGCAAAGCCTTACATTTACTATTGCTCCTCCCCCACCTTTCCCATTCTCTCCCCCAAACACTTAGGTTGTGTTTGTGCTTCCCAGTTATCTCTAAGGTTATTTCCCATTTTACTATTCAGCTCATTTCTGAAGTATATTCCCACCCTTTAGTGTCCCCACTCTCCCATCCTCCTTTCTGACTCCCCCTCAACTCTTACTGCCCCCCCCCGGCATCTGTATGCTGTATTGTTTGCTCGTGGATAGATGTTTAGTAGTCCCCAAGGTCTGTCTCTCTCCCCCCCTCCAAGTAACGAGAGGTGAGGAGACGGAGGGCCCTGTGAAGTGCCACAGTAATGTGTACCCCATCCAGCGCTGCATGCCCTATAAAAATAACTGTCTTCAGCCATCCAGCATCTCCTTACTGCATTAGTTAGTTTCCCCTATCATTTGCATTGTTTCCGACTAACCCCCCACCCCACCCCAGACCACCATTCCTGAAAAGTGTGCTTATCTAATTTGGAAGTCCTCTGTAGACTAGATAACTTTGTCCTTGGGAGATGTTTATTAGTGATTTTCTTGTCTCCAGGTTCCCCTTGCCTTCGCCACCTCCCGACTGCATAAAACAAGTTCCTGCACAGCAACTTGACAATTTGCGGTGGCTATGCATCAGTGTCACCTCGTGTTCTTCACTCGTGGGAAGGAAACCACTATGGGACACAGACAACAAGGCAAAATGCAGAGGATTTCAAACTTGAGCACTGGGGCTTCTTTAGCAGTTATTAGGCCGCTCAAAGCTGGCGGGAGAAACTGGTAGCTGCTGCCTTTTTAAGGTGTCGACGATGTGCTGTAGGGCATCTGATCCTTGGCGACGTCTGGCTTCCCTCTGGCCATCACTCAAGATCCTCTGAGATAATTTCCCTACCAAGGTAGGGTTAGGGTTCGAAGACCTTTCTGGACTCTCTTTGATGCTTCTTCTCTTCAGCTGTTCTGAAGCCTCTGCTGCTGAAGTGAAGGTTAAGGTGCCATCTGGAAAGATGACCATCCTGGCATGGTAGGGCATTCTGAATTTCAGCTTTGCCTACTTTAGAGCTCTCATCAGGGGGGATGTATGCCCGGCACTTAGACATTATCTCTGGGGCATAGTCATTTTCGAAATACACTCTGTGCATCTTGTATATTACTTCTCCCTTTTTCCAGGAAGTATGTAGCAACATCTCTTTTTCTTGGAATTTTAGCATGCGCACCAGTATAGTGCATGGACGGGCTCCCGGGGCTGGTTTTGGGCCCAGAGTTCTATGTGCTCTGTCAGTTTTGAGTGTGGCATTGTCTGGAAGAGTGAACGCTGTTCGGAATAGAGATTGAAGAAAGTTGTTGATGTTAGCACCTTCCATTCCATCCGGGGATGCTCGACAGCTGAATATTATTTCTTCGGTTTCGGCTCTCTGCGTCCTCAGCACGTTCCTGAAGGGAAGCGACTGTTCGAAGTTGTAGGGTGACCCTCTCTGCAAAGCCCACACGGCTGTCCGTTTTCAGTGAGCTGCCCCTCCATAGCTTCGTGTGTCTGCTCCAGCTTGTGTTTCTTCTCTGAAATCTTTAATTTCCTCTAACATTCTGTCCATTTGTCTCTGCAGGACAGTCATGTTGTTGTGGTCGATTTTTGGCGCGGCCTCACCTGGAGGAGTGAGAGGCCCTTGATCCCTCACTACTGGAGTCTCTATCAGAAAATCCTCTTTCATCCATTGGTTCTTCAGGTGGGTTTTATGTTAGACCCCTTCCGTTTGCCATTTACTAGCCTTTCGGTATAATTTGTAGCTGAATTTCCGTATTTTGCTGTAATTATAGGCTTGATGTGGGATTCCTTGGGGAGCTGTTGCAACTAGCGGTTGGCTAGTTGCATGATGTCACCGGAAAGGCAGGGAAGTTAAGGGAACTACATTTAGAGTTTAGCATGCATCAGGCACACTAATCCTCGGACTCTGTTTGTTTCCTAAAGTCAGTCTTTACACTGGAAAGTCAACTTACATTGTACTGTAGTGCTAAACTTAATGGGAGGGAAAGAAAGGCAGGCCTACTAACTGCTGTTGTTTATGGCTTTTCTTTCTTTTTGGTTCCAGGTATGGGACTGTCTTCCTAGTTGCTGCTTAAAATGTCTCATGCCTTGTGGAACCATGTGATCTCCACTTCCTAGCCAAGGGGAGGAAGGGGACAGCACATTCCCCTGTTCCCTTAATTTCCAGCAACCTAGAAATGTATAAGATGCTTACTGTAGGTGAGGTAACATCATTTTTTCATTATACTCAACAGGTTTATGGTATTATCTATTAAAGCAGCAGTGCAATGAAAAATATTTTTCCACAATACTAGTTTATTAGCATAGCCGTCAAATCTACTTTTTCTAGGCACTGCCTGTGCTGCCCACCATGAATATAAATTTTTTCCCCATCCTAACCTTTGCCAGGTCTGAAGTGCTATTTCTAAGCCAAATGTGATGGCCACCTTTTTTTCTTGAGAGAAAAAACTAAAACATTTATACAATACTAAAATTTTGGTGGAACTAGAAAACGTTGCTACCAAATAAAACGTGTAGATGCCTGCAGTCTTTAGGAGGAAAAATGTATGGTCTTTTTCTTTTTTTTTGCCCAATTTCATTGCACTGCTGCTTTATAAAAAGATCATAGGGTTATGCCACTATGGTCACATGAGGAGTTTCACTATCCTGTTTGGGTATGCTCTATGGACTGATACAGCTGAAAAGGTTGCAAATTTGTAAACTATTGACTGACATTCTGGAATAATGTCTTTGCTCTATTGCCAGTAGCGTCTGTTCTTGGACTTTTTTTGTTTTATTTTCCACATTCAGTGTTTTGATGTTAGCCCTCAGATGTGACTGTTGGGGTGAAATAATTGATGGAAACTACTGTGAATGTTATATGGAAGTACTTCTGGACTTGTATCTGATCTCCTTTACAGGGGAGTACGTGAGCAATAATACCGGACAGGGTGGGCGGTATTGAGCTATACTGGATCGCCCAGGGGCATAATGAGGCCAGACGCCGCAGGCAGAGAGGGCCTTATAGCCCCTTGAAGGTCTGGTATAGCCCACTACCGCCCACCCTGGAGGGTATTATTGCACTTAGAAAATGGGCACTGTGTTTAAAAAAAAAAAATATAAAAAATAATTCTTAAAATACTGATTTCAAATAAGTTTTGTAATAAAATAGTTCCTCCGCCTATGCATATGATGTATTTTTAATGTATTTATTTTATGGACTTCGCTTGCTTTGACTTCAGCATCCAGTCAGGCTACTCCAGGTCTGTACAGTGCAAATCGCCTCAGCCCCTTCTCTCTCTCTCTCCCTCCCCTATTGCAATCTTCAACACAAGAGATCCGCTATGCCTGGAGTGTTCAGACATTCAGTACCGCGAGAACCAGCTTGCAGACTAGTTTTCTTTTTACACTTGTGCTTTTTCCTACGTTTTGCTACAACGGGGGCTAATATTACATGCTATCTCTTATTTTTACAAAACACACAAACATTTACTGATGCCCATTATGCTATTGCGCCAGGATTTACGTATTCAAACAGAGTGGCAGATGGGTGTTCAACTACGGTCTGTTGCAGCTTTGGCAATTACGCTCCTCGTATGTTCAGCGCCGTTCAGAAGTCTGAATTTTGTCCTGCATCTGGGTGCTTATTTGGCGCTCCTTGTAAGGTATTTACTTCTCTCTACACTGTGGTGGGTGTTTTTAAATGTGCTTTTTTGTGTGTGGGGAGTACTGCAGGTCGGGAGAGTATTGCTGAGTACACCTCCCTACGAGAGCGCCGTTTTTTTTTTTTTTTTTTTTTTTTTCTGGTTCCATGCCACAGATGGACGTCCATCTGCGGCATGAAATGCTAGGAGAGTACCGATGCTGTCAGCTTCGGGCGTGCTACATCTTATTGCTTTGCAACAGTATTTATTTAATTTACATTGCTTGCTGACTAGTACACCGGAATGGTCTACTTTGTGTTCTAATGCTACAGTCAGCCTGATAACTGCTGTTCAAGAAAGATTTTTTGCGCTGGGTGATAGTGTCCTAACAGCATCTTTTCTCCTGGTCAGTTTGCAGCTGCTGCAAGATGGTGGCGTGGTTTTAAGAACATTTGGGGTGCCCACTGATCAGATGAGTTATGGGGCTCCCCGCATTCGTACTTGTTTTGCTGCAGGCTCTATAGGAAAATAAATTAATCTCTTATTCGACTGCTTAACCAATGAGAGTCACTTATTTTCCTTTCCCATTTTCTAATTGTAAATGACCATGAGAAAGGCATACAATGTACGTTCCAAAAAAAAGAAAATGTTTTAGATGTTTTCTTGGGATTATTAGCAATCATAAAAATCATACAATCTAATGATGGAGCATTCTACCAAAATGTTTATTCCAGCACAGTAGGTTAAGACCCCCTGCTGTAGACCTTTTGCTACTACTGGTGATCCAAATTCTCATCGGCCAATATCCTTTTGTTTTTACTTCCATTTACCCAAAACTTGTTTTTTGTTTTGTGATTTATTTCTTTGTGCTGACATGTTTTATACACATCTCACAAGGATCCCAGTGTTACAGTTCCAGACTATTCTCAGGATTACCTGGGCGGCTGTTTCGTGTCAGGTAAACAATGGATAGTTCGGACTTCATAGGAAGCTATTGGAAGTACTGAGTTCAGTTGCATTGTTTGAACTGTAACCAAAAATTTTTTTTCCTAAGTTTACAATTGATGGGCTACAGAATTTATTAGTTACTACTAGGGGAGCCGGGGATAATTCCAAGGGCCCGGTGCCAAAGAGGGGCCCTGCCATTTGGCATACTACTGTATTACAGCTGCATAGGGGCCCCAGAGTCTGAACTTTTCCCAGGGCCCAGAATTCTCTCACAGGGCCTGATAATAGTAGGACATTGACTTTGTTGGGTATTTCTTGAGATAGATTTTTAGCATTTGATGCCCATGTTGCTTATCTTTCTGTAAAGTTAAAAAGATTACTAGGTTTCTTCTATCATCACAGGACTCAGTTTTCTGTTTTTGTAACAAAAAAGGATGCCATCTTTCTTTCTCAGCTTTACTTGGATCGTATTTATAGGAATGCTTCTGCCACTTTTGTGAACCCTATAGGTCCTATATAGCATAACTAATTACGGTTTATGATTGGCTTGCCTTGGCAAACTCATTATAGTAAATTATACTTCTGTGGGCTGGCTTTCCTTCTCTTGCTAGAAGATTATACCACTGGTATGTTTTTGTGTACAAAATTCTATGTAGTCAAAGTCGAGCACCATCCTATTTGGTTAATTTAAATTCAGAAAAAGGACATTGGATACAATCTACATTCCAGGATCGTTACTGTTTCTCTCTCTGAATTTTGTACTGAAGTTTAATTTTAATCTCTCCCATTTTCTATTCCCCTTCCGTTGCTTTAGATTCAAAGGACTGCTAAGTTGAGGATCATGCTTTCAAATTTTTTTTTTTCTGCATTTTTTGTCTACTTTTTTAAGCATTGTGATGGTTACATAGAAACCTAGAATTTGATGGCAGATAAGGACCGCTTGGCCCACCTAGTCTGCCCATTTCCCTACCTACTGGATAAGCTGCAGATCCTAGTTAACCAACAGCCTACTTCCTCCTACCCCCACTAGAATTGCCTTATGCCTGTCCCATGCATTCTTGAATTCCCCCACTGTTTCTGACTCTACGACCTCCTCAGGAAGGCCATTCAATGCATCTACAACCCTCTCTGTAAAGAAATACTTCCTCACATTACCTCTGAGCCGTTCCCCCCTCTATCTTCAAATTGTGCCCCCTTGTTCTTGCACATATCCTTTCTGAAAGATGCTACCCTCTTGGACTTTGTTGATTCCCTTGAGGTATTTGAAAGTTTCTGTCATGTCCCCCTGTCCCTCCTTTCCACGAAGCTATACATCTTGAGCTCCTTTAGTCTTTCTGCATATGTCTTCTGCTGCAGACCCTGCACCATTTTGGTTGCCCTCCCTTGGACAGCCTCCACCCTGTCTGTCTTTGCGGAGATGGAGTCTCTCAGAACTGTACACGGTACTCCAGATGTGGTCTTACCAACTGTCTGTACAGTGGGCCAACAACTTCCTGTTTTCTACTGGTGATGCCTCTTCCTATGCATCCCAGTATCCCCCCAGCCCTCCTTACTGCCTTCTCACATTGCTGGCCCACCTTTAGGTCGTCTGATATGACTACCCCCAGGTCCCTTTCCATTTTTGTTGTATCTCACCCCCGCATTGTGTACTCTTCCCCTGGGTTTTTGTTTCCCAGGTGCATTACTTTGCACTTCCATCTAATCTGCCATACATTTGACCATTCCTCCTACCTTGCTAAGTCCCTTTTCTTCCTTTCCACCCCACCTTGTGTATCAACCTTGTTGCAGATCTTTGTGTCATCTGCAGAGACATACTTTCCCTTCCAGTTCCTCTGCAATGTCACTTATAAAGACATTAAAAAGGACCTGCCCCAGTACTGAACCCTGCGGTACCCCACTAGTAACCCTCCTTTCTTCACTGTGGACTCCATTTACTATTACCCACTGTGTCCTGTTGTCCAGCCAGTGTTTTACCCAGGCTACCACCCTGGGACCCACTCCCAGGCTGGCTAATTTCTTTATTAATCTTTTGTGCGGGACTGTGTCAAATGCCTTGCTAAAGTCTAGGTAGGCTATGTCCACAGCCCCTCTCTGGTCTACTACTTTGGTCACCCAGTCAACAAAATCAATTAGATTTGTCTGACATGACCTTCCTGCTGTGAATCCATGCTGCCTTGGGTCCTGTGCCCCACTGGCCTCTAGGTACTCAACGATTCTTTCCTTCAGAAGTGATTCCATCATTTTCCTTACCACTGAGGTCAAATTGACAGGTCTGTAGTTTCCTGCCTCTGTTTTGCTCCCACTTCTGTGAAGGGGAATCGCATCCCCCCTCCTCCAGTCCTCTGGTACCATGCCATCCTCCTATGATTTATTAAAAAGGGTGATCAGTGGTGTTACTAGTTCTTCCCTTAATTTTTTTAGAATTCTGGGGTGAATTCCATCAGGCCCCATTGCTTTATTCACCTTCAGTTTTAAGAGTTCTTTCAGAACTGTTTCTTCTGTGAAAGGACTAATATCAACCCCCATCCAGAGTGCTTCTGTTGACTGGATTAGGTATCTCCCCCTGCTTTTCCCTTGTGAATACTGAGCAGAAGTATTAGTTAAGTATTCCTGCTTTTTCACTGTTGCTGTCTGCCCAACCACCTTCCTCTTTATTCAGCCTCAGTATCCCTGCCTCCGTCTTTCTTTGCTCCCTAATGTACCTACAAAAGGTTTTATCCCCCTTCTTAACCGAGTTGGCTATCTTTTCCTCGGTCTGGGCCTTTGCTATTCTGACTGCCTTCCCCACTCCTTCTGTTTTAACTGGTAAAATTCTCTGTCCTGCTCCTTCTGTGCATCCTTTGTACTTCCTGAATGCTATCTCTTTTTCCCCTTACCTTCCCCGCCACTTCTTTTGAGAACCATAGTGTTTTTTTTCTTTCTTTTTGATTTATTTATTTGCTTCACACAAAGGCTTGTTGCCTCTGTGGTGGCGGTTTTGATGTTTCCCCATTGTTGCTCCACCCCACCTTCTTGCCTGTTTGCTAGTGCTCTTCTGAGGCACTCTCCCATTTTGACAAAATCGGCCCTCCTGAAGTCCAGTACCTTCACTTTTGTGTGGCTTGACTCCCAGATGGCTATCCACTTCAAGATCCTCTCTCCGTCCCCATTTGAGAGTACCAGGTCTAAGACTGCTCTCTCCCGAGTGGGTTCCAAAACTAGCTGTCTGAGGCATGCCCCCTGTAGGGCATCAGGAATGGCCCTGCACTTGAATGTGGCTGCAGCAAAGGTGCTGCAGTTAACATCTGGCGCATTCAGGTCCCCCATCAGCAATATCTCCCCTTTCTCTGCCATTCCAAGGATGCCTTCTATCATTTCCTTGTCTGTTTCCCTCCCCGAGATGGGGGTCTGTATACAGTGCTGTCCAGAAACAATCAACTATAATACTGACCCTCCACCCTAGGGTGTGCCTTCCTTCCTTTCTGACTTCTATTTCACAGAGGTTAAGTAACTGGTCTAGTCACACATGACTGCAAATATCTCCCAGCTACAGTTCCTCCCTGGCAAATTAGTTAAAACTAAAAAAAAAAAAGTCAACCCCAAAAACAGAATCAGTACTAGTTACTTACACAGGTCCAAAAAGTAGTATTTCAGTTCAGAGTAGTCTAGAAAATAACCTCCTTGATTCAAGGAAGCTGTGGCTGCTTTCTCACTATCTCTGTCTCAGCAGATGACACATTTTTATGCTGCGTGTGTAGATATATTTTGTTGTGCATGAACGATTACTGTATATTGTTGACCCATGGGCTGCTGACTGAAGTAGAACTTATTGGGATTCTCGACAGAAATATCAGTTTGTGGCTCAGCAGGGGGATATTGGTTGCCGTTGTAAAAGAGGGTTTTCCTTTAGCCAGGGATGTTAAAATCAAAACTTTTTGTACTTGCCCAGCCATGACTGTAGCTGAATTTTCACTTGCCCGTCTATTCATTACAGTGAAATTAGCTCACTTTTCTGTACTTGCCCATTCAAGGAAATACTTGCCCTAGACAGGGGGCAATGGGATTTGTACACCCCTGCCTTTAGCTTGCCTACCAATAATAATATATGCAGTGTCAGTGGCTCAGTAGGTAGCACACTCGCCTCTGAGGCCGGGAGATCAGAGGGCTGTGGGTTCAGTTCCCACATCTGGCACTTGGGTTAATATCCCATTACTGACACTGTAGTGCAGCATGAGAGGGGTGCTGCACTTCTGAGGTGTCGTCTTTCGGATGAGACGTTAAACCAAGGTCTCATCTGCCTGGATTGGTGGTAGTTCAGGTGGATGTTAAAGATCCCATGGCACTTATCGAAAAGTAGGGGAATTCCTGTCCTGGCCAATTTCCCTCATTCATTAAAAAAATGCCACCAACAGCTTAAATCTTGTTCAAGGTCAGTTGGCATTCATCTGTATCTTCCTCCCCCGGGTCGTGCCTGAAAATAGGCAGGATTTGTCTAGTGCACTTACCCGGTCAAAAAAACTAAATAAATCTAAAAAAATATATATATATATAAAATTGACAGTTCCTGTATCATGATCATTATAAATCATTTGTGCTTTCTGCCAGTCAGCGCAGAGCCACTTTACCTGTCATCCTGCCTTAGGAGTGGAATGTTTTTACTTTATAGCCAGGGGGAAGGCAGCTTTATTTAACTTGTCAAATAAAAATATTTATAATCACACAGTAAGTTAAAAGGGCCTTTGTGATGTATCTTTTATGGTTTAAGAGACTCCTCTCGCAAGGTTTGGGCAGCCAGAATGGCTTGGCTTTGCTTTGCAGTCCTCTTCCTTAACCCTCGCACTTGGAGTCTTTGGGTGTGTGTGGTGGTGTTTTGTTTTTTTTTTTTTTTTTTAAACACTGTTTCCCCTCCTGTCGCCATGCATTGGGGCCCCATCGGCCAACATTGCCCTGATCTCGTCCTGCTGTGCTCCTCTCTAACCAGAGACCTGTTCCTCGTCCCACCCGTGACTCGCCTGTGAGGTGACCCCGGTCATGACGCCCCTGGGGTGGGGCCGCCATCTGCTCCTCGGTGATCATTCCTCACATGTAGTACCAGGCGGAGGTGAAGGGGGGGCGGAGATGCTCTGGTCCGGAGAGTAGGACCCAGTGGAAGATGTGGTGGGCTAGAGTAACGTCTTCCTCCCAATGCTCGGGGGTTTCCTGTTTTTTCCGTTCTCCCCCCCCCCCCAAGAGGCACAAATGTGCAGTGACTTCCAGCGTGGATACGAGTGTGCTCCTGTGGACGTCAGCCGTCTCCTTCCTTCCCCCTCCGCAATTCTGTATGTGGCCCTGGCTGTTGCATAGCACAGCTCCAGTCAGCCATCTACACCATGGGGCAGGCACTTGGAGTCTTTTATACAATACCATAAGAGAAATATCCTGTGGAGGCCCTAATTTAAAAAAATGCCCTTTTGTTTTTATTTTTGGTTTATAATCCATTAACTAGACTTGGACCCATAAGCAAATTCTTACTAAAAAAGCTAATGTAGCTTGACTTAAATGGTTACTTTATTGCACCAACTGTTAGTAGTGTCACACGAGACAAAATCTTGGGGTAGAAGATGAAAAATACTCTTTCTTGCCACCTTGCCCCCAGAATGTATTTCCCCAGTGCATTTTTTTCCATCATTTTATTTGTGCTCCCTGACACCACCGGTCACCTGGCCCACCCTGCCCTGTCGCCCACATTCCCCAGGTTGTACTTGGCTCTGGAGATACCCCACAGATTGCCCCCATAGTGGAGCCAAGGAAGGAGGGCTGTCCTTCCCACCCCAAATGATCCAGTCCAGACTTGGAGCCAGGACCTTGTCAGTCATGCAGGGCCTGCAGGCCATCTGGCATCGTGCCAGTGGGGATTTTTTCCCCTCAGTTTGCCCTGCCCACCTTCCCAGGGTCCAGCTGTGTCTGGCATTGTCTCGCACTGCTAGTGTACCCCTAAGGGAGAGACATGCTCCCTGGCACACCACAGGGGTCCCTAGAGCAGCAGCAGAACCAGGCACCCTCCTTCCATGGTCCTCGGCCCTCGGGACCACCCAGCCGGCTCGCTTCTGTACCTGGATCACCAGCATAGGAGTGCGCAGTGCTACCTACTGGGCCAGCAGTGGCCCTTTGTTTTTGTTTTCCAGTGGGGGGAGGATGCATTTCAGCCCCTCCCCCCACGTGCACCTGGGAGTGTTAGTCTAATGCTCAGAATTTTCATTTAAAAACATTGTTTCATTTCGGTTCCTTTTGCCACCCAGTCCAAACTGAAACCCCAGAGGCATGCGTGTTCTAAAATGGAGGTGGTGGGTTGTAGCCCCACCTCTTTAGGGCTCTATAACTTCAATGTTTATGGTGCTGCTTGTGATTTAAGATAAAGCAAAAAGGGAATAAAAATCATTTTAACCATCAACTGTAATATATTTAACGAAATATGTATTGGGTCAAAGGTCACTTGATTTTCAAGTTGTCAACATAGAATTATCTTCCAATTGATGTGAAGCAATGTTTTGTGTAGATGAAGAAAAAAATGTTTATAGTATTTATCTAATTTGATGGGTTCGGGTTGTCGGTGTTTAATTTTGTATCTTAAATGTTCTGTATTTTACCTGCTTTGTATGTGTTTTTACGTATTTCCTAGCATTGTTGCTCAGAGTTGCCAATAGAAAACTGGCTGTTTAGATCACTGGGGCTAATCCAGTAGTCAGTCAAGTTAAATTAACCCTATATGCACATTACTTTCTTTTTTTTTATGTGTGTTTTTTTCAGTTTCAGTTTGTTTATTGTTCGATATATATTATTATTACATACACAAGATTAAAAAGTAAAATGTCAGTACACATATAGAAAAATACTTTGTACATTAATATTTAAAGACAGAACAGATTAATAAATACACACATTCATACTTTCAGATTTAAATTACTTATCACAATGGCTTTAAGTACTTTTCAGACTTTTAATGAGTAGGGGGGTCATTATCATAAGTGCATCAAATCTTAACCCTAACATTCTCCAGTTAATCTGTCTGAATAAAAGAAATGGAATCAATATATAACGCACTGTTTCAAAAAGTACACCCCAATTCTAAGTTCATATATAAATACCTTGGACATGAAAGACGCACAAAACTTAGACCCTAACAAACTCCTAAATCCTTGACCGGAATAAGGAGGGTAAACGGAGTAAACTGGTTTGGGTCTGGTTACCTACACCCCCCGGTTAAGTCGTAATCTCATATTTCATAAACGAGAAAAGGGATCCTACTGAGGGATCAATTGGGTAGGGCTCCTTGGTTACAGTGTTTGTTAGACGTATTTCAATCTTATCTTTTTGGCAGTAATAAAAAAAATCTGCTGTTAGTAAGAATTTGTGGATTTTCAGAATTTAATAGAAGATCAAGAAAGTAACGGGAAGGTATAATATATGAGGAGAAATATTTAGCTAAATATTTCTTCCTTATTTTTTCGTCGTACCATTGGCATCTTATGAATATATGATGTAAATCTTCAAGTTCACTTAAATAACATAAACGATTAGAAGAAGTAGAAGTTTGTCCAGACTACCTAGCAGTTAAGATACTGCTAGGAAATAACTCATATCCACACATATATTTTTCCTGTGTATGAATTTTAGTGCTCATGAAAGGTGCTGGATTGACAGCACTGGAATCTGTAGTCTTCTGCTTATCCACATGACAGGTACGACACGGGTGATCACATTGCAAGCGTCTCCACATTGCCCCGCCAATGTGCCTCAACCCTACCAGGGAGGGATCACCATGTTGGTGAGAGGGTGGTTCAAACTCCATGCCCATTCAGTCCTTGGCTTCCTATATGAGACTGTTAACAAGGGTGCCAATTAGTGACATTTGTATTGGTGGTTTTTGTGTCACTGAGAAGCCCTCAGGTGATAATAGGTTTCGGCCACTGCCGACCTGTGCTGGATTTGAACCAGTGACCTAGAGGTGAAAGGCTCCTTAATCCGCTAACAATCCACTGAGCCATTCCCGACGCATCAGTTTATTTGAATTCCTGAAGTAATTTTTCCTGATATAAGGCAATGCCTGTTAAGTTCACAAAATTGATTAGCACTCCCCTGATGCCATTGGGGGCCCTAGTGATCCAAGAGCACAGTGCAGACTTTCTCACTGGGGCCACGTAAGGTCCCCCATGAAACATCCTTATCCCCAAAGTCGCTTCTTTTTGTGTCTCCCTGTTCAGTTGTAGGCATCTGTAGCTGTTTTTTTTTGCATGCTCCCTGAATCGAGGAATGTCAATCCTGAAGGAGGGAAAAGAGATCCAGGTACAGTACTTGAAAGATAATTCTTAAGAAAACTGTGTAGAGACACAGAATAATGGGTAAAATTGATGTCAGTTGGATTGATGAAACTTATTCAGCAGCCACTCTACTTTTGGGGTCCTGTGTGACTGCATGGTTCTCATGAGGCCAGCTCCGATGTTGTATTTGATTTTACTGCTGTTTCAGCATGACAGTCCATTTACGATTTTTATCCAGTTGATGTGCCTTGACTTGTTGGCATGGAATATAATTCTGAAATTGATGTACATAGTAAGAGAGAACTTGGGAGTCAAATTGCATTTAAAACTGTGATTTATAAAATCTTTACAGTACATACAGAAGAAATGTAAGGGAGACCACAAACGCGTGTGCAAAAACATAATCAAATTCAATTCAGGTTTCTAGCAAATGTGATCATGCTGTTTCTCAATTCACAGTTAACATTAAGAAAATGGCTCCATTGCTTCACCTTTAACACGCACCTTTACAGAGATGCAGTCAGGCCCCCAAATCATGGCAGATAGTGACTATTTCAGCCACCTGAAACCTGACAAAGACCCCTCTGCTCCTGCCTCGTATTACCCTATGCCCATACTCGGTACAGACTATAAGCTGTATACAGCGATGTGGGCAGTGAGACTTGATACCCTCTTCTCCACCATCTTCCATAGGGACTAGTCTGGTTTTATACGACTGGTACACAACCATTAATATTCATAGAATCCTGTTCTTAATGGATTATGTGAAACACCGCTCCATACCAACAGCCCTTCTCTGCTTGGATGCTGATGCTGAGAAGGCCTTTGGTAAGGTCTCTTGGGATTTCCTATGTGGTACCCTTAGGGCCTTTGGCTTCCCAGACCCATTCATTGAATGCCTTAGTCGTATGTTTGCTACCTCCCAAATATGTTTGCATATCAATGGTTCCTGTACCACCCTTATTGATTTATGTGGAGGTATGTGCCAGGGGTGGGAAACATTACTTCAAACAGACTAATTACAAAAATCCACTGCAGCTGTATGTGTGTGTAAGGGGGGGGGGTTGTCTGCATTCACTGTTGGATGTCCTTTGCCACCGCATGTATCCCTTGTCTAGGAATTTTAGTACAATGGTAGGGCTACAGGCTATCAATCAATAGAGTAGGGGCATGTGTTCGATCCCAAGAGCTGAATTTTTTTTCTTTCTCACTACAGTTTATGTAGTATGATAGAAAACGGTTGGTGTCATTGCTGATGTTAGTAAGAGACTTTCAGCAAGGTTTGACATTCTGTAAAGCTGATAAGTTGAAAAGTTCAGTTCAGGCGTTGAAGTTTAAATGAAACTTGGGAAACATTACTTGAAATAGACTGTTCATTACGAAAGCTCACTGCACCTGTGTGTGGTAGCAGGGGTCTGCACTCTCTGCTGGATGTTTGCCACAGCATGCATTTCTTGTCTAGGAAGTTTGGTAGAGTGGTGGAGTTACAGGCTGTCATGTAATAGTAGGGGCCTGGGTTTGATTCCCAGAGTTATATTTTTCCTTCTCACTAAAATTTATTTAGTATGGGAGAAACAGTTGCATAGAAACATAGAAGTTGACGGCAGAAGGAGACCGCTAGGCCCATCTAGTCTGCCCATTTGTTTTAGACCCATTGTGACACTCTAGTTGCCTTTTGTAGTCAGGTCTCCCTTGTGTCTATCCCATGCATTCTTGAACCCCCCCCCCCCACAGTCTCTTGGGACAGGCTGTTCCAGGCATCCACCACTCTTTCTGTGAAGAAAAACTTCTGGTGTTGGTAGAGAACCTCCCTTTTTGCAGCCCGAGGTCATGTCCCCTGGTCCTGGAGCCCTTCTTGAAGTGAAAAAGTTCCTGTGCCTGTGCGTGTACCTTGTTAATGCCTTTTATGTACTTGAATGTTTCAATCCTGTCCCCTCTCTCTCTTCTCTGCTCCAGGGAGTACATATTCAGTTCCCAAAGTCTTTCCTCGTAGGACATGTACTGCAGACCCTGAATCATTTTTGTCATCTTTCTCTGTACTGTTTCCACCAGGTCACTGTCCTTCCTGAGGTGAGGCCTCCAGAATTGGACTCCGTATTCTGGTGAGGATTAAACAGCAGTCTATACAGTGGTAGTACCACACACCTCCTCCTGCTCGTGATTCCCCTCCAAATGCAGACCAGCATTCTGTTGGCCTTTAATGTTGCCTTCTCACACTGCTTACTAACCTTCAAGTTGTCTGAGATTTTGATTCCTAGATCTCGTTCCTGGTTTGAGGCTGCCAGTCTTTCATCTCCTAGGTAATGCTCCTTTCTTGGATTTTTCTTTCCTGTGTGCATGACCTTGCACTTTTTGGCATTAAATTTCAGCTGCCACACTCCAGATCATTCTTCTAGCTTCTTGAGGTCAGCTTCCATCTTGCTCACTCATAGTTAGATGTCATTGTCATTGCTGATTAAGTATAGACTTTCACCAAAGGTTTGACATTCTATAGTGCTGATAACTTGAAAAGTTCCATCTCAGCCACTGAGGTTTAAATGCAACTTGGGAAACATTACATTAAATGTCCTTTGCCACAGTGTAATGCCACTTTTCCACTAATACTATTAGTCTGTCGATCGCTTTGATTTACTAAAATCCCACCGATAAAGGGTATAAAAATCTTTGGAAATATCAGCCCCATAGAACTGAATGGGGCGAGCTCACTCAGCCTTCGTTTTGTGACATCACAAAACAGGGCTGCTTGGGCCGACGTGGGGGTGTGTTTTGTGGAGCAGGAAGCCGGGCTTTTTTTGGCCGACCTGCAGTATTTTAATTTTATGAGGGACATAACTTAAACTCCTTTTCTAGCTATTCAGCTACACTTCCTAGGGAGATCTCCAAGTGGGTAAGTTATCAAACGGGTTGGGGCAGGCAGCTACTAGGAAGCTGCTCTGTAAAAAAAAAAATAAAATGGGAGGACGAAATAGCTCAGAAAATAACAGAAAACAGTTGGATAAAAATAGATTTTACAAAACAAGGAATAATGTCAACCAGACTACAACAAATCTATTATAACATAATGCATAGAACATGTTACACACCTCATAGACTCAACTTGATGGATCAAAAGTGGTCAAATAGATGCCCCAGATGTCCAGAAAGAGGAACTTTAGAACACATGATGGTAAATTGTCCAGTATTAAAATTGTTTTGGCACCAGGTCCTCACCACTATGTCAATATCAATAGGAAAACCACCGAATCATAGAGTGGAATGGATTATGATATGTCATAGTAGAAGCATACAAACATACGAAGAAGCCAGTCATAGTAGAAGCATATGAAGAAGCCAGCAGAAGAAGGCCATTTGATCTATCAAGTCTGCTCATATTGCAGGGTCCACAGCTTGAGCTAATGTCCCTGCCCTCTCTCTCCACTCCTCTCATCCTCCCTACCCATAATCCTTACCTTCCCCCATGCCTATCCCAGCCTCTCTTAAAGCTGCCCACTGTCTTCAACGAGATGACCTCGTCCGGCGGCACATTCCAAGTGTCCACCCTCTCTGTGAAGAAATGCTTCCGGACCTCCCTCCTCCTCCCTCCTAGACCTCCCAACCTCTAGCTTAAGACAGTGCCCCCTCATGTTATGGCTGCCACTCGGCTTAAAGAGATTCTCCTTATCAACCTTATTTATCCCTTTCAAGTACTTGAAAGTCCCGATCATGTTTCTCTCTCCTGTCTTCCAGGGAGTACATGTTCAGTGACCTCTCCTCGTATGCCGTACCCTGCTGACCCACTGTTATCTTTGTAGCCTTCCTATGGACCGTCTCTAGCAGATTAATGTCCTTTTTGGGGTGTGGGCACCAGTACTGAACTCAATACTCTAGATGTAGCCTTACCACTGACCTATACAAGGGCGGTATAACCTCCTCTCTCCTACTGCTGATTCCCCTAGATAGAGTATGTATCACAGCATCTTGTTTGCCTTTGCGCTGCTTTCTTGCACTGCGTGGAGTGCTTCATGTCACTCGTGATCATCACTCCTAGGTCCTTCTCCTCCTCTGATACAGATAGATAAGTCTTTGTTTATGTATGAGAAGCTTATCAGACTAGGATGCATCAATGCCTTTAAATGCATTCTGCTTAAATGGAAAGGTCAGACTCCACCGATATACATTACATGGTTAAACTTTGACATGAATTCACAGATTTGAAAAAGTGCACTATAGCTTAAGAAATTAAAATTATGAAAAAATTTGATCTACTTTTAATCAAGTAGTGAAATCCAGATACTGTACTAAGATTCATTACTTAGGTTATGGACTGATAGTCATGATTTAAAGATCAACATTAAGTTGGATAATAAAAATATTAAAAAGTTAAAAAAAAAAAAAAAAAAAATCCTCCCCCATAAAAGGTAACACAGAACGGATAATCTATAGGAATAAGTATGCAAGCAAGAAAAGTAGATAATGTAAACAAATATAAATTAATTTAGTGTTTCTACTTAAGTATTTCCTTGTTTTGAAAGTATGTATGTGGACATGCACAAGTGATGATACTGTAATTGTACAAATTCTAGGGACGTGGATATGTTGTTCATCCACACTTATTGGCAGGTTCCTTGCCGTTTTAAATCTTGCCGGAAGGTCTTCAAGCTGGCTCCTCCCACCTACCCGGGTGGTAAAACTCCCGGCTCCGCCCCATGACGCCAGATCTTCCTTACCGCTTGGAAGCTCAGGTTCCCTCCTTAACGCTCTGCGTTTAAGACTGGTTCCTAATTCTTGAAGTTAAATCAAAGTTTTTGCTAAAAGACTTCGGGTCTTCCTCAGGCTGCGATGGACAAATCGACCCTGTTTCGGAGGTGCCCTTGCTGGCAGAAGATGTCCAGGACGGATCCGCACCACGTGCGTCTACTGCCTGGGCCTTGAGCTACGACCCGCAGGCCTCGACATTGCTCTTCCTTTTCGGCCTCCGTCCTTGAAGTCGTGCTGCCGCGATTACAACTGGGCGCCCGAGAGAAGAATTCCACGGTGAAATCTAAAGAGGCCCAGTTGGCGGTGTCCGGCCGGCGGGCTCGGCCGGATCAGCTCGAGCAGATGATCGCCCTCGAAGAGGCGGCGGCGCGGGCCGCTTCTACCTCGGCTGCGGCATTTGTCCCGCTCTCTCTCGGTGCCTCGTACTCTGCTTCTTTTAAGGAGCTTTGTCTAACCCTCTCGACGAAAGGTGAGGGTCCAACTTCTTCGGGACCTTTTTCCAGGTCCAAAAAGAGCAAAAGTAAGTCTCTCCGTCGAATGCTCTTGGGAGCGGGAAAGATCCCTCTCCCTTGTCGACAGTGCGACTTGATTGACCCCTCAGCTTCGATACTGGCTCGCGGTGTCCCGTCAGGCCAGTTGACGAGATTCGGCGGCAGCGGTCGAGATTTTCTCGACCCGTTAGGCGAGTTGTCGGTTGGAGAAGCTGAAATCCCCTCCCGGTTCCCCGGTGGGAGTTGAGGATCCCGTCGGCTCGTCTGTGCCTCCGGTTCCGGAGCCTTCGGTGGGATCGTCCGAGCCGAGGGGAGTGCCGATTTCTAACACTTCTCCTCGCCTTCCTCGGCCTAGTCGAGACACTCGGTTCTGTCTCGGACATCCTCGTGGTCCAACAGATCCCGCCGCCATAGGCGGTCTCGGTCTCAGCAGCGCGGCAAGCGGCGCTGCCGCTCTTCCTCGGACGAGGGGAGGCTTCGGCGCAAGTTGCGTCAGAAGTACGAGGAACTCACGTGGCAACAACTCCTTTTGACGGGAATAAGCCGACCCAGTCGTCTTCCCCGGCCATTAAGTGGCTGTCACCGGCGCGGCGAAACAACCCCTCGTTGTAGCCGAGGAGCCTGTTCCCAGGCCGGTTGTTCAGCCAATTCCAGCTGCCCCACTGATTCTGGTGGAACCTCCGCCTCCACAGCCATTAGTTGGGGCTCCGACCAAAAATTCTCGGTCGGCCTTGGGTTTGCCCCATAGGCTGTCTGTCACCCTCACTCCCGATAAACCTCGGCAGGTGGAGGGTGGCTCAGGCCCGAGGCAACTCTTTGAGGACTTTTCTGAGTCCGATGATGGTTCCTCCTCTTCTCCAAGCGCATGGACTTGGAGTCCTCGGGAGGGCAGTCAGTGGACGATAGCCCTTCGTCCTTCTTAGGGTTGCTTCGACTCATCTCGGAGTCCACCGGGATGAAGCTCGAACCCATTTCTAAATGGGCCAGGTATCCCCTCACAGAGATTCTGGACCGAGGGGATTCTCCTACGGAGGCCTTTCCGGTGGCCGAAGCCATAGTGGGTCCGGCCTTGGAACTTTGGCAGCGTCCTGCTTCCTGCCCTGCGCCTTCGGCCAGGATGGCCAGGAAGTATGCAGTCCCTACGGTTCCCTGTCCGGTTTTTCGGAACACCCCTCGGCCGAGGGGTTGGTTACCAACAGCGTTTTCCGGCATGCCAGGAACGCCAGGGATGTGGACAAACCTCCTGACAAGGAATCCAAGAAACTGGATTATGCCGGTCGAAAAGTCTATGCTGCATCCTCTCTCGGCCTTCGTCAGGCCAGTTCGGCCGTCCTCATGGCACATTTTTCTCACGCCCTGTTGGGCTCCCTGGATGAGGTTGTCCCTCATCTTTCCGCGGATCTGCAGACTACGGTCAGGCAGGTGCGGGACCAGGGCAGTGGCCAAACAGCAGCTCCAGACTGTGTTAGACATCGGGGACTCATGTGCCAGGTCTGTGGTGGCCGCAGTGGCCATGCGTCATCGGGCTTGGCTGAGGATATCCACCTTTACCTCGGATACCCAGCACAAGCTGGCGGATGTTCCCTTTTTGGGGACTGACCTCTTCGGCCCTGGGGTGGAAGATCACCTGCAGAGGATCGAGAAGTCCAGTGCTACCTTGGACTCGATCTCTTCCGCTCAGAAGGACAAAGGCCGCAAGCCACAGCCTAAGCCCTTTCGTCCTTCTGCGCCTGCGGCGCGCCCGGCCCAGCAACGTCAGGGCCAGCAGGCTCGAGCTTGGCATCCCAAACCCAAGCAGTCGGCTTCCTCCAACAGGAAGCAGGGAGGTAAAGGCCCAGGAGGTCCCTCGGCCGGTCCCTCCTCCAAGCCTGCCCAGTGACGGGCTGAGGGGTGTCGCCCCCATCCCTGTCACCTCACCCCTGGTTCCCCCCGTGGGGGGAAGGCTCAGACACTTCCTTTCCGCCTGGTCCGCTGTTAGCACGGACAGGTGGGTACTGGAGGTGGTGGAAAAGGCCTACCTCTAGACCAGCAGGCCACTCTTCAGAGCTGGGCTGCACCGGGGCCTCGTCCGCAGAGGCCTCACTGGCGGCTCATTGAGCCAACACGCCTCTCCTCCAAAAGGAGGTGATCATGGAGGTAGAGGACCCCCTTTAGACCTGGGTTAGTCTCCAGGTATTTCCTGGTTCCAAGCAGACGGGGGTTGGCGCCCATTCTCGACCTACACCTGAACAAGTTCCTAAGGTCTCAGACCTTCAGAATGGTCACTCTGGCGCAGATAATACCATCTCTGGAACACGGCGTGTGGTTCTGCTCTCTGGACCTACAGGTGCGTTCTTTCACGTCCCTATCCGTCCGTCATATCGGAGATTCCTCCGCTGGCGGAGGATCCTCTCGAGTTCCAAGCCATGCCTTCTGCTTATCTCCAGCTCCCAGGGTCTTCACCAAATGCATGGCAGTGGTGACAGCATTCCTGCAGGCCGAGGTCCGGGTGTACCCTACCTGGGCGATTGGCTGATAGCAGCCCCCCAGGCGGAGGTGGGCGGTCAGAGATCTGGCCCTCCAGGTTTGCTCTCAAGTCGGCCTTCTCATCACGAGGCCAAGTCGAACTCGAGCTTGAAGCAGGTGATCCTGTTCATCGGGACAGAGCTCGACTCTCTTCGAGCCAGAGCACGGCTCCCGGCAGACAGGGACGAGGTTCTTACCTCCTTTGCCCAATCATTTCTGGTTGGGCAATCGCACCCTGCCCGGGACTTCCTCGCCTCCTGGGTTTCATGGCGGCCTGTACCAGCGTGAGTCCTGCTGGGCACGCTTGGCACATGCACCCCTTCAGTGGGGACTGGCCAGCCAGTGGTCACAACGCTGGGATCCATTGACCAGCTAGTGATAGTGACCCAGGAGATGTGGCAGCTCTCCAGTGGTGGACCGTTCCATTCCATCTGCAGGAGGGCATCCCGTTTGTCCGCCAGGCAGCGGTCTCTCTATCGACTGATGCCTCTCTGATGGGTTGGGGTGCCCATCTGGGGAACACGAGTGCATGGCCTCTGGTCCCTCGGGAGTCCTGATGCCACATCAACCTGCTGGAGCTCCAGCGGTCCGCCTAGCTCTCACCGCCTTTGCTCCGTTTCTCCGGGGTCAAGTGGTCCAGTCCAGACGGACAATACCACGACCATGTACTACCTGAACCGCCAGGGGCGGGCGCGCTCCATGCTTCTATGCAAGGAAGCTCTCGCATTTGGTCACTCGTCGCAGCCTGGAGGTGGATCTCCTAGCCATTCATGTGGCAGGAGCCTCCAACACCCTGGCCGATGCCCTGAGCCAGATAGGGGCTGCATCTCACGAGTAGTCTCTCCTGCTGGAGGTAGTACAAGATCTGTTCTCCCACTGGGGCACACCTCAGGTGGACCTGTTTGCCTCCAGGGAGAATCCGAAGCTGAGGCTGTTTCATGCCGGCCCCCCTCAGCAGGGCTCGCTGCAGGGGGATGCCTTCTCGAGGCCTCTTTTACGCCTTTCCCCCATTTCCCTTGATTCACAAGGTGCTTCTCAAGACAAGGAGGGACAAGGCGCAGGTGATTCTGATAGCCCCAGACTGGCCCCGCCAGTTCTGGTACCCAGATCTCCTCAGCCTCAGCTCCAGGCTCCCGAGGCAGCTTCCAGCTCGCCCGGACCTGCTTTCAGTCAGTCAGGGGAAGGTGTTCCATCCGGACCTTCAGTCCCTGCACCTGACGGCCTGGTTCCTGAGCGGCTAGAGTTCCAGGCCTTGGGTCTTTCCGACGAGGTCCTCAGTGCTGTTGAAGCGTCCCGTAAAGAGTCGACCAGGAAATGCTATGCCTTCAAATGGAAGAGATTTTCCATCTGGTGTCAGGGCAAGGGCTTGGACCCTTCCTCCTGTTCTTTGGCAAGCATTTTGGACTATTTATGGTCCCTTTCTAGTCAAGGGCTTAGGTCGACGACCCTAAGGGTGCACCTGGCAGCCATCTCTGCTTACCGGGCACGGGCCGGGAGCAGTCGGTGGCGCAGGAGAAGGTGGTCTGGTGCTTTTTCAAAGGCCTTGATCACATTTCGCCTCCAGTGCGAGAACCTCCACCTCCGTGGGATTTACTGCCTGTACTGGCTAAGCTCATGGGCAAGCCATTTGAACCAATGCACAGGTGTGATCTCTCTCACCTGTCGTGGAAGACCGCCTTCTTGGTGGCTATCACGTCAGCCAGAAGGATGGGAGAACTCCAGGCGCTTTGCATCGAGTCTCCTTACCTGGTCTTCCACAGGGACAAGGTTGTCCTGCGCCCCCACCCGAAATTCCTTCCGAAGGTGGTGTCGGAGTTTCACCTTAACCAGGTGTTGACTCTGCCGGTGTTCTACCCCAATCACACCTCGGAGGCCGAATATAGGCTCCATACTTTGGACCCTAGAAGGGCGCTCGCTTATTATAAGGAGCGCATGGCTGAAATTCGGGGAGCGGTTCGCCAGCTGTTTGTCACCTACGCTGAAGCCGCACCTGGCAGACCTGCAGCCAAGCGGATGATAAGCAGGTGGGTCGCCTCCTGCATAGATCTCTGCTATAAGTTGGCGGGCATGGAGCCTCCCAGAGGGATAAGAGCTCATTCTACCCGTCATACTGCTGCATCGGTGGCTGCTTCCAGGGACGTCCCTATCCAGGAAATCTGCAGGGCTGCTACCTGGAAGTCGGCACACACCTTCATTACCCATTACCACATCGACCTTGAGTCACGCCGGGATGCTGGTTTTGGGGCCTCGGTTCTCCAGTCTTTATTCCCTAAGTAGGGGGTGTGCACCTTGCCTCCCTCCTCCCGGAGAACTGCTAGGAGTCTGCCAATAAGTGTGGATGAACAACATATCCATGTCCCTGGAAATACAGGTTACTCACCTGTAACAGGAGTTCTAGGAATGGTATATGTTGTTCATCCACGACCCACCCGACCTCCCCGGCTTTGACGCACAACCTGAGCTTCCAGCGGGCCAGATCTGGCGTCATGGGGTGGAGCCGAGAGTTTTACCACCCGGGTGAGTGGGAGGAGCCAGCTTGAAGACCTTCCGGCAAGATTTAAAGCGGCAAGGAACCTGCCAATAAGTGTGGATGAACAACATATACCATTCCTAGAACTCCTGTTACAGGTGAGTAACCTGTATTTCTGTCATACGTGTGATAAAATGTTTGTAAATATCAACTAATTTACAAAATAAAGTGTTTATTAAAAAAAAAAAAAAAAAGGCAGCCTCCTGTTTAAAGTTAGGCAACAGCTTTCTTCAAACTCCAGCCAGCAAGAAAGATTTTATCCTGTCAGAGTGCTTTGGAGACAGTAAGCATGAATGGTTTCCACACTGGTCTGCAGTAACCTGGTTTGAGAATTCAGTACTAGGTATCGGATTGTAAAGATTAATTGTTCTTTCTGCGACATTGCATCTACTCAGATTGGTGTTCCTTAAGAGCTGGTTTTGGGCCAGTTGCTCTTCTCCCTGTTGAAGAATAATCGTCCCCAGGTGTCTGCCTCCTGCTCCTCTACTATATACGGATGAGATTGTTACTTTAAAAGTTATATGTCTGGATTCGATACTCAATAGGAATCAGCTCGGTCCAGTAAATTACAGCAAAATATCTTTTATTAATCACAGTTCCACTAACAGAATATAACAATATAGCACGTGCACACACACACACACACACACACACACACACACACACACACACACACACACTAAATTACAGCGGACTATCAGAAAAGACATGCATACAGTGTTATTTACCTGAGTTCAAGGAGAACAGAGATGTGATGTCTTATTAGCTTCTAGAATTCTGTTTCAACAGAGGCTACTTGACTGTACATCCTATAGACACTTGATTACAATTTGGCATGAGTTAGCATGATACAAGAGGGAAGTTCATGGCAAATATCCTTATCACTACAGCTGCACTTTGTCCTTGCAGCTTAGCAGTTAACCCTCAAACATTCCTTTCTAAATTATTTATAATTGCCTTCTCTGCCAGCCTAGTGGCACCGAGGGCTAAGGCGCTGGACGCCTTACCCCACACCATGCCGACTACCCGAGTTTAGGAATGAGCACGGGCCGCCTGAAGTCGGCGGGGGGAGGCTGGAGTTGGATGGAGCTGCCAGAAGGCAGCTCTTCTTTCCAGAGAGGGAAGGTGGCATTCCTCGGCTCTTGTCTGCCTCACGGTGGAGGCCAGGGTGCAGTACAGGCTAGGGGGTGCACAGGCGCTAGTCCGATTGGTGGAAGGGGCCGTCACTGGGGCTGTGGTATGCATGCATGTCTCTACTCCTGGGGCCCGGGGGAGGGGGGTGGTAATTGGGTGGACAAAAAAATGGAGGAGAAAACTAATCTGGCAGCAGGATGACTATTGACCTCCGCAGGTACCGCAGCCGGGCATAAGGTAAGCCCCGGTAATTCCGGGTTGTTGGGGCCGGGGTGGCCGGTCGGGCTGAATGGGGCAGCCAGTGACAAAGTGTCGTGATAAAAAAAATTGCCTTCTCTGTTCATGTAGTTTGGCACACACAACTTGTACAAGATGGAAGTCTACAGCAGCCATATTGCTCTGTTAATTAGACAAAAATGAGCACTTTAGATGGCAGTATTCGCCATATTTGCACACCATATTTACAGTGTGACGGTTTACAGTGTAACAAGGTCATACTTTTACCATACCTCTAATAGCTAAGCAGACATTAACTTTCAACTTGTCTTTTTTTTTTTTTTTAAACAGTGTGCAGACCTGGCTTTTGCAAAACAAGTTAATCCATAATGGCAAAAAAAAAGAAGCAGTTTGTTGTTTGGGTCAAACCCTAAACGTTGGAAGTGCTCGGAGTCATGATCTATATGACTATCCTTGATTCTAGTAGCAACCCTATTAAACTTAATAAACTTAAATGGGAAACTGAACTGGGGGTTAGCATATCCATGTAGAATGAGAGCTGAAATACCACTTAAAAAGCCTGTATTGAAACTAAAGGAAGTGTAGCTCACTATAAATTAGCATGTCACTGGCATTTTCCTTTCTTGCATACTTGTAGAACTAGGTATATCGGATGAAGATAAATGTGGCAGATGTGTTTCAAAAAGGGGGTCCCGTGGCGCATATGATCTGGTCGTGCTAAGCCCAAAGCTTTCTGGGATGACGTTCAGATATCGTGTGAACAGATTCTGAAATGTAATTTAAATTTTTTTTACTCTTCTTTTTTTCCTCCGGTTGCGGCACCATGGAACCTCTCTTGGGCATCCTAGTCCTGTATCCTGCCCAGCCTGAAGCCCTCCGATCTGAACTTGCTCTCTCCTCCCCTTCCCCGCAGCCGGCACCCCCTGTTTGACCCGCCCAGGGTGGGTCGCCCTCTCCTCTTGTGCGCGCATACAAGTCAGACTCCGGCTACAAGGTAGGGCAGGGGAATGGAGGACCTAGGTCAGTCGGGGGTTGGTCGGGTGGAGGGCATGAGGGACAGGTGCCGTCGCCTATCCATGGCACCGTTGTTCTGTGTGTTACCCCTCCCACTCCCTCCCTGCGTGGTGCATGTCGACGCTGTGGCGCACGGCAACCCTGCTGGCGTCGTCCACGCTGGATACGTGCTTGTCTTGGCTGCTGCAGTGCCTCCAGCCTCCACCGGAGGTCACCAGCATGCTGTGACAACCCACCCCATACTACCCAGGGAGGAGAGCACTACAAGGGCACTCATCCTCAACCCTCCCCGGCCAACCCCTGGCGGCCTAAACTCGTTCCCGAACCTGGGTCACTGGCATGGTGCGAGGTGTGGCGTCCAGCACCTCAACCCTCCGCGCCACCTGGCCGGCTTTGTAATTTTAATCTTTCAGATCAGTTTGTAATGTTGGGTATTACTTCTGAATTAACAAATCTTTCAGAATATCAAAATTGCGGTGGCATGCGACTTTCATTGCAGCTAAAAGTGTTATTTTAAGGCATTGTAGGGAAGTTGACCCTCCATCCTTTCTGAATGGTTGAATGGTACACAGTACAGTATCTCAGAGCTAGCTAGAAGACTTACTCATACAAGCAATACTCGAGTAGAGGGATGGTATGGAACCCTTTCCCCAAATATCATTTTTGCAAGCTTCGTAAGACATGATGCATATTTATTTAGTCTTATGATGTTTTCTTTTGTCATCTTCAGCTTACAGGATCTGTGTATACTGCTTCTATGCCTTGCTCACGGTCGTATCACTCTAGGGTATTTGTTCTCTGCTATATTAGAGAACCTCTGTACTTGCCCCACCTATAACTCGTATGTACTTTTTTTTTTTTTTTTTGTGGCACTGTCTAAATTCAGTAAAAAAAAAAAAAAAAAAAAAAAATTGGGTATGAAAAAGAAAATGCTCTGTCCTCATCTGTAGCTTGTCTTAATGGGTCCCCACTTGATTCTGCTGAGTCTTTCAAATATTTTGGCGTCATCCTAGATACCTAGTTAAATGTCTCCCTCCACATTTCCACTGCCTGCAGCTCCGTAAATTCCAAACTAGGACTGCTCTGTAGAGTCAGGCATTTCATCACTCCGAAGGCCTGACTTACAATTGCAAACGGTGTTCGGAACAGCTTGACTCGTGGTCACTTACCATTCATCAGTTCCTCAGAGAGCAGCAGGGCTAAATGTGGTGATACATCCAGTAACCTCTGTTGCTTTGCCTGACCTATCATTGTGCTTTGTATTCAACCTTGGGCTGACTGTCCCCTTCAGCTGGGTGTTCGTATGTCCTGGGCTGTTTTTATTGATAAGTTCCTCGGAGCTTCAACTGCTGCTTCCCTTATTGTACTGTTTCAGTCCCCTCATCAGGCTTACCCTCCCATATCTACTGACACGTCTCTGCTATCACTCCCTAAATGTACAACAAGGATGGGAGAACATGCGGCCCGCTGGTACAGTCATAATGCAGGGCTCCAGATAAAGTGAATAACAACCTCTTTTACTCACCTAATGTTTAGGAAATAATTTTCAGAAACCCTTTTAATGAGCACCAGTACTCATCCCTACATTTGGAAATACTCCACACATCATTGAGTAGTGACTTATAAGGAGCAGGTGTTTTTTTCGAGATTTAAAGCACTTGTACACATGCTAATTTAGTTTTAATCACCATATTTCAAAACTGATGAGTAAATTACTCCTGCTTGCCAATATTATTTGGAGCACTGGGTAGCACTATGCTTGTGATGCCGGCAACCCTGGTTCTGAAGGGAGTAGAGTCCTCTTGGGGAGAGAAGGAGGATCAAGCATCCCAGATGATGCTCTCCTCCTCCGGGAAGGGAGGTTGGTGCCCTCTGCTGCGGTATTGCCACCTGGGTGACCACAAGTGTCTGTGCTACCAGAGATGTGATGCGTAGGCGGGTGCCTCGTGACTGGAATGTCCGCACACATGCCTACCAACGTTCATTCCAGTCCCAGCCCACGAGGCATCCAGGGAGGGGAACAGAAAATCCCATGGCCAGCAGAATGATGCTTGCTCTCTTTGTGGGCCCCACCCTGCTCACTGGACTCCCGACCCACATCTGAGCCAAACTCCTTCTGGGCCTAGTGAAGCCAGTGGGGGTTGGGGGAGGGGGGCTGTGCCACAGGTGGCAAACTAAGTCACTTGTAGGATTTGAATGTGAATCCCAGGGACAGCAAGTGACTGGGCTGGGGGAACAGAGAGCTTGACAGGGCAGGTTGGGCTTTAAGGGTAGATATAAAGCATAGTAAATTAAAATAAACAAAAAAAAAAAAAAGGATGGGAACTATCCCTCCTATTCTTAAGCAACACAGCTTTAAAGTTCCTTTCCTGTGATCATTTGTAATATCTCTTCTAATGCTGTTTTTCAAATGTGACTTGTAACGGTGTTTACTTGCATCCTGGGCTGCACCTTTACTTGATTGCCTAATTTGCTGTTCCATTTGTTGTTGTGTTTTTATTTTTTTATTTTGTTGTTGTTTTTTTTCTTCCCCAGCCACAGTCATCATTCCAGGGATATACCCTCTTCTGGCCTGCATCCTCAGACCCCTTCTAGACCCTGGTAACCAACTGGGTACTCCCACAATATGTCCTCTGGGGGGAGGGATGTCCTCCCCCAAGCAGATAGGACTCGTACCAGAGGCCCATGCAGTCATTTAGACAGACTTGCATTTACTACCCGGTTTGCTTCTATTCTTTTCCCTCCCCCTTGTCCCTTGATGTGACTGCAGCCGATATATCTAATATATATATATATATATATATTCACACACACACACATGGAGCAGGCTCCTGGCCCAGCCGCAGGGGTTGCTGTGGCGCCAGAGCTTGCCACTGACGTTCCCTGACCAAGGCAGCTGCCCCAGCCTGGCTTGCTTCCCTCCCCACTTGGTAACTTGAATTCAGTCTCGAACTCTGGTCACCTGCATGGTAACATAATATACTACTGCTGGACCATCAGGGCACCCCACTGCTGTCCCTTTTGTAACATATCTAAATAAATCATGTTTATCTTTTATACCCTGTTCTACCGTCTTTTTTTTTTTTTCCCCGTTAGTGCTGTTTTTGCTTCAGTGCAGTCTGTCCTCTGACCTGAATCCCCTGTCAGCGCTGTCACTTGGCTTCTCAGGGACTTATCAGCCATATCCCGGGGATGTTCCTCCACTGACTTGCCCCCTTCCCCCCCACTGTGGTGAGACACCCAAACTCACTGGCAAAATGGATCCAGTTTGCCAGTGCGGGCCTTCAAGGGTCGGTCCTCGTCCTGCAGTTCCCCAATCTCTTCCCCCATTTGTGCTGGGATCACAACTGCTGGTGTCGCAAGCTCATACATGCATGTGTGAACACCATGATGCCTTCAGGTGTCATCATTCCCAGTATTGTGTGCTGTCCTGTGCACACTGCCACCTGTGTTCACCCAGGTAGCACTATAGTACTGGGACCAGCCATCCACCCTCACCGGAGGACAAGAGCATCTGCTAGCATGCTCAGTCTGTCTCCCACTGGCCCATGATGACCCAGGCTCATTCCCGAACCTGGGTCACTAATGTGACAGGAGGTAAGGTGCCCATCGTCCCTCCCTCCATGCCACCAGGCTGGCAACTGTACTATATTGTAACTTCACGTTTATTGTCTGTCAGAAAGTTAACTTGTCCTCTCCCGGGTCATGCCTGAAAATAGGAATTTTAGTGCACCTACCTAGTAAACCAAAACTAACTAAATATTGCTTTTTATGTGACACACTAAAGTATTGTAGTATAACTTTATTTTGTTCCTTCCAGTAAAGGCTACCGTGCCTATTTGGGTGGTATTGCTGTCAAGAATTATAATGAAAGAAAAGCAGACAACAAAGGTAGGTTATATGAATTGTTCTTGTCTGATACAGCAGTGTTTTCAGCTGAGGTTGGAATATAAATGTATACTAGATTGTACAAATAAATGTTCAAAGTCTGTCGGCAATTTGGCTACTAGATTAAAAGTCTGTAGTTGAAGCTTCTGTAATACTGGCCATTTTCATGCAGTTTTACAGGATAGGCACCCAAAATCCAGTGGCCATATAGCCACAAACATAACTTTTAGACGGCACTAAGGATTTTTAGTGACCCATGTCCACCGGGCTGCTGAGTATTTTACAGCCCCTTATCTATCTGTAGGTATTAACAGTGTGACTTTGTCAGTAACCATCTCACTTCTGGCCCAGTAGGTTGTGGGTTCTTGTAGCCATCTGTAGACATGGGCTAATACACTGTCTGACACTGCAGTATAATAATTTTGGGGGGGGCGTGCTCCCCTGGTGGTGGTGCTACTCTTTGGATAAAGCATTAATCCAAGGTCCCTTCTGTCCAACGCTGGAAGTGGTTCAGGTGAAAATTAAAGACCCCATTGCAAGCTTGTGCATTTGGGGGCTGATATGGTTCATGCCATGGGGGGGGGGGGGTGGAACCACACCTGCAGAATGCCTCCTTCTAGTGTGTGTAGGTTCACATGCTTTCATGAATAGGGTTCCATAAAGTAGGCTTTTTTTGCAGTTGTACATGATCCTGAGTAGTAATAACTACGTTGTTTATATGCAGCCATTGTAATTGTCTGATGTGTGAATAATAGGAGGACTCGCATATAAATCTTATTTTTATGATGTCACGATTTCCGTAAAAAAAAAAAAGCACACTACTTAATTCTTCAGTGAAATCCTTGGAAACACATGACTCTGCCGCAGGGTTTTAAATAACTGATTAGCAGTTTTTTTCTTGGGACAATACTAACTGTACAGAAAGCATTTATATTGGTTTTCTGGAAGTGTTATGTTTGCTAAACACAGTGAGGCAAGTGCTATGCATTTTCACAATGTTTTAGAACTTTTACGAGCAAAACGCTAATCAAATTTTAGAGTTAAATAAAGCCCTGTGCCGTGAAATTTTGCTCAAGCTGCATGTTTTAACCATTTTTTTCACAGGTACTTGCAGTTCTTGTGGTTGAAAACCCATGCTCAGCTGCTTAAAAAATTGACTCACAGAGGTTGTTAATTAGGAAAGCCTGTGCTTATTAAATATTCAGCGGCCCCTAAAATAAATTGCAGTATCCCGTGTTTAAATGCAGCACATGAAATTTGTCCTTTTTACTATTATTGACTATCCTGTAAAATTAATTAGTCTGAATTACACAAGGCACATCTGAAAACTGAATTATTTTCTATACAGAGAAATCTGATCTGATGGCTGTGTAAATCTGTTCATTCTTCAGAAAGAGACTTGCACACTACTCTGTATTTAGTTATGTGATCTATGCATGCAGCCAATTTTTGAACAGTTTTTCTAAAAGCTGGGTTAACATTATGACTCTTGTCACATCCAGTATGAGCTTTACTGGGGGTTTAATTGAAATTTCTGAGCAGTTTTACTGTTCACTGTCATATTGTTTGTAATTCAACATTCTAACCCCAGGAATCCCTCACTTATGGTTTCACTCTGTGCATCATTCTCCATAGAGACATGCCGCAGAGACGAACCCTATTCTAAGAATGGAACTTGGAATGGGTGTTTGAAAAACTCTGCAGCCATGTTCAACCCTGCGGCCGTTTTCATGATTGGCTTCTCTGCCTGGAGAGAAAGGTTGCCCCAAGTACAGCTCCTGGTAAATCATGGTCTAAAGTAGTTTTATTATTTTAAAGTAAATGTGTGATGTTCCAAAATCATACACTGGGCTTCATAGCCTGCTACCCTGGGGCGGCGATAGCCCCGCTGTGTAAAAATATATATTTTTTTACTCAGGCATCAAACTTTGGGAAGGGATCGACTTGTTAAAATCGCAAGCCAACCAATCCTTCCCACTAGTTTAGCGTGTCTTTTTTTATCAAAAGGTAGCTTAAATATTTAAAAAAAAAAAAAAAAGGTTCTGATAATAAGCCCCATAGGTTTGTGATAGTACGCCTCGCGACTGACCCTGATACATCACAAACGGGGAGCGCGGGGGAGGAGCAGGCAGTCTAGGAAGTGGGACAGGATGAGCTAGCTCGCGGTTTTAACAAATTATGATCCCTTCCCAAAGTTTGATGCGTGAGTAAAAAAAAAAAAAAAAAAAAATTACACAGTGGGGCTATCGCCACCCCACGGTAGTGGGCTATGAAGCTCAAAGTGTAAGATCACACAATTCCTTTACAACAGTTAAATGTTTATTTCAGTTTACTGCTACTTTACATTAGTTACGGTATTTTTATGTAAGACACAGGTCCCAGTCATTTTATTTCCCCAGGAACCAGAGATCTTTTTTTGACTACCTATTTTATTTATTATTTTTGGTATTTTTAACACTTCTTTGTCTGAGTAAGTGGTTCGTTTTTTTTGAGTCAAGCTGCTCAGAAACGGAAGCTCTTTTACTGTTTCAGGTCTATGCCCTTTAACCTTAATTATTCGCTTCCTGTACAGGAAGTGGCAGTATGACCACTGGCATCATTTTTCAAGGTAAGAGATGTGGGTTTTTTTGTTTTTGTTTTTTTACTACTGGGTTCTTACTTTTAAGCTTTTAAGCTTTGTTTTTTATAATATTCATTTATTACTATGATCTCTCTAAATTGGCATAACAGACAGTTCTAGTACATTCACAGGCTAAAGTGATTTTTTTTTTTAATTTTTTTCAGTTCTTGGCAAAGGCAGTATGCCAAGAGCATTAATTGAATTGCCTGTGTTCAGCGCACAGCTTTAATTCTGTGTGAATTCTACATCGTCTTGCCTAAAAACAACAAAATAAAAGGGAAAATATGTTCAGAATCATGGCTTCTCAGTCTGCCTCCTTGTCACCAAAAAAAAAAAAAAAAAAGCTCTGAGGGAGTTCTCAGTGATGGTGGAAAGCATGCATCAGAAGGTTATGTTGCCTTATATTCAGTAGCGGCAACAAAAAATGTGTAGTGTGAGAAGAGAAAAGCTGGTCCACCATCTGAAAGGCATGGTGAAGATGGATCTGATATCAGGGTATCCAAAAGGGGGAGCCCTGAGTCCATTGATGGCAAAAATATAAATAAAAGAGCCTCTGAGCAGATACTAGAAACAGAGCCTGCCACAAAGAAATGTAAAGAAAAAAATGTCACTGCCATTCTTCCTGAACAGAGAAAGGAGCAGGCAGATGACAAATTAAAAATGTGTCATCAAAGGACATATCAAATTTTCCAAGCCATCCAGGCTATTAGAAATTGTAATAATTTGAATGCCTCCCCCCTCTCCCCACACTAAGGTCCCTGCTTGTGGAGGAGGAGGAAGAAGAATACTGAGGAAGGTGATCCCATAGAATGGGAGGGTCCTCCACAGCAAGATTTTGGCTCCCCTCCAGGGCATAATGAGGACTACACTTAATTTCCCTGTTTATTAGTCATAGTCTTGATACTCTAAACTTCCATCCTCAGGAAACTGAGGAGAATGTAGAGGATGCTGAAATTTATGGGCATGATGGGTGTGGCTCCCTCAAGGAAGTTGCTAGTCTCCACCCCCCCTCCACCAAACAAGTCCCTTAAGGCCATACCAGAAATCATGACTGCTCCTACTAAAGCTGCAGCCATCAGCAAAAAGATTGATAGAAAATACCAGGGAGACGGACAGGAGGTAGAATACCTGTGTGCCCACCCTGATCACCAAGGAGTAGTCTGGACCGCTGCTTGTGAGAGTAAAAGTCAGTCTTTTTGCACAGCCTTCAGAAAATGGTAGTAAAAAAGGGAAAAAAATGGGATAGAACAGCCCAGTGGCATGGAGGGCTGAGGCACTGAGCGCCTTACCTCCTGCCATGCTGGCGACCTGGGATCGGGAACGGACTTTGGTCACTCAGAGGCTGGCAGGGTGAGGAAGGATTTGAGCGTCCCAGTACAGCTGTCCTTCCTCGGGGATGGAGTTTAGTGTGGCACGCTGCTTGCCTGCCACCCAGCAGTGGTTGGGTGGCAGCACATGCACGCTACAACACAGGGGAAGGGATTCCACGTTCAGGGCACTGGGGCCGTGTCTGCGGAGACGGTGTTTAGATGTCGTGCCCATTGCATGTCCATAGGCCCATGGAGGAAATTGGAGGAAAAATGCCTCGGAGTGGCAGGATGAAGGACAGACCCCTCACAGGTGCCACACCAGTGACTAGGCACAACGTGAGTCCTGTGGCAGAGGACCACGGTGAAGGTAAGTCCCGGGGGAGCCAGGTGATGGGGCTAGGTGGGGGGGGTTGGTCTGAAGAGGGCTTCAGGAGAAGAACCTGGAGATACAAAATAGAGTAAAAAAAAAAAAAATAACAGGATGCTATGGCCAAGAAGGTTTATCCTACGGCTTCCCAGATCTGGCCAGGAACATCGTGGGATAAAATATAGCTGGACAATGTAAAGTGGCAATAACCTAGCTGCTCACAATGTCGGCGGTAAAACAACGTTGCAGGGCAGGCACCACGCAGGCAGCAAACACAGCCTGCTGCGAAAAACCACCGAACTGCATAGCACAGCAGAAGGCACCAGTGCCCAAATCTGCCACAGGGGGGCATGGGGCTGGAACAGTACAAGGGGTACCTACCATGGGGGTAAGTGGGGACACGGGCCAGTCGCCAGGAGAGCCATCAGGCAGGCCCACCCACACGGGAAGCACCACCAAGTGGGAAGGCCATGAGGTAGCCACGGTGCACCAGAAGGGTAGCGGGACGGGCAGCCCGGGGATGTAAACTGGAATGCCAACCGTCCCAGCCATGGCCCCGGGGGGGGTGGGCAGCCATACTGAAGCATGCCCCCAGCACCCCACAGGACAGAGCAGCGGTGCCAGGGAGGTGGTGTGCAGGGCCTGGGTGGCAGGGAACAGCACAGGAGGACAGATCCTGAATGTGTGGCAACCAAACCCAGCACCTGGAACTCTGGCCAACCACACCCCTGTACCCGAGTGTGGAGGCCAACACCCATGGCGCAGGAGTGCCCCCATGATGTTGGCTGACCCATCCAGGGGGGTGTACCATGATGCCCTGGGCAGCAGCCTGTAAAGCCTCTACTGGTCAATAGCCCTGCAAGTCTCTTCCCCCCCCCCCAGCAGCTGCTAATGACCACTCCGTGCCTACCTGTAACCAGCAGTCCTCCTGGGGGTAGCCACAGCAGCTCTCTTCTCCCTCCCCCAAGCTACGGGTGACCACTCTGTGTGCCTCTCTGCAGCAAACACACATCCTCTGTGTACCCAGAACAGCAGCACCCCCACCTCCTGTTTTTCTGCCAGTTGTCTGCCTCCTCCACACCGCCTGTACCTCTCTGCCATGTCCTTTGGGTTCTCGTTGCAGCCAGTGTCCTTTGCTGCTGTCCCTTGCTCCTTGCGCATCCCACGGCCTCCATTTGGTAGGGTTCCATCACCGCATTTACGTCCCTGTCATTGTGTGGGCTACATTATGGTACAGAAACTGTCTCCATGAGTGCTGCATGGTGGTGGGGCCTGCTCCGGGTGGGCCGTGGCTATTTTCTCTTGGTGCTGGCACCGCTGGTGGGCTCCTGGCTACCTTTCCTGGCAGCTCCTACTCACCACTTGGTGACCTTATGACCACGCATCCGTCCGCTGCTGCACCACTGCGGCACATGGTGTTTTTCTCCAACTTTGTTTTGCACACCATAATGTTTTGTCCCATGATGTTGCTTCTGCATTGTTCTTCCCGCGATGTTACTGGCCGGATCCAGCTTCCCTGCTCATCAGGAAGGCAGCTTATTCAGCATGTATAACACAGTTCTAGAAAGTGCTGTGGAACACAGTTCTGGCACTTGATAGATCAGACAGTGATCTGGTGCAGGACTTGATTGCACTGCAAGATCAGCCCTGGACACAGTGAAATACCATTACTACACTGCAGTGAACACGAACACGGCAGCTAGAGTTCTAGCTCATGCAGTGTCCTTAAGAAGATTTTCCTGGTTAAAGACTACCATCCTTTTCCAGGATATCCAAACGAAAAGTATGGATTTTACTGTGAAGGAAATTTAACATTTTGGTGACAAAATTTGAAAAAAGTGGATGAATAAAAGATCACTCACAAGAGTAACAGGGAGAGTGAGGAACCCATTTCCTGTAAGCCCTATGGAAGGGGAGGCAAAGGCAGAGGTTACTTCCCAGGAGTTTATATGCCCCCTACAGAGGGGATACTACAGGGGCAGAGGGGGCAGAAATCGTACTGCTTCTGCAGCAGCACCCAAGCCCCAGCCAAAGCAAATCCCCTAACAGTTCGTCCAGGTTGCCCATCCTTTGCCAGTGGTGGGAAGATTGGCTCATTACCTTCAGGAATGGGTAAATATAACCTCAGACAAATTGGTTCTGGAGTCAGTGGGCCATGGACAGTCTCTGCAGTTCAAAAATTCCCAAAACTGCAGAAACTCAAATATTTTCTAGCATGTCCTCCCATAGAAAGCATTTTGCTAGAACTGGAGGTAAAAGAATTACTGACCTTATCATTTCCCAGTCAGACCATCACACAGAAGAGGTCTCCGGTTCAAGTTTGGAAATTGACAGTAACAATTCACAGCTCTTACCTTTGGCCTCACCTCACCACCAAGGGAATTAACAAAATGCTTGGCGCTGGTGGCATCATGGCTGAGAAGACAAGGTATGGTAGTATTTCTTTACCTGGACAACTGGCTAGTCTCAGGGAAAACGGAACAGCAGACTAGGTGCTCTCTACATATAAATAAACCATCCAGCACTCCAGATTCCAGATAAAATTCAGTGATGGTTATTTATTGAGATTCAGTCTGGCTACTTACATATGTAAGCAAAGAAATTTACACACACATGGTGAATTACAGCTTCACACTCCTCACCCAGCCTCAGCGCTTCGGGGTTATGCAACTCCTTCGTAAGGAGGCATGCTCTCTACAGACACTAAAATGCACCTTATAGCCTGGGGTAAACCAGCTTCCAAGAGGTCTGGCTTTTCGTTGGATTGTCTCTTGCATTCTGTTCTGTGATGAAACAAGCAGGGAAAACGCCAGCTAGAGGCTTAACGGCACACTACACAAGGGGCACCTCTGCCAGAGAGGCATCCTCAAGGAGCATCCCTTTATTAGATATTTTCAAAGTGGGTACCTGGATGACGGTATGTATATACATTCACAAAGCACTGTTGTCTGGACATACATTCAAGAAGGGATGCTAGCTTTGGAACTGCTGTATTGCTTCCTTTATCCAAAGTAGGTTCTGCACCCAGCCTCCAGAGGTTTTGTGGTTTAGTCTGCATAGAGTGAAACCATAAGGTGAGGGATTGCTGGGGTTCGAAGAAAAAAATACTCATTGTAGTAGTCCATTTTGCATGTCTGTTTCAATTTAATGTTTTTTTTTCCCCCAAAAAAATTGAAATTTGCATAAAATGTTTGGTAGCCTCTTAGCTGTTCAGTAGCCACCTTTTACTCTGGCTATGGAAACCAATCTGATAGGTACCGGTGTAGAAGGTGGCTGCAGAGTTTTTCATACACCCATTCTAAGTTCCATTTTTAGAATAGGGTCGTCTCCGGAGCATCGGTCTCTATGGAGACTGAATGATGCATAGAGTAAAATCTTAGTAAACATTACTATGGAGAGTTTTTGGTTTTTTTTTCTGCTGATCCTACCTCTGCCTCTCATTCATGACTAAATAGCAGAAACTTCTGCATCTTGACTTGTTTACTTATTGTAGTACAGTATTTTGAGAGCCAATTTTAAGAACATCTATTTATTCATGCATTTATTCACTGCAAATTTGTAACCTGGAAAGGCATTCTGAGTCATGGTTTGTTCCTAGTTGCAACCTGGAGGCAGGGGAATGGAAAGAACAGGTACAGTCCATATAAATAAGGCCATGAACAGGCAGATATGAACTACCAAGGTTACGAAGCCGCAGTACACACAGGATATTATAGGAGTCGATCAAGAAGTTAACACCTAAGCAGTACTGAACATTTTCAGAACTTTTATTTATAAGTTAAAGTAATATTTTCTATAAACGAAAGCTGCTGCGCAACTAAAAGAAAGGTTCTGTTTGAGTGGTGGCTTTCCTTTATAGAAAGTGTTGCTTTAACCTAAAAATGTTTTGGGAATGCCCCCCATAGGCTGCAGTGGAGCATGTCCCCATGGTCTCCTGGTTAGATGTCATAAAACGTCTAAGTGCGGGAGTGGGGTTGGTGGACAGGGGAAGTAGGAGGGATTGGTGGCTGTTAATTCAGTGAGATTTACGATCCCTTCCCTCCCTAAATGAACTAAGGAAAAAATTTACATTTATGCTGCAAAGGACTGGTGCAGTCATAAGGTAACAGGTTATAAAGCCCAAAAGTAGGAAAAAATGTTGGAAATTTCCTTTAGATACATGTGGAGTTGGGACATACTTTTAATCAGTCATTTAATCGATATCCTTGTTCTAAGATTGTATAACTCTGATGTACACAAACTAAATTTTCAAGTATGGATTATAACATTTTTGCATCATGCTATTTCTAGGTAAAAACCCACATTTTATGATTGCTTATGTTCTGTAAAATTCATTGATGTTGCTGGTTGTTCTATCTGCTTCCTTTCTTAAAGGAAAGCAGTCCTAATCCTAGGCCCCCCCATTAGGAGTTTTGCAAAGAAAACACCTTTTTCTAGGTGTTTTAACTTTTGTAACCCCAGGGGTCGGGTTGGTGGTATTTTTTTGTGTTATTAGCGCTGTGCGGTGCCTCCATATGTAACCCCCTACCTGGGACCTGGTTTCGGGGAGAAAAGTGTTGCTCGGTATTTTGGCTAGGTTTGACCTCTAGTCAGGGGCACCCAAGTAACTCCGGACACAGGAAGCAATAACTGTAGTGTCCAAACTAGGAATGGGATTCCAGAGTGTGGCTTTTATTCACGACCAAACAGAATTGCAAAGCGTAGATGGACCCCCACGGGGCTACACTCCTGGTAATGCAGATTTACGGAGATCAGAACCCATCATCTACACACTGTAATCCTCAGGTTTAGAAGCACACTGGGCACTCAGCCCGAACTTCTACTCTTTTCTGGATTTCCTTGGCCTGGCACATCCGGCCAGCAACTGGACTACTTTCCATATGGCATGGAACATTTCTTGGTGGCTCCCTAAACCACCCATGAACACATACAGGCTCCATTAAGGGAACCTTCTTCCATCTAAATCCCACATCTGGGTACTTTCTCCAGACACCGGCCAAGTGCCCGGAAGAAAGCAACAGGTGTCCCAAAGAGAACCCACAGAGGTGAATTTGGTTACTCCTGATGGGGGGGGTCTCCCACCTCTTGCTCCCATAATTCATACCCGGCCATTCCTTTGTTCTAAAACACCTCTTCCATGAAAACTCTAATAATTGTAGATTATCACTTTTAATGTATTTCACATTCAGTCTACAGTCCTGACACTCCTGTCTCTTGACTTGAGGCAAACATGTTAAGTGGCTATGTCCATCCCTGTAGACCCCCACTGATTAAAGATGTCCAAATCCCACACACTTTAAGCACTGTACTTGGCTGTCCTTTCCTGACCCACAGTAGCAGATACTTAATACACACGGTCTCTGGTGAAACATTGGCCCTTTACAGAGCAGACTCGCCTCTGATTGCAGGTGCCCCACAGGCTGCTTCTCAAAGGAAAAACACAACATCTTCACGGTACATCAGCACAAATCCTCAGGCAGCTTTCTCTCTTCACCTAGCCAGGCCAAGGGATTGCCCCTGGAAGCTGGCTGTTGGCACCCCCCCATTCCTGCAGCGATGGGGCCCTGAACCAACTGGGGAGCGGTCTCTACCACTTCAAACGTATTCTTCTGTGTCCCTCTTATGGTGAGAACACACACCAGTCTCCAACTAGCTCTATATCAGAGCTGAGGGCTCTGAGGGACTGCACACTGCAGTGCATCTCCTCCCTCCACTACAGACTGCTCAGAAACTCCTTAAAACATCCCAACATTCTATCTTACTCCCAGCTGCAGCATTCCAATGTGGCTTATGCTGCTGCGAGAATTCTATATGTCGTCGGCTGAGACTGAGAACAGAGTGAGACAGTGTGAAATCCATTTAACTGGAGTTTCACAAGCTGCCTTCCCTGCCTGCCACTAGGTCTTACTGGGATTCTTGTAACCCCGGATATTGGGGGGGGTTACATTTATTTTTTAGTTCAGATTTCGAAATGCTGCACGCTGGCGCACTTCATTTCATGTCAAAATGTGGCGCCACACCGCCGCTTAAATACACTTGTAGTGAAGTGAGTGGTGCGGTGCCGCACTTAGCCTTGAAATGGAACCACGCAGTGTGCACCATTTTGCTGAATCCCGGACTTTAAAAAAAATAAAATGCAGTAAGTTAAAACGCCTGAAAAAGGGTGTTTTCTTTGCAAAACTCCTAATCAAGGGGTAAGCCTTTGGAAGGTGGAGAGCCTAGGATTATGTTAGCTTCCTTTTATCACAAGTGAAATGCATGTTAATGGTGTATTTATACCAAACTTTGTTTTGTTTCAAATCCTTTTCTACTCTTATTGCATACTTTAGGAACATTACGACCCCCCCCCCCCCAAAAAAAAGACAGTGGTCAGTCATGATTCAATAGGCTCCTATCCTCCCACTGCATCATGATTGGCGAGACTATGTTGTGGGTGTTCCCAAGTCCAGAAAAGATGCAGTGAGATCAAGGGAATATAAACATGTTTTTTTTTTTTTGTTTTGTTTTTTTATTTTTGTGGTAACACCTGTATAGTGGGTGGTCTGTTTTTCACTTTTTAAAAGAAAAAAGGAATCAGAAACAAACTACCATTTACATAAGCAATCACCACAGAATGTGTACAATCATAAAATGTGTTCAGTTGATTTCCGACTTGCCCGATGGCAGCTACCACTCCTGTGGTGTAGTAGCTGCCCTCTTCGATAGTCATTCTAGTCAGCTTTGAAGAATTTTCTAAAGCCCTTTGTTTTATATTGTACTCGTAAATTTTTGTTTGCACCAGCACTGGCTGCCCGATGCATTCACAGAGCCCCAGTCCTGCTGACACACCCCCACGCTCAGGCACATAATGGCTTGTGACTGGGGGGGGGGGGTGCACCTCCCATTGAGATGGATTTCTCATTCATTTTCAGATCAGAATGGCCCTTATAGATTACCGAGGGAATCGCCGACCAACATGACCCTTGTTAGTCGCAGCGTGCCTCATTTATCTGTAAGCGGCCATTTTGATCTGAAAAATGAATGGGAGAAATCTAGCCCCATTCCTTTTAATGGGGCACGCCCCCGTGCTCTCCTTGGTCACACGTCATTACGTGCTTGAGCACAGGGGCATGTCAGCAGGACTGGGGCTCTGTGAATGTATCGGGCTGCCGGTGCAAAAATAAATTTACGAGTGCAATATAAAACATATGGGCTTCAGAAATTTCTTCAATCCTGGCTAGAATGACTATCGTGGAGGGGGCCGGCTACCACACCATGTGATTAAGCTCCCTCATATCGGAAAATCCCTTTAAATTTGGGACATTTTGAGACCCAAGGGGGTTGGCAGTGTCCCTTTAGAAAACTACATGCAGAAAACTGTAAAAACGCATGTTGTGCATTGGGTTCTTGTTTATCTGGTTATCCCTGGCATTCTGTTCCTTGTATGTTTAGAAAGTTTTTGGTTTTTTTTTTATTACTTTTCCATGCTAGTTTTACGACCCTTGGGGGTTGCCATTCAGGCTTCTTTTATTCCCTTTGAGCTGTTGGAATTTTTCCAGAATGCATCTGGGAATTATGTCCGTTAGACCCAAGACCTACAAAGGTGTATCAGCTTTATTTTCACCCAGTGGCAGCACTTTACATAGAAAATTGCCACACATCGAGAATAACAGTTGCTGCTTAGAGAAATCTGACTCTGGCTGGAGAGGGCGGGCAGATAGTTTTTCAAAGTGGTTAACGTTCACAGGCAGTTGCAGTTGAATGTTGTCACTAGACTATAACTAGGGATCATGGGCTCTTAGTTCTAGTGCTGGGTCTAATTGACATCATTCACAGAGGCATTGTGGAAAAATTCCAACAGCTCAAAGGCAGTAAAAGAAAACTGCATGGCTACTCTCAGGGACCATAAAAATGGCAGGGTACAGTTTAAAAAAAAAAAAAAATCTTGCCACAGAGAACCGAATGCCAGGGACAGTCAGAGATAACAAAGACCTAGTGCACAACATGTGTTTTTACAATTTTTGCATGTAATTTCCTTTAAACAGATAAGAAACTGAGCAAGACCGATCCTAGTTAGTGCTACGGGTTTATGCTTGGCTACTAATTACGCATATTTTCTGTTCTATAGAAAAGGCAATGCAAGCTTGGAACTTTGCCTGGCGATATTTATTTTTTTAAAACTTTTACCAGGTGCACGTACTGAGCAGTCTAACGCACGATTCCAGATGTGACCTGGGGGTTGGGGAGCAAGGGAGTCGAGCAGAGTTTACATACAACAATAATACATAAGTACAAACAGCAGTGCATGAGAGCAGGACATATTGTGTACAAGAATGCTGGTGAAAATTAGATAGACCGCTTATACATTGTTTGAAGGATAATTGGCGATATGCTGAAAAATAGAACAGTATGTAAGCACCACAGCAGCGGTAAAAGTACAGCATAATGGGCAGATTGGATTTGCCAGGTGGTTGCAGATAGCTGGATCTAGCTACACACTGAGAAGCGGTGAACTACTATTCCTGACTAGGGTCCCTGCTTAGCCGTGGTAAGAGTATGTAGTCTAGGCGCATATACATGCGAAGCAGAAATGGGCTTTGAGGAAGAAGTTGAGTTGGTTGGCATAGCTGGCTTGCCAAATGGTTAGCTGTATGTTATCAAAATATTGTAACTGGAGACCAGCAGGGAGGGATTGCAGAGTGTCCATTGGATGCTTCCCTTCCGGGGTGGGGTGGGGTGAGAGGTTGGGCCCTAGGTGCCTGGAGGCTGATTGGTGGACATTCTTGGTGGCATGCAGCCTCGACAGGCCCACCGTCCTCTCCTTAGGCTGCTGCTTCATCTGGGCCCCATTAGGGTGGGCGGGGCAGAAAAAAGTAAAAAAAAATTTGCCACCCGTGCCGGATGATGGCAGCCCCGCCTACCTGCTGGGAAACCCCCAAGCTGCGTGCCTCCACCCAACCAAGATGTGAGGAAGTGCTTCCAGGCACATCAGTCTCCCCACCCGGCTGCGGACGGCAGAATGGGGGAGTGGTGCTGGTGAGGATGGCCGCCGAAGGAGTGGGCGGGCCAGGTGGATGGGAGGTGTAAAAAGCATGCAAAAAAAAAAAAAAAATACTGTAATTTGTGTAAACAAAACAAACGAAAAAAAAGCTTCTGGTCTCCATTTGTACGTACTGACACATTTCAACAATTAATCTCCACAGGTATATGTATCTTTAATTCCTATTATCTCTGGAGTCCTGCTAGCATCTGTCACGGAGCTGTCTTTCGACCTGTCGGGGCTGATCAGTGCTCTTGCAGCCACGCTTTGCTTTTCTCTCCAAAATATTTTCTCAAAAAAGGTAGGTGGTATCAGACCTGTACTAGTAGTGCTTTGTAACCCTGTTTTTTCTATTGGTAACTTTAGAAACTCTGGCAGGAGGAGGTTTATAGCATGCTAAAGGATGTTCTCCTCTGGGAGGGAGGGTAGCAGCTCCAGCTACAGTAGTAGAGTTGCGAGTGCTAGAGGGTGGGGAGATTGCACGTGCGTGGTACCTTTGCTTGCCAATGCCAGACCACACCTCTCTGCCCTTATGGGGAGGGGTTATATAGGAGAAAAAACAGAGAAAAGGCCCCTTTCAGAAGATGCCACTAGGACTGCTGCTTACCAGGGTGGCGTGTACAGATCCCATGAGTCCTCTTCTAATCTGCAAATTCTAGCCTGGCCCACCGGCACATCAGTACAGTTATCACTCGCGATGCCGGCAACCTGGATTCAGGATTGAGCCTAGGTCTGGGGGGTTTGAACAACCGAAAAGATGCTCTCCTCTGAGGAAGAAGGGCTGCTGTACCTGCCGTTTCACTAAGTGGCAGTGCAGCGAGGGGAGGCTGTTGACAGGGGTCCAGAGCTGTGGCACATCGCTGCATGTGTATGCCTCCATGGACTTCCTTGTATGCTGCCACCTTCAAGGTGAGGGGACCATAACAGGGAAAGAAGAAAACCCACAGCAAAAGGGGGTCCGGTGGGGTTGATGCAGTACGTAGGAAAGGAGTAGGGCAGGTAGAGCGCGCCGCCCGAAGCGCCAAGTCTCCTAGGGCTTAGTTTCTTCCGAAGCTCACTCTATTATTAACTTGAAAAGGAGCACTGCAACTTAAATTTTTTAAACTTCCTTTAGGTAATTACTATTTGCTGCCAGCAGGGTGCATCTATGACCAGCGAGTTGGGGGGGGGGGTGTTCACATGATATGTTGCTGCAGCAAGAAGAACAATCAGGTGGTATACAGAGCAGACAGTTTGTCTGTGGGGGCAGGCTGGCGCCAAGTGAGGTATTTAAGGTAAGCAGACTCCAGAGCATTGTTAGAGTGGCAGAGCAGTTGAGCAGAGGCGGTTAGAGGAGAGCGTGAGAGAGTGACTAGAATAGTAGAGAGAGAGCGCTGGACTGTTTCAATTGATTTTGTGTAGCAGCATTTTTCAACAAGAGAACGAAACTTCCTTCCACGTCTGTGATCCGTCTAATCAAAAATAAATGATGATGATCTGTGTGTTTGGGGGGGGGGGGTTGAAAAAAAGTAAAAACTATTTACTGAACATCCCTCATTCAAAGAAGACAAAGGGTTAGCCTAGGATATATAGGATTAGATAATTGGGTTCATCAGGGCTGGCTGCTGTGTATTTAACTTGTCCATTTTGCTTTGCTTTTGGAGTGGACCCTTGTGCTGACTGACTGGCTGGCGCGGCCTTATTCTTCCTCACCCCCTGATTCATTCATCCTCCCTCTGAGGCAGGCTGATCAATCATTTGTGAATTATGAGAGCCCTTCTGGTCTGGCCTCGAGTCCCAGTCCCCTGTCCCTCTTGCCGACTCCAAGTCAATTTTTTTTTTTTTTTACATGGCAGTTCAAAACAACGTCTTGTTCTCCACAGCCACAGTCCCAGACTTCCACCTTGCAAAAGTTGATTAAATGATTCTTGATTTCCCAGTCCCAGGCCCCTGCCAGCCGCCCCACCCACCTGTCTTGCCGACTCCTGCCAACTCCTGACTAAGCCTGGAGGCTGCTTGGCCTGGCTGCCAGCTGCCCACCCCACCTGCTGCTTTCCTTATCCTGTCCAGTTGTCCCAGCAGTAGTTAGTTAGTTTGTGCTGCTCAGTGTTGCCTTTGTAACCAAGTCTGCTGGCTGGGGCCTAGGCTGGCTGCATTTTTTAAAATAAAAGCCCGGTGCCTCACAAGTCAGTCCCGAGTCCAACCCAGCCCCTAGTTCAAAATCAGCAGGCAGCAGCATTTACAGAAACAAAATTATACTGTGTGTGTGTGGGGGGGATAGCAGTACGAAAAATAATAAAATAAAACAGTTGAAACTCAAGTCTCCTTTCTTTGTGTGTGTCAGTCTTGGGGGGGTATTAGTGGTATTAAAAATAAAATAATTAATCTGCAGGGAGTCTGAAGTGGACTATGCTTAAAAAAGATAAAGGGACACAAGTGAGACAGAGACACAGGGTTCTCTTACTGAAGGAGCTTTGCTATACATATTTAGGCATCCTGTGGGAATGCAGGAAGGGACTGAAACTGATGTATGTGTGTTGGTGTCCCTGAGGAGGCATTGTTTTTGGCGCGAAACCGGTCTGGCGTTTTTTTGTCTTGAGCTGTTCTTGCCTTGCATGGCGCTACTGCATTGTGTATATGTCTTTGGAGCACAATACAGTTCATTTTTGTGTTAAGTGTTGGTGCCGTGTTTGTTCTTTCTTGATGTTAGTATTTTACACGGGCACAACAAGAATTGGAGCCGCTATTTTTTGTGTTTTTGTTTTTTGTATGTGTGCTGGTGCCAGCAAACAAAATAATCTGAGGGACAAGGTGGGATTAAAGGAAGGTAAGGAGATATCCAGAATAGTGGTAGAGTGGGTGAAGATTATGGGTTTTTAAGTGACTGCCAGAGAAATCCTATCTGGGATACCTCCTGATAAAAGGGTCCCTGCCCATGAAACAACTTCAGCAGCGCTAGTGAAGCACTAAGGATGGGAACCCTATGTCAGTAGGTAAAGCAGGGGCATAAGGGAGTCATTCGAGTAGGATGTGGAGAGTTATGGGGGGACAGGGTAGGAAGGAGGCATTACAGGCCACAGCACCCGTGGTGCAGTCATCTTCAGGAAAGTCCTCGGGAAGCAGCGATGTTGCCTGGTGTGCAGCAGGTTTGTGGCACTCACTGTGTAGCTGGGTGCAGTAAAGGATGAACTTAACCTTCTTGCAGTGAGTCCCAGTGGACACTGGTGCAAGCAGCCACTACTTCTTCCCACTGCACACCGTGCCACACCTGCTGTAGGTGGGGGGATTGGGAAGAAGGGTTTATACAGGCTGAGACCCTGAGGTGGCAACAGCAAACAGATTCACCCCTCATGTGCAATTTGGTTTGTCTAGTCCCCCAAATGAAAAGGGCGGCCATACCCTGCAGGCATGCAAGAGACCAGGTCTGTGCTTAAGAGTACACCTTAGATGCGATCAGAGTCCAAGAGGCAAGACAGTGCTAGGAAAGAGCTTGTGATAGGTGATTCCATCATAAAGAGGACAGAGGGGGAGGTGGGTGCAGAGAAGTAGGGGACAGGAAGGTTAGATGCCTTCTGGGGCTTTGGTTGGATGGGATGTAAGCAGGGTAGAAAGAATTGTCACTAGAGTGGAAAGCAGTCCTACTAGGCACCGATAACCTGGTTTGCAGACTCCTAGAGGAGGTTAAGAATAGCTTTAGAAATTTTGTGGGGGACATCCGAGCTGGTAGCTGCCTCACTGACTTCTGGAGTTTTTCTGCCAGTTTGAGCAGAAGGGAGAACTAGAAGGGGGTTCATCCAATTGCTCACTTCAACTCATGGCTGATGGAGTGGTACAGGCAGGAGGGATGTGGTGCCTGGGATATTGAAGCCACTCTTGGATGGATTGAAAACTATTCAAGCTGGATGGCCCTCAACCCTCTGAGGAGGGCATCAGGATACCAGGAAGCAAGTTTAAAGAATTATTTTAAAAATTTGGCAGCTTTAAACCAGCAGAGGGAGATGCTGTGCAGATGCAACACTTGCACCTACTAAACTGAAAGAAGCCTAAATGGCCTCCCACCACTGCTAAAAAACATGGAAGGAACAATTGGGCATAACAAATGTGGAGAAAGAGGCAGGTTGGAACAAGCTGGAGGAGAGGGGTTGCAATACTGGATCTGGGTATCTAGGAAGGAGGAGATAGGCAGGGCCAAGGCTTGAGAAGAGAATTTGATTTTAGTTTTTCCTTTGTTTACACACTTTTTTAAATATTGTCTCTGTCTGCTTATGCTCAAAGATTGTATTTTTTTTAGATTCTACTTTTCTGTATTAAAAGTATGTTTTTCTTCAGAAAAGCCCCCAAACCCACCAAAAAGCATGTAACCCCACCAGAGCTTCTGGGGGCCTTGTGGACCCCAGACCCCCAGCTATTTTCTGGAGGGGGGTGCAAAATTAGTCTTTTGCCCAGGGCACCAAAATACCTTCCTACAGCTCTGGGTTGATGTCCCGCGGTTGGAGCATGCTTGGGTGTCGGGGGTGACTTGGGCGAAGCTGTGGCCGGGGAGCTAAAAGAGAAAATGTTTAAAATTAAAAAATAACAAATCTGTAAATTCTGGCTACTGCGGGGAGCATTAGTAGCATGAAGAAAAAGATGGTGCCAATAGTCAAGGGTTGCAGCCCTCGATTGGTGGTTCTTGTAGCTCCAGTTTAGAGTTTGGCGTACTGGGTAGCAGAGCTACATCTGTTTGGCTTTTTTCCTAGGCGGGGGGTTTCAGCCCAGACACATCCAGGAGCTTAGAGGAAAGTCGAAGCAAGTTCCAGGAAAATGTAGTGGGCCCCCACACCCAGCAGGTGGAGTTGGGTTATACAGTAGGTGCCGAGAGTGATGTCTTTTATGGTTTGAGATGTCATCTCGCACTGGTTGGGGGAGTACACTACAGAGTGAAGCTAAGCAGTTATTTCTGCCTGAAGACTCAAAACAGTACAGAGAAATGTGCACGTTAACAGCCAGTGATCTAATTGAGAAGAACCAGACAGAGAAGAGGGCAACAATTCACTGAATACAACTGGTTTCAAGAATTTATTTTTTTATATTACAGTCTTTGGCCAAGAAACACACACAGAGCTGAGACTTGTTTCCAGGTGCATCCTGGGAGCACAGTAAAGTTACATGACTTGCTCATGGTCACAGAGTATGCAAGTGGTGGCTGTGGGATTCAAACCCAGTTACACAGGTTTGTAGCTCAGTGCTGTAACCACTATGCAATTGACAGAAGCATAAAATTGCCACATTTTCATTGAAGTGAGGAGCACAGAAGTACAAATAAAAGAAAGCACGTACCTGACACCCTTATGTTTCACTGCATTCTAGCCATGTCAGTGGGTGTGTACCTCATTTCAATAAAAATTATTTTTTGCAACAGTTCCATGTTTCCTTCAATTCTTGAAACCAGTTGTGCTCAGTGAATTGTTGCTGCTTTCCTCTAACTTTGCCCCAACCAGCGTGAGATGACATCTCTTGTACCATAAGTCACCAGCAGCACCTATTCATTATAAAACATCTGCAAATCTCACTGTCACAGATGCTTTATAATCTTTTTTCACTTAATCTTTTTATTGAAAGTTTAAAAATGAGTACAATAGAAACGGACCATGAATACACACCAAACAGCGGTAATAAACATGAGGCTTGATTTTCAAAACTCCCTGAATGCCGCAAGCCCCATGTACACCGAACACACGGCGCACGGGCTTGCAGCATTCTCCTGGTGCTGATCGGGATTTTCCTCCTGCAGCACCAAATGCCGCAGGTTAGACTAGCCCCTCCCCAATCTAAGATGCGGCATTCTGTAGACCATTTTTACGGGACTTGCGCCAAATATTTGGCACAAGCAGCCATAGACTGGGGAAACTGTTGCAACTGCGCTCGATGTACTAAAATCGGGTGCAGTTGCGTCAAAGGAGTTTAAGCGTAGCTGCGCCAAAAATACTGGGTTTAATGCAGGGCTTGACTCTTTGAAACATGAATCCATGATCTCTCCACTTAGGGAGCTAACTCAAAAATTGTGACTGTCGAAAATGAGTGGTGACGATCCAAAGTTAACTGAACTACCTTCCCTCCTGAAGGAGGATCCCCTTGTACATATAGACTGCTGTAGTATTTAGATGGTAGGTAGGGGGCTAGGTTAAAAGGAGGGTTTCACGTGCCCTTGCCTCTTCGTGGGTGACACATATATATTTTTTTTTAATTAAACTCTTAGGGGAAAGTACACTTCCCCCCACTGTAATGCAGTGGAATGGTCCATTGCAGTTCCACTTCACAAGAGCATACTGTACACAGAGTTATAAATAATGAAATCATTCTTGGTGTCTCTGCATTGTTTTGTTTTTTTTTCTAAACGTTCCAGGTCGTCTTACAACCATAAGAGGGTGTTTCATGCACATGGATCTAAAATTCTGAAGTTCCAAGTTCAGTTAGCAAAGTCCATTTCTCGCAAGGAGGATTCTCTAATATTTTTGCAAAGTAAAACTTTTGATTTTAAATTCAAATTCAATTTTTTTAAAACCAAGATTTTTATCATAAATACGTTTAAGATTACTGTCATGAGTTGCTAATAGTCCTTTTATGTACCAGAACTACTGTGCTTTGTAGTTCTTTAACCCAACAAACGTGAGACTGCACTCTTATGACCATAAGTGAGACAGTAACTGTACGTGTTAACCTGTATTATAAATTACTAATGTGATTTCAGCCAATCAGCATGCAGAGCCACAGTACTTCTTAAGGCGCTGCGTTAGGGTCGGAAATCGGGGGGGTCAATTTGACCCCTGCTTCAAAAGTAGGTCAGAAGCCAAAAGTTTGGGGTGTCTGCATAAAAGATTGGAATTTTCAAGAAAGAAGAGACATAAAACCATGGTGATGACATGCCTTGTTTCAACCACCTATACGTTTATCTGATAATACAGCTCATTTAAACAGAGGTCACAGTGCTGTTCCAAATTCGGAGCTTGATCTGTCACTTATTGCATCTAACTCCAGACCACACAGTACACTACTGTCCTGCCTGACACATAAAAGAAAAAGTGAGAAGTGTCACCGACCGTACTGATGTGTTTCCTGTAGGGCTGACGTGTGGATTACAAATAGTTATTGTAAGATGCATGTCAGCCTACGAGAAGCATATCAGTACGATCGGTGACATCCTTCTTACTATTTTTTTTGTGTCAGGACACAGCACAGTACTGTACCTGGTCCTGAGTGAGAGGCAGTAAAGACAGCTCCAGTACAGTGCATGGCAATTAAAGATATAGCAAGTGCACCATACAACCCCCCAAAAAAAAAAATCATGTCTGTCTTAATCCCCTGCCCTGCTGTCACTTTGAATTGCAGCCACAGGGTTCTCAAACAAGAGTGCAGGTGCTCACCCGATATCCACAGAGGAGCTGTTCCCCAGTCCACCAGACAAAGATCTTAGAAACATAGACTTTGACGGCAGATAAGGACCGCTTGGCCCACCTAGTCTACCCATTTCCCTACCTACAGGATAAGCTGCAGATCCTAGTTAACCAACAGCCTATTTCTTCCTACCCCCCACAAGAATTGCCTTATGTCTGTCCCATGCATTCTTGAATTCTCCCAGTTTTAGACCCCACAACCTCCTCAGGAAGGCTGTTCCATGCATTCACCACCCTCTCTGTGAAAAAATACTTCCTCACATTGCCCCTGAGCCGTCCCCCCCAATCTTCAAATTGTGTCCCCTTGTTCTTTCACATCTCTTTTTCTGAAAGATGCTACCTTCTTGGACTTTGTTGATGCCACTGAGGTACTTAAAAGTTTGTCATGTCCCCCCTCTTCCTCCTTTCCTCAAGGGCATACATATTAAACTCCTTTAGTCTCTCCTCGTGTGGCATCTTCTGCATTAACTGTGGCCTATTCTTTCCCCCAGTTCAGTCCTGACACATTCCCCGGCCCACACAAAGTGAAAAATCAATAGTGTTTTCCCGTCTGACCCCATTCCTCGCTGTCAGAATCGGGCATTATTCTGCTCCTTGCCAGCTTTTCTCCACTGCTGTCACTTCTCTACATGCTGTATTTCATCTGAATCTTCTTCCTGGCATCCTCACTGCCTTGAGGATGACCGGTGTCTTCCTTCACCAGTCGCCATCCCCTTCTCTTCTGGCACACAGTACTGGCTGTGAAAAATGCTCACCAGTGCAGCCACCGCAAAGAGACCCTCACTGTAAAGAATGAAATGCCGGCCCTCGGAACTCCGCCCCCTCAACAGATTGCAGTCTTCCCATGCTGAGATTCCTTCAGCACTGCTGGATCCCTCGCCCCCTTAACTGAGTTTACTCTAGTCTCTCCAATCACCGGTCCAGTGTGCAAATAAAAAAAAAAAAAATTCAATCCCAACCCCCTCTCATTCGCATCCCATGAAGAGAAGTCGCAGCACACCACTTGTGGCCGATAATGTATCGGACCAGCAAAGCAGTGCTGCGTCAAATGCAGATGTAGCATATGAAGAACAGTGTGTCAGAAAATGCCCATTTTGCTCAAGGGGGACATCACTAGTGTGTCAATGTGAGCCCTGCTTCTTACTTTGTGTACAGTGTGCTGTCATGCAGGAACGTTGGGAGGGAGAGCTCCATTTCGGTGCTAAGAGAGAGGATGACACAATAAAATATAAAGACTCTGAGCCTGGTTGGCGCTAAGGGTTGAGGCACCGGGCATCACACCTCACACCCTGCCGGCGACCTGGGCTCGGGAGAGAGCCTGGCTGCCGGGAAGAGGGCGAGACTGATTGAGCAGCTGGTAGGCAGCTCTTCTCCGGGAGGGACGGGGTTTCCCTGGCGCTTTGCTGCCACCCGGTGGAGGCTAGGTGGTAGCACCACGCCACTGGGGGAACCTGACAATAGGCTGAGAGGGCAAAAGGGGCTGTCACCAGAGCCGCGGTGCGCATGTGCGCCTTCACGCGCATGGGCATCCACGTTCTAGGGTCCTGGGAATGAGGGGGGAAAACGGATAATCAGGGGCTGCGGCTGGATGAAGCCCCCTGCATCAGCTCCAGTGGTTCCGCTGGGTAGAGGAGAGGATGCCCGAACAACCACAGAAGTCCAGTGTCGGGTGGCAGACATGAGTTGCCACCTGCCAGGCAAATAAACAAAGGATAGAAAAAGCATGTCCTGTTTCTGCGTGTTCTCGAGCAACGTGATCAGGGTTGATGCTCTACATAGTCCGTGAGATGGCCCAGTTCGGTAGTCAGAAAGTGTCGCACCTGTAAATATCTATAATGCTCTGTCAGTGCAAGATTATAGCACTGATGCAGATCTATAAAAGTATAAGGAATACCACTCTTATAGCTAATAGAAGTGGACTAACCCTTGTCATTCCTAGTACTTAAACTAGGGGTCATTCTGAGCAGGTGTAAATGCTTCATCATAGGAGATTGTAGTCCTGAGGAGGAGATCCTTTTAGAATCACTTATCCACCAGTGCTGCATTCCATACCCTCAAAATGTTTCTAATGAGTTGGCCCAGTGGCGAGAGGGCTGAGGCATCGTCAAAGTACTTTACGTCTTAACATGCCAGCAACCTGAGTTCAGGAGCGACCTCTGGTTGCTGAGGGTCGAGGGGGCAGGACGAGAGAGGGATTGAGCAGCTGTCTGGCAGCTCTTCTCTCTCGGGTCAGGGTGGTGGGCCCTCCCAGCTCTTGGCTGCCACCAAGTGGAGGCTTTGTGATGGCACCAATGCATGTGAGGCAGACATAGGCCAGGGGAGGATGGAAGGAGTCACGGTTCTGGAACACATGTGCACCTCCACATGCATGAGCCCTCTGAGTTTGCTGCTGGTTCTGGGACTAGAGGGGAAGAAAAAGAGGTGGAAAAAAACTGAACAGCCTGGGCTCAGTGAAGCCACACCTGGACACCTGAACCTGCCCCTTCTGATGAGCATTTCTGGACTTTGTGCTCGGGGGGAGGATGGCCCTGCCCCCACCCCACCCCTGCTGTGCGAGAGGGGGGAATCCGCAGGGAATTAGCTCCCCGGTCTCAAGGGAGGTGGGGACTGTACATAGATGTAGGAAGACGTGGTTATTGGCCACTCTGTCTGTCTTCAGAGAATAAAAACTTAGAGGAGGGGGGAAAATGATTCTGATGAATATGTTGTCTGTCAAGTGTTATGGAGTGACGGGGACTGGCAAATAGAAAATTGCAAATCAGCCAGCTCCAGAAGTTCCAGTGCGCCACGTAGCTCGGATCTAGCCACAACAGTATGTGTAATCTGAGCCACCCTAAAGTAGTTGAGAAGGTGTGGAAGGGCTAATCCCCTATGCAGGTTTGGTAGTTATTTATTTTTTTCTCTTCTGTATAGATTTTTGTAGGCCTTTTCTCCCGGTTTTCTTCAGTCTCAGACCCTGGGCATCCGCCCCCTCCTCTACTCATTGGACTTCCACCTGGTGGGAGTGGAAGTACGGGGGGGGGCGACCCGGGAGAGCAGAGCTGCCTTTCGGCTGTTCAGTCCTGCTCTCTGACCCAAGGTCACTTACGAACCCATGGTGCAAGATGAGGTGGCCAGCTCCTCAACCCTCAGCACCACCGGGCCGGCAGTGCAGTTGAAGTTTTTTAAATGCTATCTGTGGCCAGGAGCCAGCCCAAATGCATCTCTATAGGCATTTTTTCCATTCATTAAATCGAGGGAGAGTATGCAGCCAGATCCCCTTGATCCTCTGGTGAAATGTAAATGGTATTACAGACCACCTGTCAAAATCCACATGCATCTTAGTTAGCAAAGGTAGATAGTTTTGCTGATATAAAGTAGAGGGTCTGTTTAACCTCAAGATATTTGATTTTGGTCTGATCCCATTGAAACAGATATCGGTCCCAATTATTTTCTTTTTCTGAGGGGGTGATGTTGTATATGTATGGCGCATCTAGGCAAGCAATCTTGATTGGCTGAATGCCCACTGATGCTTTATGATTTTGTTCTGTGAAGAGGCCTGTGAGAGTGAACAAAAGCTGGAAATCTAAAACCGTATAGCATTTTAGCTGACACCCGAACCTTTTTAGCTAATGGCAAAACTCTTCAAACACTGAATTTTTATCTGCAGTAACAAGCTAGCTACTCAAACAAATGTATTTGTAACTAAATACAGAAATGCTTAGCTAGTGGCAACTTAACAGTACGCTGGCATGTGGCTACTAAACTAGAACCAGCCAACATAATAATTTTGCTTGAACACCTGTGTGCATTCAAAGATTTGAAATGATCTTTTTGGGGGGACAGGACATTGGAGGAAATTTTTTTTTTTTAAGTTTAGCTTCTCTCTTCTCCCAGTACTCTTCCCCTTGACGCTCTGCATCCTCTCCACTGTCCTGCATTACAGGGCATGTCCCCATTTCATCCCTCAGAATTGCTCTAACAGCTATCATATGTGCGAAAGATAAAGCCCACATAGAAAAGGTGCTGTAAATTCAAACCAGAAATTCACAACACTGTGTACAAATAAAGGAACTAGTTTCCAGTGTTCTGACCTGGTATCTCCATGTTTGATGACTTGTGTCACAGTTTGAGGGTCAGTGTCCCACAGTTTCCTACGTTTTAAGTGTTCACAGTAATCTACATTGCAGTGACAAAATGTTGAGAGGCATGACTCTCTGAAGCTGGTAGCTAATCCTTTGTCCCAAAAATAGTTTGCCTTCACACATTCACTTTGGCTCCAGAGCTGTAGGTTCTGCAAATTAAAGATGATGACAGTAATCCAAAATAGCATCATAAGCTCGGCCTGCATTGCATATGCAGCATCAACAGTTTTTGCTTCACTGTGCTTTGTTCAGATCCATCCCTCATCAAGCTATTTGTCATTTCTGCATGAGAAGATGCATGTGAGTTAGGCTTGCTGTGTAGGTCTGTCTGTTGCAACTGTCCAGACAGCTTTGCTTCTTGTTTGGCCATTTGACAGTACAAGTTGGACAGCCTGTCTCTGGCCCTTGAGGGCCTGCTTTTCAAAATCTCAGCTCACCGTGGGCACAGTCAGTTCCAATGTGCTATCCTATGAGCGAAATGTGCCATACTTGTTGCTGTGTAGCTTTTTGTCCCTGAGCTGTCCTCCTTACACTGCCAGGGCTCCATACTGGCAACCTCCCAGCCCTGTCTGCCACTCCCCTGACTGTTGTAGCCAACATGCATCTACAGAGCGGAGCCTGAGAGTACCAGTGACCATCCTCCTGATGGCTCGCAGTATATTGCTTTTTCTGTTTTCTCCCTTCGGTCCCTCCTGCCTCCCTCATGGTGCCAGTTGGTGCCTGACAGGCCTCATAAACATGCAGCATCCTGCACTTCTGTCGGGCCATAGGGCGGCCTCACAAATGTGCCATACTTCACTGGAGTTGCTCTTGTAGGTGTGGAGCAGCAAACGAGGTTGATTCAGCTGTGCTAAGAGCAGTGAGGATGAATGAACAGAAACGCAAGAATACGAGCCCAGTCACTTGAATGGTACTGTTTTCTAAAGCCATTTTACTCCACTGATTCTCTCCCCAGAGTGCGCGCCGAACACACTTTTTGCCTCCGCACCATGATGATTGGAGCATCCAGCACTGGTGCGCATACCCAGAGTCAAAGCTTTATATGTCAAACATAAATTTAACTGGGTTCAGGAATCGACTCTGGTTGCTTGGTGATTGGCCAGGGCGAGGAAGGATTGAGTGTCCGCCGACAGCTCTCCTTCCTCGGGGGTGGGGAGACTCAGCATTGTGCTGTAGACTGACACCCAGTGGAGGCTAGAGGTCAGCACAGGAGTTATGCAAGAAAGGGTGGATACATGCACAGGGTGTAAGACTGCCTCCGCGGAAGTGGAGACAGTCTCCCTGCCCATTGCACGTGTATGGGTTCGCTGAGAAAATGGAGAAAGGATTGGAGCTGGCAGGCTCGATGGCCGGCTGCGCCAGTGCCTCCCCTGGCAATCTAGATGTTGGCTTCTGGGGATGGGGGGAGGCTGGTGCCCCTCACCACCAGCCCTGTCACCAGTGGGGGGGGGGGTAACCCATGGGGGATGGCCAGTTGGGGTGAGTGCAGGGAAAGCTGTGCCAGAGGACAAGCAGCCGCCTGCCAGCTCCGAAGGAAGGCGAAAAATGTATATGGGGGGATTTAACTGGGTTACATCTTTCAGTTTTAAGCAAGACTTGGATTAGCATGCTCAGCTTGATGTCTTGTATCTGAAATGGTGTTTAGCTCATATTGGTTATAAATTTGTGAACTCCGTCCATGCACAAGTTTAGCTGAGCTTCAATACCATGTTGACGGGGAGAACACGCTGGAGTCTGAGTTGGGGGATATTATTAAAAAAAGTTAAAAATTAACATTTGAAAATCTGGAACTATAGTACAATACAGTAGCTTTCTAGAAGATGGGAACATGTTTGGTATGGGGAGTCGGAATTAAATAAAATGATGAGTTTCCCTTAAAAAAAAAAAAAAAAAAAAAAGTAGCATACAGATCAGACATTTGTCTGCTCCTGAATGCTAACTACTCCTACAGTTCAGAATTTGGAGTTGTGCACCCCCTTGTACTGTTCCTTTACTCTTCCCCCCAGCACTTGGAGAAAGCTTCAGAGCTTGTGGCGAAACAATGGCAAATCATACACACATTTGCTGATCTTGCCCTGTCCGCCAGTCCTTTTGGCAGGCAGTTCTCCATGGTATTTCTGATACCCTTCCTGGACCTCCTACTTTAACGGTTGCTATACATAAGTAAACCATACATATACTATGAAAAAAATTACAGACTTGATAATGAAGATTTATTCATGGCCAAGTGGACCCTTTGGATCCACAATATTATAGCTGTAGACAATTGCTTTGTCCCATAGACGGTCAGCAGACTGAGCTGTAGAGTGTAGTCTGCCCATCCTTGGGCTCCTCCTCCGTCAGCAGGCATAATGCGATTAACAGCAGTTTATGAAGAAAACAATGTGGCAAGTTTAACTTGACTATAAGCTACAATATTTTTCATCCTCAGCTCTGTATAGAAGCATAAACATAGAATTTGAAGGCAGATAAGGACTGCTTGGCCCACTTAGTCTGCCCATTTCCCTACCTAATGGATAAGCTGCAGATCCTAGTTAACCAACAGCCTACTTCCTCCTACCCCCCACTAGAATTGCCTTATGTCTGTCCCATGCATTCTTGAATTCCCCCACTGGCTTTGACTCCATGACCTCCTCAGGGAGGCTGTTCCATGCATCTGCAACCCTTTCTGTGACAAAATACTTCCTCACATTACCTCTGAGCCGTCCCCCCTCTATCTTCAAATTGTGCCCCCTTGTTCTTGCACATCTCTTTTGCTGAAAGATGCTACCCTCTTGGACTTTGTTGATTCCCTTGAGGTATTTGAAAGTTTTATCATGTCCCTCCTCTCCATCCTTTCCTCGAGGCTGTTCATCTTAAGCTCCTTTAGTCTTTCTTCATGTGTCTTCTGGTGCAGACCCTACACCATTTTGGTTGCCCTCCTCTGGACAGCCTCCACCCTGTCTATGTCTTTTCGGAGATGGGGTCTCCAGAACTCCAGATGTGGTCTTACCAACTGTCTGTACAGAGGGCCAACAACTTCTGTTTTCTACTGGTGATGCCTCTCCCTATGCATCCCAGTATCCCCCCAGCCCTCCTTACTGCCTTCTCACATTGCTTGCCCACCTTTAGGTCATCTGATATGACTACCCCCAGGTCTCTTTCCATTTTTGTTATTGTTAGCATCTCACCCCCCATTGTGTACTCTTCCCCTGGGTTTTTGTTTCCCAGGTGCATTACTTTGCACTCCTTTGCGTTGAATCTAAGCTGCCGTACATTTGACCATTCCTCTAACCTCGTCAAGTCCCTTCTCATCCTTTCCACCCCACCTTGTGCATCAACCCTGTTGTAGATCTTTGTGTCTGCAAAGAAACATACTTTTCCTTCCAGTCCCTCTGAAATGTCACTTATAACAACATTAAAAATGACCAAACCCAGTGGTACCCCCACTAGTAACCCCCCCCTTTTTTCACTGTGGACTCCGTTTACTATTACCCTCTGCATCCTGTTGTCTAGCCAATGTTTTACCCAGGTTACCACCCTTGGGACCCACTCCCAGGCTGGCTAATTTGTTAATCTTTTGTGTGGGACAGTGTCAAATGCCTTGCTAAAGTCTAGGTAGGCCATGTCCACAGCCCCTCCCTGGTCTACTACTTTGGTCACCCAGTCAAAGAAATCAATTAGCTTCATCTGACATAGATCCAGAAGCAAATGATTTGATACCTTTTAATGGACCAACATAGATGTAACAAGAACAAAGTGATCTAGCTTTCGGACCAACCAGTCCTTCTTCAGAAGCTCATGGCAGAACAACTGCCATGAGCTTCTGAAGAAGGACTGGTTGGTCCAAAAGCTAGAGCACTTTGTTCTTGTTACATCTATGTTGGTCCATTAAAAGGTATCAAATCATTTGCTTCTGGATCTATTCTTGCAAGGACCAATACGGCAACTACTAAATCTACAGTTCTTCATCTGACATGACCTTCTCGCTGTGGGGCCATGCAGCCTTGGGTCCTGTGCCCCACTGGCCTCTAGGTACTCAACAGTTCTTTTTTTCAGAAGTGATTCCATAATTTTCCCTACCACTGAGGTCCCAGTCTCTTCTCTCTCCCCCTTCCTCCCCAAAAAGAAGACGGTCCTTATTTTCTACTTGGTACAAGTAATTTAATTTATAGACCGTAATGGTATATAGGTAAATGCACTATCCTGGCATATATATAGTCAGTGGGCTCGGCTGACTTTACTTCACAGTGCTGTTTTATAGAACCAAGAGATAGGTTGGTACTATAAGTCCAAGAAGGGATATGTATCCCCTTGGCAAGGTTTGTGATGAATGTACTGAATTGTAAGCTCTGCATACAAAAAAAAAGAGAATACTTCAGAGCTAGTGAGCTCAACTCAAGTTTATTTGAAATTACTCCAGCTGGGATAACCCCATTAAATTCAGCATCTTGTTTTCTTGGGGGTCCAAAGCAGGTTAATGTAGTCCAACAGGAATAGTTACACTCTGGCTGAAACATACAAGGCAGAAAGAAACTGCAAAAGTAATTACATTCAAACAGATTTCACGACACTGTTGACACCTTTGGAGTTTGAAGTGCCTTTGCTCACAAAATAGTATTTTACTCCTTCAGAACTGTTGTGCAAATTACTCATGTTTGCCAGAGTTAAATACTAAACAGTATGTTTCTTCCTGCAGCTCTTAATTTTCTAAGAACATGTTTGGTATTTTTGAAATATAAAATAATGCCATGTAACTTTGATTTTTATTAAATTGTATGTTATTGTCAGTTTTAGTTGGGCAGAATTCTTCTCATAAAAATTACAAAATCTTTATCAATTCAATATCACAACTGTAGATATGTATAACATGATGGGCAGAGTGTGATATGGAAAATATATTCTCACTCTTGCATAGTGAGCTCTGGATACTCACGAATGAGAGTATCCAGACCTCACTCTGCAGGCGTGAGAATATTTTCTGTAGCACACTATCTGCACAAGGTTGTAGTGAGTGAGTGGTGACATCAGCACAGTATGGATAAATGGCATTTATCATCACTGTGGTGATGTCCTCCTCATTTATCACACTCCAGTGAAGATATCTCCATTTATCACACTCTAGAAGCTCCCACACGTGTGTGTGTGTGTGTGTGTGTACTGTATGTATATATGGATATCTGTATCGATATCCATATTATTTAAACACATTATTGGGGCTTCCTGTTGGCCCTGCAGTAGTATGCTGCACTACCAAATGGGGAAACCCAGGAATCTGCGTCTGGGCGGGGTAGTTCTGGGATCAGCATAGTGTCCCAGCCTGGGAGTAGGTGCCACAACAACCCTCAGAGTAAACCTTCCTTATGAGGGGACACGTGTGTGCATGAAAACTGCAGTGGGACTGTGCGCTGCACCAAGGGAGGCATCAGGCATCCTAGAATGTGCACATAGAGATCCAACCCACTAAATCTAATGGGGGGGGGGACCCCTGCCCTGATGGCCATGGTACTCCTGGGCCTCAGTCTGAAAGCCCCAGCTTAGGTCTGATCTGAGGGGTTGGCCCCCAACCTGAGGGTTCCTCTAAGAGGGGTAAGCCATAAGGGACATTGGGGGTAGAAATAGAGTATCGGCACTGGGGCATTGTTGGATCTGACCTGGGGGTCAGGTGGTGAACAAGGGGACCAGGAAAAAAAATTACTTGCTATCCGGATTACCAAAGTTTGTTCCCAGAATCTACGATGTCTGGTGCCAATTAACGAGGCTCCATTTTCCATCTTGGATTCCTCAGGATGAGAGGGTGCCTACTTCTAATGCACAACCAATTTGTTTTATAGTTGTGTGTGTGTGTGTGTGTGTGTGTGTGTGTGTGTGTGTGTAGGAACATGTTTCCTCATGGAGTTGAGTGGCTTTACAATCAATCAATCAAATCTTTATTTATTCAGGCGAACATCATTGAGCAAAGCTCATTTGCAAGATGGACCTGATAAGGTCAAGGTTCAATAGTTGGTACATAAACAGATACATTTAAAACAATTATATATACATAATCAAAAGACAGAAGTTGATTAAAGCATAACAGGACAAGGTAGGACATAAGAAAAGTACACTAGATAATACAGTATATACATATCCCAGTGGAGGAATCAAGGCATACACTCAAATATAAGGCACTCTAAAAATTTCCAAGTTCCAGAGCAAGCCAATGCAGACAAGGAGACACAGTGTTTGAGTGACTGAGAAAATGGTGATCACAGCCTCTGGTAAAAGACATGAAAGGGAGGGTATAGGGGACTCGGACAGGGGCTGGGGCTAATACTAGGAGGTGTAAGGGAGTAATAAGGGCTGGGGTAAGGGCCAGGAATTAGTGGGAGAAGATTATAGCCAGGGGTAGCAAGATCAGTGTAGATAAGGTTGTAGGGAACTGAAGTACCATAAAATGAGGGCTGCCTGGGAGGGAGAATTGTGGGGATAAGTTATGGGAAATGAGTTGCAAATCATGATAGTTGTCTGGAAGGGGGAGGGTAAGGAATGTGAATAGACTAGAGTTTGTGGTAGCAGTTGCATTTCTCTGAGAAGAGACTTATGCAAAGCTGTTTAAAGGATGCTAGAGGTATAAGATTGATCCGCTTCAGGGACTTCTGTAAAGTATTCAATGCCATAGCTACAGAATAGCTGATTGCAGACCTCCCCTTGCCGGGTGTTGACTTTAGGCACCTTGAGCATGATGGAGTTGTTGCTTCTTAGGGCATAGGAGTTAGCTGTGGCCTGTGTGAAGCAGTCACACAGACATGCTCCATTTGCCTGTCCTGTGATGCTGATGCTTGACATGTCAACAGTGGGGTTGACCTGAGAGTTCTGAAGGAGGAGTTGGGTGCACCCTTCCCTTTGTCATCCCCAATGGGCAGAATCTCAGAACTCTTCACAGGAGCACACCCTGTGGGAGGGCCTCGGAAAGGGTTTGTGGGGCAGACAGATGGAGAGTGGACTTGGGACAGATGGACTGCCCCTCAGGCCCGGCTCCTCCATTTGGTCTCCATCGAAAAATGTTCTTAGTGGCCCTAGTCCCACCCCTGTGATTTTGCCTGTGGGGAATACACAGCGGATTGTTGGGACAGGGGCAAGCATTAGGAGTGAGGGGGAGACTAGAATAGAGTGTTAGTACAGAGTTCCTAGGGAGGAAAGGGACTCTGAGGGAGATAGCTGGAGGTTCCCTGGCGAGGTGCGCGAGAAAAAGGTAAAATTTAAAACAAACATGCATACGTTCTTAAATCCTTGTGTGTTCCATCTTCAGGTATTAAGAGATTCTCGAATACATCATCTCCGACTGCTGAATATTCTGGGGTATCATGCAGTCTTCTTCATGATCCCAACCTGGGTCCTAATTGATCTGTCCTCATTTCTAGTAGACAACGATATCGTAAGTATAATTTACAGCAGATTTTTTTGATGGGTTTTGCTCTTTTTGCTACCCCTTGTTTAATTACAGGACTATAATGAGCAGCCGTTTTCCATTTGTGAAGTTTACATAACACAAGGCAGTGGATAGCTCAGTGCACAGCAGCAGTAGGGCTCTTGCTTCACTCTAGTTATTATGAGTATAGCTACATTTACATGGGTGGAAATGAAGAAATGTGGGTATGGGAGACAGAATACTGAAAACCCAAATTTGGTATTTTCCCTATCCAACAGAGTGGTGCGAATAGATGAAACTGCAGTGAAGTAGTACTCTGGTCTCCATACTGCTGTAATTAAAATGGTAGTCCTCCTTGAAAACTGGTTTGCAAAATGAAGCGGAATAGCATTCATTTCAAGCCCTGATTTACATGTAACTAGCTTTTTGAATGGATAAAAGTCCTTCTGAGAAAATGGGTTGGCAAAATCCTTACAGTGGATTGTCTGGTAGCATTTTAATGCCATACAGTTGGGATAACATTGCCCTGCTAAAACAAAAAAAATTATATGAAGTCCCAGTGCCAACCTAACCTCTTTGCCAGACATATCACTCTGCAGGCAGTGTTCAGTTTTCCAATATCCACTATTTTTATTTCCCCACATAAAACCCTATTGTGCTGTCATTCTAATTACAGAATATGTCTGTGCAACATTAGTAGCAGTTAGTGCTGCCCCAGTGGCTCCAGCAGGAGTGCAGGCAACCCCAGATCGGGAGCGCTCTTGGGTCACGGCATTAGAAGGCATGCCAGGCTGCGGTAGCTGCCACACAGCAGTGTGAGTCGGTCGGGAAGGGCCAACAGTGGATCTGAGTGCCACATTAAGCCCTGCAGCTGGGCCAGGGCACTGTGCATGCAAGGCCAACAGAGGCACTGCTCATGCCATGGGGAGAATGGAGGGACTACAGGGATATTATAATCCTCATGGCTTCCCACTACCTCCCATCGAGTAGTATTGGTGACCTCCAAGCCTGACATCACCCTTGAGGTATGGCCGGGGCCTTAGAGTACCAACTGTGGTTTGAGTTTTCTATCCTTTTTCTCCCTGACCACCCACTGGTGTGCCTGCTGAAGAAAAATGTGTATTTTCCTATGGAGGAGGCAGATCTCCTTGGCCCCACCACAGGGGTCTCTGCCAAGTGGAATCCCCATGTCTAGGAAGTGGTACCATGAGCACACCGTAGAGAGCCCAGTCTTGTTCCTGAAGCCAGGCTGTCTGCATGATGGTCCAACACCCTACTGTCAAGGTGGCCCCCTGTATCAGTATTTTCTGTAAATAGTGCAATCCTGAAAGCACTCTTTGGGCCAAAGGCTGTTCTTACTCATTTCCTATAGCAAGCCAGACTGTGGAGCTTAGACTCCTAGTATCAGGCAGGATGGAAATACACTAGAGCGTTTGTCCAGTAGATCCTCTTTTCCTCCCAAGGTGACTCAAGTTTATTTCTCCAGCACCCGGCAGAGCATAGCTTGATCTCCCTTTGAGAGGGTTTTCCTAGCAGAATGGCACCAGGGTTGTTCTGTTAGGGGAAATCCCAGCTTTTATCCCCCTTCCTGGTGCAGGAGAATGCTCTCATGCCCTGCTCAGCAACCACCCCCCCAACTGACGATCTCTTCCCTTGGGAATTACCCAAGTTCCCCCACAGAATATATCCCCCTCCTCCCAGAACACACATCTCGGGCAGTGGTGTGAACTTGGTGCTGGCAGGCAAGGGCATCATGGCTGCCCGCTCAACAGTTTCCCTGTTTTCCCTCCCTAGACAGGCAGAGTGCAGTGGGGTGCACGCCTGCTGCGGCACTTCCTGCCAGCTGGCCCTTCCAAGCTGGTCAAAAGCAGGAACATGGTGCGCTCACAAAAGAATTAATGCCACTTGTTAGTTGCAAAAGTTTTACTAAGTGCTCCAAAATAAATCCCAACAAAGTACAGAAAGTAACAAGGCTGCCTGGTTACAGACGTTCCCTAGCGCCTCGACTCTCGCAAGTCTTCAATGGTGGTGAGGCTGAGGAAGCAGGCTGCTAATTTTAAACAAGTGCTACTTGATAATTCATGACATCTTGCTACATGCTCACATTATAAACTTAAAGCGCCAGTTTCAATTCTATTCAATGCATCAGTTAATGTAAACATTCAGTATATACAGATATCAAAAAATAAATAATAAATTGGTATCTTGCTACACTTCTTAAAGTCCTGCATAAGTAAACAGAGTTCGAGAAGTTAGAAACTTAGTTCCTGGAGCTGATGGCCATCATCGCTTCAGTGATCAGTGCTCCACGTGACAGTGTCAACCGGGTAGGTAGGAGCCCAGGCATGGAAGGACAAAGAAGTGAATATGAAAAAGTAAAAGTAAAAAAAAAAAAATGTGGGTGGGGGAGAGAGTGAGTAAAAAATGAATAAGCTGAGCTGGTCCTACCACCATGCCACCACATGGTGGCAGTGTAGTCGCGGTGCAGCTGCCCCACCCCTCCCTGCAAGAGGAGAGCAGTCAGACGTACTTTTGACACCACCCCACCTACCCCTAGTGACCCAAGTCTGTCATTGAACCCAGGTCACCAGCGTAATGAGGTGTGGCATCCAGCTCCTCAACCCTGCGCTCCACTGGGCTGGCTAGAGCTTGAAAAACTTAAGTGTAAGGGGATACATGTAAACCTACTCTGTTGTATGGTAGCTGCTCTTATAAACCGACTGGAATGCAGGCTTTATATAAAATAGCTTATAAAGCACATTATATACCACTGAGTTAAATCCTGATAGTGTACTGGCTATATGCAGACCAACACAATAGCAGTTTTGTAACATCCACACACAGCCATAGACAATTGTAGCACCTCTAATTACAAATCACTGATTTACATGTAGGAGAGGCAACTAGTGCACACAAAACATGCAGGGTCAAAATTTACAGTGGCCTAAGGCTAGTACTTTGCATGTGTGAGCCATAGGCTATTAAAAAGTATTTAATGTGGATGAGCAGTGTTTTAACAGAGGACTATGTGGAGGTTCCATTCTAGGGCAAAATGTCCATTTGTTATTGAAATGTTCTTGTAAGCTGTTACAAGTTGGCTGCATTTTAGAAGAGGAAGTTCCATCTTCAAGTGCTTGTACATGGGAAAGGAACAAGGCAGCAGCGCTATAGTCCTGATATGTTTGTATCTCACGGCTGTGTGTATCAGCTGAAGGATGTTTCTACAATAAATGAGGCTTAGAATGGAACTTTTTTGCCTCTTGTTCATTGTGTCAGCATTCCTTCAGTCACTGAAAGCAAAGTGACCCGTCTTATTACCAATTTGAGACAGCACCACCCAGATCATTTTCAGGTGGGAGTCCTTTACCTTAGAGACTGTCCCATTTGAAGTTTCTGCCCATCAGTGATGCCCCGCATTTGCCATTTCATTGGAAAAAAAAAAAGAAAAAAATTACTCGTCTTAGTAATTGTGTTTCTTCTAATGGAGTCTTGCTGTATTCTGACATGATGCAGTTAGCCCCAGCACTTGAACTGCTCTGGAGAGGAAAGAATTAACTCTATGCCAGAGCATAGAACGTTGAGCTTGAGCTCGGTTCAAACCTCTGTCTGCTGCACTTTGAAGTTTAACCGTCAGAGTCTTGCGAGCTAATACTAACTACACCTGCTAAGTGGAAATTGTAAAAACTACTAGCCAAAAGGCAACCAAATATTTTGGGTCCCCAAAAGACTCTTGTCGAGAACTCCAAAACAAAAACTAGGTAGTGAACAGACATAACTATAAAAAACAATGTAACATAACTCACTCCCCCTCTCTATATAAGGGAGAGTGTCAAGTGCACCCCTGAGGTGCAACACTGCACCTGCCAGCCCACTTCCCTAAAACCAGGTTCTGAGAGGGGAGGCAGGAAGGGAGGTCAGAATACAGCAAGACTCCATTAGAAGAAACACAGTTACTAAGGGGAGTAATTTTTTCTTCAAACAACATGAAGTCTTGCTGTATTCTGACATTATGCAGGCTACTAAGCAGCACCTCCATGGAGGAGGGTACCGAACCTATTTTGAGAATAGGTTCTGCAGTACTGCTGTACCAAACCTAGCATCACTCCTAGCCTGGATATCCAGAGAGTAATGATTGGTGAATGTATGGACTGTTTTCCAGGTGGGTGCTTTGCATATCTCTAGTAAGGGTACATCTCTGGCAGCAGCCAGAGAAGCAGCTGTACCTCTAGTCGAATGAGCCCTCAGGCCTGAGGGGGGTACTTTGCCTAGCTTTTCATAGCAGAGTTGTATACAAGAAACGATCCACCTGGCAATAGTTCTCTTAGTAGCAGGTTTACCCTCTCCCACTTCACCATAAGTGAGAAACAACTGAGGACAGTCAAACCTAAGTGCCTTAGTACACTCAGTGTAGTAGCCAAGTGCCCTCTTAACATCCAAACTGTATAATCTTCTCTCTCCTGAAGAAGAATGATCAGCGAAGAACACAGGGAGAGACATGGACTGGTTCAGATGAAAGTCTGAAACCACTTTGGGTAAGAACCTCGTGTTGGTTCTCAGGACCACCTTATCTCTATAGAATGAGATAAAATCAGGCTCCATTGACTGAGTTTGTAATTCACTGATACGCCTGGCAGAGGTAATAGCTACCAGGAACACAGCTTTCCAAGTCAAGTACTTAAGTTATGCTGAGGCCAAAGGCTCAAAATGTGGTTGCATAAGCTGAGCAATGCAAACATTAAGATCCCAAACAGGAGTAGGATCCTTAAAAGGAGGATTGGTATGGAGCAATCCTTTAAAGAATTTACAGAAAACAGGATGAGATGCCAGTGAGGAAGTCTTCCCCACTGACAGAAATACAGAAACAGCTGACAAGTGTACTTTTAGGGTAGCTGGTCGGAGGCCTAAGCCATTAAGATGAACCATATAATCCAGAACTGTAGCCAAGTCAGCAGAATCTGGGGATATGTGCTTATTGGAACACCAAATGCTGAATCTTTTCCATTTGGAATTTTAAGTTTTTCTGGTGGCAGGTTTTCAAGAGGCTTTGAGAATGTCCAGAACCCCCATGAGACAGATGCAGGCTTTCATATTCTAGCTCTTCAAGAGCCATGCCTTGAGATTGAGAGACCGAAGGGTGGGGTACCAAATCCTCCCCTGAGAGGAGGTTAACAGATTGTGATTCTTGGAAGAGATAGGGGAAGATGGACTGCTAGGGACAGCAGTAGAAGATGTCAAGGCTGCTTGGCCCAGTCTGGAGCAATCAGGATCACTTTGCAAGATTGTGACCTTATCTTGACCAGAACTTTGAATAATAGAGGAAAAGGGGGGGAGGCATACAGAAATGTCCCCTCCCAATCCAGAAGTAGAGCATCCAGGGGGACTGAGCCCAAGACGGGGGGTCTGCAACAGAAGAGAGGAAGTTGGTGATTGTCTCTGGCTGCAAAGAGATCCATCTCTGGAGTGCCCCAACTTGAAAAAATCACTTTTAACACTAGGGGATCCAGGGACCATTCGTAATGGCCCTGAGAAATCCTGCTCAGAGCACCTGCTAGCACATTGTCCTTCCCTGGAAGGTGGACTGCTACCAGAGATGTCTGTAGGGAATAAGCCAGGGACCATAATTTCATGGCTTCCGTGCACAAGGCCATAGACTGAGTGCATCCCTGCTTGTTGATGTACTACATGGTGGTGTCTGTCCTGACCGGAACCACCTTGTTCTGTACTGAGTCCGAGAAAGCTTGTAGAGCCAGGTACACTGCCCTGAGCTCTAGAAGATTGATGTGAAGTAGAGACTCCTGAGTGGACCACACTCCCTGTGCTGTGAGAACTCCCAAGTGAGCTCCCCACCCCAGGAGAGAAGCAACTGTGGTTAGTACCACAGAATGAGACTCCTTGTCTGAAGTTGTCCTGATCCAACCACCATTGGAGAGCCTGGATCAGAGTCTGAGTCACTGGAATTAGTTTGGTTAGAGGATCTTTTTTCTGAGACCAAAAAGCCCTCAAGTGGAACTGGATGTCCCTCACCTGAAATCTGGCCCCTTGTACCACTGCAGTGGAAGCTGCCATGTGGCCCAGGAGTTGAAGAAAATGCCTTGCTGGTTGAGATACCAGAAGGCGAAAGGAAGAAACCAGGTATGTAAGGGCCTTTACCCTTGCCAGAGGAAGAAAGGCTCTTACCAGTTACCAATTATTTTACCAGGTGAGACACACTAAGCTGAAAGCTTGTTTGCAGGTGCAACCTTGGAGCACGAGGAAGTTAAGTGACTTGCTCAGGGTCACACAGTATGCAAGTGGGGGCTGTGGGATTCAAACCCAGGTCTCCAGATTTGCAGCTCAGAGTCTTAATCCACTGTGCCATACTGCCTCCTTGCTTAGACAGTGTCCAACTCTTCCCCTGTGAAGGTCAGGAGTTGCACTGGTTCGAGGACTGACTTTGGAAGATTGAGAAGGAATCCTAGAGAAGTGAGCAATTGCTGGGTCACTGCAGGTTTGACTTGACTTGGTCTGGGGACTACCCCACAATGAGCCAGTCGTCCATCCAGGTATGGAAATATGGAAATGTTTTGTCTCCTTAGAAAGGCCACTACTACTGCTAGGCATTTTGTGAACACCCTTGGTGCTGATGTTAGTCCGAAGGGCATTGCTCTGAACTGATAATGGCCTGAAGGCAGTTCGAACCTGAGGTACTTTCTGTTGGAGCACCTGATGGGAATGTGAAAATAAGCGTCCTTGAGGTCCAGGGAGGCTAACCAATCCCCTGGCCTTAGAGAGGGAAGAATTATTCCCAGAGTCACCATTTTGAATTTTGGTTTGACTAGGTGCTGGTTTAAGTATCTTGGATCAAGGGTGGGCTGCCACTCTCCTGTTTTTTTTGGGGGTAAGGAAGTATCTGGAATACAGACCTTTGCCTCTGTGTGTAGTAGGAACTCTCTCTATAGCTCAGAGAACCAGTGGAGAGGAAACCTCTGCCTCCAGGGCAATGGTTTCAGAGATGTTTGCAGGTGGAAAAGACCTGACTCTCAGCTTTGGGAATTTTTTGAAACTGAGGGCCAGTCCCTGGCTTACTACCTCCAGGGCCCATTTGTCTGAGGTAACAGACTTCCAGGCCTGGAAGTAGTAAGCCAGCCTGCCTTCTACTGGAAAGGGGGAGTAGACACGAGTTGACACATTAGGGTGTCTGCTTGGCAGGAGTCTTGGACTGAGAGGAGGGTGCAGCCCTGCTCATCCCTCTTCTGCTTCTCCCTATGAGGAAAAGGAGAGGAGGCCTGTGCCTGGTAGAAAGGCCTGTGAAAAGGCCTGCCCCTAGACGGCTGCTTTTGAGGAGTTGCCTGCCTTTCCTTGGCCTGTGCACTCCTGTAGGTGGTCCTGTACTAATCCATTTTTTTCATATAATTCTCTGCTCCCCAAACAGAGAATTATCCACCACAGGGAAATCATGGCCTTAGCCTGGGTGTCCTGTGAGAGGCTAGTACATCTGAGCCAAGCCAATCTCCGAAGAGACACAGATGTAGCCATGACTCATGATGACACATCATTAGAGTCTACAGCAGCATAACATTGGATCTTAGATGCCTCTATCCCATCAGCAGCCACCTCCTCCAGCTCCTTGGCCAGCTGGGGGAAGCCTGTTTAGCCAGTTCCAGAACAGTATCCCATCTGGACTTCTGGTATCTAGCTGTGTAGGCCATGTAGTTAGCCTGCCCGAGTCCCAAGAAGGATGCCAAGTACTGTTTTTTAGCCATGGCATCCAGCTTCCTAGAGTCTTTATCTGGAGTGTGTGAAGCCAAGGGTATGTTAGCCTTATCACAGGCTGCAGCCTACACTACCCCAACATGGCTGCATTGCTGGTACAAGAACTCTGTACCTGAGCCTGACAGCATGTACCTCTTGTCCATCGTCTGTCCACAGGAGGTAAAGAATTTGGTGTTTTAAGCAGTCTTTCTGACTGTTTTCCCCAGGGATTTATGGAGGGGAATAGACAATCTCTTTGACTGTGGGACATCCATTTCCACAAAGTCAGGCTCCTTGTTCCTCAGCAGCTTCAACCAGAGGGAGCTGGAGGGTTTCTGCCACTTTTTTGTAAAACAAAAAGTGGGAAGGGGACTCGGAAAGCCTATGAGGGGAAACACTGGAAGGCCTGTCTGGGGAGATGTCCAGTTCTATGGGCTCATCTAGACCTTCTATACCATCATCATCATCATCATCATCCCCCTCCAGATCTGGTTCATAATACTCTTCTGAGGAATAATCCGGAACTGGAGGAACTGACCGAACCGAGCACCTACTGAGAGGTGCCGCATCGGTCAGAACTGGATGGAGCAATTCAATACTAATCGCCCACAGTTTCTTCGGCGGTTGGACGATGCAGTTCTGGATCCGAACTGGCCGATTTCTGCTTTTTCTTTTTCTTAGCCGGAACTGACCCCTCAGGATCGGCTCTCCTTTTGCCCGAGGGAGTCTTGCCCAGGTCAGAGGGCACTTCCTCAGGTTCGGTTGGAACAGAACCGGACTGGCCATCCGAGTCAGCGGACTTCTCGGCCTCCTTTTCCCTAAGCCTGCCCAATCTTTTATCCATGATGGCCTTAGGAAAAATTTTACATATTTGGCAGTCTGAATCAAGGTGGTCAAACCATTAGAACCGATAAGGACCGGTACCTCACACTAAACAGTGAAAAATAAAACAGAATTAAAATAAACCAGACAATCTGTTCAACTGAACTGATTGAGAACCTTTTTTTCACAATTTCCACACACAGAATAACACTCAGTCCACTACCTAAGCACTTACTGTACCGCAGACAGGGATCTGAACTGAAGTAGAATAGGAAAAAAGTGGTATAAAACCGACGTTTTACTGTTACTGAACCGAAAGTGATGGAGAGATCTCCGGAGCAACTGTTCAGTTAGGCGGAGTAAAGAATCTGACGGTTACACTTCAAAGTGCAGCAGACAGAGGTTTGAACCGAGCTCGGGCTCAACGTTCTATGCTCCGGCATAGAGTTAACTCTTTCTTTTCCGGAGCAGTTCAAGTGCTGGGGCTAACTGCATAATGTCAGAATACAGCAAGACTTAATGTTGTTTGAATGTAAACCTACATATTAGACTGGCAGATGCTAATTGTTGCTGTGGGCTGCCCAGAAGGTACTGGGTCTGCTGGTGTTTAAGAGCAGCTGTGCACTTTTAAATGTGTACTTTCAGAAAATCTGTGCAGTTTTGTTACAAACTTCGACTTTGACAGTCCTTGCCAGAGAGTAGAGAAATCTGTGCTGAGGGCTTCTTGCGCAAGTTGGTCCTGTCATGTTTTCTGTTTGATAAACTGTAATTAGAAGCGAGCGTCAGCAGCATTTCCGGTTATGTATTTGTAATATGGGTAGGCGAGAAACACAAAACAAAGTGTTCAAATAAGTAGACACTACGTTTCTTGAAAGCAGTGCAATTTTTTGCTGGTTTCTGTTTTCATGAACCATTACAGAAAATGATAAAATGCAGATGCCACAATTTACTTGTGATGTGAGCTTATTCTTTGCATAAAATGGTTTAACAAACTAAGCTGGGTTTTTACTGCAGTAGTAGCATCTGTAGTTGAAACTCGCAATTCACTTACTGTAGCTCTGCAACCCAGGGGAGAAATATAGGGTATATGACATGACCTGGCTGAAGATATCCTATTTATCTTCATGAGTGGCTAATGATACAGGGGATATGTAATGGTGGCATATAAGACATGGTAGTTATCTTTGAGTGGGCAGTGACCTCACTGTCCACAAATGAAGCTAACTAGCATATCTCTGAAGCCATCATCACATGTCTGGTTTATACAGTGAACATTATAGTTTTAAATACTTGACACTATATTGTGATTTTTTTTTTTTTTTTTAAACAGTAAAAGATTTCTGGTTTGAGCAAGTATGAATTTTAACTGCAAGTTGAGGGGCTAGCTCCACAATCGAGCAGACTCGATAGACCGCAAGGCCTGTTTCTGCTGGCATTTCGCATGTTTGTATGCTTTAAACTATTGGTTACTTTTTGTAGATTTTGTTTCCGGAAAATGAAAGGAAACGATACATATATTTGCTGTAGTTTTTGGTTTTCAGTTTTCTGGTCTCTTAGCTGTGGGGGGGGCCTGAGATTAGCGCTTTACGTTTCACACTAGTGAGGATCGCCAGTAGCATTTAATTCTGAAGGTTTAACTTATTTTCTGGATATACTGGCAATTTTTTTTTTCCTTTCTGGATAGTAAGTGTAGAAGGGAGGACTCTAAACAGTGGCTTAAGTGATCATCCTCTCAGAGTACAACAGGGAGATCTTACTTCGAGGGTATCTCTTGCAGCAGGCCACACCGGTAGGACTTATCTGCCAGGCACTAGGACCACATGGAAACTTTAAGCAGTTTACGCTATAACGCCTCCAGTTCTTTCCCCGCTGTCGACCAATGCATGTCTGACCTCTGGAAACTGCTGCAGTTTCAGTCGGCCGCCATTTTTGCACACTTTCAGTGTTTTCATTTCTGTTTTCTCACCATAGTTCTTTTTCTTCGTTTTTATGTTGCTTGCACGCATGTGCAAGAAACATAGTGCCATCATCTGAGTTTTCGGAGGTGTGGCACCCCGTCTTCCAATTCAGTCACTGAGTTTGCAGTCGCGGCTGCAGTTCCTCCAATGACTGCTGCAGCTGTCTATGACAGCAGTCGAAAATGCAGTGACATACAGTTGAAAGGGAGAGCTCTGCTTCAGTGAGCAGAGCCCCCCCAAACATATGCCGCATAAGCACGCATATTGCGTGCTGATGCGCTCCCACACACTGTGGCGGGGTGCCCAATCCCCGTCGGCTCACGCCCCAACAAAAGCTGCCCAGGTGCCACGCTGGGAGCCCACCCCAGCATGGCAAAAATGTTACAGCCAACGGGGTGCCCAATCCCTGTTGGCTCCATGGCTGCACGCCCCCAAAATCTTTCCAGGTGCCACACTGGGGCCCACCCCAGCATGGCAAATCTTATGGCCGATGGGGGTGCCCAATCCCCAGTCAGCTCCAGCCCCCCCAAACAGACTTTCCAGCTGCCAAGCTGGGAGCCCGCCTCAGCGTGGCAAACGTCCCGCATCGTCTTAATTTAAAAAAAAAAAAACAAACAAAAAAAAAACCTGTAAATAAAAAAACGGTCCCTCGCAGTCTCGCTGCCCCGCACCCACCCACTGCGCACCCTGCCTCCCTACACCACCCACCCCATACTTAACACTGGAGTTCGGCGCGACTATCATCAGTGGAACGGGAACACGTCTGCACTCTTCAAAGCCGACCGCGAACTGAGGAAATGCCGGTAAGCTGTATAATGGAATAAATAGGGGTTTTTCAACTTTGTTGCATATCTCAGGCATTTTTGGGAATTTTGGGCCCAAATTTTCAACATGGGGTTTTTGGGACCCCTCCTCATGAGTTCTTACACTGTCGCTGCGTGTCGGGCGAAGGAGTGATTTACGCCGTCACTCGCGCAAAATCACCTTCGGGGCGATTAACAAAACAACACTGCCAGTGTTCATAAGGTGGGCTCTCAAAAAGCTTATGTTGAAAATTTGGTGAAAAAATTCCAAAACATGACGGTTTTATGAGCGTGCGTTGCGCAGTTCCTACGCACGCTCGTAAGTTTGCGAATTTTCAATATTTTCACTCCAGATTTCCAACATTGCCATTTTACCACACCTCCTTATGAGCAGTACAGCTGTAATTTTTCACATCTTGCCCAAAACTTGTTTCCGCCCATGTATCGCACAATGGCGCAGTCGGTGTGCGAAACCAATGTATGGGACACATTAGGAAAACAACAGTGACACTGTTCATGAGCAGAGGTCTTAAAATGGCTATGTTGAAAATTTGATGAAAAAATTCCTAAAAATGACTGTTTTATGAGCGTGCGTTGCATAGTTCCTACGCACTCTCGTAAGTTCGCGAATTTTCAATATTTGCACTCCAATGACTTCCAAATACCTAAACAGCACATACAAGCAAGCAACATTCAGCATTGACAAATGCTTGTTCTTATTGTCTTCTAAACCTTCCTTGACCCATCCTTCTCTGGGATTTGCTTACCACAGGCACACTTGGCTTTCGAGCGATCCGAGGCCCCTATTAGTTGAGTGGTGGCTTTCATTTGTATCAAAACGTCCAAGCACAGGGGTGTCGTGAGCAGACCAAGAAATTGAAAGGGATTGGCTGGCCAGCAGTTAAGTTGCGATCCCTTCCCTCCTTTACAGAACAGCAGTAACATTTATAATTTTGATATGGGGGGACTTCTGCCGTGGCAGAGTAATGAGCTGTGAAGCCCAGTATAGAATATTGCTCCTTTTTATTTTAAGAATGCACGGTCACACAGTGGTACAAGGAAAGGGATCACTGTGATATAATGCATCTTAAAAAATATCAATATTTTCATGTTAAGAGAGAGATCACTTTTCATCTGGCCAGTTATCTCAAAACATGTTTATATAGCTTCCTACATTTGTTTTTGTTACTATTTTTATTCTCCTGTTGCTGTGGCCCCTACCTCTGGAGGGAGCCCCCGGCATCCCCTTACCCCCCACCCGCGGGGTTCGCCTAACTCCGCTGGGGCCGGATCTGTGTGGCCACTGCAGTGGCTAGCTGGGAGGCGGGACCGGGGGCTGCGCCCTCAGTCATGCACGCAGCAACTTGTTTCCTTCCTCCATTTTTCTCCCTGCGGAGATGAGGCATGCAATGATGCCGCTGGAGGAAGCATGTACCCACACGTGCTCCTACAGGCGTCTGCCCCATCTGAAGTATCTGTGTGCTGCCCTCCAGCCTCTGCTAGGGGCCAGTCGTACGCCGTCCATTGGCACCCCCCTCCCCGGAGAAGTAGAGCAGTCCCTTAGACGCTCGATCCTTCTCCTCCCCTGCTGACCCCCGGTGACCCATGCTCGTTCCTGAACACAGGTCGCTGTCCTAGCATGAGGCAAGACGTCCAGCGCCTCAGCCCTTGACGCCACCAGGTCAGCATAGCTTCCTACATTTAAGGTGCAAACAGTAGGCAGACTAGTGAAAGGAAAAATCCTCTCCTTCAGATCGCCTAGGGACCTGCTCGTCCCAGGTAACCATCGCCAACTGCCGCCCCATACTGCAGCCCCCCCCCCCAAGGTAACTCGACGTATCCCTTCGGGCAGGTCCTCTCCTGCTGGAGAGAATATGCCTTACTGGCTTCCTGCTTGGCCCTGAGTGCTGCTGGGGTCGGTTCTGGGGGCTCCGTGGCAGCGAGGGTCCGGTGACCGTTACCCGGTCGGCCGAGACACCGTTTTCAGTGCCTCACCCATCATGTTCTTGGCCTTGCATGGGTTGGCATACTCGAGCGGGGGTGTGCAGGGGGAGTGTCGAGGCATCACGTCTCCCAAGCACGTACCCAATCCGCCCAGAGGTGCTTAGGTAGACCCCACCCCCCGGGAGGGAAGTGTCCAGTAGACACTTGTGCATCCCCTCCCTGCCGATCTCCGCTCCTGGTACTCGGGCTTGGGGTGCGAACCCAGGTAGCCAGCGTGCTAAGCGAACCCCTTCGCTCGGCGCCACGGAACCAGCGAAAAATCTCTTCAAACATTCATACAGCCATAACTTTTCAGGGTGAGACATCAAGTTTCCCCTTATTAAAGAAAAGGGTGACCAACACAAGTCCATAGGAAACAGTGTGTTAAGGTGCTAGGTGGATCCCAGGGTTCATATCCATAACACAAGCAGTCAGTGTTTTACATATAGAAAAAAAAAATTTGCTCACCTGGAATCCTACCACTTACCCACTGCACAGTCTGAATTGTAGATTAAAGAAAGGATTTAGGAGAAAATTAGCCAAGCACTCCCTCGGAGGTCATCTTCAGTTGGCTCATCGGGGTCATCTCTGCGGCGGTTAGGCGGTGCATATTTTTGTGCCCATTTCTGAGCATTGGCTGGATCCGAAAAAAGAAAAATCATTCCTTGGTGGACAATTCGAAGGCATGCAAGAAACACCATACCATGGCTAATATCTTCCTCTGAAGCATAGCTCATAACCCGTCAGATTTCTTCTTCTGTCGAGTGGCATAGCTGAGGTCCGGTACACGCTAATGGCCTGGCCATCCTGAAGCAAGGTGCTTTTACGTTGAGTCAGAGCTAGAAAGAAGTCCCTAGTTCCCGCACCATCAGTTACCGTTACAATGGCCTGAGGAGCCTATCACAAAGAGTGACCCTATAAGCCTCCTGGATAGCGAAGGAGCGGGCAGATATGGCATCTCCGAACTACTGTACTAACCAATCTTGCAAAAAGTGTCTGAGTCTGCCTCACTGCCCTCTAGCATTCTGAGTATCCTCTCATTAGGGGCCTGTGCCTGATTTCTCTAGCGTCTCCAAACAAGAATACAAGTATGTATTTTCTTTTGGGAGAGTTGCAGCTGTCACCAAGGCTGCGTCCACTGTCTAACATCTACTGTAGCAGACTGCACCAACTCTATGGTTGTCTCAAGGCCCGCCACACGGTTACTTAAATTATCAAATTTATCTGCCAGGCCTGGTACAGACTAGATAAGTCTATTAATTTTAATGCGAAGTATCTGCAGGGTTTCTTCAGCAGAGCTGTCCAGAATATCTGAAGCTCTGCTCTGTGCTGACCTCATGGTGGGGGCTCCCGATGGAGTTTTGCTTTTAGCACCCTCGGTCATAAGCTCATCTTTCCAAGGATTTCTCATCTTACCCAGGGGGTCTTCAACAGCGTTTTCTCAAAGTACAACTGTTAAAAGTGTTAAACGTTTGTTATACAAATAATTATCTGTGCTCTAAGCCCTGGTGTCCATCTTGCTCGGGGCTCTACATCTTCTCCCCCACCCCAGTGAAAAGAACTCTTATCTTGGCATAAGGCCCGGGAGCCCTGTGCCTCTGTACGGCCCTGCGCTTCCGCAGGCAGATGGACTGTTGGCCCTCCACTTCTGCATTCTGTAATTACATGAAAGTGCAGGGCTCAGGAAGCCCTGCAGTTCTGCAGCCCCACAGATTCTTTGCATCCGTAGCCACAAGAAAGAGCACTTCCGCAGGCACAGAACTCTTCCCTGTCCATCTGTATGAATGAGGAAACAATTCCACTATCATAAAAAGAAAGGCACTTCATTGCAAAAAAACTACTTTGAAGAGCAGGTTCTTAGTATGACGCCCCCATCTCCCCCGAAACACATAATAAAACTTATCTGGCCCCAAGTGGACTGCAGTATACAAATTTTCATTTATTTCTTCATGTATTAAAAATACTGATAGATCGTATTTTGCTTAGTGGCTAACAGTTCCTGATTGCGAGACGTGCCCCTCCTGTGCTGGCACGTTTTGTGATGTTAGTAAAAGGAGAGCGTGGGGTCGCGCTCAGTAGAGTAGAATAGGAAAGTCGTTTAACTGCTTATTATAATTTAGAGTCCTGATTGTAATACATCAAGGCCACCGCTCAACTAACAAGGTCCCTGTTAGTCGAGCAGTGGCCTCAATTTATTATAATCAGAACTCTAAATTATAATAAAAAGCAGTTAAATGTTCCTATTCTATGGCACGTGCCCCTGTGCCTTAACTTACTGACATCACAAAACTTGCAAGCTCAGGGGCATGTCTCGCAATTAGGAAGTGTTAATGTTTTGCCTTCTAGCTCCACAGAGCAAAATACAATCTATTAGTATTTTTAATAGGTGAATAAATGAACATTTTTATACTGCAGTCCACTTGGGGCCGGGTAAGCTACATGATATGTTTGGGGGGGGCCGGCCCGCCGGCGCAGCGGTTGATTTCCGCTATGACGCTGGCTACGACCCGGTTCGAACGGACTCTGGTCGCCGGAGGGCCGGCCGGGAGTAGGGATCGAGCGCCCACGGACAGCTCTCTCTTCTCCGGGGAGGGTGGATAGCGGGCGGTGCATGGGACCCTTGGCGAGGCCGGAGTTCCCACGACCGCCGGCTTGTCAATTCCATTGGAGGCGGGCGGATGGTGACATCATGGTACCCACCCCGCCTCCCAGCGGAAAAATGGATGGAGCCTGCCGCCACGGCCTCGATGTGCTCCCCAGGCCGGGCCCCGACTTAGTCCCAGTGCCTGCGGCATATCACGGCGGGGTGCCGCAGGCCCCACTCGCGGGGAAAGCCACGGGTATCGGGGACAGCGGCCGATCTGGGGGGCAGAGGCAGGCGGCCCGTGACCGGGCTGAAAATACGCCGGCAAGGCAGCTCAGGAGTAAAAAAATATGTTTGGGGGGCAGGGAGCAACAGTACAGAACGGTGAAGCTGTTCTTTAAGGCCTGTCATAAATTAGAATATCACAAATATTCACAATGTGGACGCATTTGAAAACGGGCAGTTTATACATTTTTGGCCCAGAAAAGCGCACTGAACCAAATCTCTGCCAGGAGGAGCACACTGAGCCAAAGCTTGGCCAGAAAAAGCACATTGAGCCAAAGCTGTGCCAGGAAAGGCACGCTGAGGCAGAGCGCGGCAAGGGAAGGCACGCTGAGACAGAGCGCAGCCAGGGAAGGCGCGCTGAGGCAGAGCTCATTTGCATCCTAGGAGCAAAGGGAGGTTAAGGTACTTGATATACTGTATGTACGTGGCAGTTGTGGGTTTCAAACCCAGGTTTACTTGGTCTTCAGATTCACAGCCTCTAGGCTGCACTAACTCCTAAATAATGTGTTGTGAAAAGTATTGTTCTTCTGCATGCACTATAGCTAAGTTGAACTGTTTTGTTAAAGGAGAATGTTGTAGGTGTTCATAGTCTAAAAGACTATGAAAGGCTTGTTCAAATGAGGAATTACACTTACCTGTTAGTGCCTCTGTCAAAATCTGACCCATTTTAAATTAAGGCAGCAGTCATTTCATGGAACTTTAAAGAGCACTTTTTACAGTTTACCCCCCCCAGCGCCCCAGTAGTCAAATGGGGACACATTCAGATTTTTTATTGCTGGCCTGTTAAGAGGGGAAGGGATTGTAAATTGGTCCCAAGGAGTCCTTCTGTGGGATCTCTTCCTCTCCTGGTAGTAGGAGTGCTATGTCCCCACACAACAAAGTTTTGTGATGTCAGAGTTTGGAGATTGTGGTGGAGCGTGCCATAGATAGTAATAGTAGTGTGTCAGAATATTAGTTTTAGTATGTTAAAGAGCTACTGACGCTTCAAAGAAAACTTTAAAAAACATAATGATTGCTGGCCTGGTGGCGCTGAGGGTTGAGGCTCTGGATGCCACACCGGGGACCCAGGTTCAGGAGCGAGCTCAGGCTGCCAGGGGGTCGGGGGGCGCAAGGGTGAGGAACCAGGATTGAGCAGCCGCTAGGCAGCTCTCCTCTTTGGGGAGGGTCATGAAGTTACCCTAACTCTTTGCTGCCACCAGGTGAATGCTAGGTGGCAGTGCCAGGCCAGGGGGAACCTAGGCGCTAGGTTGGGAGGGCAGAAGGGGTCGTCACTGGAGCTGCGGGGCGCATGCACGCCTCCATGGGCGACCTTGTTCTGTGTCCCAGGAATAACGAGAAAACATAAAAATACCATGTCTCCCTTGTTGCCGTAAGGCAGGAGGGATAATGGAGGAGCACCAGGCTAAGTATAAAAAAAAAAGAAAGAAAAATATAATAATTGGGTACAATTCTGCTTGCATTCCATTTATGGTCTATATATTTCTCCTCCCATTTATTACTGAGGAAATTTGCATGAATAAAAGATCTTTATCCCTTAGAGTTCATCTGCCTCTATAGCTTACTCCTTACTTCATCATAATCCTCTGTGACATCAATTTGTTGCCATAGGAGTAACACTGATGTCACAACCAGCGCTCTACGATCTTGGGTAGGGCGAAAGCAACAGATGACCCCTTCAGGAGCAAAAATCCTGTCTTCATGCAAGTGACCTCAGTAATAAATAATGGGGAGGAGGAGGAATACAGAAGTAATAACTACAAGCTGAACTGTCTAAATATCATATTTTGTTAAAGTTCTTTTGAAGGTGTCAGCTGCTCTTTAAGACACAACTGTTACTATCTAAGGAGCACACCCCCACGCTCTCCAAACTCTGATATCACAAAATGGAGTATGGGGGCAGAGCACTCCTACCAGGAAGGGGAAGGGATCATGCAGCAGTACTCCTTGGGACCAGTTTACAATCCCTTCCCCTACTAGCAGGCCAGCAATGAATATTTGAATTGTCCCAATTTCACCACTGCAGGGTAAGGCTACCACTGTTATACAAAACAAAAATTACTCTCTGGATACTCTTTCAAGCAGAAGCTCCAGTTTTATTGTTGCATACAAAGGATGTTGAATGGGGTTGCCATTCAGCGTCCTTTGTATGCACCAACAGAACTTTCATCCAGAAGCTCCAGCATGTCCTGAGTGCATTCCATTTGTTTTGTGTTCTTGGATTTTCTGACTTCTTACCGAGGGAGCCTGACTACCTCTATTCCTAAGGCACTCTGATTTCTGTGGAGCGAAGGCTACCACTGGGACTTGGGGTGTCCAGAAAAGACAGATAAGATTAATAGTTTAAGATTGATAGTGATATCACTGTTGGGTAAGTTGTACTTTACAGCACATGACTTGCCCAACAATGCTAGCACTTGCTGTTTTGAAGGTTCCATAAAATGACTGCTGCCTTGATATAAAGATGAGGCGAATGTAAATGGGAATATCTGTGGACTGCTCATACCTACAGGTAAGCCAAAACTGGGACCTCATTTTTTTTCTCTCCATCAATTAAGCCACATAAGAGACAGAACTGGGGACACAACTCTGCTTTTTAAGCTTTCAGAATGGACACACGTAAAATACCTCTTAAATCTGGACTGTCCCATTAAAACAGGGATGGGTGGTAAACCTTCCCACTTCACTCCTGCTGATTCTAACCCCCAAAACTGTTAACCCACTGATCTGCGGTAATGCCACCACGACCCTGCGGGAGGTAGATGAGGAAGTGACTGACATAAGCAATGCAATGAGAGAACAGTTGTCGCAAATGACCTTATAAATGCCCAGTGCTGCTGCATTCAACCTAACTGCTTTTTTTCACATTTATACATGGTTCTAATAAGCACTTTATTCCTGCTTGCTTTATGTGACCACTCATGAATTCTAGGTCTTAATCTCACTGGCAGGGACCCCCCCCACCGCATATTCCATGGGATATTCATTTTAACAGGTACACATTTGAAACTTGCTGCTTTTATACAGCTTCAGTTCAGCTGCTGAAGTTTGAAGGCAGAACAAGGGAGGATGTTATGCAATGGCTATAAGTGATGTGCCATTGCTCGATTTTTTTTAAAATATTGATTCCACATGTACCAAAGATGTGCTATTATATTGCATTCCTTTCTTTTCTTCCTAGTGGTAAAGAAATTGTAATGCAGCAGTTATACCTCCCCCCACCTCTGCCATTGAGGGGCAAATGTGGTTTATTACTTGGGGATTCTGGCATCTTTTCTGCCGTAGATGGTCGGGATTTCATATTGTTCCCATTTGGGAAGGGGGGTTATAGTGCAATTTCATGGGGATTCTCAGGAAAACCTTTCCCTTGCAGGGTTGGGGCATTTGAGTAATATGATGCTAATACATTTTGAATGCCCCTGCTATTCCCTGACTTGATAGTGAGGGGAGGGGTTACTTTGACTATTGCATAAGGACAGCATAGCTACTGGGAGTATTATGTTAAAGTGCATACGGGATATCATAACCTATTCACACCGATTCATACTTACTGGTGGTGTATGTTTAAATAAAAAAAAATTCTATTTTTTTAATCATCTTTATCGATGTTTCGAAGAATTAAGAGCACTAAAGATGGAAGCCAGTAATCAATATGAAAACTACTCTGTACACAACCAGTCTCTCCCTCTTCACATACAGTCGTGACCAAAAATATTGGCGCCCTTGCACTTTTTCAAATAACTCACAATTCCTCTAAACATAAGCTGAAATTAGCAACAGTACAGTATTTGGTCTCCACAATTCTTTATTTCTCTTAATATTACAGAACCTTTGTTTTTGATTCAGAATTTAATATATCCTTTTAAATCAGAAAATGAAAAGAAGTGGCATTGACAAAATTATTTACACCCTAGACTTAATATTTGGTAGCACAGCCTTTGGTCAAAATAACTGCAATCAACCGCTTCCTATAGCCATGGATGAGCTTCCTGCACCTCTCTACTGGCAGTTTGGCCCACTCTTGTTGTGCAAACTGCTCCAGTTCTCCCAGATTTGAAGGGTGTCTTCTCCCAGCTGCTGTTTTCAGATCTCTCCACAGGTCTTCAATGGGATTTAGATCTGGACTTAGTGCTGGCCACTTCAGAACAGTCCAGCGTCTTGTCTTGAACCATTCCTGGGTGCTTTTTGAAGTGTGTTTGGGGTCATTGTCCTGCCGGAAGACCCATGACCTTCGGAGACCCAGCTTTCTGACACTGGGTTCAACATTGCGCTCCAAAATGGCCTGGTAATCTCCAGATTTCATGATGCCATGCACACGTTCAAGGTATCCTGTGTCAGAGGCAGCACAGCAACCCCAAAACATCACTGAACCTCCTCCATGTTTGACTGTAGGAAAGGTGTTCTTTTCTTTGAAGGCTTCATTTTGTTTTCTGTAAACATAGAGATGATGTGCTTTACCAAAAGCTCTAATTTGGTCTCATCTGTCCACAGGACATTCTCCCAGAAGGATTTTGGCTTGTTCAGGTGTGTTTTGGCAAACCCCCGTCGGGCTTTCTTATGTCTCTCTCTCAGCAGTGGGGTCCTGGGCCTCCTACCATATAACCCCCTTTCATTGAGTTGGCGACGGATGGTGCGAGTTGAAACTGTCGTACCTTGTGTCTGAAGGTCAGCTTGAATCTGTTTGGCACTTGATCGAGGTGCTTTCTCCACCATTCGAACAATCCTGCGCTGCAATCTTCGATCAAGTTTTCTCTTGCGGCCACGTCCAGGGAGGTTGGCTGCAGTGCCATGGGCCTTAAACTTCCTGATAACATTACGTATGGTGGAAGCAGGAACATCAAGGTCTCTGAAGTTGATTTGTAGCTGAGATTGTCCATGCTTGGCTACAATCTTCTGTCTGACCTCCTCAGACAATTCTGTGGCTGTCTTTCTTTTCTCCATGCTAATTGCGGTATACACAGTGACACAAAACAGGAGAATGAGTCCTTTTCTCTATTCAAACTGGTTGAATGAGTGATTTTTATATTGCAGGCACCTGCAACTCACCACAGGTGAGTTCAGTTCCAAAGTGAAGGAGAATCACCTGCTTGAAATCTAATTATTTCTAACTACTTCTAAAAGGTGCCAGTAATTTTGTCCGGGCCATTTAAGGATTTCTGTGTGGAATAAGCTAAGACTTAGTAAATTTTTCTGCTTTTTGTCATTTATTCTACTGCAAACCAAAGAAATACATATGTGAATACCAAAATATTTTTTTATTTCAACAATTTTCTGGAAGGAATGGTGCATTATTAGAAAAAACTGCAAGGGCGCCAATATTTTTGGCCACGACTGTACCCCTTCTGTATCTTGTGAGCTCCTTTGAGAATACTGTGGACTGAAGAAGCTCTGTTATAACATAGCTGACTGAACTGAAAAGTACAAGAACTAAACTCTTAAATTCTTTTATGCTTTTTTTTTCTCTCTGTAGAGTTCATCATCTGAATGGTATTGGACATTAGTGCTGTTAACAATCAGTGGAATCTGTAACTTCGCTCAGAATGTTATCGCCTTCAGTATTCTTAATTTGGTCAGCCCACTGAGCTACTCTGTTGCAAATGCCACAAAGCGGATCATGGTCATCACAGTGTCGCTCATATTGTTGCGAAATCCAGTAACTACCACCAATGTCTTTGGGATGATGACCGCCATCTTTGGAGTGTTCTTGTATAATAAGGTAAGACTGCTGCCTGTATAGTGCTCAGTCATTCTGTGGTGAGCACACACACCAGCCAAGCGGTGCTGATCCTTTGACCATGGGGCTGATGAAGCATTCCAGAGTACAGTAGTTTATATGTTTGGATAAACTGTTATGTTTTGCAGGAAAGAGAAAGATGTGCTATTGATCCCTTAGTCCCAAACTCTAAGCTGGGTTGTAGGCGGGGGGGCATGAATAATACATTCAGTAGTAGTAGTATACAAAATGGCCAGCAAGTCGGAGCAGCGGCAGTATTGAATCTCAAGATGTCAGTAGTGTAAGTTCAGGAATGAAACTGAGTTGTGGGATCCTTGCAGCATTTCCACCTGGGGTACCACACATGGAAGTGAGGTGGGGGTGCAGGATGTCAGCTGGCTCGGCTCACCAGCACACAACTGCAAGGACATGCGTGTATAGAGCCCTTGCCTCCGACGCCCTGCAGGTTGGGAGGAGGGAAAAATACTTGGCCAACAGGATGATGTCCAGCACACTGGAGCCCCATGTAGCCACTTGTCGGCCTTTACGTGCTGAAATTCTGGGGCGGGAAAGGGCTTCTCTGGCCCAGTTGCGGAAGTGGAGGATGAACCCACAGAGTTGGAAGGATTGCTGCCATCTGGGGTGACAGAACTGGGTGGATGTCTGGGGCAGACCAAGGAAACACCAGGTAAGGTAGGAGGATGACTGTACATATGTAAAAGAAAATATTATAAAGGGAGTCTGGCTGCCAACAAAATGAACTCTCAAATGTCATCAACAGAATGTAATTGCACTGTGTTTCATAACCACTTAAATTCGAAGCCATTCCATTGCCAAGGATAGGTGTCCCCACCAGTTAATGTTGTTTATTCCACCACTGGCTGACCCCATCATCTGGGACAGACCCCTCCTCCAGTCCGGCTGCGTGTAGAACTTACTGTCCAACTCCTGCCTTTCCCACAGCTTCTCTGCCCCAAAAAAACGATCTGTGAAGGGTTGCTCCTGTCATGCTGGCCAGCCCAGCCCTTTTATTGGTCCCCTGGGAGGATGTACATATAATGCCACCTAGACAGCCCTTCGCATGCTTAGACATGTAGGATGTCTGCAACCGCCACTTCTCCCACCCCCCAGATTTTTGCTGCCCCTGGGCACATGACCCCTAGCCACCAATATGGTCAGGAGTGTACTGGGTGCAGCACCCGTCCCTCCCTGGAGGAGGCCAGCAGTCCATCAGATGCTCGATCCTCCTTCCCCTGCCCAACCCTCTGGTGTCCTGAGTTCACATCTGAACCTGGGTCTTTGGTGCCTCAAGTAGTAGCACTACCACTGTGCTGGCAGGGACAGCATTACTAAGGGTAGTTACATAAAAATACAAGCTTTGTCCCTTGCAGTTTCTCTATAGCCAAGGCATATTCAGGAGCTGAAGTCATAAGGCCCTGCTGCTTTTTTCACTTAGTATTTGGTCCCTTTACTCCCTGCCTCCCTCGTTTGGACAGTCCCTCCCCAGCCCAGTCACCCATCGATGCTCGATACACTCCCTCCCCGGCAACCTGAGTTCACTCCCAAGCCTGGGTTGCTGGCATGGTACGAGGTGTGGCATCCAGCCCCTCAACCCTCAGTGCCACTGGAACAGCTTGCAAAACGTTACTGGTTGGTCCTGATGCAGATGGCTTAGTTGTGATTTGGCTCAATGGAGGAAGTTCTCTCAAAGATCTACTGTTACAGTAGGTAACTATACTTTGTGTCCATATGAACCAAAAATGCAAAAATGTGCTAAAGTGTCTAAAAAAAATCATTAACTGTGGAATTCTGAATAAAGAGTTTAAGAAACAATTAAATCTTTTATTTTTGTTATAAGTTCCTCACATAGGAAATGCACCTGTCCTCCCTGACCAACCCTCCTGTTTAAAAATTCTGACTACCCCACCTATTCGCACTTCATGAGCACCTAACTTGCTACCTCCCTCTCCCCCCAACCCCTGGTCCACAGACCCCTGCCCGTCACGGATCTTACCTCCTGTCCCCCAGGCTCCATTCCGTTCCACGCTCGCAACCCCGTCCTCCCCCACACAACCTCTCTCTCCAGACATGGTGACCCCCTAACCTGGGGTTACTGCAAACGACTTTTCCCTCTTCCACCCCTCTCCTTTAAACTCCCCACTGTCCCTGGCAACTACTACTGCTGTTCTGTCTTTGACTGTCTACTAAGGCTGTACCCCAACCCACGATCTTTACTGTCTTTTTGCCGTTGTTAAATGTATAATTCTTTGCATCTCTGTGATTACAATTGTATGTAAGCCTTATTTTCCTGACGTGGAAACTTTTGTAAATGCGCTTGTAGCTCAAAGGTTGTAATCCAAGAATTCAATAAATAAAATAAGTATACAATTACTATACTGATGTAGTATATAATGCATGATTAGTACATCAGTAAAGTTAAAGTGCATTTACAGTACAGCATGTAGATACATTGAAAGTGTACCAAGAGGACAGCTCCGAGTGATGGGGAATTGCCCTGGCGACCCATGGTGGTTGTCCATACTCGGAACAGCAGGGTTGCAGGCCGGCAGGGAGGGCTTGTGGCATCTGCTGAACACACTCCTCACTGAAGGAAGGGAGATTGTTGCACCATTGTTGCAGTGGCTCGTTGCAGAGGTGCCTTTGATGGCCTGGGTGACCATGTGCCTTCAGGCCCCCCCAGGCCAGCCACAAGTGGTAGGAGGCAGACACAAAAGTGGCAGAACTGCCTCATCAGCATGCCAAATTACAGCCTCCACAGTCTCTCTCCCCCCCCCCCAATGCCAGTGGATCCTTCGGCACACCCTCAAGGGGCCCCTCTACTCAACTTCAGCGTATTACAGGAGCACTCATCCTCTAGGCCAGTGGAGCCACCCTCCAACCCCCGATGGGGACATGTTGGCAAAATATGGACATGAGAAAGACGCTTTTCCCCCACTAGGCCTGGGAAGGCCACCAGCAGGGACAGGCATGGTTGCTCTGAAAGGGTCCTTTGGTGGCAGCGAGGGGTGAGTCTTTCGGGAGGAAGAGGCACAAGACCCAAAGGAGAGGGGATGCCAGTGGGCAAGTGCAGGAGGATAAACAGAAGGGACCAAAAAAGGTAGTATTGAAACGTTGTAACCATGTCGATCTGACTCTAGGCTTTCTTTTTTCCCATTTAGCTTTTAAACCCTGGCTCATTCTTGGGATAGACCCTCTTCCAGGGATATACCCAGATCAGGCTTCCCTGTCACCCCCAAAATCCCCACCATCAGGGTCCGACTTCCCCCATGGCTTCTCAACTGTGGCAGGGGCTGACAGATTAAATAGGATGGCTCCCTCTTGTGTTACAATTGTTCTTTTTGAGTCTGTATGTTTGTAAGTTATTTTCTAGCCCCGCTGAATCAAAACATAAGGGGTAGAACTAGCAGTCATTTTAAGTGCAAGCTAATGCACCTGGGAAACAAAAACCAAGGGGAAGAGTACACAGTGGGGGGGTGAGATACTAACAACAAAAAAAATGGAAAGAGACCCGGGGGTAGTCGTATCAGATTACCCAAAGGTGGGCAAGCAATGTGAGAGGGCAGCAAGGAGGACTGGGGGAATACTGGGATGCATAGGGAGAGGCATCACCAGTAGAAAACAGGAAGTTGTTATCCCTCTGTACAGACAACTGGTGAGACCCCATCTGGAGTACTGCGTGCAGTTCTGGAGACCCAATCTCCGCAAAGACCTAGATAGGATGGAAGCTGTCCAGAGGAGGGCAACTAAAATGGTGCAGGGTCTGCACTGGGAGACATATGAAGAGAGACTTAAGGAGCTTAATATGTATAGCCTCGAGGAAAGGAGGGAGAGGGGGACATGATAGAAACTTTGAAGTACCTCAAGGGAATCAACAAAGTCCAAGAGGGTAGCATCTTTTAAAAAAAGAGGTGTGCAAGAACAAGGGGGCACAATTTGAAGATGGGGGGGGGGGTGGCTCAGAGGTAATGTAAGGAAGTATTTTTTCAGAGAGAGGGTTGTGGTTGCATGGAATGGCCTGCCGGAGGAGGTTGTGGAGTCAAAAACACTTGTGGAATTCAAGCATGCATGGGACAGTCATAAGGCAATTCTAGGGGGTGGGGGTAGGGAGAAGTAGGCTGCTGGTTAACTAGGATCTGCAGCTTATCCATTGGGTAGGGAAATGGGCAGACTGGGTGGGCCAAGCGGTCCTCACCTGCCGTCAAATTCTATGTTTCTATGTTTAGTAAGGATTTCAGAACTGCTGTTCTATTAAAAAAAATAAAAAAATAATAAAAAATCAGGGCTATTTTGCATCGTACAATTAAAACTTATTTTTATTCAGAAATTGCATAGTTTGTCAGAAATGCATTTTGTTCTCGGTATGCCTGTTGTTTTTTCTGTTTAATTGAGAAAGTAGATATCATACTGGAATTCTTTTTACTTCCCTTTCCACCCCCAAACAGGCTAAATATGATGCAAACCAAGAAGCAAAGAAAAAGCTGCTACCTGTTTCAGCTGGAGACCTGGATCCTCTTCTTCGCCATCAGGACATGTCTTCAGTGAAAATGCAAAATGGCACTTACCCAACCAATGCGGACTATCAGTATAGCAGAACAAATCTAACTGATCACTTTCAGTATAACAGACAGAACTATAATGTGGCCTACACCTCTAATCGATATGACATTTAGAGGCTCAAAGGGAAATGGTATGGACTGTAACATAAGTTATTTTCTAGCACTATCAGAAATTTCAGAACTTCTGTATGAATGTGGAAAAAGTTCTTCAGTTTTTTGTTTTGTCTTCTGCACATTGGAAATGCAAACGTGTTTCAGTACTGTGCACCTTATGAAGCCCAAGGCTTCGGTTTCAAGCCAGACAGGAGTTACTGGCCCTTGGTCAGTAACTCTTGAGCAGGGAGACCTTAGACGGCGTGTGCTGTGACCTGCTGTATGCTCAGTTTTAATCCTAAACCAGGAAACATTAAGGTTCTCTGCACATTTCGCTACAAGTCAGTTCTTGTCTGGAGTGCCTATGAGGATCTGAAGTGGAAGGCTGAACAGGAAATTCTAATCAGTGTTTAGGAGATACTTTCTGAACTGTTCTATAATATGACATAGTCTCTGTGGCGCATGTGTATACAGTAAAAGATATGGTCTTTCCAGTCAGCCACCTATCCTTCCAGCCATACATACAAAACCGTAATGAATTGGTGACAAAATGCCAAAAACATCTGAAAAGGATTTAAAGTTTAAAAAACAAAAATGTATCATCTTTTATTATGGGTGAAGCTAACTAGTGATGGTGGTGTGTTTAATTAGAAAATAACTTTTTTGTACATATTTTGTTTATCATTTTTTATCCCCTTGGGTTGTCCAAGTTACTTTCTACTGCTGATGTAATCCCCAACTGTCCCTGTGGCTTCACCTCTGCAGCAGGCCTCAGTTCTTTTCTCCATAATGCAGTGTGTGTGAGAGGACTGGGTGTCATCTATGCCAGCATAGCCATTATTTTTCTCTCTGCCCTCCCATCTCCTGACTTGCATTCTGCCCATGCGTTGCCAGCCTGGGGGGGGAAGGGGGGCTTCTGGTTACCCACAATGTCCATGCCACTCCAGCTCCCTGCCAGTGGAAGTGCTCACACAGTGGCCAAGCAAGCTGTACCTTTTCTTGGATTCTTAGTGTGCTTCCTCTGCAGTGCGCCCTGGGGCTGCAGTTAAGATTACAACGTATACCCGAGTCTCCCACATGTTAAAGTAACATGCTGCTGCTGGCTTCACCAGGTCAGACTTTTCTGAACATTTTCAGTTGTATTTGTAAAATTCTTTGAAATAATGGCAGAATCATCCAGGATTTGGAATGACTGTTTACAATCATGTTGTGTTTGAAATGGCAGAGGGAAAATCTGTTCCAAGTTTAAAGTGAGACTGTCGCTTCTGAGAAACTGGAAAAAACATATTTAGACAGTACAGCTTATGTTTGATATATTGTCAGCCCTGGTTCTCCCTTTGTTGTTGATTGGTAGTTTAATTGGCATGGAAGCAGAACCCTTTTCATCCAGAGTTCACCTGCTTCTTTTACTTAACTCATTTTCACCTAGGTGGCCAGTTTGTATCAAAGGTGGGGCTCAAGTGTGCCAGTTCTCACAGGATCTGAAGCCAAGACCATAACTCCATGATTGTTGCCCCTATTCAAGTGGGCAGCATGAAGAGGAATGGAGTACTAACAGATCCATATATATATATAAATTTTTTTTATACTTGAGTTCATTTCTCTCATCACATTGCCCTTCCTTTGTACCTCAGTACTCTACTGTATCTGGATGTTTTGTGCCTGATGTTTGTGTTTTTAATCAAAATTAGATTAGGAATGACAGACAAATTCTGTTCTATAAAGCAAAATCAGACTTTCGCAGTCAGTCCATGCATCTTCCTACAACTGTGACTCGTAAGGACAATGACAGTTTTTCTGCAGACTTTTAGCCCTGATCAGCAGTGGTATGTTCAGCCTTCTAAAAGCGCTGTTGGAAGTAAGGAGTCCTTTGCTGAAGTCCTAATCCTCTGTGACCACAGTTTGTTAGTGTAAGTGATTATAATGTCATCGGCAGAGGGTTGTGATTTCAGCAAAGGACTGAACAGCAAGGGTAGATCAGTTGTAAGGGACGTGGATCCTGATTCCATGGACCTCAACCTAGTAAGGAGGAACAAATGGAAATGAAATACAGAAAATCTCTCCAGTGCAAGCATAATTGTGTAATGCTTGTAGTGCTGTCTTATGATTGAATAACTGATAAGTTACAAAAACTTAAGATTTTCAAAGCATTCCCAAAAGTGGCACTCACTAATTATTTTGAAATGCTACTTATAATAATAATAATAATAATAATAATAATCTTTTCTATGGGGAAATCAGAGCTTCCCCAACTATTCCTTCCATAATGTTAAGCTTGAAATGGTATCCCCATATTTCTTCGAGAAAGCATTTTTTTTAAACTTTTTATTTATTATAGTTTTTTTTTTTTCCCCCCACTTAGGAGACACAGAGCAGTGTTGCATATAAATATCGTTACACATCTGTTGGAAGAGATTTCTCATCATAGTTGTTGCCAACTAAGGCATCACATAAATTATAATTCATATACAAGAGAAGTATCCAAGTACTTGTGTCGACTGCCATATTTATACAGAGAAAGGTTAACAGGACTTCTCAATTATAATACATACACTGTGGCAGTGGACTGTTGCAGAGTTAAAATGTGGGGGAGTCGGAGGACCGAATCACCCACACCCACAAACTAATTAAATCAGGTCCCATCCTTGGGGGAGTCCAGAGGTTACTCTCCAAGAAGGCAGGTTTACCATACGGCGAAATGCTTTTAGATTTACACTGTGTACAGTACTTGTTTGAGAGGAAAGCTGGAATAAATCTTTTACGCAAAGGTGTACTTGCTGGAATGTCCTTGTTACTTTTACCGAATTCAACAATAAGAGCCACTTTTAAAAACATGAGTCCAACAGTGATGGCCATACAAAACACTACATTATCTCCACTCTGAGATGTTGCCTCGGAGTTTAGAATGGCACTGTGGGATCAGAACTCCATTCAGATGTTGCTGTATGCTGATGCTCTCTCTAGTTTTATAACATCAGATTTGTTTTCTTCGCTGAAGAGCACAGTCACCTTGGAGTCCATCGGCTATGTCCTTTATTTTACTTTATAAAAATGGCAGTTGTTTTTCTTGTTTTAGCTCTCCATATTTGCATTAGAGAGGTTGTTATCTAATATTTTAGCTGTTTTCTCTGGTTCCCAGTCAATTCCCTGGAACCATAGAAATGTCAATTTTGTGGTTCCTGCATAAACACAGTAACAGTTATTCTGGTTAAAAATATTAAAATAACTGCTTATTTTACAAGTTTTAACAGTTTACTAATTTTGGAACCAGCAATACTTTTTGGCTATATTCAGTGAATTGGTGACTGAAAAGCCTAAAAAAAGACAGGGCTTGCAGGATTTAAAAATTGCAAATCCTGTCACAAGATCTTGGCAAAGGCGGACTGCTACAGTCTGTTTTGTTTGTGTGGACCCCGACAATGACTGATAAAATTGTGATTTGTGTAAACTTTTTTTTTTTTTTGCCCTAAAACACAAAAGAAAAGGGCAAAACTCAGAGAGCCAGTCTGTTCTGGAGTCATCTAGCAGCTCTCCTAATAAAATAAAGATGGTGGGAAGGGGAGTACCTCAGATTGGTGGAAAGCACACATCTTCAAGTACCTTGCCTCATAAATTTAAGGTGACAGAAGAGCAGCAGTCTGTGATCAGAGACCGAAAAAGATACCAAGCTGTCGTCCAGCTTGGAGAAGAAGCACAGGGTGTCCAATAGGGGGAACCCTGCTGCTAAGGATGGGGAAAAAGAAAAAAAACGACAGATATTTTGGTGCAATCAACACATCAAAGGGGGAAGCATCCCCCGAAAAGGACCAGGAGCCAGCAGTAAAACAGAGCTGTGCGCTCAGCAGAGGATATTACAAGTTTTTGTTTTTTTTTCTCCATGCCATGGGAAACCTTGCCACTATTCCTCAACCCCCCCACTTCAGCCATTTTTTTTTAATCTTTGCTGGAAGAAGAGGAATTGATACAACCAGAGACCACCCCCGAACATGACTTTGGTTCACCGCCCAGCATCAAAGAGGATTTTGCCTTATGGTCCTCTTTTGCAAGGCATATGGCTGAAACTCTGGATATCCCCTCCACTGAGACGGATATACAGTAGGCAGAATTTGAGTATGCTGGGACTGACCTCCTCTAAGGCCGTGTTTACACACCAGTAGCGCTTCAAAATTCCAACCACAGCAGTGTGGTCCAGACCACCAATGACACATGGTCTGCTTATTTACACGGCCCCTCTCTGCGCTGGTGAGGGGCCATGCATCTGGGGGCCGGGTGGCTGCTCTGTAACACAAGTGGCGATGCACTGATGATGCACTTGCTGCCTTCATCACTGCCTGTTGTCATCATGGAGAGGAGCACAACAACCAGGGAGTTGATCCTTTTAGGTGGAATTAAAAGTTGTTTTCTCTGAATCTGTTTTGAGTGTTTCTTTGTCCTGTGTTCCCTGCTACAGCTTTTCTTGAATGCTGCATCTCTGTGCAATGAGCGCATGTGCCCATGTCGGGTCTCTCTCCCCATGGACCTCCCCTGAACCTAAAGCCTTGTTCAAAACTTGAGTCCAAAACAATTTATTGAATGCCTGCCGATTCTGCAATCGTGGTGCCGCAGTCCCAACAGGATGCCACCACAGCACTTCCTGGTTCCGGCACAGAGACTTGGTAGGCAAGAGAGTATGCTGGTAGCGTCCTGTGTGTACCAGAGCGAGCAGCGCAGCTAGTCCACACAGTGGCTTGTGCCACTCGCTCTATAACATGATCCCACTTTTGTAGTGACTTGAGGAGTGAAGTGACGGGTGTCTTACTGCGATCAGGTAAGTGACCACACCATTTTTGCACCAGAGCATCCGGAATGCACGGGTTGTTCCATTGCAAATGTGGTAGTGTAAACGGGCCTTTTAAGGCTCACTGTACCCATTCACAAATCCTGCAGAAAAGCTCCAAGCAAGATTTTGGAGCACCCATATTCAGCTCCTGACACTGACAAAAAAGTGGAAAAGAGATAATGAAGTAGAGAAGCAGGGGTGAAAACTATCTCCCCAAGCCTTGAGGGAGTTGTGTAGGCATCTGTACGTGAAAAATCTAAAATGTTACTAGCTTCCATGCCTCCAGAAAAGGATTCCAGAAAGTTGGATTGTATGGCAAGGAAAGTGTAAACTTCAGCCATACTCCAGTTGAGCTAGGCTGCGTACATGGCATAGACTGCACAGTACCAAAAAGCCCTTTGGAGTACTGTGCAAGCTCAGGTGAAAACATGGGAAGTGAACTTGGCAGTAATCTAGCATAAACTGAAAAGGAGGCACTGGGAACCACCAGATATCAGTTTCACATGGCTGTGGATGCAGATGTGACAGCCTCAAGGGTACTAGCACATGCAGTAGCTCTGAGGAGGTTTGTCTGGCTCAGAGCAGCCATCCTGTCAGAGGACACAGAAACAAAGGATATGGACTTCCCATTCGAGGGATCCTCCCTCTTTGGGGATAAAACAGAAGCCTACATGAAAAAGGCTGATTAACAGAAAACAACCTGAAAGAATTTGATTCAGTAGCAGAGACCTTCTACTTCCATCAGACCATCTGGAAGGGGAGGTAGGGGCCTACTGTCAAAAGCCTTACTCATACTATGACCACCTTCCTCAGAGGGGGTGCCCCAAGAGACAGAAACAGGAGCGATGCAAGGTAGAAGCAAGCACCAACTCCTAAACCACAAGAACAACAAAATCCCTGACTCTATGCAGGCCGCCACAGAACCCCCCACCAGTAGGAGGTCACCTGTTTCATTACTTCCAGGAGTGGGAAACCATCACCACAGATAAGTGGGTGCTAGAAGAGGCGAGTCTGAAATTTAGTCATTCAGTTTACAGACTTCTTAAAACTAAAGCGCCCAAAGGTCCTGTTAAAGCTCAAGGTAAAGAAATTGCTTAAGATAGAGGCCATAGTAAGAAAAATGAGGAGTTGTGACCCATTCTGGATTTAAAATTCCTGAACAGGCAAATAAAAAAAAAAAAAATCAAAATGGTAACACTGGGAACAGAAATACCATCCCTGCAGAAAGGGAAGTGCCTGGCACCACTGGATCTGAAAGATGCATACTTCCATATCCCTGTGAGACCTTCCCAAAGAAAATACCTAAGATTCAGATTAGGAAAAGAACCGTATCAATTTGCCACACTCTTTGGTCTAACCTCAGCTCCACGGGTGTTAAAGTGCCTAGCAGCATTGGCAATAATTCTGAGAAGAAAAGGATAACTGTGTATCCTTACTTGGATGTCTGGTTAGTCACAGGAAGAACAAACAAAAGACTGCTCCATTGCAGTGGTGCAAAATACCCTGGAAAGTCTGGCCTTTCTATTGAACATAGAAAAATCCAAGCTGGAACCCAGCCAAGTGCTGTTTTTTGTAGGAGAAGAGTTGGGAGACTACTCAGGGGAACAGCATTCTCTCCCCCGTATCTTCTATTTTTGCTCCCACTGAAGCCCAGGCATCCTTTCAGGGTGCTTGCTCGACAAGGCTTCTACTCTCTGCCTGAACCCCTCATCTCTGGATGGACTCCCCCGACCACCCAGGCAGGCCTAGCTCCCCAATTCCCCCCCCCCGGGGTGGGTCCGCCCTCCCTTGGTAGCCTATCTGCAATTAGAGAGGTCTTACCTGGGTGTCGGATCGGCTATGGAGTCCTCTGGAGTGACGGGCTGGTGGTGGGATGTGAGCTTGTCCCTGGAGCCCCCTTCATCTCCACGGTCCTTCAGCAGGGGAGTGTCCATGTTTGTGTGTCCTCTGAAGTGCGGCAGTGCAATGACGTCATTATGCAGACGTCCGACGCACTCCTCCCTCTGCTTTGGCCCTAAGCTTGAGTAGTGCCTCTGGTCTCCACCAGGGGCAGCTAATAGGCCGGGCAAGCCCTGGATCCTCCCAGAGAGAGAGAGCAGTCCATCAGGCACTCTTTCTCTCTCTCCCCCTGCTGACCCCCAGCGCCGGAGCTCGTTCCTGAACTCTGGTTGCCGGCATGGCGCGAGGTAAGACTACCAGCACCTCAGCCTTCAGCGCCACCGAGCCAGCTCTGGGGGAAGAGCATTCTTGCCACAGACAAGTGAAGAGCCTGTTGTCTTGTGCAAGGACTGACAAGCCAAGGCCAGCAAGGGACTTCTTGCAGCCACTAGGACACATGTCAGCTGCAACAGATGTGGTGCGCTGTGCCTGCTTACAAATGAAAGATGTTCAGTACCAGTTAAGTAGGCACTGGCATCAAAGGTAAGATCCACTGAGCCAGCTAGTACCAGTCACAGCAAGCCTGGTCAGGGCTCTAGAGTGATGGAAGGAAGTGGACACACTCACATCCTATTCCAGAAAGTGTCCACAACACTCAGTCTGACAACAGATGACTCCCTACTTCTCAGACTTGGTCCACGAGCAGCCAGTTCTGGTCAGAACAAACAGTACCATCACATTGTACTACATAAATGAGCAGTGGCACCAGGTCCACAACACTATGAAACCTAGCATACTCTGTAAACACATAACTCACTGCTGTATATCTACCAGGAAAGGACAATGTTCTGGCGCAGTCACTAAGCTGGATAAGTTGGAGAAACCACGAGTGGTCACCAGACCACCACCAGCTGGTTCAAACTTTATTCAGGAAATGGGGCGTACCAGAGGCGAACCTGTTTGCCTCATGGGACAATCACATTACCACTATTCTGCTGCAGGCTACCCAGTGGGGGACTCTGTGATGCTCTGATTCTTATTTGGGAGGGAAAGTTTCACTATGTATTACACTCCTTCCCTTTAATTCAGAGTCCTCTCGAAATTGAGGTAAGAGTCCACAACAGTGATTCTGGGAGGGACAGCCATGGTTCTCTGGCCTACTGTCCCTGTCAGACAGGAATCCCATCTCTTTCCCCATGAGACGTAACTCTGACTCCCTCTCATGGTGGGGTAAGATTCCATAAATCTTAGAACACTGAGGCTAAAGAGCCTGTCAAGTAGAGTACTAAATATTATGAAAGTTTCAAGCAAACAGTCCACAAGAAAATCCTACTCTTCAAAATGGGAAAGGATTTTTCAGTTTGGTGCTCATAAATAAAATTTATCAGCGCCCAATCCCAGGGGCTCTTGACGCTTTACATAAAAATGCAACAACAGGATACAGCATTTTAGAAAACACAATATTTAAACAGCTATACTAAGATTTAAATAATAAGCTAAAAACTGTAAACCCTTAAATAAAATACTAATTAGGCTCAAAAATTAAAAACTTGCTTAAATAAATGAGTCTTAAGTGATCGCTTAAAAAGCTAAGGGAGTTTTTTTTTTTTCCTGAAAGCTGATTTTACAGTTGTTCTGGATTAGTTCGAACATCTGCACACAAGTGGATTGAGGACTTCCATCACTGAAAGTTCACTTGACAGCAGTATTGGCCTTCCTGTTTGCAGGGAAGCCAAAATCTCTAGTCTACCACCCGGCACTCAACAGATTTTCCAAAGGCCTCCTTCACCTACAACCATCAGTTAGAGAAGCAGTCTCTACCCCCCGCCCCCGGACCTAAATATATGCTTGGCCCAACTAGTGCATGCCCCCCTAGAGCCCATGGCCGATGTGGACCTCATGTTTGTGACTTGGAAGCCACTCTTGCTCATAACAGTGACCTCTGCTAGAAGAGTTGGTGAGCTTCAAGCCCTGTGCACAAATCCTGACTACATAATTATGCACAGGGACAAATTTCTTCCCAAAGTTTTGTCAGATTTTCAACTTAACCAAACATGCTACTTGTGCTTTTTCATCTCCTCGAAGTCCAGGTAAACCAATATTGCACCGTTTTGTTCTGCCAAGGTAGTAACTGACTGCTCTCTTGACATCCATAAGATATCGGATCTCACAGCAGCCAGCTGTCTGTACCTATGGGGAGGTTGACAAAGGCAAACCTGCTGCAAGAAAGACAATTTCTAGGTGGTTGGACTCTTGCATACATTTCTGTTATGAAAAAGCAGATAAGCAGTGCCCCTGAGGGCTTCTAGCACATTACACAAGGGGCGTGGCAGCCTGCTGGCAGGTACCTGCATTGCATCTACCTGGAAAACTCTACACACTTTGACTGAGCACTACCATGTGGACATTCTCCCCAGAAAGCATGCTAGGTTTGGCAGAGCAGCCTCACAGAACCTTTTTCGTAAATAGGCTCCAGACTTCCTAGCCTTCAAGGTACTGCTGTGTAGTCTGCAGTTTTTGTAAGGCGTCACTACATTTCTTGTCATGGGTCCAACAGTGAGCCAGTACAGTCCCATCCCTAACTCCCCTGTAGACCCTAATCAGAAAAAAGGTTCCTAAATATAGGTTTAAAATACTCTTTTCTGCCTGAGCATTTGAATATGTTCACACACTTTATATATATATATATATATATATATATATTTTTTTTTTAAATATGCCTTTTAAAATATTTATGGTATATTTACTTAAAAATGTTGTCTAATTTTTTTGTTGTTGCAATTTAGCTAGGTAGTATTGCTCCCTTCTGCTCCTCAGCACAGATCTGACAGAACACTAGAGGGAACATCACTACACAGCAGCATTTCAGTGATGTTCTGATTCCACAGCACCATTCTAAACCCTGAGGCAACATCTCAGAGGGGCGGCGATAGTTTTATGTACTGGCTCACTATTGGAACCATTAGAAGAAACATCATTATTAAGAGTGAGTAATTTTTCTTACTGGCCAATGATGACTAGTTGGAGGAAACGAAGCAAAGGGCCCTTAATTCTCCTGACAGGTTATTAGAAGCTAGTAATGGAATGACATGGGTGTTCTAATGCTGCGAACGTTCCAGTGTTCAACTGACACTAAAAAGATTTTATTTAAGTTTAAAAATGGAAACATCAGAAATGCCCGTGCCAGGCATTTGGTTTACACTGTCTGTCCCTTACTAGTCTGATAACAGTAGCTTTCCATCGGATTTATCATATAGCTGAAATAGTGCTGCGGGGGCTTTTATAACCCCGTTCCATATAGAAATAATTCAAGATGCAGCAATTTAAATGAACAGGCTCTTTGGCTACATTTCTGAGTAAAAAAGGGGTAACAATGTATCCTTACCTGGATGACTGATAATCACAGGAAAGAGAGAACAAAAGGATTGAGAGAAAGCTGTAGATCGGGTATGATCTGTGGTAATAGTGTAGGTAGGGAGGAATGGGCAGACTGGGTGAGCCAGTGGTCCATATCTTGCCACCAAATCCTATGTTTCTGTGTTACATACACGTTTATTCTGTTTGTTTAGTTTGAACAAAAAAAAATGCGTAGTCAGCATGTTGACTGCTAATAAAACAAAGGTGTTAGTGTTCCTTTTTTTTTTTTTTTGCGTTGCCACAAAGGGAAGGGACACTGTTTTCAGTTCACCGTCAATTTTTCTGTCTCGTCAGCGATGAATATTTGATTTAAGTGCTTTTTAGCTTGAACAACGTGGATCCAGCCAATTCCTTTCACATCTGCAACACATCTTAGACCCTTGTCACACGGGGGGGGGGGGTTAAAGGTGCAAGAAGTGTTGAGAGCGGGCTTGACTTAAAGCTTAATCCTGCTTGCCTTCATACTAAAGGGTAAGCTGCTGTTTAGTGCATCTTACACTCTTCATCTATTATGGCTGCAACTAAAGTGTCTTTAACTTTGACCCTAACATCCTGCTATCTGTTTACACATGGGCAGAACAGAAAATGTTAAGCCACACTCAACTCCAGAATTAAATATGAAACCAACCACAAAACAAAGTCACACTCCACTCCCAGCTTTGTTTCTAGAGTGTACAGCACAAGTCGTGATGTTGCAGTAACTACTTCCAGATTGAACACTAGATTAGTTACTCTGAGGTAGTAGGTTTTGTGCTTAAAACGAAAGCCAGGTTTTAGAAAATTGCACCTCCTATAGAGCTAGTGTGCTGATTAGTGAAGTTAGGCCGACTGCTATCTAATGACTTTCTGATATGTACCTATCAGCTGAAGTAAGGGAAGAGAGTCTGATATGAAAATAAGCATTATTGTAGTTTGTGAAATAGTTTAAAAATGTGCTTTCTCCACAGTCTTCCCTAACACTATAACCTGCAAAATAGAGGTAGAAACACTAGCTCCACCCCCCTCTGAAGATCTATTCAGGAATTGGGAAGTACTGCATATTGTGCAATATACAGAGGGCTGTTAAAGCAGGCCATCTGGTTATGCAGCTACGTACTGCGTACTGTCACGTTGTTTATTTTGTGGCAGATAGTGGCGGGGGGGCATATTCACTAAGGGTTGGAAATCTTCTCACACTGTGCATATATTTGTCTCCATTAATGCCAAAACAGAAGCTACAGGTCACACAGTATGCAGTACGAAGCATCTCTGCCTTCATTTTGCCAATTATAATGTGGGGATATGTTTTTTTAAACTATTTTATAAACTAATTAAATGCTTGTTTTCAAATTGAACCACTGGCAGTTCTCACAAGTAGTCTAATACATACACAGCAGATACCTGTCAGCATAACTCTACCAATCAGGACACCAGCTCCATAATGCAAGGCATTGTGGGTAATGCACACAAATGACCATGATTGTGGTTAAGGTGGCTGTGCTGGACTGAAAAGTGCCAAAGGATATCAGAAGTATGTAGAATCCTCAAACAGCAACCACAGACAGGTGGTCCACCTTGTTTGGGACACATAGGTGTGCTGCAGCCATGGTCTTAGCCCAGCAAAACTAAAGCAGACAAGGTTGATCACATTTTGGGTCATGGTGAATTATTTTAAAGGGGTGTACTAGTTTCCTAACTAACATCAACCTGAATGCTTTTGAACTGTGAAATTTTTCTTTTTAGGTCTACCATGAATCAAAACATGGTCAGCTGCAACTGGCTGACTTCATCTCTAGGGATGATAAGACAGCAGCTGCTTTACATTCTTTTTATTTTTTTCCATCTTGTATTTTTGCTTCCTGTTTCTCCCCACCAACCCCCAACCCTGTCACCCACCTCACCTGGGACTTACCCCATCTGCTTCCTTACCTTTGTGGGTGAGTGATGCTTCAGTTGGGGGAGGTGTGAAGCCTGCAGGGTTGCCGACAACCTGCCCGTGGAGGTGCTATCCCAGTTTTCTTCCCTGACCCAGGCTGTCATGTGCAATGACGTGCTTGTGCTGCGTAAAGAGACATGTCGCTGGGCCGGCTGAGTACATGTGCAGCTGCTGCTGCGCCACATATCCTCTGCTAGGTTGCAGCCAGGTGGTGGTAAGTGCTGTCCTCCTTCCTAAAGGAGGAGAGCAGTCTATGAATGTTCAGTCCTCCTTTCCCTGGCCGGCTCCTGAGTGACCCTGAACTATTCCCGAACCCGGGTCACCAGTGTGGGAGGCAGTGACGCCACCTGCCACTCCATTGGGGCTGGCAGCTACTCTAAATTCTTAAGCCCCAAGCTAGGCAAACACCTGTCTGTGTTGGTTTTAGCATCTCTAGATTAATTGTACAAGGCTTTTGTCATTTTGTAGTCCTACCTGAAGCCCATGGTAACAATTACAGTGAAATATAAAATTCACACACCCCAGTAATGCAGAGCATCAGGGGAACTATATGAAAATCGCCCTACTCGTATATCCAGTAATTCTCCCTCCTTGTAAGGATGTCAAAATCGGCCCTGCTTGGTTTGTTCACCCTGTCAATACTCACAGATTTATTTAACTGCATGTTTGGTGGGATCTTGACTGCTCTCGATATGCTGTGCTAAGAAATTTTCTCTATCACCTTGTTCATTGGGCGTTAGGTGCTATCCCATTCGTACCTCCACAGGCCTGCTTGTTTTGCCTATAAGGAGGCCTCTACACAAACAGGAGCTCAGATACACTACCCTCTCTGTTATGAAAGAAATAAATCCTGATATTTTAACCCACTAATCTGAGCAATTACTCCCTCAGACAGTTCAGAATACCTGGAAAAGAAGCAAAAAAGTTGCATATAACTGAAATTTGCTGTGCATACAAATAGTATAGACTAGAAAATGATTTTGAACAGAAGGCAACTGTGTATATATCCAAGAATTGCTCATGTCTGAATGGCATACAAGTAGAATTAACTGATACATATTTTTTGTTTAGCTTTCAACTACTTCATGCCTCCCTATCTCTCTGCCTTGCTTCAGTTTGTCTGGCTTTCTGCCTGTGCTCCGTGCCAAAACACACACCTCACTCCTGGTTGCCACCTCCACCTCACCCCTGTGAAACTCCCCTCAGGATAGGACCCTGGCTAGAACAGGGGAGGATTACTGGATGGTGGGGGGGCACAGCGATGTGGGAGTCGGGCAGGACATCATACTCGCAAGCACTGGGATTTTGCCCTGTGTAACCCTGCTAACACCTGGCCGCTGAGGGGAAGGCTAACATTGCATGGTCACCCATGGCATCATTGCTGCCCACCAAGTGCCACAGCAGGGCAAGTGATTACCCCCACAAGTCCATGCATTCTGCCTCTGCGACACGTATTTCATGGATAAAACTGTTTCCTTGGGATTAAAATGTGGGTTGTTACCACAGGGATAACTGAGCTTATCGAACACATTTAAAGGAATGCTGAAAGAGATCTTTTGGTTTCCTGTAAAAGGGAAAAAAATAAATAAATAAAATAGCAATTCAGTGTTGGTATCAGCATAGCCCAGTTAGGCACCCCCCTCACCCCAAAACTTAAATTTCAGGAACTTCTGTATTTTATAACTGATGGCATTTTATTTGAAACTGAACTGTTTTCCCCTCAAATTATCTGTTCCCATTGCTTTTACTTCCCTTGAAATCATAATCCTGTATTTATGACCTCACAATTTGTTGCCATGGAAGTTCCATGCAACAGATTGGGGTCATAAATAGGAAATGCTTCTGATGTATCGAGTAGAGGATTATGACTTCATGGCAGTTGCAAGCAGCTGGTGCTGATAAAATCTAAGGTGCAGCTAGCCCCTTTTCATGCAGGTGTCTCTAGAAGATGGAATGTAGTTTTTTTGGAATGTTATAAGATTTCAGTTCCGCTGATACCCACTTCTTTGTTTTGTTGGAAACTAGAAAATCACTTTAGAAATACCAGCGGTCTGTATGAAGGATAAAATCCTAGTTGGCTCGGTGGCATAGAGGGCTGAGGAATTCTCGAGCACCCTACCCATGCCAGCGACCCATGTTCTGGAGCGAGCTCAGATCACTGGGAGCCGGGGAGGGAGGGCCAAAAGAGGATGGAGTAGCCACCTGGCAGCTCTCCAAACTCAGTTTGCATGGTGTACCTTCCTGGCTCTTAGCTGCCTCTGAGTGGAGGCCCAGTGGTAGTACCAACGCATGACAGGCAAGCCATAAGTCACAGATGCCGGAAGGAGCCATGATTCCGGATTGCATGCACACCTCAACGAGAAACTAAGAAGGAAAATGGGAGCTGACTAGAGGCTTCATGAAGCCTGCCAGGACACCCTGACCCATCCTTCCACTTCAACTGGCAGGCCATCTGGATACGGTGCTTCGGGTGGGGAGGGCAGACCTTCCTCTCCTGGCCCCACCTCTGTGTGTGTGTTTGTGTGTGTGTGTGGAGATCCACAGGGGAACTGGCTTCTCAGCATGGAGAGAGAAACAGGACAGTCGGGGATGCCCTGAGGGATGAAGCTGAATAACCACCCCAGGTCTGTCTCGGGAGGACACATCCTTCTAGGGAAAAAAATCCCAATACCAATAACCATGGCCTTTGTTTTGCAGTCCTACAAGCTTTCCCACATTTCTTGATAAGCAAAACATATGCTGTAGGTGTCTGTTCCACAGTGTGCGAAGAAGGTACATTTGTATTTATTCAAAACTCAAACTTGTCAAAGAATAAATAAAAGCACTGCTGCTGGTTCCCTGATTATATTTTTTTAAGTTAAACCTTGTGGTATAAATTACAGTGCAGTATTGACTTTGCATCCTGAATAGCTTCCTATGTTGGCAGTTGCAACCTGTTGCACCACTCCTCTCTCTCCTCCTCCTCCCAGTAGACTACTCTAGTGTAAAAATATAGGAATTCCATCGAATCTGGGTACGCTATTGCAGAAAATGGAATGACTTCATTTGCACAGCATGGCTCGGGACATAAGGACTATTCACGGAAGGGTGGGGGGGCTGATTTTTTTTTCTTTCCATGAAAGTGGTTTAATAATTTCCAGATACTCTGAGGTGACTGTTTCCAAAGGTGGGTTGTCTCACATGCTGAAATGAGCATATGAGAGGGGGAGTCATGGTTGCTTAGATAAATGCCTAGTGTTGTGTACTTGAAGTGGAGGCCTGTTAATTGGCCAGATTGCACACATCTGTGTCCTTTTTTTCTATGTATCAGAATTCAGCATTAACAAACAGCCCACCTTCTGAAGCTGATACTATTACCTGTTGTTTTAATATTGTTTTGTAGTCGTTCTGTCTCGTAACACTGTGCCTTCGAGCTATAAATCATACCCATATTTAACAACTTACCACATTATCTGTCATTATCTTGTCAGGTTTCTATGGTTTATAACCCTACTCAACCTTGCAGATGCTTCCAAAGGGATATAATAGACATTATCAGAAATCTGAGTGTTATGTACTTTTATTTTTAGTTGCACACAGCTGTTCAGATACAGCAAACACATTTGCTGAGTATGGAGAAGAAATGTAGCAGAGCTTATGTATTGATACTTGAGTGCATGCCTGTATTTTGTGTGCTAAAACTGGCTTATATATTGTATGTTCTGGGGTAGTATTCTGCAGCAGCTGAGCCACAGAATTGATTTCCATTTCAGATACTTGAAGTTTGCAGACAGTTCATGGAATCTGGAAGTGGTAAACCATGGCCTGCGAGTGCTGCTTCTGAAAGTGTAATTTCGCTGGCCACTGGTTTAGCATAAGATGCATCAGGACAAAAAAGAAGGGCGAGCCTGCAAGATGTATTTTACTGTAGAATGGTAGGCATTAATTTGTTCAACTACTGTGCTTGGGACCAGTCAACTGTAATCTGCAGTTTGGACTGGAAACTTCTAACACATAACTTGGCCAGTCGGGGTTACTTGTAACATAACCTGGGTTTGGTTCCTTTTGATATCCCATCTGTTTCCAAATAAAGGGATATTGTTACCTCGTCATACTGTGAGTATTTTTACCATTAGCAGTCACTTATATGATTTCAGCCAATCAGTGTGCACAGCCACCGTACCTCTTGTTCTGCATACTGTGGCCTCTCGTGCGGGAGCGTTGGGAGTGGCTTATTTTACTGCAGGACTGGGGGTGGTGAGGACAGGCTTTATTTAACTTTTTAAATAAAAACAAACAAAACTTAAAACTTGTTATAAATCACTACCTAACGCAAGTGATTTATAGTAAGTTAATAGGACCTCAATGGGGTGTCTCTTACGGTATGAGATGCCTCTTGTGAGGTTTGGGCAGTCAGAACTGCTCAGATTCATGGTCCTCTCACCCAAACCTCAGGCTCTGGAGTTTCTTATACTACACGAGATGCCCCGTGGCGCAGAGGCCCTATTAACTTGTATTAGAGTATACGTAAAATACAGATAACTATTTTTTATCTGAAAACGTTATTTTACTGTAACGTGCAGCTTTCTTTTTATAGTGTTTATGTGGTGGGTATTTTATTTTTAGTACTAAATGACGAGTTTTTTAACTGCAGATATTTTATTATTTAATGCTACTTTTAGTTTGTGATTATTTATAGTTTATGTACATGTAAAGTGGAAAAATTAAGCATCTTTGCTGAAATGCATATTGTCTGATCATGTATAATGAATTTTTACCACCCCGAGTTCACTATGAAAATAAAGAGAAATCCTGAAATATTAACACGTCTAAAGTGTAACTGTGTCCGTATATCACACTGCAGCTTGAATATTACCTAGGTCCAGATTTGTTCAGTTAACATATTTGTCATTTTTTCTGAACTGAATACACATTCAGTATTTCGTAAGGTAATCAGTGGGGTACCCTGCACAGTAGATTGGGTCAGGAATCCCTATAAATTAGTACGTTTGCACAGAAAACTTCTTAGTTTTAATCGCTGTTTATGAAGCGGGCCGGGGGAGTGTACATGATGGGCCTACAGCCCCTTTTGACGTAAATTACTGTCTAAGGTAAAGAAAGTTGTGTAACAAGGGCTGTTGCACAGTCTGTCTTCCCTATTGTTGGCAATGATGTTTTAGTATAGTGGCACCATGTTCAGAAAAGTCCAGAAACTTGAGTTTGGTCAAGATGAGAGAGAACCAGTCTTCAGCATCCCACTGAAAATTAAAACAGCAGTGCATGTTAACTGTAAAAATTCTGACTTCTACTTGTTTTATTCTGTTCCTTATCTTCTGTTTTGTAAGATGCACTTCTGCTCCTATTTTTGGTCTACCGTGACAGTATTTCTACATTTGAAAATAAATAATGAAAACGGCTCTAATTTATATGTTTTTCAGCAGAATATTCAACTATTACTGAGCACTTGTTTAGCTGAACTTTTCTTGTGACTAAACTGAACTAGCAGACGGCTGATAACTGCTCCCCAACCTTCTGGATCACTGTGTGTACAGAAACACCTCAAAATACTGATAAATTTGCCATTATTAGAATATAGTACTCCTTATTTAATTTCAGATGTAAAAGAAAGTGCTAAAGCAGACTTGGAAAAGTCAAAAAAGGGCATTTCACAAGATCATCAGGAATTATCTAAAATAGAATAAAAAAAAAGTATGGGTCAAAATTTTAACTAAGTAATACCCTTACATGTGCACAGTTTCATGTATTAACACCAGGATTGGGGTTCCTCCAGCTGGATATTAATCCCCTGGAAATGCATATTTGTTCAGGTGTTTTTTTTTTTCTTTGGTAGGGAGAGATTACCATGTAGCCTGAGCAGAGTGGAGATCTGAAACTGTTCATCTGGAAGTTGAACCTTTATTTACAGACTTTTCAGTAATTTTCTGTCGACTTATTGTTGAACTGTGGTTGGAGTATTGTCTAGGATTAAATATCTGTGCTTCAAAATGGGCAAGCCGCCTTCCAGGGGACAAACCTCCAGTGCCTTGGGAAAAGATAAATCATCTACTGGAGCTGGTGTGGTGTATTCAGGACCAAGAAACATGGTTCAGTAGGTTTGCTGGTTTTTGCTTACAGATACCAGCCACAACGGCTGCTGCCATTTGCTGTTTGTAATGGATAATAATTCTGCCTCATAAAGGCCATGTGGGACCAGTTAACCCCGTAAGATAGTTAAGACTGGAAAGACGGGGGCTGTTGGATCCTGCCAGTCATCCGGGTTCAGGAGCAGACTGTGGATTGGGTGTAGCCAGGGATGGTCAGTGCAGGGAGGGTGGGTGATGTCAAACTGTGGGTACAGTAAGCCCTCACGGTGGGCAAGGGAACCTACTTCTTAGCAAGGGGTTGAACATGGACACTTTGGACTACGTCTTGCAAGGCCATCAGAGGCTGATGATTGACACTGGGGTAGTGGGAAAGAAGAAAAATGGGTAAAAACCATGTCCGCAGGATGACAGCCAAAGGTATGATCAGGCCCTGTATTGTAGACCCACCAGTGGGGGTAGCAGAGCACAGGGCTATGGTGCCGTCAGCAGGGCACCTCCCTAGGCCTGAGGATTGGGTGGAGCTCTTGCTGAACTTTGTGAATTCAGAATTAAAAATGTATTATCTACTGATTTTATTACTTCAACCTTGCTTTATTCATTGGTACTTTATTTTTTTTGCATTATCCTTATTAAATATGGGTGAAAATGAAGCTACACAACAGGACTTTTTTTCAAGCCCAAGGCCAACAAGCAGAATGTAAAGTGGGTGGAATGTTCAGCTGACACTGCTGGGTGCCCGTGCCTTTAATGTTGACCTTCACTGATGCGTTTTGGTCCTTGCAACAACTTGATAAAAAATAGATGTGGTAAATGAGTGTTGAACTCTATTTTCAAACAATCACTTGAGGCAGTTAACTATTGTGGAAGATGCTGTTTTGCACATGGAAAAAGCCCTAACCACAACTGCTGAAATGATGAAAGAAAATACTAATCTCCGTTTTCTAATGGAGCACACACACAAAAAAAAAAAAAAACAGCTGTGTGCCCAAAATGTGGGAATTCTTTGGGTTACAGGAACATATGGAAGGAGAGGATATTTTTTTCCCATAGACTTGGACAACTAACACTCCTGAAACTGAATTTGGGTAGCAAAGTTGTCTTAGAAAATACTGATAAGATTACCCTGAGACAACCACATTCTGATCAGCTATACTGTTCACACTCTGCCTAAAGCATAAATTAACAATTTTACATGCAGCAATGATTCTATTTACTCTCATCCTTAATAGGGGAAACTGACCATGTATTTTTTTTTTTCCACATCTACTGCTACGCAACTAGATAACGCCAGAAAGCATTTGATCAGACTTGTCAAAATCTCTAGGGAATGGGCATCCAGCACCACTCCTTGCAACTGATGAGGCTTGCAGTTACTGAGAATGACTACCTACATTTTTTTCAGATCGCAGGAAAGCTGGTAATGAATCTTGAAGTGTAGGTGGTGGCAGCAAGAACCAGGTACTACTCATCGGAGGAAGACTCAAACTGAACAGTATGCTTTTAGCTTTTGGTGACAAAAGCCAATAGAAAACAATATTTTACACCTAGATTCCTCTCTGTTGTTCCTTTTAGTGTCTATTCAGTATTTCAATATGTTTTCATCTTTTTTTAGTGAAATTATCCTTTTTTTTTTTTGCCTTTGTAATTACCCTGAATCTCCTTCTCCACACCAGATGCTGCTCTCTTCCTAGTTCCTGGACATTTTGTGACATCACTAATACCATTCCAGACCATTCAGAAGAACAGAATGGAATTGTCTAACTGATGTCACGGGATGTCTTAAGTTTCAGAGCAGTATGCAATTTAGCAGCCTCTTTTTAAAAATACAGCCAGTCTAAGAAGCATATCTAATTATTCCAATAATATATCTTAAATTTTATTCGGTAAAGTACAGTTACATAAGAACTTACTGTAACAGTAGATCTTCGAGAGGAGCTCTTGCAGCAGGCTGTAACAGTCAGGACTATGCCGCAGGCACTAGGACCCTGCAGAAAACTTCTCAGCCAGCAGTACCAAGCAGGGACTGCCCCCAATGTCGGCCCCGCCCTGACATCAGCCCTGGTACAAAAGGGGGTGGACCCAGCTCCACCTCAGTTCTCCTGCCAAGGCCCATGAACAAGCCCTGACAAGAGAAGGAGATGAAGCACTAGATGAAGATATAGATGAAGATCTGCACACCTCGAGGGGGAAGACAGGTGGGAAAGTGACGCCTGCTGCAAGAGCTACTCTCGCAGATCTACTGTTACGGTAAGTTCTTGCGTAACTGTACTATCTTACTTCGAGTGGGAGCTCTTGCAGCAGGCCATAACAGTCAGGACTGAAAACCAAGCAGTCCCACGCCAAAGAGGTAGTCGACCCCAGGAGGTGGAAAATAATGACTCCAGAGGCCTAGGACAAAAGTCCCAGCAAAACAGTCAGACCAAAACCGGCTCAGCGTCTGGAGAAGATATCCAAGCTGTAATGCTTGACAAAGGTATGCACCAAGTTCCAGGTAGTGGCCACACATATGTCCCTTATGGAGAACGTTTCTCAGGGCGGCAAAAGATGCAGACACTCCCCTAGTGGAGTGACCCCTGACTGGACCCGATAGGGGTTTATTGTGCTTTTCATAGCAGAAGGATACACAGTGGACGATCCACTTCGAAATCGTCTGCTTGGTCACTGGTTTGCCCAAGCACTGTGGTGCAAAGGCCACAAGGAGTTGCTCCGACTGATGGTGCGCAGCCATCCTTTTGAGGTAATACCTCAATATCCTGTGGACGTCCAATGTGTGAAGGAGAGCTTCCCCTCTATTAGATGGGGAAGGGAAATAGACTGGAAGGTCAATCGACTGGTTGAGAGTAAACTCCGACACCACTTTTGGAAGAAACTTAGGATTTGTTCTAAGGGAAACCCTTTCCCTGTGGAAAGCCAAATACATCTCTTTACACATCAGAGCCTGAAGCTCAGGAACTCTTAAAGCTGAGGTAATAACGACCAAAAAATACATCTTCCAGGAAGGGAAACGCAGCTCACAATCTGCTGCCGGTTCAAAAGGAGGGAAGGTAAGCTTCTCCAACACAAAAAAGGAGGTCTCTGGGTGGGATAGGATCCCTAATGGGAGGTCTTGTATGCAAAATTCCCCTCAAAAAGGTGTGGGCTACATCCAACTGTGCTAAAGCCTTGTCTCCAATCAGAGCATGATAGGCGGAGACAGCCACACGTGCACCTTAATAGAGGAGTAACTCGGGCCATGTTGGTACAAGGAGAGGAGGTGCTGTAACGCTGAGTTCACTGGACAGGTGATGGGGTCCAAATGCTGTGACGAGGCCCATAGACAAAACCGCTTCCATTTCACAGCATAGGCAGAGCGGGTGGAGGGCTTCCTCGCCGACACTAGGACTGCCGCTACCTCCGGGGAGACCCTGTATCTCTGTTGGGCTACGTCTGAAGGAGCCAAGCATGCAGATGTAAGGAATGGAGGTCCAGATGAACCAGCAGTCCCTGTTCCTGGGATAGCAACTGTGAGCATATGGACAACGGAGTTGTAGGTTCCGTGAATAACCACTGCAGGAGTGGGAAACACATCTGCCAAGGCCACTGGGGGGATACTAGAATCATTCGAGCCCCTTCTGCCTGCAACTTCAGCAAAACTCTCTGAATGAGAGGGAAGGCATAGAGAAACCTCCCTGCCCAGCAAAGAGATAATGCGTCTGGCCAGAAAACCCCAGGCGTGTGCTCTCGCGAGCAAAAAATTGGCAGTTTGGTGCTGTGTGGTGATGCAAAAAGATCCAGCTCTGGACAACCCCACTTGTCGAAGAGCTGATCTGCTATGGACTGTAACAGCTCCCACTTGTGAGCTCTGGATCGAGACCTGCTTAAGCTGTCGGCCAGATTGTTTAGGACGCCTGGAACGTGCACCCCTGACAGAAGAATGTGTTGTTCCAGTGCCCAGTACCAGACTCTCATCGCCTCCCTGCAAAGGGGATACGAATGAGTGCCCCCTTGCTTGTTGATGTAAAAGATGACTGCCATATTGTCTGTTTTGAATTAGAAAAGAGCCCAGCACCAGGTCCTCTTGAAATGCCTGTAAGGCATAGAGGACCGCTTGCATCTCCAGTACATTGATATGGAGAGATCACTCCTCTGGTGTTCAGACCCCTTGCGTTTGAGTACCCAGGTGCGCTCCCCATCTCAGATCTGACCTGGTGGCTCGGACGAAACCAGGACCCCTTTCTCCAAATTCCAGAGGTCCATCCACCAAAGCAAAGTTCCCTGACTGGCTCGGTGATCCTGACTAGAAAGTCTAGATCGTTGGAGCCCTGGTCCCACTGCACCCTAAGCATCCAATGTGGGACCCGCTTGTGGAGGCGGGCCAGAGGAGTAACCGGAATGGCTGCCGCCATGTGCCCCAGCAGCCTGAGGAAGTTCCTTGCTGGAACCTGAGGAGTTATTGAGATCCATTTGACAGTCTCCCACAGGAGATCTACCCCTGTCTGGGGGTAGAAAGGCCATGCCCTGGACAGAATCCAGGACTGCTCCAATGAAGATGGGTCTTTGACTGGGCTCGGGGGATGATTTCTGAAGGTTCAGGGTGATCCCCAGCTCTCTGAACAGAGTATAGGTGTCTCTGAGAGCGTGAAGCAGGCTTGACCTGGACAGGGCCATAAGTAGCCAATTGTCGAGGTAAGGGAAGATGTAATGCCCCTGACGCCTTAGACCAGCAGTCACCACTGCCAAGCACTTAGTGAAGACTCGAGGAGCGGCCGAAGGGAAGAACTTGGAATTGGTAGTGCTCCCCTTGGAAGTGGAACCTCAGAAACTTACGGTGGGAAGGGAAGACCCCGATATGCACCTTGCATGTCTAGGGAGCAGAGCCTGTCTCCTTGGTGCAGCAGGGGAAGTAGACCTGGAAGGGTCACCATCCTGAACCTTTTGTACTCTATCAAGAGATTGAGAGAGCTGAGGCCCAGAATGGGTCAAAGATCTGTGTCTTTTGTGGGACCAGGAAGAAGTGGGAATAAAACCCCTTTCCCCGCTGATGCAAGGGGACTACCTCTATTGCCTTTTTCTGTAAGAGGGTCTGAATTTCTCCTCCTATAAGTGGGATGTAAGAAGAAGGATATCGGGAGTACTTTGGTGGAGTATTTGGAGGGAACTCCGTGAACTCTAGCGTGTGTCCTCTCCTGATAACTGCGGACCAATGGGTCCTGGATCTTATCGATTTCCACCCTTTGAGATGAAGGGAGAAGCGGCCCCTGACCGTCTCCCTCGAATCTTCCTTTTGGGGGGGGGTGGAAGAGAGTCATTGGGCTGAGCCGGACTAGGCAGAGAGGCCTGGGAGGACTTGGGCCTACGGTTAGGAGCGCCTCCAGGTTGCTGGTTACTGGCTCTCCTATGAAAAATGGACTTTGGAGTTGAAAGCCAGAACGAGGAAGAAGACTCTGCATCATACAGAAGGCCAGCTTGTGAGTAATTAGTGAAAACATGAACTGGGGAGCTTAAGCGGGGCATTAGAGGAGCCGTTAGACCTGAAAATGTTTTGCAAGGGCTCAGGTATACAAACAGGTTATTGCATGGCCACGTTGTGATGTTTTTTAAATTTGTATGTTTCTTCAGTCTGAACATTTTGAATTGTACACTTAAAATGCACCTGCCTCATGGTACCAACTGGGGAGCTCCGTCATCACATTGTTTTATAGTCCCATTGACCAACTGCCACTGTACTCGAGCTGCTTCAGGAGGTTTGACCTGCCTTCCACCAACTTTTTGGACACATTATCCAGTAAAGACCATAATAAATGTGGCGACTATGACTAACAGATACTCCTACACTAATGACTTGACTGATGGTTGCTAGATATTTCTTTGTGAAGGCTTCAGTTGGTTTTCCATGCAAGTTCTATTTACCATATACTGTATGTCACACTTTGATTTAAAAGTTTAAGAACAAAGATTTATTTTTTTGGCTATACAAGTGTTTATCCTCCTCTAGCATGTATAGAGGTCTGTCCTGCCTCATCCCCAGCCGTCCTGATTCTCCGCCAGTGTCCAGGACCATTATCCCCCACAAATTGCCCCATGCAGCGGGGCTGGGTAGGGAGGGCTATCCTCCCCACCCTGAACACAAGTCCAGACTGTCCCAGACCCAGAGAGAGACTGGGCAGGGTTTCATGGAGCCAGTCCTCCATTTTCCTCCTCTGGGCTCCATAGAACCTGCAGTGATCAGGTTGTGCATGCTCCACCTCCACGGAGATGCCTCTGGTACTCTTGAGTGTGGGCCTCTCCCCATCTTGTGACTTGCCTGCACTACCATTGGGATTCCTCCAGGGGGTGGTCAATTGCCGAGTCACTAAGTCTCCCTTCCCCAAGGGAGGAGAGCAGTCCTATGGACACTCAATCCTCCCTCTCCCGGCTGACCCCCGAGCAACTGCCCAAACCCGGCTCGCTGGTGTGGGAAAAGGTAAGGCACCCACAGCAGCTTAGCCCTGTTCACCACTGGGCTGGCTAGCAGCAAAGATTCTTAATGCAAGTACAGAGTTTACCTTGTTTACACATTTCAGCATAGAATTTTTTTTACTATTTTTTTTTCCAGACTGGTTTTATGATTCCGGGGCTAGTCTGAACACAAATACCAAACTAATCAAAGCCATATTTATTTATTTCAGTAGTTCAGAAAACACCTTTGAGCAAATGCTCTTTTACAAAGGTTCCACGTCTGTACAACATCATATGATAAAGTTACAGGAAATACAATAAATGCTATACAATTGGTACAAAGATATCTCATGACTCCTATAAATATTTCAACACTGCCTGGTGATTATAATATCAAATTAAGAAAATGTAAAAATACATTCTGCGAGTAGGAAAAAAAAACAACTAGTCACTGACATCCAACAAGAGATGAGCGTTAAGGGAGCACTGTAGAAAAAAGGGTCAGGCTTAGTCAGAGGTCCTAGAAGGGGGAATGAGGTCATGATCATGCTAGTGGAGAGAAGGGCATGGGTCGGGGTGGGGGAATGTATGCTTGATACTAGTGGGACCACAAGATCTGGGGAGTGGAAAGGTGCAGGGCAGATGAAAGTTCAGTATTGGAGGCACTAGTCAACAGGAACAACAGTGTAAGAGCAAAGAATGAGTTGGGGTGGGAGGAGGAGGATCATAAAAATTTCAACTCTGCAAACTGATAGCACCCAAACTACCGGCAGCTGCCTCAGAGAGATGCATCTTCAGTTCAGTCTTGAAGGATGGTAGGGAGTAATTGTGGAATATATGCACAGGGATTTGATTTAGCCAGAGAGGAGCTCTATATGCAGAGGAGTGCTGATCTGTTGTCTTCATGAATGGGACAGCCAATGAGCACCTTGTCTTTCCTCTGGTCTGGTGGCTAGAGCAAAATTGTGTGAGCATCTCCTAGAGGCTAGGGGTGGATTTTCCTAGTATAGCTTTCTTACCCAAGAGGCACGTTTGATATTTTATTCTATTTCTGAGGCTGAGCCATCCGGTTTGCTCGTAGAGTGAGCAGGAGTGAGTTAGGTTGTCAGCTCCAAGGGTGAGTCTGCAGGCCTTACTTAGGGCTGTCGATACCTGCTTGAGTGCAGTGTCAGTTGCCACCCCATACACTACCAAGCCATAGTCAATGACTAATAAGATGGAGGAGGAAGCAAACGCAGGGCAGCAGGCATAAGATCTTGTCTGTGTTTGTACAGTACACCAAGTTTAGAGTTCACCACTTTTACAACTTGATCAATGTGGGGTACAAACAAGAGTGTGTCATCAATGGTGACCCCAAGGTACTTGAAAGACTGTATCTGTTCTAGGGGTACGTCCATGTTGTTCATGATGGACAAAACCGGGGATGATTTCTTGTGGTGGGGGCTGGAGATCCGCATTCTTTTAGTTTTCTTATAGTTAAGGAGTTTCTGCATACTGAACCAGTTTTCCATGAGGGAGAAAGTGGATTGCAGCTCCTGCTGCAAGTGATCCAGCTGGGCACTGCTGCTCATGATGACTGTGTCATCTGCATACAGGATAGTTTTACTTGTGCTTGCCTCCAGTAATTTGTTTTAAAAAAACAAACGAGGGGACCCAGGATGGGTCCTTGGGGAACCCCAAGTGCAATTTCCCTAGGGGAAGAGGTCGTAGCTTCAATTTTTACACACTGGGATCTACGGGAAAGGTAGTCCTTGAACCACTGGCTGCATCCGAGAAGATCCCCAAGTTCACCAGTTCCTGTAGCAGGATGGGTTGGTTGACTGTGTCAAAGGCTTTAGTGAGATCTATGAAGATAGATCCCACTAGTTTACTACCGTCCAGAGCCTTGTGTACAAAGTTGGAGAATTCCACTAATGCCGTGGTCATACAGTGGCCCTTACGAAATTTGTGCTGCTGTGGGCACAGGAGGTTGTATTTATGAAGGTACTCTGATATCTGATCGGCCACTATCCTCTCAAAGGCTTTGGAGGGGGAGAGAAGAGGATGGATATCGGTCTGTAATTGGCTGTACCGGTCTGATCTCCACTTTTTAGCACGGGGTGACCACTGCAAGCTTCCATTTGGTTGCGAACTTGGCTAGGGAGAGTGATTTGTTACAGTTTGGTGATGGGTACCAAGAGCTCCTTCAGTGTGGTTGCCACCAGCTTCATATCCAGGTTATCACGGCCAAGCCTTGTCTTACCTAACACTTTTGAGTATGTAGGTTCTGGCTTCCTTAGGTATGATGCTTCTAAAGCAGAAATCAGGGTGGTTTAGGCTTACACTAGTGTTTGGTGAGGGTATTTCAGGCTGGCTTCCACTAGCGTTCTGCACAAGTGAGCCAGGGTGGCTGAGGTCTAGTCAGGTGGGAGGACAGCGCTGAGATCACAGAAGGCCAAATTAAAGGATTCAGCAATGGTATGTGGGTCAAGGGTCGGGGTACCAATGATCATTAGCATGGTAGGCTGCTTCTTATCCTTTTTACCAAGCAGTTCCTTGATATTCTCCCCGCATCTTTTACCATTACCCCAGCTACTGTCCAGTTGTTCCTTGTAATATTTTGCTTTTGCCTGTCTAGTGAGGTTGGTACACTTGTTACGAGTGGCCCGGTACTTCTGGTAGGCAACTGGATTACCAGTGCATCTGGCCTTACTCCATAGATTGTCCCTGTCCTTCATCTGGTCTGGAAGGTCTCTTGGTATCCCCTTATCTTCCTTCTCCTCACTGGGGCTTTTGCTTGTAGGAATTTCTAGACTTCCAGTTCTAGCAGAATTTTCTTCTGTTGTGTCGGAAGAATGAAAATGTCTGTTTACAGACAATTTTGAGAATAGCTTGATCTGCAGAGTAAGGCCTTGGGACACTACTTTCAGGACCCACCTGTCTGTGGTGATCCTGAAAGTAATGAGCCAGGCTTCTTTCTACTAGCAATGGGTTGGCGACCTGGACACATAAATCAGGGATTCCGTTTGGGCTGAGCCCACAAGGATGAAGACTGATCAGTCCTACGGGAAGTTCTTTCTCTGCCCCTGAAGTAACCTCTTGAATGAGAGGTGGTCACAGGACATGTGCATGGGTAGTAAGTCAGTGTGTAATGCCCTCTGCCCTGACCTCTCCTTCCTTGAGGTCTGTAAGGTGTAGAAACCATTTCCCTATCTATATTACTTCTGTAAGTGGTCTTATACTCTTGAACCATAAGTCTCTGTTTTGTCACCAAAAAGATGATTATTTTCATATGGGAACTCCATAGCCTGTATTTGCGTGTTATGGGGACAAATTAGTTGTTCTTACCCATGCAAACCTCCTCTGGGAAAAGTCATGTGCCATGGACCTGGAAGCAGTTTCGTTATCCACAGCCATGTGGTACTAGTACTTAGTGGCATGCAGGGCTGTTTTAGCAGTGTCTGCTATGTCCTGGCCCTAGTCACCTGGTATTTGCTCACACTGGACCAGCACCATGTTCTAAAGGGGGCTTTTTGGTACTGGACTGCACAGGCTGTGTATGCCGCCTGTCTAAGGAGCAATGAGGCAGTAGTATATGTTTTGTTTCCCCATGCTGTCCAGTTTCCTGGAATCCTTGTCTGGAGGTCTGGTAGAGAGGGGAACTTTGACCTTGTTGCATTCAGCAGCCTGGACTATACCCTCATGGTCTGTGTGTGTGTAAAGGTACTCAGCATTGTGCTTGTCCAGCTAGTATTTTTTATCTTATTGTCCACCCCTGGACTAGACTTAGGGGATGGAAGCAGTTTACGGGTTGTTTTTTGTAGTGCCTTGTGCACTAGTAAAAACCTTTTTGTGGGGTTTATTCCCATAATATCCAAGTGATCAGAATCTTCTTTTTCCTCACTTGCCTCCTGTGAAGGAAGTGTCAGAGTACTGACCATCAGCCTCGCGTAAGTATAGTGTGAAAAGTAATCTTCCTGCTCCTGTGAATGTGATCCCGAATCTTCACTAGGGAAATCCTCTGAGTCTATGGTTTCCACCTCATCCTCCTGTTCTTCGTAGTATGGATCATCACTCCTGTCCCTCACAACAGGGGCTGAGGAGGAACCTGTAAACCCATCCTTGCTCCCATAGCTTGCAAAGCCCTTGCCATATCATCTTGTGAGGGTATCTGTATCTTTTCCACTGTTGTCTCTGTGCGCTGTTCAGCAGGAGGGACAGTGACCTTTTTGTCCTTATGTTCAGATTTGTCCACAGGTGTCTCCTTTAACCTTACAGCAACAGGGGCAGTGGTGTTTCTCATTTTGTCTCTTACATTGACAATTGGCATCTCCTTTTGCCTTTCAGCAGGAGGGGCAGTGACTTTATTGATTTTGCATTTTATCTTGTCCACTGGCGTCTCCATTTGCCTTCAGGCAGAAGGGGCAGTGATATGTTTGAAGTGTTGTCCCTTTTCCAAAAGGACTTATATGAACCTGCTCTGAGGAACATTTCACATTTTTGGAGTATTCCCTGGAGAGTTGGCATGTGAAGGACCCGTCCCAGTATCAAAAGGTGACAGACAGAATGGACAACCACTGTAGTGCACAATACTTAAGCTGACTAAAACGCGGATATTTTTTGAGCTGTTGTCAAAAATGAGAATAGTAGAAATATAATAAGCACAGAAACACTCCTCTTCCTAAACAAATGTGCCAGCTGTAAAGGGAAAATCCCTTACCAGTGTACCCCTTTTTTTTAAATTCTTTTTTTTGGTATAAGAACCCCCGTTTGATTTGACAGTTAAGAAAAAATTACTCACTGCAGTAATCTTCTTTCATCCAATGGGTCCTTTAGCATCAGTAACTTCTTTGCACTTAGCTGGCTAGGTGCAACTGCCCCAGAGGTGTGCCTTTAAGAGATATTTAAATGAGCGTAGGGCCAAACCAATCAAAAGATGGGGGGGGGGGGTGAGCTGTTGAATGCTTCAGAATTTTTTCAAGGAAAAAATGAGGGCAAATGCCCTAAAAAGAATTGACAGGCTTCAAAAAACATGCAAATGTCCACAAAATTGGAAATGGAAACAGCAACATGAGCTAAAAACTCATCAATAAGAAATTCCAAATTTGGTAAAAGGTGACATAAGAGCCCTTCTCCGACAGGTGAACCAGGGATGAAGGATGGGAACTTACTGATGCAAAAGGACACCTTGGAAGAAAGAAGATTACTGTGGTGAGTATTTTTTCCTTCTTACCCCAGGAGTCCTTTAGCATCAGTAACTTTTTTGCAGACTACCCAGCAGTACCAAGTAGGAGGTGGGCAGAGAACCTACGTAGGAAAGGGGCTCTGCAGAACTGCCCTGCCAAATTTGGCATCAGATCTGGTCTGCACATCCAAACTGTAGTGTTTCACAAAGGTGTGCACAGATTTGCAGGTAGCTGCTTTACAGACATCCAGTAGGGGAATGTCCCTTGTTGCTGCAAGCAAGGCTGCAGTGCCCCTGGTGGAATGGGCCTTGAACCCCACTGGAGGTTGTTGACCAGCTTTCTCATAGCAGAATCTAATGCAAAAGACAAACCAATGAGAAATAGTTCTCTTGGTAGCTCGTCTTCCTCTGCCGACATCCCAGTAGGTGAGGAACAACTGAGTGGAAGAACCTCTGGACTGTCTAATATGCTGTAGGTAGTGAAAGATGGCTCTTGACATTCAAGCTGTGGAGGTTTTGCTCGCCAGGAGTGGATGGCTCAGTAAAGAAGACTGGCAGAGTGATGGACTGGTTCAAGTGAAACTCTGAAACCACCTTTGGCAGAACTTTCCTATTTGTCCTGAGCTCAACTTTATTGTTGTGAGGGATGATGTAATTCGGCTCAGTGCACAGGGCCTATAGCTCTAAAATCCTCCTAGCAGACATAATGGCTACCAGGAAGATGGTCTTCCAAGTTACAAACGTGATATGGGCTGTGGTCATAGGCTCGAAAGGTGAATTCATGAGCCCATCTATGCAAAGGTTCAGGCTCCAAGGAGGAACACGCTCCCTGGTTGGAGGCTGGAGGTGTAAGAGACCTTCGAACAACTGTTTAAAAATGTTGTGGGAAAAAATGACTTCTTTCCCACTGAAAGGTAGGCTAAAATTGCGGCCAGGTGTAGCTTGAGTGAAGATGGCTTCAAGCCTGACGCCTGTAGGTGTACCAGGTAGTCTAGCAGTTGAGGGTCTGAAGCGGATACGGCTTTGACCTTTTTGCTGTTGCACCAGAGGGAAAACCTTTTCTATTCAGCTGCATAAGTCTTCTTAGTGTTCGTTTTTTTTTTTTTTAAGCCATCTTCAGTATCTTAAGGACCTGTTCAGAGTACTGTGAGGATGGAACTCCAACTCCTCAAGAACCAGGCCTTGAGGTGAAAAGAGTGTATGTCTGAGTATTGCGCTCCCATCTGAGGAAGGGTCGGCAGGGAGTGAGGTGAATGGGCCTGTTGCAGGACATTGAGAGAAGGAGAGGGAACCAGGCTTGCCTGGGCCAGTCCGGAGCCACTAGGATCATCAATGCAGGCTGCTGTCCAAGTTTCAGCAAAACCCTGAATATCAAGGGAAAGGGAGGAAATGCGTATAGGAATCTCCCTGACCAGTCCAGGATCAGGGCATCCAGAGGGAGTGTTCCTGGAACTGGGGGCCTGCAACGGTACTGAGGAAGCTGAAAATTGAGAGGAGAGGCAAACAGATCCACGTCTGGTGTGCCCCGCTGCCTGAACACTGTGGCTAGTACTTGCTTGTTCAGTGTCCATTCACTCTGACCTTCACTGATGCGGCTTAGAGCATCTGCCAGAGTATTGAGTTTGCCTGGGAGGTAAATAGCTGAGAGGCTGACTCCCAGGGAGAAAGTTAGAGACCAGAGCTTCAGAGCTTCCAAACAGAGTATTCCTGATCTCTTACCACCCTGCTTGTTTATGTAGAACATTGCAGTGGTGTTGTCCATTCGAATTTGAACTGCCTGCCCTTCTATGGTGGGAGTGAAAGCTATGAGAGCTAGTAAGACTAGTCTGAATTCCAAAAGATTTATGTACAACTGTGACTCTTCGGGAGTCCAGCTGCCATTTACTGAGGCACTTTCTTAAATCAGCTCCACAGCCCAAAAGGGAGGCATCTTTGGTGATCACCTTTGAGGGAAGAGGAGCCTGAAAGGGAACCCCTTCCTGCAAATTTGCAGGGTTCTTCCACCACAGCAAGTTTTGGAGGAACTGCTCCGACACAGGTGTCAACTTAGAAAATGTGTTGCTTCTCTGACACCAGCGAGCTCTGAGGTAGGCTTGCAGGAGTCTCATCCTGTACCTGACCCCTGGGACTACTGCAGTCATAAAGGCCATATGTCCCAGAAGTTTGAGAAAATGTCTGGCTCGTCTTGGCTGCCCCTGGGTGAAAGAATCTGCCACTGAAAGAAAACTCTGAATTCTTTCCTGCGGGAGGAAAGCATATCCCTTCTGAGTGTCCAGCTGGGCCCCTATGAAGGTGAGCAGCTGGGTGGGTTCCGGGTGAGATTTCTTTAGATTTACCAGGAAACCCAGAGACTCCAGCGTGCTTTCTGTGAGGGAAAGAGGACCTGGCAAGGAGACTTTGCTACTATGAGCCAGTCATCCAGATAGGGGTAGAGAGTGACACCCAGTCTCCTGAGATGTGCTGCTACCGCTGCGAGACACTTGGGGCCGAGGACAGACCGAAGGGCATTGCGCTAAACTGATAGTGACCCAAAGGATGTTGGAACTGGAGAAACCCATAAGGAGATCTCACAGGAAGTATGTGGAAGTAGGCGTCCTTTAAGTTGAGGGAGGCTAGCCAGTCTCCCTGCTGTAAGGACTGTATGACCAGTGACAGTGACCATTCTGAATTTGGGTTTTTTTCAGATGTTTGTTTAAATATCTGAGATCTAAGATGAGTCGCCACTCCCCCATTCTCTTTTGTGTCAGAAAATACCTGGAGTAGAGGCCCTTGCAATTCTCGTGGGTGGGGGACCCTCTCCACTGCTCATAAAGCCAGAAGGTTTTGCACCCCATTTCTAACAGTGGTATCTGGGTTGGGGACAGACGTCTTGACACCTGGGTATGCTTGAGGTCTGGCAGCTGCTTGACCTGTAATAAGACCCTTCACCTCTATCTCCAGCACCCACTTGTTCGACGTGATGAGGGACCAGTGCTGAAGATAATGAGAGAGTCTGCCTTAAACTGGAAACAGGGAGGCGACCTGGACACACACATCAAGACTTAGACTGAGAGGCAGATGGCTGGGTAGAGGTGTCTCTTCTTTGGCCTCTTCTGCCCCTGCTTCTGAAAGACCCCCTGCACTGGCTAAAGTCAGACTGGGGATAGGGACCGTAAGGCCTGGGAACAAAACTTCTGCCCCTACCGCCCCGGGACGGGATCTCTGAGGGGTGGTGGGTTTAGGCTTGGATGAGTGGCTCTGCCAGAAGGCCTTGTACTCATCGACTTTTCATGTAGTCAGTGGTTCTGTAATCAAACAACATATTTTGATGACAGGGAAAATCTATGGCCTTGTTCTGAGTGTCAGACTGGTTGTTCTAAGCCAGGCGCAGTGTCAGAGAGATGGCAGCATGGGACATCGTCCTAGAGGCTGCATCACTGTTGTCATCTGCCATGTGGAATTGGTACATAGTAGCTTCCAGGGCAGTTTTTGACGTATCCACTAGCTCCTGCACCATAGAATCTGATCTGTTGAGGGCAATAGCCTGGACAGATTTCCAAAGGGCTTTCTGATATTTGGCTGTGGATGCCATGTAAGAAGAAAACCTGAGAAGCAGGAGCATACATTTTCTTTGCTATAAAGTCAATGTTCTTGGAATCCTTGCCAGGGGGAGAGGGTGACAAGCAGACTCCAGCTTTCTCACAAGCTGCCTGCTGCACTATACTTTCGTGGCTATGGTGTGCAGACAGGAACTTGGTACCATTTTTAGACAATTTATATTTTCTCTCAAGATGCTTATCCACCCCAGTACTGAAGTGGGGTGTTGAAGCACCTTCATGGTATTTTTTTCTAAATGCATTATAGATAAGAACGACCAGGGCCTTTGAGGATGAAAGACCCTTCATCTCCCTATAATCTTTGTCTTCATCGACATCCTGGTTGAGCTCCTTCGTAGGGAGGTCCAGCGTATCCAGCATATTTTGTATAAATGTAAACATAGAGGAAGGATCCTCGTGGTCAGCTGGGGGATCCCCAAGGTGATGGTCCGGGGACTTCTGGGGCTCAAGGCCCTCAAAATCCATGTCAGGGGCATCATAAAATTGATCATCATCTGCATCACACCCTCAGTCTACAGAAGAGAGAACTGTGGAAGAGTGTTTGCCAGCCCAGTAAATCGAGGGCCCATCTTCTGAAGGGTCTGAAACAGTTGCCATGCTTTTTCCATATCTTGCACTGATGGAAGAACCTGCGCTGTTTGTAAGTGGTTTTTTTTTTCTGTATGCTTTAAGCTGCCTGTTGTCTCGCTACTGGTTTTCCCAGGAGCAACGGGAGCATATCTGTCTTGACAGAGTTTCTTTTAAGCCACTTCATCAGAGGCTTGATATAGGTAAAGGCGGAATCATGTATTTAAAGGTTTCAATCATGTCACCCCTGTCTCTCCTCTCCTCCAGTGAGTACATGTTCAACTCCTTCAACCTCCTCTCGTATGATAAGTCCCCCAGCCCCTTGATCATCTTTGTCGCCCTGCGCTGCACCCCCTCCAGTAACTTAATGTCCCTCTTCAGATACAGACGCCAGTACTGCACGCAGTACTCCAGGTGTGGTCTAACTAATGACCTATACAGTGGCAGAATCACCTCCTCCCTCCTCGAGGATATACCCCTTGCAATACAACCCAGCATTTTGTTGGCCTCTGCAGCTGCCTTCCTACATTGTGCCGAGTTGTTCATGTCTGGGCCAGCTGCACTCCCCCTAGCTGGTAACTCCTCCTTAGGTTCTTCATCCCAAAATGCAGCACCTTTCACTTTTTGGCACTAAACCCCAGTTGCCAGGCAGAGCCAAGAAACCATTCTGGCTGAACAAGGAATTGCTGAAAGGGGTGAGGGCAAAGAGGACTGCATACCAGAAGTACAGGAGAACAGGGAAGGGAGAGGATAAGGAGGCTTACGGGAGTTGGTCAAGGGAGGTGGCCAGGAGGGTGAAAAAAGCAATGGCTTCCAGGAAATTAAGGTTAGCACAGGGCATAAAGGGAGGGAAAAATTACTTTTTTAGGTATGTCAGGGAAAAGAGGAAGTGAGTGCAAGGAACATCTTGTGAAGATAAAGTGGGGAGGGGATTGGGTGGAAAAGGGGAAGGAGCAAGAGGAAATTCTAAATGAGTACTTCTGCTCCATTTTCACTAAGGAGAGGGATGGTCAACTACCAGCATTGGACGGGGGGGGGGGGAGGTGACGGACAAAGTGATCACAGGGAGTAGGGTGCTAGAGGGGCTGTGGGCAGTAAGGGTGGACAAGGCACCAGGTCCGGAAGGCATCCACCCCAGGGTGCTAAGGGAGATGGTGGAGCTGTTGGCTTAGCCGCTGGCAGATCTGTTCAACACCTCCCTAAAAACGGGGTTTGTGCCCCAGGACTGAAGGATGGCCCATGTGCTGCCCATACACAAGAGTGGGCCTAAGGAGAAGCCAGGAAATTATTGGCCAGTCAGTCTCACATCCATAGTGGGTAAGCTTATGGAGGCGATACTGAGGGAGAAGCTGGTGGCATTTCTAGAGAGTAACGGCCTCCAACATGGGTGCCAACACGGGTTCATCTCAGGGCGGTCTTGTCAAACCAACCTAATAGAGTATTATGACTGGGTGACAAGGGAGTTAGACAGGGGCCATGCGGTACATGTCCTGTACTTGGACTTCAGTAAGGCCTTTGATACAGCGCCTCATGGGAGACTAGGGGGAAAGCTCATGGCAGTGGGGTTGGGGGTGGGAAAAAGCTGACTAAATGGACAGAGAACTGGTTACAGGGGAGGGTGCAGAGCATGGTGGTGGTGGGTGGGGAAGCTCTCGACACCCAGAACAGTGACAAGTGGGATGCCGCAGGGATCACTGCTGGGCCCGGCGCTGTTTGGGCTCTTTATCTCTAATATAGTACATGGACTGGGGAGCAGGGTTAGTCTGTTCGCAGACGATACCAAATTGGGGGTGGCGGAGGAAGAGGACGGATGGGAAAAACTGCAGGGGGACCTCACCAAACTAGAGACATGGTCGGTGGAGTGGCAGCTAAGATTCAACGCAAGAAGTGTAAGGTGATGCACTTTGGGGCTAAGAACCAGAAGAGGGACTACTGGTTGGGGGGGTGAGGTTGGGGATCACAGAGGAGGAGAAGGACCTAGGGGTGTTGGTAACTGGAAGCATGAACAACTCGGCCCAGAACAGGAGAGCAGCAGTGAAGGCAAACAGGATGCTGGGCTGCATCACATGGGGGTTCTCATCCAGACACAGGGATGTGATCCTACCTCTCTACAGATCATTGGTCAGACCGCACCTGTGGTACTGTGTGCAATACTGGAGGCCATACCTGAGGAGAGATATAAAGTTACTGGAGGGGGGTGCAAAGGAGGGCAACAAAAGTGTTAAAGGGGATGGAAGGAAAGGAATATGAAGTTGGACTGAAGGAGCTGAACATGTACACACTGGAGGAGAGGAGGGATGGGGGGGATATGATTGAAGTGTTTAAATACCTGAGGAGGTAAATAAACCTAGCACCGAGGAGGTGTTTAAACTGAGAAGTGGAAGAGAGACGAGGGGGCATGGACTAAGGCTGGAAGGGGGACACTTCAAGAGGGAATGAGGAGGTACTACTTCACTGAGAGGGTGGTGTCTAGTTGGAATGCGCTGCCAGAGGGGGTGGTAACATGTAGGACAGTCAATAGCTTTAAGAAGGAGTGAGATAAAGCAAGAGTCAGCGGGGCACGGGCTGGGACAAGTGGGGCAGGAACTGAGGGGGTGGAGGCTGGGGCAGCTGCAATCTAGGGTGCTAGCTGCAAACTTGGGCAGACTTAGATAGACTGATTGGTCTGTTCTGCTGGCAGATTCGTATACAAAATCACAGTGACTCTGTTCATGAGCAGAGGTCCTAAAATGCCTATGTTGAAAATTTGGTGACAAACGTCCATAAAATGACCGTGTTACAAGCGTGCATTGTGCAGTTTCCACGTACCCTCATAACTTCACAAATTTGTAGTATTTCCACTCAAGAATTTCAACATTGGCATTTTTTCACACCTCCTTACGAACAGTACAGCTGTCATTTTTCACATCCTGTCCAAAATATGCATTTAAACATCTGGCGCAGAATAGCGCGTTGCTGTGGCAAATCAATGTTCGGGACAGATTAAGAAAATCATAGTGAGTGTTCATGAGCAGAGGTCACAAAATGCCTATGTTGAAAATTTGGTGAAATAATTCCACTAAATGACCATTACTCGCATGTGTTGCACAGTTTCCACATACGCTTGGAAGTTCGAGCATTTTTAATATTTTCACTACAGAATTTCAACATTGCCATCTCTTCACACCTCCCTATGAATGGTACAGTTGTCATTCTTTACATCCTGCCCAATCTGTGTTTCTGTACATCTGGCACACAGTGGCACTGTCGCTGTGGGAACTCAAAGTTCGGGACGCATTGACAAAATCACAGTGCCACTGTTCATGAGAAGAGGTCCAAAATGCTTTCATGAGGTGGGAGTCACAAAAAGGCCATGTTGAAAATTTGTAGTGCAAATACCAACAAACGCCCAGGGAGGTAGAGTTTCTAACCATAACGTCCCGCCCTATACAGACCGACGGGTATCAGGGGTGTACCTTTGGATTGCCGACTGTTATGCTCATGCCGTTCCACCCCCCCCCCCATCCTGCAGCCAGTGACAGGCATCGAGGTGTGCCTTGGACTCTTTGGCCCCAGAGTTCACCCCATTCTCCTATATTTCACCCATTTCAGCATATGTCCTTATGGAGTGGGGTGACTGTAAAGCCGAACACCCCAAGGCACACCTCTACACTTGTTGGTGTCTTCAGGATAGGGCGAGGTGAAATGGCATGAACGTTATGGGCGACAACCCAAACACATACCCCAATGCCTGTCCATCTCTGCAAGGTGGAGGTGGGGTTGGCGTGAAGTTCAGTACTTCACTGCCATTCCTACTCTGCATCTGTCTAACTCCTGCATTTCCAATGCTAATACCAGCAGGCAAATATTCAGCACTGACAAATGCTTGTTTTAATTTGTGTTTGTGTCTGTAAGAAGGGTATCATGAGAGGAAGGAATGTATATTTATTTTTAATTTAAGAGTGCTTTACTTTGTAGAGCCTTATTGGTTATTTTCAAAGAGTAAATGTGGTAGCCGTGTTTGTAATGGCAGTCAGGAATGAGTGCGTGCCAGTGGCTCATGAATTCTGTATGAGACTGGCCCAAATTCCAAATCCCATTGCCTGAACTTGCTTGTGTGTTTCTGAGGAATCAATATATGGGTCTTAAAATGTATTAAGTCAATCAGGAAGCAGGAAATTTCCAACCCATTTTATAAATGTTATTTGTGAATATGTTCTTTACAATTTCTTGTTATTGTATCTTTTTTCCAAAACTGGAATGTCTTGCAACAAAGATATACAAAAAACTGGACTGATTGTGCAAAGGTCAGCCAGTTTGGAGACAAGGCAGGGAGTTTTATTTTTGGTGAAACTTATATTTAAACGTTTTTGGATTTGTTGTCTGCAGTCCTGGGTGGGCGAGTGGGACTCTTGATTCAGTGCACCAAATGTGAAACAGAAGGCCTACCAAAGCTCTAGAACAATGTGGAAACATGTTTAGTTGTGCCAATTAGATTTATATTATGAATTTCAACTTTAAATTGTGAGTTTGCAACAATGTGAGAAAGCACTTTCTTAGTGTGGGCACTGCACTACCTTTTCCATGTTGGCCAGATGTGGTATTGATCAATTCTTTTTTTTTTTTTTATTCAGTTCTTTATACTCCCTGAGCCCTGGCCCTCCGGAGGAGGGACACTCTCTCTGGTCCCGTCGCACTGCACTCACCGACCCTGGAGGTTCCCCATGGCTTGCCCCCCGTGGTGGGGCTGGGGAGATGGGGGATCTTGTTGGTTAAGCAGTGGTCATTATTTATTCTGAATGGCCATCAAAAGTACCAAAATTTAACTTTAAAGAGCAGCCCCTATTCATATCTATAGGCGCGCACCCCCACGCTCTTCATATAATGATGTCACAAAACCTGGTATGTGGGGGGCAGAGTGCACTCTGCAGAGCAACGAGGAAGTGGAAGGGATGGGCATTGCAGGGCACCTTGGAACAAAAATACGATCCTTTCCCTTCCTAAACTGGGGCACCTAAATTATAAATTACTGCATGGTTTGGATTTGGGAGCAGGTAAGGGTTCTTTGTGCCTCTCAGGTGGGGGCCAGCGTAACAGTTGCTCTTTAAAGAGCAAGTGACACCTTTGGGAAAACTTTGGAGAACGTAACATTTAGACACAGGTCAGGTTGTATTTCATATATCTCCTACAGATTTCTCCTCTCCATTATTTATTACAGAGGAAATGGTCACAGAAACAAGATCTTTGTCCCTTTGAGTTCATCTGCCTTTGTTGCTTATTCCCTACTTGAACTTATAATGCTCTTTTGTGACATCATAGTCAGTTGCTATGGGAATAACTGTGATGTCACAATCGGAGTATTATGACATAAGGTTGGGAAAAAGCAACAGGAGCTAATTAGCCCTGAAGGAACAACTGTCCTGTTTTCATGCATATCACATCAGTAATACATAATGAGAATGAGAAATATAGAGCTAAATAAGAAATATAATCTGCTTTCCATCCAAATATTATGTTTTTCAAAGATCTTCTGAAGGTGTCAGTGGCTCTTCACGTTGCATGTGTTTAAAAAAAAAAATCTGAACTGGCTGGCTCAGTGGTGTGGAAAACTGAGGTGGTAGACACCTTACCTTCACCCATGCCTGCGACCCAGGTTTGAGAATGAACGTGGGTCACTCTGGTGCCAGACACGAGGGAGGGAGGATTGAGGTTCCAAGGATACCTCCTGCCCGGAGTGGGGGGCACTGAGTTCTGTTACTTGCATGCTACCCAGTGGAGGCTTGGCAGCAGCATAGCAAGGCCAGCAGATGTTGGTGGGAGGCATTATGATGCAACCCGCATGTACGTCAAGATGGAAGCACTTGGTTGCTTTATATGCAGTCCCCAATGGGAGAAAATTGGAGGAAACCACCCCAGCTAACTCGGCAGGCCTCACACGACCTTATGTGGCAGGCCACCTGACTCACATGGCTCTAAGTGGTGGTTAACCTATAAGTCCATGAGATTGATCAGTGAAGGGTCTGGGGGATGCCGATGGGACCAGGGGGTCCTAGGAGAGAAACATGGATAAAATAAAAATCAGAACTAATTACGGCTGCTAATCAGAACTCTCTCATGTTGGACTTGTGGTGACGTCAGGGACTGGCATGGAGGTTTGATTTACCCACTCCACTGCCCACCGAACATAATCCATATTAATCGCACTTCAGACGGTGGCATCCCCAGCCAAACAAAGGGGGGAAGATACTCCTAACCCCCCCGCAAAAACTCAAGGCCCTACTGCAAGAAGAAGAGGCTGAAAGCCACGATGAATCAGAGACCCCAGGGGAAGCACAGCAATCCGGGCAGCATGGAGGCCTCCAAGACAACGACCTTACAGAAACTATCAAACAGACAGCTGGTAGAGTTACTAAAATAGACTGGACCCTCTCTGAGCTCCGATCCGACCTGGGCAGAATTGAGCATAAAACAGACCAAGTGGAATTATGTTTAACAGCGGTCTCCGAGCAGTCTGATAGGCAAGATAGGATTCTACTGTACCTGCTGGCCCGGGACCGAGAACTAACGCACAAGCTTTACGACCTGGAGGGTAGAAGCCGAAGACAGAACATTAGGATTCATGGAGTACCTGAGAATTTAGAGGGAGATGCTATAAACACTATTGAATTCACCCAGAGGCTCCTCAGAAAGGTGATAGATCTCCCAGAGGACCTGGATTTGAGTCTCGACCGCACACACCGCTCCCTTGCCCCCAAGCCAAGCAACTCGGAAGCCAGGCCCAGATCGCTGATTGCTCGATTCACTAAATATAGTAGTAAGGAAGAGGTCCTACGAGAAGCCTGGCAGCAGAGCCCTCTGGAATTTGAGGGCCACAAAATCTCCATTGATGACGACTATACTTCTGAAGTTCAGGAAGCTCGGAAGACGCTCTGGCCGATTGTGAAATCACTGAGATCCAAGAATATTAAGGCCCAAATTCTGCACCCTGCAAGACTAAAAATTACAACAGAACAAGGTACTAAAATATTTAAAGATCTTCTGGCTGCCTCCCCTTACCTGGAAGAACTAGGGATCACCACCCCACCTCTAACAAAGGAGAGGCTTGAGAGCACTCTCCTGGCTTCGGCCTGGTCTGTGGCCCAAAAAGGAATAACCAAGCCGGGTTCCATGGAGCGTCGCCTACAAACTTCACTCCGCACCGACATTGGCACAGTGCTGCGATGATTAGGTGATCCCGCCCTGATGAATAAGAATGCCTCTTATCTGCAACAAGCCTTACCGGTGAATGAGACAGAAGATTCGGGCCTCCCACACTGCTCGACCACCTGAAGGAGCCTTGAGGCGACGTCTACATCTTGATTTTCTTCTCCTGTACTGAACCGTTCCCCAAAAGTTGCCCCACGGACACGTCGAGCCTAACTGATCTTATGTCGCCCTCGTGGTGAACACGCCTGCAGACTGTCCTCCCATTCTCCTTCCCCATCCCCTTGGTTCGGAGGGCCGCAGTGAGTAGAGACAAGCACCCAGAATGGCTGGACCAACCAACCACCGGTTGACTTTCAAGTGCCTCCGGTGTCACCGATGTTGGCCTGACTATCTGTTTTACTGACTTTTCTGTTATTTGGTGTTGTCTGTTATTGGGGGGGGGCGGGCCTTCATGAATATAAACCGGCTATGTTGTGTAATTCAATGGGCCAGATTACAACAAGGTTCGATCACTTGTCTGCCATGCAAGCTGCGGTTGGTCTGGGGATGGAATGTTTGCTTCTCCATGATGGTCGGGGTGGAGGCTAACATCTTCTTATAATAATATCATGGCTCTGGCATTGTTCTTCTCTGGTATTTCCCCTTCCACATATGTATTATATGAGTCTATTTCTGGCAGCTGGGGCTCCTGATGAAAGGGGGAAACGGGGACATTGCAGAATGGTGCCGGAGGAGGTTCGACGTGGAGCCGACCGGCCCTTCTTTCCTCTGCTAGATAATCCACTTTCCACTACTGCGGTGATCGGAGGAGCTGCAGGGCGGAGACACGGGGTGGTTAAAGTGCTCATACAGACTGAGGGGCACCTTCCACCGGAGAGGCCCCCAGATGGAGGATATTGCTATTGTACCAGCTCTCATCTCTTTGCAGGGCTTATAATCCAGCCACCAATCACTCGCCAGGCTGGACCCCGGGGGGGGGTGCTCTCCCGGTCTCTTGACTCTGGATTGGCCTTCATGGGAGGACAAGGCTTAACTGGCCTCTCCCTCACTGGGGGCTTGTTCGGTGCGGGGGTCCAGGGGAGGTGCTTACTCATCCGGGGTGCAGCTGATTCAAGATGTAGCTCTCCCTTCACTCCCTGGTGGGAACAGATATATACATCCAACTGAAGGAGGACATTGGAGGGAGGGGACTGTTCCTGTGGGGGTTCTTGCCATCTTTGGGCGACATTGTTATGTTCCTCCCCCTCTTTCGGGGAGGAAATGGGCCGTGGGCAAAGGGGACATGATGATTAATCAGTTCTAAAAGGCTGGGGTTGCCAACTACAGAATGCCTTAATCAGTAGAACCTAGGCGATTTTCAGTCAGCCCCTGAGAGGGGGACTTTGGGAATTATAGTCCGTAACTCCAGGTATGTTCGAGTGGGTGGGTATCGAACACCTGTTGGGATACGTATTTTCTCCCTCGTTCCCTATGCAGTCTACTCCTGATAGAAGGGGGTGGGGCCTCACTCCTGGGCATTCCAGGGCCTCTCAGGGATCACTCATTGCACTTCTGAGTGCCCTAACCTGGTCTGTTTTTTCAGACACCCCCTTGCTACCAAATATCGGTCAGCATTCCCTTAGAAGCCTCACTATTGCTTATTGGGAAATCAGGTCGAAAGGAGTTTCGGACGAGGCTTCCCATCACTCAAGTCAGCTCATGGCCCTAAACAGGATGAGGCCAGAGCAATGTTTTTTTAGTAGAATAGTGGTTAAAAGTCTTCAATTAAGTTTTATTGTATTATCTGTTTAGCTGGGCAGATTTGTTATACACTTAAACTGGTAACGCTTAGAGAATCTACAACTCAGAAAAAGAATGTTCACCCTAAGTGGAAGGTATATGGCTAGTTGTACCACCAAGTTTATGTCGCTGAATGTGAATGGATCGACCAGCCCAATAAAGAGAAAGAGGATCCAGCAATTTGTTATGTCCCAGGGTTGCGGAGGTGTGTTTCTGCAAGACACACCTCTCTCCTCAGGAAGCCCAAAAGCTTAAATTCAAGGCCGTCCCAGTGATATATCACTCCTCACTTCCAGTGGGTAGAAAGAGGGAGGTAGCCATACTTCTCTCCTCGAAGCTACAGTTTTCAGCGGCAGGAGGTGATGGCAGATCCCGAGGCTAGGTACATCATTCTAACTGGGACCATCCAAGACACATTAGTAACTTTGGCAAACATTTACATCCCCCCTGGATCTCCTGCCAAAGTGTTTTCAAGTATTTTACAACTAGTGGCAGAAAAGGCCAGAGGCATGCTAATAATGGGAGGAGACTGGAACATAGTTTTAAACAGGGCCCTTGACTCTACCTCCCAGATCCCAAAAGTGGATGTAGCCAAAGCCCGCTCTATCAAAAGTCAACTTGATCAATTAGGCCTGTGTGACATTTGGAGAGAAAAATACCTGAGAGCACGGGAGTTTACCTGCTTTTCACCTAGGTTTAGAGTATTCTCTCATCTAGATATGTTTTTCACATTTAAGGGTGACTTGAGCAGATTCCCCTCTGCATGGGTAGGCACAACTATTCTCTCAGATCATAGCCCCATTTTTCTGGAGGTGGAGCTGGGACTACCCAAAAGGACCACACACTGGAGACTGAACACATTCCTCCTCCAGGACAAAGGTGTCCTGAAGGAACTCAGGGACCACTTGAAAGTTACCCTCGAGGAAAATACCAGGCAAGAGATTTCACCCCAGATATTATGGGATACTCTTAAAGCTGTTCTTAGAGGTAAACTCATATCAATAGCCTCACGTAGAAAATGAGAACTAATGCAGCGCCAACAGGAACTAGTTTCCCAGATCAAGAATCTGGAAGATGCCCAAAAAATCAAGTGGGAGGAATCCCGGGGTAGGGAACTTTTAAAGTGCAGGGAACTCCTACATAACATCCAAAAACTAGAGGTAGAAAAAGCTCTGTTCTACTTAAAACAAGGATATTATGAGGGTGGGCCTAGAGGCACTAAACTCTTAGCTTATAGATTACGTCACTGTGCAGCCAAAGCCACAATAACTAAAATAGTTTCGTCCCCGAACAGGCCAAATGGCCAGACAAGTGACTCAGATAGCAGACTACTCCAAACTATATGAGTCAGTAGGAAATACCTCTATACCAGACAAACGAAACTATCTGGGCTCCATACTGCTCCCTCCTCTCTCTGCAGAGGCAGTCCAAACACTGATCAAGCCCATTACCCAGGAAGAAATCACCTCCATAATTAAAAAACTTAAGCCGGCCAAATGCCCTGGCCCTGATGGGTTTGGAGCTGAATTTTACAAAACTCTAGCCCTGGGAGTGGTTTCCCTCTTTCACAAAGCTTTTTCAAACATTTGGTCTGGGGGTGGTCCCCCCCCAATGGCAATACGCCACCATAACAGTCCTGCATAAAGAGGGAAAAGACCCCTCGAAATGTGAATCTTATTGCCCCATATCCTTATTAAATCAGGATTACAAGATCTTCACCTCCATAATAGCATCAAGACTCAATCCGATACTACCAGAGTTAATCCAGTCAGACCAATCGGGTTTTGTGCTGGGCCGGCAGGCCTCTGACGGAGTTCGTTCTGCTTAGGACATGATAGATAAGATACAATGCATTCGTACCCCAGCTTGCTTACTAAGCCTAGATGCTGAAAAGGCCTTTGACAGGGTCTCATGGGAGTTCCTGTTCTCGGTACTTGAACATAGGGGGTTCCCCGAGTCTTTTATAGACACCATGAGATCTTTATATAGGGGCTCTCAGGCATATGTCAGGGTAAACGGGGGTCTGTCTAGAAGATTTCACCTTGGCTGGGGCACCCGGCAGGGGTGTCCTCTCTCCCCCCTGCTGTTTGCGCTCTCTATCGAACCCCTAGCGGACATTATCAGAAGGGCGAAGGGGGTGCTGGGGATCGAGGTGGTGGGAATACAGAAGAAGATCCTGTTGTATGCAGATGATGTTCTTCTGTCCCTAACTTGGCCTCACAACTCGACAGAACAAGTGTGGCCCATTCTTGAGACTTTTGGGAAGCACTTGGGTTACTCCTTAAATAAGACCAAAACAGAGGCCTTAAGCTTCTTTTTTTAATCCATCTGAGGGCATCCGCCAACTCCTCCCATTAAACTGGTCAGTTGGAGGTATGAAATATCTGGGGATCTACATTACTAAACATCCATCTAAACTATTCGGGGCAAACTACTCACCCCTGACGTCCTCCCTCAAGAAAGACTTGGAAAGGTGGTCTCTAATTAACATCCCTATGTGTGCCAGAATTCAAGCTATAATCATGAATATGTTGCCAAAATGTTTGTACCTGTTTCAGTGTATACCCCTCCATATTCATAAATCCAACTTCCAGATATGGCATAAAATGATCTCTAGATTTATTTGGGCCAATAAAAGACCAAGAATAAGGTTAAAAACATTACAGGCCCAATGCGAGGTGGGGGGTAGGTCACTCCCAGATCTGGAGGATTATTTCCTAATGGTACAACTGAAACAGTCCTTACAGTGGTCAGGTCCCAGTTCCACCTCTGGCTGGAGGGATATGGAGAGGAGAGAGGAGGCAGGGGCTAGGCTGCCCGTTGAAGACCAAATATTGACACCCTTCTCAACTAGATTTCAACCAATGCCCAGGCTTAGTTCGGTTGGCAAGACCCTCCACTCGGTCCATAGATTGTGGCAAAAATATTAATTGTTACCTTCACTATGGTCTCTTAGGAGACTACCCTGGACTGAAGACTTTCCCCCGAACTGACTGGACCCTACAGATAAGCTTTGGAGTAAAGCGGACCTGACATTTCTCAGGCAGTTTATCCAGGGGGAGCTAATCCTGGATTTTAACTCACTTAAGAATAAATTTGGGCTTAAGAATGCAGACCACTTCAGGTTTCTCCAGGTTAGAACATACATCACCTCACTTCAAAGGAAAATAGTGGGTCTGGATGGGGTGGCCCCCCTACTAGCAGCCATCCAACAGATAAAATCATTATCAGCCCAAAAAGGTCAAATTTTGAATCTTTACAAGGCCCTAAGGACAATAAGACCTGACCCTCTAGCCAAAATTAAAAACAAATGGCAGGAGGAAGCTGGCCGGGACCTTGCCCCTATTAATTGGAACTCCGTCTTCCACACTGCTAAATTGACAACTAAATCACCCCCTCTGGCAAGAATTTGCCTGGAGGGTCAGGATCCGTTTCTTCCTTACACGAGGTACTAAATAAAAGGAACCCAAATCTCTCGGCTGGCTGTTGGAGGGAATGTGGGGAAGATAAGGCAAACTACCTGCACATCTTTTGGGCCTCTCCTAAGCTAAACAGATTTTGGGCTGATATCACATCTGCTATAAACAGCATACTGGGCATCACTCAGCTGATGAAATGGGAAGAACTGATTCTGGGAATCCCTCCCTGAGGTTAGGGGACCAGATTCGCTGTACCTTTGGGCAATCTTAACGACAGCGGCCCATAAGGTGATAACCAGGCTTAGTCCTAAAGCACCCCAAAAGCAAGAATGGATCCTAATTACTAAAGGACTGGCTGATCTGGATGAACTTGCCTTTAAAATAAATCACAAGACCATTCTCTATGTTCAGAGATGGTCTAGGTGGATTGCCTGGCTCCAACCAGAGGGGGCATCTACGTCAGGAAATTGACATATCACACCTCCTCCTCTTGGGTTAAGGCGATCCGTAGTTGTGAATTTATTTACTAGTAATTCTTTAGATCCTTGTTTCCTCCGGTATAACAATGAAATGGAATGTATTACTGCACAAAGTTTTAAGTTTGTATCCTGATTCTCAAAGCTGTAAGTATTTACTCTGCAGAGCTTGTATAAAGAATAACAATTAAAGTTAAAAAAAAAAAAAAAACCTCATGTTCAGGTACTTTATTCAATAAAGATCACAACCATTTTGAGTTACAACCCCTAGTATTTCCTTTTGAAATAGGTACTGTAAGTTTGAAGTTGGGAACTTTTGTTTCGTCACCAAAACAGGTGCTCTGTAGATCTACGTTGCATTTCCTTATTTATGTGGTTTTAATCTTCATTCTGAGCAGATGCTATAACATACTTTTTTTTTTTCGCAGAATAGAAGGCGCTGACTTTATTTTGGCAGCAGAGAGAACAACACATTTGGGTGTGTGGGGCGCTCATTATCTGTTTATAGAGGAAACTTGTGGAACTTCTGGAGAGGGCTTGAGCCCCGCAGACCCACATAGTCAACACCCAGAAATCTCGTACTAAACATTCTTAAAACTGCAAACATAACTATGTGCTGTTAAGTACGAGTGATTGAAACCAATTAAATAAACTAAGTAACCATGTATTATGTAAGCAATAAGACAAGACAGGGTGGGTGGTGTTGGATTATACTTGCCAGCCCAGGGGCATAATGAGGCCCGATTACCCAGGTGGAGGGCCTTACAGCCCCTGGAAGAGAAGCTATAGCCCAACACTGCCCATCTTAGAGTGCCTCAGAATGCTTAGAAAATGGGGCAAAAGGCAGCTCCATTTTCTTTCTTTTTTTTTTTATATATACATACAACAAAAAACTTTGCTTGTTGGTTATATGGAAGTAGTTCTCCTGTTTGGAGGCTGGGGAGGCTACCGCAACTTAGCAGTTGACAGGGAGACCACTTTTTGGTTTCATGCATATGCACTGCTCTGTTTTTCATGGGCTGAATTGTTTGTTTGGTTCTTACCCTGTCTCCCAGCTGTTTTTTTCTGGGAATTCATGAAGAAATTTAAGATTCTGATTTAGCAACATGTGACTCAGGTTGTGTGTCATATGGTTAGGTTACCACTGGGACCGGATTGAGAAGGTGGGGAAAAACATGGCAGCATTTTTATCTTTTTTTTTAAATCAAACTTTATCTTTGTTCCTGTGTCGTTGGCGTGCCCTAGCCATAACCCAGATGAGGTAGAGCCCCTGGGCAACAGTGTGGGCATGATGTCATGCTCCAGCCCCAGTCCTTTCTGTTTTTTGACACCCCTCCCCCCGTTATGTGGTGTGCAGTGATGCAGGTGTGTGTATGTGTAGATAAAGGCATACATGCACTACACGTCTGCTGCTGGACATCTCGCAGAGCTGCACCGACTGCCCTGGCACAATGCCTCCATGAGGCTGGAGTGTAGGAGCAATGTGGTTTGACCCCCTCTTTCCCCGTGAGACAGCAGTCCTCTGTATGCAAAATTCTCTTCCACCCCGGTTGATCCTTGTCAGTGCGAGTGAGCTCAAGTTACTGGCATGCCAGGAGGTAAGGCATCCAGCACCTCAGCCCTCCACACCACCAGGCCAGCCGACATGGCAGCGGTTTTAAACCAAAACATCTAAAGTGCAGCTTGATCTATGTGGCAATGGGGCAGGGTAACACAGGCAGTGTTTCTTCTGTAGTCTGTTTCTCCACAGAAATGTATGTGAGGGCATGGGATTAGCTAATCGAAATGATGGACTTTCTAACTCATTATCTATCTATCTTTATAAAATGGGCAGACCATATACACCAATCACAATCCTAGCTTACCATGTATAAAATGTGTTCCACACATGGGTAAAAAAAAAAAAAAAAAAAAGACCTTGCAGTAAAAAGGACAAGATTCGTGAGCTTTAGAATGTTGGTATTTTACTGGCATCCATCTTTTCTTTACCCACTAAAGAAAACTGTTTGACATTTCAGCATGGCAGAGGAAGCATAAGTTAATTTTGATATCGGCATGTCGGAGGACAAGCTAGCATGCATCTTTAACACTCTGGAAGATCACAGTACATCACTATAGCCCCAGTAATACTGAGTGGCACAGTGAGTAAAATTACGAATACTGGCAAAAAAATGGAGAACACTGTGCCAAGCACTTTGCGCTATGTCTCCCTCTCCTTGGACGCTTTAAATGACATTGAAGACAGCAAAAACTAACTTAACACTAAAAAAAAAAATTACATCTTGGGCTATAAAAGTATTTGCAGATTGGTAAAAAGCAAAAGCCATTCAAACCCACAACAGCAAGTGAGCTAAATGAAACCTTCCAGCGGTTTTATGCTGAGGTCCGAAATACCGATGGCAAAGAATATTCCATCAGTAGTTACTGTTCCCTCAGATCGTCTCTTAGCAACATTTAAATTCAGTAGCAATTGGCCACAATATAAATATAATAACAAACCCCACCTTTCAAAGCAGCAATAATGTGTTTGTTGCAGTTACAAGGAGATATTGGCGAGCACAAAAAGACACCAGCAAGCACCATCCACCAATCTCCAAACCTGACCTTGAACTACTGAAAAAATCTCCAGCTCTGTCTCCCAATACCGTGCCTGGCCTACTTCGAAAAGTATGGCTAGATATTCAATTGTACATGGCCAGGTGCAGTTGGGAGAGACTCAGAAACCTCACCCCGAACAGCTTCACGTTTAAATGTGATGAAAACAGAGCTGAATATGCCACCCTTTCATTCAGTGAGGCTACAAAAAAATCACCTCGACACAATGGAATCACATAAAGAAGCTCACCATGGCTATACGTATGCGTAGCCTGGCTCTCCCTTGTGCCCAGTCTGAAGCCTAAAGAAATACTTAAGTAAATCGCCACCAGAGGCGACGGCGCTGTACTGTCATCCGCGACGTCTGCCCCAACATTTCCTTGCTTGTGCAGAAACTTGGCACATCCAACAACCGTTGGGTATTAATTTTCTCTCCACACTCATGGCCAAAATTAGTCAGGAAGCACAGCTTAGTGAAATCTACACTAATCATTCAGTCCGTTCAACTGCCATTCACTTACTTTCAGAAGCAGGTCTCCAGAGCTGGGAAGTGATGGCGGTCACCAGTGCGAGGCAAGCCTCAGATCATATTGGTCTGCTTCATCCACAGACCGACAATGATGGAGCGCAATCTTAGGCCAGCAAAACAGCAATGCAAAAAAAAAAATCAACAACAAAAGGAAAACACTGAAGAAACTTTCCAATCTACCAAACCGAAGACCAACACAACACTGCCACCATCTGGAATGACTTCCTTCAACAGTGGCCCATTCACTTTCAATGGACCCATGAACTTCAATGGGAATGTGAACTTTTTCAGTCTCACCAAATAAACAACTGCTAAATTGTCAAAACAATGTTTAAAAAATAAACACAGTTTTAAAAAGTTAACTGTTAAAAATATCTCAACAAATTCCCAAGTTATAATGATAACCCTCTCTTTCCCACCCATACAAAAGCACATTACTTTTTGCTACGTAAGGATTTGTTACCAAAAAATAAATGTTTTATGCATCAAACTACATTTTCTCTTTTTTCTTTTAACATTAGTACACCATTTTATAAGCGCAATAAGACATGACAGAGTGTGCATGGAAAATATTTTACCACACGGCCAGAGGCTAAAGTCACTTAGCCTGCAGCCTCATGCCTTATTACTCCCCTGGCCGTGCGGTAAATTATGTTCCATGCACAACCTGTCATTAGGGTTGCCACCTTACTAAAACATAACTTTCTGCAGGACAGTGTGTAACCCTGACCAGTGTAACAGACTTGTTTTCTCTAAGTAATCAGAATTAACACTGTTATAGTTTTTGTTTGTTTCTGTAACCCCTAGGTGGTGCTATCCCAAGGGCTACTACCCCCTGCCTGCTTGGCTACTAGCAGGTTAAGAGGCCTGACTTCTGAAACGGGTGCCTCCACCCAGAGGTCAGGTTTGGTAGTGGTCAAACTAGCCCAGGCACAACCCTCTGGGACACTGTAACCCCCCTCTGTTCCTGCTAGTGGCCCACACAATAATTACTTTCACAATACCCCTAATATGCTTTACAATTACCACCAGGGTTTGTTTCTTCAGTTTGACCTTGGGGACCCCCTGTAAAACAAGGTTAGACAGGTTAATTGACAACAGTACAGTGCTTCGAGCACAAACTAGAATCACAGTCTGGTTGAACTGCAGAAAAAAAGAGTAGATCTGATTTATTCAACCAACCTGGTCGAGTTCTATGACTGGGTAACTAGGCAATGGGACAGGGGCCATGCAGTGGATGTCCTGTATCTGGACTTCAGTAATGCATTTGACTCAGTGCCACATGGAAGGCTGGGAAGGAAGTTAGTAGGCACAGGGGCGGGTGCAAAGCTGGTGAGATGGGTAGGAAACTGGCTGCAGGGAAGGCAACAGAGGGTGGTGGTGGGTGGGGAGCTCTCACACCCAAGGGCAGTGACGAGCGGTGTTCCACAGGGCTCAGTGTTGGGACCAGTGTTGTTTGGGATATTCATCGCAGACATATCATGGGACATCAAGAGCAAGATCAGTCTGTTTGCTGATGATACCAAGGTAGGTGTGGTGGTGGATGACCTAGGGGGATGGCAGGGGTTGCAGGATGATCTGGCAAAGCTTGAAACCTGGTCAGACACCTGACAACTGGGCTTTAATGCCAAAAAGTGCAGGGTGCTGCATTTTGGGATGAAGAACCCAAGAAGGAGTTACCAGCTAGGGGGAGTGCAGCTAGCCCAGACAGAGGAGGAGAAGGATCTGGGTGTGCTCATTACAGGGTCAATGAACAACTTGGCACAATGTAGGAAGGTAGTTGCAAAGGCCAACAAAATGCTGGGTTGTTTTGCAAGGGGTATATCCTCGAGGAGGGAGAAGGTGATTCTGCCACTGTATAGGTCATTAGTTAGACCACACCTGGAGTACTGCGTGCAGTACTGGCGTCCGTATCTGAAGAGGGACATTAAGTTACTGGAGGGGGTGCAGCGCAGAGTGACAAAGATGATCAAGGGGCTGGGGGACTTATCATACGAGAGGAGGTTGAAGGAGTTGAACATGTACTCACTGGAGGAGAGGAGAGACAGGGGTGACATGATTGAAACCTTTAAATACATGAAAGGAATAAACAAGATGGGTACAGAGGGGCTGTTCAAAGTAAGGGAGGGGAGGGCCACCAGGGGCCATGATATGAGACTGGAACGAGGAAGGTTCAGGAGGGAGATGAGGAGACACTTTTTTACAGAGAGGGTGGTGGCTGGGTGGAATGCGTTACCTGCTGAAGTGATATGCAGTAGAACAGTGGACTGCTTCAAACGAGGATGGGACAGGACAAGGGGGAGGGTTAATGAAGGGGAAGGGTGGAAGGGAGGGGCAGCTGCAGAATAAGGGGTGATAGCTGCACATTCGAGCAGACTTGATAGACCTCTAGACCTTTATCTGCTGGCACATTTCGTATGTTCGTATTCAGGGGGGTGTGAACAAGGGAGGGGGAAATCAGGTTAATTAGCTTAATTACCCTATCAGTCACACAGCTGTGCATGTAGTCAGAGTTCCTATCACAGTCACACTTTCTGGGTACCCAGGTGAAAGGAAAGGTGGGTTTGCCAGGACCGTTGCCCGGGGTAGGCTGGTGTTGCAGCTGGTTGGGGCCCTGAAATGGAAAAGCCACTTGCACAACACACTGTTTGTAATCCGAAGCCAGATGGCTCAGTTCATGAAAGAAAGGAACAACACAGCAATCAGATGACACACTCAGATTTAAATTTAGTTGCAGGGGGTTACCCTGGTGGTTACTCACGATACCCAGAACTGGGCACAGGATGGATGACAAATCGAGACAGCAGATGAACTCTCTAGAGTGCCAGGAGAAGCAGGGCTCACATGATTCGCTGTGGCGTCATTCCTGTTCAGTTGTGGAGCAGGGGGCTGATCCCCGGGCAGGTCTCTCGTCAATGGCTCTTCTCTGTGCAGCAGGATAGAATGGCGGGGCCCTCGTGGCAAGGCCCAGCTGCATAGAAATAGCCACGGATTCAGGTCATTCAGGTGGGATACAGCTCCCAGCAAGCAGTACACAGTTCACACAAGTGGGAACTAGATCAAAAACCCCCACTCAGTACACAGCACACTTATACGTACAGAAATCTTACTGTGCCAGGTACAATGCTCCCCTGTCATGATCGCACAGTTTGTTTCTTATCCTTTAAAGATATTTTAGTTAAGGTATTATAGTTTTCTGCAACATTTTAAGGAAAGTTAACTTAAGGGAGTAAAATTCCCACCAATGTGGTAGGAAGCAATCTCTATGGGCTTCGAGCTTCTTTTGTCCTCCAGAACAAAGTATTTTTTTCTACCAAAAGGTTAGGACATGTCCTGTTTTTTTTTTGTTTTTTTTTTATATGCAGCAGGACACAGTTGCCCAGATCAGGACTGTCCTGCGAAAATCAGGACAAGTGGTAATCCTACACTATTGCTTACTTCTATCTATCTATCTTTACTGTACCTCTTATGGCTGTAAGAATACCTGAGATGCTCACAAATAAACAATTCTAATTGGCTAAGATTCAAGAAAAAGATACAGTATACACATTTTACCTCAGAAAATAGATGCATTTTCATGGAACTCTAAGTGGTACACGCCGTCAAGGTCACACATTTCGGGCATTGAAACACAGCCCGCCCACTCACCATTTTGATTGGCTGTCTTCTGTGTTTACTTAGCGGTGATTCAGCCACGCTTTCGCTAATCAACTTGGGCGGCAAGGGTGTAGCGTTTGATTTATAAACAAATTCGCAGCAGGTCGAAAGAGAGACTGTGGGGACCGTTAGGCTGTTTGGAATCTTGTTTTTAAGAACTAGTTTCTATAAATGGCTTGGTTTCGGAATGCCAGTCAAATACTTGAAACAAATCAGACGACAGTGCATCGAAAGTGGTACATCTCACAGAAAACAGTTTTCATTTCTAACTGTTTTTGGTAAGTTTAAATGAGATGCAGATTGTTGAACCTAGGTGTTCGATATGTTTTCGGTAAAGGATTTTGAGACATTTGTTAATTTAACAATGTAAGGCACAGTAGGCTAAAAAAAAAAAAAAAATAGTTGCTCATCAAGGTTTGGTGCGCACTATGTACGAGCCCCTACTGAGAAGCAGTCGGGGGTGTATTCCTTAGCTAAATAACTACACCGAAATAAGAAGAACCTGAAGTTTGCTTGAACAACGTATACGCGTAGTCGAATAATTTCCTTGAAACTGGGTCCAGAAGCAAATGATTTGATACCTTTTAATGGACCAACATAGATGTAACAACAATAACAAAGTGCTTTAGCTTTCAGACCAACCAGTCCTTCTTCAGAAGCTCATGAAACCCGGACTGGAACATATCTTGAAGTATTAGTTCAATTTAATTTTTGAGAAGTAAAAACATTTGCAATTAATCGAATAACGTGCCCTGTCTTGAAAGAAATTGGTCACAGACTGACCGCATTAGCAGCTATACAAAGGTTGTTTTTTTTTCCTTTATATTTTATGTCCACAGCACCTTTCATCTCAGATTTGCTATCGGAGCCCCGTGACAACCGATTTGTCTACAGATAAGGACCGCTTGTCGCATTCTGCCTGCAAGTTTGCCCCCTACCTCCAGTATCACTGTAGACTCTACTTATTTCCTGTTTTTCCATTCCTTTCCACGGAGATTCTCTTATGCCTATCCTACTCATTCTTGAGCACCACGACGCCACCACTGGTAGACTGTTGCAGGAATCCAGCACTCTTTCTGTGAAGAAGTACTGCCTCAAGTCTCTCCTGAATCTAACCTTCCAATTTCAGAGCATGGCCCCTTGTTCTTATGCACCTATTGTTCTGAAAAATATACCCCACGAGGTATTAAAGGTCTCTGTCATACCCCCTCTCATCCCTTACATGGGGTACATTTTGAGCTCCTTTAGTCTCTCCTCCTAGGACTCTTAATGCAGACTCCACACCACTTTAATTGCCCTCGTCTGGATGATCACCTCCATTCTGTCTGTGTTTGTTTTGAGATGTGACACCCTAAACTGTATGTACACTGTATTCTAAGTGAGTTATTACCAGGGAGCTATACAGAGACCGCACCCTCCTCCCTCCTCCTTGTGCTGCTGATGCCTTTCCATATGCACCCCAGCATCCCACTAGCCCTTTCAGCTGCCTTGTCACACTGCCTGGCCATCTAAAGGTCATTAGAGATTATTACTTGCAGGTCTTTCTTCCCCTGCTTGGTGGTCATCAACAATTGTAAAATGGGTAGGGAAAATACTCTGCTGATTGTCTGAAACGCATCACATGACCATGTGTATATCAGAGCATGACCGCACACCTGCACTATTACCCCCCTCCAAAACCATTTTAGCCATTTAATAAGATAACCCACTGTAGGATGTGCGGTTGAAGTCTAATATACACACGCCTTGGTTGGTTGAATGCACTCTGCCGGTGGCCTCGTGTCACAACACATACCATGGCGAGTGTATATCCAAGCGTGACTGCACACTTTACAGTGTGTTATCTATTATGTATACAATGGCAAGTTAAATCCTGGCTTCCGATTGGCTACCTATCAGGATTTACAACATGTAAGTTCTGATAGTCTCTCTTGAGAAGTAGTACCAATCACCGGCCAGCTGCATCAAGACTCCCTGTGAATCACTCTTGACACGTGACACCCAGAAATGATAAACCACTAAACTATGGGACTTCTGAACAATTGTTTACCTGACACACATCTCCCCGCGTTTCCAGTTGCTCCTGGCCACTCCCAGAACACTGCTACCTCCAGTCACCACTTACTACATTTCTTAGCAAAGCCTGTTATCGGTTGGAAAAAAAAGAAAAAACGCTCCTCGTGCTCTCTGTTTCCCAGTCCTGCCACAGCGCTACAAATTCTGGGCTCTTTCCTTTTCCAACGTAGGACTATTTTTGCTACTGAAGTAAAACAAAAATGCTATACAAATAAATCAATTTGCCCCAAACTGTTTTCTTTATATTTATTCACATCTTAAAAAAAAAAAAAAAAAAAAAAATGGACACGTTGCATAATCGCAATATACCCCTTGAGAGTGTGGGTGACATCAGGATTTTCCCCACTTCTTGTGTGTTTTAGGTAACTCTGCTGCACCTTGTGACCGAACAACATACCAGGCGGGGTAAATCCTGGCATCACCCACACTCTCTTGTAGTATATTGCTTAAATAACACACTCACAATTTTGTACTGTGCCCCAAATGCATTATTTTTTTTTTGCATTGAAACCCAGCTGCATACCCTTGACTACTCAAGTTTTCTCTGGTCTCTTGTCATTGTGATGGTGGAGGATAGTCTGGTTGCACTACTCTGGGTTAGTTGGTATGATTGTGATGTCATCTTGGTGTAAGTGGAAGACTAAGAACCCCACCATAGCTATTACGTGAATGTTACAGTACTCTATTAGCATACCACTGTCCATCCCAGGCTCTCTCTGTCCATTTATGGGAAGGGGCAGAGCCCCCTAATATAATAATAAAAAAAAAGTCCATTTTGTGAGAAATGGGAGGGAGACACCGCTACCACACTTCCAATTTATTTTTTTTACTTTGGTAGTGGGTCAGTTCTCTTTGCTCAAGTAGAATAGCACGGTGTAGCATAGCAAATGCATTTACTATGGGAATGGTTACTTAGCGGTACTCTGCCCATTGTATCCTGTGCTTCATGTATAATTGTATATCCACATTGGACCCCCCCCCCCCGTCACACCGGGAGACGAGCAACTTGTTGTTCAGTGTGCCTTACTGGTTAAACATTTCAATAAATAAACTCTAAACAACTAGCTGGGTCCTTAGTCTTCCATTTAAGCCTTTTTTTTTTTTTTTTTTAATCAATTTTTAAAATAAAAAAAAAAAGTGGGCTGAGCCCCATCTCAAGCAAATTGAGAAGAAACATCACAATTACCATACACCAACCCTAAATAGAAGCACAGCATACTGGCTATACTACTTACTGTGGTATGTATTTTTCCATCATTGCTCTGTCACACTTTGCAGCAGCTACTTCTTCAACCGGCTGTATGTGCCCGAGATAGGCGGGTGAGCAACATTTAGGCTGTGCAGGGCCCGAGTATACACCAGGTTTTCCTCATCTTGCTGAATAAGGTCATATTTTTCAGTTTATTTTTTCCCCATTCCTCTGGGAACCTCCCCCTTAGTGATGAACAAAGCCTGGTCATGCACGCAAAGTGTTTTGTCGCATAGAATGTTACATGATGTACTCTCACCCTGTTGATGTCTCTGATTGCTCTTCTGTTTGTGGACATTCAGGTGGCAGTGTTCATTGAAGTACTCAGTGCAGTGTCTGGGGGTTGGGGAGTGTTCTCTGGTACACTTGGGCCTTGTTCACACTAGGAAGCTTAAAACAGTTTAACTGCCTTAAACCGTTTTAAGGTCCCGGAACATGGTTTGTGTTCACACTGTAACACGGTTAAAACCGTGTTACAATCGTGTTCTAAAACCATGCTAAAACCCTGCTAAGAGGTGATCTTTAGCCCGGTTTTAGCTAAACACGGTTGCTTTAATGCATGTTAGCAGTGTGTACACAAACTGCCGTAACACGAGTTAAGGCAACCCCATCCGGCGAGAAAATCAATTTCGTCAGCCACAGAATTAAAAAAAAAAAAAAAAAGATACATTACGGGAACCGCTGTGCAGTGGAAGAATCGCCGATTTCTGCTCATATATTTTTGTCCCGATTGGTTTTGGTGTGCATTCACTGGTATCGCGTCATGCACTGCGGCACCAACTGGAACCCATACTGCTTTAAGCTGGTGCCGCAGTCGTGCCTGGGAACCCCTTCCACCTAGCACGGTTGTCTGAATTGAGTGTGACCGTTCCGACAACCGTGCTATGGACTGATTTATAAAATGTTTTTAGTAACATTTTATAAATGGTCCCTAGTGTGAACAGGGCCTTAATCTTCCTCCCCCAGCTGGCCCCTGATGTTCTAGGCTTATTCATGAAACTGGGCAATTGGCGACATAAGCAGCGACCTACTGCTGTACAGACCCTTCTTGTATAATGGCACTGATTACTTGTACCTCCAGGGTTGACTTTTTATTTCTAATTTCTCCACCCTATTTAAAACTGCTCCCTACCAAGAACTTTGCTACACATGTTCTCCTGCAAGTTGAATAAAAATGTTTATTTTTAGACAGGATAAAAGCTGTTAGAACCACCATGGACTTATTTTCAAGGATGTCCTGTGATTAAGTATGTTACAGTGGCTTCGACATTTTAGGAGGGCAAACTCAGTACATTAGCATCAACTCTGACAGGCATACAAATGCACGTATGGACCAAGACAGCAGATGTTGATCCAGGGCAGGGTATTACACTGTTAGAGGATCCCTTGGACAGTCATTTTCAGTTTGGTTACGATTACAAATGTCGATGAATTCTGTTTGTAGTATGGTTTTACATTCCAACAGTGTTTTGCCCCTGTGTGATGCAGGAGACAAGGAGTTACACGTTTTTGAGCTTAAGTAATCGAGGACAAGAGGCCAAACTCCAGGTCTAACCACAGTGCCTTTGAGGAGGCCCCCCAGGAGAGAGAAAACACTAATCCAGCAGGAAAAGAAGGGATATGCACAAGCCAGATCTCTAGTAAGGACAGTGATTTTTCCATTTTCCAAATGGTCAATTCTGTTTGACATTTTTAAATAAATTTTTCCCCAAAATTGAGGTCAAATCAGTGTCTGTATACAAACTGAGCTCAAGATTATTTTTTTTTTTTGCACAAAATGCTGTTATGAAGTGTGATTGTTTGCATGATCAAGTGGTGCAAGCAGAGTTTTTAATGAAAAGTGACTGAATGTGGATGACAGATTTCCTAAACTGAAAAAGCCGGGGGGCTGTGAACCTGAGCAATATGGCTGCTGAACTCTAAGGCTCTGCAAATAACAGATTGAAAATTAACATTTTTGAACGGTAAAATGTGGTATAACACGACTGAGCCATACTGATTTTAAAGCTGAAACATCGCTACAACTTATGGGGAACCCTTGCAAAGATAAGCACGACGGTGATGGATCTAGAGCCAGGACTGTTCCGGGAGCCTCCACCACGAGGGTGACACCAGGCCGAGACCCCGAGTTCGAAGAGTGTACAGGAGAGGAAACATTGCAAACTGTGGGGAATAAGATGAACCAACTTCTCCTTTTGGTGGCAACCTTATCCACAAAATTTGATTCCCTCACTTCACGAGTGACTGCTGTTGAGTCCACGCTGGAATCTGTTACCACAGGGTTGTCGTAAGCTATTAAAACCGCTACCTCAGCTATGGGGGCTGTAACTTCCTTGATAAAAGAAAATATACATTTGAGATCGCGTCTGGAAACGGAGAATCAGACAAGGGCTAACAGTGTGCGGATTCTGGGGCTAACTGAAGGATCTGAGGGGGACCATCTGGTACTATTTCTACAGGAATGGATTGTGAGTCAGCTAGGCGAAGAAGCGACCCAGGTGGTCCAAAAGATCCAGAAGGCATATCGGGTTGCCTTCTGAGGCCGTCAAGATAATCCAGAGGCCCCACACACTGTTCTGATGATGCTAGATGGAGTGGGATAGAGGGATTACCTGTTAGCCCTGATACGAAGGAGGAAAACTCTTCTGCACGATGGTCAGCAAATAGTTTTTCCCAGATCTTTCCTACGCCACTAAACAGAAAAGAAAACTCTTCGATGGAGTGAAGGTGCTCTTGCGGAAGCAGGGATCCCTCATGGACTCCCCAGCTCGCATTCGGATTGTGCATCGGAACAAAGTTTTTCTTCTCAGACCCAGCGGAGGCTCTTAAATGGGCCCAACAGAATCTGCCATCTCGAGGAACAGACAATGTGGAGGAAGACTCGACTTCAGATGAGGAGGCTACCTGAAAGGCCTTGACTTAACATTGAGACTGGTAAAGGGTCATGAAGGGGGAGTATATAAATTGGTAGCATTGCCTTTCTCTGCCCTTTAACTTCATTCTTTATATAATTTTTACGAGTTGCCTAAGTGGGCTATCTAATAAAAATGGGCATGAGGAGTATAGAGGACTTTTATTTTTGTTTTCTTTGTCCTGGACAAGTGAATCTGCTAAACTGGTCATAACAGGAACCTATGAGTTTACTATTTATTAGCCCCTGTTGGACTGTTAAAGCGTGCCTATGAAGCGTAGTTTCAGCCCCTGTAATTATTTAAACAAAATAATTAGTGCTGTCCTAATTATAGAAATGTATTAGGGAACAGAGTCTCACTAGTTCTATACATGTTGCTACACTCTTGTGTAATTTATTATGGTTAAGCATGGTCTTTGGTCCCTGCCTAAAGGGAAGAAATCCAGACATTTAATACTGTGGACTATAAGCATAAGATACCATGCAGCTCTTGGACTCTATACAGTACCAGATTTATAAACAATTTGGATATTTTTACGTATGGCTTTATCCTCCAAAGATGTATCTTTTTTAACGATCAAGATGAGTGTATTAAGAGGAGTGGTGCCCTCGGCTGGAATATTACTTGTAGTGTTAAAAGAAGGCACAGTGACTGTATGTTTGCTTGTAAAAGAATAAACATAAAGTTAAAAAAAAAAAAAAACTGAAAAAGCATTAGTCCTAGTCTAAATCAGACCAAGTTCCAAAGTTAAACATTAGAAATACTATCTCCAATATGATAGTGTGACAAATTCTGTTCTCCCGTTTTCCTGTGTGGAACCCCAAGCCCTGCTCAGTCACATTCTCCAAATGCCTCCTTCTCTGTAGCGCTCCATGCTGTCAATGGGTAGTTAGTACATAGGGGTCATGGTACAGCCCAAAGATGTAGTAGCAGCCGCAGCAGCATAGAACCCTGGGCACATGAAGGTTCCAAATAGCAACATCTCTTCAGTCTTTGCTGTACAGTTGAAAGGGAAGCAGCATAGGAGATTCTCTAAAGATTTCTTTGAAGAAAAATCTTTTTTTTTTTTTTTTTTTTTGGTGTTTAATCCTTAGGACTGCGATTCTGCAGATTAGTTTGGGATTACCTGGTGACAGGGAGCACCCTAAATTTAAAGAGCACCTTTAATGCCGAATTACAGTATGCCCCTTCCCAGCCCCAAAGGAAGCTTACCTACCCCCGAGTTCACCGCGGTATAAAAACATTTTAATATGGTACCATTGTTGGGAATGTAGGGATCGTATTTTTGGCTTTGAGGAGCTGAGCCGCTGATCCCATCCACTTCCCGGTTTGTAGATATGCCCCTGCGCTGTTTTCTATTTTGACATCACAATATGCTAGCGCAGAGGTGTGCCATAGTAGTCTACAGATTAACCTACTTGCCTCCGGCCAGAATGCTTGAGTGCAGCGGTTCTTCAGCTAATACTGGTGTTCATAGGTGGAGGCAGTGGACGCTCTGTCACAGACGTGGAATTTCTGCAGAGTGTATGCCTTCCTTTCTCTGCCACTTCTTCCCAAGGTCATGTACAAAATAGGATACTCAAAAGGAAGTTTTCTCCTGATCGCTCCAGAATGGCCCAGAACGCTGTGGTTCTCTGACTTAGTGAGTGTAGCTCAACACAAACCGTTTCGTCTCCCAATTCGGGGGGACCTTCTCTCCCAAGGTCCCCTTCTGCATCCAGACCCGGAGGTAATGCAGCTTGTGGCCTGGCTCCTGAGAGAAGGAGACTGCTGAAACAGGTTTTTTTCTCCAGAAAGGTAATGGATACCATGATGGCCGCCAGAAAGAATGCTTGCATATGGACCACTTTTTCGGCTTGGGCCAGAGAGAGAGAAATATACATCCTTCTAAAGCAACGGTTCAGTAGAATTTGGATTATTTATTTATTTATTTATTTATTTATTTATTTATTTTGCAAACGGGAGTGGACAAAGGTTTGGCCTTGAACACCTTGAGAGGTCAGATGTCGGGACTTGGGAGCCTCCTCTGGCTCATTTTTAGGGACTAACCAGGAGGTTATCTGATTCCTGTGAGCTGTCTGTGGAAGCTGACCCCTGTTCTGATCCCCTGTCCCTGCATGGGATCTAAATCTGGTTTTGAATGCTCTTTGAACCTCTTTCGTCAGTACTGCTAGATGTTTTGTTTTACAGGGTGTGTTTTTTAGTTGCTGTGTGCTCAACCAGGAGGATTGGTGAATTCCAGGCCTTGTCCCATAAAGAACCTTACATTATTATTCGTAAGGACAAGGTTGTTCTGAGAGTGGTTCCGTGTTTCATTCCAAAGGTTCCTACATTCTTTCATGTGAATCAGACAATTTGTCTTCTTACCCCAGGGGTCCTTTAGCATCAGTAACTTTTTTGCACTTAGCTGGCTAGGTGCAACTGCCCCGGAGGTGTGCCTTTAAGAGATATTTAAATGAGCGTAGGGCCAAGCCAATCAAGACATGAGGGGTGAGAGCTGTTGAATGCTTCAGAATTATTTCTCCGCTGGACTGAGCAGTATTGGCAAGGCAAAATTCATTTAAAAGACACCCAATCCCAGAGGCTCTGGGCACCGTACAAATTATTTATAAACAGCATTTAAAATCAAAACACAACATCACAAAATTTTTATACTAGAAATAAAAGAATAAATAACTCCAATAAATCTCAGACTCTATTACAATTTATAATTTATATAACAAAAGCTTGGGGGGAAAAAGGAGTTTACCTCTGAGGTGTCTCCCAACTTTCCTTGTTGACAGCCTCCTAGCGCTTATCTGGGTAAAGTTTTCCTCTTAAATTATTTCCTTTAGTGTGCTGAGTGAGTTTTACTTTTTCATTAGCTCTGTGCAAATTTTTTATTTTTAGCGCAACGGCACTATTTTGACTTTATTTTTACCACGATTATTTAGTTTAAAGCCAGATTTTTATCACGGGTGCTTATTTTCAATGGTTTTCTTCATTTTATGAGGCAAATTCTTGTGGGAACTGTCGAATTAGGGACAGTTGCCTTGTGTTTTTTTTTTTTTTTTTTTTTTTTTAACCTCAGACCTCGCAGGGTTTTCCACGAGGCACCTGCACTAGATTTCAAATTTAAACAGTACCTAGGGGTTTTCTCGCCAGATTGGCAGTTACGAGGGAACCTTTTGTGGTATATTACTGGACCTTGGTATCATCTGTGTCAGGACTATCGGTAAGGGTCCAGCAGCCACCTGTGCGCAGTTGAGTATTACTGGGTTTCTATTAAGATTGGCACTGGTATAGATCCCAGTTTTACAACACCCCAAAAAAAAAAAGCACTAGTAATAGTTTATTAACTGGGGCAGGACTGGCCGGTGATATTTTTACAGAAACCTGTACTTGGTTCGTAGGTCCAGAACTGGTTTGCTTTACTTAAATTGAAAAAGATAGCAGACAAACCTTTGATAATTATGGCTGAGGATAAATCAAAGGCTTCCGACGAAGGGCCATTCAAAAGTACTAATACCAAAAGCAGAGGTACTTCCCTCCAGATCCCAGCCAAAAAATAAAGCTTCCAAAGATGAAGTTCCTCACAAATTGAAAAATAATAAGTGATGAAAAAAGGAAGCTTGATCAAGCCTCTGAAGTGGCTAAAAAGAAACTCTGTCAAGATAGATATGCTCTTGTTGCTCCTTGGAAAGCCAATAGTGAGACAACAGGCAGCTTAAAGCATACAGAAAAAAACAAAACACTTACAAACTGCGCAGGTTCTTCTGTCAGTGCAAGATATGGAAAAAGCATGGCAACCATTTCAGACCCTTCAAAAGATGGGTCCTCGATTTACTGGGGCTGGCAAGCATTCTTCCACAGTTTTGTTCTGTAGACTGAGGGGGTGACACACAGATGATGATCAATTTTTATGATGCCCCTGACATGGATTTTTGAGGGCCTTGAGCCCCAGGAGTCCCTGGACCCTCACCTTGGGGATCCCCCGGGTGACCATGAGGATCCTTCCTCTATGTTTACATTTATACAAAATATGCTGGATACCCTGGACCTCCCTACACAGGAGCCCAACTAGGATGTTGATGAAGACGAAGATTATAGGGAAATGAAGGGTCTTTCAACCTCAAAGACCTTGGTCGTCCCTATCTGTAATGCATTTAGAAAAAATACCATGAAGGTGCTTAAACACCCCACTTCAGTATCGGGGTTGATAAGCGGCTTGAGAGAAAATATAAATTGTCTGAAAAATAGTACACAGTTCCTGTCTGCACACCCTAGCCACGAAAGTATAGTGCAGCTGGCAGCTTGTGAGAAAGCTGTAGTCTTCTTGTCGCCCTCTTCCCCCTCACAAGGATTCCAAGAAAATTGACTTTTTAGCAAAGAAAATGTATGCCACAGTTTCCCTGCTTCTCAGTCTGTCTTCTTAAATGGCATTCACAACCAAATATCAGAAAGCCCTTTGGAAATCTGTACAGGCTATCGCCTGCAACAGATCAGATTCTATGGTGCAGGAGCTGGTGGATACGTCAAAAACTGCCCTGGAAGCTACTATGTACCAGTTTCACATGGCAGATGACAACATTGATGCAGCCTCTAGGGCGATGGCCCATGCCATCTTTCTAAGACGCTTCGCCTGGCTTAGAACAACCAGTCTGACCACAGACACTTGGAACAAGGCCATGGATTTTCCCTGTGATCAAAATATGTGATTACAGAACCACTGACTACATGAAAAAAGTTGAGTACAAGGCCTCCTGGTAGAGCCACTCATCCAAACTTAAACCTGCCACCCTTCAGAGATCCCGTTCCGGGGCAGTAGGGGCAGAAGTTTTGTTCCCAGGCCTTACAATCCCTATGCCCAATCTGACTTTAGCCAGTACAGGGGGTCTTTCAGAAGCAGGGGCAGAAGGGGCCAAAGAAGAGCCACCTCTATCCAGCTATCTCTCTCTAAGTCCTGATGTGAGTGTCCAGGTCACCTCCCCGTTTCCAGTTGGAGGCAGACTCTCTCGCTATCTTCAGCACTGGTCCCTCATCACGTTGGATAAGTGGGTGCTGGAGATAGTGGTGAAGGGTCTGTCATTACAGTTCAAGCAGCTGCCAGACCTCAAGCGTACCCAGGTGTCAAGACCTCTGTCCCCAACACAGATACCGCTGTTGGACATGGAGGTACAAAACCTTCTGGCTTTACAAGCAGTGGAGAGATTCCCCACCCACGAGAAGGGCAAGGGCCTCTACTCTAGGTATTTTCTGACACAAGAAAACTGGGGAGTAGCGACCTATCTTAGATCTCAGGTTCAAACTTCCTTCGAGTCACTATCAGTTCACCGCAATGCCCTTCGGTCTGTCCTCAGCCCCAAGAGTCTTTACCAAGTGTCTTGCAGTGGTAGTAGCACATCTCGGGAGACTGGTTGTCGCTTTCTACCCCTAGCTGGACGACTGGCTCATAGTAGTAAAGTCTCCTTGCCAGGTCAAGGAATCTCTTTCCGTCATAGAACACACTCTGGAGTCTCTGGGTTTTCTGGTAAATCTAAAGAGATTTCACCTGGAACCCACCCAGCTGCTCACCTTCATAGGGGTCCAGCTGGACACTCAGAAGGAATATGCTTTCCTCCCACAGGAAAGCATTCTGAGTTTCCTTTCAGTGGCAGATTCTTTCGTCCAGGGACAGCCAAGATCAGCCAGACATTTCCTCAAACTTCTGGGACATATGGCCTCTATGACTACAGTAGTCCCAGGGGTCAGGTACAGGATGAGACTCCTGCAAGCCTACCTCAGAGCTCGCTAGTGTCAGAGAAGCAGCAAATTTTCTAAGTTGATACCTCCGTCAGAGCAGTTCCTCCAAAACTTGCTGTGGTGGAAGAACCCTGCAAATTTGCAGGCAGGGGTTCCCTTTCAAGCTCCTAATCACACAAAGGTGATCACCAAAGATGCCTCTCTTTTGGGCTGGGGAGCTCATTTAGACAGCGCTTCAGTAAGCGGCAATTGCACTCCCGAAGAGTCAGTTGCACATGCATCTTTTGGATCTCGGAGCAGTCCTACTAGCTCTCAAAGCTTTTGCTCCCAGCATAGAAGGCAGGCGGTTCAAATTTGAACGGACACCACCACTGCAGTGTTCTACATAAACAAGCAGGGTGGTACCAGATCAGGAATACTCTGTTTGGAAACTCTGGTCTCTAGCATTCTCCCTGGGAGTCGGCCTCTCAGCTACTGTATTCACCTCCCAGGCAAACTCAATACTCTGGTGGATGCTCTAAGACGCATCTGTCAAGGTCTGAGCAAATGGACACTGAACAAGCAAGTACTAGCCACAGTATTCAGGCAGTGGGGCACACCAGATGTGGATCTGTTTGCCTCTCCTCTCAATTTTCAGCTTCCTCAGTACTGTTGCAGGCCCCCAGTTCTAGGAACAACTTACTCTGGATGCCCTGATCCTGGACATGTCAGGGAGGTTCCTATACGCATTTCCTCCCTTTCCCCTGATATTCAGGGTTTTCCTGAAACTCGGACAGCAGCCTGCATCGATGATCCTAGTGGCTCTGGACTGGCCCAGGCAAGCCTAGTACCTTCACCTTCTCTCAATGTCCTGCAACAGGTCCATTCGCCTGTCTCCGACTCGCTTCCTACTGACCCTTCCTCAGACGGGAGTGCAGTACCCAGACATACTCTTTTCATCTCAAGGCCTGGTTCTTGAGGAGTTAGTTTCCATCCTCACAGTATTCTGAACAGGTCTTTAAGATACTGAGGATGGCTAAAAAAATGAACACTAAGAAGACTTATGCAGTCAAATGGAAAAGGTTTTCTCTCTGGTGCAAGAGCAAAAAGATCAAACCCCTATCAGCTTCAGATTCTCAGCTGCTAGGCTATCTGGTACACCTACAGGCGTCAGGCTTGAAACCACCTTCACTCAAGATGCACCTGGCGGCAATTTCAGCCTACCTTTCGGTGGAAAGAAGAAATCATTTTTTTTCCCCCACAACATTTTTAAACAGTTTTTCAAAGGCCTCTTGCACCTCCAGCCTCCAACCAGGGAGCCTGTTCCTCCTCTGAGCCTGAACCTTTGCATAGATGGGCTCATGAATCCACCTTTCAAGCCTATGTCCACGGCCCACATCAAGTTTGTAACTTGGAAGACCGTCTTCCTGGTAGCCATTAAGTCTGCCAGGAGGATTTCAGAGCTATAGGCCCTGTGCACTGAGCCAAATTACTTCATCCCTCACAACGATAAAGTTGAGCTCAGGACAAATAGGACATTTCTGCCAAAGGTGGTTTGAGTTTCACTTGAACCAGTCCATTACTCTGCCTGTCTTCTTTACTGTGCCATCCACTCCTGGCGAGCAGAAGCTCCACAGCTTGGATGTCAGAAGAGCCATCTTTCACTGCCTAGAGCATACTAGACAGTCCAGAGGCTCTCCCACTCAGTTGTTCCTCACCTATAAGGATGTAGGCAGAGGAAGACGAGCTACCAAGAGAGCTATTTCTTTTTGGTTGGTCTCTTTTATTAGATTCTGCTATGAGAAAGCTGGTCAGCAACCTCCAGTGGAGTTCAGGGCCCATTCCACCAGGGGCACTGCAACCTCACTTGCAGCAGCAAGGGACATTCACCTACTGGATGTCTGTAAAGCAGCTACCTGGAAATCTGTGCACATCTTTGTGAAACACTACAGTTTGGATTTGCAGACCAGATCTGATGCCAGATTTGGCAGGGCGGTTCTGCAGAGCCTCTTTCCTAAATAGGTTCTCTGCCCACCTCCCACTTGGTACTGCTGGGTAGTCTGCAAAAAAGTTATTGTTTCCAAAAGAGTCCTGGGGTAAGAAGAAAAAATTACTCACTGCAGTAATCTTTCTTCCAAGGGGTCCTTTAGTGTCAATAAGCTCCCACCCTTCCTCCCTGGTTCACCTGTTGGAGAAGGGCTCTTATGTCACCTTTTACCAAATTTGGAGTTTTTTATTAATGAGTTTTTAGCTCGTGTTGCTGTTTCCATTTCCACTTTTGTGGACATTTGCATGTTTTTTGAATCCTGTTGATTCTTTTTCGGGGCATTTGCCCTCGTTTTTTCCTTGAAAAAATTGTGAAGCATTCAACAGCTCTCTCAACTCACACCCCCTCCTGTCTTTTGATTGGCTTGGCCCTACGCTCATTTAAATATCTCTTAAAGGCACATAAAGGCTCTTAAAGATCTCTGGGGCAGTTGCATCTAGCCAGCTACGTGCAAAAAAGTTACTGATGCTAAAGCACCCCTTGGAAGAAAGATCACTGCGGTGAGTAATTTTTTCTTCTGTCCACAGCCGACTCATCCAAGAGAGAAAGAATTGCGCAAGTTTAGATTTGCGCAGGGCATATCTTAGATGAACTGCGGAGTTCAGAAAATCGGGTTAATCGTACTTTTCAGAGCAGCTAAAAAAAGGAGAAAATGCCTCCAAGCCCACTTTGGCAAGGTGGATGAGGGTGTACGTTGCCAAAGCTTACATCACAGTGAAGAAGAGGGCTCCAGCTCTCATCAAGGCTCATTCCATCAGAGCTGTCCACCTTCTGGATGGAGAAAGGTGAGGCATCTGTTTTAGAATTATGCAAGACAGCAACGTGATCCTCCGTCCATACATTCATCGAGCACTACAGATTAGATGGGCAGAGCTCCACCAATGCGACCATTAGTCGCACAGTTTTGCAGGCGACGGTTGGGTAAATTCACTTCTTTGCAGTTTGCATGCGGGACAATATTCACCCACCTAGAAGGATAATGAGTACTGCGTGTTAGAACCCATACATATGTACTAACTACCCATTGACAATGTGAAGCGCTGTAGAAAGAAGAAATTTCTTCATACTGTCATAATTTCCTATTTTGTTCGCACCAACATTGTCAGTGGGGCCTCTCCTGGGGAGCCTTGGCTCCTGCTGGAGAATACTGTCCGATGTACATGTGGGATGTCTATTTTTTCCTCCAGAAATTATACTTTGCAGATATTGTTGACATCCTATTTTGCTTTATCTACTAATGCGAACACAGGATGCAGTGTGTTGAATTGCAGGCACACAGCTTAACAGATTGATGTTTTTATGAACATGAGGTGGTACCTCTCTGTTACAGGTAATGTTTACTCTGGTTGGCGGTTACACTGAATCTTATTGCAGTTATTCCTGTTATACAATTTTATATTGACAGTCATTGCTGATTTATCTGCTACCTTTACCAAAAGCCTGGCAAGGAACACTGGTTCAGCACAAGACACAAAAACCCAGAGCAGGAACCTTACTTTTCAAGGGCAAGGTAAGACATCGATCATTGCTTTTTTATCAGTTAAATGTTTTTCTGTACATGTGGTATGTGTTGTATTGATAAAAGGAGGGTAATGTGTACTTCCTGCACGCCGTAGATGTTTACTTTTCATTCCATGGTTTAGGCACTGTGAGGCCAGGAGGGGGTTGGAGAGCCCTTGCTATTTGGAATCTTTATGTGCCCAGGGTTCTATGCTGCTGCTACAGCTTTGAGCTGTACCATTACCCCCAGTAGGGGTGCACATCATCCATCTGTACTACCTACCCATTGACAATGTTGGAGCTAACGTTAAAGGAAATTATGGTAAGTATGAATACATTTCTACTTTCTGCTCCCTGGAGCACCAGGGGCAGTGTTGCAGCACAGGATTCCACCAGGATAAGAGTGCTCTGTGTGAGTCTTAATCTTCCTGCCAACTTGCAGCAGCGGTCTGGTCTTGGGACACAGACCCAGATTGGCAGCATGACGAGTTGTTTCCCAGCTGTTGTGCTATCCAGCTATCTCTGTGGTTGGCTTTTTATTATTATTTTCCCTGGTTATATTCCTTCTCAGAGGCCACTTGCCAAACCTTTCCTGAAGGTTTTTACGTTAGCATGAGGCTGTGTAACTTGCCACATGCAGTGAAGACCTGCAGTTAAAATCCCAAGTAACACTGAGGCAAGGCATCCCTAGAGTTAGCAGCTGAAGGGCTTGACTGGTTTCTTGTGTATGTCAGTGGCTGCCCCTCCCATATGAGAACAGTCGGCATACTTGACCTTTTGCTACCACTGAGTGTAGCAGCTAACACCAGCCTGCCCCTTTAAAGGAGAACTGTGTTGAACTTGAAAGTCATTTTTCCCTAACAGAAGTAGTTTTTTTAAATACTGGTTCCAAATCTGTAACTTATTTGTCTTTACTGGCCTGTAAGTACCTTCATGTGGTGTTTCTGATTTACGCTTTGGTGCCAAGTACTATCTTAGAACTGTATGATGTAGTTTATGTCCCTGTTGACTAGCGTTCTATAGTAAAACATGGATACATTGTGCCAACAATGTAACAACTGAGCAAAGGACGTAAACTACATTATACAGTTTTAAAATGATACATAACAGCATTGTGTAAACCAGAAAAGTCCATTAAGATAACTAGAAACCCTATAGAGATGGAGCAGTAACAGAACTGGCACCAGTATTGTGATGTACAAGTTCAGCAGTCTTTTATTTTTTTTATATTTTGGCTTGGCTCTGTGTCTGCCAGCCATCGGTCACCTTGCATGCTTTGCCCCACACCCTTTGCCATGGGACAGACCCAATCCCTGAATACCCTTGGCTTATCCCTCGGGGACAGGGCCAACGAAGGGGAGGTGCCCCCCCCTGCCGACAGGTGCGAATAGGCAGCATGGGAGCAGGCAGGAGCCCAGGCGACAGTGTAAGTTCCACTGCATGGGACGAACCCTGTGGAGGTAGACCCTCCAATTTTTCAGTTTTTCTCCCCAGGAGGTGTGTTATGTAATGATGTTAAGGTGACCCGCTGAATGTCTTGACATGCTTCCCAGCTAGAACAGGTGCCAGCAGCTATATTCCACCCGACCTCTGCCAGGGGTTAATCACACGCTGGTCACATCCCCCTTCCCCCAGAGGAAGAGAGCAGTCCGTTCTCCCCCCGCCCCCTCGGCTGGTCCTCAGACGTCCCGAGTCCGGACTTGAACCCAGGGGTGTCGGTGTCGCAGGTGGAAATCCAACCCCTGTGCCAGTGGGCCAGCTAGGTTCAGCACAGTTCTCCTAGCACTGCAGCAACATTGCCCTCCATCTCTGGGACAATCCCTTGTCCTATAAAGCTTGCTTCCTGTGGCGGGACTACTGGGGTTGCCGAGACCTCTCAGGAGACTGAATCCAGTGGAGCATAGGAGCCTTCGGTCTGCGCTGTGGGGCCTGTCATCATCCTGTTGCAGCTGGTGCAATTTTCCTGGTGTTCTTTCTTCCCCGAGTCATCAGCTGTTAATGTGCTGGGGCAGTTGCACGCAGTGACTGTGCATGCCTACTAGCTGCCTTTCTCCCACAGTCTAGCCACCTTTTGTTCCAGGTGGTGCTAACACAGAGAATGGACTCCCTTCCTCCCCAGAGGAGATGAGCTCTGAGATCCGCAAGCCAACCTCTCCTCTGCCAGCCCGAACAAAGGTTTGGTGTCCGACACATTACACAACCAGTAGAGTATAGTAGAACTATAGTGAGCCTTTGGGGAGGATGAGCTCTTCACCCTTTAGACATGTAACCTACCAGCCATGAGTCATGCAAGCTTTCCAATGGTAGGGCAGTGTTGTCACCATGTTGTTGGGCTAGCTGCTGAGTTGTCAGCATTATGCAGTTTTAAAAACATAGGTTGAGGCTTGTGTGGTGATTTGATCAGTATGATTGACTAACTAAAGACCCTGAGGGGTAGGTGTTTTGTGGTATAATATCCACCGATAAAGTCCCTAATAACCTTCTCACGTCACTGGAATCACTACACACCCTCAAAACCTGATTGTTGCATCGGTGTTTTCTTGTTTTGCTTGTTGTAAGTTATTCTGCACAGTTTGCCATGAAGAATGACTTTTTAAAGACACCAGAATAAGCTGGCCATCATTATAGGACAATCTTCCAAAATTGGGGGGGGCTTTAACCCCCCACCCTGTTTCTTGGTTTTGACCACCCACGTCCCACCAAAGTGCCAGATGTTTTTATTTGCCATACTAAGTTGTAAGTACTGCCCACATAGAACACCCAGCTGATAGCAAATATATTTTCCTTCTCTAGCAAAAGTGTCTTCCTGTTCTGGTTTATTAAAAATGTACTGCTAGTAGATTAATTAGTGTGCTTCATTTTAGTACGCAGTCAATGGTGCAGCAAAGTCTAAGTACTTAAAATAGCAGTAATCTGCAATAAAAAAAAAAAAATTCAGTGAATTGTTTTTTAATGAAGCAAGAAAAGAAAACTGAATAGAATGTACCTTCTTTAGGACAGCTAGGAAGCAATCGGTCAAGTTCAACTTATGATTGAGGTCTAGAACATTTCAATGAAGTAATGGACGTGAAATCAGTAGAGAGTTCTCACTTTCTTTTAGAAAGCAAAAGGTTGGGTGGGGGCAGCATGGTCAGAAGCCTAGCTGAGGTAGGTTTTCCTGTGAGCGCTTGAGGAGTTATGGGCAGACTAGGTGGGCCAAGCGGTCCTTGTCTGCTGTCAAAGTCTATGTTTCAAAGTCTGTGAGTTCCTCAGTTTTAGCAGGAATAATACAACTTAAACCTTTTCAGAAACCATTTTGTTTACATAGATCTTTAGGCATACATAGCAGATTACGTCTCTGAAAATTCCACATGATAGGTTGGTGTAATAAAGAACAGGAACAAAACTACAGTATCCTGAAGCTTGGAACAGCAACAGCCTGCGCCACAGAATTCGTGTCGTGTGCTCCCTGTTGCCCAACACACATCTCGGCATACACTGTAACAGTTAATGTCCAGAAAATGTTTATACCTGCATGGGAGAAAAAGAGCTGCATTTAAGCCTATGGATTGAAATGTAAAAGTCCAGCCCAACAAAACTCAGTGTTCAGACATCTCTGACTGTTAATTCTCCGTCATACTTGTTGCTTGATCCTTATCCCGGGACACCAACTTTCAATTTTTTCTACCCACTGGCCTGTGTCTGAGGGGTAATTCAATTAGAAAGATCCCCCCCAATAGATGATTTGCAGGTGAGTGGGTTGTAAAACTAGGTGTATAGTACCAGTGCCCAGGGTCCTGAGGCAATGCTGTATTCCAGACTTCTTCCTGCAGGCCCTGATTTGGAAAGACAAATCTGGAAAAAAAACTTAATATCACACCCTTCTGTATCTAGAGGGTGCGATAATTTTACAGTCTTCAGGACCAAGTCCTGTGGTCCTAAGCAGGACAGTGTGTGGTTGACTTGAAGTCAAGGATTCTAATTGGTGGTTCACCTGATATGTGCAGCAAAAGACTGCAGTCAAAATTCTCAGCCAGAGGAAGGTTCTCCTTTGTCCTAGTAACTGAAAGCCCAACAGACCTGAGTGTGACTCCCTCCAGCATCCCCACCAGTCCAAGATTAACCACCATCACCTCATTCTCGAGGGCCTCCAGACAGCTCTTTATTTAAACATTTTTTTCTGCTTGATAGTCGATACTGTGACTATCATGGTTGCCGATCTTTTGATAAAGGATATTATATCTGAAACTCATCATGCGTACATGCACCTTCTAATGTTGAGAGTTACGTTTTAAGAGCATATTTATTAACTCTCTAGCCATGACGTCCTTGTATTTGGATATGTTAATGAAGTGCCAGTTCTCTTTATATTTTTTGTGGTTGCCAATCTCTTGTCATATTCGACAACAGTGGTGGCTTGCTACCTCAGGTGAGCATCATGAGAGTCTAGCGTAGTCAGTCTTTTCCATTTTAGAATCCATCGAATGGATGGATTCTGATATTGCTTGCTAAGGGGGGTGTTCCTTGTCCACTCTGTCAGGGTTGCCGGCTCTGGCTCTTCTTGCGGCCTCTTAGGTCTTCTGTTGTTGCTGAGATTGCTGCCTGGAACTCCCTCCCTACTGCTGTTTCGGCTGTAGCAATTTTTTCCCCCCTCTGGTCACGGCTTGTAGGCACTCTTTCAGGCAACCTTATCCCTGTGCATACCCACCTAAGGATCTCTTGGTCAATGCCCTCTTCTCCTCCTCCCCCCACCCCCAGCCAGCACCCCGGTTTGACCCGCCCGGGGAGGGTAGCCGGACTCTTTACCTTGGGCTGTCTTAACAAGGCAGACTCTGTCGTGCAGGTGGAGGAGTGATGAGGCCGGCCGAGACGAACCCTGTGCTGGGCATGGAGGATGGGTGCCGTCGCCTATCCTATCGAGCCGGGTTTTTCCTTGTTCTGCCCATCTCCTCCCTCCTGCGTGCATACCATCTGACTCTTGGCACACGGCAACCCTGCCAGCATCAGGCACACTTTGCGTGCCACTCGCGGCTTCTCGCGGCCCTGATCTCCACCAGGGGCCGCCCGGGCGCTCTGAGCACCGCATCCCCGAATAGGAGAGCAGCCCTTGGGGCGCTCAATCCAGTCCCCTCCCCGCCAATCACCGGCGCGTGAGTTCGCTTCCCAACTCGGGTGGCGCAAGGTACGCCCAGCGCCTCAACCCTGAGTGCCACCGGCTGGCTGGACCATTCTGAAAACTGGTATCCGCACTTCATCCTCGGATCCGCCTGCTCGCCATGCCCAGGCATGCCTCTTGGGCGGGCCACGGGGACTCTCCTCCAATGGACACCGTAGACAAGCCCCGGATTACCCTCCAGGTCAGGGCCATGGGAGCAGGACCCCTCCGGTGGGCGTCTGAGGCAGTGGACGGCGGAGTGAAGTGGGTCATCATGCCGGGGAGCTGGCTTTTTGCTGCTTGCTGCCCCGGGGGGGTGGGGACGTGCAGTGACATCCAGCATCCACCTGCCACCCTGATGTACCGGTGCCATTTGCAGCAGTACCCCCGGCCTCCGCCAGGGGTTCGTAAAGCGCCGGACACTTTTCCTCTCCCTCCCCTCCCTCCCGGAGAAGGAGAGCAGTCCCCAGGATGCTCAGTCCTTCTCCCCTGGCCAGCCCTCTGACTCCCAGGTCTGTTTCCAAACCTGGGTCTGTTCCCAAACCCAGGTCACCAGCGTTGCAAGTGGAAATCCAGCTGCGGCGCCGGCGGGCTGGTCAGTAGCAGAAATCTAATTATACTAAAATAAAGTGCAAAAGTCCAACTTTGTATTAACTCAAATATAACTTGTTTTGTACAGAGCTGATATGAAGCACAACCTGCATGAGGAATGACACGCTCACTCTCTCCTCTCTCTCTCTCTCTCTCTCTCTCTCTCTCTCTCTCTCTCTCTATCTCTCTCGCCCCTCATACTTTCTGGGTTTTAAAATAAATGTATGTTTTTTATTTTTATGGTCTCTGCTGTCTGGCTACTTCAGCTTAAGACCTGCTTGTTCGAAGATCAGGGACACTAGACCAGCACAGTGCTGTTCTCTTGGGTATCACACTGGTGCAAGCAACTATGCATCACATCCCTTAAAAGAAATGCAGTTACAGAGCTGAGTAACTTTTTCTCCTTTTTTTTGTTTTTTGCACCAATGTGTTGTGTTTTAACAAGAGCAGAGAACAGAAATGGAGATTTGCAAATTTATTGTTTTGAGTTGCTGGGGCAAATCTGAAGTCATCATTTGTAAATTTCTGTTGTGGAATGGAAATGTCACACTTAAAAATATAAGTATTTTCTTTTTTTGCAGATGTGTAATGTAGAACATGATGTTTCATTGTGATTTGTGCAATTTCCGGACAGCCTGTGAACATGAATATGAAACACACATTTTGGAAGCTCATACTGTATATTTATTCAATGATGACTTCAGTGCCACTGGATCGCCCGCTGTTACAGAATGTACTTACATTCAGTCTTCTTCACCAGCTAGTAAGACTGGTGTAGATACAGGTAAGAATTGTATTATTTTTCTTTGAATTTTCTAAACTTGCAACGCCCGATTCCTCTGGAGGAAGAGGGTTGCTTTCCCATGTGGGTGGCCTGCTGCAGTGACCACTTGGTGTGCTGGGGAGCTAGCTTCCTCGCAAGGTATAATCTGTGGTGTTGCTACTGTGATGGTTGAAGCCAGATGTGGCTACATGAGACATCTGGATAGGTGGGTGGATGTACTGTACAATGGGAAAAACTACCCTGCCAGCGCAGCATTGATGTTTGCACTCTTGGACCTTGTTCCCTGGAGTTTGGCCACCAGGAGAGAGTGAGAGAGTGAGTGTGTGTGTGTGTGTGTGACCTCACCAACCTTCGCTGTAAGGGACAAATCACAGAGGAATCGGCCACGATTAGTTTGGTGTTGGGGTGAGGTGGCCAGTGAGGAAGGAAGGTGATTATATTAGTCAGGGATGGAGAAAACACATGATTTTTTCTTTTTTTTCCTTCCTCATGTTCACAACTGCCCAGCAGATTGGTAGACCTAGAGTAGCAGTCCTGGATTTCAGTCTCTTGCGCGCTGCTGTTTCTTCCACATTGTCTCTCATGCTGGCTTGCATGCCATTGCCTCATTTCCTCTCAGGAACTCGGGAGTTTCCTTTATTATTCATTTTCCAGGCACAACTTGACCTCTAGAATGGACAGCAGGTCCTGTCCCACCAAGATACCCCCTCAGATCTGCAGCCTTCAGCACTGTCTCCTTATTGTAGCAGCAAATTTAGCCCAGCTCCCATTGATCCAAAAGCTTGCCACTTCCTCAGTGCTGTATAGGTCAAGAAAAGGATGTTTGGATCCACTACTCTTCCCTGTCCCATATAGGTCCAGAAGAGGTGCCAGGATCCACTGCTCTTCCCTCTCCCAGAAACTACGTCCATACTGTCCTGGAGAGCACTGCCATCAGTTTTCCTCTCCGGGGGCTCCTGCACTTGCTTCATGTTCACATCCCCTAGTTCTTGTTGCAGGGGTAGGTACTGATGTATGATTGTGGCAGAGCAGCAGCCAGATCAACCCTGTGTTTTTAAGTATCTTTTTATGAAGACAATTAGGCACATAGAAATTACATTGCATTTGGTAGTATACAGAGAACTTAAAATATGTTATCCTCAAATCTCGTATTTGTCAAAGGGGAAATATTCTCCTTTGCTTAGTAGCTGAAAATCAGTATACCGCCCATATATCAACTGATATGAGGTCTCCTTAAAAGGACCCAAGGTCCTTTAACACTGTTTCGTACCTATTAAAAGCAGAAAATAGAATTACCACTAGATTCCTTAGTCATAGAATCCTTGTGGTAAATGCTCACAGATGGACTGAGGACTGCAGGCTTCCGAAGGGGGAAGGGCCCCCATATTAATAAATGTAAAATTCAAGGCACAAAAGTCGGATCCTGAGAAATCGTGCCATCTCTCTCTAAATGGGGTAGATTTACCATGTAATTTGGGCATTAGGCTTTCCATCTGATAAATCTCCTGTACCACCTGTCTTCAGTCATTCATTGGTGGAACTATAGTCGTCATCCAGCGCTGAGTTATAGCCTTGTTTGCAGCCATAGTGTAGCTGGGGAGGAGAGTGTGGTACCAAAGGGGTTTATGGGGAGGCTATATAGACAGCAATACCATTTCGACTGTAAGTCCCACCTCCTCCCCAAACGTTCCGATATCTCATGTTGGAATTGGCACCAAAAGGGTGTCAGTTTGGAGCATTGCCAAAAAATATGGCCCAAATCAGCCAATTGACGAGCACAATAGCGCCAACATCTGCCATAAGAAAATGGCAGATATTTGGCTAAAACTGAAGGGAAACAGAAAAAGCGTGCTCGGCACTTCCACATAAACTCTTTCCAGACATTGGAATGAGTTAATTTTAATTCTGTGGAGCAAGCTTTTTGCCAGTCAGAGAAGGGGACCTCCAGATCCAAATCTTTCTTCCAACTTGTTAGAATCGATTCAGAGGTATCTCCTAACTGGTAACAAAGTAATCTATACAGATGTCACATTAGATGCCCCCAGGGTTTATCTGCCAATGTATCACTTAAAAGAGACCACAAGGCTGGGAGAGGATTAGGAAGAGAAGCCCCAACGTCCCCTTTGGCGTAGAATATAGTTCTTCACTTGGGTATATCGATAGAGATCCTGTTCCGAAAAACCATATTCTGCCTGGAGCCTGTCAAATGGTATTATCCCTGATTTATCAGCAAACTGATTTAAAATAATAAAAAAAAAAAAAAAAAAGTTCACCCCTATCCGTCTCCAGTGGGAGAAAGTGGAATCAAGGGTTATAGGGAAGAAGCGTTCATCTTCTGAGATTAATGTGAAATAAAAGGTTGTGGTTTTAAATGCTTTTTTGTGGGTCACTTTATACCATAACTTTAGTATCTGAGCTGTATTAGGGGTAAAATCTTTCAGTGGAGGTCTTCTTTCTTTAGAGGAGAAGGCTATTCTAGTCGTATCATATAAATAATTTATGGTGAACTCCAGTTCCTTCCAGGGGGAAGAAACAGTTGAGATAACAAAGATGCATAATTTTGAGAAAGGAGGCTGTTGCATAATCTAAAATTGGACTTCCGGTGCCGCTGAAGGAGAGAGAGAGAGTCTAATTCTGGGTCTGGTGCCCCATAAAAGTTTTTCAAATCGTTTATCCCAGGATAAAAAATAGAAGGTGGATGGGAATGTTGGAACATTCTGAAATAGGTAGAGTAGGCGTGGCAACACATTCATGCGCACTGCCTCTACCAGTAAAAAAAAAAAAAAAAAAAAAAATTTGAGTTGCAACTTGCCCCATTTTGTCAAATCTGCTTGTATTTGTAGTGATAGCGGTTTGTAATTGAGTAATTCTAAGTGTGTAATAATTGCAGGGGGATATAAATCCCTAAATATTTAAATCTGGTACATTTCCACTGCAAAGGATATGCGTTCTTTAAAGAGGGCAGGGGATCAAAATATAGGGGAAGTACTTCAATCTTAGATATATTGATTTTTAGTCCGGCTATAATTTCAGATTCCGTTAAGGAAGACCAAACAGCTGGAATAGATTGGTCCGGGGAGAAGACAAATGTTAGAATGTCATCTGCAAAGAGAGCAACTTTATAAATCCTTTGGCCCAAGAGAATGCCTTCAGTTTGAAACATAGAAACATAGAATTTGACGGCAGATAAGGACCGCTTGGCCCACCCAGTCTGCCCATTTCCCTACCTACTGGATAAGCTGCAGATCTTAGTTAACCAGCAGCCTACTTCTTCTTACCCCAACCCCCCAGAATTGCCTTATGACTGTCCCATGCATGCTTGAATTCCACCACTGATTTTGACTCCACAACCTCCTCCGGAAGGCCGTTCCATGCATCCACAACCCTCTCTGTGAAAAAATACTTCCTTAAATTACCTCTGAACCACCACCCCCATCTTCAAATTGTGCCCTCTTGTTCTTGCACACCTCTTTTTTTGAAAGATGCTACCCTCTTGGACTTTGTTGATTCCCTTGAGGTACTTGAAAGTTTCTATCGTGTCCCCCCTCTCCCTCCTTTCCTCGAGGCTATACATATTAAGCTCCTTAAGTCTCTCTTCATATGTCTTCCGGTGCAGACCCTGCACCATTTTAGTTGCCCTCCTCTGGACAGCTTCCATCCTGTCTATGTCTTTATGGAGACTGGGTCTCCAGAACTGCACACAGTACTCCAGATGGGGTCTCACCAGCTGTCTGTACAGAGGGATAATAACTTCCTGTTTTCTACTGTTGATGCCTCTCCCTATGCATCCCAGTAACCCCCAGCCCTCCTTGCTGCCCTCTCACATTGCTTGCCCACCTTTAGGTCATCTGATATGACTACCCCAGGTCCCTTTCCATTTTGTTGTTGTTAGTATCTCACCCCCCATTGTGTACTCTTCCCTGGGTTTTGTTTCCCAGGTGCATTACCTTGCACTTCTTAGCATTGAATCTAAGCTGCCATACATTTGACCATTCCTCTAACCTTGCAAGTCCCTGCTCATCCTTTCCACCCCACCCTGTGCATCAACTCTGTTGCAGATCTTTGTGTCATCTGCAAAGAGACATACTTTTCCTTCCAGTCCTTCCGCAATGTCGCTTATAAAGACATTGAAGAGGACCGGTCCCATACTGAACCTGAATTCCCACTAGTAACCCTCCTTTCTTCTGAGTGGACTCCATTTACTATTACTCTCTGTTTCCTATTCTCCAGCCAATTCTTTACCCAGGCTGTCATCTTGGGACCCACTCCCAGGCTGGCTAACTTGTATATTAATCTTTTGTGTGGGACTGTGTCAAATGCCTTGCTAAAGTCTAGGTAGGCCATGTCCACAGCCCCTCCCTGATCTACTACTTTGGTCACCCAGTCAAAGACATCTATCAGATTTGGCTGGCATGACCTTCCTGCTGTGAATCCATGCTGCCTAGGGTCCTGTGCCCCTCTGGCCTCTAGTTCTTTCCTTCAGAAGTGATTCCATCATTTTCCCTATCACTGAGGTTAAACTAACAGGTCTGTAGTTTCCTGCTTCTGCCTTGCTCCCACTTTTGTGAAGGGGAATCACATCTGCCCTCCTCCAGTCCTCGGGTACCACCCCATCCTCCCATGATTTGTTAAAAAGGGTAGTCAGTGGTGTCACTAGTTCTACCCTTAGCTCTTTTAGAATTCTGGGATGAATCCCATCAGGCCCATTGCTTTGTCCACCTTCAGTTTTAAGAATTCTTTCAGAACCCTTTCTTCTGTAAATGGGTTGGTATCAACTTCTGTATCCAGAGTGTTACTACTGTTTGTTTTATGTACCCCCTCTTCATTTGTAAATACTGAGCAAAAATATTTGTTTAGTATCTCTGCCTTTTCACAGTCTCCTCTGCCCACCCTCCCTCCCTTTATTAAGCCTCACTATCCCTCCCTTGGTCTTCTTTGCTCCCTGATGTACCTATAAAGGTTTTATCCCCTTCTTAACTGAGTTGGCTATCTTTTCCTCGGTTTGGGCCTTTGCTGTTCTGACTGCCTTCCCAGCCTCCTTTGCTTTAACTGATACAGTTCTCTGTCCTGCTCCTTCATGATTCTTGTACTTCCTGAATGCTTTTTTCTCTGAACCTTCACTGCCACTTCCTTTGAGAACCATAGTGGTTTTTTACATCGCCTTGTTTTGTTTATTTGCTTCACACAAAGGCTCGCTACTCTGTGATGGCAGTTTTTATTATTCCCATTGTTCTTCTACCCTCCTTCCTGACCATTTGCTAGTGCATTCCTTAGGCACTCACCCATTTTGGCAAAGTCAGCCCTCCTAAAGTCCAGTACTTTTGTCTTGTATGGCTTGACTCTATTGCTGTGTTTATTGTGATCCATACTGTTCGATGGTCGCTAGTTCCCAGATGGCTACCCACTTTACATCTGTGATCCTCTCCATCTGAGAGAATCAAGTCTAATATTGCTCCCTCTCGAGTGGGCTCCAGTACTAGTTGTCTAAGGCATGCCCCCTGTAGGGCATCTAGAATAACTGCACTCTTCGAAGTGGCAGCTGCAACTGCACTCCAGTTAACATCTGGCATATTCAGATCACCCATCAGCAATATCTCCCCTTTTTCTGCCATTCTAAGTATACTTTCTATAATTTCCCTGTCCATTTCCTCCCCCTGAGAAGGGGGTCTGTATACAACCCCTGTGCGTATTGTGGTGCCATTGCCCGTCCCCAAATTTACCCACAGTGCTTCTTCTCCTGTTTACCCTTTTGTTCTGTTGCTTTTATTCCTTCCCTTATGTAAAGAACTACTCCTCCTCCTCTTTTACCCTCCCTGTCCCTCCTGTAGACAGTGTATCCTGGTATGTTTATGTCCCAGTCATGGTTTTGTGTGTACCGTGTTTCTGTGACTGCCACGATATCCAGATGTTCCTCCTCCATCAAGGCCACTAATTCAGGAAGCTTGTTACCCAGACTACGGGCATTAGTACTCATTGCTTGATTTGGCATAGTTTGGGTGTTCATACGTAAAGATTGTGCTAGGGGTTCGATATATAATGCAAATAATAGGGGGAGATAAGGGGCAACCTTGTCTGGTCCCACGATGTAATTGAATTGGAGATGAAAGTGCCCCATTTAGATCAACCCATTGTTGACGGCGGCTACCTGCCATTGATGTGGGGATGGAGCCACGCAATTGCATAGTGCAGGAGATGCTGACAACCAAAGTCATACAGCCAGAATGCACTGTTTTGTAGCACTCTACATTTTTACTTGGAAGTCGTAATAAATGAGTTATATGCACTTCTGCTAGGGACGCTGACACAGTTCAAAGCTGTGATCTTTGCATGGAATGTTTGTGACATGGGAGTTCCACTGCCTCTAATTTAGTGCTTTTTAGGTTCAAACTTGGGTTATAGAGTAAAGGTCGGCACTATGCCTATTGAGATAACCCCCACCTCTCTCGGGTAGTACTCACTTAAATTTCCCTCCCACAAATATTTATCCAGATTTACTTTGAAGCTGTTTAAACTGGTGCTATGTACTAGGTTGTTGGGGAGGCTGTTTCAGAGTCTCACAGTGAACTGCATTAAGAAAAATGTCCTTACAGTTTGTTTTAGAGGTACACTAACTAACTGCTTATCATGGCCTCTCGATGTATGTTCGCTGTTTTTGATACTTTGGTTAAGGGGCAACTGACACATTTAATTGTTTGAGGTAGGCAGCTCCTGACAAGAAGCTGCCTGTAAGAGGACCTGAATCTGCCACAAATTTAATGTTCATTTTTTTTTTTTTTTTACCAGTAGTATGTTATTTAACTAACTTCAAGCTCGGTCTCGCTTCCATAGGAGCAGTCAGCTGTTTCTGCGTAGGCCCGCCGACTAAATTATATATTTTTTTTAAATATTTTTTATTGATTTTCATATTTTCACAGTGTTTTTTACATAAAAGCAGTTATTATGACAGGACTTTAGTATATTGATTGGTCCATTGATAGTGGCAGTACACATCTAATTTTAAATGCAGTTCATTATTTCAATTCCCTCAGCTTTTCCATATCTTTATTCTAGTACATCCCTCAACTTGTCTCTCCTCTCTGCTTAAACAGATTCCCATACATCTGAGTCTCCTTCATATCCACTCCCTGCCCCCTCCTCAAACAACCTCCAGAGCCTCTTCGACTCCCCCAGTTTTAAGTATAGCAGTATAGCGCAGTGGTTTAAGGCTCTGAGCTGCAAATCTGGTGACATCCAGCATACCAGACTGGGGTTTGAATCCCACAGCCCTCACTTGCATACTGTGTGACCCTGAGCAAGTCACTTAACTTCCTTGTGCTCCCAGGTCACACCTGGAAACCAGCTCTTCGGCTTAGTGTGTCTTTCCTGGTTAAACAATTTCCCCTTCCCTTTTCCTTTCCCAGTTTTAAACTAGCCCCCCCCCCATATCCTGAGGAAGGGGGGGGGAGCTAGGAACCCCCTGGGTGGTTCTATAGGGTGTAAGTTGTTCAACCTTAGAGGGCAAAGGCGAGGTCCTCTGAGAGAATATATAATATTCACCCACTCCATTTCATGGAGCATAATGTTGCCCTGGTGATACTACAGGATATTGGTTACTCTACCTTAGGGGACACAGTCTAGGTCCTTGAACATAATATATAATATCCACCTATTCCATTTCATAGTGCACAGTGCTGCTTTATCATTCAGGGTATATGTAATTCTCTCCGCTCTATAGATACAGTTAACTATAGCCCCTCCAATTTTCAATGGAGGGTATTAGTCTGGTTAACCAGCATTTAGTGATGGTCTTTTTCGCAGCAAGTAATAGGATCCCCAGTAAGTGACCATTATATGAGCCTCTGCTCCCGTGGGAACATGTGTAGCATAAAAAACCTCCCCGGTCAAGGGGACCCCTGGAGGTCCTTCATAAATACCTGTAACTTAGGGCATGACCACAGCACATGTGAGTGGTGTGCATTAGTTTCCCCACATAGGTGCCAGCATGCTGCTGATTTGGCATTACTGTAGTGTGAGGTTATGGCCGGGGTGCGGAAAAATCTTATAAGAAGCTGCCAGGAAAACAGCCGCTATGTGTGAGAGCAGGTAGTCTGGAGGATGAGCGACCGATTACGCCGCATGTTTCTTGGGTAAACTGGAGTTCCAACTCAGAGTTCCATCTTTCCATTATTACACATGTATTGTTCCCCGTTGTCTCCACTATGGATTTATAGAGCACCGAAATGGCGTGTGTAAGCTCAGAGGACCTGCTATAGCAGTTTTAACAGGTGAGGATACCCCTCCGGGTTCCGTACCACAGTTGGGAGGGCGCCATAGTAGTGACAAATTTGTAAATAGTGGAAGAAGTCAGACTGTTGGAGATTAAATTCTTGTTGAATCTCATTTAATGTTTTGAACTGAGATCCCCTAAGGAATTGTGCACGACTCGTAAGGTGCAAATGCTTCCAGCTGCTAAACGTGTGGTTAGTCCGAGCTGGGAGGAACTTCTCTAGTAGTCCTAATGGGCATAGCAGCATTAAGTATGGAGTGATCTGTAGGGACTTACGGATAGTGTCAGCCTTGAATTTGGTATATAATCCAGGGATTTGAAGTGCACTGCCCCAGTGGGGGTGGGCTTCGATAGAACATCAGTCTTTCCCATTCATGCCGAGGGAGTATATCTTCCTCCATCTCTTTCCAGTGGGCTGGGGCAATATCCATACATCGTCTGGCAAGAAACGATGCATGGGAGGCCCAGTTGTATAATTTAAGATTAGAAAGTGCTAGCCCTCCTTGTGACTTGGGCAGTGTAAGAGTACTGAATCTAATTCTTGGACGTTTCCCAGCCCAGATAAATCTGGAGATGGCTCCATTCCATGTTCGGAATAGCTTTGCCAGCAGGCTAAGGGGTACATTTTGAAAAAGGTACAGGGCCCTTGGGAGGACCACCATCCGTATCCCCTCAACCCTCTGCACCAGATTTAAGGGGAGTAAGTTCCATCTCTCGTGCTTCAGTTGTGTGAAAAAGGGCCCGTAATTGTAACGCATAGCATCTTCTGGCCTATGTGAGAGGTAGATGCCCAGATATTTCAGTCTATCCAGGTTCCACCTGAAGGGGTGCCTCTCTCTAAGCCAGCCTGGTGGGTCAAAGTGGAAAACGAGGGCATCTGTCTTGTTAGTGTTGAGCCTATATTCTGAGCAGGCTCCATACTCCTCCAGAATACGGAAAACCACTGGGATAGATTTAGTGGGGTTAGAAAGGAAGAGTAGGACATCGTCTGCATACAGTGCTATATGATGTTCAGTGTCCTTAATCTGTACACCCGACAGCCCCGGCGCCAGCTGTATCGCCTTTGCTAGGGGTTCAATAAAAATAGCAAGGAGGCCTGGTGAAAGAGGGCAGCCCTGTCTTGTCCCTCTCTGCAGGGGAAGTAGTCAGAGTGATGGCCAGAGACCTTTAAACATGCCTGAAGGGCAGTATATAGTGCCCTAATGGGGCGTCTTAAAAAAAAAAAAAAAGGGGGGCATTCTAGCCATGGTGGTGAAAAGGAAGGACCAAGACACTCTGTCGAACACCTTCTCAGCATCAAGACTGAGAAGGGCGGCCAGGGTCCCGTGGGCTTGCATCTCATGAACCAGGTGTAAGGCTCTGCGGGTGTTGTCTGTAGTGGATCTGGCGCTCACACAGCCTGTTTGTCCATGTTTATCAAGGTTGGGAGGATGGCGTCCATTCTCCGGGTCAGAATAGATTTAAGGTATTTATAATCCATATTGAGGACCGAAATCGGTCTATAGGAGCTACACTGGAGGGGATCCTTATCCGGTTTAGGGATGAGGGAAATTGTAGCGTGGGGGGCTCACTGCATAACCTCATTCAGGACGTTCAGCAGTAAGATGCTTATGGGCTGAGCCATACTTTTATAGAACTCCGCTCCATTGCCATCTAGCCCAGGGGCTTTCTGTGTTTTCGACTTGGCTATGGCTGCGGCCAGCTCTGTTTGGGTGATAGGAGCCAGTAGGGAGGTCTGTTGATATCCAGTAAGTCGGGGGAGGTGTAGTGTGGCCAGAAAATTAACATAATTGAGGTCAGCCTGTTGTTCTGAGGTGTATAGTTCCTTGTAGTAATGAGTAAAGGCTTGGGTAATGTCTTTAAACTTAGTTAACTGCTTGCCTGCGCTTGGGTCCCTTATAGCCGCAATCGTGGACTGTTTACGCAACCTCTAAGCCAGCAGGCGAGAAGCCCTTGGACGTATCTCACCATATCTTTGCCTTAGGAAGAGCAAAGCCATCTCAGCCCGCTGGGTGCGCAAGGCATCCAAGTCATTTTTGGTTTGTTTGATTTGTGCCAACACCGAACCATCCCCCTGCTGATGTGCGTACTACAGAAATTGCAGTGTCTGTTCAAGCTGCATTTGCCTCTCCTGCCGGGCCTTGGCAAGTGTGGCAGTATGTTTTATATGGTGCCCTCTGAGGATAGCTTTCAGGGTGTTCCACCCAATGGTCGCAGATATATCTGTGTCTGAATTATCCCCATGACCTCCTCTATTTTTTCCCCCTAAGGAATTCTCGAAAGGGTTCGCTTTTAAGATGGGCCGGGTTGAATCTCTATCTGGTGCAATGTCTCTCTAGGCCCAAGTGCCAGGAGGTTATTACCGGGGCATGATCCACATGTGCTATGGCGCCCATTGAAGCATTAACCACCTTCCCCAAGTTTTCTTTTTGGGTGTAGCACTGATCTATACGCATATATGTGCCATGAACTGCAAAATAATATGAATACCCCTTAACCCTAGGGTGGAGAGATCGCCAAACATCCAGCCAGTCCATTTCCCGGGTAAAGTGTTTTTAAAAAGTTTGAGTGGGGCAGGTTGCTTGCCTCTAGATGCCTTAGTGGTGTCTAAGGAGGGGTTAGGTGCAATATTAAAATATCTAGCTAATAACAGGGTTCCTTTAGACATGGCAACCACCTTGTCAAGTAAGAATTTAATGGTTGGTGTATTTGAACCTGGGGGAGGTATATATATTGGCCATTGTTACTTCCTGGTCCTGCAGATTTCCTTGGACGATTATTAACCGACCTTCCGGGTCAGCCCATTCCTATGTCATTCGGAATGGGGTATGGCCTGAGATCAGTATGGCGACCCTCGTTTCCTTCCCCCCGTTCCCCATTGCTGCTGAGAAAATCTGCGTGTAGCCCCACCCCTTCAATTTTTTTATGCTCGGCTTGTGTCATATGCATTTTCTGCATGTATACCACTTCTGCCTTGGTCTTTTTAAGCAGAGTGATAATTCTAGACCTCTTAATGGGACTCCCCCAAGCCATTCACATTCAGTGAACATAATGTCAGATGTTGCTTAGCCATCCTCATAATTCATTGGAGTGGATGTTGTGAACCACCAGTTGAATGCAAATTCCAGTATAACCACTGTCGTAATTAGTAGAAACCTGTGACTGTCTATTGATACCCTATTATACAACCCCTTGGGGTTAAATGTGATGGGGGTCCTAAATAGAAAACCATTTGCAACCATTGCTATTCGGCACATAACATACAAGTTAAGAACATGAACTTGATTTACAACCTGATAACCAACTAATGAACTGGGGGTCTCTTCCCCGGCCTGGTGGATCCAGGAAAACTTTTTGGCCAACTGGGCCAACGTAACAAGCCTAAGCTTCCATCAGAATGGCCATACAACATGGCCTTGTTGCATGCGAGTGGCATGCAACTATACGCCCCTGGTGGAGTTGGGGGCCCTTTAAGCACTCCTAGGTGCTTGTGGGGAAAAGGTATAGGGGGGTTGGAACATCACTAGCTTCCCCGTTCCTCCCCTGTAAACCAACTCTGTATCTATAGAGGGTGATTTGGTTGGACTCATAACTGTGGGAGGACAAACCCTCCAACTCAATTATGTATAAGTATGCAGTAGTGGGCTCGGCCGACCCCACTCTTATTCCCTAAAAGGGAAGGGGAGGTTGTTTTGTATCTTTCAAGCCTCTATAGGTCATGGGCACTCTGCCCGTCACCTCACCCATCCCGTATCTTCTGCTTGCCTGGGCTAAGTTGGCATTATGTGATCATTTAACTTTTCATAACCCGCTCACCCCAAACCTCATTCGAAATCCCCCAGAAGAAATTAATTGTTAATATGCATTTGTTAATAACTGCTGTCCCAGTCTAGTATAGCAAAGTGGGGGTGGGGACCCATGCCTACATTGCTCCTATATTGTGGAGCGGTCAGATTCTTAAAGAGGCAGAATGGGGCCAAGGGAGAGATTTTCAGTAGAGATTAAAGTGGTGCTGCTTTGCACGCCTCAGTTGGGGGGGGGGCAGGGGAGAGGGGGTCAGGTCCGTTAGTATGGGAACATCTTTGTTAAAAATGGAGGTATCAAGCATAGACTTGTTAGGATAAAATAGAAAAATAGAAAGTTAGTAAGACTGGGACTTAACTTTTGTAGCTGTTGTAGAGCAGGTTTGTCCCTGAGGTTCTTCGGAATATAGTCGAGAAGAAGGCGATAGTGTCCCTTGAGTTCAGTTTCTCTCCTTCAGCTGGGTTTCACCCAGTGCAGTCCCGAACTCCCAAATGGGGTAGTCTCTCTCAGCCAGGCATTCCTCAGTTCGGGGATCCAAAGCCAGTCGTCTTTGTGGACTGTGAGCTCGGAGAAATGCTCAGCGGCTGCCCACGGAGAGCATTGGCAATCTGCTGGATCGCTTCTTTCCCCTGTTGTCTGCGAGTATCCCTTTAACCTGATTTCCATACTCATTGCGAGAGCCTGGAGGCTGTTGTAGGCCTTTGGGCTGTTTGGCTCTGCACCACCTCAGTGTTCCTGTTTTTGAGCTCTGCTGTGGCCTCTGCAGCCATTTCAAATGACTGAACCCCCTCTGGGAAGTGGATTACCAGCTTGGCGGGTTATGGGGTGCGAAATCGGAGCCCTGCTATTTTTAGGGCCTGCATAACTGGGATGTATTGTTTATATCTATTCATGACTTCTGGGGCGTAGTCATTCTCCAGATATAACCAATGTGAACGGTAAAGCACAGCACCTTGTTTTCTTGCTGAGTGTAGAATCGTCTCCTTTTCCTGAAAGCGGAGGAAATGTACCAGTATAATGCGAGGAAGAGCTCCTGGGGCTGGCTTTGGGCCTAGTGTTTGATGTGCCCTCTCTAGTTCCAGGGTGAGGGTTTCTGAGATGTTTACCGCCTCTTGAATTAACTGCTGAATGAATATGAGAATGTCGTGACCTTCCATCCCCTCCGGGACCCCGGCTGTGCGGATGTTGTTTCGTCGGTTGTGACTCTCCGCGTCCTCAGCCCTCGCTTGCAGACCCTGTACCTCCTGATGCAGCTGCACGATCGCGCATTCAGTGCTGTCTACCCTCTGGTCTATATCTGTGGCCTGCCTTTCAAGGACCTCGTGTTGCTTCTCTAATTTCAAGAGGTCGGTGCGCAGAGCGGTAGCAGTGGACCTCATCTCCTTCTTGAAGTCCCGTGACTCGGTAAGCATCAGGGACATCTGTCATCGTATGGTTGTTAAGAGTAGTTGTCTTGCCTGGGACCTGCTGCTCTGTGAGGAGACAGAGGCCTGCGAGCCCTCACTCCCCGAGTCCCCATCCGACAATCCGCCTTCATCCCGCTCCTCGTTGAGCTTTGTTGTAGATGGATCACCTCTCTTAGGCATTTCCACTAACCTCTGCGCTGTTTTTAAGGGGTTTAACCAAAAACACTGTAATTTTGGAGGCGTTATCTTGGGGAGATTCAGGAGCTGACAGATCTAGGCTGCCATTGGGTGAAGGACTGCTGGAAGTCCACAAAAGTGCATTTTAATGATGTGAGGGAACAGGGTTGCGGTGATAGAGATAGGATTCTAATGTAGTCTGTAACTTTGTAAAACACATGGGCCTGATGCACAGGTGCTGTTGGGAGTGATGCAGAGTCAAAAGTGAAACAATCTCCCTGTTAGCCACTGGCAAAAACTGCCATATCCAAAGGGAAAGGCATACTTTTCTGGAGGAGTCTCCCTGGGGATCAAGTCACCAGTGTAGAGGATGGATGCCAGATGACTGTGAACAGAAATTGGGTTTCCGATTGCAAACATGTAAACAATGGTCACTGTGGACATCTAAGCATGGCATAGTGTCTGTTACATGGTGTGATGGTGCCCTGAGAGTATGCTGTGAAGAATGACTGCCTTGGTGGTGTCCCCCACCCATTCCTGCTTGCGGTCCATAATGACTTTTAAGATTTTTATGGTCTGTCGCTGGTCATCCCTTGTGATCCAGAAGCAAGCCCCTCCCTGAGCAGTCCTCTAAAGTAAATATATCCACAGCACAGGGAATGTCTTGTAACCCTGTTGTGTATGTCACAATTGGTTGCAAACTCAAGCTATGACACAAAGTGGTTGTTCCAGCCATTTTGTGCCACACAGTTGCAATTGTGGATGGCACTTTAGATGTTAAATGAGTATTCTATGGACTGATGTCACTAGCTTGTTTTTAATTCAGAATGTTTTGTTTGTATTTTAGGTCAAGGTGTTCTTTCCCATTTTGAACAGATCTCTTTTGAAAACTCTTGCATAAGTCCCGAAGATGCACCAGACACTGACCAGTTCTGTAGTAGCCTGGAGTTGATTACAGAAAGTTGCTGCAGTGATTTAGAAAAACAGAAATACCAAAGCCAAAGTTACAATAAAGAGGTTGTTACAGTGGATCCTGGAGTTGTGCCAGATGATGCTCTTTCTACAAGCATTTCCAATGTAGGAAAATTAAAGGCAAAAGATTATGATGTTGACCAGTGTAATGAGTTTAAAGATGCAAATTTTCCTTCTGAACCTCTGCTTAAACTAAACATTCAAGCTGATTTTCCTGAAGATAATGCAAGATTAGATTTGAGTCAACCTATGAAGCAACCCAGTGCTAGGAAAGTAGGTTTGCAAATACATAGAAAGGCAATAAATGATCGATTGAAACGCAAGAAGTCAGACTGTTCCTCTTCAGAAAAATCGGCAAATTCTGTGAAATCTGGCAGAGACAGCATCAGTCTAACAGAGTCCGAACCTAAGTGTATCCCTGCAAAAAAAACTGAACTTCTGTTTGATAAATGGCAGAGGATGGAGCCAGTGAAATGGCAGCTTCTTGAAAATGCTGACAGGCATTTGGTGCCAACAGTAAATATCAGCAGCTCTAATGAAACATGCACAGACACAAGTCTTCTGGATTTAGGTACTTATGTCAAGGGAAGCCCTACAGATGGAATTGAAAAGATTGATTTTAGTAAAATTATGATTAATGCTGTAGCACAAAGAACGGGAGCAAAGAAAAGAAAACCTCAGCTAGTGAGCACTTCCAATACGTTATGTTGCGTGTCTCCTCATTGTCCATTTGCTAGGAAAAAAATCAGAGAAAGAATTGGGTACAGTAGAAAGAACATGTTTTTTGTGAGACGATGGAATTTGTTTCACTGCATCTTTTGTTCTTTTCATACTTTACACTATCGCTATATTGTACGTCATGTGGAAAGGCATCATCTAAAGTCCAAAAGCCAGAGTCTGCAGCATAGAATGCATGGTATCGCCTATGCAGAACAAGATGCTACATGTGTAAGAGAAAGTACAAAGAATATATCAAGCTCGGCTTACTTTGCAAACTCTGAACATTTCCGAGGGACTATCAGGAGTTTTGAAACAAACAGTAGTTCATTTCCTTCAAATAATTTTCCTGTGGTGAAGCAAGAAGTTAATGAATGCTTTCAAAATCATGACAGCTGTAAAATTTCACCATGCATAGAAAGACAACTTTTTTGTAGACGTATTGACCAAGATGTAAATTTTGGTGAAGGAAGAGATTACATAAACAGTGTTTCAAGGACTGCTGCCTCACATGAACAGCATTTCCATAAACATAATTTTTTTACGGAGAGTAGCTTGAGACAAAGCATGGCTGTCCATGGTGTTGTACAAACAGGCACTGGTATTGGCTCTCCCATGGTTTTGGAAAATGTAGAAATCCATCCACCACCATTTCCACCAATAGTGGATTGTAACTTGAGTGACAACCCTCAAGTTGTGCAGGTTAATAAAGAGAATAGTAGTTCATTCCAGATGTCTAACCCTGCAGTGGTTTTGAAGAATACTGGAACTCCAACATCAGTGGCTACAGTACTTTGTGCTAAAAACTCTAGGACAGACTTGCTCTTTATTCATGAGCAAGAGAAACAAAATAAGAATGGATTTCAGAGAAATGAGAACAAGTCGGCAATTGTGTTAAAGAATATTGACCATCCGTTGGATTCAGCTAAGCATTTACCCATTAGCGGTTCAAATGAACATTATTCATTTGTTGAAGACAAGAAAGAGATAAGTGAAATTAGTAAAGCAGATGCAAATTCAGAATCCGTAAGTACAGTAATTGATGTAAACATCCCTAATATTGAACCTACAGACATTTGGGCTACAACAGATTATGATTTTGTCAGATCTGTGAGACCCTCCAGGCCAAGGAAAACCTTTAGCTTAGAAGCTATTGTAAGTAGCTTAAAAGAGAACCTGACTATAAAACGTATGCCTGCTGTAACTATACTAAACAGAAATGGAAAGTCAAATCACAAAATACCTTTCTCTAAGATCAGAAACTATAAACGTAAAAAAGTCTCAGAGGAACCCTATTTCTCTAGTCCCCAGTTTAATGCACATAGGGAATTTAAAGAAAAGTCAGACTATAAACATATTGAGAAACACCACCTTGAAACCTCCATTGCAGAAATTGAAGTGACACTTTCTGATACAGATGATGGAAGCCTCGCTTACAAAAGTAAATATAAGTTTACCAATACCTTGAGTCACGAAGACGCTACTCAAGCAACACAAATAAATATTCCCAAAACTAAACGAACAAACAGCTGGCATCGCTCTGTATTTTACTGTGATATCTGCACTTTCTCAAGTTCAAAAATTATGGGTGTTCTTTTGCACTATCAAACCAAGCACCCTAAAGAAAAGGCTACATGTGAAAGAGTTCGGAAAACAAACCGTTTGGTGAAAATAAAGGAGACCTACTCATTGTTAAACAAAAACAGAGCAATGAATTCAGATTCTAAAAGATTTTCTAATCCCTGCCGAAAACATCATGTGCACAATGGGAAGTACTGCAGTGTCTTGCCAGATCATGGGCACCAAACAGTGCCACCTGAACATTTACCAAAACAATTGCAAGAAAAGAACATGGACCTCCCAATTGCAAGTTGTGCTTTCAGCATAAATACAGAGAGCCAGATGTTGTACAGATGCCAGACTTGCAGTTTTTCATGCACATCCAAGAGAATTATTGGCAAACACTATTGTATCAAAAGCAGTCTTGCCTCACCACACATCATTGATGGAGAAGCCATTTTTAATTGTGTACTGTGTACGTTTGTGGACTCCTTTCACGAGGGGCTTGCTGTTCACTACCATGAACATCACGGTATTGTAGTCCAGTCATTCTCAGAAAATGGGGATGTGGTTGGTGCACAGGTTTCTTCTATACAGAACGAAGTGAAAGTTGGAATAGAAAAGCAGAGGTGCACGTTATGTTCATTTAAGGCATTTACTAAAAAATCACTGCAGCTGCATTATAGGAAGCAGCACACCAGTTTTTATTCCAAAAATAAAGGCACAGTTAATTCAGTTTCTAACCAAGAAAATAGTTTTAAAGATTCTGAAGCTACTGGCCTAGAGATTAAACCTGGTGTTAATACAAATATAGATATGCTGAATCAAGAAGTTGTTCCTGACGAACTAGCCAGCACAGGAATGATACTGCAGCCTTTAGCAGAATTCTTAGAAGATGAAAATGGTTTACATTCAGATTCTATATTTACCATTAACCCTGCTCCGACAGCTATCCAGAGTACGGCAGCCAATGAAGTTAACTATTCTAAGGATTTGGATTTGAACTCCAATGATACTTGCAGTAGTGCAAATGAAAGCCAGAGAATTCAGAATGTTAATAGTTTATGGAAAAATAAAGAGCAGAGATATTCAGGAGTACCGGTAATTATATTTATTTTTTTTTCCATATACAACCATACGGAAAAGCCAGCAGAAGGCCATTTGGTCTATCTAGTCTGCTCGTATTGCAGGGTCTACAGCTTGAGCTACTGTCCTTGCTCCCCACTCCTCCCATCCTCCTTACCTTCCCCCTATGCCTATCCCAGCCTTGAAACTGCTCACTGCCTTCAACGAGACCACCTCTTCTGGCAGCGCATTCCAAGTGTCCACCACCCTCTCTGTGAAGAAGTGCTTCCTGACCTCCCTCCTAAACCTCCCTCCCAGCTTAAGACTGCGCCTGCTCGTGTTATGGCTGCCACTCAGTTTAAAGAGACCCTCCTTATCCACCTTATTTCTCCCCTTTCAAGTACTTGAAGGTCCCAATCATATACATTTTTCTGACCCCTGGTCTTAGCAGTGTCCCCCCCAACCCCGTCACTGACCCATCTTACGGACTTACAGGTTAAAGGGAAATGTCCATGTTAAAATGCCAACTCCATAGTAAGAGAGAACTCCTCTGAGCCAAGACTCTCTTCTTTTAAAACCAACAGTTATCAACCTGGATAACCCAAAAAAGGTTCTGGCAGTTGGTAAACTCCATAATTAAAGACCTCTCCCATCCCCCCTCAATTCACCATTGCCCTTAATGGTGTTAGCCACAATGACGCATCCAAAATCGCTCCCCTATTTGGATGACTATTGCTGCAAGCTGGACAAATACAGATCCAATGCGTCTCCCACACCCAGCCCCATCAACTCTTTAAAAAAAAAAAAACCCTGCACCACTCCGTTTTCTACTTAAAAAGGGTTACTTGCCGCACGTTCACAAACTGCTTGCCATACTAAAAGCAAGTAATAAAAACAAAAGTAGATACATCCGCTGGCCCCGATGGTCTCATACCCAAATTCCTTAGACTCGCTGCACCTTAAATTGCTTTCCGCATTACTAAGCTCCTGAAAGCAGCAGTGCAATAAACAATGTTTTTCCAAAAAATCTAGTTTCGGCTATGATTAAGAAAAAAATATTAGCATACTGTCAAATGTACTTGCCTCAGTACCTTCCAGGGTTTTAAATAGCCGGTATCGCATCGCATCGCATTTTTCGATGCAAACCAGTGGGTCCGGCAAGTCAAAACATGGAATGGATCACAAAAAGTGCAATCTATTTTTTCCATTATTTTAATTGTTTTCTGTGTGTTTCTATGTACTGAGAGGGGTGAGTTTGACTCCGTAATGTCAATTGAACGAAAATGGGTGTGACATTGTGCTCGTAACTCTGCCCACCTCTTAAAGTGATTGGCTGCCTGATCCCACCGAGGAGAAATAGTACATGCTGCAGAAAAAAACATGCTTGTTCAATCTGTGCACAGTGAGAGACCAATCGGCTGAGCTCCAGACACTGAAGAACTCAGAAAGGTGAGTAATAAAATCGACCATTCTTGCCAAAGTGACTTTCTAATGTCCGAATGGGAAAGGCAGTGTAGGTTGTCTGGCGGTGGTCACGCTGGAATAAGAGGGTTTGGGTTTTGGTGACGGCTAAGGTGGTGACGAGAACATGGCTACAGGCATTTTTCACTCTTCTTCTCGAGACCCGATCTATGCCTGTTTTACACAGCAAGCAGCTGCATGCAAAGCTGCTGGTTGGGGGACCGATTTTTTTTGGGGGGGGGGCGTGAGTGTGAAGGACGAGGCAGCCGGTAAGATTTGGCCATCTGATGTCCTGTCTGCTGCACAACAATTCCCCCGGCCTAGCTCACCACAGTCGAGACATCCTTCCCCCGCACCTAGGCTCACTCAAAATGTTGCTGCCCTTGAATCCAGCAGCAATCCGTTGACTCTGGTCCGGCCTAGCCCACTCGACAGCCCTCCCTGATATGGCCTCAGAGCTCCGAGTCCATGCTGTGCAACAGCTTAATCTGGTTCAGTATCAGTGGGCATCCATCTGTATCCCTCCTCCCCTGGGTGGTGCCTGAAACTAGGCAAAAACTTGTCTAGTGCACTTACCTGGTCAACAAAAACTAAATAAATAAGTTGTCACTCGTCGCGACCTGGAAGAATCAATGTAAATTGCCCTCAGGCCTCGTTGTCTCCAACTCGGTCACTGCAGCTGTAAGAACCTGACAGACTGAGAGGTAACCGTGCCACCTGTCTTGTGCAGCTCAAGTGGTGGTGGTGGGGGTTGGTGGCATTTCAGTGGGTGTGGGTGCCCTCACTGAGGAAAGTTAGGACTCTTATCCGATCTGTGACATTTGAGCTCTCACTGACTTGTTGGGGGAGGGAGGGAGACCAACAGATGCACAGTGACTACCTTCCCATGTTGGGTGTTAGGTGAGGGAGTCTGTGCCTGCTACTCGCTGGCAGTAGTGTCCAGTCCCTGGTGTGCAGCAGATCAGCCCTAGTGAGTTGTCCATGAGTGGGGATGGGGGGGGCCTGTCATTTTTACAGATTTGTTCTGCAAGCAGTGCTCCTTCTGAGGTAAGTCTACTCTGCCCTTATGCCACTCAGGGGAATGAACCTAGGCAGTCAAGTGAGCATTGTGGACTTGTTGGGGCAAAGTGTAAAGCCATCGATGTCCACTCCAGTCTTTGACCCCTGGCTTCTTCACCAAGGTGTCGTGGTCCTCCTGTCCCACAGAGTTGTGCACAAAGCAGCCCACTTGGAATGTATCCCCTTGCTCACTCTAGTGTTTTGGCCTGCCCATGACTAGAGACCTGGGGTGGGGGACCATTGGGAGGTGTGTGGTGGTGGTGTGTTTTTTTTTTTGAGGGGTTGTTAAAATTTGAGAGTGAGCAGAGTGGCCAAAATATTAATTATGTTCTACTTTTCAGCCTGGCAGGTGTGTGCTGCAGCTTGTAAACCGGCCCGTGGTGACTTCCCAGAGAGCCATCATGTACTGGTACTGAACTTGAAGAGACCCACCCTGTTACTCACTGACAACCCTGTGGTAAGTCTAAGTTGCACAGCATTTTTCTGTGTTAATCTTGAGCTAAGCAGGAGATCAGAGTGTAACCACCCTGTGTTTATTTTGCAGGGATTGCTAGTGGTTCAAGCCTGGCAGTAGCCAGCAAAGTTGGACTGCGACCATTGTTCAGAGACAAGGTAAGGAGGATAACTTTGGGGGGATGATCTGACTAACATGCTGGGGATGTTTCGGTTCAGGGTGAATAGTACCGAGGTTGGGGTAACAAACACTGACATCTTGTCATTGTGTTTAAGGTCAGACAGACGAGGTCGAAAAGTGAGTTGGACTGAAAGAGCTCAGGTGCGGAGTACAACAGCAGGGGTTAAAGACAGCAGGCAGGACTCAGGAGGGAGAAGTGGGCATTCTGAGAAGCAAGCCAGGTAGTAGAGGAGTCTGAGGAGAGAAGAAAATGCTGGGGAGCAGTGCACAGGACTGTCTGGAAAAGAAGCACTGCGGTACGACATATCTTGCTTCAAGAGGGCTCTTGCAGTAGGTATTTACAAATGGGACTGACCCGGCAGGTGTCAGGACCCCAAGGAAAAATTTCTAGCTAGCTGTCTCTGGTGGGGGACCATCCTCATGTCAGGTGATCGATGTCATTATAAAGGGGTGGTCCCCCACGCCCGCCTTCCAGTTCTTTCCTGCTGTCGACTTGTGAAAGTTCCTTGCGGTAGAGTTCATCACTCGTCGGTCTTTGGTCTATTCGTTTTTTTTTCTCAGATATTACTTTGTGTATGTCATCCCTGACGCCTTCCGAATCGCATAAAAAAAAATAAGTGCGACTCGTGCGGTTCCCAGCTGCCACATAAGGATGGCCACTCCCTGTGCCTCTTTTGCCTAGGCCCAGACCATCCTGTGGAGAAGTGCCAGCACTGCCAGAAATTCATTTCAGCCACCTGAAAACGGCGGCAGCAGTCCCTGGAGGCCCATATTCTGAAGAAAAAGATGGCATCCATGGAGGAGGAGTTGAAAAAGTTGAGGGCAGGCTTCCATTTCCTCCGAAGGCCACAAAAAGGAGAACCACTGGGACCAGGATTCGACCATCACGGCCTCCATGACTCTAGCTGGAGTCGCGGTCTTGAAGATAACACCCCCTCTGGGGGACCACTCCTCAACGACAGACTTGGTGGTGTCCAGGAAGGTGTCGTCCCTCCCGTCGGGCACGCGCTCTGGCCCTTCAGGTGCCTCTGAGGTAAAGGAGGCCTCCGCTCCCACTAAGACCACGACCATGCAGCCTTCAGAGTCTAGCGGGTCCGCTATGTCGGACGCCCGGACAGGGCTGGTAAGTCGCTTCCTCCTCGCGGGGACGAGTCATTGGTTCGCCCGACAAGGCCGCCTCTCCAGCATGGCCTTCCTCTGACAAGGGTTCCAGTAAGTCGGACGCTGGCTCCTCCGCCCACCTGGCTCCGCTGATAAGCGGACGTCCCCCGACGACTGCCCGGCCAAGGGCTTGCATTGGACCCCTTGACCGTCTGACACCCCAAGCTCCCGCAATGCCTGATGTTGCCAACAGAGGTTCCTGCGTCCCCTCTGTTGGACTCTGGGGATTCCAGTTCTCCCTCCCTGGTTGTCAGGGTCCCCTTCTACTGGGTTACATACCCTGACGCCAGAACCTCGGACGCCGGCTTACCCGACGCCAACAGACGTCCCACTTCTGGACGGCGCTCCCATGTCGGACCCAACGTCCGCGGGGCCACCTTTACCTGGCCCGCCTGCTGGGCCTTTGCCAGGTCCATCTGCCCCGCCAGAGCCCCTGGCTCCTGGGTATCCAATACCGCTAAATCCGGTACTGCCTTACCTGGCACTGCAATACCTGGCTTACTGCTTCATCAGGCGCGGTACCTGGGGCCTCCAATACCAACCCAGTGAGTTTCCACTGTTGGGTTATGGATACTCGCCATACGGATATCCCCAGTATCTGTATTCTCCTCCTCCGCCCACACCCCAGCCGGTGGCGGACTTGAAGGAGACTCTGGTTGGCTGAGGCCAAGGCTCAGCTCACTGGGGAGGTAGAGCATCATCTACCGGCGCCGCATCCTGCACAGGATCCCCTGCGCCGGAGACAGTAGACTCCCTCCCCCTTACCCAAAACCTGAGGAGAACTCTCGGGCACCAGGGAAGGGGAGGACATGGCTTCCCAGAGGGATTCCCAAAGGGACCGTTCTTCCTCTGCGTTGGGAGGAGTCCTCCTCTCCTACGTCAGAGACCTCTGACGGGGGAAGGGGGGGGTGCTCTGACCCAGATGACGAGCCCCAGGACGACCCAGGCCAAGGTCTCTTCCGGAGGATCCTTCCTGTCTGGAGTTACTGAGAAAGATCCAAGAAGTTCATCGGTGGCAATCTCTGGAGCTAGATCCACAGTGTAAAAAGTTTGCTGCTCACTTGGATCCGCCAAAGACTGCTTCTACATTGATTTCACCCTGGACAGAGCCTCACACAGATCTTGTTTCCACTATTTGAAAACAACCATCCGCGTTAGCCCCTCTTCCGAGGAAGGCAGATCAGCTATATCAGGCTCCTGAGGGAGTAGATTCTTTGAATATACACCCTAAGGTGGACTCGGTTGTGATTCGCGTCGCTCACGGCCACTCCACTAACTCCACACATCTCAGCTCGTCTCTGCCTGACAAGTAGTCTTGACTTCTGGACCAGTATGGGAGAAGGTTTATGCATCTTCTACCCTGAGTATTAGGGCCCTGAATTATGTAGCTCATATGGGGGACTACCAGAAGACCATCCTTGAGTCAGATGGAATCTAAACTGGACTCCCTTCCTGAGTCTGACGAAACAGGAAGTGGCTGACCTTGTCTGATCTCATTCGGCCAGTCGGCACATGCCTCGTGCCACCTACGACACAGTGGACGCAGTTGGATGGAGTTGGGCTTTCGCCGTAGGTCTTCAGCGTCATGCCTGGCTCCGGATGTCAGGTTTGGCCCTTGAAGTGCAATCTGCTATTCAGGATGCATCCAACAGTGGTTTAGTGCTGTTCGGCGGTGATGTTAAAGACATCATAACTGATTTGCAAGAGAAGGGCACTGCACTTTAAATCCATGGACCCATTGTACAGACCCCCTCAGGGACAGCGGTGCCCTTTTCGTCGACGTAACCGACAAAAACCTAAACCACAGGGCAAGCGGGCCAACAAGTGCTGGGCCCCTCCAGCAACCAAGACTGCCCCTCCCAAAAAAGCCACGGGAGCTTCTGCCACTGTGCTGCCCCAGACCTCCTGACTCCTCGCCTCTCCCATGGCCTCTAGACTCACCAGAGGAACCAGTAGGAGGGAGGTTCTTCTTCCATCTGCCGGGTTGGGAGAGGATAACATCGGATGCTTGGGTGCTCCAGCTGATTGCGGCAGGTCACTCAATAGAGTTTCTTCAGAAACCACTCTGATGACCACCACCCCAGTCGTTTTACTCCGTGGAACATCTTCCTCTGGTCCTAGAAGAAATCACGTCCCTTCTCTCGAAGGCAACGATAGACCCAGTTCCCAACCACCTTTGGGGGATGGGTTACTATTCCCATTTCTTTCTAGTTCCAAAGAAAACTGGAAATGTGAGGCCTAACTTAGACCTCAGTTCCCTGAACATGTTCGTGGAGTACAAACTCTTCAGAATGCTCTCCCTACAGGGCCTTCTGCCTCTTCTTCGGCAGGGACTGTGGCTGTGCGCTCTGGATATGCAGGATGCTTACCTGCTCTTCCCCATACTCCCTTCCCACCGCATATTTCTTTGTTTTTGCTTTCAGGGGGTCCACTACCAATTCAAGGCCCTCCCATTTGATCTTTCCTCGGCCCCTCGGGTGTTTACCAAATGCCTGTCTGTGGTAGCGGCCCACCTGTGTATTCAGGGAGTGCAGGTATTCTCGTACCTGGATTTATTGGTCTTCTGGCGGCCCGGTCCAGGGAGGAGCTTCTACACTCCCTTTCCCTTACTGTGCAGGTTTTCACCAGCTTGGGTATCCCCATCAACCAGGCAAAGTCCTACTTGGTCCCTTGCCAAAGACTCTAGTTCATAGGGGCGATCCTGGACACGACCATCAGCAAGGCCTTTTTGCCTCTGGACAGGGTGGACACTCTACAGACTTGGACACGTCTTCTGTCAAGTCGCAAAAGGGTCGGTGCAAGGTCAGTCCTCCGCCTCCTCGGGCTAATGGTGGCTGCTATCCCGATAGTCCCACATGCTGGGCTCCATATGAGGATCTCTCACTGGACGCCTCGGTCTCAATGGTTCCAAACACTGGACAGCCTAGACCAGGAAGTTCTAGTCTCCGAGCCCATGGTCAGGGACTTGCAATGGTGGATGGTACCAGAGAACCTTTCTTGGGGTGTTCACTTCAATATCGAACCCCCCCCCCCCCCAGACGTTGACAACAGATGCCTCAGGAGAGGGTTGGGGAGCCCACCTAAGGTCTCACAAGACTCAGGGCAGTTGATCCAGGCTCAAGCAGAATCTGCACATAAATGTGCTCTAACTCAGAGCAGCAGGCCTGTGTGCTCTCCAGGCCCTGCACTCCTCCATTCTTCCCGGTCATCCAACCATTCAGACAGACATGTGTGGTCTGGTAGATCAACAAGCGGGGAGGAACTTATTCCTACCCTCTGTGCAGGGAAGCCATGAGAATTTGGAGCTGGGCTATCCAGCACAACCTTTACCTGATGGCAGTTCATGTTCTGGGAGTAGAAAACACGCTGGCAGGCCACCTTAGTCGGTCTTCAGCCAGGGCTCACAAATGGAAACTGGATCAAAAGGTAGTGGACGACATCTTCCTACTTTGGGGAACACCTCGGGTAGACCTGTTTGTGTCTCCTCAAAATGCAAAACTTCCCGCCTTCTGCTCGCTCGCTCCAGGGTGAGACATTTTCTGGCGGGACGCTCTGTCTCTTGACTGGAAGGACAGATTCGTCTATGCCTTCCCTCCAATTCCGGGGGTCTTGCACGAGCTCAGAACAGAAGGAGCCAGAACTATCCTCATTGCTCCATTCTGGCCCAGGCAAGTCTGGTTCTCTTCTGCAACAATTTTCAGAGGAACCTCTGCTTCCTCTTCCTCTGTCACAACACTTGTTGACCCAGGATCAGGGGACCCTTGTTCATCCAGGTCTCAGATCCCTTCAGTTGCATGCGTGGCTCCTGCAGACGTAGCTCAACCCAGTTTAGTTTCTCAGCTCGTAGCAGATATTTTCGTGGAGGCCAGAAAGCCTTCCACCAGATCCACCTACTCCATGAAGTGGAAACGATTCTCTATTTGGGCCTCATCAAAGGACTTTGAGCCTTTCTCTTGCCCAGTTGAGAGTCCTGGACTACATGTGTCATCTCTTCGATCTGGGTCTCGGCCATTCCTCTTTGAGGGTCCACATGGCAGCAATTTCAGTCTACCATGTCCCCTTTGGAGACGGGACTTTCGCTCAATTGGAAGTCTCTAAGACATTCCTCAGAGGGATTCTCCATTTAAGACCCCCATCCGCATTCCTGCTCCTCCTTGGGACTTGAATTTTGTTCTTCAGAAGCTTACTCTGCCCCCTTTCGAACCGGCAGCCTCAGCAGATTTGAAGTTCCTCTCTTGGAAGACTCTCTTCCTAGTGGCCATTACTTCAGCTCAACAGATTTCCGAGCTTCAGGCCTTGATGTGCAAAATCCTGAATTTTATTTTTCACAAGGAACATGTGGCTCTGCGCACCAATCCTAAGTTTCTCCCTAAGGTGGTGGGGGAATCTACACTGAATCAATCCATTGAGCTACTTGCTTTCTTTACGCAACACTCCAGTCAAGGGGAGTACTTCTTGCATACTTTGGATGTTCACAGAATACTGAGATACTATACCTCTAGGACTAAGGATCGCAGGAGATCTGATCACCTTTTGGCTTTCATTCACAAACGAGAGGGCAGTGCAGTTTCCAAGCAATGCCTATCTAAAAGGTTGGTTCATTGTATCACGTTCTGTTTCGACACGTACAAGACCCTGCTGGGTCAAGTCAGAGGTCACTCCACCAGAGGAGTAGCCAAGAATGTGTCGGCGGCAGACATCTGTGCAGCCACAACTTGGACTTCTGTCCACACCTTTACAAAACACTACAGTTTGGATATTACCTCTCCCTGTAGAGCAGGATTCGGGTTGGCTGTACTCCAAGGTCTTCTTTCATAAGACCCATTCAGCCAGGGATTCCATTGTTGGATCGTTTTCCTCCTCCCGAGTGCTTTTCCTTGTAACAGACTGCTTGGGATTCAGTCCTATCTGTAAATATCTACTGCAAGAGCCCTCCCGAAGTAAGATAGTACAGTTACGTAATAATTTACCGTAACAATAGATCTTCGAGAGAGGCTCTTGCAGTAGATATTGCTTTCCACCCTCCATCCCCCTTAGCTTTTTCAGCTCCTTTTCCAGGAAGGGAAATATCCGCTTATCTCTCGTCTTGCTTGTTTTGGCCCTTGGCGGGAAAGAACTGGAAGGTGGGTGTGGGGGAACTGCCCCTTTATACTGACGTTGGTCACCTGATGTGGGGTCAGTCTCCCGCCAGAGACTGCTAGCTAGACATTTTTCCATGGGGTCCTGACGCCTGCCGGGTCAGTCCTATTTGTAAATACCTACTGCAAGAGTCTCTCTCGAAGATCTACTGTTGCGGTAAGTTCTTATGTAACTGTACTTTTTTTTTTTTTTTTTTTTTTTTTTTTTTTTAATGAGTTTTCAAACTAAGCCAGGAAGATGTGCTGAATAACCTGGACAGTTGTATACTGGTTTGGACTAACTTGTTTAGTATTGTGAACTCAACACTATATTGTTTGCCAAGTGCCAATTAGCACTCTGCCTGAAAGAACACATTTTTTTGGGGGGGGGGGTGCCGCCGGGGACAAGACGGGCAGCAGTCAGTGGGTACTATTGTTTAATACTAGTTGTCGTTACAACAGAACACACACTTTGGTAACTGTGGTTTAGTGGGCAGTTCAGTCCTCCCTCCCCACACCTGGGTGCACCCCAAGATTTGGTTGTGGACATCTCTGCAGAGTGTTGTGCAGTCAGTCCCCCTACCACCACCACCATTGGTCGTCTGCCCTGGACAGCTCTGCAGAGTGCTGTTACAGTAAATAAGATAAGATTGACTGTTTAAGTTAGAGGCTCAGTTTCCCCCAACCTGGATTTGGTCCTCTGTCCTGGACAGCGCAGTGTTGCACACAACAGACCACTTAGACTAGATTGACCGAATATCAAGTCCCTCCAACCCCAGTCATCTGCCCTGCACAGCTCTGCAGTGCTGCACACAGACGTTTCATTGACCATATAAGTTAAAGGCTCAGTCGAGTCCCCACCCCACCCCAGATTTGGTTATCTGCCCTGGCACCCACAGTACATGAATACATCTACATTTGCACCTGCTTTATGATGTGATCCTATTGTAATTTCAAACATGAACTGTTAACAGGTTTTCCTGTATGCATTTTATATTGCTATTTTTGTGTTGTTTTCTAATAAAATAGTCAGGACTCCTAGCGTCCAAAGTATGCAGTCGTCAGAAATGTCCAGGCACCAACACAGAAGCTTCTGTGTTGGCGTCTTCACACTTTGTACAGTAAAATGATTATTGAATGTTTAGTGTGCGTGTGTGTGTGTGTAGCAGAAGAGTGTGGATTTTATTCTTGTTGAAGCTGTGAGTTAGCAGCTCTTTCTGCTGGGCATGCGGAATTTGGAATCCTTGGACAGTCACCATGGATACCTTCATTTTGGTGCAGATCTCGAACATTATCAGTTCAGAGTCCTATCCTTTGGGCTTGCATCAGCACTGTCTTCACAAGGTTTTTTTTTTTGCAGTCCTAGCAGTGTACCTTAGAAAGAAGAGAATGTAAGTCTTCCTTTATATGGATGATTGGCCCATAAAAAGTCTGTCCAGACATCAGGCAGAGATGACCGTGACCTCAACATGCCAATTTCTGACATCCATGGGGGTCATACTAAATCTAGAGAGATCACAGTTGATTCCTTCACAGAACCTGTAGTTCAGAGGTGCAGTCCTCAATTCCACTAAAGCAAAGTCCTTCCTGCTGGAGGACAGCGTGGAACCAGTGATGCAAATGACCTGGTCTGTCAAATAACTGACTCGAGTGGTTGTGTGCACTCCAGGCAGAGGATTTTGGATTCCGGAAAGCCATGCCCTTCGCTGTACCCTTCGCAAGGCTGCATATGAGAATGTCTTGGTGAATGCTTTGCACACAATGGCCACAGGCGTCTCAACTTCTGAACTTTCCAGTACAGCTGAAAATCTTCTTTAAGAAATCGAGATCATGGTGCTTTTTGTCAGGATGCATTCAGGTTGCAATGGACAAGTCATTTTTTCTTCTTTCAAGCTGCTTCCTTCATCCAGAGAGTTATCCTCAAGCTGGAGGCTCTCGGGAGCAAAATGACACCAGTAGCCCCATGCTGGTTGAGGCAGATATGGTACCTGTTGCTGTTCCCACTGGCAGTTGAGCAGCCACAGTCTTTACCCCTGTGGGCACATCTCATGCCCCAGTTCTGGAGTCAAGTGACATCACAGGTGTGCTGACCTGGCAACAACTGAGTGTCTGTTCCTAAGCAACAGTGATGTCACAGTTAGTAAGATCACAGTTCTGAGTATATAATGGTGGTAACAGAGCTACATGTGTCAGCTGTCAGGCAGAATGTTGTCCCACACATCACACCTACTAACATTGGGCAGAAATCTTATTATTAATCAAAGAGAAAAGAAAAAGTAGCTCAGATATAGAAGGCAATGGTGGACTGCTTTTCAAAACTAATATTCGTTTTAGGCAGTACACTAGCTCTTTAAAGCAGCAGTATTTGCTAGTCAGCAAAAATTTCATAATGCCGCCCAGTGGTGCTGAGGATTGAGGCACTAGACGCATTACATTTAATCGAATCGAAGTCGGGTTTGGGAACGGACTCGGTCGGCGGGGAAGGGAGGATCGAGCATCCCAGCGGATGCTCTCCTCTCTGGGGAGGGTTTCCAGGGGTGCCTTGCGACCCGGTGGAAGCACGGGCTCTCCTGGGTTCTGACGGCTCCATTCACTGGAATCTGGGAGGGGACGCTGTCAGGCGCTGGGGGAAGGCGCAGTTAGCACGCCGCCTCTGGACGATGTCCTCGCCGCGGCCCCAGGGGAGGGCTGGGGGACCACAGAAATGGAAAATGCCTCAGTGAGCCTAGATGATGACCACTCCTAACAGCCATCCAGGTCCAGAACCCACGGGCAGAGCTCCGCTGTGCAGGTGCTCCACGAGTAGGAGGAGGAGGTAAGGAGTTACCGGGCACTCTAGGGGACAGATACCGAGGTAGCGGACCTAGGAGGTACATGAGCAATGCCTGAGGGAGTACAGGAGGGGGGATAAATGGGGCAAAAAGGTGTCCCAAAGTGTGTTTTATATAAAAAAAAAAAAAAAAATTTCATAATATAGTTTTTAGTAAAAATTTATATTTTCTTTAAATATGATTTTTTTTATTGTGAAACGAAGCATCACGTACATACATATTCAAACACCATGAAGTCTTGCTATATTATAACAATAGCAGTCAGCCACTGCAGCTGAACTGCCCCGGAGAGGAAGGAGTTAACTCCAGAAGATCTGGAGTTCTACAGCGCGAGGGCGCTGTGCCCAAAGCTCTATCTGGCAGTTTCAAATGAAACTGTCAGATTCTTTACTCCGCTTCACTGAACAGTCGCCCGAGATCAGCTCCTTCAGCTCGGTTCATTCTCGTTCAAGAGAGTAGTTTTCGGTTCATTTGAACCGCAAAGTCATTATTTTTACCGCATTTCGTTCTAAAGCTCTATCTGGTAACCGTAAGTACAAAAATTCAAGTCTGTGTGGAAATTAATTATCGGTTCGGTTTTGAACCGATCGCTTGGTTTTTTCTGCCTTTAAAACTGTACTGTGGGTTTTAGAGTGCGGTTCCTGTTCTTATCGGTTCTAAAAACCCAAATTATTACGGTTTTTTTCTAAATACCGTGACACGGTTAGGAACCGATAAGGGTGTCTTGCCTGGCACTGCCATCAAAAAGGGCAAGTTTTTGGTTAGCTGGCATTATGTCTGAGAAACCCAAAAGAAAACGGGCCCACTGGATTTCAACACTGTGATGTCTGTGGGGACGCCTTTGCCAAGGCTGACCCACACACCACTTGTGTCTATTGTCTGGGGGCTGACCACCTCCTGTCAGACTGCCAGGTGTGTAAAAATTTCCCTGCAGCCACCCTGGAGAAGAGATTGGGCCGGCTCAGGGAACAGAGGCCAAAATCCGCTGACCCGATGGCCAGCCCGGTTCAGTACCCACTGACCAGAGGGAGTGCCCTCTGACCAGGCGTAGACTTCCTCGGCAAAGGAAGACTGGTTCAGAGGAACCAGTCCCAAGTAAAAGACAAAGAAATCAGGAGGTTTGGAGTCCAGAATTGTGTCTCCAACTGCTGCAGAGATAGCTAAAGCCATTCAGATTGTCCAGTCACTGTCTCAGGGATCTGTAGAACCACCAACAGTTGGTAAAAGGTTGGTCTGCTCAGTCCCAGTGGTTCAGGATTTGAAGTTGAGGATTTTTATGAACCACAGGAGGGGAGGAGGAATTTGATCAATATATGTGTGGCTGGAGGGTCTGGACGTGCCCATTGAACCGGCATTTCTCCAGACAGACCTTAGAATCTCCCTACTCTGTCTGAGTCCCTTCTTTCTTTATTTTTACAAAAAGGTTGCAGAAACCCTCCAGCTTCTTTTAGAGGAGGCTGTGGATGAGCAAGAGGAGCCTGATTATGTGGAAATGATGGATATTCCAGAGTCTAGGAGGTTGTCTATTCCTTTGCATAAGTCATTTAGGAAGCAAACAACAAAGATTTTAAAATCCTCATTCTGTCCCTCCTGTAGATAAAAAATGGACAGAAGGTATACTTTGTCAGGCTCGGATACAGACTTCCTTATTGAGCAGTGTAGTCATGTAGGTGTGGTACAAGCTGCAGCCTGTGACAAGGCTAATATTCCTCTGGCCTCACATCCTCCTGACAAGGATTCTAGGAAGATTGATGCCATGGCGAAGAAACAGTATATGGCAGCTTTTTGGGACTCAGGCAGGCAAATTATATGGCTTATGTGGCTAGATATCAGAAATCTAGGTGGGACACAGTATTGTAGTTAGCCAAGCAGGCCCATGGCCAGCTGGCTAGTGAGTTGGAACAGGTGGCTGCTGATGGCATTGAAGCCTCTAAAGTTCAATTTCATACTGCTGTTGATGTTAATGATGTTTCCTCCAGGGTCATGGCCACTTCTGTAGCTTTCCGTAGGTTGGCATGGCTCAGATGCACCTAATCTGTCCCAAGATACTCAGTCAAAGGCTATGGATTTTCCTGTAGTGGAAATTCTCTGTTTGGGGAGCAAACAGAAAATTATATGAAAAGATGGATGAATACAGAACTACCTACAAAAGTGCCCAGGCTAAGGAGAAGCATGCCATGCCACAAGGCATGCTCCCAGAGAGTGAGGGCAGACCTTTTCCAGCCTTTTACCAATTTCAAGCCTCCTCTGCTGTCTCACGAGAGGGTTTCTTCAGAGGCAGGGGTAGGCCGTGGCGCAAGTAGACCGTCTCCCTCCCCTCAGCCTAAGGCTGCTGCTAAGCAGGCACCCTGATGGGGTGCCCAGGGCCGATTCTCCTGTACCAGTGGGGGGCAGGTTGGCCTATTTCAGCCAGAGCTGGCTGTCCCTAACTTCGGACAGATGGGTTCTGGAGGTAATAGGCCAGGGTCTGGTTCTCAGCTTCAAATATTTTCCAAAGATGAGAGCCAGGCATTTCCCACCTGCAAATCCTCCAGAAGCCCTTGCTTTGGAAGCAGAGGTTTCTTCTCTTCTGGTCTGCAAAGCAGTGGAAAGGGTTCCTCCTTGCCATCAGGGCAAGGGGCTTTATTCAAGATACTTTCTTACCCCAAAAAAGACAGGAGAATGGCGGCCCATTCTGGATTTAAGATACTTGAACAAGCATCTGTTGAAACCAAAGTTCAAAATGTTAACTCTGGCAATGATATTGCCTTCCCTAAGGCCAGGGACTGGCTAGCTTCCCTGGACCTCAAGGATGCCTATTTTCATGTTCTGATCAGGCCTTCCCACGAAAGTACCTCAGGTTCGAACTGCCCTCAGGCCACTACCAGTTCAGGGCAATGCCCTTGGCCTTACCTCTGCGCCAAGGGTATTCACAAAATGTCTCGCTGTAGTAGTGGCTCATTTAAGAAGGCAAGGGTTGCTGTGTTTCCTACCTGGACGACTGGCTCATTGTGGGTCAGTCTCCAGGTCAGGTGAAATCCCACTTGCAAGTCACCCAGCAGCTTCTCACTTCTCTGGGATTCCTGCTAAACTTACCAAAGTCAGTTCTGGAACCAGTTCAGGCCCTAACTTTCATAGGCGAGAATTGAACACAAGGTTAGCCAGGGCCTTTCTTCCTCGGAAAGGGTGGACAGACTCATCGCCCTGGCATCCTCCTTTACCCCGCGGTCTCTGACCAGCAAGGCATTTTCTGCAACTCTCGGGCACATGGCTGCTTCCACAGCTGTTGTGCAGGGAGCAAGATTCCAGATGAGGGACATTCAGTTCCATTTGAGGGCCTATTGGTCTCAGAGGAAGGACCCTTACCAAATTGGTCCCAGTTACTCAAACCCTGATCCTGGCCTTACACTGGTGGCAGGATCAAAGCAATCTGAAACAAGGGTCCCTTCATTCTCATTTCTCCCTCCCTCACCCTCACCACGGATGCCTCCTCGTTAGGTGGGGGGCTCACCCTGGCGACCTTACCACCCAGGAAGTGTGGTCTCCTCAGGAATCTCTGCTCCACATCAATCTTCTGGAACTCAGAGCTGTCTTTTAGCTCTTCGGTCTTTTCAGATTCTGTCCAGAACAAAGTGGTTCAAGTCAGGACAGACAATACCACCACAATGTGGTACATCAACAAACAAGGGGCACTGGTCTTCAGCCTTGTGCACCCGAAGCAATGAAGTTGTGGTCTCTGGCTTATTCCCTGAACACCTCCCCGATAGCGGTTCATCTCCAGGAAGGACAATGTGCTGGCGGACCCTCAGCAGAATTTCTCAGGGCCATCACGGAATGGGCTCTGAATCCACAAGTACTGGGGTCTGTTTTGCCAGTTGGGGCTCCTCAGATAGATCTTTTGCGCCCCAGACAACCACCAACTTCCTCTTTTGCTGCAGGCCTCCAGTACTGGGCTCAGTCCTCTGGATGCTTTTGTCGGATTGGAAAGGAAGTTCCTGTATGCCTTCCCCTTCCTCTCCTTTTCAGGGTACTAGTGAAAATCAGATCTCAACCTTGCAGAGTGATTCTGATTGCCCCAGATTGGCCAGACAGCCCTGGTACCTCTGCTCCTGTCCCTGGCAGTCCACCCTGCCCTGAGCCTGCCCAGAGTTCACGACTTACTGGCCTGTGCACAGGGAGAGTGTGGTATCCGGACCTCAAGTCCCTCCACCTCAAGGCTTGGCTCTTGAGGAGCTAGAATTTGTTGATTTACACCTTTCTCAAGGTGTTATGGATATTTTAAAGGCTTCAAGGAAGCCTTCCACTAGGGCCACTTATAATTCTAAGTGGAAGAGGTTTTCCATCTGGTGCTCTGAGAGGCAGATACCCCAGAATCTGCTGATCTTCCCATTCTTTTGGACTATTTGGTCCATCTGAATTCCTTAGGCCTTAGACCAGCTACCCTGAAGGTTCATCTGGCAGCTGTCTCTGCTTTTGTGTCAGCAGGAAGCCTGCCTCCTTTCTTCTCACCCTGTGTTCTCCAAGTTTTTTAAAGGGTTACTTCACACTAACCCTCCTTTTCGGGAACCAGCTCCCGCCTGGGACCTGAATATTTGCATTGCTCAGTTAATGCAACCCCCCTTTGAGCCTCTGTCTTCAGCAGAACTCAAGTATTTAACTTGGAAAACAGTTTTTCTAGTAGCTATCACCTCTGCCAGACGCATAAGTGAGTTACAGGCCCTGTCAGTGGAAGAAGATTTTATCTCTTTCCACAGAGATAAGGTAGTCCTTAGGACTAATAGAAAGTTTTTGCCTAAGGTGGTTTCTGATTTCCATCTGAATCAATCTATCTCCCTCCCAGTATTTTTCACTGAGCATTCTTCCTCAGGTGAGAGGAGACTGCACAGCTTGGATGTCAAAAGGGCATTAAGTTACTATCTAGAGGGCACCAGAGGTCATAGGTTCGAATCCTCCAACTGTTTCTTACCTATGGCGAGGTTGGCAAAGGAAAACCTGCCACTAAGAGAACAATTGCAAGGTGGATTGTCTCTTGTATCCAATTTTGTTATCAGAAACTGGTGAAGTACCCCCTCAGGATTGAGGCCCACTCACCAGGGGTACAGCTGCGTCTCTAGCGGCTGCTAGAGACATTCCTATTCTGAGATTTGTCAAGCTGCTACCTGAAGACGGTTCACACCTCTTACTAAGCATTATTCCTGGATGTCCAGTCCAGGAGAGATGCTCGGTTCGGCACAGCTGTGCTTCAGAGCCTATTTCTAAGTAGGTTCTGCCCTCCTCCATGGAGGTACTGCTGTGTAATCTGTTATTGTTATAATATAGCAAGACTTCATGGTGTTTGAAGAAAAATTACTCACCTTAGTAATTGCTTTTTCTTCTCATGGAGTCTTGCTATATATAACCACCCTCCCTCCTGCCCTTCTCAGAACTCCTACTTGGGTAGAGGTGGCAAATTGGTGCAAGCACTGTGTCATGCCATTTTAGTTTTCCCTAACCCTGTTTTCCTTTGGGTTAGGGATCTAGATGTTCATTTGGGTTATTTTTATTGCCCCTTCTTGGACTTGAGTCTTGGGGGAAGGGGTTCATATGTGCTGTCAAGGGTGGTAAGCAGACCATAATACCATCAACCTTTGTTATTATGGTTCTGGGTGTTTCTTTGTTGTTTATATTGTTGTTATTACTACTAGTAGGTAGCCATAGGCTAGTGTAGTTTTTCCACACAGACTTTTTTCCGTCCGTTGATGTTGGCTTCGTAAAGATCTGACAGTTTCATTTGAAACTGCCAGATAGAGCTTTGGGCACAGCGCCCTCGCGCTGTAGAACTCCAGATCTTCTGGAGTTAACTCCTTCCTCTCCGGGGCAGTTCAGCTGCAGTGGCTGACTGCTATTGTTATAATATAGCAAGACTCCATGAGAAGAAAAGCAATTACTAAGGTGAGTAATTTTTTCTTCCTTTACAAGAATACCATGATAGGAGGTTAACTACAGATAAGCGTACCAGGTTCTTAAAATAGTACCTTGAAGCTGGTTCAGAATGCCCAAATTTTGTAGCTGCTGACATGTGTACTTTAATATCTTCGCAGCAGAAATCATTCATCCCAGCCGGCCCGATGGCGCTGAGGGTTGAGGCACTGGATGCCACACCTCGCACCACACCAGCGACCCAGGTTTGGGAGCAAGCCTGGGCACTGGGGGTCAGCAGGGAAGGGAGATAGATCGAGCGTCTGTAGGACAGCTCTCCTCTCCCTGGGGAGGGATCCAGGGTCTTCCCGGTGCAGTAGAGACCCCTGGTGGAGACCGGGGGTACTACTAGCATGGGAACAAGAATCTGGGATGAGCACGGCGGATGTCTACGGGGCAGCCGTGTACTGACGCCATTGCGTGGCTGTGCTCGGGGAGGGAAGTATAGGAAAATTCCCTCCAGACCACTGGTGAGATGACGGTGGCCCTAATGGAACACCCACATCCCAAATGCCGGCCCAGGTGCACCCAGGACTCTCCATGGCTGACCCGACCACCGAAGGTAAAGCACCTTGCACATAGGAGATGACTGCAAGGGAAGGGCAGAACCAGCCCTGGAGGTGATCCGGGGGTCGGGCCTTCCTAGGTCGTTTGGGGGAGAGAGCCTGGAAGATGAGGGGGTTCAGGCTGGGAGTTAGGGTGTATCCATGTGGACACTCCTGAAGGATGCCTGGGGGTCCGGATGAATAAAGTAAAAAAAAAAAAAAAATCATCATCCCAAAAAAAGTCTTGTATTCCCCAACAGATGTATTGAAGATGGTATCTCCTAGGTAAAAGAAAATCCTTCACTTTGTATGGGGTGGCATCCCCCCCTCCCCCAAGAGGCTCCCTGAGGCACAAAACCCATATCTACCTGTGCCATATACCAGTTCCACCGCTGCCATTTGGTTTGACATGGGGCTAGCCTATTGTGGAGTGTAGCATTCAGACATTTCAATTGCTGGATATTGAGAACTATTGTCCTCCATTCAACCACTGTAGGTATCTCCTTAGACATCCATTTGTGTGTAATGGCATTTTTAGCTGCTAACAAGTACACTGGCAGCAAAGATTTATGCCAAGGAGGATGATGTTCTGAGTAAGTAGCCAATAGGGCCATTTCCGCTGAAAACTCTATTCACTCTTTCAAACAGTCCCACAACTCCTCCTGTAGGGAACACCAGAATGGCATTAACATTGGACATAGCCAGAAAATGTGACCCAAATCCAGTAAAAAATGTATTTCTGACATCCTAAGATTCATATTCAATGTTTTTTTTTTTTGTTTTTGTTTTTTTTTTTTTAAGTTTCCTCAGATACTGTGAAAACCACTTTTATAGCTAATTTTGTAATTAAGGACTCCCATCCGTAAAGATGACCACCACTTGCAGTTTTTAAATCTTTTCAGCTGAGGTTACCTGTTGAATGTACATCCTGGATTACTACCGTAGATTCATTACAATTGTGCTACCATATGTTTCTGATGGCAAACAGTGTAATACTGTATCAAGATTTCTAATTTTCTTTTCGGGGGGGGGGGGCCATGGCACGAGAGTGGGAACTTGTAAAAACGTCAAGGTCCCGTGCCTTGGTTCAGGAGTAAAAGAAAAATGCGCACCTTGATATTTTTGGCAGACTAACATTATTGCTGAAAGAAAAGGAAAAAAACTACATGGTTGCGAACGAATACTGCTGCTTTAAAATTGTTTAACTTGAAAGTGGGTTGAGTGCCTTCTCCCTTATGTACTCACTAGAAGTACTGGTTTTTCAAAAAGCGCTTCCCAGATATTCTATTTTGAAGTACCCTATTTATTTTTTTTTTTTACTGTTGTTTTTCTCTCCTTGAGCCAGCTATCATCTGGAGGGAGTCCCCAGCCCTGGCGTCCACCAACCGGCGCTGATCCATACTCCCAGGGCTTGCCCCCCCCCCCAACAGGGTTCCCCATCCACCACCGGAGACTGGATTCAGTGGGCCAGTGCCGTGGTTGGCCGGGAGTGGAGCCTGCGAGGCGCCCTCCACCATTGTGCCACGGCTCTCTGTTTTTCCTGGTTCCTTCCCAGGAGTTGGGGCGTGCAGTGATGCCTGAGAAGAGGAGCACGCACGTGTCTGCATGTACTCCCTCCCAGCGTCTGCCTCAACTCCTCCCTGTCTACAGCGCGCGGCGCCCTGTCCCCAGCCTCTGCTAGGGAGCAGGCAAGTACTGACCACTGAGTACCCCCCTCCCTGGAGGAGAAGAGCAGTTCATTGGACGCTCAATCCTTCTCCCCTGGCAGCCCGTGCTTGTTCCTGAACACGGGTCGCCGGCGTAGCACAAGGTAAGGCGTCCAGCGCGTCGGCTCCACTGGGCTGGCTTTGAAGCATCTTTCTGACCTAATTTTTGAAAAGGGAACTCTGGGGAAATAGTAATTCACAGTATCAGTTTTCAAGTGTCCCAGCGGGTCTTCCAAGTCTTCCTGGTGGCTCAAAAGCCTTTCAGCATGAAAATGTATGGTGCAAAGTAAAAATGCTTTTCTGTTTGGTATTTTAAAGACTTCAGAGATCATTCCGCTACCCTTCAGAGAGAATTCTTGACTGTCTTCGGGACCTTTTGGAGTCTTGCATGTAAGTGTTGCTCAGTAAAAGTAATTTTATGTGGCATCTTGGATAATTATGAGCTAGTGGGGACTTTCCCCTTAGCTCATGTCCTCCTTTTCGGATTTTCCGAGGGATATTGTGCACATGAGAACACTTAAAGAAATCTATCATTAATTGAGGTCCGTTACTGTTCGACTGTATCTAGCACTGTTTTTGTCTGTAACATGTTCGGTTGTCATCGGAAGCTTTGCCTTAATAAGGACCATTGTAAATGAGCTCTGCTCAGTTTCTAAAATTGAACTGAATTTTCTGACCCCAAATTAGACTTGAGTTAAGATCTCAGTCTGGTGTTTGGATATGCTCACCTCTGTGCCCCTTTGAGCTGGCGGCTATGTGTGACATGAAGTATCTAAAGTGAAAAAACATGTTTGTATCTAGCAGTCATTAGTTCTGCACACAGAGTTTTTTTTTTTTTTTTTTTTTTTTTAATTGTTTATCCTCCTTGACCTGGGGGCATGTCCCAGCCTTCTACCAGTGTGCTCTCAGCCGCTATGCCACCTCCAGACCCTTTATCCCACATGGAATCTGGATTCCCCCCCCCCCCCAAGTTATATCTGGAGCGGGTCCTGAAAGTGCTGTGAGGCCACGGAGCTGGAGTACTGCTAGGCCGTCATTAAGCCAGCAGTCCTGTTTTCATATTTTCTGTGTCCCTTCTCCCGTGGCCGAGAACACGCGTGCGTGTCGGCGTGAGCCCCAATGCCATGTTCTTGTGTCTCCCGTTGTCCGACAGTGCCTAGTGCTCAGACTTTTAACGAACCACTATGCCCTGAATAGCCATTCCAGAAAACATATAGGTTTTAGAATGGCTGTATTACAAGGCCTGGTGTTCTTGTGAGTTCTAGGTGTCCTGCCTCCCTAGTCAGGGAGTTTTTCCTAAAGCTTGCTACCCACGAGTGGTACTCTAAAAGTTATTTACTGTTATTCTAGATCTTCAAGAATATTTTCTACATAGAATAACACTCACCCATCCTCCATCCCCTGGACTTGCTTTAGTCTTGTTTATTTTGTGTCCTCTTTGCATGCCTCTGAATAGGTAAGGGCTGTGAAGACATTTGTTGTTGTTGGTGTCCCTTCTTACAGGGACGGTGGGGACGAATAAGTAATGTTATGTTCTTGTTTTTTTTTTTTTATTCATTACTATTTGTCATATAGATAGTAGTTCTCCCTCCTCAGTACCAAAAAAAAAAGTATGAAGGCTGCTGGTGGCGTATGCTGCCATATACCTTGCGGGCACGTGGACGGTGATGTGCCTGGGGGCTAGGCCCTGGTGATGCCAGCCCCAGTTTTCTGGTTCATGTTGGCTACAGCTGTAAGACCGGAGTATTACTCTTTGGAGAAGATATTTTTGGAAGATCTAAAGTTATGGTAAATAATTTTTTTTTTTTATATATATATATATACTGCATCTATATAGTATCTAAATTACATGAAGAGTTTTTTTTTTTTTTTTTTTAGGAGTTGTTTTTAAAGAAGCTTTTTAACTATTTAGACTTTTTTTTTTTTTTTATTATTATTATTTTTTTAGAAAGTGCAGGTTGGCCCAGTGGTGCAGAGGGCTGAGGCGGTGGACGCCTTACCTCTCACCAATTCGGTGACCCTTGTTTGGGAATGAGCATGGCTTGCTGGGGGGAGGGTTGGGAGTGGATAGATATGGCTGCGAGGTGGCTCTCCTCTTCTGGATTGGGGAGGTAGGCATCCCCTGCCTCTTGACTGCCACCGAGTGGAGGCTCGATGATAGCATTGGGGGGACTAGCACTTGGCCAGGTGGGCAGATAGCGTTGGTCATCGGTGCTGGTGCTGCATGCGCAACTGTGGATTGCCGAGGCCCCGAGGACAGTAAGGAGGGAGAAATCGGCAGAAAAAACCTTGGAGGAAGGATGAAGATAAACACCTCCACCCCACCCCCGCAGGCTCTGTACTGGTGGCTGGGCACACACCACAAGTCCTGTGGCAGAGGATGCCCGCGTAAGGTATGTCCCAGAGGTGACCGGGGGGGGGGGGGTAGCCAGGCAGAACAGGAGCATAAAGCATAGGAAAAAGAAAAGCAATAACAAGTATACGGTTTTCGTTATGAAAATGCGTTACAGTAAAGTCATGTTTTTATCTAGTAACCCAAAATCTTCCTTTGTTTTTACTGCCTATGCTGGCAAAAGGATGAGAACATGATACTGCACCAAAATGTACCACAATAGTGTGTGTTTTATTAATTTAAAATATTGTTTCTACTGTTTATTAGCTAACTGCGAGAGCCCCTGAAATATTTCACTGTAGCCAGTGTTTACGACGGTTCAGAACTCTGAAGGGACTTCGTGCTCATGAAAAGACGCATTTGGCATCCAGGCAACTGAAACGGAGGCAAGTAGAATAATATATACCAGTTTATGTACAGCATCCAGAACAGATGGTGCCGTAGATTGAGTGGGTCTGTAGCAAAAATTAAGGTAAAAAATGGGCTGGCTGGGGAGGCAAGTGGCCCTTATCTGCCATCAAATTCTAGGTTTCTGTGTTTCTAGTTGTTCGTGTACACTGTTGATCATGAAGAAGTTTCGTTTTATTGCAGTGTGCCTTAGAGCAGCTGACGCCTTCAGGAGAACTTTACTGAAACAATATTTAGATGCAGTCCAGCTTGTATTGCATACTGGTTCTGTATTCCTCCTCCCCATTGTTTATTACTGATGTAATTTGCATGAAAGCAGGATCTTTGCTCCTGAAGAGAGTCTCTAATCCTGTTGCTGTCTTCCTACCTGAGGTCATAATGCACTGCTTGTGACAGCACAGTTACTCCCATGGCAACAAACTGTGATGTCACAACAAAGGATTATGACTTGAAGTGTAGGGAGTCTGCTGTAGAGGTGCCTATAGATGAACACTGAGGGACAAAGATCATGCATTCATGCAAATTTCCTTAGTAATAAGTACTGGGGAGGAGGAATCTTTAGAATATATATGGAATGTAAGCTGAACTGTATCTAATTGTTTTTTTTTTTTTTTTAGGCATCAGCAGCTCTTTAAGGGAACCATAGATTAATTGTATTAAACTCCCATTGAAAACAATGATGTTGCAGTATGCAATTATGGGGAACATTTTCGTGATCAGCGCATATTTGCAAGAGTTTTATTTCATTTTCAGCAAATAAGAGAATTTAGGAATATACAGTACCTTAAAATCTGTTTAGGGTACCTTCTCCCAGCTGTATGGACTTACTACTTTCAGGTTGATTTTTCTCTCTCAGAATTAAGACAGAGCAGAAAAACAGTGATAGGAACATTACCGTGGCTCTTCCCCCAGATTGCCCAGTCTAATTGCCTCGCTGCTAAAGAAGGCATTCAGCTTCCCTATACGAACACTTTCATTAGTAGTTTTTCTTCATAATAAAACAAAAATACCAAAAGCAGGAATCTTCTTAGTCCTAGATTTGAAACCCCTGAACAGACTTGTCAGATTTCGGCTCTTGAAGACTGAAAAACTGTAAGGCTGGGAGATTTCTTTGACAGTCATAGATTGAAAAGTTGTTTACTTAGATATCTTAAGTTAACCTTCCACCGCAACGCACTCTGATTTGCAGCTCTGGGAAAACACTACCAATGTAAGACATTTCCAGTAGTTCGTTCACAAAGATAATGGTGGTGCTTGCAGTTTCAGTTGGAAAGAGTTGCGTATCTGGGCAATTAGTGAATTGTGTAGCACACTAGAGAATAAGAGCAAAACTAGCCACTATTGGGGCAGCGTCTCTCCTGAGTTGGATAATCAGCTGTCAGAATAGCATTGTCATTCCATCACAACCCCTGAAGCATTTGAGGGCTTGGGTAAGGATGGATATGGCCATTGTAACAATAACAGCAAAGAAAAAGCATCACTCTTTTACACAATGTACTGTTTTCTCCTCCTCATCTGCCTTCATCTTCAAATATAATGAATTTGCCACATTTTCTGACCCCGAAATAACTTAACACCTGTGAAGATCTGACCTCTCCCTCGACCCTTCCTCACCTCATAAATCTCTGTTCCCTCATTTTACTCCATCCCTTTTCTCTGCAGTGCACCTCGTCATTGCCTCCTGCCCCTTGAATATTTTCTTCCCTAATCTTCACCTCTGACATCACTGAAATCATTCTGTTTGTGAGCCTAGGTACTTCTGCCCTCTCCACTGTCCCTTCCCACATCATTCCCTCCTGTCTTCCTGTACTGATATTTAAATCACAACTCGACATTAACTGTTCTATGTCCACCTGTACTTTTCCAGCTTCCCTTAACAATGCGTCAAAAACAACTTCTGACGCCATAGCACCAGTTTGTTAGGGACCTGGGGCAGGATTAACAAAGCTATCGGGACCCACGTCCCACTCCACAACTGCAGTTATGGACTGAAATCGCCCGCAGCTGTGCTGGTTGCGATTCATAGCCGCAGCAGTTACAGAGGGTGTTACGGCTGCTCCCACCAGCCGTAGCACATTCCCGCTGCTGCGACGATCTCCCTCATGACACCACCTGCAAGCTGCTGTACATTGTGGAGCTGGTCATAATCCGTCTCCACCTTTGTGAATACCTGCCTCTGCAGGACTCCTGCAGCTCCGCAAGTGGCTACCCTTTGGCGCTGACGTTTTGCTGCAGCTGTGGGAATTTCACGAACTTTGTGAATCCTGCCCCGGCTTCTCCATGTTGTGGGGATTGAAGTAACCTAATAAACAACTGTGGTGAGAGAAGGCTTTATAAGACTAACACCTTTCCAGTTCTACTGCATTTATACATTCACCAACTTATTTTCAGAGATGGAGCTACTGGGGATTGAACCCAGAAAGTAAAGACCAGTCACAGCCATCTGCACAAAGTCACCTGCTGGTTAAAACTTGGGATTCAGCTGAAAGAAATTGAATAAGACATGGAATCATCCTGCTTTTGAGAGCGCTGATTGCTGTTTTTTTGATAGGCGTGTGCTGCTGTCATTGGCAGCACACACACAGGATACATACTGTAAATAACACAATTCAGAGTTTGATGAGTGTGGTCTTTCACTATTGTTAGTGTTGGGTTTCTTCAAGCTAACTGCTTTGTAATTTTTTGCTTATTTACAGCTTATTCACCGACGATAGGCCAGCTGAGAGATCTCATTTCCAGTGGGGTCTTGCTTTTACCCATTTCAGCAGCTGGGTGGACTGAAACACTGAGAGACTAAGTAACTTGCCCAAGATCGCAGTGCGAGTATTTGGCTCTAGCAGGATTAAACCTGTGATCTCCCGATTCCTGCTCATGACATGCTTCAAGCATGGTCTGGCAACTGGTGTAATTGTTGAAGCCCACTGAGAATATTCTGGTACTTGCTGAGAGGAAGACGTATCCACAGATTTTTTTTTTCTGGTTTGCCTGTAGTTAAATAAGTTGATGCTGTTTGCTAGGCAGGGGATGTGGTTGTGACAGCATGTGCTTATTGCTTTAATGATATTACTTGGAACCTGTAGCAAGAAAACCAAGTCTTGATCTGCTTCTGCAGTGTAACCAGTATGTTGGATCTTTTTTTTTTTTCCTCAAAATATTTTATTGAAATAGTTGGGTAAAACCAAGCCAGACAGATACATTACAGTCAATTCAATAAATAATTCAAGCCCTCAGTGACAGAATATATACTTTTAGTAACATACCAGACACTCTCAAGTAACAAATCTCGGGCAGTACTTCACATAGCAGATTATCACATCACATTCAAAAACAAACTCAGACCCCCAAGGTTGCCTTAAATAGGAAAATGGGCCTCTTCAATCACCCATTGCAGAGGGCTCCACACCAGGTTAAACCTCTCACCCATGCCCAAAGTGTTCCACTGTACCCTTTCCAGTTTCATACTGAGACACAAATTGTTAGCCCACTGCTGAACCAAGGGGTTAGAGGGTGCCATCCAACATTGGGCAACAGTCTTCCTGGCATTTATTAGGGCTAGGGCCCACAGTGCTTCAGTTGCACCGCCTGCAGGTCGCTGTGGATCTGCACCCAATAAGAATTCCAAGGGGCTGCGTGGTAATGCGCATCCCAGCACCTCTTGCATGAGGCGGTGCATTTCTAGCCAAAACTAAGCAATTTTTGGGTATGTCAATGCCAGGTGCAGGAAATCCCTGGGGCTTACCTGGCATTTGGGGCAAAGATCAGGTTTGGACAGGTCCATAGCCTTTAGGCGCACTGGGGTAAAGTATGTTCGATACATAAAGTTATACTGGATGTGTCTTAATTTATTGCTTCTGGAGCAGGAGTTGAAAAGTCGAATTGCACGAGACCATACCTCTCCACTACAGTCCAAGTTCAAATCCCTTTGTCAAGCCTGACAAATCTTCCCCAACCCCCACAAGAAGTTTATAAAATAGAGAGAGGGGCTTGAAAAGCTGTTGCGGGCAGAAAAGCTCCTCCTCAAAGGGGGATGAAGCACCCCAACCATATTCCCAGTCCAATGTTTTGCCCAATTTACCCTGCACCCTTAGGTATATAAAGTAGTCTGCAGATGGGATACCCCAGTTTTTACCTAAATAGGTAAAGGGCACCAGCGCTCCTCCCATGTACAGCTGATTCACCATTCTCAACCCCAATTTCTGCCAGGCCAGCAATCGTTGAATAAATGAGGCGGTACATGGGCCTTTATACTGTAGGGCAGTTACTAAGTCAGTATTTGGGGAAGGTGCGGGCACATGTCCGATCAGTTCATGCACATTAACCCAGCACTTCACTGTCATTGCCGTGAAGGGGCTGCTTACATTAAACTGGCTACCAGGCCACAGTGCTCCGGCTGGTAGCCCTTCAGACATGGGGAGTCGGAGATGCTCCTTCTCCAGGCTTAACCAATTGGTGGAAATCTCACCCCGCAAACCCATCACACATGCCGGTTATGCGGCCAGGTAGTACCAGTAAAAGTTGAGTAAACCCAACCCCCTTTGTACTGTAGATTTAACTAAGATCTCTTAATTCGAGCAGTCTTTCCTCTCCACAGGAACTTGTGTATAATTGCATTGATATGTTTAAAGTGCGAAAGGGGGAGGGCAATAGGCAGAGCCTGATATAAATACAAACACCTAGCGAGGATCATCATTTTAACCACTCCAACTCTCCCAATTAATGAAAGTGGCAAGCCAGTCCATCTATTACAGTCCCTGGAGATCTTTCGTACTAGGGGTTTAAAGTTCAAAGCATACAACAAATTTGTATGCACTGAGATAAGGACACCCAGATATTTCAACCGATCTACCATCTGTAAGCCCATAAGGTGGGAGATCAGGCCAGCTCTATCTCCCATCCCAACTGGGAGCAATTCACTCTTGGTCCAATTTACTTTGTGACTGGATAGATCACCATATTCTCACATGACCCTATATACCTCAGGTAGGTCACTAGATGGGGATTGCAGGTATAATAAAAGGTCATCCACATAAAACGCTAGCTTATGCCCCCCCCCCAACCCCGAATGTGTGCACTTGCCCGAATCCTGGCAGCCAGGGGCTTCTGTCACAATACATACAAAAGAGGTGACAAGGGCCAGCCCTGCCTTGTACCATGTCCCAGCTCAAAGCTCTGAGAGAGGGCTCCATTAACCGCATGAACAAAGAGTTAACTTTCTATGCAGGGCATAGAATGCTGAGCGCGAGCTCGGTTGAAGTCTCTGTCTGGAGTGTTTTGAACTTAAACTGTCAGATTCTTTACTCCGCCTCACTGAACGGTCGCTCCGGAGATTTCTCCTTCAGCTCGGTTCGAAAGTCAGCTGGTTTTCAGTTTTCGTCGGTTTTAAACCGAAAAAAGTATCCGCATAGTCGGTTCAGTCTCTGTCTGTGGTGCCATGAGTACTAGATAGGAATTGTTCTATTTTTCTGTGTGGAACTTGTAAAGTGCTGCTCGGTTCGGCTGAACCGGCCATGTGTTAGTGAATTTGTGTATTACTTAGTGTGTAGTTATTGGTTCTAAAAAAAAAAAAAAAAAAAAGGTGTGTTTAACCATTCCCCAATACCCGTGACACGGTTAGGAACCGATAAAGTCTTGCCTGGCGGTTGTCAAAAAAGGTAAGTTTGGTTAGGTTGGCCATGTCTGAGAAACCCAAGAAAAAAAACGGGCCCACTGGGTTTCAACACTGCAGTGAGTGTGGGGAGGTCTTTGCTAAGGCTGAGCCCCACACTACCTGTGTTTATTGTTTGGGGTTTGACCACCTTGATTCAGACTGCCAAATATGTAAAAACTTTCCCAAATCTACCCTTGAGAAGAGATTGGCCAAGAAGTCCGCTGACCTGGATGGCCAGCCCGGTTCGGTTTCGACCGAACCAGAAGGAGTGCCCTCTGACCAGGGCGATACTTCTTTGGGCAAAAGGAGAGCCGATTTTCCGAGGGATCGGTTCCGACAAAAGGAAAACGCAAAGATAAATCGACCGGTTCAGATCCAGTGGTTCATGTTCCGACTGCCAAAGAGATAGCCAGAGCGATTCAGATTGTGGAATTGCTCTGTCCGGTTCCGACCGATCTGGCTCCTTTTGGCAGGGGATCGGTTTGGTTGGTTCCTCCGGTTCAAGATTATGCCCTTGAAGATTTTTATGAAGGGGAATTTGAGGATGATGATGTAAGTGAGGGTCTGGATGTGCCTGTGGAACTGGACATCTCCCCAGACAGACCTTCAGGTGCTTCCCCTCCTAGGCTTTCTGAGTCCCCTTCTCACTTTGTTTTACAGAAAGATGGCTGAAACCCTCCAGCTTCCTATGGAGGAGGCCGTGGAAGATCAGGAGGAGCCTGATTATGTAGAGCTGATGGACATCCCAGAGTCCAGGAGACTGTCTATTCCCCTCCATAAATCTGTTGGGAAACGGACACAAAATATCTTAGTCTCCTAACACTATACCGCCTATGGATAGAAGAATGGACAAGAGGTATACACTTTCAGGCTCAGACACGGAGTTCTTATATCAGGAATGCAGCCATGTTGGGGTAGTGCAGGCTTCTGCCTGTGACAAGGCAAATATTCACTTGGCTTCACACCCCCCTGACAGGGACTCCAGGAAGATTGATGTCATGGCAAAGAAGCAATACATGGCATCTTCTTTGGGACTCAGGCAGGCAAATTATATGGCCTATACAACCAGCTACCAGAAATCCAGGTGGGACACTGTACTGGCACTGGCTAAACAGGCCTCCCCCAGCTGGCCAAGGAGCTGGAGGAGGTGGCTGCTGGCAGGATTGAGGCATCTAAGGTACAGTTTCATGCTGCTGTGGACTCCAGTGATGTGTCATCAAGAGTCAATGGCTACATCTGTGGCTCTTCGGGGAATGGCTTGGCTCAGATGTACTAACCTCTCACAGGACACCCAGGCTAAGGCCATGGGTTTCCCTGTGAAAGGTAATTCTCTGTTTAGGGAGCAGACAGAGAATTACATGGAAAAAGATGGAGGCATATAGGACCACTTATAGGAGTGCACATGCCAAGGAGAGGCAGGCAGCTCCTCAAATGCAGCAATCTAGGGGCAGGCCTTTTCATAGGCCTTTCTACCAAGCACAGGCCTCTTTTCCCTTTTCAGCCTAAGGCCCCTGCCAGGCAGACACTCTGGGTCTGCCCGGGTCGACTCTCCTATCCCTGTAGGGGGCAGGCTGGCTTTCTTTGTCCAGGACTGGATGTCTTTTAGTTCAGACAAGTGGGTCCTGGAAGTAGTAAGCCAGGGACTGGTTCTCGGCTCCAAAAAATTTCCGAAGATGAGAGCCATATCTTTTCCACCTGCAAGTCTCTCCAAAACCCTTGCCCTAGAGGCAGAGGTTTAATCTCTTCTGGCCTTAAGAGTCATAGAGAGAGTTCCTACCCTACACCGGGACAAAGGTCTGTACTCCAGGTACTTCCTTACCCCAAAAAAGACAGGGGAGTGGCGACCAATCCTAGATCTAAGATACCTGAACAAACATCTTTTAAAACCAAGGTTCAAGATGGTGACTCTGGGAATAATTCTTCCCTCCCTAAGGCCAGGGGACTGGCTAGCCTCCCTGGACCTCAAAGATGCCCACATTCACATCCCCATCAGGTGCTCCCACAGAAAGTACCTCAGATTCAAGTTGCCCTCAGGCCACTATCAGTTCAAAGCAATGCCCTTTGGTCTAACATCCGCTCCAAGGGTTTTTACAAAGTGCCTGGCAGTAGTAGTTGCCTTTCTAAGAAGGCAAAAGATTTCCATTTTTCCATATCTGGACGACTGGCTCATAGTAGGTCATTCTCCAGACCAAGTCAAGTCAGACCTGCAAGTGCTCACTTCCTTGGGATTTCTTCTCAGCCTCCCCAAGTTAGTTCTCAAACCGGTGCAGCTTCTTACCTTTGTAGGAGCAGAGCTAGATACTGTCAAAGCAAGAGACTTTCTTCCCCTGGAAAGGGCAAGAGTTCTTATAGAACTGGCTTCTTCCTTCAGCCTTAAGGTGTCCCGACCTGCAAGGCACTTCCTTCAGCTCTTGGGCCACATGGCAGCTTCTACAGCAGTGGTCCAAGGGGCAAGATTCCAGATGAGGGACATTCAGTTGCATCTGAGGGCCTTTTGGTCCCAAAGGAAGGATCCTTTTACCAAACTGATTCCAGTGACTCTGACACTGATCCAGGCTCTTCAGTGGTGGCAGGATCAGGACAATTTAAGGCAAGGGGTCCCATTTCTCACTCAGTCTCATTTGGTGGTCCTTACCTCGGATGCTTCTATTTTGGGGTGGGGAGCCCATCTGGGGGCTCTCACAGCCCAGGGACTGTGGTCTCCTTAGGAATCCCTTCTTCATATCAATCTCCTGGAGCTCAGGGCAGTTTTTCTGGCCCTGCAAGCTTTCTCTCAGTCCGTGCAGAACAAGGTGGTTCAGGTTAGGACAGACAACTTCACCACTATGTGGTACATAAACAGGCAGGGAGGCACTCGTCCACTGCCTTGTGCACGGAAGCCATGAAATTGTGGTCCTTGACTTATTCTCTGCAGACCTTTCTGATGATAGTCCACCTTCCAGGGAAGGACAATGTGCTAGCAGATGCACTGAGCAGGATCTCCCAGGGCCATCACGAATGGTCCCTGGACCCTCTGGTGTTGAAAGTGATTTTTTCAAGGTGGGGCACTCCAGAGATAGATCTCTTTGCAGCCCCAGACAATCACCAACTTCCTCTGTTTTGTTGCAGACCCCCAGTCTTGGACTCGGTCCCTCTGGATGCTCTGATGTTAAACTGGGAAGGGAAATTTCTCTGTGCCTTTCCTCTACTATTCAAGGTAAGGTCACAACCCTGCAAAGTGATTCTGATTGCTCCAGATTGTGCCAGGCAGCCCTGGTACCCCCTCTTACTGTCCCTAGCAGTCCATCTTCCCCTGTCTCATCCCAGGAATTACAACCTGTTAACCTCCTCTCAGGGGAGGATTTGGTACCCCAATCTTCGGACTCTCAATCTCAAGGCATGGCTCTTGAAGAGTTAAAGTATGCAGATTTGCATCTGTCCAAAGGTGTTTTGGATATTCTCAAAGCCTCTCGAAAGCCTGCCACCAGAAAGACGTATGACTCCAAATGGAAAAGATTCAGCATTTGGTGTTCCAAGAAGCATATATCTCCAGACACTGCTGAATCGCCTACAATTCTGGATTATATGGTCCATCTTAATAGCCTAGGCCTCAGACCAGCTACTCTCAAGGTACACTTGTCAGCTGTTTCTGCTTGTCTGTCAGTGGGAAAGCCTTCTTCACTGTCACCTCACCCTGCATTCTGTAATTTTTTTCCAAGGGATTGCTTCATAACAATCCTCCCTTTAGGGATCCTGCCCCTTCCTGGGACCTAAATGTTTGCATTGCTCAACTTATGCAACCACCATTTGAGCCTATGTCCTCAGCAGAGCTTAAGTACTTGACTTGGAAAACTGTGTTTTTTGGTAGCCATTGCCTCTGCCAAATGTATCGGTGAATTGCAAACCCTATCAGTGGAACCTGATTTTATCTCCTTTCATAGAGATAAAGTGTTCCTTAGAACCAGTAGGAGGTTCTTGCCCAAAGTGGTTTCAGACTTCCATTTGAATCAGTCTGTGTTTCTCTCCCTGTTTTCTTCACTGATCATTCTTCCTCAGGGGAGAGGAGGCTACACAGTTTAGATGTTAAAAGAGCCCTTAGCTCCTACATAGTGTACCAAAGGTCACAGGTTTGATTCTCTCCAGTTCCTCACTTATGGGGAAGTGGGAAAGGGCAAACCTGCCACCAAGAGAACTGTTGTCAGGTGGATTGTTTGTATACAATTCTGCTATGAGAAACTGGGAAAAATTCCACCCTCAGGCCTGAGGGCTCATTCCACAAGAGGTACAGCTGCTTCCCTGGCTGCTGCCAGGGATATCCCTCTGTTAGAAATTTGTCAAGCAGTCACCTGGAAAACAGTCCATACCTTTACCAAGCATTACTCTCTGGATTTCTAGGCTAGGAGTGATGCTCGGTTTGGCACAGCAGTACTTCAGAGCCTATTCCCAAAATAAATTCTGTCCCTCCTCCATGGAGGTACTGCTTGGTAGTCTGCAGATTGTCAAAATACAGCAAGACCTCATGTTTTTTGAAGAAAAAACTACTCACCTTAGTAATTATGTTTCTTCTAATGGAGTCTTGCTGTATTCTGACCACCCTCCCTGCCTCCCCTGGGAAGTGGATGGGCTGGCGCAGTATTGCGCCCTAGGGGTGCTTCAAGCACACCCTCCACTTTATCTGGGTGCTTTGTATTATAGTCTTTAATTTTTGGATAGGTTTTGGTTTTGGGTTTCCTCACTTGAGTCTTCCTTTGGGAATCCAAAACTTTCTGTTGCCAGTTGGCTAGTTAAAATTTTTTTTACAATTTCCACATAGTCAGTGAGTGTTTTGCTCGTAAGAATCTGACGGTTGGGTTTCAAAGGGCTGCAGACAGAGACCTCAACCGAGCTCGAGCTCAACGTTCTTTGCACTGCATAGAAAATTAACCCTCTGCACTCCGGGGCAGTTCAAAGGCTGGAGCTAACTGCAGATTGTCAGAATACAGCAAGACTCCATTAGAAGAAACATAATTACTAAGGTGAGTAATTTTTTGTTATGATACTCTGCTGGTCACTCTTACCATCCTTAGAGTGATTGCCATTAACGACTACACTTGTTTCCTGTCCATTAACCAGTTTCTAACTCGGTTTACCACTTTGAACCCCACTCCAAGGCTGGTCAACTTCTTAATCAGCTTCCTTTGTAGAAATTTTGAAGGCCTTGCGGAAGTTCGGCTAGGCTATGTCCACATCCTTCCCCCTGATCTATCTCCCTGGTCACCCAGTCAAAGAAATCTGATTTATTTTGCATGACTGCAGTGCATTAGATTCTAGATTCTGAACAAGCCTTTCAGTAAGGTTTCCACTGAGTTCCCCACCACAGAAGTAAGACTGACTGGACTAGTTGCAAGCCTCCTCCCCGCTGCCGCTCTTATGTAGAGGAACCATGTCAGCCTTTCGCCAGTTCTCTGGAACCATGCCTTTTTCCATTGAGCTGTTGGAACAAGGCTGTCAGTGGGGCAGCCAGCGGCTCCCTGAGTTCTTTCCCTACCTGGAGTGTAGTTCATACAGTCCTATAGCTTTGTCCATCTTCAGGGCTGCAAGTCCTTTCAGGACTCTGTAAATGGACTTGTGTCCACTTCTCAAATCCCTCTCCCCCTCCCCCCCCAATTATTTCTTCTTCCTGGTGTCCACTCCCGCCTCCCTCTACAATGGAGACCAAGCAGAAATACTTGTGTATATTGATTCAGATTACTTGGCATTTCATAAAGATAAGGTGATCCTGAGGATTGATTCCTGACTAAGGCTGTTTGAAGCTCTTTGGTACTACATCCACAGAATGGAATTAAGGAATAACAAGCAGCTTTCTGTCACTTATGGCCCACCAACCTAAAGCAGACCAGTAGCAAAACTAACCATAATAGGTTGGATCGTCTCGTACATTACTTGCCTTTATAGTCTTGCCAGTCCTCTGTTCCTGTAGATCTATAAGCCCATTCCAGCAGAGCAAAGCCCCCATGGTGGCAGCCTCTAGGGACATTCCAATATGAATATCTGTAAGCATTTATTTTTTATGCCATTAATCCTTTTTTCTCTCTCCCCTGCTACGGGCAGGCTTAGCCCTCTACCCGTCACCCTGTGTCCTAGCAACTTGCCTGTTCCTGTTTTCCTACGGCTGACTCCCTCGTGGCGGGGGTCGACGGTAGGCGCTTTACCGATGAGACAGATCCAGTTCTGGGAGAGGACTCTCTAGCCTGGTGCGGAGCCTGCGAAGGTTCGGTGTCATTCCGCTCTGCCCCGGTCATTTTTCCCCGTTGTGTTTGGAGGGACGGCCGTGCAGTGCTGTCCAGATGCACCATACACACTACCGTGCATGGGACATCGATGGCTGCCATGCCTCAAACTCCAGTATGCCGACACTGGCTGTCTGTTCCCAAGCCACCACTAGGGGCCAGACAAGTGGTGGGACCCACAACCCTCCCTCCCCAGAGGAGGAGGAAGAGAGCTGTCTATGGACGCTCAATCCTCCGAACCTGGGTTGCCGGCATGGGGGGGCCTCTGTCCTCTGTGCCACCAGTCTGACAGGCATCTATTTTTTTTTTTTTATTATATTTTTTCTCCTCCATCTTTCTGGGAGGGAGTACAGCCTTCTGACCATGTTTTCCATCATGGTGCCGGACAGAGGGATTTTAGCCCTTGGTTGCCCCCCAGCTGCTAGTCACACTTTACAGGGATGCCAGCTGAAGGACAATAGTCCCAGCGGCAGTGTGGACCCTGCTACAAGCTCAGCAGCATCCCCCCCCCTTTCACTTCCACCTGCTGCACTACTCCTGTGTTACTACAGATAGAGGTAACAGAGCAGCATGATGCTTCCCTGTCTTCCTGGAGGAGAAGAGTATCCTCTGGAATGCTCTATCTCCACCCCACTGCCGGCACCTAACGTCTCCGGCATATTTCCGATTACAGATGACTGGCATCGCGAGCGGCAGCCTTGCTGCTCTTCCTGCTCACTGCTATGTCGGTCTGTAGTCTTGGAGAGATGCCAGTTTCCAGCCTGTGCTGTTGAAAATTTATGTTTCCTGAAGAAACACAAACTCCCTCCTCTCTTGGGCGTTGCTCATGATCTGCACAGTGTGGGGCTGTGGACAAATTTATGCAGATCTTAGAAGTATTGTAGTAATTTACCAGTGACTATTTCTTCTGATGGTATTCATACACGGCCACGCACATACGAACCTACAGACATACGAAAAAGCTGGCAGAAGGTCATTTGGTCTTATCTTGTCTGCTCGTATAGCGGGGTCCATAGCTTGAGCTACTAGCCTGCCCCCACTTTTCCATCCTCCCTACCCATGATCCTTACCTTCCTTCTTTGCTTATCCCAGCCTCTTGAAGCTGCCCACCATCTTCAACAAGTCCACCTCTTCCAGTAGCGCATTCCAAGTGTCCGCCACAGTCTCTGAAGAAGTGCTTCCTAACCGCCCTCCTAAACCCCTGTTCCCAGCTTGACGGTGCCCTCTCGTTTTATGGTTGCCACTTAGCTTAAAGAGACTCTCCTTACCCACCTTATTTATCCCTTTCAAGTACTTGAAGGTCTCGAACATGTCTCTCCTACCTCCCCCCCCCACCCCGTCCTCCAGGGAGTACATGTTCAGTGCTCTCAACCTCTCCTCATATGCCTTATGCTGCTGACCCACTGTCATCTTTGTAGCCCTCTTCTGTATCTTCTCCTGTAGGTTAATGCCCTTTTTGAGGTGTGGGCACCAGTACTGAACTCCATACTCTAGATTTGGCCTCACCAGTGACCTGTACAAGCGCGATATACCCTTCTCTCTCCTACTACTGATCCCTCTAGCTATGCATTCCAACATCTTGTTTGTCCTTGCTGCTGCTTTCTTGCACTGCGTGGAGTGCTTCAGTTCTCTAGTGATCATCACTCCCATTTCCTTCTCCTCTGATGCAGATACCTGGACTCCACCCAGGTAGTAGTCCATCCTGGGATTCTTGGCTCCAGTGTGCATAACTTTTGCACTTCTTAGCATTGAAGCCAAGCTGCCAGATCCCAGACCACCTCCCCAACTTTTCCAGATGATCCTGTTGGTTCTGTATCCCTTCAGCTGTGTCCACTTTCCCGCAGAGCTTGGTGTCATCCGCGAATAGTTACATTTTAGCCTTAATACCATCCCCAGTGTCATTGATGAAAACATTTACCAACACCGGCCCCATCACCAAGCCCTGTGGGACCCCACTGGTGACCTCTCCAGTGCTAGATAATTCTTCCCCCACAACAACCCTTTGGATTCTGTCCCTCAGCCAGTTTTCCACCCATCTGGTCATCTTCTCCCCAACCCTGAGATCTGTCAACTTTGTGATCAACCTTTTGTGGGGTACAGAGTCAAAGACCTTGCTGAAATCCAAATAGAGGATGTCTACCACTTGGCCCCTGTCCTGCTGTTTTAGTGACCCAGTCAATCAGATTTGTTTGACGTGCCCCCCACCAAAATAGAACCTCTGCTCCCTGGAGACCATGCTTCTCCAACGTTTCCTTAAGTATGGTCTTCATGTGCTTCACATGCTTGAGGTCAGATTGAGTGGTCTGTAATTCTCTAGGTCATCCTTGGACCACTTTTGTGGAGGGGCACCACATATGCTGTTCTGCAGTCCTGCAGTACCATGCCCGACTCCAGTGAACTATTAAATAGGCCTGCCAGCTCCTCAGCCAGTTCCCCTAGTACCCTTGGATGTACTGTGTCTGGGCCTGATGATTTGTCCACCTTCATTGCCCTCACTCTATCCTTCTCTATTATCTGTGTTCCCCTCCTCTCTTCCCCACCACTCCCCTTCTCCCTCCTGAATGCACTGGTCCGTCCTTTTCCCTGGTGAAGACTGAACAGAAGTATTCATTTAGTATGTTTGCTTTTCCCTTATCGTCCACCCAATCCTCCCCTTTCTTAAGCCTAACAATCTCGTCCTTCTTGTCCCTTTTCCTGCTTTATAGTGAAAGGCCCCCCCTTAATTTTTCCAGCTATGTGCAGCTCCTTCTGTGCACCACCCTGCTCTCCTTCACATTTTTGTGCAATGGGACTTTTTCTGGGTTTGAGGTCTCCACAGTACATTTGTCTTTCTATGAGTGGCAAATCTGACTGTTAAAATCTAGAGGTCCCACGGTGAGTGGTAGTGACTGTGGGGTGGCCTGTCAAACTGAATGTTCCAAAAGGACTCTGAATATGCAGATACTGAGCTGTGGCTGAATATCATTGGGGAAAAAGATTACTGGTAACCATTTTTTTTTTTCCCATTTGAGTTTCCAGCATTTGTCAAGTGCTTACACAGAAAACCATGATTCATGACTTTCAGAATGTTTAACCTCTGCTTAAGTCTCCACACCAGGTATATTAACAAAGGACTAGAACTGTCACTAACAATTTACTGATTTTTATAGGGCTAAAGATAGGAACTGGGATCACATCAAGGACTCCAAATCAGGTACTGCCGTATATACAAAGTGGTATTTTTAGGATAAAACCTCTTGCAGTTCATGTAGTTTAGCAGAAATAGCTTGGCAAGTTTGTTTGTGTACATTTTGTTGACCATATACTAAGTCAGTAGTTAAATTTATTTGGGACTACCATATTGAAATTTTTCAAAACTGCTTCAGAGATTGAAATGCTTTTAATTTTTTACCTCGTTTTCTTTAATCTTCATCTCTAATATGTCCCATTTGAGGAGCCCTCCTGGTAACCACTGCTTTCCTCTTGGTCCAGTCACCGCATCCTGCCTAAGTTTCTTCCTATGAGCTGCATCTGACGGCAAGATCTCTGGGGTGTGTCTGTCTCTCTCTCAGAGAGGCGAGCACTAAAAATGTCTTGAGGATGGGGGAGAGAGCGAGTTATAACGAGTATTTATCTATAGCCACACACATTGCATAACTCCCAGCTCAAGGAACACACACGAGAAACTATCCAATCGGATTCAGACCACAACCGTGTGCATGCCTCCACTTCTACTGCTAGTTTCCCTCCAATTTCAATTCTTTGTTGTGTTTTTTTTTTGTTTTGTTTTTTTCCTTTTCTTTTCTCTTCTCTGTGAAAGATATGAGCCACACCTCGGTACTTCTCCTGTGTTGCTTCAGTGCTTTGATCAAGTCACCATTTTGTTTTTGGTTCTGACTCCATTATATTTCCTGTCTGTTCTAGCACTGCTTCTATGCTGACATTAATTTTCTTTTTCATTGTTTTTTTTTTTTTTTTTCTCCCTTGTTTTTTCTTTCATAATGTCACACAGTTTCCTGAAGGTTCCTTCAACTATTATGGCCTGTTCTCACCCCAGGAATAGTCCAACATTCCTAACTCCTCTGCAGTATGCCTCTAAGCCAGATCTGCCCGGAGATGGAACATTATGCTAATGGTGGAATCATTGGCATGTGCCACTTTTTAAATGCGGTCACCATTCAACTGCCTACATTCTAACCCCTCAGATTTCTCTCTCCACCTGTCGAGACTAGATGCCTGGAGATCCTCTCTTCATCATCTCGTTCTGTCATGTGAAAACTTATAAAATGTACATAAGTATTTATTGTTTTTCATTTGCTGCCTTTATTTATCATTTTAAGCTAACCCGTAGTTTTTAGTGTTAAATTGAGTTTCCTTGATTTCTTCTGGTTCGGTATGACCAGGGATAAACCGAGGTTTGTTTTATATTTATCGGAGTTTTCTGACTAAAAACTCCATTAGTTATATTTAATTTTATTAATTTGAACTTGTTTTTAGAACCGCTAATCCCAGTGCTTGAACCGTTAGCTCCGGTTCACGTTTACTCCGGTTCCCAGTTCCGATCAGTTCTCAATCAGTTCTGGAACCAAGCGCAATCAGTGTGAAACCTGCATTCAAGTCTTGACAGAATTATTAAAAATGCCTGAATAAGGCTAAAAGAAGAAAACTGTCACCACCTTAGGGTCCCTCGAGCTCTGACCAGCCAACAACTTAAATTACTGTGGGTGAAACCACAATATTAACAACTGGGACTGCTACCCCTGAGACAGGTATACAAGCAGTTTTTAAGAGGCTTGCTGAACTGGCTAACTCCCTGGTTCCCTCTTAATCAAAAGAAAACTAAGCACACAGAACCCCCTGCTGGACAACATTTGGGGAATTCTGTGCCTGCTATACTGCCTGCCAACTCCTGCAGAAATTGCAGGCTGCTAAGATCATTCAAGCTTACAAAGGCTGTCTGCTTTTAAGCAGCAGCAGACCCCTACAAGCAGTTGTCTCCTTTGCTCAATTTTACTATTAATGTTACAAAGAGGAATATGTGTTTATGAGGAAATGGACACAGGGGAACCTATTAAACCTAGGTTCTCCCCAAAATAGGAGTTTGATTCTCTCCACAGAACATGAGGATTATGTCTCGTACTCTACACTTGTGAGATACAACTGGGCTGATACCCACTAGAACCTCCTCCTTCCTGTGAATAAATATATTCTTCAAGGAAGATGCTTTCAAGATTTTACAAACTCCTATGCTCTGTCTCCCCTCTTGATAAGAGGCTATACAAGACATACAGTATAAGCTGGATCAGGAGGGGCTGAATTTTTATCCTCCCACTCTGTCCACCGAGGGGTGATGCAAGTGACGGCCTGTGACAAGGCAAAGATACCGCTGGCATTTATTAGCTTTCCTAGCTATCAGGCAGGCAAACTTTCAAGTTTATGTCTTACCAAATGTTATTAGGGTAGTCCGCTTTTGCTGTAGCAGTCAAGGTCCAGACTCCTCTGTCAGATGACCTAGCTGAAACAGCTAATTTTGGCTTGGAGCCAAATATCAATCTCAAATGTCTGCTGATTCTAAAGGCTCTTACTAGGGATGGTAAATGCAATGGGTAGAAGAGGTCTGCATGGCTGCAAGTCACAAACCTCATTTAGAATGCCTAAACCAAGACTCTGGATTTCCCAGCCGAGGGTAACTCCCTCTTTGGAAAAAAGATAAAGGCCTTAAAAAAAAAAAAAAAAAAAAAAAAAGGAGGTGCATGAATACAATGCAGTAGCAATTCTGCACAAGAAGGGGCTTCCTGTTCCACTAAGACACGTGGGATGGGAGGCAGATCATTTCACAGCAAGCTCCTTTGGTTACCAGGCCATGAATGCCTCTGCATCTGCAGTACCAACAGCAGTGATACTTCCAGGAATTGGCCCCCAAATTAAAGCAGGTTTGTCAAACCTGTTACTGTCAAGGACAGTGGACCCTGCCTTACTACAGCAAAGGGTACCACAAAGAAAATGGGGAGTGGTGGCCTGTTTTAGGCATCTAACAAAGCCAAAGTTCAAAGTACTTGACAGTTTTTCCTTTACCTAGATCACTGGCTGCAAGTGTAAGCATCTGCAACTCACCCAGGAGTTCCTGGAGTCCTTAGGTTTCCCGATAACATCTAGAAAGTCTGTCCCCAGCTTGCCCAAGCACCGTGGTTCATGGGAGCAGAGCTAAATACCCTACAAGGCAGGGCCTACCTGCCTCTGGGCAGGGCAAGGAGTATCTCATGGATAGCAGGCTTATCCAGCATGAATAAACCAAATACTCCCAACACAGTTTCTTCACCTACTGCACATGGCACCTGCCATTGATAGTCCTGGAATCCAGGTTACAAATGAGGGACAATTAATTTTACCTCAGGGATCACTGGGGTCAGGGTAAAGACCCCCCCTTCAAGACTAATCCTAGTAACAAGAATATTTTGTTACTGGCTCTCCAAGGGTGGAATGAGGAGACCAACCTCAGGAAGGGGTTTCCTTTTTCAGCAAGAGTCCCTATCAGTTGTTCTAGCAACAGATGCATCCCTAGTAGAGTGGGATTCCCATTTGGGGTTCTCGCCATCCAAGGCATATAGTCAAGTGCAGAGTCACTCCTGCATATAAATCTGCTGGAGCTAAGAGTAGTGTTAAAACAACATGAAGTCTTGCTGTATTCTGACTATTGCAGTGATATCCAACCTTTGAACTGCCCCGGAGAGGAAAGAATTAACTTTCCATGCAAGGCATGGAACGCTGAGCTCGAGCTTGGTTGAGACTCTGTCTGTTGTTGTTTGAACCCAAACCGCCAGATTCTTTACTCCGCCTCACTGAACAGTCGCTCCGGTGATTTCTCCTTCGCTCGGTTCAATTTAGTCTGTTAAAGTGTCGTTTTTTCCCTCGGTTTCAACCGAATTTCTTCTATCTAACCTGTTGGTTTCAGTCTCTGTCTGTGGTACCGTGAGTACTGGATAGGTTTATTATTATTAGCTTCTGTGTGGAACTTGTAAACATCAGATCGGTTCGGTTTGAACCGATCAGGTTTGTAAAAAAAAAAAAAAAAAAAAGTTTGTTCTGCTTTTTAGTGTGTGGTAACCGGTCCTTATCGGCTCTAAAAAAAAAAAAAAAAAACTGATTTCATTCGTTTTCCACGACTAATACTGCGTCAGGAACCGATAGAATTGTCTTGCCTGGCGGATGCGAAAAAAGGGTAAGTTTGGTTGGGACTGGCCATGTCTGAGAAACCCAAGAGAAAAACCGGGCCCACTGGGTTTCAACACTGTAGTGTGTGTGTGTGGGGAAGCCTTTGCTAAGGCTGACCCCCACACCACCAGTGTTTATTGTCTGGGGTTTGACCACCTTGATTCAGACTGCCAGATTTGCAAAAGTTTTCCCACAGCTACCCTGGAAAAGAGAGTAGGTAGGCTGAGGGAAAGGGAGGCCAAGAAGTCCGCTGACCCGGATGGCCAGCCCGGTTCGGTTCCAACCGAACCAGAAGGAGTGCTCTCTGACCAGGGCGAACCTTCTTTGGCCAAAAGGAGAACCGACTCTGAGGAGTCGGTTCCGGTTAAAAGAAAAAGAAGGGGTAAGTCAGCTGGTTCGGATCCACAAGTTCTTTCTCCGACCGCTGATGAAATAGCCAAAGCGATAAGGATTGTTCAATCGCTAACTCCGGTTCAGACTGAACCGGCACCATTGGTTAGGGGCTCGGTTCGGTCGGTTCACCCGGTTCTAGATTATAATTTAGAGGATTTTTATGAACCAGAGTCCCACTTTGTTTTACAAAAAAGTGGCTGAAACTCTCCAGCTTCCTATGGAGGAAGCAGTAGAGGATCTCTATTCCCCTCCATAAGTTTTTTGGGAAACAGACATTTAAGATTTTAAAGACTCCTAATTCCATACCTCCTGTGGACAGAAGAATGGACAAGAGGTATACTCTTTCAGGCTCAGATACGGAGTCCATTTCCCAGCAATGCAACCATGTTGGGGTAGTGCAGGCTGCTGCCTGTGATAAGGCAAATGTACCCTTGGCTTCACACCCCCCAGATAAGGACTCCAGGAGGATTGATGCCATGGCAAAGAAACAGTACATGGCAGCATCTTTGGGACTCAGGCAGGCTAATTATATGGCCTACACAGCTAGATACCAGAAGTCTAGATGGGACACTGTGATGGCTCTAGCTAAACAGGTCCCTGACCAGCTTGCCAAGGAGCTGGAGCAGGTGGCTGCAGATGGTATTGACGCATCCAAGGTGCAATTCATGCTGCAGTGGACTCCAATGATGTTTCATCTAGAGTCATGGCTACATCTGTGGCCCTTCGTAGGATGGCTTGGCTCAGATGTACTAGCCTGTCACAGGATACCCAGACTAAGGCCATGGATTTTCCTGTTATTGGTAATTCTCTGTTTGGGGAGCAGACAGAGAACTACATGAAGAAAATGGATGAGTACAGGACCACCTATGGGAGTGCTCAGGCCAAGGAAAGGCAAGCTACTCCCCAGAGGCAGCATTCCAGGGGCAGGCCTTTTCATAGGCCTTTCTAGCAAGCCCAGGCCTCCTCTTCCGCCTTTGCCCAGAGGGGGTTCTTCAGAGGGAGAGGCAGACGGGGTACGAGCAGGCCTGCTCCCACCCCTCAGCCTAAAGCCCCTGCCAAACAGGCACCCTGATGGGTTTGCCCAGGCTGATTCTCTACTACCCGTAGGGGGTAGGCTGGCTTACTTTGTCCAGGACTGGATGTCTTTAACATCAGACAAATGGGTCCTGGAAGTAGTAAGCCAGGGACTGGTTCTCGGCTCCAAAAAATTTCCAAAGATGAGAACCAGATCCTTTCCACCTGCAAATCCATCAGAGGCTCTTGCTTTGGAAACAGAAGTCTCAACTCTCTTGGCTCTCAGAGCTGTAGAAAGGGTTCCTCCCTACACCAGGGCAAAGGTCTGTACTCCAGGTACTTCCTTACCCCAAAAAAGACAGGAGAATGGCGGCCCATCCTGGATCTAAGATACCTAAACAAGCACCTTTTAAAACCAAAATTCAAAATGGTGACTCTGGGAATTATTTTACCCTCCCTAAGGCCAGGGGACTGGCTAGCGTCCCTGGACCTCAAGGATGCCTACTTCCATGTTCTCATCAGAAGCTCCCACCGAAAGTACCTCAGATTCGAACTGCCCTCAGGCCATTACCAGTTCAGAGCAATGCCCTTCGGCCTCACCTCTGCCCCAAGGGTATTCACCAAATGCCTGGCAGTAGCAGTTGCTCACTTAGGAAGGCAAAAGATTGCCATCTTTCCTTACCTGGACGACTGGCTCATAGTGGGTCAGTCTCCAGACCAAGTCAAATCACACCTTCAGGTTACCCAGCAGCTGCTTACATCGCTAGGTTTTCCTCAATCTTCCAAAGTCAGTTCTAGAGCCTGTTCAGCTACTCACCTTCATAGGCGCAGAACTGGACACAAAGCAGGCCAGAGCTTTCCTTCCTCTAGAAAGAGTAAAGACCCTGGTGGCTCTGGCCTCCTCCTTCACTCTGCAGGTCTCTCCAGCAAGGCACTTCTGCAGCTCCTGGGCCACATGGCTGCTTCCACAGCTGTAGTGCAAGGAGCAAGATTTCAGATGAGGGACATCCAGTTCCATTTGAGAGCCTTCTGGTCTCAAAGGAGAGATCCTCTAACCAAATTGGTCCCAGTAACTCGAACCCTGATCCAGGCCCTGCAGTGGTGGCAGGATCAGAGCAATCTGAGACAGGGGGTTCCTTTCATCCCTCAATGTCACTCCTTGACCCTTACTACAGATGCGTCCCTCTTGGGATGGGGAGCTCACCTGGGCGACCTCACCACCCAGGGATTGTGGTCCCCTCAGGAATCTCTGCTCCACATCAATCTGTTGGAACTCAGAGCTGTTTTTCTTGCACTTCAGGTTTTTTCTGCATCTGTTCAGAACAAAGTGGTACAAGTCAGAACAGACAACACCACTACAATGTGGTACATCAACAAGCAAGGGGGCACTCGGTCTTCGGCCTTGTGCACCGAGGCGATGAAGTTGTGGTCTCTGGCTTATTCCCTGAACACCTCTCTCATGGTAGTTCACCTCCCAGGCAAAGACAATGTCCTGGCAGATGCTCTCAACAGGATTTCCCAGGACCATCACGAATGGTCACTGGATCCCCTAGTACTGGGGTTAGTATTTGCCAGGTGGGGCACCCCTCAGATAGATCTTTTTGCAGCCCCAGACAATCACCAACTTCTGCTTTTTTGGTTGCAGGCCCCCAGTGTTGGGCTCAGTCCTCTGGATGCCTTCCTTCTCGATTGGGAAGGGAAGTTCCTTCATGCCTTTCCCCTTCCCTCTCTCTTTGTTCAAGGTGCTAGTCAAAATCAGATCTCAACCTTGCAAGATGATTCTGATTGCTCCAGATTGGGCCAGACAGCCCTGGTATCCACTCCTTCTGTCCTTAGCAGTCCACCTTCCCTGTGCCTTCCCAGGAATCACAATCTGTAACCTGTGCCCAGGGAGAGTTTGGTATCCGAATCTCAAATCCCTCAACCTCAAGGCCTGGCTCTTGAGGAGTTAGAGTTGCTGACCTACACCTTTCTCAAGGTGTACTCATATCTTAAAGCTTCTAGGAAGCCTTCCACCAGGGCTACTTATAATTCTAAATGGAAAAGGTTTTCCATATGGTGCTCTGCAAAGCATGTTTCCCCAGAATCTGCTGATTTGCCCACAGTCCTGGACTATATGGTCCATCTAAATACTTTGGGGCTGAGGCCAGCTACCCTAAAAGTGCATTTGGCAGCTGTCTCTGCTTTTATTTCAGCAGGAAAGCCGCCTTCTCTTTCTGCTCACCCTGTATTCTCCAAGTTTTTCAAGGGATTGCTTCATACCAACCCTCCATTCAGGGACCCTGCTCCTGCTTAGATGTTTTTGCATTGCTCAGCTAATGCACCCCCTTGAGCCTCTGTCTTCAGCAGAGCTTAAGTACTTGACTTGGAAACTGTTTCTAGTAGCCATCACTTCTGCCAGGCGCATAAGTGAATTGCAAGCTTTGTCAGTGGAGCCTGATTTTATCTCCTTTCACAGAGATAAGGTAGTCCTCAAGACTAACAGAAAGTTCTTGCCTAAGGTGGTTTCAGATTTCCACCTAATCAATCTATATCTCTTCCAGTGTACTTCACTGACCATTCCTCCTCTGGCGAGAGGAGGCTGCACAGTTTAGATGTGTAAAGAGAGCCCTTAGTTACTACACAGAGTGTACCAAGGGTCACAGGTTTGACTCCCTCCAACTGTTCCTCACTTATGGTGAGGTGGGTAAAGGGAAACCTGCCACTAAAAGATCCATTGCCAGGTGGATTGTCTCTTGTATCCAATTTTGCTATCAAAAACTGGGTAAGGTTCCCCCTTCAGGCCTGAGGGCTCACTCTACCAGAGGTACAGCTACGTCCCTAGCTGCTGCCAGGGACATCCCTATCTTAGAGATATGTCAAGCAGCTACCTGGAAAACAGTACACACTTTCACCAAGCATTACTCTCTGGACATCCAGGCTAGGAGTGATGCTCGGTTTGGCACAGCTGTGCTTCAGAGCCTATTTCCTAAGTAGGTTCTGTCCCTCCTCCATGGAGGTACTGCTGTGTAGTCGCATATGTATCATATAGCAAGACTCGATGTTGTTTGAAGAAAAAATTACTCACCTTAGTAATGTTGTTTCTTCTAATGGAGTCTTGCTGTATTATGACCTCCCCTCTGCCTGCCCCTCTCAGAACCTCTGCTCTTGGGATGTGGGTAGGCAATGCAGTGTTGGCACTTAATGATGCCCACCTTGTGTTTTCACCCCTTTTTTTGGGGTGTTTGGGTATTGTATTTTATTTTATTTTTTGGATCCCCTGACTTGAGTCTTTGTTTTGGGACCAGAAAAATGTGTTAATATTTTAGTAGCCAGTTGGCTAGAGTAGGTTTACAGCTTCCACACAGAACCTTAGTGAGTTTTTGCTCGTAAAGATCTGACAGTTTCAGTTTGAAGATCAACAGACAGAGTTTTTTCAACCGAGCTCACGCTCAAGATGCCATGCCTGGCATGGAAGTTAACTCTTTCACCTCCGGAACAGTTCTAAGGCTGGGACAAACTGCATATGTCATAACATAGCAAGACTCCATTAGAAGAAACAACATTACTAAGGTGAGTAATTTTTTCATCCGTTCTCCTGTCCTGGCTTGGAACTTGAATTTTTTGGGGGAAAAGTTGACCCTGTCTCCTTTTGAACCAATCATGGTTTGCGATCTCTCTCTTCAAAAATGCTCTTTTTAGTTGCCATTACTTATGCTCAAAGAATTTCAGAGCTTCAGGCCCTGTGGTGCGAAGAGCCTTATTTGATTTGGGCCAAATCTTTGCACACAAGTCCTAAGTTTCTTCCCAAGGTGGTTTCTGAGTTTACAGTCAAATCAGTCCATCCACCTCCCTATTTATTTTCCCAAGCATGCCAGTCTAATGTATGGAGCAGTGCTTCCCCTGGATGTGTGCAGGACTTTGAAGTATTATCTGCTCAGGACTGAGGAGTCCGGAAAGTCAAGCAGTTTTTCTTTCACCCCATGTAGAGAGGGCGCCTCAGTTTCCAAGCAGTGTTTATCCAAATGGTTGGCACATTGCATTGTGTTCTGCTATAACAAGTACGACAGGGAGTCACCTGGAGCTGTCAAAGCCGATTCCACCCGAGGCATGGCTACCTCGGTGGCTTGTTTCAAAGGGGTCTCAGCCGCTGATGTTTGTGTGGCTGCCACCTGGTGTACAGTCCACACTTTCTCCAAGCATTACAGTCTGGATATTGCCTCAAGAGCTCATGCTGGTTTCGGCAGGGCTGTGCTGCAAGGACTCTTGTCTTAAGCTTAGAGTCCCTTGACAGGTTCAGTTTACAAGGTCCTCTCTCTTAATTTTAAGAAGATCCTTGGCTGGGCAGGTTGGTCCACGTCTCCTGTCTTAAGTTTATGGAGTTCCAGCCTCCAGGCTTGTCTATTCCTACCTGTCACTGCTTGGTACTTATTCCTACAGTGGTACCGGATGACTGAGATACCATCGATGAAGATAGAACAGTTACGCAAGAACTTACCATAACAGTAGATCTTCGAGGGGATCTCAGTCATCGGGTATGTTTTCTCTCCCACTGTTCTCCCCCCGTCTTGGGGCTACTGTTCAGGACTTGGCTATCTGTTGTTTCCATCCTTTTATCTAGAGCTGGGTCCCTCTGTCTTTCCTTGGTTCCCCAGGGCGTGAGCCTTGCTCCCTTCATCTCCAGAGGGAAAGAACTGAGGAGGGAGTGGGGCCACCCACGCCTTTGTAAGGTTGGTGACGTCGACGGTGTGCGCGGCCCCAGTTGTACTGCTGAAAATCTTCCGTATGGATTCCCATTCACCAGTGGTGAAGTTCTGCAGTGGTACCTGATGACTGAGATTCCCTCGAAGATCTACTGTTACGGTAAGTTCTTACATAACTGTTCTTTCTAATATTACTTCCATAAGATTTGTTCTATCCCCCATATCTCAGTGCAGGGTGCAAATTAACAATTTAAAATTTTTTTAAAGATTTTTGTTTTACAAAATTTGTCAAATATCAGGCAGGGTTACATGTACAGGGCACACTTAAGTATCACCGACAAAAGAACAGCAACTGCAAGCAGAGGACATAAGGAGCAAGCGCCAGTATAGCTCAGTGGTGGAAGGCTGCTGAGGTAAGGTACCCATATTGGAGGATTCCCACCAGATGCTCCAACAACACAGACACACACATATATAATGACTGGGAATTCAAAGAACGAGGAATATGAGAACCATCAGGACAGTCCGGAGGCAGGATCATAGGTCAGTGATTAGGGAAGGAGCAAGACTCTCACCACTCGGGGATCGAGGAGGCAGAAAAGGGCCACCACAGCCCATAGATATACATTTGGGCCACAACAGCTAAGAGGTATTACACACTATCATAGACATACATTTGAGCCACCACAGCCAGAAGGTATTTTATACTGTCACAAACATATATTTAGTTTTTACTGGAATGGAGAAATGTATGTTTTTTTTGTTTGTTTGTTTGTTTTGGGGCAGCAGCAGCAACAAAAGCAGTACTTTCTCACCTTCTCATTTGGAAGTCCTGTCCTACTGTGTCCTCTTATTGAAATGCCATATGCTGTAATGGTGGCTAGCAGTGATCAGTGATGTTTTTTATTTATTTAGTTTTTGTTCACCGGGTAAGTGCACTAGACATATCCTGCCTATTTTCAGGCACGACCCGGGGGAGGGGGATACAGATGAATGCCAACTGACCTTGAACCAGATTAAGCTGTTGGTGGTATTTTTAGTGAATGAGGGAAATTTGGCCAGGACACCGTGAAAATTCCCCTACTGTTTTCGATAAGTGCCATGGGATCTTTAACATCCACCTGAACTACCACCAATCCAGGCAGATGGGACCTCGGTTTAATGTCTCATCCGAAAGACGGCACCTCAGAAGTGCAGCACCCCTCTCATGCTGCACTACAGTGTCAGTACTGGGATATTAACCCAAGTGCAAGATGTGGGAACTGAACCCACAGCCCTCTGATCTCCCGGCCTCAGAGGCGAGTGTGCTACCTGCTGAGTCACTGACACTGTTGTTCTTGTAATGTTCCAGCTTTTATTGGGGACAACCATATCGAAAGAGACACTATTTAGAGAACAAACATTATAGGTAAGTGACTTATTTTAAACATATAATTGTTCAGGTCTTAGTTTCTGTTTTTTCAAAGTTTATCATTTGACCAAACTGTTTGAGAGGACTGCATTGTTTTCTATCAACTAATGTACTGCAATAATGCTGAAAGGCTGTTGGCTAGGTTTAATACATGCAGTGTTTGTTTATTTAGGTGAGAACTATCATTGTCCTAGGTGCCCCTACTTCAGTTCATCAATGGGAAAGTTAAGGTCTCACTCTCTGAACGAGCATGGAAAATTCATTGCTCCAAAAATCAGACTTAAAATTAAACAATGCAGGACAGCTGCTGTGGAAAAACAAGCTACAGGTAAAAATAGGTTTATTGGTTTTAATTGTAATTCTAGCATAGAATCATAGAAATTTTCAGCAGCAAAGAACTGCTAGGCCCATCCAGTCTGCCTGTAAGCCCCATTCTTGATTACGACTTCTGACCCTCCCTCTGCTTCACTGCTGTGGTTCCCCTATGCCTGTCCCATGTATGTTTAAATCCAACCACAGTGCTTACTTCCACCACCTCTTGTGGGAGACCATTCCATGCGCCCACCACCCTATCTGTGACGAAAAACTTCCTCACATTCCCTCTTAACCTTCCAATTACATGTCATGCCCCCTTGTTCTTGTACTCCTGTATTGGAAGATGTCTCCCCCCTGCACCTTGTTTCTGCTCTTGAGATACTTGAATGTTTCTATCATGTCTTCTCTCTCCCTCTTCTCCTCCAGTGAGTACATATTGAGGTCCCTGAAGCTCTCCTCAAAAGTTTTGTGGTGCAAGCCCTGTACCATCTTAGTTGCCCTTCTCTGGGCCGTCTCCAGCCTGTTAATGTCGTTTTGAAGGTGCGGTCTCCAGAACTGCACACAGCACTCCATGTGAGGCTTGACCAGGGTTTTGAATAACTGCATCACTGCCTCCCGTCTTCTGCTGGTGATACCCCTGCCTATGCACCCCAGCATGCCACTGGCTTTCCCTGCTGCCCTTGTACTTGTAGCATTCATCCTTTATCAGAATCTTCTGATTACCACTTTGTCAGCATAATATATGCTGTAACTGTTACTCCTGTGGATATACTGTATTTGTAGAATGCTAGGTAATTAGTTCACTTGTATACAGTAGTTTGAAGCTGGGCCAGTCCTTGATGAACAGAAAGCTGGTACCGTAATTAGGTATATGTTCATATAGGGATCTGTTCACTACTGACGCGCGAGTCGCTAAAGCCCACACGAAACTCCACATGCCGGCATGCACAGTTGCTGGCTGTTGGACCGTGGCTTTGCCCCTCCCCGGCTCACAGCAGCACAGGTGAGGAGTTTAGGCCACATGGACAGGCATCCAATCAGATGCCCATCCCGAGTCTCTGAGTGGATCCCCCATTGCGCCCCACTGTCAACCATTTGGGGGGGGGTAGTGACTTAAGGCAGGGTCCCCCTCACACAGAATACGCACGTCAGCACAGCATGCAAGTGTCTTGGTGCATATGTGCAGCTTGGGTGTGTCTCCACCCTGCCCTTCTGCAGTGTGGCTGGCCAGGGATCCAGCATGCACGAGGTGAATGCCGTGGGGCACAGATCACCCTGTGCAGCATTCAGTTGTAGCAGTGCCTACATGCTGCCCTATATGTGACACACAGACATTGGTGAATAGGCCCCATAGTGAATGAATTTTTATATTTTTACTGTTGACATAGAAACATAGAATTTGATGGCAGATAAGGACCATGGCCCACCTAGTCTGCCCATTTCCCTACGTAACGGATAAGCTGCAGATCCTAGTTAACCAACAGCCTACTTCCTCCCCCCCCCCCCACTAGAACTGCCTTATGTCTGTCCCATGCATTCTTGAATTCCCCCGTTTTTGACTGTATGACCTCCTCAGGAAGGCTGTTCCATGCATCTGCAACCCTCTCTGTGAAGAAATACTTCCTCTCACATTACCTCTGAGCCATCCCCCCTCTATCTTCAAATTGTGCCCCCTTGTTCTTGCACATCTCTTTTTCGGAAGGATGCTACCCTCTTGGACTTTGTTGATTCCCCTTGAGGTATTTGAAAGTTTCTGTCATGTTCTCTCCCCCCCCCGCCCCTCCTTTCCTCAAGGTTATACATCTTAAGTTCCTTTAGTCTTTCTTCATATGTCTTCTGATGCAGACCCTGCACCATTTTGGTTGCCCTCCTCTGGACAGCCTCCACCCTGTCTATGTCTTTGCAGAGATTAGGTCTTCAGAACTGTACACAGTACTCCCGATGTGGTCTTACCAACTGTCTGTACAGAGGGCCAACGACTTCCTGTTTTCTACTGGTGATGCCTTTCCTTATGCATCCCAGTATCCCCCAGCCCTCCTTATTGCCTTCTCACGTTGCTGGCCCACTTTTAGGTCGTCTGATATAACTACCCCGGTCCCTTTCCATTTTGTAGCTGTCAGTATCTCCACCCCCATTGTGTACTCTTCCCTGGGTTTTGTTTCCCAGGTGCATTACTTGCACTTCTTTGCGTGGAATCTAAGCTGCCATACATTTGACCATTTCTCCAACCTTGCCAATAAACATTAAATACACCTACTCCACCTGAACTACCACCAATCCAGGCAGATGGGACCTCGATTTAACGTCTTATCTGAAAGACGGCACCTCAGGAGTGCAGCACTCCCCTCATGCTGCACTACAGTGTCAGTACTGGGATATTAACCCAAGTGCTTGGTGTGGGGATAGAACCCATAGCCTTCTGGTCTCCCGGCCTCAGAGACGAGTGTGCTACCTGCTGAGCCACTGACATTGACAACTAAATATGCTGCAGTGAGCAGACCTGGGCCGGCAGGTGGAGTTGGGGGGGGCAGAGATATCAGCCAAAATTAAAAGCAAGGTCCCTCCTTGTGCCAGTGTTTTGTGACCTCTTGACTCGCTTCAGCAGGGCCGGCTTTGTTCAGTAGTGGTTGCTTGTAGTAGCTGCATCTTTTAAAAATGCTGAAACCTTTAGTGTCTTATGAATCCTGATCCATGTAGTTGCCTCCAGCAGAACCCCAGCAAACATATACAATGATGGGTGGGGGTTAAGAAAATAGTAAACCCAATGTTTTACCATCACTGTCAGTAACTGTCCCTAGTAGCCCATTCCAGATAAAAACAATCCTTTGTGTGTAGAAGATCTTACTTCAAGGGGGCTCTTGCAGCAGGCAGGTAGGACTGAAGCCACCAAGACCACACGGAAAACTTCTAGCTAGTAGTCTATCACGGGGGACCACCCCTGCCAATGACAGCACGCTGATGTCCACCTGTCCTATAAAGGGGGAGGTCCCCCAGACCTGCCTCCGCTCTTTTCTGTCGCCGATCCGACACTTTGGACCTCTGTTGGTGCATGCTTCGGTCAGTTGCCATTTTGTAGCCACGTTTACCCACAATTTTTTGTTTTTCTACTTTAGTCTGTAAACATTGAATTTCGGTGTTTTCTTCTCCTCGTTTATGTCTTCTACTCCAGCCCTGTTTCCCGACTAGCCTGCGGCAAGCAGATACCTGCCAAAGACTGTCACTCTTCTGCCTGCTCTGCTTAGACCCAGACCACGACATCGAGGCCTGCAAGCATTGCCAGGACTTCAAGCAGGCCACATGGAGACGCCACTTGAAGACCTTTCAAAACTACCTGCTTCAGCAGAAATTGGCCGCGATGGAGAAGGAGCTGCGGCTAAAGGCTCTACTTTCCCGGCCTCCGGGGCATTTTCTTCATCTTCCCAGTAGTTCAGTGGGAAGGACAAGCACCAGGACCTTCCTTTAGTCAGCCTCTTGCTCACGGTCGCCGCATAAACTGGTTTCTGCCTCCAGGTCTTCCTCCCATGGGGGGTTAGCCCCTTCTTCCTTGGCAGCCCTCACTCCCTCCGAGTTGCCAGTGGTGCAGCCGCCTGCCCTCATATCAATTACAGGTGGCAGCTCTTTGGGCAACAGACTTCGTCACCTACTCCCCAGCCCTTAGCATCCATGGGTCCTCAGCCAGGGTTCGCACCCCTGGTGGCGGGTCCTCGCTCATCACCCACCCCTCAGCCAAGGCATTGCCATAATCGGTCCCAGACTCCAGCAACAGTGCTAGCCCTTCCAGGCATCGTCCGGAGCTAGCACTTTCCTCCTCCTCCACGCAGGCGATGCCTCTGTCCCTGCCTTGGGGTAATTACCCTCACCCGCAGGCGCCACGTTGGCTTCTTCGCCAGACTGATGCCAGATTTCGCCTCTCAGGCTGTCGCCGGCTACGCTGACACCTCCTCCAACTCCTCAGCCATCGTCGCCTCAGCCCCAGCCTGTGCCTCAACCGATGCTCACTGGCCTTCCCAGGGATCCCCAGCCAGCGCCTGCTGGACCAGCGCCAGGGTACCCTACGCCAGCTCCTCCATCGTCGTACCCATACCCTCCTTCTCAGTATCCCAGTCCACCTTACAATCTGCCTTTTCCGGTGGATTATAATGCCCTATTTATGGCCTGGTGGACCTTTATGCGGAACAAAGAGGCACCCAGGTGGTCTTCTTATCCTCCCCGGGACTGCCCTGCTCAGGACCAAGAAGGAGCAGGGCCTAGCAATCCCTGCACCATCGGCTCTTCTGGGGATCACAAGGGAACCTCGGACCAACATATGGACAACAGTTGCCCTTAGATGCCGGTCCCTGACAGTGATCATTCGGGGGATGATTCCTCCTCTGAGTTGGAAGATTCATGGTCAGGAGCCTCCCAAGGAGACCCCTAAGTCTCCCCCTGATGAGTCCTCTCTCCTCGACGTGATGTGCCATTTCCAGTCCCTTATGGGATGGGAGACTGAGGAACTTGACCTGGAGTGCCATCATCTGGCTATTTACCTACGGAAGGAGACCCTCCCCTTGGTGGTCCCTCCTCCTATTCATTTGTATGATGATGTTACCAAGGCAGCGTGGATCCACCCTTCAACCACTCTGGCCTTGGCCAAGAAGGCGGATCGCCTTTATCATGCTGCAGTGGGCAAACCTTTCTTTGGTGAACACCCCAAGGAAGACTCTGTGGTCAATGCAGCTCATGATGGCACTAAAAAGCCCAAACATCTCAGTAGCCACCCTCCAGACAAGGAATCTCGCCAGTTGGGCAAGCGAGTGTATTCCTCTGCCACTCTGGCCCAGAACTATCTGGCCTGTGTGGTTCAGTACCAGAATGCCCTCTGGGATCAGGCGAGGGATCTGGTTCAAACCCTCCCTGAAGATTCCACGAAAAATGCAGTTGGCCCAACTCCTAAAATCTGGACTGGATGTGGGCAACCATGTGCTGAGGGCAGCATATGACACGGTAGATGCTTCCGATCGTGGGGCGGCAGCAGGGATCTGTATTCGCTGCCATTCGTGGCTCAGGGTGTCCAGTTTTGTACCTGATATACAGGCCAAGATAATGGATGCCCCCTTTCTGGGGCTCTGTCTTATTCGGGGGTAACGCCCAAGATGCCAACTCTTGCCTCTAGGAATCTGGCAAGACTGTGAGATTGGTCCATTTCATGTACCGGTCCCATCCGTAGTCTTCCCAACTTCGTCTTTGTGCCCTTCCTCTCGCCAGTCTTCCAAGGGCCTGGATGTGGAGTTGCAGTCGAAAGAACCCTTTAAACGTAAGGCTAACACCCCACCAACCAGAGCAGCTGTTCCTCTGGCCCCCAGAGCGCCCACAGCTGCTCTTCCTACCCCCAATTCTACTGCCTGACTCCTTGCCCGACCCCTAGCACAGGCCTTGGAGGAGGCGGTTGGGGGTAATTTCTCTCTATACCTGGACAAATGGCGCACAGTAACCTCCGATCAGTGGGTGCTAAATATTATTGAACGGGATCACGCCCTCGAGTTTCTGAAGTCCTCTCTGGAAAACCCTCCCTCGCTGTCCCATTACCCTCAGGCCCACATTGCCCTCATCTGGGAAGAGATTCAGGCTGTCCTGCGCAAGAAGGCAGTATAGCCCGTCCCCCTGGCTCAAAGAGGAAAGGGGTTCTACTCCCACTTTTTCCCTCATCCCCAAAAAGACTGGGCCAACTGAACCTTTACATAGAGTACAAGCGGTTCAGGATGGTTACTCTTCAGGAGCTGTTGCCCCTTCTTCATCCGGTGGACTGGCTCTGTTCCTTGGATATGCAGGATGCCTATCTTCACATCTGGGTTTTTCCTGCCCACCGCTTCTGCTTCCAGGGGGACCACTTTCAGTTCTGGGCCCGCCCTTTTGGCCTTTCCTCGGGACCTCTGGTCTTTACCAAATGCCTAGCAGTGGTAGCTACAGCTCTGAGGAAATGAGGCTTTTATGTGTTCCCTTACCTGGACGATTGGCTGCTCACAGCCCCTTCCAGGGATCTTTTTGCTGCAGGCCCTGGAAGGCACCTTGTGGCTGTTCCAGGCCCTAAGGATCATGATAAACCTATTGTGGTCTTGTCTTTCTCCATGCCAATGCCTCCAGTATAGAGGAGTGGTTCTGGGCTCGTCCCAGGGCAAAGCCTTCCTGCTGGGGGACAGAACAGAGCACTTGATAGTGAAGGTCCAGCTAGTGTTCTCCAGTTGGGTACCAGCCACGATATTACTTCGTTTGTTGGGGCACATGGCGGCTGCTATAACCATGGTTCCCCTGGCCCACCTCAATATGAGGGTTCCCCAATGGACTCGACACACGACGACCTGGATCATCCAGTGCTGGTTTACGACCCAGTGAAAAAGACCTTAGAGTGGTGGCAGAACCCCACCAGTCTTCTGAGGCGGGTTCCCCTCTGGGCTGCGTCTCCACAGCAGATTCTCACTATGGACGCCTAAGGCCTGGGCTGGGATACTCACTTAGCAGACCGTCGTGCCCAGGGCATTTGGTCTGAGTCAGAACAGCATCTCCACATCAATGTACTGGAGATGCGGGCAGTTCTTCATGCTCTGCCGGCCTTCCAAACCCGTATTCTTCCCAGCCCACTACAGAGATGTCTGTAGTGTTCTACATCAGCAAACGGGGGCACTCATTCTCGCCCCCATTGTCTGGAGGCCATGAGGGTCTGGTACTGGGCCATTAAACATGGCCTGAAACACTCAGTCGTGCATGTTCCAGGCATTCAAAATGCCCTGGCCGACAGCCTAAGCCTGTCCAGGTCGAGGATGCACGACGAGTGGGAACTCCTGTCCTTGGACCTCTTTGACAGGTGGGGACATCCAGAGTTGGACCCTTTTGTGTCCCCACTCAACGCAAAACTGTTGCTTTTGTACTCTTTCGATCAAGGGCCTGGAGTTTTCTAGCATGACATGTTGTCCCTCTCCTGGAAAGGGAGGATCTAACTTCAAGCCAGGAGTTGGGACCCCACAGAAAAATGTTGTAGCTAGCCATCTGAGGCAGGGGACTGCCCCCAGCACCATCCCAGTTCTTTTCCTGCCGTCGACCCACTTAGTTCGGCTCCATGGATGCCTTTCATCGCAGTCGACCACACTTTTTGCCATTTTCCAGTATTTCAAAGTTTTTTTTCGAAGATTCATCTTCTTGCATGTTGTCGCCCTCTCCACCGCGGCGCAAGTCTTAGTGTGCGTGCAGGAAGCAGTTACCGGCTAAGGACGGCCACGCAGCCTGCCTTATCTGTCTAGGCCCTGACCATCAGGCCGCCGACTGCCCGCATTGCCAGAAGTTTAACCAGAAGACTAGGAGAGCCAACACCCTTAAGACCTATCTCCTTGAACAGAAGGTGGCGGCTATGCAGCGGACTTCAGAGCGCAGCTCTTCTTCTCTCACCAAGGACTCCCCACCCAGAGAGAAGGCTTCGGGAGGGAAGCACCATCACCAGAGGGAGAGTGATGGGGTCGGGTCTGAGTTCTGCCCAAAGTCTCCTTCCAGGGCGCTGCCTTCGACCTCCAGCGGGAGGTCTGGTTCTGTCCCTCTTAAGGTAACTGGGATATCTTCTAAGTCAGTGCCCTCCTTTTCCCAGGGCAAACACAGGGAGCTGTCTGCCTCTGGGCATTCGCCTGCTCATCCTTCTCTTGCCCACCGACCCATAAAGCTTCTGTGGGTTGACCCAGGAAGGCCATTACGCCTGCTGGCGAGGCCTAAGGATTCCAGTCATAAGCCCGGGGGGGGGTCGTTCGAACAGCGAAAACGAACGGACAACTCAGATAGGTTTCAGGAGACCATCCGCCATCGGACGTCCCCTCCTCCTCTGCTGGCCAAGGGACACCCACCTGCTACTGATAAGCACCCACCAAGTTGGTCGCCCTCCCCAGTGACTCATGCCCCGACGCCTGATCGGAGGCCATCACCAGATGAGGTTCAAATACTTGCCCCCACCTTCAGAAGCTCGGTCTCCCGATGGGTCTTCTCCTTCTCCTGGTCCCCCAGGGACATAGACATCGAGCAGCAGCCTGATAAAGAGGGGTCCCCCAACCAGATGCCAGACCTACAGGATCTGCAGGCGCCCACCCAGCTGTCGTCCCTGTCCCCAAAGTGACATTGCACGCTTCCACTTCTTGTGGAACAGTCAGAGGACCTACTACATGGACCCTCTGATGCATCTCCTAGGGAAACTCCCATGGGGCCATCTCCAACTCTTGTCAAACCAGTTGAAGATGACCGACCACGTCCGGATCCAAAAGGCAAATGCAGGAGAAGGTACTGTTCCCCAGTTTTCTCCTCCAGCGGACACCCACCCTCTCCAGATGATGTTGCTGCAAGCCCTTTCTCAGAATCTTCAGATGAGGAAGAATTTATTCCGCCTTCTCCAGGTCACAGGGACTCACCCAGGCCCCCTTCCCCCGGCGGACCCATCATTCCTGGACATTATGTGCCACATTCGATCTGTTTATGAATGGGACACAGAGGAGCTGGACCCAGAGCGAAGGAGACTGGCTGTTTCTGGGATCCAGAGAGTCAAAATCTCTGGTTATTCCACCTCTAGTGGAACCTTTCCAAGATGTCACCAGGCTTGCATGGCAGAATCCATTGTCCACCTCAGCCTTTCCCAGGAAGGCGGACAGACTCTGTAAACCCCCAAAACACAGAACCCTTTTGGGGGGGGAACATCCCAAGGTAGATTCACTGATGCTTACGGCCACTCATGCTTGTGTTAGCCAGCCCAAGCACCTGAGCTCTCAGCCCCCTGATCCAGAGTTGAAAAAATTGGATCAGTGGGGCAGGAAAGTCTTTTCTTCAGCTACCAGCTCCATCCGTTTGCTGAATTTTCTTGCCCATATGGTTTCGTACCAGCAATCCCTGTGAGAGAAAACGATGGAGTTGGTCCAGACTCTGACAGTAAAAACGAGATTCAAACAACATGAAGTCTTGCTGTATTCTGACTAGGGCAGTTAGCCCCAGCACTTGAACTGATCTGGAGAAGAAAGAGTTAACTTTATGCAGAAGCATAGAACGTTGAGTTCAACCTCTGTTTTCAAACCTCTGTCTCTGGTACATTCTAATGTAACCGTCTGATTCTTTACTCCGCCTAACTAAGATGACACTCTGGAGAATTTCTCCTTGCTGCTTCAGTTCAGTATAGTTATTCGATGGGTTTAATCCTACCACTTTCTTATTTTTCGGTCATCAAATCTCTGTCTTCGATACAGGTAGTGTGATTAGTGGTAGATAGTGATAGAAATTGTTTTTATTCAGTTCCTTGTCGGTCCGGTTAGGAACCGAAATTCTGTCCTAAAAAAAAAAAAAAAAGGAACTTATTCTGTGTACTAAAGAGTGTGGTCCGGTACTTTTTGGTCTGAAAAAAAAATATGTATTTTTTTTTAACAACCCTTGAACCAGTTGGTGACTGAAAAGTTTTGTATTACCTGGCGTAAAAGCTGTTAAGGGCAATTTTTGTTAGAAAAGGCAATGTCTGAGAAACCCAAGAAAAAAAGTCCCATTGGGTTTCAGCACTGTACTGAGTGTGGAGAGGGTTTTGTTAAAGCTGACCCCACCTAGTCTGTGTTTATTGTCTGGGATCTGACCACCTCAAAACAGACTGCCAGATATGTGTTAATTTCCCTAAAGCCACTTCAGAAAAAAGAATAGCTCGGCTTGGGGAAAGAGGGACCTCAAAATCCACCGACCCAGATGGCCAGCCCGGTTCGGTTCCCATCGAACCTGAGGAGGTGCCTTCTAGCCAGGGCGATACCTCTTCAGGCAAAAGGAAGTTAGATTCTGATGGATCGGTTCCGTCGAAAAAGAAATCGACCGGTTTGGATACCGCTCCTCAGATCCCAACCGTGGAAGAGATTGCGAGAGCAATAAATTGTGCAGTCACTCCACCGCTTCTGACCGAATCGACACCGCCTGTCAGGCGATCGGTTCTGTCAGTCCAAGTTCTTTCAGAATATGAACTGGAAGAGTATTATGAGTTGGATTGGGAGGGGGATCCGGAGGATGAAGATTAAGATGAGTATGAAGGCCTAGATGAGCCAGTAGGGCCTGGCATCTCCCCAGACAGGCCTTCCAGTACTTCCCCTCCCAGACTTTGAGTCTCCTTCACACTTTTTATTTTATAAAATGGTGGCAGAGACTCTCCAGCTACCAGCAGTGGAAGCTGCGGAGGAAACCGAATAACCTGTCTGTGGAGATGATGGATGTCCCAGAGTCAGAGTCCATCTCTTCCCCTGCATAAATCTTTGGGGAAACGGACTAAAAAATTACTTCAGATGCCATCTTCCATACCTCCTGTGAACAAGAGAATGGACAAGAGGTACATGCTGTCAGGTTTTGATACGGAATTTCTTTATTCTCACTGCAGTCATGTCGCGGTGGTGCAGGCTGCAGCCTGTGATGAGGCCAACATTCCCTTGGCTCCCCCCCCCACCCCCCAAGATAAGGATTCCAGGAAGGTGGATGCTATGGCAAAGAAACAGTACTTGGCATCCTCCTTGGGACTCAGGCAGGCTTCTTATATGGCCTATGCTGCTAGGTACCAGAAATCTAGGTGGGATACAGTTCTAGAGCTAGCTAAAACTGCTCCTCCCCAGCTGGCCACAGAGCTGGAGGCGGTGGCTGCAGATAGTATAGAAGCATCCAATGTACAGTTTCATGCTGCTGTGGACTCCAGTGATGTGGCATCAAGAGTCATGACTACATCTGTCTCCTTGTGAAGGTTTGCTTGGCTCAGATGTATTAGCCTATCATAGGATACCCAGGCTAAAGCCATGGATTTACCTGTCACAGATAACTCTCTGTTTGGGGAGCAAACCAAGACCTACATAAAAAAGATGGATGAATATAGGACCACCTACAAGAGTGCAGTGGCCAAAGAGAAGCAGGCCACTCCTCAAAAGCAGCAGTCTAGGGCTGGCAGGGGCAGGCCTTTTCAGAGGCCTTTTTACGAAGCCCAGGTTTCCTCTTCTTTCCAGCAGAGGGGGGTTTTCAGAGGGAGGGGCAGAACGGGGATGAGCAGGGCTGCATCCTCTTCTCAGCCTAGGGCTCCTGCCAGACAGACGCCCTGATGTGTCAGTCCGGGTCGCTTCCTCACTTCTGGTGGCAGGCAAGTTGCCTTATTTCTTCCAAGCCTGGAAGTCTGTCACTTCAGACAAGTGGGTTCTGGAAGTAATAAGTCAAGGGCTTGCTCTCAGTTTCAAAAGACTTCCCAAAATCAAAGCAAGGTCCTTCAAACCTGCCTCTCCACTGGAAACACTTACTGTAGAGGCAGCGGTTTCTCAGTTGTTGCTCCTAAAGGCTGTGGAGCAAGCACCTCTGCCACACAGAGGGAAAGACTTGTATTCAAGATACTTCCTTACCTCAAAAAAGACAGGGGAGTGGCAACCCATCCTAGACCTAAGATACCTGAACAAACATATCACAAAACCAAAATTCAGAATGGTGACTCTGGGAATCATTCTTCCCTCTCTGAGGCCAGGAGACTGGCCAACCTCCCTGGACCTCAAGGATGCCTATTTCCACATTCCTGTCGGGTGTCCCACATAACGTACCTCAGGTTCGAGTTACCCTCAAGCCATTACCAGTGCAGAGCTATGCCTTTCAGCCTCACATCTGCACCACGGTGTTAACCAAATGTCTGGCAGCAGTGGTAGCCTTCCTCAGAAGGCAGGGCATCTCAGTGTTTGAAACAACATGAAGTCTTGCTGTATTCTAACAATATACAGTATTGAAACAACATGAAGTCTTGCTATATTATAGATATTAGCAGTTTGTTCCAGCTCTAGAACTGCCCCGGAGTGAAATGGTCAAAACCATTCCAAAATAGAATTTTGGCCCGAGAGCAGCTCTATCTCTGTCATTTCAAACTTGAACTGTCTGATTCTTTACTCTGCCTCAGTGAACAGTCGCTCCGGAGATTTCTCCTTCTGCTCGGTTCATTTCTCGGTTTAAAAAGTGTTTTCTCGGTTGGATTTAACAGAGAATAGTTTTATTTTAACCGCAAAACCGTTCGGTTCAAGCTCTATCTGTGGTAACCGTAAGTAAATGAAGGTTTTGTCTGTGTGGAACTTGTAAGTTATCGGTTCGGTTTTGAACCCGATCAGTGGGTTTAAACTCATTTAAAACTAAAGATCTTACTTCGAGACACAGCTCTTGCAGCAGGTTACACCATTAGGACCGAAGCCGCCAGGCGCCAGGACCCCACGGAAAAATTCTAGCTAGCTAACTACAGCGGGGACCTCCCCCGACGTCGGACCCGCCTCCGACGTCAGGCGTGGTACAAAAGGGGGCGGTCCCGCCAGATTCCCCAGTTCTTTTCCCGCCGTCTACTTAGCTACCTGACCCCTTCGGTTACCAGTATAGCGCGCGACGCGTGAATGGTTCTTTTTTCGATAAAATTTTCAAAAATCTTCAGAATCCTCTTCAAGCAAGATCTTGATGTCATCACCAACTCGGGCCATCCTTGAAGTGCGCTATGGAAAGCAGATCCCGTTCAAGGACCCCCACACGGCCCCTGCATCCGGTGCCTAGGCCCAGACCACGATACCGGGCCTGTCCTTCTTGCCAAGGTTCAATAGCCTTACCGGATCCGGCGTCAGAGGGCTTTGCAGGCGTTTCTTCTGGAGGAACAACTGAAGACCATGTCCTCCAAGGGGAAAGCTCCAGGTCCACAAGCACACTGCGGAGAAGAGAAGGGAGAAGGCCCCTTCCAGGTCCCCTTCTAGGGGTTCGAGTCCGTAGCTCGGTTCGAAATCTCCCCCGGCTGCAATCAAGAAACCTTCATCTCAGGAGAAATCCGCCAGGCCTTCCTCCCTTCCAGGGCCTTGGCGAAGTCCGAGCGACACCATCACCACCGCAAGTCGGGTTCCCGCTCTTCGGTACCCGGCGTCAGGTCCTCGTCGGTGCCTCACGCCAAGGCGTTGGAGCTCACGCCTCTAAAAGGCCTGTAGCCCAGGCGCCCATTTCGACAGCTGTCAGCCGTGCGCCCTTCTTCCCTGGAGCCGCCCGTCGGCCCGACGACGACGCGCCGTATCAGCCCAGCGCGGTACGAGCCGGCGCCCGCCCTCCTCTGAAAAGAAGGCGGCCCTGTTGCCTCCGACCGACATCGGTCAGGAGCCTCTATCGGGAGGACCTAGAGCAGCCCGAGGACCAGGACGGGCGACCCGGTCTCAGAGGACTCCCAGGGATCCCTCGCCATTACCAGAGCCCCTGTGGAGCCGGCGCGGGACCCGGCGACCGCCCACGGCACCCGGCCGTCGTCGGGCCTCTCTCTAGTGGAGTGAAAGATCTGTTCACCTACTGGTGGGATACCATTAAAAAGACATGGTTCCCCCTCCTCCTCCTCCTCCTCCTCCTCCCGGTTCCCTGCCCCCTCGCCGCCGGGGTCGGCAGGCCGTGTTCCTCCTCCCGGGAGCCTAGAATCCCTCCCAGGGGAGACCTGATAAGCGGAGACCTCCGTCGAAATCCTCTTCTGGATCACCCAGCCCAAGAGATCCAGGAGGCGCCGGCGTTCGCCTTCAGCGGAGGACACGGGATCAGACTACTCCACCTCTAGATCCCCATCTCCACTCTCCATCCCTTCTCCGGACCCACGTGAGATGCCTAGATCTCCTCCGGATGATCCCTCGTTCCTTGATATTATGAGACATATACAAGAGAACATGGGATGGGATGCTGAAGACTTAGACCCGGAAAGAGTGCGACTCGCCAGATATCTTCGGCAAAAGGACCCCAAGCCTGTGGTGGTACCACCCTTGGTTGACACTTTCGTGGACGTCACCAAGGCTGCGTGGAAGCGTCCACACTCGCTCCCGGCGAGACCGAAGAAAGCTGATCGCTTGTACAAGGCTCCTAAGGACGACCAGTACTTGACGCAGCATCCTCAGGCCGATTCTCTGGTCATCACAGCCTCACATGACCGGTCACAGAGGCCACAACATTTGAGCACCCTGCCACCGGACCCAGAGTCCAAACAACTGGACGCATTGGGTAGGCGCACGTATGCTTCCGCTACCTGCGCCATCAGATCCCTGAACTATTTAACCCACATGGTTCAGTTCCAGAGCAGCTTTGTGGAACAGGGTCTGAAGCGGCTGAAAAGATGCCAAGGTGAGCAGAAGGAGATGCTTCAGCTCCTCCGTCAGGGTTCAGGCAGTGGGGACCAAGTGCTAAAAGCCGCGTATGACTCCAGCGGACTCATCGGCCCGAGCAGCAGCTTCTGGCGTTTGCCTCGGAGACACTCTTGGTTCGTCTCGGTTTTACCTAGACGTCCAAAGAACATCTTGGGCCCTTTTGAGGAGAAGTATTGTTTGGTAATCCTACAGAAAAGATCCTTACCAAACTCAAGAGGCCGGGAAGGCGGTAAGGTCGGTTCAGGCCATGCCGACCTAAGCTTGGTTCCTTCGTAGGAACCAGAAAGCCGTTTTCGTCTTGTGGGGCCTTAGAGGCAACAGACCCACTCCGCTGCACCTCAGAGGGCTCTGGTTTTCGTGAGCCCAGGGCAAACACCCGCCAGCCAGAAGCGTTCTCCTAGGCAGGCCCAGCCAGCGGTCCATCTGCCGCCACAGCCTGACTCCTTGCCGGCCCCGCCCTCAGGATCAGCGGGAGTTTATAGTCGAGGTGCATTGCGAACTTCCTGCCGGGATGGCAGGCCATTACCACCGACAGGTGGGTTCTTCAGTTGGTCAGTCTAGGCCACTTTATAGAATTGCAGGAAAGCCACCCTCGAGGCCTCCTTTGCTCTCCCGGTATCAGGGTCAGCACAAAGCCTTGATCTGGCAAAAGTACTCGCGCTACTCGAAGGGGCGATAGAGTACGTCCCAGAAGAACCAGAGAGGACTAGGATACTATTCCACTTCTTCCTGGTTCCCAAAGAAAACAGGGGACCTCCGTCCAATCTTGGACCTCAGCGACCTCAATGTGTCGGTCACTTACAGAGATTCCGCATGGTGACCCTTCCAGGTCTTATCCCCATGCTCAAACAGGGACGCCTTTTGGCGTCTCTAGACATACAGGATGCCTACCTGCATCCCTGAGCTCAGGCACAGGAGGTTCCTCGCGCGGTTTCTCGACCACCACCTTCAGTTCGAGCCCTTCCTTCGGACTGTCTTCGCACGAGGTCTTTACCAAGTGCATGGCAGTCGTGGCGTCTCTGAGGAGACAGGGCCACTCGTGTTCCGATACCTGGACGACTGGCTTCTCATGGCCGCCTCAGAGAGCGTTGCTTCTTGCAATCAAGAGCACCCAGGATCTGTTCGATCCTGGGCATCCTCATAAATAGAGAGTCTCTCCTGGTACCGTCGCAGAAACTGCAGTTCATAGGAGCAGTTCTGGACACTGTTTGGGAAGAGCCTTTCTTCCGGCCGACAGGCGGGCGCATCAGATCCCTCATAAGGGACCTATCACTAAAGCAAGGTTGTACCTGCCAGGTCGTCCTTTGCTTGCTCGGACACATGGCTGCGGCCATTCCTACTGTCCTTTCGCAAGACTCCACATCGCATTACTCGGTGATGCTCAAAGTGCAGTGGGACCAAAGGCAAGACCACTTGCAGCATCCGGTCAGACTCACGAATTCAGTGATTCAAGACTGGCAGTGGTGGCTGAGCCCAGGTCGCTCATCAAGCGTCCCGTTCATTGTGCCGTCCCCGGTCACCCTCACCACAGGCGCTTCGGTCTTGGGTGGGGCACACCTGGGCGGGTAAAGTCCAGGATACGTGGACCCAGATGGAAGCTCACCTTCACATCAGCGTGCTGGAAATGAGGCGGTCCTCTATGCCCTGCAGGCCTTTCAGTCAGTTATCCACCGTGTACTCTTCTACTTCAGACAGACAACACGGTGATGTAATACCTCAACAAACAAGAGGCGCACCTCTTACCCCTTTGCAGGAGGCCGCGAGGTGTGGGATTGGAGTAATCACACGGCGGCGAATCTGATCACTGTACACGTTCCCGGAGTGGACAACACGGTTGCAGACGGCCTGAGTCGTTCTCAGGCCAGAGTCCACGAATGGGAACTCCTTCAAGAGGTAGCAGAGGATCTGTTTCTTGATGGGAACTCCAGATCTGGACTTGTTCGCCTCCCCATCCAACGCAAAACTGCCCAATTTTTGCTCGCTAGATCCAGGGCCTGGTGTTTTCTGGCGGAGCGTTATCCCTCTCCTGGGCCAACAGATTCCTCTCGCTTTCCCTCCTTTCCGTTGATCCAGAGTTCTTCTCAAACTCGCGGGGACGCATAATAATGATCCTAGTGGCCCCATTTTGGCCCAGACAGATTTGGTTCCTTTGTTGATTCAACTATCTCGGGAACCCCGCCCCGTTGCCGCTCAGCTCCACTTACTGTCTCAGGAGAAGGTTCACTTGTCCACCGGACCTCGTTCCTTGACATGCATGCTTGGCTCCTAGAGACATAGCCATTTTGCATCAGGGGTCTATGAAGAGGTTGCAGAAGTCCTTTCTGCAGCCAGAAAGCACAACGCATCATGACGTCGCCATGAAATGGCGCCGTTTTTAATGTATGGTCAGCGAGCCGCGCGACCTTTCCCCTCTAGGTTGTCCTGTGGGAGTAATATTAGAATATTTGCTCTCCCTCTTTCATTCGGGTCTAGCTTACTCCTCTATTAAAGTGCACCTCTGCCATTTAAACACCACCTCCGGTGGGAAATCGTCAGTGGCTCAGGTGGGCGCCTCTCGGGAATTTCTTAGGGGAGTGTTGCCTGTAGGCCTCCTATTGAGACCCTGTGCCTCCATGGGATTTGCTTTTGTCCTTGAACAGCTCACGCTTCCCCCTTTGAACCTGCAGCGGATTGCGAGCTCGTTTTCTGTCGTGGAAAGCGTTGTTTTTAGTGCTGTTACCTCGGCAAGAAGAATTTCTGAACTTCACGCTCTCATGCAAAGAGCCTTATTTAGTTTTCCACGGGACAGAGTATCCCTGAGGACGAACCTAAATTCTTGCCTAAGGTGGTTTCTTCACTCACTCTGAACCAGGATATCGACCTTCGGTCTACTTCCGAACTACTCTAATAGAGGCTCTGCTCCATACCCTGGATGTTCACCGCGCCTGAGGTTTTACCTCAACAGAACTCAATCCTTTCGTAGTTCTGAGCAGCTTTTCATTTCCTTCTCTGAGAGAATGATGGGCCAATCAGTATCCAAACAGTCCCTTTCTCGCTGGCTTGTCCAGTGTATTTCTCACTGTTATGGTATCAGACAAAAGCCCCTCCGGGTACAGTCCGGGTCATTCCACTAGAGGGGTGGCTACTTCCTGTGCAGCTCAAAATATTTTACTTCTGCTATATGCGCTGCAGCATTGGAGTTCTGTGCATACCTTTATCAGGCATTATAGCCTGGACATCGCTCTCGGCGAAAGGCTGGTTTGGTTTAGCCGTACTTCAGGGTCTCCTGTCCTAGGTTCAGGACCTGGTTTTTATCCTTTAATTTCCTCCTCCCGGATTTTCTGACAGCGTTACTGTGCAGGAATCAGTCTAATGGTGTAACCTGCTGCAAAGCTGTGTCTCGAGTAAGATAGTACAGTTACGTAGAACTTACAGTAACAGTAGATCTTCGAGAACAGCTCTTGCAGCAAATACTTCCCCCACCTTCCCCTTGGAGGAAGCATGGCATCAGTCTTTCTGAGCAGGAATTGTTATCTTTCTGTCTTCTGACGGAATCCTAGGTCTCCCATTTTGATGTCAGCCTGCGGCAAGAAGTCTCCAGCGGGAGAACTGGGGAATCTGGCGGGACCGCCCCCTTTTGTACCACGCCTGACGTCGGAGGCGGGACCGACGTCGGGGGCGGTCCCCGCTGTAGTTAGCTAGCTAGAATTTTTCCGTGGGGTCCTGGCGCCTGGCGGCTTCGGTCCTAATGGTGTAACCTGCTGCAAGAGCTGTTCTCGAAGATCTACTGTTACGGTAAGTTCTTACTTAACTGTACTTTACTATTTTAGAGTGCGGTTCCCGGTTCTTATCGGTTCTAAAAAGCGGTTTATACGTTTTTCCAATACCGTATGACGGTTAGGAACCGATAAAGGTGTCTTCTGCACTGCCGTTAAAAGGGCAAGTTTTTGTTGGGCTGGCATTATGTCTGAAAACCCAAAGAAAAACCGGGCCCACTGGGTTTCAACACTGTGATGGTTGTGGGGAAGTCTTTGCCAAGGCTGACCCACACCACATGTGTTTATTGTCTGGGGTTTGACCACCTCCAGTCAGACTGCCAGGTATGTAAGAATTTCCTGCAGCCACCTGGAAAAAGATTGGGCAGGCTCAGGGCGAGGAGGCAAAAATCCGCTGACCCGGATGGCCAGCCGGTTCGGTGCCAGCCGAACCAGAGAATGCCCTCTGACCAGGGCCAGACTTCCTCGGGCAAAGAAGACTGGTTCTGAGGAACCAATTCCAGTAAAGAAAACAAGAAAATCAGCAGGTCTGGGTCCAAAATTCCTTCTCCAACTGCTGCAGAGATAACAAAAACCATACAAATTGTCCAGTCACTGTCTCAGGGTCCGTCCGAACCACCACTATCTGGTAAAGGTCGGTTCATCCGGTCCCAGTGGTTCAGGATTATGATATTGAGAATTTTATGAACCAGAGGAGGGAGGAGGATTATGAACAGTATGAATGTGGCTGGGAAGGTCTGGGTGTGCCCATTGAAACGGACATCTCCTCAGACAGACTTTAGAATCTCCCCTATGCTGTCTGAGTCCCCATCTCATTTTATGTTTTATAAAAAGTTGCTGAAACCCTCCAGCTTCCTTTAGAAGAGGCTGTGGATGAGCAAGAGGAGCCTGATTTTGTAGAAATGATGGATATTCAGAGTCTAGGAGATTGTCTATTCCTTTGCATAAGTCTTTAGGAAACAAACAATTACAATTTTAAACGCTCCTAATTCTGTGCCTCCTGTAGATAAAAGATGGACAGAAGGTATACATTGTCAGGCCCTGATGCAGAATTCCTTTCTCAAATGCAGTCATGTTGGGGTAGTTCAGGCTGCTGCCTGGGATAAAACTAATATTCCTTGGCTCACATCCTCCTGACAAAGTTCCCAGGAAGATTGATGCCATGGCAAAAAAAAAAAAAAAAAACAGTATGGCAGCCTCTCTGGGACTCAGGCAAGAAGCAAATTATAGCAAGCATGAGCTGGGTGTCAGAAATCTAGATGGGATACTGTTATGCAATTGGCCAAAGCAGGCCCATGGCCAACTGGCTAGTGAACTAGAACAGGTGGCTGCTGATGGCATTGAAGCCTCTGAGGTTCAGTTTCATGCTGCTGTGGATGTTAATGATGTTTCCTCTAGGGTCATGGCCACATCTGTAGCTTTTAAGTAGGTTGGCCTGGCTCAGGTGTACTAGTTTGTCACAGGATACCCAGACTAAGGCTATGGATTTTCCTGTGGTGGGAAATTCTCTGTTTGGAGAGCAGACAGAGAATTACATGAAGGAGATGGATGAATATGGGACTACTTACAAGAGTGCCCAGGCTGGGGCTGAGAAGCCACTCCTCAAAGGCATGCCCCCAGGGGTGAGGGGCAGGCCTTTCACAGGCCTTTCTACAGACTCAGGCCTCCTCTGCCTATGCTCAGAGGCTTCTTCAGAGGCAGGGGCAGGCGAGGGTGGGCAGACCTGCTCCACCCCAGCCTCGCTCCTGCGAAACAGGCACCCTGATGGGGTGCCCAGGGCCGATCTCCTGTACGGTGGGGGCAGGCTGGCTTACTCAGTCAGAATTGGGCTTCTTTAACCTCAGACAAGTGGGTTCAGAGTGGTAAGCCAGGGTCTGGTTCTCAGCTTCAAAAAGTTTCCCAAGTTGAGAAGCAGACTTTTCTACAAGTGCTTCAGAGACCCTCGCTCTGGAAACAGAGGTCTCATCCCTGTTAGCTCTCAGAGCAGTAGAAAGGGTTCCTCCCCTGCATCAGGGCAGGGGTCTGTATTCCAGATACTTCCTTACCCCAAAAAAAGACAGGAGAGTGGCGGCCCATTTTAGATCTCAGATATCTGAACAAGCATCTTTTGAAAGCAAAGTTCAAAATGGTAACTCTGGCAATGATTTTATTCCCTGAGGCCAGGGGACTGGCTAGCCTCCTGGACCTCAGGATGCCTATTTCCATGTCCTAATCAGAAGATCCCATCGAAAGTACCTCAGATTAGAACTGCCCTCAGGTCATTACCAGTTCAAACAATGCCCTTCTTACCTCTGCTCAAGAGTATTCACAAAGTGTCTAGCAGTGGCAGTGGCCCACTTAAGGAGGCAGAGGATTGCTGTTTTCCTATCTGAGCGACTGGCTCATTGTAGGCCAGTCCCAAGAACAGGTAAAATCTCACCTGCAGATCACCCAGCAACTTCTCACCTCCCTGGGTTTCTGCTAAACCTACCAAATCGGTTCTGGAACCAGTCCAGGTACTCGCCTTTATAGGGGCAAGATGGACACAAGCCTAGCCAGAGCCTTTCTTCCCCAGAAGAGCAAGAATTTAGTGGCTCTGGCCTCTTCCTTCACTCTGCAGGTCTCTCGACCACAAGACACTTTCTGCAGCTCCTGGGGCATGGCTGCATCCACAGCTGTTGTGCAGGGGCCAGATTTCAGATAAGAGACATTCAGTTTCACTTGAGAACTTTTGGTCTCAGAAGAGACCCCCTTTCAAGTTGGTCCCAGTGAGTCGAACCTTGATCTAGCTCTCCAGTGTGGCAGGATCAGAGCAATTATAGGCGGGGGTCCCCTTCATTTCCCCTTCTCACGACTTGACTCTCACTACAGAGGCTTCCCTTCTGGGTTGGGGAGCCCATGGCGACCTTTCCACTCAGGAGTTTGGTCCCCAGGAATCTTGCTCACATCAATTTGCTGGAACTCAGAGCTGTCTTTTTAGCTCTTCAAGCTTTTTCTGCATCTGTCCACGACAAGATGATACAAGTCAGAACAGACAACACCACAACAATGGTACATCAACAACGCAGGCACTCGGTCTTGACCTTGTGCACCGAGGCAATAAGTTGTGGTCTCTGGCCATTCCCTGAACACTTCCCTCATAGCAGTTCATCTTCCGGGAAGGACAATGTCTAGCGGATGCCCTCAGCAGGATTTCCCAGGGCCATCACGAATGGTCCTGGATCCTCAAATGCTGGGGATAGTTTTTTGCCAGGTGGGGCATCCCTCCGATAGATCTTTTGCAGCCCCAGACAATCACAAACTTCCTCTGTTCTGTTGCAGGCCTCCAGTGCTGGGCTCAGTTCCCCTGGATGCCCTTCTTCTGGATTGGGAGGAGAAGTTCCTCATGCTCCCCCCTTCCTCTCCTATTCAAAGTACTAGTCAAAATCAGATCTCAGCCTTGCAGGGTGATTCTGATTACCCAGATGAGCCAGGCAGCCCTGGTACCCCTCCTTCTGTCTCTGACAGTCCATCTTCCCCTATGCCTCCCCAGAATGCACTAATCTGATTGACTTGTGCCCAGGGAAGGGTTTGGTATCCGGACCTCAAATCCCTCAACCTCAAGGCCTGGCTCTCTTGAGGGTTAGAGATTGCTGATTTACACCTCTCTCAGGGTGTCTTGAGATCCTAAAGGCTTCCAGAAAGCCTTCCACTAGGACTTCTTATAGTTCCTAAATGGAAAAGGTTTTCCATTTGGTGTGCTAGGAAAAATATTTCCCAGTATCTGCTAATGCCCTTTTGTTAGAATTACATGGTACATCTTAATTCCTTTGGTCTCAGACCAGCTACCCTGAGAGTTCATTTGGCAGCTGTGTCTGCTGTTGTGTCAACAGGAAAGTCATCCCTCTTTCCTCTCATCCTGTGTTTCCAAGTTTTTGAGGGTTACTCCATACTAATCCTCCCTTTTCAGGAACGGCCCCTGCTTGGGACCTTAATGTTTGCATTGCCCAGTTAATGCAACCCCCTTTGAACCTCTGTCTTCTGCAGAGCTTAAGTACTTACTTGGAAAACTGTTTTTCTAGTGGCTATCACTTCTGCCAGGCATAAGTGAATTGCAAGCCTTGTCAGTGGAGACTGACTTTATTTCTTTCCACAGGGATAAGGTAGTCCTTAGGACTAATAGGAAGATCTTCCTGGACATAAGTCTCCACCACTCATTCACACTAGTGGGATTAGCGCCGGAGGCACTAGGACCCATCGAAACCAAACTTTGCTGGAGAGGTCGGCCCGAGAGAAACTGACGCCCTTGAGACAACGCCCGCGGAAACAGCGGCTTTCGGCGGTAACCATCTCGGCGGCGACCCTCCAACCGCCTCAGTTCCTTTTTCACGCCGTCGAGAGTGCACTTCAGTGACCGGCGTCGCTTGCCTGTCGAGTCAAACTTCAAACTAGCGCATAGTTTTCAGTTTGTTTTTTTTAACATTATCACGATAGTAGATAACGCTTAGTTTTATTCTATTTTTAGTAAAATTTTCTAATATTTAAATTTAACTTACTTGAAGAAGTCTCGGCCTGCTGGACGAGTCGACCATGAGCAGGTCAGGTGACGTAGGGAGACTACGTATGAAATCTGTTCAGTCAGCGGGCTGGGTCGGTCAGCCTCCTTCTCCTCAGCGGGGTTCCAACTACGGTCAGTCCGATGCCAGGGGATGGCGGTCCCCACGACATAAAATAGCGATCGCATTCTCGGCGTTCGGCCTCGAGCTCTTCTTGACCCACAGGTCAAAAGAAGGCATCACTCGAATTAAGCCCTCTGTAGTATCTCCTGTGCGTGCCCGGTCGGTTATTGTTGCTAGTTGCCGGTCTCATGCCGAGTCGCCAACTTCCGATAATCGATAGTGCACGACATCGAGCCCTCCGCCTATAGGTAGGGCTCCAGATGAGCAGTTTCATCAGTGGAGCGCTCTTATGGGCGATAGGCTGGAGGTTGGTTCTTCTGCCTGGCTCGGTTACCTCGGGCCCTCGGGCTCCTCGACGATCAGGTAGAGCGGTTGGACCTTCCTAATCGCTGGCGCCTTCTTCGGTGCTAAGCGACTCCGTTAGCAGGTGTTTTCCCTCACATGGCTGCGAGCAGAGGCCTCACCGATGCCCTTATCTCCTGGTTTTTCCTTCTCTTGCTTTCCAGGTTCCGGGGCTTTCCGGCGCCTTCTGCAGGGTCTGTGGCCTTGTCGGCGCGTTTCGAAACCGCCCGGAGCTTCAGGCGCCGTTGAGCGGCCGCGTGGTCTCTCGGCGCCGTTGGCGAGCGTGGTCTCGTGGCGCCGCCCGGTGGTGCACGTTAGATCGGCGGCACCGTTAGGCGTCGTCGTCTGCGTCGTCAGATCGCGGCGCCGCGTGCCTCTTGACGCCCGTGCGCCTCCTCAATACAATCTTCAGCCCGTTTTGCCCGTCTCGGCGCCGGCAGCCATGGGACTCTCCTTGTTTCTGCCATTTCCTCCTCTCCTAATTTTCACTCCTTTCCTGTCCAAACAGTCCTTTCTGGACCATCAGGAGATGATGTTGAGCCTGACCCAGACCTCGGGTTGGGTGATGAAGTGGAGAAACAGGATCTTTCTTTGCTACAGAGCCTGTGGTCGAGGACCTGTCCTTTAAGTCTCTGTTGAAGAACCTGGGATCCTCTTTCTCTCCAGACTACAGACATCGATCCTGGGAAGATATTAAGACTCCAGTATCTTCATGCTGGAGATCCCTGATTTGACTCCTCCGATTCAGCCTTCCTTCGAGGCGCTGTCTCAAATGGTATGGAATAACCCTGCTCTTATTCCTCAGTGGCTAAATCCATTGATAAAGTATTCAGCTCCCAAGGATCGTCCCATTTGGCATCCCAAGCGCTGCGGATCCTATTGTAGTCCTGGCAGAGAATGACAGGTAGATTCTTCCTCAAACTACTAGTCGACCTATTAACAAAGAGTCTCGTAAGATTGATACATTAGGTAAGAGAGTCTTTGCTGCCTCCACTCTAAGTATCGTATTGCCAGTTATCAAGGCTATTTTTCTCAGTATGAGTATATCCTGTGGCACTCTATGAAAAGAATGGTTGAAGCTCTTCAGATTCGGTTCAAGTCAGAGCTTCTTCTGACTGTTATTAGAGTTATTGGGTCCAATAACCAACAGGTCAAAGCCGCCATGGGCGCTTTCGACACTGCTTCTCGCTCAGCAGCGGGTTTGTACTCGGCGCCATTCCCAGCTGCGTGCTTCTGGCTTCTACGAATGATGCTCAGCAGCAGGTGATGGCGCTGCCCTTGATGGCTCCTTTCTTTTGGCCCTCAGGTGGAGCAAGCCTTAGAGGCCACTCAGAAGACTAGATCGGCCATTAAGTTGGCCAGACCTCCGCCTGCCCCTCTCGGGGGCATGTGAACAGGCGTCAGTTTCATAGTCGTCCAGTCCTTGAGGCAGAGGCAGGGGAAGCTTCCATAAAGCCAACCTGCCCAACCTCAAAAGAAGGCAGCAGAAGCGCAGGGACCTAAAGCTCCCAGCGCTACCTTATCGGTCGTTGGCCCAGTTCCATCCACTCTGCCGAGGTGGAACTTTCTCCTCCGGTGGGAGGTCGTCTGATGTACTTCTACAACCAGTGGAAGTCCATAACCTCAGACAAATGGGTCCTTCGGATAATTCGCGAGGGCTATTCTCTCAATTTCTTGGAAACCCCCCCGAATTGTCCTCCCATACGACAACCCAGGTTGTCGGCCTCTCAGTCAGACCTCCTCACCGCGGAGATCCAGGGCCTTCTGAACAACAGGGCAATAGAACTGGTGCCCCCGCATCTGCGAAACACAGGGTTCTACTCCCATTACTTTCTGGTTCCAAAGAAATCTGGGGGGATGCGCCCCATTCTAGACCTCAGAAAGTTAAACAAATTCCTCCCAGGAGAAATTCAAGATGATTTCCCTAGGTACCCTGTTACCTTGCTGCATCACACGACTGGCTGGCCTCTCTGGATATGCAGGATGCTTACCAGCATATCCCGTCCACCCGACCCACATAAATTCCTCAGGTTTGTAGCTTTGGGTCCAGCATTATCAGTTCAAGTCCTGCCCTTGGGCTATCCTCGGCGCCGCCAAGTTTTACAAAGTGTTGTGCAGTTCTCGCGGGCGCATCTCAGGAAGAATCGGACTCCAGTGTTTCCCTACCTGGGACGATTGGCTTCTTCAGCCCTTCCGGCCAAGGGACTTTGGAAGCGTGCAACGACTTCTGTCTTCTCACGTCCATGGGAGTTCTGCTGAATTGAAAAATCTCAACTGCAACCTCCAGAGGCTCCTTTTCATAGGGGGCTTCTAGACACCTCTTCAGCGAAGGCTTTCCTTCCAGAGGACAGAAGACTCGACATCCTTCCGTATGGCCCGTTACATCAGGAGAACCAATCGGTTACAGCTCTCTCGATACAACGCATGTTGGGTCTCATGGCGTCCTCGGTCTTCACTGTCCCTCTGGCCCGACTGCATGAGAACCACCCAATGGATGCTCTCCACTCAGTGGTCCCGACTCTCACCCCAGTCTTATCCCATCAAGGTGGCGGGCCTTGAAGGTCTCTCACCTGGTGGTCTCAAGAGAGCAATCTCCTGGAAGGATTCCCTTGCTCCCCGGATCATCAGATCTCCATCACCACAGATGCATCGCTAATGGGATGGGAGCTCACTGTCTCTCCTCCACACTCAAGGTGTATGGACTCAGTTGAAACTCATCTCCACATAAATGTCCTGGAGATGAGGCGGTCCTCAATGCAATCCGAGCTCTGAAGGATGTCCTTTGTCAAAGAACATTCTCCTTCAAGCGGACAACAAAGCAGTGATGTATTACATCAACAAGCAAGCGGTGCTCATTCTTATCCCCTTTGCAGGGAAGCAATGAGGTGTGGGAGTGGTGCTTGGGCACAGTCTCTGATTCAAGCGGTTTATCTGCCAGGTATACAAAACGACCTAGCAGATCACCTCAGCAGAACGGAGGCAGACCCTCACAGTGGTCTCGATCCAGCCGTAGCTTCGGTCCCTGTTCAAAGAGTGGGGGACTCCAGACCTGGACCTTTTTGCATCCCCACTTAACGTAAAACTGCCTCTCTTCTGCTCCAGAAATCCAGGGCCTGGCATTTTCTGTCAGGATGCGTTCAGGCTGCGGTGGACAAAACACTTTCTTTACGCCTTTCCACCGCTTCCTCTAATCCAGAGAGTACTCCTCAAGTTCGAGTCTCAGGGGACCAAGATGATTCTCATTGCTCCTTCCTGGCCTCGGCAACTATGGTTTCCTCTACTCAACAGTATGTTGGCAGCCTCTCCGAGACCACTTCCTTTGCAAATCAGTCTTTTGACTCAGGGTTCGTTGGTCCATCCCAACCTGAAATCACTTCACCTTCATGCTTGGCTCCTGAAGAGATAGAGTAGATCGGTTCAACGTCTCTCGTAGAGTCTCAGACATCCTTCTGGCTGCTTTCGGAAGCCAGCCACCCAACGTCACGCTTCAAATGGAACGTTTTCTCTCTGGTGTGCAAAATCCTCTTGGAATCCCTTTTCCTGTCCTCCTGGCAAGGTTCTGAGTATCTTTTGGACCTATCAAACTTAGGTCTTCAGTACTCCACAGTTAAAGTTCACCTTAGTGCCATCTCAGCGTTCCATGAGGCGGTTTCTTCCTTAACTCTGGCTCAGTTACCTATGGTGAAGAGATTTCTTAAGGGATTCTCCATACCAGACCCCTGTTAGCGTCCAGTTGCAGCCTGGGACATTAACCTGGTGCTGGACATGCTCACTCGGAAGCCTTTCGAACCCTTAGCTACTGTGAGCTAAAATTTCTTACCTGGAAGACTGCCTTCCTGGTGGCCATTACACTCAGCCACTGGGTCTCTGAGATACATGCCCTGGTTACGGACCCTCCGTATACTGTATTCCATAAGGACAAGGTAGTTCTCCGTACTCATCCTAAATTTCTTCCCAAGGTTGTGTCAGAATTCCATCTGAACCAACCTCTGGTACTCCACGCTTACTTAGCTAATTTCCAAAATGAAGGGGAACGAGCTCTTCATTCCTTGGATGTTAAGAGAGCCTACGGTTCTATTTAGATAGAACCAAGGATGTTCGCAAGACTCGGCAACTGTTCTGTCTTTCAGCGACACCGGCTGGGTCAACCTGTCGCTATTAGATGCATCTCTTCATGGTTAGTGGCATGCCTTTGTCATTGCTATTCCATGGCTCAAGTTAAATTAGAAGGTAGAGTGTACGCTCACTCTACTAGAGGCGATCGCCAGCATCCCTAGCGGAGTACTTAATGTTCCAATTGCAGATATATACAACGCCGCCACCTGGAGCTCTGCATACTTTTGTTAAGCACTATGCACTGGATATTCATGTGAGCGACATTCCGCATTCGGCAGAACTATCGTAATGAGCTTCTATCTTAGGCCAGCGTGGCTCTGGCTCTCCTCCGCCCTTTTGGGGATTATCAGCTTGGTACTCTCCCACTAGTGTGAATGAGTGGTGGAGACTTATGTCCAGGAAGATAGGAAAATTCCGTACTCTACCGTATTCTTGATCTTCTTGGACGAAGTCTCCACCACTCATTCACACGCCCACCCTCCATCCCCCGAGCTCACCGCTGTATTGGTCTTCACTCCCTCAAATCTTTAGGCCGTGAGGACTTCTTTGCTGACCCTTCTTACACGGGTCATACGGACTATCTTATGTCCGTTTTTTAATGTTGGGTTTACTCTTTACGTTAGTTGCGCTGCACCTCCTTGGTAAAAAAGGTACTGAGGCGGTTGGAGGGTCGTCGCCGAGATGGTCATTACCGCTCGAGCCGCTGCTCGCGGCGCCGTGTCTCGCAGCGCCGTCTCTCGCGCCGACCCTCCAACAAAAAGTTTGCTCCCGATGGGTCTTAGTGCCTCCGGCGCCAATCCCACTAGTGTGAATGAGTGGTGGAGACTCGTCCAAGAAGATCAAGAATTACGGTAGGTACGTAATTTCCCTTTTTTGCCTAAGGTGGTTTCAGATTTCCATCTTAATCAATCTATCTCCTTCCAGTATTTTTCACTGATCACTCCTCTTCGGGTGAGAGGTTGCACAACCTGGATGTTAAGAAGGTGGATTGTCTCTTGTATCCAATTTGTTATCAGAAAGTGGCAGAGCCCCCCGGGTTTGAGGGCTCATTCTACCAGGGTACAGCTGCGCCTCTAGCTGCTGCCAGAGATATCCCTTTATTAGAGATTTGCCAGGCTGCTACTTGAAAACGGTACACACTTTACCAAGCATTACTCCTGGATGTCCAGGCCAGGAGAGATGCTCGGTTTGGCACAGCTGTTCTTCAGAGCCTATTCCTAAGTAGGTTCTGCCCCTCCATGGAGGTACTGCTGTGTATTCTGCTAATGTCTATAATATAGCAAGACTTCATGTTGTTTGAAGAAAATTACTCACCTTAGTAATGTTGTTTCTTCTAATGGAGTCTTGCTATATTATAGACCTCCCAACCTGCCCTCTCTAGAACCTCTACTTGGTGGGGTGCGGGCAACTTAGTGTGGGCACTACTTATGTCCTGTTAGCATTTTGTCCCTTTGGGACTTTGGGGGTGTGTATGTGTACGCGTGTGTGTGTTTTATTATACTTATGTTCCATTTTCATATTATTAGAATGGTGTTAGTATTTCTGGTCCCCTGACTTGAGTCTTGGGTGTTGGGACCATCAATGGTTATTATTTAGGTAGCCATTAAATACACTGCGGAATTAAGGAGGCAGTGACAAGAGCGTAGGAATAAGTTGGAGGATACCCTTCATTTTCTCCAAATGGCGCACCAGCAGAGGGACAAGTCAGTCTTACCCCAACTACAACAAACTAGGCGGGAGCTAGACTCACTAATTCAGCAACAAACCGAAATAGCCTTAACCTTCCTGAGACAAAGATTCTACGAAGTAGGCCCACGAGCAACACGTCTGCTCGCATATCAAATGCGTAAACAGAAGAAGGGGGCAACCATTGCATCTATTAGGCACCCCAGAGGAGGCCAACCACTGTCCCGGGTACAAGATATAGTGGATGCTTTTGCAACATTTTATAAAGCACTCTACACTCCAGAGACCATGGCCTCCAGCATATAAACTGATAGGGCACTTGGACTCGATCTCACTTCCCTCTCTTACGAGGCTCACAGGAGGAGGACCTGATGAAGCCCATTACGGAACTGGAAGTAGCTCAGGCAGTGACCAAAGCTAAATCCTTGAAGGCCCCAGGGCCGGATGGCTACGGCCCAGAATTCTATAAGGCGGTCAGGGATCGGACTGTCCCCTACTTCTCCGGGTCTTCAACTCAGTCCTGATGGGGGAACCCCTGCCCCAGTCATGGTCGTACGCTACAATTTCGGTAATACCTAAACCAGGTAAGAACCCTCAGGATTGTGCCTCCTATAGGCCAATATCCGTACTTAACCAGGACTATAAATTATTCATGAATATTCTGGCACAACGTTTGGACAAAGTATTACCTCTGCTAATACACAAAGATCAGACGGGTTTTGTTAGATCACTGACTACCAGATAGCATTGCTTATCCTTGTATGTAGTGCAGGATGCAGGAGGCTAGAGACCCGGGAGTCTTAATAAGTCTTGATGTAGAGAAGGCCTTTGATAGGGTCGCCTGGCCCTATCTGTACCAGACCCTGAGCAAATTTGGATTCCCCCCCCCCTGCTCATCCAAACTCCTCAAAACATATACTCAGCCCCCAGGGCCTGTGTCAAAGTGAATGGGCACTACTCTGGATTTTTTCAACTTCAAAGGGGCACCGGTCAGGGATGTCCATTATCTCCCTTGTTGTTTGCCATTGTTATTGAACCTTTGGTGCAACATATCAGAGAATCCCAACGAATTCGAGGGATTAGAATAGGAGACACCGAGCACCGTGTGGCATTATACGCAGACGATATACTTTTGTACCTTCGGGACCCCGATCTCACAATCCCAGCTGTGAGACAGATATTAGACGCCTATGGGACAGTCTCTGGATACAAGCTTAACTTTACTAAAACGGAGTTCCTTACCTTTAACTATACCCCCATACAAGGCACCCGAGACTCCCTTCCAGGTAGGTGGGACCTGCAGAAACTGAAATACCTCGGTATATACATCCCAAAAGATCCCACAAAATATTATAAACAAAACTACACACCCTTTATTTCCCAACTTAAACAAGACCTGCAGGCTTAGGCCACCCTGCCCCCTAGTCTTTCTGGGAGAGTGGACCTAGTGAGAATGACAATCCTACCGAGAGCTCTGTATCTGTTCCAAAATATCCCCATCCACGTGCCACTAAAAACTTTTAAGGACATAAACCGTCTCATACGGAACTTTATATGGGCCTCTCAAAAGCCCCGAGTTCGGTCAGAGATACTTTCCCTTCCCCGCCACGAAGGGGGTATAGCTGTCCCGGACTTGAGGCTTTACCAACAGGCAACTACCCTCACACATATTATGACCCGGCAGTGTGGGGTCCAAGCACCACATTGGCTGGAGATGGAAAGGACCCTTATTAGCGACCAGGCATACCTCAGAACCCTATATCGACAGGGCCGGGGGGTGAGTGCGCCACGAAGTCCTGATCCCTGGCTGGAGGCGCAGTTTAGAAACTGGCACACACTAAAAAAAGCACATCGCTTGGCGCCCTATCAGGCACTCATCTGCCCGATTGCATGCTTAACGGACTTTGCCCCTAACAGCATGGATAATGGTTTCACTCACGGGGATTAAAATACCTGGTGTAAATAATGACACAGGGCAATATCTGGTCGTACGCTGAGATCCAGAGAAAGTTTCATCTGCCACATGGTGATTTTTTCCGCTATCTTCAGCTGCGGCACTATATAGAGGGCCTCCCACGAGCAATGTGGGATCCTGAGGGATATCCGGCATTGATTCACTGCCAGATACAGTTAAATGGCACAAGACTGAACACCTGATCTCGCGGTATTATCAGGCACTAAACTCCCAAAGGGAATGCCATCACTGAGGGCATTCGCTCTAATGGTCTGAGACAGGACGCCAGCTCTCCTTGGAGTACTGGAGACAGGCGTGTAGTCTGTCGAGCCGAGTCACTAGCTCGCACCAGTGGCGAGAATTCGCCTGGAAGGTCTTGGTCCGGTACTTTTGGCCCCCGGTGGTTACACGGCATTATTCCTCAAGTAATACAGCGGAATGCTGGAGGCAATGTGGAGAGCCGCATGCCACCCTGTCCCATGTTCTGTGGGTGTGCCCGGCTCTCCGAGGCTTCCTTGCACAGCTCGAGGCCCAGCTACACGAACTAATTGACACACAATTCCGGCTGACCTTGGAGATGTATTTATTTCTAGACCTCCCTAGAGCATATAGAAATCCCAACACCAGATATTTGCTTGTTTTACTCTTAACAACGGCAAAGAAAGCAATCACCAGGCAGTGGTTAATCATGAAGTTCCACAGTCCAAGACTGGTGGGATATCACACTGCAAATTTATAACATGGAGAAAATCACATAACTTAAACGAACAGGGGAGAAGTTTAGGGCTAGATGGACACGCTGGCAGATATATTATATGCTGAAGGACCCTACCTTTGTACCCTAGGGACCCTAAATGTGTTAGCTGGTTGGGATTTTGGATGGGGATGGCGCAGATTGCATCCTGCTGCACTCTTCCTGGCCTTCCTGGTCCCCTGTGGAGCAGCGTCGCCTGCATAAAGGAGATGCCCTGGAATTGGACTAGGCAGGCAGAGACTCCTGAAGGAACAAATTAGTGACAAAAGACCTAGGGGCGGATCAGGCGCCCAGCATAGCTAGCAGGTAACCCGAAACGGGCGCTAGGTCAAACTAAGGCTTCGTTAGAATGCCCAACCCTTTATTTTTGTGTCTGGGGGAGACTGCCTGGGGGTTGACCCGGTGCGTCATTCCATTAGGACGGAATGACCTCTTGCAGGTGTGAGCTCGCGGTCCCTGGGGGCGGATACCTATATGCTTGAGATCTTTAGCAGAAGGGTGACCGCGTGCTATTACTAGATGTCCGGGCCTTGAGTGTGGGGATGCGACTGGCTGTATTAGCACAATGATTTAAGAACGTAACTGCAAATTAGATAAAGGTACCACGTAGAGGATAAAGTATACTGAATATTACAGCATCATTAGTATCTGTAAAGTATGATTGCTCAGAAGTTTCTTCAGATGACTAAATTTTGGTGACTTATGTGTATATATGTTGAAATCTTAATAAAAAAAAAATTAAAAAATTATTTAGGTAGCCATTTGGCTAGTGTAGGTTACAGCTTCCACACAGACCTTAGTGAGTTTGGCTCGTAAAGATCTGACAGTTCAAGTTTGAAATGACACAGATAGAGCTGCTCTCATGCCAAAATTCTATTTTGGAATGGTTTTGACCATTTCACTCCGGGGCAGTTCTAGAGCTGGAACAAACTGCTAATGTCTATAATATAGCAAGACTCCATTAGAAGAAACAACATTACTAAGGTGAGTAATTTTTTCTTCCCCAGCGCTGGAACTGCTCCGGAGAACTAAGGGTTAACTGTATGCCAGGGCATAGAACGTTGAGCTTGTGCTCAGTTCAAACCACTAGCTGCTGCACTTCAAACCAAACCGTCAGATTCTTTTCTCCGCGTGACTGGTCGCTCCGTAGAGATTCTCCATCGCTCTGTTTCAGTGCAGTAAGTCGTCGGTTCAAACTGATAAACTTTATTTTATTTCGGTTCAGATTGCTCCTGCTGTGGTTGTGAGCAGATTGTTTTGTTTTTCTGTGTGGAAATTGTTTATAAAAAAAAAAATTAAGTATTGTGTGAGGAAAGTTGGGGTTGGTTTAGTCTGTTCGGCTGAACTAATTACTTATTTTCTGTTCTTTTTCCTTTTAGGTTTTGAGGTTCTGGTGCTGATCGGTTCTTAACAATAAAAAAAACTGCATTTGTCTACCCCCAATACCGTAACACGGTTAGGAACCGATTGGTTTGGTCTTCCTGGCCTGAAACCGTGTAATGGGAGAGTTTTTCTTGGTACTATGGCTCAGTCTGAGAAACCCAGAAAAAAACCCGGGCCCACTGTGTTTCAACACTGCGGTGTATGTGGGGAGGCCTTTGCTAGGGCCGATCACCACACCACCTATGTATTGTCTGGGGTTTGACCACCTCGATACAGACTGCCAGATCTGTAAGAATTTTCCCAAATCCACCTTGGATAAGAGATTGGGTAGGATGCGGGAAAAGGAGGCCGGAAGATCCGCTGACCCGGATGGCCAGCCTGGTTTGGTTTCCACCGAACCAGAGGAAGTGTCCCCTGACCAGGACCAGACTTCCTCGGGCAAAAGGAGAGACGATCAGCGAGGGGTCGGTTCCAACAAAGAGAAAAGATAAGTCTGCTGGTTTGGATCCAGAACCGTCACGTCCAACCACCGAAGAAATGGCCAGAGCGATTAGCATAGTGGAATCGCCCGGTTCCGTTGGTTCCACCAGTTCCCAATTACTCCCCCTGAAGATTTCTGTGAACCGGATTTGAAGGGGGATGAGGATTTTTGACTATGAAGATGAGGAAGTCAGTGATGAAGGTCTGGATGAGCCCATTGAACCGGACATCTCCCCAGGCAGACTTCTGGTGTTTCCCCTCCCAGGCTTTCTGAGTCCCCTTCCCATTTTCTGTTTTACAGAAAGGTGGCTGAGACCCTCCAGCTCCCTTTTGGTGAGACTGTAGAGGAGTCAGAGGAGCCTGACTTTGTGGAGATGATGGATATCCCAGAGTCCAAAAGATTGTCTATTCCCCTCCATAAGTCTTTTGGGAAACAGACACACAAGCTGTTGAAGACTCCTAATTCCTTACCTCCAATGGACAAGAGGTATTTGTTATCAGACTCTGATTTCCTTTAACAGCAATGCAGCCATATTAGGGTAGTGCAGGCTGCAGCCTGTGACAAGGCTGGCGTACCTTTGGCTTCACACCCCGCTGACAAGGACTCCAGGAAGATAGATGCCATGGCCAAAAAACAGTACTTGGCATCATCTCTGGGACTCAGGCAAGTGAATTACATGGCCTATGCAGCAGGTACCAAAAATCCAGGTGGGATACAGTGTTGGAACTGGCTAAGCAGGCTTCCCCCCAGCTAGCCAAGGAGCTGGAGGAGGTGGCTGCTGATGGGATTGAAGCATCAAAGATACAGTGTCATGCTGCTGAGGACTCCAATGATGTTTCATCATGAGTCATGGCTACATCTGTGGCTCTTCAGAGGATGGCTTGGCTCAGGTGTACTAGCCTCTCGCAGGATACCCAGGCTAAGGCCATGGATTTTCCTGTTATAGGTAATTCTCTGTTTGGGGAGCAGACAGAGAACTACATGAAGAAGTTGGATGAGTACAGAACCACCTATAGGAGTGCTCAAGCTAAGGAAAAGCAATAGACTCCTCAGAAGCAGCAGTCTAGGGGTAGGAACAGGCCTTTTCATAAGCCTTTCTACCCGGCACAGGCCTCCTCTCCTTTTCCCCAGAGGGGGTTCTTTAGAGGGAGTGGTAGGAGGGGAATGAGCAGAGCTTCATCCACCTCTCATCCTAAGCCCCCTGCCAAGCAGACACCCTGATGTGTCAGCCCGGGTCAACTGTCCTATCCCTGTAGGAGACAGGCTAGCTTATTACTTCCAGGCCTGGAAGTCTGTAACCTCAGACAAGTGGGTCCTGGAGGTAGTAAGCCAGGGACTGGTCCTCAGCTTCAAGAAGTTTCCAAAGTTGAGGATCAGATCTTTTCCACCTGTAAACAGCTCCGAAACCATTGCCCTATTGGGAGAGGTTTCCTCTCTGTTGGCTCTCAGGGCCATAGAGAGAGTTCCTACATCCCTCAGGGCAAAGGTCTGTACTCCAGCTACTTCCTTACCCCAAAGAAGACTGGAGTGGCGACCCATCCTAGACCTAAGATACTTAAACAAGTATTTACTGAAACCAAAGTTCAAAATGGTGACTCTGGGAAAGATTTCTTCTCTCTCTGAGACCAGGAGACTGGCTAGCCTCCCTGGATCTCAAGGATGCCTACTTCCACATCCCCATCAGGTGCTCCCACAGAAAGTACCTGGGGTTCAAATTGCCTTCAGGCCATTATCAGTTCAAGGCAATGCCTTCCGGCCTAACATCAGCTCCAAGGGTGTTTACAAAAATGCCTAGCACCAGTAGTAGCCTTCCTCAGAAGGCAAAATATTGCCATATTTCCATATCTGGACAACTGGCTCGTGGTGAGTCAGTCTCCAGACCAAGTCAGGTCAAGCTTGCAAGTCATTCAGCACTTGCTCACCTCCTTAGGAGTTCTCCTCAATCTCCCAAAATCAGTTCTGGAACCTGTTCAGCTCCTCATGTTCATTGGAGCAGAACTAGATACTGTTCAGGCAAAGGCTTTTCTCCCTCTGGCAAGAGTAAAGGCCATTGCAGATCTTGCTTCTTCCTTTCGCCTTCAGGTCTCTCGGTCAGCAAGGCATTTTCTTCAGCTTTTGGGGTCACATGGCAGCCTCCACAGCATAGGTGCAAGGTGCCAGGTTTCAGATGAGGGACATTATTCCATTTAAGGGCTTATTGGTCTGAGAAAAAGGATTCTCTGACCAAGCTGGTTCCAGTGGCTCAGACTTTGATCCAGGCTCTCCAGTGGTGGTTGAATCGAAGCAGCCTTTTCATCTCCCAATCCCACTCACTCATTCTGACCACAGATGCCTCTCTCCTGGGCTGGGGTGCTCATCTGGAAGACCTCATAATTCAGGGGTTGTAGTCTCCCCAGGAGTCCCTGCTTCACATCAATCTTCTGGAGCTCAGGGCTGTCCACCTGGCTCTATTAGCCTTCTCAGAATCGGTTCAGAACAAGGTGGTTCAGGTCAGGACAGACAACACCACCACGTTGTACATCAACAAGCAGGGAGGCACTCTGTCTACGGCCTTGTGCATGAAAGCCATGAAATTGTGGTCTCTGACTTATTCTCTGGAGACAACCCTAGTAGCAGTCCACTTTCCGGGGAAGAACAATCTGATAGCAGATGCATTGAGCAGGGTTTCTCAGGGCCATCACGAATGGTCCCTGGATCCTCTAGTCTTGAGAAAGATGTTCTCAAAATGGGGCACCCCTCAGATAGACCTCTTTGCAGCCCCAGACAATCACTAACTCCCCCCTCTTTTGTTGCAGACCCCCAGTCTTTGGCACAGTCCCTCTGGATTCCCTACTTCTGGACTGGAAGGGGAAATTTCTGTATGCTGTCTCTCCCCCCCCCACCCCCTTCCTCTGTTGTTCAAAGTTCTGATCAAAATAAGGTCACAGTCTTGCAAAGTGATTCTGATTGCTCCAGATTGGGCCAAACAGCCTTGGTATCCTCTGTTACTGTCTCTGGCAATTCATCCTCCTCTGGTTCTCCCCCAGAGTCACAATCGGTTAACCTCCTCTCAGGGGAGAGTTTGGTACCCCAACCTTTGGTCTCTCAACCTCAGGGCCTGGCTCTTGAAGAGCTAGAATATGCTGGTATGAATTTGTCCCAAGGGGTTCTGGATATTCTTAAGGCCTTCAGGAAACCTACTAGGAAGACTTACAATTCCAAATGGAAGAGATTTTCTATTTGGTGTTCAGATAAGCATATTTCTCCAACCACTGCTGACCTGTCTGCAGTCCTTGACTATATGGTTCACCTTAATAGTTTAGGTCTTAGGCCAGCTACCCTTAAGGTTAATTTGGCTGCTGTTTCTGTGTTCCTGTCAGTAGGGAAGCCTTTCTCACTGGCATCTCACCCTTTATTCTGTAAATTCTTTAAAGGGCTTACCCATACTAACCTTCCCTTTAAAGAGACCATTCCTGTTTGGGATTTTAATATCTGTATTGCCCAACTGATGCAGCCACCCTTTTGAGCCCTTGGCATCAGCAGAGCTTAAGTACCTGACTTGGAAGCTGTGTTTTTGGTAGCCGTCACCTCTGCCAGACGCATCAGTGAGTTGCAGGCCCTCTCAGTGGAGCCTGACTTTATCTCATTTCACAGGGACAAGGTGGTCCTCAAAACTAATTGAAAGTTTCTGCCAAAAGTGGTCTCGGACTTTCATCTGAACCAGTCCATGACCCTTCCTGTCTTTTTGACTGACCACTCATCTTCAGGTGAGAGGAGGTTGCACAGTTTGGATGTTAAGAGGGTCCTTAGTTATTACATTGAGCATACTAAGGCCTTTAGATCGGGATCTTCCCAATTGTTCCTCGCTTATGGGGAAGTGGGAAAGGGTAAACCTGCTACTAAGAGAACTATTGCCAGATGGATTGTCTCTTGTATACGATTCTGCTATGAAAAGCTGGGCAAGGTACCCCCCTCAGGCCTGAGGGCTCATTCGACTAGAGGTACAGTAGCATCTCTGGCTGCTGCCAGAGATGTTCCTCTATTAGAGATTTGTAAAGCAGCCACCTGGAAAACAGTCCATACTTTCACCAAGCATTACTCCCTGGATATCCAGGCTAGGAGTGATGCTAGGTTTGTCACAGCAGTACTGCAGAGCCTATTTCCTAAGTAGGTTCTGGTCCCTCCTCTGGGGAGGTACTGCTTGTAGTCTGCATATTGTCAGAATACAGCAAGATTCCATGTTGTTTGAAGAAAAAATTACTCACCTTGGTAATTGTGTTTCTTCTAATGGAGTCTTGCTGTATTCTGACTTCCCTCCCTGCCTCCCCTCAGAACCTAGCTGTTTTGGGGATGCGGGCTGGCAGGTGCAGTGTTGCACCTCAGGGGTGCATTGCCCTTCTCCCTTGCTGGCAGAGGGGATGCATAGTGTTTTTTGATAGTGGTCTTTAAAATTCTGTTTCACTACCAGCTTTCTTTTTTGGGGTTCTCGACTTAAGTCTTGGGGACCCTGGGTATCAATTGCCTTTTTGGTTGTAGTGTTTCCACATAGTAGCTGCAGTTAGCCATTGGCTCGTAAGAATCTGACCGTTTGGTTTGAAGTGTAGCAGGTAGTGGTTTGAACCGAGCACGAGCTCAACATTCTATGCCTTGGCATAGAGTTAACCCTTACTTCTCTGGAGCATTTCCAGTGCTGGGGAATACTGCATATTGTCAGAATACAGCAAGACTCCATTAGAAGAAACACAATTACTAAGGTGAGTAATTTTTTTTCTTCCTTACCTAGACAACTGGCTCATTGTAGGCCAGTCACCAGACCAAGTCAAGTCAGCTCTGGCTGCTACCTAGAGGCTTCTGGGTTCTCTAGGATTTCTCCTCAGTTTGGCCAATCAGTTCTAGAACCTGTTCAACTTCTCACTTTTACAGGGGTAGAATTGGATACCATTCAAGCAAAGGCCATCCTGCCTCTCTCAAGGGTAAAAGCTCTTACGGATCTGGCTTCCTCTTTCAAACCCTTGGGTTTCTTGTCCAACCAGACATTTCCTCCAACTTCTAGGCCACATGGTAGCTTCACTGCAGTGGTCCCAGGAGCCAGATTTCAGATGAAGGACATTCAGTTCCACCTCAGGTCCTTCTGGACACAGAGGAGGTATCCCCTCACCAGGTTGGTTCCAGTGTCCTAGACCCTTGTCCAGGCTCACCAGTGGTGACTGGCTGGAGAAGGACAATCTCAGGCAGGGTGTCCCCTTTCTGCACCAGACACCCTAAGTTGTTCTTACACAGATGCTTCTCTCCTAGGCTGGGGAGCCCATCTAGGAGACTTTACTGCACAAGGCACTTGGTCTCATCAGGAGTCTGTCCTTCACATCAATCTTCTGGAACTCAGGGCAGTGTTTCTAGCCCTTCATGCATTCTCATACTCGGGTCAGGGTAGAGTGGTGCAGGTCAGAACAGACACTGCCACCACTATGTGGTATATAAACAAGCAGGGAGGCACTCTGTCCTCGGCCTTGTGCACGGAAGCCATAAAGATATGGTCGCTGGCTTACTCCCTTCAGACTTCCCTGGTAGCAGTGCAGCTCCCAGAGAAGGATAATGTGCTGGCAAACGCCCTGAGCAGGATTTCACAGGGTCATCACGAATGGACTCTGAATCAGCATGTTCTTCGGGTCATTTTCAGGAGGTGGGGCACTCCAGAGATGGATCTCTTTGCAGCCTCAGACAGTCAACTTCCTCTTTTCTGTTGCAGGCCCCCAGTCCTGAGGTCTGTACCTCCAGATGCTCTCCTGTTGGACTGGACAGGCAAGTTCCTTTATTCATTCCCCCCTTTTCTTTAATTTTCAGAGTACTGATCAAAATCAGGTCTCTGCTCTGCACAGTGATTCTGGTGGCCCCGGACTGGGCCAGACAACCATGGTATCCACTATTACTGTCTCTTTCAGTGACCCTTCCCCTGTTTCTTCCTAGGTGGCATAACTTCCTGAACTACTCTCAGGGATGAATTTGGTACTCCAGTCTCCAGTCTTTCAGGCTCAAAGCTGGACTCTTGAAGAGTTGGAGTATGCAGGATTGCATCTCTCTCAAGGGGTTATTGATATTCTCAAAATCTCTAGGAAACCTTCTTCTAGAAAGATTTACAGTTCCAAATGGAAAAGATTCACCATTTTGTGTTCTCAGAGGGATATTCAACCAGGCAGTGCAACCATTGCTACAGCCCTGGACTATCTGGTTCGTCTGAGTAGCTTTGGCCTCAGGCCTGCTACACTTAGTTCATCTGGCAGCTGTGTCTGCTTTCCTATCAGCAGGGAAGGCTCCCTCCTTGGCTTCTCACCCTGTGTTCAGTAAGTTTTTTTTAAAGGTCTGGTTCATCTTAGCCCTCCGTTTAGGCAGGCTACTCCTGCTTGGGACCTGAATATCTGTATTGCACAGCTTATGCTGCCCCCCTTTGAACCTTTATCTTCAGCTGAGCTAAAGTACTTGACTTGGAAGACTGTGTTCCTGGTAGCCATTACTTCTGCCAGGAGGATCAGTGAATTACAGGCCTTGTCAGTGGAACCTGACTTTATTGCCTTTCATAAAGATAAGGTGGTCCTTAGAACAAATAGAACATTTCTTCCAAAAGTGGTTTGATTTTCATCTTAACCAATCTATTTTTACCTGTGTTTCACTGACCATTCTTCAGGTGAACGAAGATTGCACAGTCTGGACGTTAAAGGGGCACTTAGTTATTATATAGACCATACTAAGGCCACCGGAAGGACTGTACCCAGTTGTTTCTCACTTATGGTGAAGTGGCAAAGGGAAAAACCTGATACTAAAAGATCTGTTGCCAGGTGGATTGTTTCTTGCATTCAGATTTGTTACACAAAACTGGGGAAGGAGCCTCCCTCAGGTCTGAGGGCACACTCAACCAGGGGTATAGCTGCCTCCTTGACAGCTGCTAGGGATATTGCTGTATCAGAGATCTGTAAAGCAGCCACCTGGAAAACTGTTTACACATTCACCAAGCATTACTCTCTTGACAGCCAGTCTAGAAGTGATGCTGGGTTTGGCACAGCAATACTGCAGAGTCTGTTTCCAAAGTAGTTTCTGTATCCCCTCTTCCAGGGGAGAATTGCTTGGTAGTCTGCAATAGTCAGAATACAGTAAGACTTCATGTTGTTTGAAGAAAAAATTATTCGCCATAGTAATGTTGTTTCTTCTAATGGAGTCTTGCTGTATTCTGACCTCCCTCCCCTCTTAGAACCTAGTTGTTCAAACACCATGAAGTCTTGCTATATTATAACAATAGCAGTCAGCCACTGCAGCTGAACTGCCCCGGAGAGGAAGGAGTTAACTCCAGAAGATCTGGAGTTCTACAGCGCGAGGGCGCTGTGCCCAAAGTTTCATCTGGCAGTTTCAAATGAAACTGTCAGATTCTTTACTCCGCTTCACTGAACAGTCGCCCGGAGATCAGCTCCTTCAGCTCGGTTCATTCTCGTTCAGCTAGTATTTATCGGTTCATTTGAACCGCAAAAGTTATTATTTTACCGCATTTCGGTTTTAAAGCTCTATCTGGTAACCGTAAGTACAAAAGTTTAAGTCTGTGTGGAAAATTAATTATCGGTTCGGTTTTGAACCGATCGGTTGGTTTTTCTGTATTTAAAAAGTGTACAGTGGGTTTTAGAGTGCGGTTCCCGGTTCTTATCGGTTCTAAAAAAAACGGAATTATAACGTTTTTTTCAAATACCCGTGACACGGTTAGGAACCGATAAGGGTGTCTTGCCTGGCACTGCCATCAAAAGGGCAAGTTTTGGTTAGGCTGGCATTATGTCTGAGAAACCCAAAAGAAAAACCGGGCCCACTGGATTTCAACACTGTGATGTCTGTGGGGACGCCTTTGCCAAGGCTGACCCACACACCACTTGTGTTTATTGTCTGGGGGCTGACCACCTCCTGTCAGACTGCCAGGTGTGTAAATACTTCCCCTGCAGCCACCCTGGAGAAGAGATTGGGCCGCTCAGGGAACGAGAGGCTAAAAAGTCCGCTGACCCGATGGCCAGCCCGTCCAGTACCCACTGGACCAGAGGGAGTGCCCTCTGACCAGGGCTAGACTTCCCTCGGCAAAGGAAGGCTGGTTCAGAGGAACCAGTCCCAAGTAAAAAGACAAGGAAATCAGTAGGTCTGGAGTCCAAAATTGTGTCTCCAACTGCTGCAGAGATAGCTAAAGCCATTCAGATTGTCCAGTCACTGTCTCAGGGATCTGTAGAACCACCAACAGCTGGTAAAGGTTGGTTCGTTCAGTCCCAGTGGTTCAGGATTTTGAAGTTGAGGATTTTATGAACCACAGGAGGGGAGGAGGAATTTGATCATTATATGTGTGGCTGGGGGTCTGGACGTGCCCATTGAACTGGACATTTCTCCAGACAGACCTTTAGAATCTCCTCCTATTCTGTCTGAGTCCCTTCTTTCTTTATTTTTACAAAAGGTTGCAGAAACCCTCCAGCTTCCTTTAGAGGAGGCTGTGGATGAGCAAGAGGAGCCTGATTATGTGGAAATGATGGATATTCCAGAGTCTAGGAGGTTGTCTATTCCTTTGCATAAGTCATTTAGGAAGCAAACAACAAAGATTTTAAAAAATCCTCATTCTGTCCCTCCTGTAGATAAAAAAAAAAATGGACAGAAGTTATACTTTGTCAGGCTCAGGTACAGACTTCCTTACTGAGCAGTGTAGTCATGTAGGTGTGGTACACGCCGCAGCCTGTGACAAGGCTAATATTCCTCTGGCCTCACATCCTCCTGATAAGGATTCCAGGAAGATTGATGCCATGGCGAAGAAACAGTATATGGCAGCTTCTTTGGGACTCAGGCAGGCAAATTATATGGTTTATGTAGCTAGATATCAGAAATCTAGGTGGGATACAGTATTGCAGTTAGCCAAGCAGGCCCATGGCCAGCTGGCTAGTGAGTTGGAACAGGTGGCTGCTGATGGCATTGAAGCCTCTAAAGTTCAATTTCATACTGCTGTTGATGATGTTTCTTCTAGGGTCATGGCCACTTCTGTAGCTTCCCGTAGGTTGGCATGGCTCAGATGCACTAATCTGTCCCAAGATACCCAGTCAAAGGCTATGGATTTTCCTGTAGTGGAAATTCTCTTTTGGGAGCAAACAGAAAACTATATGAAAAGATGGATGAATACAGAACTACCTACAAAAGTGCCCAGGCTAAGGAGAAGCATGCCATGCCACAAAGGCATGCTCCCAGAGGTAGGGGCAGGCCCTTTTCCAGGCCTTTTACCACTTCAAGCCTCCCTGCTGTCTCGCAGAGGGTTTCTTCAGAGGCAGGGGTAGACGAGGCTCAAGTGACCGTCCCTCCCTCAGCCTAAGGCTGCTGCTAAGCAGGCACCCTGATGGGGTGCCCAGGCCGGTTCTCCTGTACCAGTGGGGGCAGGTTGGCCTATTTCAGACGGAACTGGCTGTCCCTAACCACGACAGATGGGTTCTGGAGGTTATAGGCCAGGGTCTGGTTCTCTGCTTCAAACACTTTCCAAAGATGAGAGCTAGGCATTTTCCACCTGCAAATCCTTCAGAAGCCCTTGCTTTGGAAGCAGAGGTTTCTGCTCTGCTGGACTGCAAAGCAGTGGAAAGGGTTCCTCCTTGCCATCAGGGCAAGGGGCTTTATTCAAGATACTTTCTTACCCCAAAAAAGTCAGGAGAATGGTGGCCCATTCTAGATTTAAGATACTTGAACAAGCATCTGTTGAAACCAAAGTTCAAAAGTTGACTCTGGCAATGATATTGCCTTCCCTAAGCCAGGGGACTGGCTAGCTTCCCTGGACCTCAAGGATGCCTATTTTTCATGTTCTGATCAGGCCTTCTCACCGAAAGTACCTCAGGTTCGAACTGCCCTCAGGCCACTACAGTTCAGGGCAATGCCCTTCGGCCTTACCTCTGCGCCAAGGGTATTCACAAAATGTCTGGCTGTAGTAGTGGCTCACTTAAGAAGGCAGGGGTTGCTGTGTTTCCCACCTGACCACTGGCTCATTGTGGGTCAGTCTCCAGGTCAGGTGAAATCCCACTTGCAAGTCACCCAGCAGCTTCTCACTTCCCTGGGATTCCTGCTAAACTTACCAAAGTCAGTTCTGGAACCAGTTCAGGTCCTAACTTTCATAGGCGCAGAATTGAACACAAGGTTAGCCAGGGCTTTTCTTCCCTCGGAAAGGGTGGACAGACTCATCGCCCTGGTATCCTCCTTTACCCTGCGGGTCTCTCGACCAGCAAGGCATTTTCTGCAACTCCTCGGGCACATGGCTGCTTCCACAGCTGTCGTGCAGGGAGCAAGATTCCAGATGAGGGACATTCAGTTCCATTTGAGGGCCTATTGGTCTCAAAGGAAGGACCCCCTTACCAAGTTGGTCCCAGTTACTCAAACTCTGATCCTAGCCCTCCACTGGTGGCAGGTCCAGAGCAATTTAAGACAGGGGGTTCCCTTCATTCCCATTTCTCACTCCCTCACCCTCACCACGGATGCCTCCCTGTTAGGGTGGGGGGCTCACCTAGGCGACCTTGCCACTCAGGGGTATGGTCTCCTCAGAGTCTCTGCTCCACATCAGTCTTTTGGAACTCAGAGCTGTCTTTTTAGCTCTTGGGTGTTTTCAGATTCTGTCCAGAACAAAGTGGTTCAAGTCAGGACAGACAATACCACCACAATGTGGTACATCAACAAGCAAGGGGCACTCGGTCTTCAGCCTTGTGCACCGAAGCAATGAAGTTGTGGTCTCTGGCTTACTCCCTGAACACCTCCCTGATAGCGGTTCATCTCCCAGGGAAGGACAATGTCCTGGCGGATGCCCTCAGCAGAATTTCTCAGGGCCATCACGAATGGGCTCTGAATCCACAAGTGCTGGGTTCTGTCTTTGCCAGATGGGGCACTCCTCAGATAGACCTTTTCACAGCCCCAGACAACCACCAACTTCCTCTTTTCTGTTGCAGGCCTCCAGTTCTGGGCTCAGTCCCTCTGGACGCCTTTCTGGTGGACTGGAAAGGGAAGTTCCTGTACGCCTTTCCCCCCTTTCCTCTCCTTTTCAGGGTACTAGTAAAAATCAGATCTCAACCTTGCAGAGTGATTCTGATTGCCCCAGATTGGGCCAGACAGCCCTGGTACCCTCTGCTCCTGTCTTGGCAGTCCACCCTGCCCTGAGCCTGCCCAGAGTCCACGACTTACTGGCCTGTGTACAGGGGAGAGTGTGGTATCCGGACCTCAAATCCCTCCACCTCAAGGCTTGGCTCTTGAGCTAGAATTTGCTGACTTACACCTTTCTCAAGGTGTCATGGATATTTTAAAGGCTTCAAGGAAGCCTTCCACTAGGGCCACTTATAATTCTAAGTGGAAGAGGTTTTCCATCTGGTGCTCTGAGAGGCAGATTATCCCAGAATCTGCTGATCTTCCCATTCTACTGGACTATTTGGTCCATCTGAATTCCCTAGGCCTTAGACCAGCTACCCTGAAGGTTCATCTGGCAGCTGTCTCTGCTTTTGTGTCAGCAGGGAAGCCTGCCTCCCTTTCTTCTCACCCGGTGTTCTCCAAGTTTTTTAAAGGGTTACTTCATACTAACCCTCCTTTTCAGGAACCAGCTCCCGCCTGGGACCTGAATATTTGCATTGCTCAGTTAATGCAACCCCCCTTTGAGCCTCTGTCTTCTGCAGAGCTCAAGTATTTAACTTGGAAAACCGTTTTCCTAGTAGCTATCACCTCTGCCAGACGCATAAGTGAGCTACAGGCCCTGTCAGTGGAAGAAGATTTTATCTCTTTCCACAGAGATAAGGTAGTCCTTAGGACTAATAGAAAGTTTTTGCCTAAGGTGGTTTCTGATTTCCACCTGAATCAATCTATCTCTCTCCCAGTATTTTCACTGAGCATTCTTCCTCAGGTGAGAGGAGACTGCACAGCTTGGATGTCAAAAGAGCCTTAAGCTACTATTTAGCGCACCAGAGGTCATAGGTTGAATCCTCCAACTCTTTCTTACCTATGGCGAGGTTGGCAAGAAACCTGCCACTAAGAGAACAATTGCAAGGTGGATTGTTTCTTGTATCCAATTCTGTTATCAGAAACTGGGTAGAGTACCCCCTCAGGATTGAGGGCCCACTCCACCGAGGGTACAGCTGTCTCTAGCGGCTGCTAGAGACATCCCCATTCTGGAGATTTGTCAGCTGCTACCTGGAAGACAGTTCACACCCTTACCAAGCATTATTCCTGGATGTCCAGTCCAGGAGAGATGCTCGGTTTAGCACAGCTGTGCTTCAGAGCCTATTTCCTAAGTAGGTTCTGACCCTCCTCCATGGAGTACTGCTGTGTAATCTGCTATTGTTATAATATAGCAAGACTTCATGGTGTTTGAAGAAAAAATTACTCCACCTTAGTAATTGCTTTTCTTCTCATGGAGTCTTGCTATATTATTCACCCTCCCTCCTGCCCTCTCAGAACTTCTACTTGGGTAGGGGTGGAATTGGTGCAAGCACTGTGTCATGCCATTGTAGTTTTCCCTTACCCCTTTTCCTTTGGGTTAGGGATCTAGATTGTTTCATTTAGGTTATTTATATTGCCCCTTCCTGGACTTGAGTCTTTGGGGAAGGGGGGTTCATATGTGCTTGTCATAGGAGGAAACGAACCATAATACCATCAATTTTTGTTATTATGGCTCTGAGTGTTTTTTGTTCTTTATATTGTTGTTATTACTACTAGTAGGTAGCCATGGGCTAGTGTAGTTTTTTCCACACAGACTTTCCGTCCTTTGATGTTAGCTTCGTAAAGATCTGACAGTTTCATTTGAAACTGCCAGATAGAGCTTTGGGCACAGCGCCCTCGCGCTGTAGAACTCCAGATCTTCTGGAGTTAACTCCTTCCTCTCCGGGGCAGTTCAGCTGCAGTGGCTGACTGCTATTGTTATAATATAGCAAGACTCCATGAGAAGAAAAGCAATTACTAAGGTGAGTAATTTTTTCTTTTGGGCTTTGGCTTGGCAGGTACAGTGTGGCACCCCAGAGGTGTATCCCCTGTTCTTTAACCATTCTATTTAGTTTGGGTGTTTTTGAGTTGTTGTATATGGTTGTTAGTTTCACTATCTACATAAGATTCTTCTTGGGTTCTCGACTTGAGTCTTTTGGACCCAAGTATTTGTGGCCTATGGCGTAATTTTAAAACAATTTCTATAGCTATTAGTGTAGTGCTCATAAAAATTTGACTGTTACATTAGAATGTACCAGTGACAGAGGTTTGAAAACGGAGCTAGAGCTCAACGTTCTATGCTTCTGCAAAGAGTTAACTCCTTCCTCTCCGGAGCAGTTCAAGTGCTGAGACTAACTGCAATAGTCGGAATACAGCAAGACTCCATTAGAAGAAACATTATTGTGGTGAGTAATTTTTTCTTCTTGCTTATGTCAAGTCCGGAATCGACATGAACAAGCATGTCCTCCGTTGCTTATACGATTCGATGGACATGGCTTCCCATGTGGCTGCAATGGTAATTTGTCTCAGGAGGCATTCCTGGCTCAGGGTGTCTGGGTTTTCGACCAGACCTTCAAGAGTCTATACTGGATACCCCCTTCCAGGGTCCAGTATTGTTTGGTCAGGAGGTGGAGTGTCTAGTGAAGAATCTGCAGGACTCTGGCAAGGCCATTGCCGACGTTCTCAGGATGTACAAGTTGGAGCCTCAAGGTCCCCATTTATTTTTTTATTTTATTTTTATTTATTAAGTCTAGGATTACAAATACCTTTGAGCCATGGCTGTTTTACAAAGGTTCCACGTCAGAGAAATACAGATTGTGGGGAACATCAAGACAGGCATTACAACAATGTGGACATTGCAAACAGAGTACAGATTAATACAGTTCAAGGGTAGCATTGTAACAAGGCAGCTTCCCTTTCGGAAAGGTCAGGGACAAGAGGGTAAGCAACCCCAAAGAAAAGGGTTCAAGAGGTGCAGCCACCCTGTCCCTAAAGGTGCCCAAGGCCCCAAGCAGCCCAAGGCTCCAAGGGTACTGGGCCCAAACCCCTCCTCTACAGCCTGACTCACTGCAAACCCCTTCTCTTTCTCTGGTCATGCAGAACGAGATGGTAGGAGGGAGATTTTCCCTTTACCTCACAGGATGGTCCAGTATCACCTCGAACCAATGGGCGCTGGAAACCATTCAGAGGTTATGCAATAGTTTCTTAGCATACCCCCGGACAATCCACCCCCCCCCCCTTCTCATTGTCCACCCTCCCGTGCCAAGCTTCTGGCGGACGAGATTCAGTCCCTTCTCCCAGAAGAGGCCACTCAGCCAGTTCCCCACGCCCAGTGGGGCACGGGCTTCTGCTCCTGTTTCTCCCTGGTGCTGAAGAAAACAGGAGACCTTCATTCTATTCTGGATCTCAGCCAGCTCAATCTGTCTATCAAGTACCAGAGATTCCAGATGGTGACACTAGCAAGTCTGCTACCCCTCCTCCATCAAGGAGACTGGTTATGCTCCCTCGATATGCAGGATGCCTACATGCATATCAAAGTCCTGCATTCCTACAGAAAGTTTCTATGCTTCCGGTTTCATAACCAGCATTACCAGTTCAGGGTTCTGCCCTTCAGTCTCTCGTCAGCACCCAGGGTTTTCACCAAGTGCCTGGTGGTAGTGGCGGCAGCCCTAAGGAAGAAAGGCCACTTTGTTTATCTTTACCTGGATGACTGGCTTATTTCTGCTCAGTCGGCAAGCCAGTTGAACGTGGCCCTAGAGGAATAAAAAGCTTTTTTTTTTGTCTCCCTGGGAATTACCGTAAATTGGCTGAAGCCACAAACCCTGGCCCTCCCAGAGGTTGCAGTACATAGGGGCCATTCTGGACACCATCCAGGGCAAAGCCCTTTTGCCATCGGACAGAGCAGGACGTCTGATGGATGTGGTGTGCCGGGTCCAAGCAGCAATCTCTCTCCCAGTGAGGGTGATTCTTCAGCTTCTGGGCCACACCGCTGTGGCCATTGCTACGGTCCCTCTCACCGAGCTAAACATGAGGGTTCTGCAGTGGCACCTCAAGGTCCAGTGGGACCAGGCGATGAATGACTTGGATCACCCAGTCAGAGTCTCAGCGACGCTCCGTCGTTCTCTCGAGTAGTGGCTTTGCCTTCCACATCTAGAGAGAGGGGTCCCTTTTCAGAGACCGTGCCAGTCACAAACCTTGATGACTGACTCCTCAAAGCTAGGTTGGGGGGCTCATCTAGGGGACCACTGGACCAGGGGGGGGGCCATGGTCCCCCACAGAGCGGTCTCTTCACATCAGCATTCTAAAAATGAGAGCCGTTCTGTACGCCCTGAAAGCGTTTCAAGACCAGGTTTCTCAGGGTCCTGTCTTTGGTGCAGTCAGACAACACTCTTGTTGTTTTTTACATCAACAAGCAAGGATGAACTTGGATCATATCCCCTTTGCAGGGAGACCATGAGAGTTTGGGACTGGGCAGTGGAACACCTTCTGGATCTCATGGCTGTACACATATGCCCTATAACAAAAGATTGGAGGCCCTAAATCTCTACTTACTAAATTATAGAAGATTAAGAGGGGATTTATGTATGATGTATAAAATTATCCACGATAGACCATTAAGGAAGAAATTTGGAATAAAACTTAGAATTGGATGGACCAGTGAGAGGAGACACTTGGTCTAGAGTGGTTAACGGGGAGAAGGCAGAGAGTTGTGGTCCTGGGACCTTGTCTTTTTAATATTTATATTTCAACCTTGAAAATAGGATCCCCCAATATTTGGATGTCTAAGTTTGCTGACTGTAGAATAGGTGCACTAGTAACCAATGACAATGAAGCTTCAGCATTACAACAAGCAATAAATGACATCTATTTATGGACAAATAAGAATAAAATAGAACTTAACATCTCCAAGTGTAAGGTTATGCACTTGTGTCCCAATAATAAAAAATATCCGTATACAGTGGGGACAAAATCATTGCTGGACACGAATCCCGAGAGAGATTTAGGAATTAAGATAAATTCCAGTTTACAGTTCAATGAGCACTGTAAAGAGCAGGTTAGAAAAGCAAATCTGACACTAAATTGCATTCTGAGGCATATATCAAGTCGAAGTAGGGAAGTGTTGATGCCACTGTATGGTTCCATGGTTAGACCACATCTGGAGTATGGAGTCCAGGTGTGGGCCCCCAGAAAAGGGAGGATGTGATCAAAATTGAGGGAGTGCAACGCAGCGCTACCAAATCTGTAAAGGAGTTAAAATATATGCCCTGTAACAAAAGATTGGAGGCCCTAAATCTCTCTTCACTAAATTATAGAAGATTAAGAGGGGACTTATGTATGATGTATTCTAGGGACATGGACATATTGTTCATCCACACTGTCTGGCAGGTTCCTTGCCACTTTAAATCTTGTCGGAAGGTCTTTAAGCTGGCTCCTCCACCCCACCCCCACCCGGGTGGTAAAGCGCTAGATCTTCCTTACTGCTTGGAAGCTCAGGTTCCCTCCCTTAGCGCTCTGCGTTTAGACTGGATCAAACTCTTCGGTTCACCCGAAAATAATTTTAAAGTTTTCTGGACTTCGGTCTGCTTCTTCCTTTGTGGCTGTGTTGGACAAATCAGCTCCCAGTTTTTGGTGGTGCCCATGCGGGCAGAAGATGTCTAGGACCGATCCGCACTCCACTTGCGTCTACTGCCTCGGGCTTGACCATGATCCGCAGGCCTGCGAGTTGTGCAAGTCCTTTTCGGCAAATGTCCTTGAAGACCCGTGCTGCCTGGCTCCAACTTGGGTGCCCGAAAGTTGCATCCGCCCGGTGAGGTCCAAGGAGGCCGTTAATGAGTTTCATGCGCTGGCTCGGCTGAGCAACTGGAACAGATGATCGCTCTCGAGGAGGCGGCCCAGGCCGCATCTTCGTCATCCTCGGTCGCGGCATTTGTCCCGCTCTCCTTGGGCTCCTCCTGTACAGCTTCTTTTAAGGAGCTTTGCCAATCCCTCTCAAAGAAAGGGACATTCCTCTCGGTCCAAGAAGGACTCGAAGGGTAAGTCCCACCATCGACGTTCGTGGGAGCGGGAGAGGTCCCCTTCCCCAGACAGTTGACACTCTACTTCTGTCGAGGTGCTGGCTTCACAGTGTCCCCATCAGGTCAGCCAGCCAAGACACCAGTCGACGCGGTCAAGATTTTTCTCGACCCATCGGACGGGCTGTCAACTGGAGAAGCCGACAACCCTTCTTCACCGGTTCCCCCGGTGGAAACAGAGGACTTGCCTGCGCCTCCTGTGCCGTAGTCCCCAGTTAAGGCTCCTGAGCCGAGGGAGGAACAGGTTTCCCCTGCTCCTTCCCTGACCCACCCTCGGAAACACCGGTCTCGGACCTCTTCTCAGTCCAGCCGATCCTGCCGGCACTGGCGGTCTCGGCACCGAGGAAAGCAGCGGCGCCGCTCGTCCTTGTCTTCCTCCTCCTCGGAGAGACACTGGTGCAAATTGCATCGACGCTACAAGGAGTTAATGTGGCAGCAGACCGGGAACAAGCTGACCCCGTCGCCTTCCCCAGCCATTAAGTGGCTGTCACCCAAAAGGCCGAAACAACTCCTCGTAGTGGTCAAGGTGCCCAAACCGGTGCCGGTTGTTAGGCCAAAACCAGCTGCCCCACCGACTGTGGTGGAACCCCCGCCTCCACAACCGTAATCGGGGACTCCGGCCAAGGATTCTCGGTCGGGTCAGGGACTGCCCCACCGGTTGTTGGTCACCCTCACTCCCGACCGTCCTTGGCAGGTGGAGGGTGGCTCGGGCCCTAGGCAGATGTTCGCAGACTCCTCTGAGTCTGACGACGACGACTCTTCCCTGTTCTCCAGGCCCCTTGACCTGGAGTCCTCCGGGGAACAGTCGATGGACGAGAGCCCATCCTCGTTCATGGGTTTGCTTTGGCTCATCTCTGAGTCCACTGGGATGTAGCTTGAGCCCGTATCCAAGCGGGCCAAGTATCCCCTCACGGAGATATTGGACTGAGGGGATTCTCCCACGGAGACCTTTCCGGTGGCTGAAGCTATTGTTGGCCCAGCTTTGGAGTTATGGCAGCAGCCGGCTTCTTGTCCTGCTGCTTTGGCCAGGATGGTCAGGAAGTACGCAGTCCCTACCGGGTCACTGTCCGGTTTCTTGGAGCACCCCTCTGCGGAGGGGTTGGTTACCGATAGTGTTTTCCGGTATTCCGGAAACACCAGGGACGTGGACAAGCCCCCGACGAGTCAAAAGCTGGACTATGCGGGTGTAAAGTGTATGCTGCGTCCTCCCTCGGCCTCAGTCAGGCCAGTCGTTGTGCACTGATGGCGTGCTTCTCCACGCCCTTTTGGGCTCCCTGGATGAGGTGATCCCTCATCTCCTGGCTGACCTGCAGACTACGGTCAAGCGGGTGCGGGATCAGGGAAGGGCAGTGGCGAAACAGCAGCTCCAAACGGCTCTCACTATTGGAGACTCCTGTACCCGGTTAGTAGCGGCCGCAGTGGCCATGCGCCACAGAGCCTGGCTGCGGATCTCCACCTTCACGGCGGATAGCCAGCACAAGTTGGCAGACGTCCCCTTCCTGGGTACCGACTTGTTCGAGCCTGGGGTGGAAGGCCACCTCCAGAGAATTGAGAAGTCCAGTGCCACCTTAGACTCGGTCACGTCTGCCCAGAAGGACAAAGGCCGCCGACAGCAGCATAAGTCCTTTCGTCCTTCTGCCCCTGTGGCACGTCTGGCCCAGCAACACCAGCATCAGGGCCAGCAGGTTCACACTTGGCACTCCAAAGCCAAGCCTGCAGCTTCTCCAGCAGGAAGCCGGGAGGAAAAGGCCCAGGAGGTCCCTCGGCCGGCCCTTCCTCCAAGCCTGCCCAGTGACGGGTTGAGGAGTGTCACCCCCAGCCACATCACTTCCTCCTGGGTTCCCCCCATGGGGGGACGGCTCCGCCACTTTCTTTCTGCCTGGTCTGCTATCACCACGGACTGTTGGGTGTTTGAGGTGGTAGGGAAGAATCTGCCTCTGGAGTTCGAGCTGGCCCCACCCTTCTGAGCCATCGCCCCACGGGGGGGTTACGGGGTCCGCAGCCTCTCTGTTGGCCCGTCGAGCCGGCATTGCCCTGCTCCTCCAGAAGGAGGTGATCAGGAAGGTGGCGGATCCTCCACCAGAACCAGGGTTTGTTTCCAGGTACTTCCTGGTCCCGAAACGGACAGGGGGGCTGCGCCCCATTCTAGACCTGCACAACCTGAACAGGTTCCTAAGGTCTCGAACCTTCAGGATGGTCATTCTGGCTCAGATCATTCCATCCTTGGAACGAGGCGTGTGGTTCTGTTCTCTGGACCTCCAGGACACGTTCTTTCATGTCCCAATCCGTCCGTCCCACCAGCGATTCCTCCGCTTCAGTGCAGAGGGGTCCCTCTACGAGTTCCGGGCCATGCCCTTCGGCCTTTCTCTAGCTCCCAGGGTCTTCACCAAATGGATGGCAGTGGTGACAGCATTCCTGCGGTGCCGAAGGGTCCGGGTATACCCCTACCTGGACGACTGGCTGATTGCGGCCTCCTCCAGACCGGTGGTGAAGCGGTCCAGGGCTCTGGCCCTCCAGGTTTGCTCTCAAGTTGGCCTTCTCATCAGCGAGGCCAAGTTGGAACTTGTGCCAAAGCAGGTGATCCAATTCATCGGGGCAGAGCTCAACACTCTGCGAGCCAGAGCACGGCTCCCGGCAGCAGGGCCGAGGTTCTTTCCTCCTTTGCCCAATCATTTCAGGTTGGGAAATTGCACCCTGCCTGGGACTTCCTGGGCCTCATGTCGGCCTGCACCAGTGTGGTCCGTTGGCTCATGCGTCCCCTGCAGTGGGGACTGGCCAGCCAATAGTCACAGCGCTCCGGTCCTTTGGATCAGCCAGTTACAGTGACCCAGGAGATGTGGAACGCTCTCCAATGGTGGATCGTTCCAGTTCATCTGCAGGAGGGCATCCCGTTTGTCCACCCTGAGCCAACGGTCTCTCTATCAACTGACACCTCTGTGGTGGGTTGGGGTAACCATCTGAGGGAGCACAGAGCGCACGGTCTCTGGGCCCCTCGGGAGTCCCGATGCCACATCAACCTGTTGGAGCTTTGAGTGGTTTGTCTAGCCCTCACCGCCTTCGCTCCGTTAGTATGGGGTCAAGTGGTCCAGGTCCAGACGGACAGTACCACAACCATGTACTACTAAACCACCAGGGCGGGATGCGCTCCATGCCTGTGTGCAGGGAAGCTCTCCGCACTTGGTCCCTCGTGCGCAGCCTGGAGGCAGATCTCCTTGCCATCCATGTGGCAGGAGCCTCCAACATTCTGGCGATGCCCTAAGCCGGATAGGAGCTGCGTCACATGAGTAGTCTCTCCTGCCAGAGGTAGTACAAGATCTGTTCTCCCACTGGGGCACGCCTCAGGTGGACCTGTTTGTCTCCAGGGAGAATGCGAAGCTGAGGCTGTTTCATGCCCATCCCCCTCAGCAGGGCTCGCTGCAGGGGGATGCCTTCTCCAGGCTGTGGACCCTGGGCCTCTTCTATGCCTTTCCCCCATTTCTCTTGATCCACAAGGTGCTTCTCAAGGTGAGGAGGGACAAGGCACAGGTGATTCTGGTAGCCCAGACTGGCCCTGCCAGTTCTGGTATCCAGATCTCCTCAGCCTGAGCTCCAGGCTCCCGAGGCGGCTTCCAGCCCGCCCGGACCTGATCTTAGTCAACCAGTGGAAGGTATTCCATCCGGACCTTCAATCCCTGCACCTGACAGCCTGGTTCCTGAACGGCTAGAGTTCAAGGCCTTGGGTCTTTCCGACAAGGTCCTCAGTGTTGTTGAGGCATCCCATAAGGAGTCGACTAGGAAATGCTATGCCTTTAAATGGAAGAGATTCTCCATTTGGTGTCTGGGCAAGGGGCTGGACCCTTCCTCCTGTTCCTTGGCAAGCATTATGGACTACCTGTGGTCCCTTTCTCAGCTAGGGCTTCGGTCGACAACCCTTAAGGTGCACCTGGCAGCCATCCCTGCTTACTGGGCGCGGGCCGGGAAACGGTTGGTGGTGCAGGAGAAGGTGGTAGGGTGCTTTTTCAAAGGTTTGGATCACATATCCCCTCCGGTGCGAGAACCTCCACCTCCGTGGGATCTACTGCTGGTATTAACTAAGCTCATGGGCAAGCCATTCGAACCGATGCACAGGTGTGCCATCTCTCACCTGTCTTGGAAGACCGCCTTCTTGGTGGCTATCACGTCAGCCAGAAGGATGGGAGAGCTCCAGGCGCGCTCCATCGAGTCTCCCTATCTGGTCTTCCACAGGGACAAGGTTGTCCTGTGCCCCAACCCGAAATTCCTTCCGAAGGTGGTGTCGGAGTTTCACCTTAACCAGGTGTTTACTCTGCCAGTGTTCACCCCAATCACACCTCGGAGGCCGAATATAGGCTCCATACTTTGGACCCTAGAAGAGTGCTCTCTTACTATAAGGAGAGGACGGCTGAAGTTCAGGGAGAGGTTCACCAGCTGTTTGTCACCTATGCTGAAGCCGCACCTGGCAGACCTGCAGCCAAGTGGACGATAGGCAGGTGGGTCACCTCCTGCATAGATCTCTGCTATAGGTTGGCAGGCATGGAGCCTCCCAAAGGGATTAGAGCTCATTCTACCCGCCATACCGCTGCTTCGGTGGCTGCTTCCAGGGACGTCCCTATTCAGGAAATCTGCAGGGCTACTACCTGGAAGTCAGTACACACCTTCATTACCCACTACCACATCGACCTTGAGTCACGCCGGGATGCTGATTTTGGGACCTCTGTTCTCTAGTCTTTATTCTCTAAGTAGGGGGTGTGCGCCTTGCCTCCTTCCTCCCGGAGAACTGCTAGGAGTCTGCCAGACTGTGGATGAACAACATATCCATGTCCCTAGAAATACAGGTTACTCACCTGTAACAGGAGTTCTAGGAATGGTATATGTTATTCATCCTGCGATATCCAACCTCCCTGGCTCGATGCACAACCTGGCTTCCAGCGGACTAGATCTGGCGTCATGGGGCGGAGCCGAGAGTTTTACCACCCGGGTGGGTGGGAGGAGCCAGCTTGAAGACCTTCAGGCAAGATTTAAAGTGGCAAGGAACCTGCCAGACAGTGTGGATGAACAACATATACCATTCCTAGATCTCCTGTTACAGGTGAGTAACCGGGATTTATCCACAATAAACCATTAAGGGAGGAATTGGGAATAAAACTTTAGAATTGGATGGACCAGTGACAGAAAACATAAGTTGCAACTTGAATTACCTAAATGGAATACAAACCTAAGGAAAAATTAGTTCACAATCAGGGTAATTGCAGCCTGGAATAGACTTCCTATATCAGTGGGTGAAAGCCCTAGCATGGATACCTTTAAAAGAAATCTTAGTATTGCCCTTTCTGAGAGAACCACTGTTTTTTAATTGGCAAGCATTATGGACATTTCTCTCACGGCTTGAAAACACTTATGAAACATGCCCGGAAGCCAGAACGTTCTCGCCGACAGTCTGCCGCTCTCGTTCTCTGAGTCACAAATGGGAATTGCTCCAAGAGGTCGTAGACGACCTCTTCGGTCGTTGGGGCCAACGAAAGTTGGACTTATTTGCGTTCCTATGCAATGCCAAACTGCCAAATTTTTGCTTGCTAGATCCAGGGCCTAGTGTTTTCTGGCAAGACGCATTGTCTCTCTCTCCTGGACAGGGAGGTTTCTGTATGCCTTCCTTCTCATTGAGAGTGTTCTGCTCAAATTGCAGACAGAGGAGGCCAGAATGATTATGGTGGCTCCTCTTTAGTTGCAACAAATTTGGTATCCGCTGCTGCAGCAACTTGCCATGGAACCTCCCATGCAGTTGCCACTCTCCACTCATTTGCTCTCTCAGGAACAGGGGACATTAGTCCATCCTGCTCTGCGGTCTCTCCACTTGCATGCTTGGCTCCTGCCGTCTTAGCAGAGGAGAGATTAGGAGTGTCAAGCAGGGTGGCAGAAGTTTTGGTGGCAGCGAGGAAACCTTCCACTAGGGCAACTTATGCCATGAAGTGAAAGCGTTTCTGCCTTTGGGCAGCAGCTCGTGCCCTAGGTACCCTGGATTGTCTGGTCAAGTATATGCTGGACTACCTTCTCCACCTCTTGGACCTGGGCTTAAGCTATTCATCCATCAAGGTGCACCTATTTGCTTTATCAACATATCATGCACCATATGGGGAGAAGACTCTGGCACAGCTCAGTGTGTGCAGGACCTTTCTGAGAGGTGTTCTACATATCAGACCCCCCAGGAGGGACCCTGTCCCTCCCTGGGATTTACTTTTTGTTCTCGAGAAGCTAACCCTGCCTCCCTTTGAACCAGCTGCGACTTGCGAGCTTCGCTTTCTTTCATGGAAAGTGTTGTTTTTAGTTGCTATTACTTCCGATCGAAGGGTTTCCAAGCTTCAGGCCCTTATGTGCAGGGAGTCTTATCTTGCACCATATGGGGAGAAGACTCTGGCACAGCTCAGTGTGTGCAGGAGCTCAATATGTATACCCTTGAGCAAAGGAGGGGGAGAGGTGATATGATCGAGGCATTCAAACACCTTAAGGGCATTAACAAGGTGAAAGAGTCTAACATGCTTAAATATAAGAAAAATAGTAGGACAAGAGGACACAGCATGAGATTAAAGGGGGGCCAATTAAGGGGGAATGTGAGGAAATTCTTTTTCACAGAAAGGGTGGTGGATGCATGGAATGGCCTACCTCAAGAAGTGGTGGCTATGAATGCAGTGCAGGGCTTCAAACAGGCATGGGATAGGCATAAGGGAGCAATACAAATGAGTATGAATAGATAGGCCACTGACAGAGCAAAGGCCGATGGCACATTTATAAGGTAGAAAAAGAAATGGGCAGACTGGATGGGCCTTGCGGTCCTTATCTGCCGTCAACGTCTATGTTTCTATGTTTGTTTTTCATAGGGACAGGATGGCCCTCCGTATGAATCCCAAATTCTTGCCGAAGGTGGTGTCCGAATTAACACTGAACCAGGACATCCAGCTTCCGATTTATTATCCAGAGTTTTCAAACCAAGGCAAAGCCTTGTTAAATACTCTGGATATCCACAGAGTTCTTCGTTATTACCGCCATAGAACCAGTTCCATAAGGAAGACAGACCAATTGTTCGTCTCCTTTGCATATAGGAAGACAGGGGCTCCTGTCACCAAGCGGACACTAACCTGATGGTTAGTGCACTGTATTTCTTTCCGTTATCAGCATCATGGTAAATCCTTGCCGGGCTCGGTCAAGGGTCACTCCACCAGGACTGTCATTACCTCCTTTGCCTCTCTGAGGAATGTTTCCTTGGCAGATCTCTGCACTGCTGCAACTTGGAGCACAGTCCACACCTTCTTTAGGCATTACAGCCTAGACATTGCTTCTTGGAGGAGAGCAGGATTTGGACTAACTGTCCTTCAGGGCCTATTCTCTTGAAGCTGTTCAGCTGTTGTTTCTTCTTTCCCTCCCCTCAGACTTGGGCCGGTTTTTGGGTACTGCTTGAGACTCTGTCCTAATGGTAATACGTGTTACAAGAGCTCCACCTTGAAGTCAGATAGTACAGTTACGTAAGAACTTACCGTAACAGTAGATCTTCGAGAGGAGCTCTTGCAGCAGGTGGCTTTCCCACCCACCATCCCTCAGGAACTACTGTTGTTACCCTTCTTTAGGGTAGGGGAGATCCTGCTCAGTTCTCCATTTACTTCAGCCGGGTCTCTGGCGGGAGAACTGAGATGGCGCCGGAGGACCACCCCCTTTATACCACATCTGACGTCGAGCAGAGCAGACATTGGGGCAGTCCTCCGCCTCAGACTGCTAGCTACAAGATTTTTCCGTGGGTCTTAATGCCTGATGGCATTAGTCCTAATGGTAATACCTGCTGCAAGATCTCCTCTCAAAAATCTGTTACAGTAAGTTCTTGCGTAACTGTACTTTTCTGTACACTTTCCCTCCCTCCCTTCAAACAACATGAAGTCTTGCTATATTATGACAATTAGCAGCAGTTTGGTCCTCCTCTAGAACTGCCCCGGAGATGAAAGAGTTAACTCCATACAGGATGGAGTTCTGAGCGCGAGCTCGGTTTTCAAAGCTCTATCTGGGCAGTTTCAAACTGAAACTGTCAGATTCTTTACTCCGCCTCACTGAACAGTCGCTCCGGAGATTTCTCCTTCAGCTCGGTTCATTTCTCGGTTCATTTAGTATTCTCGGTTAAATTTAACCGAGAACAGTGTTTTATTTTACCGCATTTCGGTTCAAGCTCTATCTGGTAACCGTAAGTACAAGGTTTTAGTCTGTGTGAAATTGTCATTATCAGTTCGGTTTTGAACCGATCGGGTTTGCTTAAAACTCATTTTAAACATTTTAAAATATATTTAGAGTGCGGTTCCGGTTCTTATCGGTTCTAAAAACCGGATTTCATTACGGTTTTTTCAAATACCCGTGACACGGTTAGGAACCGATAAGGGTGTCTTGCCTGGCACTGCCATTAAAAGGGCAAGTTTTTGGTTAGGCTGGCATTACGTCTGAGAAACCCAAAAGAAAAACTGGGCCCACTGGGTTTCAACACTGTGATGCTTGTGGGAAGCCTTTGCCAAGGCTGACCCACACACCACATGTGTTTATTGTCTGGGGTTTGACCACCTCCAGTCAGACTGCCAGGTATGTAAAATTTCCTGCAGCCACCCTGGAAAAAGATTGGGCAGGCTCAGGGCGAGAGGCCAAAAGTCCGCTGACCGGATGGCCAGCCCGGTTCAGTGCCAACTGAACCAGAGAGGTGCCCTCTGACCAGAGGCGATACTTCCTCGTGCAAAGAAAAGCTGGTTCTGAGGAACCAGCCCCAGTAAAAGTCTAGAAAATCAGCAGGTCTGGGTCCAAATTTCCTCTCCAACTGCTGCAGAAATAGCAAAAGCCATACAAATTGTCCAGTCACTGTCTGGGGGGCGTCCAGACCACCACTAGTTGGCAAAAGGTTGGTTCGTCCGCCCCAGTGGTTCAGGAGTATGATGTTGAGGAATTTTATGAACCACAGGAGGGGGAGGAGGATTATGAACAGTATGTATGTGGCTGGGAGGGTCTGGATGTGCCCATTGAACCGGACATCTCCCCAGACAGACCTTTAGAATCTCCCCCTATGCTGTCTGAGTCCCCATCTCATTTTATGTTTTGTAAGAAAGTTGCTGAAACCCTCCAGCTTCCCTTAGAAGAGGCTGTGGATGAGCAGGAGGAGCCTGATTATGTTGAAATGATGGATATTCAGAGTCTAGGAGATTGTCTATTCCTTTGCATAAGTCATTTAGGAAGCAAACAATAAAAATTTGAAAATCCAATTCTGTGCCTCCTGTCGATAAAAAGATGGACAGGAGGTATACTCTACGGATCCTGATACAGACTTCCTTTCTGAGCAGTGTAGTCATGTAGGAGTAGTGCAGGCTGCAGCCTGTGACAAGGCTAACATTCCCTGGCTACATCCTCCTGACAAAGGATTCCAGGAAGATTGATGCCATGGCAAAAAAGCAGTATATGGCAGCCTCTCTGGGACTCAGGCAGGCAAATTATATGGCTTATGTGGCTAGATATCAGAAATCTAGATGGGATACAGTTATGCAGTTAGCCAAGCAGGCCCATGGCCAGCTGGCTAGTGAATTAGAACAGGTGGCTGCTGATGGCATTGAAGCCTCTAAAGTTCAGTTTCATGCTGCTGTGGATGTTAATGATGTTTCCTCAAGGGTCATGGCCACTTCTGTAGCTTTTCGTAGGTTGGCATGGCTCAGGTGTACTAATCTGTCACAGGACACTCAGACTAAGGCTATGGATTTTCCTGTGGTGGGGAATTCTCTGTTTGGGGAGCAGACAGAGAACTATGAAAAAGATGGATGAATACAGAACTACCTACAAAAGTGCCCAAGCCAAGGAGCGGCAAGCCACTCCCCAGAGGCACACACCCAGAGGTAGGGGCAGGCCCTTCCACAGGCCTTTTTATCAATTCCAAGCCTCCTCTGCTTTTGCTCAGAGGGCCTTTTTCAGAGGCAGAGGCAGACGGGGTGCAGGTAAACCGGTCCCCACCCCTCAGCCTAAGGCAACTGCCAAGCAGGGTGCCCAGGGTCGATTCTCCTGTACCAGTAGGGGGAAGGTTGGCTTACTTCAGTCAGAACTGGGTGTCCCTAACCTCGGACAAATGGGTTCTGGAAGTAGTAAGCCAGGGCCTGGTTCTCAGCTTCAAAAATTCCCAAAGATGAGAGCCAGGCATTTTCCACCTGCAAGCCCCCTCGAGACCCTTGCTCTGGAAGCAGAGGTCTCTACCCTGTTAACCTTCAGAGCAGTAGAAAGGGTTCCTCCCTTACACCAGGGCAAAGGTCTGTATTCAGATACTTCCTTACCCCAAAAAGACAGGAGAATGGCGCCCATCTTAGATCTAAGATATCTGAACAAGCACCTTTGAAACCAAAGTTCAAAATGCTAACTCTGGCAATGATTTTACCCTCCCTGAGGCCAGGGGACTGGTTAGCCTCCCTGGACCTCAAGGACGCTTATTTCATGTCCTCATCAGGCCTTCTCACCGAAAGTACCTCAGGTTCAAACTGCCTCAGGCCACTACCAGTTCAGGGCAATGCCCTTGACCTTACCTCTGCCCCAAGGGTATTCACAAAATGTTCTGGCCGTGGCAGTGGCTCATTTAAGGAGGCAAGGGATTGCTGTTTTCCCTTACCTGGACGACTGGCTCATTGTAGGACAGTCTCGAACAGGTGAAATCCACTTACAAGTCACAGCAGCTTCTCACCTCCTGGGATTCCTGCTAAATCTACCAAAGTCAGTTCTAGAACCAGTTCAGGTACTCACTTTCATAGGTGCGGAATTGGACACAAAGGTGGCCAGGGCCTTCCTCCCCTTGGAAAAGGTAGAGAAGTTGATTGCCCTGGCCTCCTCTTTCACTCTGCAGGTCTCTCGACCAGCAAGACACTTTTTGCAGCTCCTGGGGCACATGGCTGCCTCCACAGCCATGGTGCAGGGAGCAAGATTCCAGATGAGAGACATTCAGTTTCACTTGAGAGCCTATTGGCCTCAAAGGAGGGACCCCCTTACCAAATTGATTCCAGTGACCCGAACCCTGATCCTAGCCCTTCAGTGGTGGCAGGATCAGAGCAATTTAAGACTGGGGGTCCCCTTCATTCCTCTCTCCCACTCCCTCACCCTCACTACGGATGCCTCCCTCCTGGGGTGGGGAGCACACTTGGGTGACCTCTCCACCCAGGGAGTGTGGTCCCCCCAGGAATCTCTGCTCCACATCAATTTGCTGGAACTCAGAGCTGTCTTTTTAGCTCTTCAAGCATTTTCTGCATCTGTCCAGAACAAAGTAGTCCAGGTCAGAACAGACAATACCACAACAATGTGGTACATCAACAAGCAAGGGGGCACTCGGTCGTCGGCCTTGTGCACCGAGGCAATGAAGTTGTGGTCTCTGGCCTACTCCCTGAACACCTCTCTGATAGCAGTTCACCTGCCAGGGAAAGACAATGTCCTAGCGGATGCCCTCAGCAGGATTTCTCGGGGCCATCACGAATGGTCCCTGAATCGTCGAGTGCTGGGGACAGTTTTTGCCAGATGGGGCACCCCTCAGATAGACCTCTTCGTAGCCCCAGACAACCACCAACTTCCACTGTTCTGTTGCAGGCCCCCAGTGGTGGGCTCAGTCCCCCTGGACGCCCTTCTCTTGGATTGGGAAGGGAAGTTTCTTTATGCTTTCCCCCCCCCCTCTCCTATTCAAGGTGTTAGTAAAAATCAGATCCCAGCCTTGCAAGGTGATTCTGATTGCACCAGACTGGGCCAGGCAACCCTGGTACCCCTCCTTCTATCACTGGCAGTCCACCTTCCCTGTGTCTTCCCAGGATTCACAACCTGCTGACCTGTGCCCAGGGAGAGTCTGGTATCTGAACCTCAAATCCCTCAACCTCAAAGCTTGGCTCTTGAGGAGTTAGAATTTGCTGATTTGCACCTTTCTCAAGGTGTCCTTGACATCCTAAAGGCCTCTAGGAAGCCTTCAACTAGAGCCACTTATAATTCCAAGTGGAAAAGGTTCTCCATCTGGTGTTCTGGGAAGCATATTGCCCCAGAATCTGCTGATTGCCCATTTGTTGGACTACATGGTCCATCTTAATTCTTTGGGCCTCAGGCCAGCTACCTTAAGAGTTCATTTGGCAGCTGTCTCTGCTTTTATTTCAGCAGGAAAGCCTTCCTCCTTTCCGCTCACCCTGTATTTTCCAAGTTTTTAAGGGTTACTCCATACCAATCCACCCTTCGTGTGCCAGCCCTGCCTGGGACCTTAATGTTTGCATTGCCAGTTAATGCAACCTCCTTTGAACCCCTGTCTTCAGCAGAGCTTAAGTTTTAACTTGGAAAACTGTATTTAGTGGCCATCACTTCTGCTAGACGACAAGTGAGTTACAAGCCCTTTCAGTAGAAAATGATTTTATTTCTTTTCACAGGGATAAGGTAGTCCTCAGGACTAACAGAAAGTTTTACCTAAAGTGGTGTCGGTTCCATCTTAACCAATCCATCTCCATTCCAGTATTTTCACTGAGCACTCTTCCTCTGGTGAGGAGGAGATTGCACAGTTTAGTTATTAAGAGGGCATTGAGTTACTATTTAGAATGTACCAAGGGTCACAGGTTGAATCCATCAACTGTTTCTCACCTATGGTGAGGTTGGCAAAGAAACCTGCCATTAAGAGGACAATTGCCAGATGGATTGTCTCTTGTATCCAATTTTGTTACCAGAAACTGGGTGAGACCCCCTGGATTGAGGCTCATTCTACCAGAGTACAGCCGCGTCTCTAGCTGCTGCTAGAGACATTCCTATTTTGGAAATTTGTCAGGCTGCAACCTGGAAAACGGTACACACCTTCACAAGCATTACTCCTGGATATCCAGGCCAGGAGAGATGCTCGATTTAGCACAGCTGTGCTTCACAGCCTATTCCTAAGTAGGTTCTGTCCCTCCTCCATGGAGGTACTGCTGTGTAGTCTGCTAATTGTCATAATATAGCAAGACTTCATGTTGTTTGAAGAAAAATTACTCACCTTAGTAATGTTGTTTCTTCTAATGGAGTCTTGCTATATTATGACCACCCCCCCAGCCTGCCCCTCTCAGAACTTCTACTTGGGTAGGGGGTGGGCAACTTAGTGCAGGCACTGTTTATGCCATTGCAGGATTTTCTTCCCCTTTTGGGGGTTTTTGGGGGAGTGTTGTTTCTATTGTTAAATGGTATTTTTTGCTGGCCCCCTGACTTGGGTCTTTGGGTAGGGTCCAGCAGTGGTGGTGGTGGTGGTGGTGGTGTTTAGCCAGTAGGCTAGTGTAGGTTACAGCTTCCACACAGACCCTTAGTGAGTTCTTGCTTCGTAAAGATCTGACAGTTTCAGTTTGAAACTGCCCAGATAGAGCTTTGAAAACCGAGCTCGCGCTCAGAACTCCATCCTGTATGGAGTTAACTCTTTCATCTCCGGGGCAGTTCTAGAGGAGGACCAAACTGCTGCTAATTGTCATAATACAGCAAGACTCCATTAGAAGAAACAACATTACTAAGGTGAGTAATTTTTTCTTCCCGCTCCTTTAGAGGGTTCTCCTCAAGCTTCAGTCAGAAAGGGGCGGAGATGATTCTCATAGCTCCCTTCTGGCCATGTCAGATTTGGTTTCCTCTGCAGCAGCAGCTGGCAGTGGAACCTCCAATACTCTTGCCACTCTGCACAGGCTTGCTCTCCCAGGAGCAGGGCACCCTGATCTATCCAGACCTCAAGTGTCAGTATCTCCATGCATGGCTTAGCTATCGCCCGCTTTGCAGTTTCTTCCAGGGTTGCTGATGTCCTGGTGGCTGCCAGGAAGCCCGCCATCAGAGCCATTTATGCCATGAAGTGGAGACGCTTCTCCCTATGGCCGGGGGCTCACCACCTAGATCCCCTCACCTGCCCGGTGAATATAATCCTGGAGTACCTCCTTTCCTTTTCAGACTCTGGTCTGGCGTACTCTTTTCTTAAGGTACATCTTTCTGCCATCTCTGCGTACAGTGCACCTATTGAGGGTAAAGCTGATGCCCAGCTGGAGAGGCATCCCACACTTTCTTGCGGGGTATCCTACATTTGAAACCTCCCATTTGGGATCCTGTCCCTCCGTGGGACCTTCTTTTAATTTTTGAAAAGTTCTCACTGCCTCCCTTTGAGCCGTTCGCGAGTTGCGAGCTTTGCTTTCTGTCATGTAAAGCATTGTTTTTAGTTACTATTCTGCTCGGAGGATGTCTGAGCTTCAGAGTCTGATGTGTAAAGAGCCTTATCTGTTTTTTCTCAAAGACAGGGTGTCTTTGGCTACTAATTCTACGTTTTTGCCTAAGGTGGTGTCTGAGTTCACACTACTGCAATCCATACACCTACCTGTTTATTTCCTTGAGTATTCTAATCAGGAGGAGACCTTTTTTACGCACCTTGATGTTAACGGGGTGCTCCGTTACTACACGAATAGCACTCAGCCAGTTAGAAAAACTGAGCAGTTTCATTTGCCCCTAGTAGAGAAGGGGCACCTGTTTCTAAGCAATGTTTAATGGTTGGCAAATTGCATTGTGTACCGTTATTGTAAGTACAACAGGCCCTTGCGTTATGCATATGGCTGCCTCTACTGCCTGTTTCTGGAATATGTCTGCTGTTGGAGCTCTGTTCACAGTTTTGTCCATTAGTATAGTCTGGACACTGCTTCCAGACGCAGGGCGACTTTCGGACTAGCTGTCCTTCAGGGCCTTCTTTCTTAAGCAGTCTGCTGCTGTTTTTGTCCTCTTTCCGACTGACAGTTCTGGTACTGCTTGGGACTCTGTCCTACCGGTATTGCCTACTCCAAGAGCCTCCTCGAAGTAAGATACAGATAAGTAAGAACTTACATAACAGTAGATCTGCAAGAGGAGCTCTTGCAGCAGGCACTGCTTTCTCTCCCTCCTTCCCCCGATAGCTGATTCTCCTTCACTTTACTTTTCCTCAGCTCTGTAGAACTGCCTTGGTTCTCCTTTTATTTAATTGTGTGCCGGAGTTTCTGGCGGGAGAACAAAGGTAGGTTTGGGGGACCGCCCCCTTTATAAGATAGTCTGACGTCAGTGTGCTGATGGCGGGGGCGGTCCCCTGTGATAGACTGCTAGCTAGAAGTTTTCTGTGTGGTCCTGGCAGCTGGCGGCTTCAATCCTATTGGTGTTGCCTGATGCAAGAGCTTCTCTATAACATCATCTGTAACGACAAGTTCTTCCATAACTGTACTTTCTTATGTTGGTTCTGAATATTTCTGGTTTAACCTGCTCAGTGTGTTGTCTTGTGTTCTTTATTTTCTGTTCCAAACACAATGCCTTCATCAGTGTACCATCCTTAATAATGTCATTCATCATGAGTAAGTTGCCCCTCGTGCATCTTGTTTCTGAAAACATAATTCCGAAAGAGCTGAGCCTTTCCTTATATGTCATGCCCTCCAACCCCAGACCATCTTTATGGCACTTTTCCTGGACTCCCTCTAGGTTAGCTTTATCCTTCTTTTTTTTTCTTTTTTTGGTTTCTTCACATATAAAATGTATTTGACATACATGTGCATAAAGGTGCTGGCTCCTTTAAACGCTTAAAATGTAATAATATCTTGTAACTGTATTTTTATTAATCCATAGATTTGGTTCTACAACCCACACAAACGAGTATAGCCATGACGATTATAAATTGGGACAGCTTATCTCACTTATACATTGGGATATAAAATATCTAGTCCAGTGGTTGGTTGTACAGCCAACAACCACTGAGGTATAGCCATGAAAATAAACATAGGGCCTGGGGACTCTTGTTAACTAACATAAAATATCCTTAGCTGATGCATGTCACCAAGATCACTCTGGTTGAGGTATGTCCAGCATAATAATTTATTTTTTTTCCTAAAAATAAATGAATCGTACAGAAAACTAAATATCCTTGTGGGCAAAACAGAATTAGTTCACTTGGGAGGTGGGGGTGGGGTAAAAAAATGTTGCCTGCCAGATCCCTTTAATTCAGACATGCTTGGGGGAGGGGATCTCTGATAGATTTCAATCAAAGCTATCATCTAGGTAATAAGAGTGCACTGTTGATCTCTCTTGGCTCACTGTTTCCTTAAAGGTCCTCAGCCATAGACTCGTATTAAAATCTCCTGATTCTGGAGCATGTGGCCATGTTCCATAACAGAATACTTTTCTTTTGGTCAGTGTCTAGTTTCACCTTGGAAAATTCATTTAATATATAAATTTCAATGGTAAAAGGTAATTGAAATACTAATGTTTTCTGTAATTCTTTATATGTACTGTACTTTGCCAGCAGACCAGATTTTGAGGCATGACCAAAACGTGATAAATCCCCACCTCCTTACACTCATGCCGGCATAGCCTATATCCTCCGGTTTGCATGTGAAATATATTGCATGGTGTGAGATTAGCCCTAATATTTTCTGTTGTATACATTTGTTTTTAGCATTTCTCAATAGTTTCATTTGTCTTTCTCTACAGGTTATTCCATTAATTAATTTGAAGTTCCTTTTGAACAGCTGACCCGGTGGCGCTGAGGGCTAAGGCGCTGGATGGAGGGGGGCGGATTTTAAGGAAATGGGAAGGATCCTTAAGGAGCATTTGGATGGGATTGGGTCAGACATGGACGCTGATAGTAGGTGGGAAATCATCAGGAGAGGGGTGCAGGATGCTACCAGCACCTGTGCAAGAGTAAGACGAAAATGCGGTAGGGCCCAAAAACCCTGCTGGTGGACCAGAGAGGTCCAGGAGGTGGTGCGGGGAAAGAAGGTAGCCTGTAAGCAATTCAAGTGCTCAAGGAGTGAAAGGGATCGAGGGGAGTACGAGCTGATGGCTAGAAGGGCCACTAGGGTGGTGAGGGCGGCTAAGGCAAGGAAGGAGCAGAACCTGGCCAGGGAAATTAGGAGAGGGAACAAGGGGTTCTTTAGATACATTGGGGAAAACGAAGGTGAAGGGCAGATTAGCAGGATTAAATCAGTGGAGAGATGGGCACAAGACCGGGGAGCAGGCTGAGGTACTAAATGGTACTTCACCTCAGTTTTCACTAAGGAAAATGGGAGTGCTGTATCATACATGGGAGAGACAGAGATACTGAGAGGACCTTACTGATCGGCGGGTCTGGGGAGAGGGGAGGCATCACTAGCAGGAGGGGGAGGGCTAAGCAGGAGAAGAGGTACCGAAGTGGAAATCACAGCAGAGAGAGTGAGGGAAGCCCTCAGCTCCCTTAAGATGGAGAAAGCACCGGGGCTGGATAAATTACATCTCAGAGTGCTGAAGGAACTTGCGGATGTCCTGGCGAAACCCCTGGCGGAGCTTTTCACCATCTCTCTGAGGATAGGGTGGGTGCCCCAGGACTGGAAGGTGGCGCATATAGTGCCTATCCACAAGGGGGGATCAAGGGAGGTGGCAGGGAACTACAGGCCTATCAGCCTGACGTTGGTGGTGGGCAAGGTGATGGAGGGCATTGTCAAGGAGAGGCTGGGGGACCTGGATAAGTCAGGGTGCCTGGACGATAGACAGCATGGATTCATCCCGGGGAAATCGTGTCAGACAAACCTTGTGAAGTTCTATGACTGGGTGACGAGTGCCTTGGACCTGGGTAGACCAGTGGACGTCCTCTTTCTAGACTTCAGCAAGGCATTTGACTCTGTTCCTCACATGGGCCTGTTGGATAAGCTGGGAGAAATGGGGGTGGGGAACCAGATGATCAGATGGATAGGCAATTGGCTCCAGGACCGGACCCAGAGGGTCGTAGTTGGCGGGATAGTCTCATCCCCAAGGAGGGTCATTAGTGGGGTCCCACAGGGATCAGTCCTTGGGCCCTTCTGTTCAACGCCTACATCTCTGACATAAGGACAGGAATCAGGAGTGAGATGAGTCTCTTTGCGGATGACTCGAAACTGGGGGCGGTGGTGGATGGGGAGGTGGGGAGGGTGGCCCTACAGGGGGACCTGGAGGCTCTGGAAAGATGGTCTAGAAAGTGGAAGCTGAGGTTCAATGCAGGGAAATGCAAGGTACTCCACCTGGGGGCCAGAAACCCAGGCCAGTGTACACCCGGGGAATGCTACAAGTCTCGATGGCTGAGAGGGACCTGGGGTGGTGGTGGATGTCAAGATGAACAACTCTGAGACTTGTAGGAGGGCAGCAGCCAAGGCCCACAGGATGCTGGGATGCATCGCTAGGGGGATCACCTCCAGAAGGAGGGAAGTGATACTCCGTCTGTATAATTGCTTGGTGAGGCCGCACCTTGAGTACTGCGTGCAGTTTTGGAGGCCACACTTAAAGAGGGACATTCCCCTTCTGGAGAGGGTCCAGAGGAGGGCAACCAAAATGATTTGGGACTTGGGGGACAGGACCTATGAGGAGAGGCTCGAAGAGCTAAATATGTACACATTGGAAGAGAGAAGGGACCGGGGACATGATAGAGGTCTTCAGGTACATGAAGAGGGTAAATGGGGGAGGAACAGTCAGGGTGCTTAAGGAAGGAGGAGGGGCCACTAGAGGGCATGGGTGGAAGCTGGAGGGGAAGATTCAGGGAGAAAGGAGGAGGTGCTACTTCACTGAGAGGGTGGTGGAGCCATGGAATGCACTGCCTAGGGGGCTGGTGGAGGCAGAGACAGTGGAGGGGTTCAAGAGGGGGTGGGACAGGTACAGAGGAAGGGTTCTGGAAGCAAAATCCAATGCAGCAAGAATATCCGGAACTGGGAAGGGAGAAGCCAGAGTAGGTGAGGGGGGCAGCAAGGTCAGCACCCAGGGTGGGGGCTGACCAAACGAGCAGACACGAAAGACCGTTAGGCCTATTCTGCTGGCATTTTAGTATGTTAGTATGCCACGCCTCGCACCATGCTGGCGACCCGGGTTTGGGAATGAGCCCGGGTCATTGGGTGTTGGCAGGGGATGACTAGGATCAAGCGTCCGCTAACCACTCTCCTAGTCCTGGGGAGGACTGAGGAAGCACATTGCGCTGCGGCAGGGGAGTGAGGCGGACGTCTGCACGCAAGTGCATGGACGTCATTGCACGTCCGTGCTCCATCGGGGGACCTACTAGAGGAAAACGGCTGGGCGCAACCGAGCAACTTGATGGCTGCGCCCTGCAGTGCCGGGAGGACTGTCGTGGAATCACGCTGGGGGAAGGGGGTCTGGGCCTGGCTAGGCTCAGCTTGGGGAGCCCCCAGTGAGTCGACTGCCGTACCGGGACCCCCATCGTACGGGTGAGCCTGCTGCTCTCCTGGCGGCTGGATGCCCCCGCCAGTAAGTCGCCGCAACAGGCATACAAATAGTGATATGATAAAAGAAGTTCCATTTGAATTGCAGAGTTCCATTTCAGTCTGACTTTATACAAAAATTGTCTGGGCCCAGAATAGGGAATTTCATAACTAATTTTTAAATGGAAATGTATTATTAAACTAATATAGTTTTTTAAATGTATGCATTTATGTATGTCTTGTGAAATTTGGTTCGTTTCCCCATTTATAATTTTGTTGTAGTTCCTTAGTTCTTTTTCCAGTTGGGTACAAATACCATTCATTAAGAAGTTCCATAATCTTGGATATATAGAAAAATCATTTTTAGCCATAAAATTCATTATTAAAACTTAAATTTGACCAATTTATTTAATAGTCTAATGTTTTGTGCCATCTTACCAGGCATGACTCTGCTGTCCACGTTTTTTTATATATGGCTGTACATATGCCCCATTACTACATTTAGAATCCATGCTCTAGTGGAGCACACTTCACCTATTGCCTTAATCATAAGGTTATGTAAAGGCTGAAATCTTTGTGAAAATACAATTACTGTATGTTTTGAACTACAAGGTTTGGCTGTTCCATGTTTATCAAGTATTGGGTATCTATATTGAAAAACATTGAGACCCATATTTTTGCAACCCCTTTTTAACCAAGCGAGTACTGTTATTAATTTACACGTTATGTAGGGGTCTGGACAACCTAGTCCATTTCGTTTTCTTGGAGTTATCGGTTTCCTCCATGCAATTCAAGGAAATGCTCCATGCTATAGGAATTTTATCATCACCCGTTTCATTTGATCAGAGCATTGTAGGTCTGTTGGACCTTGTATTGCCTGAAATAGGATCATGAGATATGAAAGTATATAATCATTTTTTGTTTTTATATTCTACCTCACAAAGGTAGAGCAAGGTTTTCCCAACCATCTAGTAATTTTTTAAGAATATTTTCCAATAATTTTTGCTTCATATGTCATTCCTAATTTGAATTTCTAGGTATTTAATTTTGTTTTCCATCCTTGTGGGGTACAACATTTGAATAGTGTCTGGTGAGTAACTGGTCTAGGGCAGAACTGTTGACTTAATATCCAGCTATGGGCAAGAAGATTTAATGTCATGTAAAAGTGCTGGCCATGCATGTGTAATGGGTTTGCTAATGATACCAAAATGTCATTGGCATAGATGTTCAGTTTAATTTCTGTGTTATCCAGATACAGTACCTTAGTCATCTGGTTTACTAAAATTCTCCTAAATAAAATCTCTAATCATAATATAAAAAGAGCTGCAGAAAGTGGGCAAGGTTAGTTTTATCTATAACCAGATGATGCAACTAGAATGGTGGTCTGCAGTTCAGGCATGGTCTCGCCAGCTTTCTATGTAGTGGCATAATTGTGTTCCCGTTTCTGGACATGAAGTTTCCTTTATTATAAATTCTGGTCAGACCTAAAGGAGCGTATTAAAAATAATTTTCACAGGAAGCTTTAGGTATCCTTTTACAAAATGTATTCCAGGGGATCTAAGCGCTGGATCACAAAATTCAGGAGAATTAGTCTACTCATTTTGTATACTAGCTAAAGGGTAATACTGCATCAGTGGATTGAGGAAGGGGTATAGAGGATAGAATTGATGACATTTCAGAATAAAAAGATTATCATACAGCTTCAAAGATTTGAACCAGAAACTGAAAAATATGAAAAAAATATTAAAGTTCGCCATACAAAAATTAACAGCTCACATATTCACCGAATAAAAACAAGAGGTGACAGTTTTAGAATTGGATTACATCATCTAGCTAGTGCCCGTGTATTCTTTCTTCCTTCTGCTGTATGAACCCTTCATTATTTTTCATTATTTTCACTTCCTTTTTTTTGTAATCCTTTTGTTAACCTTTTCTTAGAAGTTTCTCCTCCTACATGCTCTGGCTTCTGTTCATTTCAAGCAAGAAATTCTGCATGAATTTATAGATTGAAATACTTAAAAAAGAGTTTAAATTTCAACTGTCATGCAGTACCATGTATGATCAGAAAAACTGGATTTTAACATTTTTGTTATGAGCATTGAATTACTGTGCTGTATAAACATTCAAATTAGATTTACTGTTTTAAAAATAAAATATTTATAATGTATAGAATAATGGCTGGGTAGGGGGTTATAATGAGAATTTAACCCCAGGTGTGGGATGCCACATAAAACCCAAGAGCAAAGCTCTAGGAGCTTATCAAGGCATCCCACACTGAGGGTGGGGAGTGTAAAGATTTGAGTTTTACGCACCTACTCAGCCTTTATTTTATATAATTGCTAGGGATCGCTTCCCCCCCCACCACAGCAATTATATAAAATAAAGATATCCCTATGGAGCCACGGACTGGTTGGGTTTCAGTGCACTCCGCAGCTCGTGATGAAAACCTTTAGCTTTTTTAAGGCAGCTGAGTTTAAAAGTTGCAGTAGCGTTATTTTTTTAGCTGTTATTTAGTTTTAAATTAATTTACCACTGACTTCGAGTGCAGCGAACTGTGTAGCGCTGGGGAATGGTGTCTGGCTCCGAAGAATGGAAGAGCGGTGTCTGCGCATGCTCAGAACAAGGGGAAACCCGGCGCATGGTCGGTGTTATAGCCAGCTGGTTATGATGGTGAATTACAACCCGGTTTCCCTTAGGGGGAAAAAACAATTGCCAGTAATTACAAAAATATACTGTATCTTTAGTCAGCTGGTTGAATGCATTTCACATTGATTCTAGCTGGTGCAAAGAATAAAACAGCCATTTGCTTTCAGCCTCAGTTGAGAAGAAGGAATATGGTGCCAGTGACATAACAATCATTATTGGGGCTCCAACTGACAAGACACCTAGGAGACGTAGAGGGAAGATGCTCAAGTCAAAGCAGTTTGTCTGTGAATTTTGCCATTTTACCACCTCTTATTTTCAGAATGTAAAGCGCCACTATTACAGACGACACCAAGAAAGGCAGTTCTTTGAGTGCAGGCAGTGCTATTATTACACAGGAAACAAGTAAGTGGATGTCATTTTTTAATTCTACTTGAAGTTTCAAATACATACTACACAAGATCATTTAATTTGAAACACTCGTAAAATGCCCAGCAATCAGGAGTTGATGCAGGAAAAAAAAAAGCTGGACATATACAGAGCTACAGCAGTATTCAAAAGAATAATACAACAGAAGTGAACAGTCTAATATAGCATTCTTACCATAAATATACTGTACCTAAAAGGTAAAGTTTGATGTTGCCACAGTTTGTAATTTATTGGATTTTATGTGGGATTATACAGTTGATGAATGAAGGCAGTAAGAGGGACTTGTACTGACCTCTGTAAAGCTGAGATAGAACACACTACTTCCCTAAATTCACCTTCTAGGGTCTAATGGTGAACATCCTGATCACAAGGAGAATGCAGTAATGGCTCAAACAGAGTAAAACATTTTGGAAGACAAATGACCCTGAAGTTTGTGGCATGGCCTTTGTTTTCTAACTAAAACTAGGTCATAACACTCGCATTGTTTTTGTTAGCTATCGGCCCCCACGTTTTGGAGACAGTTGCATTAAGTATAGAGATTTACCCCCCATGGACAAAAACCCTGCTGCCCATTTTTTTGTTGGCTGCAAGAAAATCCGTAACAAAGAAATGGATGACCAAAGACACCCCTACCATACAAGATTGGAGGTGAATAGTGATATCTATTTATCAGATGGAAGATATCACTGCTAAACTTAATAACCAAACCGATAAGTTTGCCACACTTTGGCAGAAATTGTCATTTTATCAAGCAGGGGTTGATCTTGATTTTTGCCCATAACATGTTGGCCACAGGAGAGAACTGAGATTAGTGTGGTACTCTTCAGCTGCTAGATTTTAACAAAGAATATCAAAGCATATCTCAATGCTAGACTGTATTAATTGCAAAGATCTCTATACATGCTTGAATAATGTATATTCGTATAACAACAAAACTGAAGTACAGAAAAAATCTTAATTGTAAAATGTCTCCTGATTTAAAAGAAAAAGTTCAATAAAAATATATTTAAAAAAAAAAATGTTTAGAGATTTAGAAACTGAGATGTTGCTGGCAGATAAAGACCAAGGGTTCATCCAGTCTGTCCATGAAGAGTTTTCTTCCTACCCACCGACCTAATGTCTTGAAGGGGTTTTCAGCCCCTAATCCCTCCCTCTCTCCGCCTACCCTCACAACCCCTTAGCTTCTCCTTCAGTTATCACTAATTCACACAATTCACTAAAAATACCACCAACAGGTTAATTTGGTTCAATTTCAGTTGGTTACCATCTGTATCCCCCCTCCCCTGGTCGCCCATGAAAAAGGGACTTCTAGTCTCAGTGGGCCTACAGGGTCAACAAAATTCAAGAAATAAATGATCAGCCCTTTAAACCTGTCCCAGCCTTGTTTGAACCCATTTATAATACCTGCCCCCACCACTTGCTAGTTATCTGTTCCATGGGTCCACCAACCTGTTGGTGAAGTAGAACTTCCTCACATCACTCTTGAAGTTTCCACTGACTAGCCTCGATTCATGTCCTCTTGTGACTGCACTATTGTGGTGAATAGGTCTTTATAGATCATCATCAAGGCTATCTCTTCCATTGGGCCACACATTTGAAACTAAGTGGCTGGCGTAAGGACCTTCTGGAAACGTTTGCATAGCTGGGGCTGCCCACAGTGACATGCAGTGTCGGCACCTATAAAACATGGGCGGCCCCGTCACTCCTCTGTTCTTTCAAACAACTTGAAGTCTTGCTGTATTCTGACAAGTGCAGTTAGCCCCAGCCTTTAAACTGCCCCGGAGAACAAAGGGTTAATCTTTCTATGCAGAGCATAGAATGCTGAGCTCAAGCTTGGTTGATGTGTCTGTCTGTTTCCCTTTGAAAGCTGTCAGATTCTTTACTCCGCCTCACTGAACAGTCGGTCTGGAGATCTCTCCTGCAGCTTGGTTCGAAAGTTTGTTGAAGTGTCGTTTTTTCATCCATTTCTAACCGAAAAAGTTTCCCGCATAGTCAGTTCAGTCTCTGTTTGTGGTACCGTGATTACTAGATAGGTTTTGTACTGTGTTTTCTGTGTGGAACTTGTAAAAAGTGTGGATCCGTTCGTCTGAATCAATCGTTTGCTTAATTCTTGTGTAACTTTAGAATGTGGTTACCGGTTCTAAAAAAAAAAAAAAAATAAAAAAAAAAAGTGTTTTGAAACAGTCTTTTCCAAGACCCGTGACATGGTTAGGAACCAATAAGCCTTCAACACACTTATTGGACCTGCAGAGAGGCAACACCGTTGCTTTGTTACATCACTTTGTTTAGTTTCTTTCTTAAATTTAATTTCTATCAATGTTGTCCCTGTATGCTGCTGTCGAAAGAACCTCTGTTTATATTTTGTACCAGTGGTTCTAAGATCTACAAGGACGATGCTCTGTTGCTTGGGGCCTGTCTCACAATGTGAGGGCCTGAAAGATCTGCCAGGGACTTAATCAGGCCACAAGGAGACGCCGGAAGAAGGCCCTGGAGACTTTCATTGCCCTTGAAAGCAGTGGAGTCTCAGGCGAGATCCAAACTGGCTTCTTCCTCTTGACTGCCTGTGCACCCCTTGTAAGGAGGAACCTTGGTGGTCGACTGCTTTGTGGTTGAGGGTGGTGAGGGTGATGGATAAATCAAAGGAAGGGGATAAATTGTCAGGATCCTCCACCCCTTCCAACCACCATAAGCATAAGGAGAAACATTGTTCATCGACAAGGTCAAATCTTCATTGAAAGAGGGTAAGTCCTCATCTGTGTCCAGTCTGACGGCGTTGACTGCTGCCCCCCCATCATCCCCCCCCAACTGTTGTTGAGACACCAAGGTCGGGGCCTGGGTTTGGCACTGCCATGCCTACTGTGGCCGGTATGCAGCTGTCATTGGCTGGTTCTATTCTGTCAACATCTGTAGTTATGACCCCTCGACTGGGCATCATCGACTCACAGGTAATGCCTATTTTCACTCAGAGATGTTCATGCAAATTTTCCCATTGCTGGAAGTGGTGGTGTTGGTTCTGTCGACAGGGCCTCACCTGTTTGCAAAGTCTTTGTTGATGAAACCAAAATGCAAACCTGTTACACAAATGGTTCAGCCACCACCTTCTGCGCAGGCTTTGTCATCTCAAGAGACAACGACTAGGAATACAGTCCTGATCTCTTAGAAATGGAGGAGGATTCAGAGGATGAAGGTGGGGTATGGAATCTTGTGAAGGAGGGTTCCCTTCCAGCTCAACCTTGTCCTCATGCAGTGAGGACTCTGTGGTATATATCCCCAGGCCGCCTCCTGAGGATCCATCCTTCTAACCCTAGCAGTCCCTCACTTAGTGTTTACCCATTAGGAGTCATCTCCACTCGGAGAGATGGAACCTATCAAAATTTTAGAACTTGGAATGTAGGTTCAAACATTGCATCCACGCTCCACCCTGACTGTTTGTGAGATCTGTTTCTCTGACTGAAGAGAGCAGTCACCCCATAGTGAACTCCAGTAACGCTGGTTCTCCAGTTGGATTATTTATTTTAAACTAAGTGTAGTTATATTTAGTTTTTGATTACTCTGCGTTAGGGAATTTTTCTGTCATTTTGGTCTCTCTGGTTTTCCTTGATTCCCAGGAACTGCAGACTATCCAACTGGCTAGCCTTTATTTTTAAATTTGATCTACTTTTTCACTCCTCCTCAAAGGACTGGTCCCCATCTGCCCTGTGCCCAGCCCCATCACCCACCTCCTGGGACTGACCTGATCCGGAGGTACGCTTTGGCTTAGCCCCAGAGCGGGGTCATCGGGAGGGAGCCCGTCCTCCCGTTAGATGACAGGATACAGCCCCGGGATGCTTCTGTCCCAGATTTATGCCCTGGATTGCCCCCCCCCCCCAAGAGGGGCCTTTGAGGGGCGACTCATCCTCCTGTGGGAGGATGAGATGTACTCTGGCAGAGCCATGGGTCAGTGGTGAAGGACCTGTGGCGCAACACAGGTGGCATCCTGCACGGCCCAGTTCTCCCTCCCCGGAGGTGGAATGTTCAGTGACATCAAGGGCCCTCTGGACCTCCACCAGGTGTCGAACACATGCTAGGAGTCTCCCCACTACTCTTCTGCGTGCCCCCCCCTGACCATCACCCAGGCTTGCTTCCGAACCTGGGTCTTCAGTGTCACAAGCAGTAGTGCTACTGCTGCACCGGCAGGCCAGCAACTGGGTAGCCATTTTTATTCAGGCTTGTAAAATTAAATAAGCCTTATTTATATTTGTATTAGCTGTGTGGGTGAAACTGAGTACTTTCACGTTCTGTTTCAGTCTGTGCACTTTCACCTTAATTAAAACTGCTGTTTAACCTTTGGTACAGTTTCTAAGTGTAAAAGCCATCTTTTTGTCTTGGGCTGTTATTACACTGTTTTAGGTAGCTGATATGTATTTCTAGAGGATCTCTCAAATTGGGTATGGCGTGAGAGACCTGGGGGACCTACAGGGTTAAAAAATTGTAAAAAGTGTTTCCAGCTCCTGGCAGGGGCAGACTGCCATGAGCTTCGTAAGTGCCTAGGCACAACACAACTTTTTTTTTTTTTTTTCTTTACTTTTTCCCCCAGGGACCCCAGTCAGCCGTACTGTCCCCACAACCTTCCATCTGGCCACCGTCTGACCTGCGCTGGTCTCCAGGGGCAAGGGGGGGGGTCAACCAACTCCCCCACTGAACCGGATCCTCACTCGGTGGTCCCCTTCAGAGCCGGCGCACGACATCTTTGGACGGCCATCAAGCCACATCGACTGGGTACCCCCCCTTCTCTCCCCCCCCCATGTTCTAACCTAGGAAGCAGGGCATGCTGTGCCAACGGGGGGGGGTGTACTGTGCACACTTCAGCACGTCTGCCGGCTGCCCCACATACTGCCCCATTCTAACAGGCAGGATGTGCCAACACTTAGCCTCCACTAGGTGTCAGGCCACGCCGGTCTCTGTGCCCCAACCCACCCTGGGAGAGGAGAGCCATCTGTCAGACGCTCTATCCTCTTCCTCCCCTGCCAACCCCCGGCAACCAGAGCTCGCTCCCAAACCTGGGTCGTTGGCGTGGTGCAAGGTACGACGACCAGCTCCTCAGCCCTCAACGCCACCAGGCTGGCTTCACAACACAACTTTTTAAATTGTGATTTCTGTCTTTTTTTTTTTTTTATCAGAAACCTCATTTAAAAGGGTAAAAAGTTGAAAATAAATATGACTTCTCAGTCTACCTCTATGGCACCAAATAATTAATTAAAGTATGTGAGGGAGTTTCCACTAATAATGGAAAGATGCATCAGAAAGGTCCATCTAAGCTGGCCCAGTGGCGCTGAGGGTTGAGGCCTGGACGCCACACCTCGCACCACGCCGGCAACCCGGATTCGGGAACGAGCCCGGGGCGCCGTGGGTCAGCCGGGGAGGAGAAGAATGGAGCGCCCAACGGCTGCTCTTTTTCTCCGGGGGGTGTTACTGCATGCTCCAGTCTTTATACTGCCATCTAGGGAAGCCTGGTTGGTAGGTGCGTTAGTTAGAGCAGCAGCATGGGCATTGGGCAGACGTCAGCATGGGGCGGAGCCTTCCAGCTCATTGGCCCCATTGCACGTCGACGTCTAGGGAGAACATGGGGAAAAAAATACATGTTTTTCCCAGGCGACGACACCTCCCTGCTCGTCTTGGGCCCGCAGCGACAGACCCCGCTGTACAGGATCTGCATCTCAGCATGTTGGACATGGGAGGTGAGTGCGAAGTGCCTCCCTCATCCGCCCAGAGAGGGGTTATCTGGGTGCCTTGATTACTGTGCAGATCCGCTGTACTCTAGGGGCAGATCGTGGCGAGAGCAGTTCAGAGGATGTCTGAGAGAGGGAAGAGACGAGGTAGTTAGGAGCATAAATACTAGGTTTAAAAAAAAAAAAAAAAAAAAAAGGTCCATCTACTCATATATAGCAGCAAGTAATGTAAAAGGTGACAAGAAAAAAGATAAAGCTGCACAGCTCGCAAAAAGACTTGATTAAAGGATACTTAAACACTATTTTTACCAGGCGCACTGTTTCTGAAACCTTTCTGTGGAAGTATAGCAGAAAGGGAGAGGAGCTGAATAATATAAATAAGTACCTTAAAATCAGAACTTTAATACATTTATGGTGATTTATTTTCACTTCGTTACAACCAGGAAAAATGTTAAGAGCACCGCACAAATCGTAACCCAAGGCTGCCGTGTATGTGCAATGCAACGTCATCTTAGCAAGGCATCTTGTCCCTTGTGCTCAGTCCCTATGTAGCCTTATGTATTTTTTTTGTTTAATATATTTAACAGTTATATGACATTACTCAACAGTCAGTCATTACATTTGATTATTGCATCCATAATAGCAGCATGAAAAATCAGCTCCATCTTGCTCTATATATTTCCTTTCACAGATATTTTCCATTTCTTACTGTCATTTTTCTCTTGGACTGTACCACTACCTTCTAACAATAATCTGTCCCTTACATTCAATGTGCCTATATAGTCAGTCCATGCCCTTTCAAATCTATTTTCTTCTCCTTTTAGACAGTATGTTAGTTTATTTACTGCAAGGACTTTTAGCCTTGTATATTATCTGTAACATTAGTGCTACTGTATCTGTGTACCTTGCCATCTTTATCGTTATTTAACTTGTACAGTACATATTCTGCACCTCTCCCTTTCTGCTGTACTTCCATGGGAGGATTTCGGGAACAGTGCGCCCGGTAAAAATAGTGTTTAGGTATCTTTTAAGATGGTTCAGGCATCAGGGTGTTCGAGAGAGGGAACCCTGAATTCAGTGATAGCAAAAAAAAAAAAAAAAGCTTCAGAGCAGACACTGGAAACCGTGTTTGCCAAAAAGAACACATTTTTTGTGCATTCTGTTTTTCAAACAACATGAAGTCTTGCTGTATTCTGACAATTGCAGTGATTCCCAACCTTTGAACTGCCCTGGAGAACTAAGGGTTCACTTTCCATGCAGGCCATGGAACGCTGAGCTCGAGCTTGGTTGAAGTCTCTGTCTGGAGTGTTTTGAACTTGAACTGTCAGATTCTTTACTCCGCCTCACTGAACGGTTGCTCCAGAGATTTCTCCTTCAGCTCGGTTCGAAGTCGATTAAAGTTTTCAGTTTTCATCAGTTTAAACTGAAAAAAAGTATCCGCATAGTCGTTTCAGTTTCTGTCTGTGGTGCCGTGAGTACTAGATAGGAATTGTTTTATTTTTCTGTGTGGGACTTGTAAAAGTGTGGTCGGTTCGGCTGAACCAACCATTTGATTGTGAATTTTGCTATATTTAGTGTGTGGTTACCAGTTCTAAAGAAAACAAACGTGTTTTAACCGTTTTTTTCCAATACCTTTTACACTTTTAGGAACCGATAAGGGAGTCTTGTCTGGCGGTTGCCGAAAAAAGGGTAAGTTTGGTTAGGTTGGCCATGTCTGAGAAACCCAAGGGAAAAAACGGGCCAGCTGGGTTTCAACACTGCAGTGAGTGTGGGGAGCTCTTTGCCAAGGCCGATCCCCACACCACCTGTGTTTATTGTCTGGGGTTTGACCACCTCGATTCAGACTGCCAAATATGTAAACATTTTCCCAAATCTACCCTTGAGAAGAGATTAAGTAGACTGAGGGAAAAGGAGGCCGAGAAGTCCGCTGACCCGGATGGCGAGCCCGGTTCGGTTTCAATCGAACGGGAAGGAGTGCCCTCTGACCAAGGCGATATTTCTTTGGGCAAAAGGAGAGATGATTCTGCGGGATTGGTTCCGACAAACAGAAAGCACAAAGATAAATCGACCGGTTTGGATCCAGAGGTTCATGTTCCAACCGCTGAAGAGATAGCCAGGGCGATTCAGATTGTGGAATCGCTCCGTCCTGTTCCGACCAGTCTGGCTCCTTCTGGCAGAGGTTTGGTTCTGTTGGTTCCCCCAGTTCAAGAGCATACCCATGAAGATTTTTATGAATTGGAGTTTGAAGAGGAAGGAGAATTTTGAGGATTATGATGTAAGTGAAGGTCTAGATGTGCCTTTGGAACCGGACATCTCCCCAGACAGGCCATCAGGTGTTTCCCCTCCTAGGCTTTGAGTCCCCTTCCCACTGTATGTTTTACAGAATGGTGGTTGAAGCCCCTCCAGCTTCCTATGGAGAAGGCTGTGGAAGATCTAGAAGAGCCTGATTATATAGAGATGATGGATATCCCAGAGTCCAGGAGACTGTCTATTCCCCTCCATAAATCTTTTGGGAAACAGACTCAAAAAATCTTGGACTCCCAACACTATACCTCCTGTAGATAGAAGAATGGACAAGAGGTATACACTTTCAGGCTCAGACATGGAGTTCTTATATCAGCAGTGCAGCCATGTTGGGGTAGTGCAGGCTGCTACCTGCGACAAAGCAAATATTCCCTTGGATTCACACCCCCGTGACGAGGACTCCAGGAAGATTGATGCCATGGCAAAGAAGCAGTACATGGCATCCTCTTTTTGACTCAGGCAGGCGAATTACATGGTCTATACAGCCAGGTACCAGAAGTCCTGGTGGGACACTGTACTAGCACTGGCTAAACAGGCCTCTCTTCCCCCCCAAGCTAGCCAAGGAGCTGGAGGTGGTGGCTGCAGATGGTATTGAGGCATCTAAGGTTCAGTTTCATTCTGCTGTGGACTCTAATGATGTTTCATCAAGAGTCATGGCTACATCTGTGGCTCTTCGGAGGATGGCTTGGCTCAGATGTACTAGCCTCTCGAAGGACACCCAGGCTATGGCTATGGAGTTTCCTGTGGTGGGTAATTCTTTGTTTGGGGAGCAGACAGAGAATTACATGAGGAAAATGGACGAGTACAGGACCACTTACAGGAGTGCTCAGGCCAAGGAAAGGCAGGCAACTCCTCAAAGGCAGCAGTCTAGGGGCAGGCCTTTTCAAAGGCCTTTTTACCAAGCACAGGCCTCTTCTTCCTTTTCGCAGAGGGGGTTCTTCAGAGGGAGAAGCAGAAGGGGGATGAGCAGGCCTGCATCCACCCCTCAGCCTAAAGCCCCTGCCAAGCAGACACCCTGATGGGTCTGCCCGGGTTGACTCTCCTATTCCAGTAGGGGACAGGCTGGCTTACTTTGTCCAGGGCTGGATGTCTGTTATGTCAGACAAGTGGGTCCTGGAAGTAGTAGGCCAGGGACTGGTTCTCCGCTTCAGAAAATTTCCAAAGATGAGAGCCAGATCTTTTCCACCTGCAAATCTTTCGGAAACCCTTGCCCTAGAGGCAGAGGTTTCTTCTCTCCTAGCTTTAAGAGCTATAGAGAGAGTACCTACCCTACACTGGGGCAAAGGACTGTACTCCAGGTACTTCCTGACCCCAAAAGACAGGGGAGTGGTGACCTATCCTGGACCTAAGATATCTGAACAAACATCTTTTAAAACCAAAGTTCAAGATGATAACTCTGGGAATAATCCTTTCCTCTCTAAGGCCAGGGGACTGGCTAGCCTCCCTGGACCTCAAAGATGCCTACTTTCACATTCCCATCAGGTGCTCCCACAGAAAGTACTTCAGGTTCGAGTTGCCCTCAGGCCATTATCAGTTCAGAGCAATGACCTTTGGCCTAACCTCGGCTCCAAGGGTTTTCACAAAGTGCCTGGCAGTAGTAGTTGCCTTTCTAAGAAGGCAAATGATTTCCATATTTCCTTATCTGGACGATTGGCTATCAGTGGGTCAGTCTCCAGACCAAGTCAAGTCTCACCTGCAAGTGACCCAGCAAGTACTCACTTCTCTAGGATTTCTTCTCAACCTTCCCAAGTCAGTTCTCGAACCAGTCCATTTCCTTACCTTTATAGGGGCAGAACTGGACACACTCCGAGCAAGAGCCTTTCTTCCTCTAGAAAGGGCAAGAGCTCTTATGGAACTAGCTTCTTCCTTCAGCCTTCAGGAATCTCGACCAGCAAGGCATTTCCTCCAGCTATTGGGCCACATGGCAGCTTCAACAGCAGTGGTCCAAGGGGCAAGATTCCGGATGAGGGATATTCAGTTCCACCTGAGAGCTTACTGGTCTCAGAGAAAAGACTCCCTTACCGAACTGATTCTAGTGACTCTGACCTTGATCCAGGCCCTCCAGTGGTGGCAGGATCAGGGCAATTTAAGGCAAGGTGTTCCTTTTGTTGCTCAGCCTTGTTCAGTGGTCCTTACCACGGATGCTTCTCTTCTGGGCTGGGGAGCCCACCTGGGGTCCCTTACTGCCCAGGGCCTCTGGTCTCCCCAAGAATTCCTTCTCCACATGAATATTCTAGAGCTCAGGGCAGTTTTTCTAGCTCTAAAAAGTGTTCTCACAGTCAGTTCAGAACAAGGTGGTTCAAGTCAGAACAGACAACACTACCACCATGTGGTACATCACAAGCAGGGAGGCACTCGGCCCACGGCCTTGTGCACAGAAGCCATGAAGTTGTGGTCCCTGGCTTATTCCCTGCAAGCCTCTCTTGTAGCAGTTCACCTTCCAGGCAAGGACAATGTGCTAGCAGATGCACTGAGCAGGATTTCTCAGAGCCATCAGGAATGGTCCCTGGACCCTCAGGTTTTGAAAGTGAATTTTTTCAAGGTAGGGCACTCCAAAGATAGATGTCTTTGCAGCCCCAGACAATCACCAACTCCCTCTTTTGTTGCAGACCTCCAGTCTTGGGCTCAGTCCCCCTAGACGCCCTGATTCTGAATTGGGAAGGGAAGTTTCTGTATGCCTTTGCCCCCTTCCCACTCCTGTTCAAAGTTTTAGTCAAAATAAGGTCTCAACCTTGCAAGGTGATTCTGGTTGCTCTAGATTGGGCCAGACAGCCCTGGTACCCCCTGTTGCTGTCCCTAGCAGTCCATCTTCCCAGGAATTATAACCTGTTAACATCTTCTCCGGGGAGGATTTGGTACCCCAGTCTTCAGTCTCTCAATCTCAAGGCATGGCTCTTGAAGAGTTAGAGTTTGCAGATCTGCATCTTTCCCGAGGAGTTCTGGATATCCTCAAGGCTTCTCAAAAGCCCTCCACCAGAAAGACTTACAACTCCAAATGGAAAAGATTCAGCATTTGGTGTTCTAAGAAGAATATTTATCCAGACACTGCTGAATTGCCTACGATTCTGGATTATATGATCCATCTTAATGGCCTAGGCCTCAGACCAGCTACCCTCAAGGTACACTTGTCAGCTATTTCTGTATTTTTGTCTGTGGGGAAGCCTTCCTCACTATCTTCCCATCCTGTGTTCTGTAAATTTTTTAAAGGATTGTTTCACACCAATCCCCCTTTTAGAGACCCTGCCCCTGCCTGGGATTTGAATGTTTGCATTGTTCAGCTTATGTGACCCCCCCTTTGAGCCTATGTCTTCAGCAGAGCTTAAGTACTTGACTTGGGAAACTGTGTTCTTGGTAGCCATTACCTCTGCCAGGCATATCAGTGAATTGCAAGGCCTGTCAGTGGAACCTGATTTTATCTTCTTTCACAGGGATAAAGTGGTCCTTGGAACCATTAGAAGGTTCTTGGCCAAAGTGGTTTCAGACTTCCATGTAAACCAGTCTGTCTCTCTCCATGTTTTCTTCACTGATCATTCTTCCTCAGGAGAGAGGAGGCTGCACAGTTTAGATGTCAAAAGAGCCCTTAGTTACTACATAGAGCGCATGCGAGGGTCGCAGGTTTGACTCCTCCAGTTGTTCCTCATTTATGGAGGAATGGGAAGGCAACTGCCACAAAGATTTATTGCCAGGTGGATTGTGTCTTGTATACAATTCTGCTATGAAAAACTGGGAAAAACTCCACCATGAGGGCTCATTCCACAAGAGGTACAGCTGCTTCCCTGGCTGCGGCCAGGGATATCCCTCTCTAGAAATTTGTCAAGCAGCCACCTGGAGAACAGTCCATACCTTTACCAAGCATTACTCTCTGGATATCCAGGCTAGGAGTGATGCTCGGTTTAGCACAGCAGTACTTCAGAGCCTATTCCCAAAGTAGGTTCTGTCTCTCCTCCTTGGAGGTACTGCTTGGTAGTCTGCAATTGTCAGAATACAGCAAGACTTCATGTTGTTTGAAGAAAAAATTACTCACCTTGGTAATTATATTTTTTCTAATTGCTGTATTCTAACCTCCCTCCCTGCCTCCCCTCTCAGAACCTGTTTTTGGGAAGTGGGTGGGCAGATGCAGTGTTGCACCCCAGGGGTGTATGTGCTTGCACCCTCCTCCCTTTTTGTTTGGGTGCTTATTTATTATTGTTATTTTTGAGTACATTGGGTTTAGTTTTTGGGTTTCCTGACTTGAGTCTTCCTTGAGAATCCAAAACTTTTCAGCCAGTTGGCTAGTAGAATTTTTACAATTTCCACATAGAATTTTTATTTTAGTTGGGCTCGTAAGAATCTGACGTTTTGAGTTCAAAACACTCTAGACAGAGATTTCAACCAAGCTCGAGCTCAGCGTTCCATGCCCTGCATGGAAAGTTAACCCTTAGTTCTCCATGGCAGTTCAAAGGTTGGGAATCACTGCAGTTGTCAGAATACAGCAAGACTCCATTAGAAGAAATATAATTACCAAGGTGAGTAATTTTTTCTTCTTGCACATCTATTCAGAAAGATGCTACCCTCCTGGACTTTGTTGATTCCCTTGAGGTACTTGAAAGTTTCTATCATGTCTTCCTTTCCTCGAGGGTATACATGTTAAGCTTCTTTAGTCTGTCTTCATATGGTTTCTGGTGCAGACCCTGCACCATTTTAGTTGCCCTCCTGTGGACTGACTCCATCCTCTCTATTTCCTTGCAGAGATAAGACATTAAAAAGGATCAGACCCAGTACTGAATGAACTCTGCAGTACCCTGCTAGTAACCCCCCTTTCTTCGGAGTGGACTCAGTTTACTGTTGCAACTCTGTTTACAGTCTCACCAAGGGTTACTGGCAGATTACCCTAGCTAAAGAATCCAGAGACAAAATTGCATTTTTCACTCCAGTTGGATTCTGTTAGTTCACCACCATGTCATTTAGTTTACAATGCGCTCACACTACATTCCAGTGGTACATCAGATGTAATTCTAGCCTCTGACACTGGTTATTGTGTCGCTTACCCGGATGATGATGTGGTGTACAGTTCAGACTGGAAAAGTCACCTGGAACACCTATGAGCAATTATCCAGTCTATCAAAATGCCGGTCTAACCATTAATCATACCAAGTGTGTATTAGGTATGCAGGATTTGGGTTATATTTTGGGAAATGGAGAAGTAAAGCATTAGATTTTGAATGTAGAAGCTGTTGCTAACAGTTCTGTCCCTAAAACAAACAGGTCCTTCTGTTCCTGGTCTCCACACTGTACTAGTGCTCTGGCTGGTAGTCTAAATCAACCGAGGCTGCAGCTGTGACCTCTGGTTCTACAGCCCCTGACCGTCTGTGAGACACCAAGGTCAGAGTCTGGCTGTGGATATCTCGCTAATAGCAGTTTGCTGTCAGTTCTACCATCTGACTTCAGCCCATCGATGACAGCAGTGTCGACCCTGATACAGAGCATTGTCAACCTCTCAGTTCAGTACACTGTATTTGCACTATTCATACACTTACTGCTGTCACAGGCACTGACGATCACCGTGTTGTCCCTTCTAGTCTGTTCGTTGATGGCTGCCATGGGTAGTGTAGATTTCCTTCCCATCATCAACCTGATGCCTTTTCTGTCAACACAGCCTCCTCATAGGAAGACATTGGAACCGCCTCTTCCTGAACAAAACAAGTCTTCTAGCATATGCCTTTAACATTTTACAGCATTACTGTTTACCAGTTTTGAAAACCATTTCATTGATTATTTTTTCAAGATCTTCTGTCTGTTGCTATCAACTGCAGAGTTTTTTTAATGAGAAAAGCTGAGGTTTTAATTTTGTTCTTTTCAGTAATGGTAAGTGTTTATGCAAAAGCAGTTGGAACTTGCAAAAATGATTAGGGATGGCATAGTGTGTGCTGGCTGCAGATGTAATAAGTTTTTCTCCACCGACTTTACTAAACATGTTTTGGAACTCACAAACTAAAAACATGCTAATAAGTTGAAGTATTCCTTATCTGTTACTTGCTTTGTACCACAAATGTAGAATTTTATCAATGGGCTACAAGTTTTGAATTTCAGAAAAAGAATTAGAACCGTTAAGGAGAATGACATTACTTTAAGATAGGATTGTTTCATTGGTGCTGTCCCCAAATCAAGAGTGAAATTGTTATCCAGCCTGCCGGCACAGTGGTAGCTTTACCACTTGCAATGCTGATGAACTAGTGGGGGGGGGGTTGAGTGCTGATGTACTTCTCTATGAGAGAGAAGGCTGTGGCGTCTGGTGCTTGTCTGACTTCTAGCAGCAGCTGGAGATGAGATGAGATGCCTTAGAAGCCCAAAGATTTTTGGGGGTGGGCTCCAACACAGTGTGCAGGAGTGCATGCAATGACATCATGGGCATCATTGCACGTCTCCTCCCCTGGGGACATTGAGGAAAGAGCCGTTGACTGGAAGGAGGATATTTTGCTAACTGCCAGACATCCTGTACCTGAGATACCTCCTAACTTCTCCACTGATCAGGTTGACTAGATTGTGGGACGTATTCATTGAGGAGCTGAAGGCAGCCCTGTGCCGTGGTGGTGGTGGTGGGGCGCAACTGCAAGGTGTGTTGCATGTGATCTAGAGTTGGATACTATTGGGGAGGGCCTTTGGTGAATGGGAAGATGGCACTAGCAGAAGGGCTGAAGGAAGGTCATGGTTAGTGGGGGGAGGGGTGATGGATAAAAAAAAGTCGAAAAAAGAGTGTAGTCATTCATCCAGTACTTAAAAAATGATTTTATGTAATTGTTTTCTTTACTTGCAGAAAAGCTTTTGCACATCATCAGGGTATGTGTAACAAGTTCACAACTGTTCCCAGTCATTCCACTGTAAATAAAGACTTCAGTCCAGTGGCCATGTACCAAAAGGGAATGGATATGAATAAGAAATCTAGCCCAGCCTTGTGCAGAGAAAGCAGCTTTTCTTCTGAGAATTTAGCAACAAAGGAAGAAGGCTCAGATGATCTAGCATGCCCTCTTTGTCTGTACCACACTTGCTACACAAACAGCTTAGTGAATCATGTTCAGTCCCATCAAAGTAAGATTTTTTTCAGTACTGAGTATAGAGTTTTGTCTTTTTTATTTCTTGAGGTAATTACTTAAATGTTTAGAAGTATGGGGGATTCTTTAAGTTCTAACAGTGAAGATACATCCATAGCCACACACACTTGCATCGTGCTAGCTCTAGCAGCCACAACCTGGAATCATCTAAACGAAGTTGAACATCAGCTGCGTGCCTGCTTCTAGTTTTCTTACACAGTGCCCTTGAACTGTCAGATCTTTGAGGATATCTTTCATCAGACCACACCTACAGAACTATAGCTGCCAGGGCCACACAGAAGCTCTTTTGCTAGCAGTCTGCCTGGGGCCACCCATAACGATGTCTTGCATTGATGTTCTTTCTATTTAAGTGTGGGTGGCCCCTCTCCCTCCTCAGTTCTTTTCCCACCGTCAACCATACCTGCCAGACTCCATGGAACTGCTGCTGTTATAATTGACTGCTAAATCTTTGAATTTTCTAAGTTATATTATTTTTCTTACCCTGGTAATCCACTTTATTTTAAAGTTATCATTGCGCCAGCCCAGTGGCACTGGACGCCTTGCTTCGTGTCGCGTCGGCGACCCATGTTTGGGAACGGACATGGGTCATCAGGGGTTGGTAGGGAGGAGAAGGATTGAGCATCCCCAGAACTGCTCTCCTTCTCTGGGGAGGGGGGTTAGTAGGGCCGGCGATTGCCTGCCCCCTAGCAGAGGCTGGGAGGTGGCACATCAGCTCTAAAGAACGTGGGCAGGGGACTGAGGCTGGTGCCATTGCGCACTGCGGCCTCTCAGGGGAAGTACCGGAAAAACAAGAAAATGGGAGTCCTCTGCTAGGATGACAGTAGTCCCCACCGCAACAGGCCCGGGAAGGCACCTCCCCGAATACTCATCTGGTCCGGTGGAGTGAGTCGCTCCCCACCCCCTGCCACAAAGGGTAAGTCGTGGGGTTTGGGGAGGGGGCCTCATACCTGGTGTCTGTGTGGGGGAGACGTCAGAGGGGCAGCAGAGGACTTCGAGGGGGAGAAAAATATTAACAAAAAAAGTGATTGTCGTCGTGTTTGTTGAAGAAAGACGCCACCAAACTCTTCCGTTACTGCAAGTATGGTGGAAAAATCTATGCCAGTGATGATCACAATGTCTGCGTTTGCTGTCTCTGAGAGGTCCACAAGATCTGCCTAAAGTTTAATCAGGCTACCCAGCAACACTGTCAAAAAGCCCTGCATTCTTTCCTACTTGAGCAGCAGGTAGTCGAATAGAGAGAGAGCTCCACTGCATCGCCAGACCATTCCTTGGGCTCCCGCTTCTCCCAGTCACGAGAGAAGTCTTCAGGAAAGCACAAACACTGGCAGAGGGAGCAGAGTAAGGATAAATCCCCCCCCATCCGTACACTCATGGTTGCCGCTGTGCTTGGCACCTACCGCAGCAGCGGAATCGTCCGCTTAGATGCCAACACCTCATGCATGCCAGACCTTAGATCCCACAAGATCAGCTCTGGCAGTATTTACGTTTATCAGCTGTGGGATGAACTCAACCTGATGTATGGCAGTGAGTTCCCTTGGATCTCCCACGGCCGGGCCAGCAACATTGGGGCTGCTGTCGCCCCTTTCAACGTCGCAAGCCCGGCTGCTTAGACCTTGGAACCCTCAAGGTTGGTGGGTAGTGAACTCCACTGGATCTTCTGCGGCCAGCAATGGCCTGTTGACGGCGGGACTCCAGTCACCTCTGTTGACAACACAAGGCGCCCTTACACTGTAGGCCACCATCGACGTGCAGATGGTGCTTTCCTTCTTTGCGGAGATAACATAGCATCTTATACCTCTTTCTCCTTCTTCTCCTACACTAGACATGACAACAACTGGGCCACTCTGGCCAGCCCCCGTGTCGCCACCTGTACCTTCGATGTGCCCAGCACACTCCCGGGCGTTGACATCCTTGCTTCCTTCCTTGCAGCCTCCAAAGCCCATCAGTGAGGAACAAGAATACTAGCCTGACCTCTTATTGCAAAAGAAAGAAGAGGAGGAGGATTATGGATGGAAACCCCTCTGACAGGTCTCCCTCCACTGTTTCCACCAGGAGTGATGATTCCTCACTGTATACTCCGAGGTCCCTTCCTGAAATACCCCTCCTTCATCTGTATGATGAAGCGGCTCCAAACTGCAATGGGGTATGATTCTGAGAAGCAAGACATTACTAGGGGAAATCTGGTGGAGTTTCTAGAATTGCCAGAATCTTCACTTCTTAACTTTCCTACTCTACTGGCTGCACTAGAAGATGCTACCCTGGCTGCCTGGCACAGGCCAAGCTTGATCCCTGCCATGCCTTGAAAGGCAAACGAGCTGTACCAGACTCCCTCAGAAAAGCCCTTTTTCGCAGGCCAACCTGAGGCTGACGCCTTGGTGATGACTCAAATAAATAAAGGCAGCCCATGATAGGCCTAAGAGACCTAAGCATCTCGGTTCTCTTCCCCACCCCATCCAGACAGAGAGTGGAAAAAAAACTGGACCTCATGGGAAAGAGAACCTTTGCCTCTGCCACTCTGGGCCTCGGAACAGCAAATTATCAGGCCCATATAGTCAAATATCAGAATACCCTCTGGAAAAAGGCTAAAGCAGCAGCCCAGTCCCTCCCAAAGAGTCCCCAGAAGCAGGAGATGCTTAAGGCCTGCCTGACAGGGGCCGACGTGGAAGTAAACACCTCTTACGGTCTGCCTAAGACATTTCGGATGCCTCGGCTAGAGCAGCTGTGGTTGGCATCTGCATAAGAAGGCATTCTTGGCTACGGGTTGTCAGGGTTTGCTTGTAATGTCCAGCAATCCATTCTAAATGTCCCTTTCAGAGGGTACAAGCTCTTTCAAACATGAAGTCTTGCTATATTATAGACATTAGCAGTTTGATCCAGCTCTAGAACTGCCCCGGAGTGAAATGGTTAAAACCATTCCAAAATAGAATTTTGGCACGAGAGCAGCTCTATCTGTGTCATTTCAAACTTGAACTGTCAGATTCTTTACTCCGCCTCCGTGAACAGTCGCTCCGGAGATTTCTCCTTCTGCTCGGTTCATTCTCGGTTTAAAAAGTGTTTTCTCAGTTGGATTTAACCGAGAATAATTTTATTTAACACCAAAACCGTTCGGTTCAAGCTCTATCTGTGGTAACCGGAGTAAATGAAGGTTTTGTCTGTGTGGAACTTGTAAGTTATCTGTTCGGTTTGAACCGATCAGTGGGTTTAAAACTCATTTAAAACTAAAAGTTACTATTTTAGAGTCGGTTCCCGGTTCTTATCGGTTCTAAAAATGGATTTATTACTTTTTCCAATACCGTGACACGGTTAGGAACCGATAAGGTGTCTTTGCCTGGCACTGCCGTTAAAGGGGCAGTTTTGGTTAGGCTGGCATTATGTCTGAGAAACCCAAAGAAAACCGGGCCCACTGGGTTTCAACACTGTGATGTTTGTGGGAAGTCTTTGCCAAGGCTGACCCACACCACATGTGTTTATTGTCTGGGGTTTGACCACCTCCAGTCAGACTGCCAGGTATGTAAGAATTTCCCTGCAGCCACCCTGGAAAAAAGATTGGGCAGGCTCAGGGAACGAGAGCCCAAAAAGTCCGCTGACCTGGATGGCCAGCCGAACCAGAGGGAGTGCCCTCTGACCAGGGCCAGACTTCCTCGGGCAAAGAAAAGCTGGTTCTGAGGAACCAATTCCAGTAAAGAAAACAAGAAAATCAGCAGGTCTGGAGTCCAAAATTCCTTCTCCAACTCTGCAGAGATAACAAAAGCCATACAAATTGTCCAGTCACTGTCTCAGGGTCCGTCCGACCACCACTATCTGGTGAAAGGTCGGTTCGTCCGGTCCCAGTGGTTCAGGATTATGATATTGAGGAATTTTATGAACCAGAGGAGGGGAGGAGGATTATGAACAGTATGAATGTGGCTGGGAAGGTCTGGGTGTGCCCATTGAACGGACATCTCCCCAGACAGACCTTAGAATCTCCCCCTATGCTGTCTGAGTCCCCATCTCATTTTATGTTTTATAAAAAAGTTGCTGAAACCCTCCAGCTTCCTTTAGAAGAGGCTGTGGATGAGCAAGAGGAGCCTGATTTTGTAGAAATTATGGATATTCCAGAGTCTAGGAGATGTCTATTCCTTTACATAAGTCTTTTAGGAAACAAACAATTAAAATTTTAAAAGCTCCTAATTCTGTGCCTCCTGTAGATAAAAAGATGGACAGAAGGTATACATTGTCAGGCCCTGATACAGAATTCCTTTCTCAGCAATGCAGTCATGTTGGGGTAGTTCAGGCTGCTGCCTGTGATAAAGCTAATATTCCCTTGGCTTCACATCCTCCTGACAAGGATTCCAGGAAGATTGATGCCATGGCAAAAAAAAAAACAGTATATGGCAGCCTCTCTGGGACTCAGGCAAGCAAATTATATGGCTTATGTAGCTAGGTGTCAGAAATCTAGATGGGATACTGTTATGCAATTGGCCAAGCAGGCCCATGGCCAGCTGGCTAGTGAACTAGAACAGGTGGCTGCTGATGGCATTGAAGCCTCTAAGGTTCAGTTTCATGCTGCTGTGGATGTTAATGATGTTTCCTCTAGGGTCATGGCCACATCTGTAGCTTTTCATAGGTTGGCCTGGCTCAGGTGTACTAGTTTGTCACAGGATACCCAGACTAAGGCTATGGATTTTCTGTGGTGGGAAATTCTCTGTTTGGAGAGCAGACAGAGAATTACATGAAGAAGATGGATGAATATAGGACTACTTACAAGAGTGCCCAGGCTAAGGGCGGCAAGCCACTCCTCAAAAGCATGCCCCAGGGTAGGGGTAGGCCTTTTCACAGGCCTTTCTACCAGACTCTGGCCTCCTCTGCCTATGCTCAGAGGGGCTTCTTCAGAGGCAGGGGCAGACGAGGGGTGGGCAGATCTGCTCCACCCCCAGCCTAAAGCTCCTGCGAAACAGGCACCCTGATGGGGTGCCCAGGGCCGATTCTCCTGTACCAGTGGGGGGCAGGCTGGCTTACTTCAGTCAGAATTGGGCTTCTTTAACCTCAGACAAGTGGGTTCTGGAAGTAGTAAGCCAGGGTCTGGTTCTCAGCTTCAAAAGTTTCCCAAGTTGAGAAGCAGATTTTTCTACCTGCAAGTGCTTCAGAGACCCTCGCTCTGGAAACAGAGGTCTCATCCCTGTTAGCTCTCAGAGCAGTAGAAGGTTCCTCCCTGCATCAGGGCAGGGGTCTGTATTCAGATACTTCCTTACCCCAAAAGACAGGAGAATGGCGGCCCATCTTAGATCTCAGATATCTGAACAAGCATCTTTTGAAACCAAAGTTCAAAATGGTAACTCTGGCAATGATTTTACCTTCCTAATGCCAGGGGACTGGCTAGCCTCCTGGACCTCAAGGATGCCTATTTCCATGTCCTAATCAGAAGATCCCATTGAAAGTACCTCGGATTCGAACTGCCCTCAGGTCATTACCAGTTCAGAGCAATGCCCTTGACCTTACCTCTGCTCCAAGGGTATTCACAAAGTGTCTAGCAGTGGCAGTGGCCCACTTAAGGAGGCAGAGGATTGCTGTTTTCCCTATCTAGACGACTGGCTCATTGTAGGCCAGTCCCCAGAACAGGTAAAATCTCACCTGCAGGTCACCAGCAGCTTCTCACCTCCCTGGGTTTTCTGCTAAACCTACCAAAGTTGGTTCTAGAACCAGTCCAGGTACTCACCTTTATAGGGCAGAATTGGACACAAAGCTAGCCAGAGCCTTTCTTCCCCAGAAGGGTAAGATTTAGTAGCTCTGGCCTCTTCCTTCACTCTGCAGGTCTCTCGACCAGCAAGACACTTTCTGCAGCTCCTGGGGCACATGGCTGCATCCACAGCTGTTGTGCAAGGAGCCAGATTTCAGATGAGAGACATTCAGTTTCACTTGAGAACCTTTTGGTCTCAGAGAAGAGACCCCCTTTCCAAGTTGGTCCCAGTGACTCGAACCTTGATCCTAGCTCTCCAGTGGTGGCAGGATCAGAGCAATTTAAGAGCGGGGGTCTCCTTCATTTCCCCTTCTCACGACTTGACCTCACTACAGATGCTTCCCTTCTGGGTTGGGGAGCCCACATGGGCGCCCTTTCCACTCAGGGAGTTTGGTCCCCCAGGAATCTCTGCTCACATCAATTTGCTGGAACTCAGAGCTGTCTTTTAGCTCTTCAAGCTTTTCTGCATCTGTCCACGACAAGGTGATACAAGTCAGAACAGACAACACCACAACAATGTGGTACATCAACAAACAGGGGGCACTCGGTCTTGACCTTGTGCACGAGGCAATGAAGTTGTGGTCTCTGGCCTATTCCCTGAACACTTCCCTCATAGCAGTTCATCTTCCAGGGAAGGACAATGTCCTAGCGGATGCCCTCAGCAGGATTTCCCAGGGCCATCACGAATGGTCCCTGGATCCTCAAGTGCTGGGATAGTTTTTGCCAGGTGGGGCATCCCTCAGATAGATCTTTTTGCAGCCCCAGACAATCACAAACTTCCTCTGTTCTGTTGCAGGCCTCCAGTGCTGGGCTCAGTTCCCCTGGATGCCCTTCTTCTGGATTGGGAGGGGAAGTTCCTCTATGCTTTCCCCCCCTTTCCTCTCCTATTCAAAGTACTAGTCAAAATCAGATCTCAGCCTTGCAGGGTGATTCTGATTGCCCCGGATTGGGCCAGGCAGCCCTGGTACCCACTCCTTCTGTCTCTGACAGTCCATCTTCCCCTGTGCCTCCCAGGAATCACAATCTGTTGACTTGTGCCCAGGGAAGGGTTTGGTATCGGACCTCGAATCCCTCAACCTCAAGGCCTGGCTCTTGAGGAGTTAGAGTTTGCTGATTTACATCTCTCAGGGTGTTCTTGAGATCCTAAAGGCTTCCAGAAAGCCTTCCACTAGGGCTACTTATAGTTCTAAATGGAAAAGGTTTTCCATTTGGTGTGCTGGGAAAAATATTTCCCCAGAATCTGCTGAATTGCCCATTTTGTTAGATTACATGGTACATCTTAACTCCTTGGGTCTCAGACCAGCTACCCTGAGAGTTCATTTGGCAGCTGTGTCTGCTTTTGTGTCAGCAGGAAAGTCATTCCCTCTTTCCTCTCATCCTGTGTTTTCCAAGTTTTTTTAAGGGATTACTCCATACTAATCCTCCCTTTCGGGAACCGGCCCCTGCTTGGGACCTTAATGTTTGCATTGCCCAGTTAATGCAACCCCCTTTTGAACCTCTGTCTTCTGTAGAGCTTAAGTACCTAACTTGGAAAACTGTTTTTTCTAGTGACTATCACTTCTGCCAGACGCATAAGTGAATTGCAAGCCTTGTCAGTGGAGACTGACTTTATTTCTTTCCACAGGGATAAGGTAGTCCTTAGGACTAATAGGAAGTTTTTGCCTAAGGTGGTTTCAGATTTCCATCTTAATCAATCTATCTCCCTTCCAGTATTTTTCACTGATCACTCCTCTTCGGGTGAGAGGAGGTTGCACAGCCTGGATGTTAAGAGAGCTCTTAGTTATTATATAGAGCTTACAAAGGTCACAGGTTCTAATCCTCCAACTTTTCCTTACCTATGGTGAAGTTGGGAAAGGCAAACCTGCCACTAAGAGATCAATAGCCAGGTGGATTGTCTCTTGTATCCAATTTTATCAGAAAGTGGGCAGAGCCCCCCGGTTTGAGAGTCTTCATTCTACCAGGGGTACAGCTGCGTCTCTAGCTGCTGCCAGAGATATCCCTTTATTAGAGATTTGCCAGGCTGCTACTTGGAAAACGGTACACACTTTTACCAAGCATTACTCCCTGGATGTCCAGGCCAGCAGAGATGCTCGGTTTGGCACAGCTGTTCTTCAGAGCCTATTCCCTAAGTAGGTTCTGCCCCTCCTCCATGGAGGTACTGCTGTGTATTCTGCTAATGTCTATAATATAGCAAGACTTCATGTTTGAAGAAAAAATTACTCACCTTAGTAATGTTGTTTTTTCTAATGGAGTCTTGCTATATTATAGACCTCCCCCCCCAACCTGCCCCTCTCAGAACCTCTACTTGGTGGGGTGCGGGCAACTTAGTGTGGGCACTACTTATGTCCTGTTAGCATTTTGTCCCCTTTGGGGGTGTGTATGTGTACGCGTGTGTGTGTTTTATTATACTTATGTTCCATTTTCATATTATTAGAATGGTGTTAGTATTTCTGGTCCCCTGACTTGAGTCTTGGGTGTTGGGACCATCAGTGGTTGTTGTTATTTAGGTAGCCATTTGGCTAGTGTAGGTTACAGCTTCCACACAGACCTTAGTGAGTTTGGCTCAAAAGATCTGACAGTTCAAGTTTGAAATGACACAGATAGAGCTGCTCTCGTGCCAAAATTCTATTTTGGAATGGTTTTAACCATTTCACTCCGGGGCAGTTCTAGAGCTGTATCAAACTGCTAATGTCTATAATATAGCAAGACTCCATTAGAAGAAACAACATTACTAAGGTGAGTAATTTTTTCTTCGGGCTAATGAGCATGATATCATCTCTGACCTGCAAGCCTTGGGCAGGACTCTAAGATAAGTCCAATCCCTCTGCCACATGCAAACCAGAAGTGGGCGGAGGGTGCCATTTTGGAGGGCTACCAACAGGCCAAGGTCATGGTCCAGACAAGAGCAAAGCCAGAGCAGGGCGAGCTTTGCTGGCCCTTACCTTCTCCCTTACCTGGACGACTGGTTGCTCAAATCTCAGTCCAAGGAGCAACTGTCTCGCACCCTACCACGTACCAGACAGCTGTTCGATGCCCTAGATTCATAGATGCATAGAAATTGACAGCAGATAGGTACCGCTAGGTCCATCTAATCTGCCCATACGCCCTATACTTGTATGCAGTCACTTACCCTAAGTGATCAATGGCTTTTTTATCACTAGGGATCATGGTCAATCTGCCCAAGTCAGTCTTGATCCCTTGTCAGCGTCTACAGTACCTAGGGCGCAGTACTGGACAGAACTCTGGGCTCAGCCTTCCTTCCTCTGGACAGAACTCGGGGCTCAGCCCTCCTTCCCCAGAACAGGGCAGAGTGCCTCATGGCACAGATCTAGTTGCTATACAACAGCACTGTCGTCGAGGCACAGGTCAGGAAGCATAGGAAGACCAGGAGTAGTACTTACGAATTTTTCGTTTTATTATTAACAGTAAAATAATTATCCGGCCCGGTAGTGCTGAGGCACTGGACACCTTACTTCGCACTACGCCGGCGACCCGTGTTTGGGAACGAGCATGGGCCTCCGGGGTCGTCGGGGGAGGAGAAGGATTGAGCATTCAAGGAACTGCTCTCCTTCTCCGGGGGGGGTGTCACCAGCAGTTGGTGCATGACTGCCCCCTAGCTGTGGCTGGGGAGCAGCGCACCGATGCTCCAGAAGGGGGAGCAGAGGAGGCAGACGCTTGGAGGAGCGCTTGCGGGCATGTGCACACTCCCTCCATAGGGTGTCATTGCACACCTCCTCTCCTAAGGGGAGAAAATGGAGGAAAGCGTTCCAGGCGCTGCCGGATGAAGCCAGATCCCCGCAGGCGCCAGTCTCGCAAACAGGCAGTATCCTCCGCACCGGATCCGTTATGATAGGTTGCGGGATCCCTACCATGAGGGGCAAGCCATGGAGGTAAGCAGAAGGTAAGCTTCGAGCGGGAGACGGGGCTGCGGGGGTCGAGTAGGAGGTAGAGCCATCTGGAAAGAGAAAAGAAACTAACTGTAAAAAAACAGTAAAATAAATGTTCAGTAGAACTATTTACAGAGGCAGTAGAAACAGAAAACAAATTTCTTCATCTGAAGACCTCTCTAATTCCAAGTTTCAATCTCATTCATTCTCTAGCAAAAGTATTGCTGCTCTTTTTATAAGTCTTTGCCTGGGAACTCGTTAAGAGACATCCTTTTTTTTTTTTTCCTCAAAATGTTCTTGTCAGGGGCGTGGCTAGCAGCCAACAGGAATAGACGCCTCTCATGCAGCTCCAGATCTAGACAACATTAAAAGTCTAAAATCTTTGATTTTATTCACTCCCAACTTGAATCAAACCTTAATTTAGTGAGAAGTGCTACAACCATTTGCAGAGCAAATTCATGCTGATCCAACAATGGGAAGAACGAAAAATGAAGTGTGTAAAGATTCGGGCCAAGGGAAAGGCCCTGTGCCACCTTCTAGTGGAGCTCCGACCGGTGTGCAGACGAGCAAGAAGCCCTGGGACCTGGAGGCCAAAATAAATGCCATACTACAAGTCGTGCAGCAAATGGACAGCAAATTAGACATTTTCAACACTAGACTGATGACTGTAGAAACTAAAGTGAGTACTTTAGAGACAAATCATTCTGCTCTTAGCTCCGCGGTTTCAAAAGCAGCTACAGTAACTGATGGAGTTCTGAAGGAAGATAAGATCTTACTTAAGGAGGGTTCCTTCAGTAGGTCATTACATATAGGACTGGCATCGGGCCGCATGGCAGACTTTTCTAGCAATACCTGATGGGGGACCGCCCACCCGACGTCATGTGACTGACGTCAGCATGACTGTATATAGTGGGCGGTCCCCACACCTGCCCTTCAGTTCTTTCCCGTCATTGCCTCGTCAGTCACATTGCAGACTTCCAGTTAGCGATCGTCTAAAGTTCATTGTGTCGGTTTATCCCTCGCTGCTATTTTTTCCTACAGTTCGGGTTCTTCCTTATGTCTTCACCCAAGAAATGCTCGTCCTGTGGCATGCAGATCCCGCACAAAGACACTCACTCCAAGTGTGTCATCTGTCTAGGCCCATACCATCCAGTCTCCTCCTGCCCTGAGTGTCAATCCTTTAACCATGCCACAAAAAAGAGGAGACAGCAGGCTTTGGAGGCCCACCTACTAAAAGCCCACTTGGCTTCCTGAGAGAAGAAAATGGATAGTCTCCGGGATTCATCTGAGAAATCTTCTCCTCAAAAAGCACAAGGAGAAGTCTAGGGGGCAGGCTCACTCCACGGATAACGCCAGGCCCTCGACGAGCAAGGCCCAGCTGCTGCCCAGAAAACCAGATGGTAAGTCTGACAGAACTTCAGCAGATAAGTCGTTCGTCGGCTCCTCCAACAACCACGCCGTCTCGGCTGATAAGTCGGCTCCCGGCTCCTCTGGGGACCGTGCTGCTGCTGAAGTTGGCTTCCCGGCTGGGGGCAGTTGCCAGGTTCCAGTTGATAAGTCGGCCGGGGGCTCCTCCCCTAACCGCCCGACCCTGCCCACTAAGTCAGCCATCCCTTACTACCGCGCAAGCTCAGTTCCCCCATTGGGACCTAACGGTGCCTCACCCGACGTCGGCGGGACCTGAGGGAGAAAGCCCTTCTCCCTCCTCCGCCTGTGCCCTCCAGTTCAGCGGCGGGTGCATCCGGCGATGGCAGTGGAGAGCCCGTCGACCCTGTCAATGTGTCTGCTCCGCATTCCCCCTGTGGGGTCAAGGAGAAAGAGGCTCCTCCTCAGCCTACCGGCCTGACTGTGAAGGCCCCTCCTCTGCCTTCTGGCGGGCTTCCGATGCAGTTTATCCCAACGCCAGTCCCACAGCCAGGACCAGCTGATTTGCCTTTGGCCCCAACGCCAGGGCCCCTTCGTCCAGTTCCGGCGCCGGATCGGGTGGTGCCGGTTCAGACGTCAGTTCCCCTGATGTGGGCTGTCCGATGCCGAACCCTCAATCTATATATATACGACAGTGGGTCCGACGTGGGTTCCCCTGATGACGGGGGTTTATACCTGACCCCGAACCGTCCCACATTACCCATTGGGGTATCCTGGGGACCACTACCCAGGGGGTCCCACTCCGGACTGGAGTCACCTGGGACACTTCTACCCTGGATTTAACCCCTGTTCCCATTATGCGGGATTCCAGGGCTACTATCCACCTCCGGTTATCTCTCTTCTCTCCCCAAAGCCTCTGTCTATTCCACTTTCTCCTCCGGTTACCCCAGACTTCAAGACCTTGATTCAGTCTTGGTGGCAGGGGGCTCGGTTGGAGTTGGTCTCGGACCTGGAGACTAGGCCCCCACAACCGTGGTCTCCTGGGCCTCCTTCCCCGAGCAGTTCGTCTATAGCCACTGTGCACATCTCAGGGAAGACTCGACAGGACGTTTCCCTTCAGGACACCAGATACTGTCCTGTTGAGAAGGCTGATGATGATGATGATGATCGTCGTTCAGAGGGGAAGGAAGACTTCTCTGAGGAGGACACGAGGGGCAAAGTCTCCACCAGAAGACCTTGCCCCCTCCAACCTCTTGAGGGCCATGAAGGACTATTTCGACTGGGAGTCAGAGGAACAGGACCCCATGAGACAGAGGCTGGTGGAACACCTAGACTTAGTCTCTGTCTCCCATCCCCCCCTTGGATGGCCCCTCATCAAGACCTCACCACTACCGTCTGGCAGATCTCATTCTATCCTGGCTGTCCCCAAGCGAGCGGACAGGATGTACCAGACACCGAAGGATGCTCCATTCTTAAAGGCCCATCCCAAGGCTTACTCTGTGGTCGTCTGGGCGGCTCATGATTGCTCTTCAGCGCCCAAGCACATGAGCACTGCTCCCTAGACAGAGTCAAGGCAGATGGACTAGTTCAGAGAAAAAGATGTATTCCTCTGCCACGTGCACCCTCCGGTCCCTCAGTTACATGGCGCACATGGTGTCCCATCAGAAAGTGACCCTGGCCAGGCTGGAAGTGCGAGTCCAGTCCATGGATCCCTAGCTTTTAAAGGAGGACCTTGCCAAGGATCTCCACCTCTCCAGGGTTTCTTGTAGGCATGCTTTACGCGCCACTTACAACTCCGACTCAGCGGCCCGTACCTCGGCAACTGCTGTTGCCCTCAGATGGCATTCCTGGCTTTGCCTTTCTGGCCTCGCTAATGAGGTCCAGTCGGCGATTCAGGATGCCCCTTTCAGGGGCTCAGTCCTTTTTGGTAGGGACACCAAAGATATCACAGACCTACAGGACAAGGGAGTTGCACTTAGGTCTGTCAGGTCACTGTACCGATTGGGCTGTCAACAACAGCAGCCCTTTCAGAAAACGACCTAGAGACAGAGAAAGAATGCTCAACCACGCCACCAAGGGAGGCGAAATGCCACAGGTACAGCCACCCCTCCTGCCTCCAAAAATCAGACACATTCAGGAGGCCCTCCCCCTGAGCGTCCGCCACTTCTCGACTCCCGGCCCACTGCCTCTTCAGTCTCGCAAGCGGGGAGGCCCGCCTGCCACGTGCAGGAGTTGACAGTGATCACCTCCGACGAATGGGTCCTGCAACTAGTGTCCGTCTGACACACCATAAAATTTCTGGAGATTCCTCCAGAAACTCTATCCACAAAGTCCTCTTATTCTCGGGACCAGGCTCTCTTCGTTCGCGAGGAGGTAAATTCACTCTTGCTCAAAGAAGCAATCGAGCGTGTCCCCTTTGGGCAAAGTGGAAAGGGATTTTATTCCCATTTTTTTCCTGGTTCCAAAAAAGACTGGGGACTTGAGATCCATACTCGACCTAAGCCTGCTAAATTGGTTTGTCGAGTACAAAAAATTTTGAATGCTGGCGCTCCAGAGCTGCCTCCCTATCCTCATGGAGAACCACTGGCTTTGTGCCCTGGATATGAAGGATGCTTACCTGCACATTCCTGTTTTCCCCAGCCAGTGACGATTCCTACGTTTTTGTTTCCAAGGGGAACAGTTCCGGGCGCTCCCCTTTGGCCTGTCTTCGGCACCATGGGTTTTTACCAAGTGTCTGGCGGTGGTCGCGGCATTCCTACGCTGCAGGGCCATTGCGGTCTTCCCTTACCTGGACGACTGGTTGATTTTGGCCCCGTCCAGGGATTCTTTGCTGGAGGCTCAGTCCTTTACCCTGAACCTTTTCAGCAGACTAGGGATCACGGTCAGTGTTCCCAATTCATCCCTTGTCCCTGCCCAGAGACTTCAGTTTATTGGGGCAGTCCTGGATACGGTCCAGTGCAGAGCCTTCCTTCCTCCAGACAGAATGGAGACCCTTATCTGTCAGGCCTCCAAAGTGGCTTCCCTCAGGACCACTTCTGCCCGGGAAGTCCTTCGCCTTCTGGGCCTGATGGTGGCCTCCATAACTACCGTTCCCCTTGCAAGGCTCCACATGAGGATTACTCAGTAGTCCTTGTGGGTGCAGTGGGATGAGCTCCTGGACCATCCGGTCCTTGTCTCCTCAGCAGTTCAGAAAGATTTACAATGGTGGAAGGATTCTCGCAATCTTTCTGTGGGGCTTCCCTTTCGGAACCCTGCAACAGTAGCCACCCTCACCACGGATGCCTCGAATATGGGGTGGGGAGCTCATCTTGGGGAACACCAAGCACAGGGACTATGGTCTGGCTTGGAGACTTCTCTCCACATCAATGTTCTGTAGTTGAGGGAGGTCCCGTGTGCATTACAGGCCTTTCAGACCCTCCTTCCAAAGTGATCACTGCTAATCCAAACGGACAATATGTCGGTAGTTTGGTATATCAAGAGACAAGGAGGAACCTGGTCATACCCCCCCTTTGCAAGGAGGCGACGCGGGTGTGGAACTGGGCAGTCCAGCATCATTTGGTCCTAGTGGCCGTGCACATTCCAGGCATTCTAAATGTCCTGGCAGACAGTCTCAGCAGGTCTCGGACCCTAGCTCACGAGTGGGAACTACATCAGGAAGTGGTGGAATCCATCTTACAAAATTTGAGGGCATCCGGAAATCGACCTCTTCGCCTCCCAATACAGTGCAAAACTTCCCAAGATCTTGCCTTGTCAATCTTCACCATTCATTACTGCTTGGGTGTAAGCTGGAGGCGCGCACCCGCCACGGGAGCCTTTTTTTTTTTTTTTTTGAGTTGGCTCTAACGGCGCCCGCTTTCGAGGGGCGACGATTACACATGCGGGCGAGGGCAGCCGTTAGCAGCCACGGACTCCTCCTCCATCTCAGTTCTGTTTCTCCCTGCCGCGAGGCTGCACCTGCGTGGTTTTGCGAAAAGTGTACGACATAAAAACTCTTCGACTCCTCGTTGTCGCCTCAGTCTGCATTCGACGCCATACTCCGTAAGACCGTTTTTTTATTGTTTTCACGGCATCGAGTGTTTTCCTACTGTTTTTTCTTAATTGTTTCGCATTATGTCCGGTTCTGGAGCAAAGCGTGATTCGAAGGCGGGCCGCGCCCCTATGCGTCGGTGCTCCTGTGGCCGGCATTTTTCTGTCTCGGACTGGCATGATGTATGTCTCCGTTGCCTGGGACCCAACCATGACATGGACGCGTGCGACGCTTGTTTCTCCATGGACCGTCGTGTCCTCTAAGTCCGCGCGTTCAAGCTCGGCAAGGCCCCGCCGACTTCCGGGGACAGCGTCGCTCCAGGGATTCCCAGGTAAGGTCTCTAGGCCCTTCCCCCGGGTCCCCTCCCGGGCCTATATGGTCCACGGAGGAGGGAGCTTCCTCCTCTTCTCTTGCCGAAGGGAAGCTTCTTTTCGGTGTGGGGGAACGTCGTGGTCCCTCCCGGGCCGCGGCGGTGACACGCCGCCGGCAGTCACCTCCTCGAGGTGCAGGCTCCCAGTGTCGAGGCCCATGATTTCTGGGCCGGACACCGTGGATCCTCGGCGCCGCGCCTTCCGGCGCCGCTGGCCCCGGCGCTGTTCGCGCGCGCCGGGCCCGTTTTCTTCCTGCAGCACTGGGACGCGCCATGGGCCTTGCTGGTGCGCGGAGGGTAGGGCCAGGTCTGGCTGCCGGGTGTGCGGGGTCGTCCGCGCCTGTCAGTGGTGCCGTTGCCCTGGGACCCCGGAGTTGCCAGTATCGAGGTCCTGCTGGTCTGTGCGTCTTCGAAGCCGATGACTCGGATGTGGACCCATCCTGGCACCCTCACTCCCGAGTTGGGGTCTTCAGTGGCACGGAGTGCCAGGCGGCGCGGCGGGCCCCTCCCACTGTCCCCCCTCCTGTCCTCCCCTGAGGGCTCTCCGGCTAGGGGTGGCCCTGAGTCCCAGAGGGGTGATGTGGTGGGGACTAAGGAAGAGGCTCCCTCTCCCGGGGGACCGGTGACAGCAGCCCTCCCGGCTGCTGTTGCTCCCTCTGGGGGTGTGGGAACGCTGCGGTTGAGGTGGAGGGCTCTCTCAGAGTCCGAGGGGCAGGGGGCGGGGCCCCGGTCTCTGTCGGCCACCTCTGGTGGGGTGGCTAGGAGCCGTAGCGCTGAACCCCGCCCTTCCCTCCTGGGCTCTAGGGTGCCCTCTGGTGGCGTTGCTGTGGACTGCCCTTCTGGAACCATGCAGTCCCGGGTTGGCCACAGGGAGTGTTCTCCCCTGGGCTCTTCAAGTATCGCTTCCTCAGGGTTCCGTCTTGCGGCCTGGTTTGCTGTCCGGGATCCCGCCAGCTCGGCTCCGTTCCGATTTCAGAGTCCTGGCAGAGGTGATTTGCCTCTTCGTAGGTGCCCTTCTCCTGTATCTCTGCCTCCACCCCACCCCCCGCTTCCGGGCCATGTCGGTCCTACGGGTCCGTTATCCTGGGAGCAGTTCAGGGGTTCTGCAGCGGCCTTCCCCTCATACGTTAGATGTATGCATGAGCGGGTCTTTCGACTCTCCCCACCGCCGCAGGAATCCTCTGGGCATTCGAGCTCTCCATCATCCTAGTCTCCCTCCTCTGAGGGAGAGGAACCCCTTGCTCACCTTTCTTCCGACGCTGATTTCACTGAATACCAACGATTCCTTTCGAGGATGGTGAGGGACCTTCGGATCTCTTATGTAAGGAGAGACGATACCGAACGGGAGACGCGTGAATTCCTTGGAGAATTCAGTGCCCAGCACTCGGTGGTACCTTCCTGGCCTATCCCCTTCCAGGAGGCGTCTATCCGTTCCTGGCAGTCGCCAGCCGCCCTTTCTCCAGCCCCGGCTGACTGCCGTCGGAGGTATTGTGCCCCCTCGGAATCCCTGGGTACGCTTCCCAACCCGCCCTCAGGCTTGGTGTACCTAGAGACTCCTTCCGGGCGCCGTTGCCTGGCGCACGACCGCCCACCTGATCCGGATTCTCTACATTTTGACCGGTGGGGGCGAAGAGTGTTCTCTTCTTCTCGTGCGGTGGCTTGTATCGCATCTCATCAGGCTCACCACGCTGCCTATAATCTGCATCTGTGGTCGATGCTCTCTCCGCTCCTAGCATCAATGCCTGATACGGAGCAAACCAGACAAGCTGTTGCCCTCTCCGCTATAGGCCTGGAGCTGGCAAGACACCAAGCAAGGGCATTTTACAGCGCCAATGAGGTGGCTTCCAGGCTTGCGGGGACAGCGATCTGCATTAGGCGGATGGCATGGCTTCGTCTATCCAGGTTGTCACCCCTGGCCCGGGCGAGGTGATGCGCCTGCCTCGGGGACCTGCCTCTTTTCCTCCAGAGCTAGGAGACTTTGCAGGGGCCTCCGCTTCCTCGGCCTCGGGAGGCACCTCCAGCTCTTCTCCCACATGCTTTTCTCTGTACTAGCCAGGGTCTTCCTTCTGTTTTCTCACCAACAGGAGGCTGGGGTCTTGTTCCCTCAGGGTTCTACCCTTCCCCTTCTAAGGGGAAGGGGCTTAATACTCACCCAAGCAGTAATGAATGGTGAAGATTGACAAGGAAGATATAAAATTCACGTACCTACCATAATTCTTGGATCTTCTCTGTATCTTCACCATTCATTACTGATACCCACCCACCTTCCCCTCAGTGGCCTCCTTCTGTGGCGTCTCCCCCTCCCGTCTCGTTCCTCTCACTTCTTGGCCTTTATGCAAAAAAAAAAAAAACACATTTTCTGTTTTTCCCATTCTTATTGAATGGATCCCAGGGATTACTTTACTCTAAGATTCATTGGCATTTGCTTGTAGAAGTGCTGGGTCGTGAGGGGGATGCACGACTCTTGCACCGCCGTGTTGACAGGCGAGGCACTTAGGGACTCTGTGTAATACTGTCTGTGCAGTTAGTATAGTCCCAAGAAACAACTGCTAATTAATTACTAAACCCTGGAACCCCTCTTTCCTTTTTTCTCAAGGTGAAGAGGAATGAGTACGGTTACAAAAATTTTCCTTAATTCTGAGGGAACTCTTTCGGACTGCTCTATAGTGCAATCCCTTGCCTTCTCAGGTCATGTTGCCTCACAGCCTGGTGGCCATGCTCTGCCTCGACACCTTTTGCTAGGATCCTTGGCAGGCATTACTGCAAGAAAAGCCCTTACAGCTGCTGGCTAGCCTTGTCAGCTTCAAGTCTCTATCTGCCTTGACATAGCAAGTCCGATTGAGTCCCTCTATATTTTCTTACAAACTGCCTTCGAGAAGGCTCAGTTTTCTTCCTGTACTCTTCTAGAGTAGCTCTTATCAAGCTGCTTGAAACTTAGTCCTCTTCCTAGATGGGCGCTCTTCCGGAACAGGTTCTGCTCAATCAGTCCAGGAGCCCTCAACTAGGATGAAGAGACTTGGGCATGTTGAGAGTCCAGAGGCTCTGCCCTCCCTTGGTCTGTCTAGCGGGTTCGGTGAACCTTCTCTTCAGCTCTACCAACGGGGATTCTTGCCCCCTCATTAATTCGAGCCTTAAGCCTCTCAACCAACAATGCTCGGTGGGCACTATTGCCTCCTCAACATGCCACTCTTTCCTTTCTCTCTGCTACCTTCATTCCTTTCTTTCTCCTTCCCTTTTCTCTCTCTCTCTGTTCCTCCCTAGAGCCGCCTCGGAAAGGAGGCCCTGCGATCCCTTAGAGGAGAGAGAATTCCTGCCCTGTCTATTCTCCATCGGCTTATTCCTTTTTCAGTTTATTTCCTTCCTTTGTTATCCCTTGGCTAGCTTGCCTCGCTTTCTTTTCTACAACTTTATTTTACTCTCGGCTAACAGAACTGAGATGGAGGAGGAGTCCTGCATTAACTGCTAACGGCCGCCCCTCGCGCATGGCGCCGTCGTGCGCCCTCGAAACCAACTCTTTAAAAAAAAAAAAAAAAAAGTTTCGTGAGTGAAGTGCCGCCTCGTCAAACACCCAAGCAGTAATGAATGGTGAAGATACAAGAGAAGATCAAGAATTACGGTAGGTACGTAATTTTCATTTTTGCTCGCTTGTTCCAGAGCAAGGTGCTTTTTGGAGTGGCACATTGTCTCCATCTTGGACAGGGAAATTCTTGTTCGCTTTCCCTCCGTTTCCCATTCTGCAGAGGGTTCTCCTCAAACTCCAGGCAGAGGGGCCAAAGTTGATCCTAATCGCTCCTCTCTGGCCGAGAGAGATCTGGTTCCCGCTGCTTCAGCAGCTTTCCCAGGAACCACCCATTCCACTTCCAGTGACTCACGACCCAGGATCAAGGTCGACTGGTACACCCGGGGCTCAAGATCCTGCATCTCTATGCGTGGCTCCTGCAGACATAGCGATATCCCATTTCAGGGTTTCCTGCAGGGTTGCTCAAGTCCTCATCGAGACCAGGAAACCAGCTACCCATTCCACTTACGCCATGAAGTGGAAGCAGTTTTCCATTTGGGCGACCGCTCAGGGCTGGAACCCCTTCTCTTGCTCGGCCCCACAAGTCATGGAATACCTCCTTCACTTGTCAGACTCCGGTCTGTCCTACTCTTCCTTTAAGGTCCATGTCTCAGCGTACCATGAGCTAGTGGATTGTAAACCCGTGGCTCAGTTGGAAGTCTCAGATCCCTTTTTTGAAAGGGATTCTCCATCTGAAACCCCCCATCCACAGCCCAACTCCACTTTGGGACTTGAACTTTGTATTAGAAAAGCTCACCTTTCCTCCTTTCAAGCCGGCTATGAGCTGTGATTTGCGCTTCCTGTCTTGGAAGGTACTTTTTCTTGTGGCTATCACGTCAGCGTGAAGGATTTCAGAGCTTCACGCTGTAGTCTGCAAGGAGCCATACTTGATTTTCCATAGGGATCGGACGGTCCTCAGAACTCATCCAAGGTTTCTTCCCAAGGTGGTGTCAGAAGCCACGCTGAATCAGTCAGTAGTGCTTCCGGTGTGTTATCCGTCCCCCTCTAACAGAGGTGAGGCACTCCATAAGATGGATGTCCATCGGATTCTCCAGTGCTACACTCATTGGACCAAAGAATTTTGCTCTTGCAACCAGTTGTTTGTCTCCTTCGCCCCAAGATCGAAGGTTAACTGAGAGGAAACCAGTATCTCCCTTGGTTTTTCCTTTTAAATTCCTTTAGTTTGTTACCTGATTTAAATTGTTTGTATACCGATTCTGATATAGTCTGTTTTTTAACCAGGGTAACTCCTGGTTTCTAGCGGTTAGGGTAACAGACAAAAAAAAAAACTTTTAAAATTTAAAGTGAATCCTCGAGTTATTTTTCTTCTGGGTTATGTTACAGAAAGCCAAGAAGAGAACAGGACTTACAGGTTTCCAGCACTGTACTGAGTGCGGGGAACCTTTTGCTGAGGTAGATCCACATTTAGTTTGTCTCTACTCTCTGGGATTTGAACACCTCAAGACAGAGTGAGATCTTCAGACAATTTCCTCAGTCTATGGTTGAGAGACGGTTGAAGAGACTGCAGGAAAAAATGTCTGAGAAGGCTGCTGACCCAGCCGTTGAAAAATCGGGTCCTTCTCCGAACGAACTGAAGGAGCTGCACTCTGAAAGGGGCGATGGTGCTTCAACAAAGGAAAAAACGCAGACACAGCTGCTGAACTGGCCATTGCAGGTAAGAAAAAACAGAGAGAGAAGCACAAGAACCGCAATCAACGAAACCAGCGTCTCCTTCTGCAGAAGATATCGCTAACGCAATTCGCATTGTACAGTCTCTGCATGCCCTGGTTCTGGTTGAAAAGCAACTGCAGCCGGTAATGATTCACACTCAGGAGTTAACCCAGATCCCCGGTTTAACAGACCTTAGTGGGGAATGCTTTGCAGAAGAAGAGGAGGAGGAACAAGAGGAAGATTAGTAAGAGGACTTGGGGAACCAGTTGATCCAGAGGTTTAGACCAGATTCCCCTGATAAGGGAACTGAGGAGTTCACTTCATATTTTTCTTTTATGAAAACAAATACCTCACACTCTTGACCTCCCTACCCAAGAATCCAGAGAGGATGAGGAGGAAGAGGATTACAGGGAGATGATGGCTATGCCAGCATCAAAGAGGTTATTGCTGCACTCCATAAATCCCTTAAGAGACAGACATTTAAAGTCTTGCAGACACCCACTTCTGTGCCCCCTACAGACAAGAAATACTGGGTAGCCAAAAGTGGTGCTGAGTTGCTTTTTGGGCACCCTAGTCATGAAGGTGTAGTGCAGGCTGCAGCTTGTGACAAAGCTGGCATCCCTCTGGCCTCCCACCCTCCGGACAAAGATTCCAGGAGGATGGACTCCATTGCAAAAAGTGTACCTGGCATCTTCCCTGGCTATTAGGCAGGCTACCGACATGTCATATGTTACCAGGTACCAGAAGAACCTTTGGTCCACAGTAATGGAAATAACCAAATCAGTTCCACCCCTATGGCAGCTAACCTAGAGGAAGCAGCAAAGAGAGAGACAGGCTGCAAACATGCAGTTCAGAATGGCAGTGGACTCCAGTCCTACTGCATCCAGACAGGTGGCAGCATCAGTATCCCTAAGGAGGTTTGCCTGACTGAGAACTACCAACCTGACCCAGGAAACACAAACAAAAGCTATGGACTTCCCTTGTGACCCTATGTCTCTGGTGAACAAACAGAGGCATACATGAAGAAAATGGATGAATATGTCAGCCTACAAAAGTGCTGCAGCTAAAGAAAGAGCATCTACCCCCCAGAAGCACCAGACCAGAGGTGGCAGGGGCAGAGCTCATGATAGGCCTTTCTTCCAGCCTCAGACTTCCCCCAGTTCCAGCAGCAGAGGGGATACTTTAGAGGCAGTGGCCATACTAGCCCCAGTGTCCAGCCAGCAGCACAGACTAAGCAGACACCTTGAGGTGCCTGCTTGGGTCACCTCCCCAGTACCAATAGGGGGCAGGCTGTCCCACTATCTCCAGGAGTGGGAAAATATCACCACAGACAAGTGGGTCCTAGAGGTAGTGGGCCAGGGTCTTGTACTCCACTTCAAGCTCATGCCAGGGCTGAGGTCAAGAGCAGTCAAATCATCCTCCCCCTCAGAAACAATATTTCTGGAAGAGGAAGTTTCAAGTCTCCTGTTGAAGGAGACAATAGTCAGTCCCTCTAGACCAGAGGGGGAAAAGGCCTGTATTCAAGATACTTCCTCACAGTAAAGAAAACAGGGGAGTGATGACCCATTTTGGATCTCCGACACCTAAACAAACATTTGTCAAAACCAAAATTCAAGATGATGACCCTGACTACCATTCTACCAGTTCTAAGGCAGGGAGACTGGCTAGCATACCTAGATCTAAAGGTACCTACTTTCACATCCCTATAAGGCGGTCACACAGGAAGTACCTCCCTTTCAGACTGCCATCAGGTTGTTATCAGTTCAAGGCAGTGCCCTTCGGCCTAACTTCTGCTCCAAGGGTGTTCACAAAATGCCTAGCTATGGTCGTGGCACACCTAAGGAGGCAAGGAATAACAATATTTCTAGGGACATGGATATGTTGTTCATCCACACTATCTGGCAGGTTCCTTGCCGCTTTAAATCTTGCCGGAAGGTCTTCAAGCTAGCTCCTCCCACCCACCCGGATGGTAAAACTCTCGGCTCCGCCCCATGACGCCAGATCTTCCTTACCGCTTGGAAGCTCAGGTTCCCTCCTTAACGCTCTGCGATTAAGTTTTGGGCCTAAACTTTGGTTTAAAAGAGAGAAAAAATTTTTATAACTTTTCTGGTCTTCTTCCTCGCGGGGCTGCGATGGACAACCGACCTCGGATTTCGGAGATGTCCTGTGGGCAGAAGATGTCTCGGACGGACCCGCACTCCACGCATGCTATTGCCTTGGCCAGGAGCACGCACCCGCAGGCTTGCGACTGTGTTCCTCCTTCCGGCTCCACGCCCTCGAGGACCGCGGCTGCCCGCTTACATCTGGGGCGTCCCGAAAGAAGATTTCCTCCGGTCAAATCCAAAGAGGCCCGACTGGCGGTTTCCGCGGCTGCGGGATCCGCCGAACAACTAGAGAGGTTGGTCGCCTTCGAAGAGCAGGCGGCTCAGGCCGCGGCTTCCTCTTCTGCGCCCTTTGTCCCTCTATCGCCCGGGACCTCATATTCAGCTTCCTTTAAGGAGCTTTGCTTGACCCTCTCAACTAAAGGCGAGGGTCCTACTTCTTCGAGTCCGTTTCATGGTCGAAGAAGTTCAAGAGTAAGTCTCATCGCCGACGCCTTTTGGGAGCGGAAAGATCCTCCCTCGCCGACAATCGACTCGCGGTCGACCCCTCGGTCGGCCACTGCTTTCACGGGTACCCTGGCCAGGCCAGGTGACTGAGACTTTTACCGACGAGGTCGAGATTTTTTGACCCGTTAGATTTGTTGTCGGCTGGAGAAGCCGAGATTCCTCCTCCCCGGTTCCCCGGCGAGGGCTGAGGATATCGCCGGCTCTCCTGCATCGTGAATCAGGAGCCGCTTGTTTTGCCGACCGAACCGGGATCGCCGCCTCCGCTTTCACCGACCTCGGCCTAGCCGAGATTCTCAGTCTCTGTCTCGGACATCTTCAGGGGTCCAGCTGCCCCATCGACATAGACGCCCCGGTCTTGGCATCAGCAAGCGGCGGCCGCCTTTCCTCTTCTTCCTCCTCGGCCGAGGAGGGGAAGGTCAGCAGTGCCAGCCCAAAATACGAGGACCTCAGTGGCAACAATTTTTCTGGCCAATAAGCCGCTGAGGCCTCTTCTCCGCCATTAAGTGGTTGCCACTGACCAGGGTAGTGGTCGAGGAGCCTGTTTCTAGGCCAGTTGTCCGACCTATTCTGGCTGCCCCACCAATTGTGGTGGAACCGTCCACCTCAGCCGACAGCTGGGGTCTGACGAAGAATCGCGTGCTGGGCCAAGGCCTTCCCCGAGGCTGTCGGTCACCACGCCTGACAAGCCTCGCAAGTGGAGGGTGGCTCAGGCTCCAGGCAGCTGTTCGACAACCGTCGGAGTCGGATGACTTCTCCCTGTTCTCCAAGCGCTTTTGACTTGGAGTCCTCTGGGGCAGTCAGTGGACGATAGCCCTTCGTCCTTCCTAGGACTTCTTAGGCTCATCTCAGAATCCACTGGGATGAAGCTTGAACCCGTATCCAAACGGGCCAGATATCCCCTCACCGAGATTCTGGACCGAGGGGATTCTCCCACGGAGGCCTTTCCAGTGGCCGAAGTTTACTGTCGGGCCGGCCCTGGAACTTTGGCAGGCCCTAAGTTTCCTGTCCTGCGTCAGTTGTATGAATAGGAAGTATGCGGGTCCCCTACTGGCTCTCTGTCCGGTTTTCTGAACACCCTCGCTGAAGGGCTGGTCACGACAGTGTTTTCCGTGCGTGCGGTAATGCCAGGGACGTGGACAAACCGCTGAAAGAGTCCAAGAAATTGGACTATGAGCGGAAAGTGTGCTGCTCTTCTCCTCGGCTTCGCTAGGCCAGTTCGGCCGCCCCTCATGGCACATTTCTCCCATGCCCGTTGGGTTCCCTGGATGAGGCGGTCTCATCTTCCCGCTGACCTGCAGACTATGGTAAAGCAGGTGCGGATCAGGCAGGGCAGTAGCCAAACAACAGCTCCAGACTGCTCTGGATATAGGAGACCCATGTGCCCGGTCAGTGGCGGCCGCTGTGGCTATCGCGTCCGCGGGCGCGGGTCAATATCCACCTTACCGCTGGATACCCAGCACAAGCTATGGGACGCCTTTCCTGGGAACAGACCTGTTCGGCCCTGAGTGGAAGGCCACCTCCAGAGGATCGAAAAATCCAATGCCACCTGGATTCGGGTCTCGTCTCCAAGAGAGGGACAAGGTCATAAGCCCCAGTCTAAGCCCTTCGTCCCTCTACTCCCGCCGCACGCCGCCCAACAACAGCGCCAGGGCCAGCAGGCTAGACCTGGTATTCAAGCCCAAGCTATCGGCTTCCTCTAATAGGAAGCAAGGAGGAAAAGGCCCTGGTGGTCCCCAGGCCGGTCCTTCCTCCAAGTCTGCTAGTGACGGGCTGAGGGGTGTCACCCCCATCCCCGCTACTCGCTTGGTTCTCCTGGGGACGGCTCCGCACTTCCTTTCTCGCCTGGTCCGTCTGTTACCACGGACAGGTGGGTTTTTGAGGTGGTGGGAAGAGGCCTGCCTCTGGAATTCGAGCAGGCTCCACCCTTCAGAGCCGCCGCCCGCGGGGGCTTTTGGGGTCCCCAGAATTCTCACAGGCTCATCGAAGCGACATCGCCTTTCTCCTTCAGAAAAGGGTGATAAAAGAGACAGAGGACCTTCACAGAACCAGGGTTCGTGGTCCAGGTACTTCCTGGTCCCGAACGGACGGGCTGGCGCCCATCTTAGACCCACACGACCTGAACAAGTTCCTAAAGTCTCGAACCTTCAGAATGGTCACTCTGGCTCAGATAATACCATCTCTGGAACACGGCGGTGGTTCTGTTCTCTGGACTTCCAGGACGCGTTCTTTCACGCCCCTATCCGTCCGTCTCCATCAGAGATTCCTCCGCCTCAGAGCGGAGGGATCCTCTTCGGTTCCAGGCCATGCACTTCGCCTTCTTCAGCTCCCAGGGTCTTCACCAAATGCATTGCAGCGGTGACAGCTTTCTTGCGGCGCCGAGGGGTCTGGTGTGCACTTACCTGGACGATTGGCTGATAGCAGCACCTCCAGGTTGGAGGTAGCTGTCCAGAAATCTGGCCTCCGGTTTGTTTCAACTGGGCCTCCTGGTCAACGAGGCCAAGTCGGAACTCGAGTCAAGCAGGTGATATCCTTCATCGGGCAGAGCTCGACTCTTCGAGCCAGAGCACGGCTCCCGGGGACAGGGCCGAGGTTCTTACCTCCTTTGCCCAATCATTTCTGGTTGGGCACACGCGCCTGCCCGGGACTTCCTGGCACTCCTGGGTCTTAGTGGCGTGCCTGTACCAGCGTGCAGTCCGTTGGGCACGCTGGCACATGCGCCCCTCCAGTGGGGTCTGGCCGGCCAGTGGTCACAGCGTATAACCCTCTGACCAGCGCTGTGGACGCACCCAGGAGATGTGGAACGCTCCAGTGGTGGACCGCCCGTCCATCTGCAGGAGGGTATCCCGCTTGTCCACCCCGAGCCGACGGTCTCCCATCGACCGACGCCTTTGATGGGTTGGGGTGCCCATCTGGGGAACACTCGAGCTCACGGCCTCTGGTCCCCGCTGGAGTCCCGATGCCATATCAACCTGTTGGAGCTCTGCAAGGGTCCGCCCAGCTCTCACCCCCGCCTTTGCTCCGCTTTCTCCGGGTCAAGTGGTCCGAGTCCAGCTGGACAATACCACTGACCATGTACTATCTAAACTGGCAGGGCGGGATGCGCCCTTGCCTCTATGCAAGGAAGCTCTCAAGATCTGGTCACTAGTGCACAGCCTGGAGGCGGATCTCCTGGCCATTCATGTGGCAGGAGCCTCCAACACCCTGGCCGATGCCCTGAGCCGGATAGGGGCTGCATCGCACGAGTGGTCTCTCCTGCCGGAGATAGTACAAGACCTGTTCTCCCGCTGGGGCACACCTCTGGTGGATCTGTTTGCCTCCAGGGAGAACGCGAAGCTGAGGCTGTTTCATGCCCGCCTCAGCAGGGCTCGCTGCAGGATGCCTTTCGAGGCCGTGGATCCCGGGCCTCTTTTACGCTTTCCCCCGTTCCCTGATTCACAGGGTCCTGCTGAAAGCGAGGAGGGACAAGGCGCAGGTGATTCTGATAGCCCCAGACTGGCCTCGCCAGTTCTGGTACCCAGATCTCCTCAGTCTCAGCTCCAGGACTCCGCGGCAGCTTCCAGCTCGCCCGGACCTGCTCTCAGTCAATCAGGGGAAGGTGTTCCATCCGGACCTTCAATCCCTGCACCTGACCGGCCTGGTTCCTGAGCTGCTAGAGTTCCAGGCCTTGGGTCTTTCCGACGAGGTCTCTCAACGTCGTTGGAGGCGTCCCCAAGGAGTCGCACTGAAATGCTATGCCTTCAAATGGAAGAGGTTCTCCATTTGGTGTCGGGGAAGGGTGGACCCTTCGTGTCCTGTATGCAGCATTTTGGACTATCTATGGTCCCTATCTAGTCAAGGGCTTAGGTCAACGACCTTAAGGTGCACCTGGCAGCCATTTCTGCTTACCGGGCGCGGGCCGTCAGCAGTCAGTGGCGTGAGGAAAGTGGTCGGCGCTTTTCAAAGGCCTTGATCACATTTCCTCCAGTGCGGGAACCCCACCTCCGTGATTTACTGCTAGGTACTGGCAAAGCTCATGGGCAAGCTATTCGAACCAATGCACAGGTGTGGTCTCCCCACCTGTCGTGGAAAACCGCCTTCTTGGTGGCTATCACGTCAGCCAGAAGGATGGGAGAACTCCAGGCGCTGAGCATCGAGTCTCCTACCTGGTCTTCCACAGGACAAGGTTGTCTCTACGCCCCACCCGAAATTCCTTCCAAGGTGGTGTCGGAGTTTCACCTTAATCAGGTATTAACTCTGCCGGTGTTCTACCCCAATCACACCTCGAGGTCGAATATAGGCTCCATACTCTGACCCTAGAAGCGGCGCTTATTATAAGGAGCGCACGGCTGAAATTCGGGGAGAGGTTCGCCAGCTGTTTGTCACCTACGCTGAAGCCGCACCTGGCAGACCTGCAGCCAAGCGGACGATAGGCAGATGGGTCACCTCCTGCATAAATCTCTATGAGTTAGCGGGCATGGAGCCTCCCAGAGGGATAAGAGCTCATTCTACCCGCCATACTGCTGCATCGGTGGCTGCTTCCAGGGATGTCCCTATCCAGGAGATCTGCAGGCTGCTACCTGGAAGTCAGCACACACCTTTATTTCCACACCACATCGACCTTGAGTCACGCCGGGATGCTGGTTTTGGGGCCTCGGTTCTCCAATCTTTGTTCCCCAAGTAAGTATTAGGGGTGTGCGCCTTGCCTCCTCCCGGAGAACTGCTAGGAGTCTGCCAGATATAGTGATGAACAACACATCCATGTCCCTAGAAATACAGGTTACTCGCCTGTAACAGGAGTTCTAGGAATGGTATATGTTGTTCATCCACAATAACCCACCTGACCTCCCTGCTTCGACGCACAACCTGAGCTTCCAGCGGGCCAGATCTGGCGTCATGGGGCGGAGCCGAGAGTTTTACCACCCGGGTGGGTGGGAGGAGCTAGCTTGAAGACCTTCCGGCAAGATTTAAAGCGGCAAGGAACCTGCCAGATAGTGTGGATGAACAACATCTACCATTCCTAGAACTCCTGTTACAGGTGAGTAACCTGTATTTCCCTACCTAGACGACTGGCTGATAGTGGGTCAATTATATCAGTAAGTGAAGGCATTGGCACTCACACAGGGTGTCCTGCATTCATTGGGGTTTCTGGTGAACCTAAAAAAGTCTGCCCTGGAACCAGTCCAGATGCTTAAATTCATAGGAGCAGAGTTAGACGCACTCAAGGGGGAAGGGCTTTCCTCCCTCAAGACAGGATGGGCAACCGGATTCAGGTAGCAAATTCCTTCAAGCTGCTAGGCCACATGGCAGCGTCCACGGCAACAGTGTCAGGAGCCAGGTTCCAAATGAGGAACATTCATTTCCACCTGAGACCTCACTGGCTTCAAAAAAGAGAGATTCCCTGTTAAAGCTAGTGCCAGTCACAGTAACATTTCTCCAAGCTCTGCAGCAGTGGCAAGAAAGGCCAACCTCAGGCAAGGGGTCCCATTACTGGAACTGACCACAGATGCATCACTCCTAGGTTGGGGGGCACATTTGGGGGATCATACAGCACATGGTACATGGGCAAAACAGGAGTCACTCCTGCACATCAACTTATTGGAACTCGAGGTGGATCTTCTGGGTCTCCAGTCAAGTAAAATGCAAGGTGGTTCAGGTCAGAATAGACAATACAACCACCGTGTACTACATAAACAAGCAAGGGGCACAAGGCTGACTCCTCTCTGCACAGAGGCTATGAAGATCTGGACCTTGGCATAGTCCCTGGAAGTCTCCATCTCAGCTGTCCATCTTCCAGGGAAGGACAATGTTCTAGCAGATGCTCTCAGCAGAATAAATCAGAACCACCACGAGTGGTCACTGAACAGGCAGGTCCTAGAGACCATCTTCAGGAGGTGGGGCATCCCAGAAGTGGATTTGTTCACAGCTCCGAGCAGTCACCAGTTACCACAGTTCTGCTGCAGACTCCCTATCAAGGGCACAGTTCCCGTGGATGCACTGCTACTGAACTGGACAGGGAGGCTTCTGTACACATTCCCTTCCTTTCCCCTATTGCTAAGGATCTTGAACAAACTCAGAGCCCAGCCAGCAACAAAGGTTCTCATTGCCCCAGACTAGGTCAGGCAGCCCTGGTACCCCATGGTACTAGCAATGACAGTAGTCAAACCAATCTGCCTTCCCAGGAGACACAGTCTGCTGTCATCCTCTCGGGGCAGGATCATGTACCCCAGCCTACAATCCCTCAGGCTCAAGGCCTGGCTCTTGAAGACTTAGAATATGCAGATCTGTATTTGTCAGAAAGGGTCATGGAAATACTTAGGGTTTCCAGAAAGTCTTCCACTAGGAAGACTTATTCTTCCAAATGGAAAAAATTCTCCATTTGGTGCCAAGGCAAGGGCCTGGATCACAACCAGTCCAGTTTGCCTCTAGTTCTGGATTATTTGGCACAACTCCATTCTTTAGGCTTAAGGGCCTCTACTTTGAGAGTGCACTTGGCAGCCGTCTCAGCTTATTTGTCTGTAGGTAAGAGGTTTTCACTAGCCTCTAACCCAGTATTTAGGAAATTTTTTAAGGGACTGCTACATCTGCATCTTCCACTCAGGGAACCAACCCCTATGTGGGACCTCAACATTTGCATTGCCCAGCTCATGCAACTTCCCTTCGAACACATGTCTTTGGCAAACCTCAAGTATGTGACTTGGAAGACAGTATTCCTAGTTGCCATGACTTCTGCCAGAAGGATCAGTGAGCTTCAGGACTTGTCTACAGAGCCTGGTTACATTGCCGTCCATAGAGATAAAGTTATCCTGAGGACTAATAGAAAATTCCTACCTAAGGTGGTATGAGAGTTCCATATTTATTTAAGTCTTTGGTAACCAAGCAAGGCCCAGTAGGCACAAGTGCCTGTTTTCAGGGGCAGCCTGGGAGCACTAAGCAGTTAAGTGACTTGCTCAGTCGCACAGTATGCAAGTGGAGGTTGTGAGAATCAAACTCTGGTCTAGTCTGCTCGATGTACCAAGCTCATTCATACCTCGTTCCTCTAACCTCTAGGCTATACTGCCAGCCCAGTACCTTAACCAGTCCATCACGCTACTGTCTTTTTCACTGATCACTCTACTCCAGGTGAATGCAGATTGCATAGCCTAGATGTAAAAAGGGCAATTGGCTATTATCTTGACCACACAAAGACTCATAGACGGGGTCAAACTCTGTTCTTCCTCACCTGTGGAGAGGTTGGAAAAGGCAAACCATCCACGAAAAGATCCATTGCAAGATGGATTGTGGCCTATATTCAGGTCTGCTACAACAAAGTGGGCAAAGTAGCCACCTGCAGGCCTCAAGGCCCATTCGACTAGGGGCACAGCAGCCTGTTTAGCAGCTGCTAGGGATATCCCCAAGCTGATATATGTAAAGCAGCTACTTGGAAACGGGTCCATATCTTCACCAAGTAATACTGTTTGGATGTCCAGGCCAGAGGGGATGCCAGGTTTGGCACAGCAGTTCTGCAGACCGTTTCCTAGGTAGGTTCAAGCCTACCTCCAAAGGTACTGCTTGGGTAGTCTGCATAAGTCAAAATACAGTAAGATTTCTTGTGATTTGAAGAAAAAATTACTCGCCATAGTAATCTTGTTTCTTCTAAGGGAATCTTACCTTCTATGAACCTAGGGTCACTGCATTCCAGCTGTACTAGTGTATTGCAAACCTGTCAGTACGTTTTTTTTTTCTTGGGCATCTGTGACTTGAACCTTAATGGTGCCAGTTCAATCCTTTAAGGGGACAAAAAGATGTTTGTTTATTAAAAAAGCGATTAGTTATTTAAGCAATAAGGCATGACCAGGGGTTATGTTAATGGTCTGTTAATCACCTTCTAGGGATGTAATGTGGCACAAGGTGTAGCCGAGTGCCACATGCCCCTAGAGGGTGATTAACTGATCATTAACATAACCCCTAGGAGTGCCTTATTGCTATTTTAATAAAAATGTTTTTTAAATGGTGTTAAATCTTCTTCAGCATATGATTACGCTCTACATGTATGTTAATAAAAGATTAACAAAAGGTTGTTAGAATGTTTACAGCCAATCGGAAAGCTCCAGTTTCTCAGATCCTTTTTATAATAATAGTAGTAGTGCTTAGTTAGATAAGTTTTGGTGCATGCTTCGTAAGAGTCTGACGGTTTAGAACTGTTTACCAGGGACAGTGGTTTGAAAACCAAGCTTGAACCTAGCATTCCATCATTTGCATAGGTTCTGTTAACCATTTCGGCTCCGGGGCAGTCCTGTGGTGAGACCATACTACATAAATCAGAATACAGTGAGATTCTCTTAGAAGAAACAAGATTACTGTGGTGAGTAATTTTTTCTTGTGCAACCGGACAGACAGATTGAAAAGGAGAGGATAGAACAGATCCTTACGTTTAACTATTTCTGTAGAACAAATGAGACCGGGCCTTATTCAGCCCTGTCACATTCCCCACCCCAAAAACACACACACACACACACACACACACACACACACACACACACACACTCACTTAAGAGGGAACCTGTGTTAGAAAAAACAGGTTTCCCAAACTATTAATTTTCCTCTAACATTACCTTTAAAGTTCAGTGTATATGCAGTATAGCAAACACAGAAATTTAAACTCGCACATTTTGATTTTCAACCTTCGGAATTCTCAGTTCTAGGGACGTGGATATGGTGTACCTATCCACACGTCTTAGCAGTGTCCTTACTCTTTTAAGGGCTGCCAGAAAGTCTTTAAGCTGGTTCTTTCCACCCACCTGGGTGATAACTCCCCTAACATCACCCCATGATGCCAGTTCTTCCTTTCCGCTGGAAAAAGCATGTTCCCTCCTTATTACTCCACGTATAATGAGGCTCTTTGCTACTTTTGCTTTTAAAAATCTTATTTTGTCTTTAATTTCTTCTCGTTGCCACTATGGACGACGCAAAGTCTGCTCTAGGGTTCCAGAAATGCTGTTGTGGGCAGTTAATGTCGCGATCGGATCTGCACTCCTTGTGCGTCTACTGTTTATCAGCAATTCTAGAAGATCGCCAAGCCCGCCTACTTCTTGGCCGTCCGGACAACAGGAATCTCCCCGTTCGTTCAAAGGATGCTTGTTGGGTGGTCTCTGTGGCTGCACTGTCCACAAAGCAACTTGCGGCTTTGGAGTAGACCAGTCCTCTTCGGCCTTTTTGCCGCTGTCTTTGGGTGCTTCCTTTACGGGAGCATTTAAGGATCTGTGCCAGTCTCTGCCCAGCCTTGGGCAGGGCCCTAAGTGCACCAAGTCCAAAAACCCCAAAAAAGGAGGAGGCCAAGAAACTGTCTAGCCAATGTTTGTGGGATTGGGAGCACTCTAGGGCCTCAGATTCCTGTGCTTAGCCTTGCACTTGGCTTTGACCGGTGCTTCATATCTGGCCGCCAGCTCCATGGTCTCTCCATTGGGCTAGTTGGCCAAGACTCAGGTCGACGTTCCAGCTAAGATTTTTCTCAACCTGGTTGACACTTTGTCTGCCGAGGTGGTTGACTCCTCCTTGTCCAGGACTCCAGTCCTGATCTCAGAGTGGAAGGGGCAGTCTGCTGTTTTGCCAGTCCCCACTCCAGAGCTTCAAGACCTGGAGAGGGTTCGTTCTCTTCCCCCCCAAGCAGTCTTGGTCAAAGTCTCACTCCAGAAGCCTGGACTCTGACAGCCAGTATCGTTTGCAACGCTCACACTCCAGGTAGTCGGGCAAGTGGCGCCACCGCTATTCGGCACTGGCGCAAGATGCATCAGTGCTACAAGGATCTCATTTGGCAGCAGCTCTGGCTGACTCAGATTAAGCGGATCCCAGCTTCCCCGGCCCTTCCTTGGGTGCCACTACTGGAGCCACAGCAGATCCCGCTCTGGCAGTGGCCGGTTCATTTGGTCCCAGCTCGGCCCACGCCAGCCGTTCCACTGATTCTGATGGAACTGCCACCCAAACAGCCGACAACTGGCGCCCTGACTAAGGACGTCCAACTGGGCAGTGGTTTGTCCCATCAGCTGTCTGTCACCGTTCACCCCAGACCACCCTCACCAGGTGAGTGGGGACGCGGGCGATCGCTTTTCCAGGATTCCTCAGAATCTGAGGGGTCCTGTCTCCACTCCCGCCTGCTGGATGTGGAGTCAGTGGGGGGGGGACTTGTTGACGGGTCAGGGTCCCACGTCCTTCATGGGTCTGCTCCATTTGATCTGAGTCGACTGGTCTCAAGCTGGAGCCCTTCCAAAAGCTGGAGCGGTATCCGCTTACCAAGATCCTCGACCAGGATGGAGCTGACAGACTGTCAGTAACTTCCAACAGAAGGAAGGGTTAAAAGGTCAGGTTAGTTGATAATTTGGAGGTGGAAGACTAGGTTTGCTGGCCAGGGCATCTAGCTTCACCCAAGCTCTTTTCTTCTAAGTTGCTTGAAAGGGCACAGCAAAGAACCTTCCCAGAGCAAGGAAAAGGATTAAGGCTTCTTTTGGCTAGGCAGATTTACTGTATGTTATTTTTATTTTGTACTCACAGGGATTGTTACTGTTTGTTGCTAACATTTTATTGCTTTATTTTTCTCTGATTCAGATTGTTGTTACTGGGTATACCTTCTGCATTTATTACAGGGTGTGTCTACAGATTACTGTTGTAATCTGATTCAGATCGTCTTTTGCAAGGTATATCTTCTGTTCTAGGGACATGGATATGTTGTTCATCCACACTGTCTGGCAGGTATCCTTGCCACTTTAAATCTTGCCAGAAGGTCTTCAAGCTGGCTCCTCCCACCCACCCGGGTGGTAAAACTCTCAGCTCCGCCCCATGACGCCAGATCTTCCTTACCGCTTGGATGCTCAGGTTCCCTCCTTAACGCTCTGCGTATAAGACTGGTTCCTAATTCTTTGTTTTCCGAATTTAAAAGTTTTTTTGCTTAATAGACTTCGGTCTTCTATCCCTCGCGGCTGCGATGGACAAATAGACTCCCGGTTTTCAGTGGTGCCCTTACGGGCAGAAGATGTCTCGGACGGATCCGCACTCCACGTGTGGGTACTATTTAGGCCTTGAGCACGACCCGCAGGCTTGACCTGTGCTCTTCCTCTCGCCTACGCCCTTAAGACTGTATGCCCGCTTACAACTGGGGCACCCCGAGAAATGTTTTCCCGTAAAGCCCAGAGAGGCCTGGTCGGCAGTTTCGCTGGCAGCTGGCTCATGGATCAGCTAGAGCAGGCAGATCGCCTCGAAGAGGAGGCGGCTAGGCCAAGATCTTCCTCGACCGCGGCATTTATCCCGCCTCCTTGGGTTCCTCTTACACAGCTTCCTTTAAGGAGTTTTTCTGTCCCTTCCACTAGGGAGAGGGACCAACGTCTGCTGGACCTTCTTCTCGGTCCAAGAAGAAAGACAAGGGTAAGTCTCTTCGTCGACGCCTTGGGGCGCGGAAAGGTCCCTCTCCCCGAAGTTGTCGGCCATCGACTTCGGTCGATCATTCGCTTCGCCACTGGTCTCACGGGTCCCTGGCCAGGTCAGTTGACCGAGACTTCGTCGACGAGTCGAGATCTTCTCGACCTGTTGGACGGGTTGTCGACTGGGCGGTTTAAACCCCTCTTCCCCCGGTGGGAGTTGAGGATCCCGTGGGCTTGCCAGTGCCTCCGGTTCCGGAGCCCTTGGGTGTTCCCTCTGAGCCAAGGGAGGAGCCGGTTCCACCCGTCCCCTCCTCGGAGAAGCCGAGGTTCTCTGTCTCCGACTTCTTCGCGGTCCAGCCGATCCCGCCATCATAGGCGGTCTCTGTCTCGGCACCGCGGTAAGCGGCGCCGCTGTTCGGCCCCTGCCCCTCCTCGGATGAGGGAGGCTCACGCAAGCTGCGCCGACGATAAGGCGACCTCATGTGGCAACAGCTCCTCCCCGGCCATTAAGTGGCTGTCACCAGAGTGGCCGAAACAACCCCCCGTTTTACCCGAGGAGCCTGTTATCAGGCCGGTTGTTCGGCCAAAACCAGCTGCCCCACCGATTCCGGTGGAACCTCCGCCTCCACAGCCACGGTTTGGGGCTCCGACCAAGAACTCTCGGTCGGCTCAGGGTCTGCCCCATGGGCTGTCGGTCACCCTCACTCCGATCGCCTCGGCAGGTGGAGGTGGCTCAGGCCGAGGCAGCTCTTTGCGGACTCTTCTGAGTCCGACGACGATTCCTCCTTTTTCTCCAAGCGAGTGGACTTGGAGTCCTCTGGAGGTCAGTCGCTGGACGACAGCCCTTCGTCCTTCCTGGGTTTGCTCAGACTCCTCTCGGAATCCACCGGGATGCAGCTCGAGCCCGTATCCAAGCGGGCAAAGTATCCCCTCACGGAGATATTGGACCGAGGGGATTCCCCTACGGAGGCCTTCCCTGTGGCTGAGGCCATTGTGGGCCCGGCCTTGGAGCTCTGGCAGCTTCCTGCCCTGCGCCTTCGGCCAGGATGGCCAGGAAGTATGCGGTCCCGAGGGGTTAGTTACCGACAGCGTTTTCCGGCGTGCCGGAAACGCTAGGGACGTGGACAAACCTCCCGACAAGGAGTCCAAGAAATTGACTATGCCGGGCAAAAGTCTACGCTAAGCGCTCCCTTGGCCTTCGCAGGCCAGCTCGGCCGCATTGATGGCACATTTTTCACGCCTGTTGGGCTCCCTGGACCGAGGTGGTCCTCATCTCCCGGCTGACCTGCAGACCACGGTTAAGCAGGTGCGACCAGGGCAGGGCAGTGGCCAAGCAGCAACTTCAGACTGCTTTGGACATCGGTGATTCATGCGCCAGGTCAGTAGCGCCGCTGATGGCTATGCGCCGCTGGCATGGCTGAGGATATCCACCTTCACAGCGGATACCCAGCACAAATTGGCGGATGTCCTTCCTGGAGACTGACCTTTGGCCCTGGAGTGGAAGGCCATCTCCAGAGGATCGAAAAGTCCAATGCCACCTTGGACTCGGTCTCATCCGCTCAGAGGGACAAGGGCCGCAGACCACAACCCAAGCCCTTTCGTCCGTCTGCGCCCTGGCACGTCCGCCCAGCAACACCAGGGCCAGCAGGCTCACGCTAGCATCCCAAACCAAGCTCTGCGGCTTCCTCCTCCAGGAAGCAGGGAGGTAAGGCCCAGGTGGTCCCTCGGCCGGGTCCCTCCTCCAAGCCTGCACAGTGACGGTTGAGGGTGTCGCCCCAACCTCGCACCTCACCCAGGTTCCCCCTGGGGGACGGCTCCAGTACTTCCTTCCGCCTGGTCTGCTATTACCACAGACAGGTGGGTGTTGTAGATGGTAGGAAAGGGCCTGCCTCTGGAGTTCGAGCAGGCCCCACCCTTCAGAGCCGCCGATCTCGGGGCCTCGTCCTAAGCCGCTGTCAGCTCGCACGAGCCCATGCATCGCTTCCTCCTCGAGAAGGAGGTGATAAGAGAGGTGGCGGACCCTCCCTCAAACCCAGGGTTCGTGTCCAGGTACTTCCTGGTTCCGAACGATGGGGGCTGGCGCCCATTCTCGACCCACACGACCTAAACAAGTTCCTTGGGTCTCAAACCTTCAGGATGGTCACTCTGGCTCAGGTAATCCCATCCTGGAACACGGCGTGTGGTTCTGCTCTCTGGACCTACAGGACGCGTTTCTTCACGCCCTATCCGTCTCGTCCCATCAAAGGTTCCTTCGCTGAACGGAGGGTTCCTTTCGAGTTCCAAGCCATGCCCTTCGGCTTATCTCCAGCTCCCAGGGTCTTCACCAAATGCATGGCAGTGGTGACAGCATTCCTGCGGCGCCGAGGGGTCCGGTTTACCCTTACCTGGATGATTGGTTGATAGCATCCCCTCCAGACAGGAGGTGGAGCGTCCAGGATCTAGCCCTCCAGGTTTGCTCTCAGGTCGGCCTCCTCATCAACGAGGCCAAGTCGGAACTCGAGCCAAGCAGGTGATTCTTTTCATCGGGCAGAGCTCGACCTCTTCGAGCCAGAGCACGGCTCCCGGGCGGACAGGGCCGAGGTTCTTTCCTCCTTGCCCAATCATTTCAGGTTGGGCAATCGCGCCCTGCCCGGGACTTCCTGGGCCTCATGGCAGCTCTGCACCAGCGCGTGGTCCGGGCCCGTTGGTTCATGCGTCCCCTTCAGTGGGGGCTAGCCAGCCAATGGTCACAGCACTTTGATCCACTGGATCAGCCAGTGAAAGTGACCAGGATGTGAACGCTCCAGTGGTGGAGCCGCTCCAGCACATCTGCAGGAGGGCATCCCGCTTGTCCGCCCGAGCTGACAGTCTCTATCGACTGATGCCTCTCTGATGGGTTGGGGTGCCCATCTAGGGAGCACAGAGCCACGGCCTCTGGTCCCCTCGAGTCCTGCCACATCTGGTTCCGTTGGAGCTTCCGAGCGTTCGCTCTAGCCCTCACCGCCCTCGGCCGCTCTACGGGTCATGGTTCAGGTCCAGATGGATATACCACACCATGTACTACCTAAACCCCAGGGCAGGATGTGCACTTGCCTCTGTGCAGGGAAGCTCTCCATTTGGTCACTGCATGCAGGCCTGGAGGGGATCTCCTGCCATCCATGTGGCAGGAGCCTCCAACACCCTGGCCGATGCCCTAAGCCTGGATAGGGACTGCGCCCCACGAGTGGTCTCTCCTGCCAGAGGTAGTACAAGATCAGTTCTCCCACAGGGCACGTCTCAGGTGGACCTGTTTGCCTCATGGAGAATGCGGCTGAGACTGTTTCACATGCCCGCCTCAGCAGGGGCTCGCCAGGAGGATGCCTTCTCGAGGCCGTGGACCTCAGGGGCCTTCTTACGCCTTTCCCCATTTCCCTTGATCCACAAGGCGCTTTCTCATAGCGAGGAGGGACAAGGCGCAGGTGATTCTGGTAGCCCCAGACTGGCCCTGCCAGTTCTGGTATCCAGATCTTCTCAGTCTCAGCTCCAGGCTCCCAAGGCGGCTTCCAGCCCGTCCGGAACTGATCTCAGTCAATCAGGGGAAGGTATTCCATCCAGACCTTCAATCCCTGCACCTGACGGCCTGGTTCCTGAGCAGCTAGAGTTCCAGGCCTTGGGTCTTTCCGACGAGGTCCTCAACGTCGTTGAGGCGTCCTGTAAGGAGTCTCCAGAAAATGCTATGCCTTCAAATGGAAGAGATTCTCCATTTGGTGTCAGGGCAAGGCCTGGCCCTTCCTCCTGTTCCTTGGCGGGGCATATTGGACTATCTGTGGTCCCTTTCTCAGCAAGGGCTTTGGTCGGACGACCTATGGTGCACTGGCAGCCATCTCTGCCACTGTCACTGGCGCGCGGAAGCCAGTCGGTAAAACAGGAGAAGGTGGTCTGGCTTTTTTCAAAGGCCTGATCACATTTCCCCTCCGGTCGAGAACCTCCACCTCCGTGGGATCTACTGCTGGTACTGGCAAAGCTCATGGGCGCTCATTCGAACCAGTGCACAGGTGTGAACTTTCTCACCTGTCGTGGAAGACCGCCTTCTTGGTGGCTATCACGTCAGCCAGAAGGATGGAGAGCTCCAGGCGCCTGCATCAGTCTCCTTACCTGGTCTTCCACAGGACAGAGTTGTCCTGCGCCCACCCGTAATTCCTTCCGGAAGGTGGTGTCGGAGTTTCACCTCAACCAGGTGTTGACTCTGCCAGTGTTCTACCCCCAGTCACACTCGGAGGTCAATATAGGCTCCATACTCTGGACCTAGAAGGGCGCCGCTATTATAAGGAGCGCACAGCTGAAATTGGGAGAGGTTCGCCAGCTGTTTGTCACCTACGCTGAAGCCGCACCTGGCAGACCTGCAGCCAAGCGGACGATGGGGCAGATGGGTCACCTCCTGCATAGATCTTCATTATGTTGGCGGGCATGGAGCTCCCAGAGGGATAAGAGCTCATTCTACCCGCCATACTGCTGCATCGGTGGCTGCTTCCAGGGACGCCCCTATCCAGGAAATCTGCAGGGCTTCTACCTGAAGTCAGCACACACCTTCATCACCCATTACCACATCGACCTTGAGTCACGCCCGGGATGCTGGTTTTGGGGCTCTGTTCTCCAGTCTCTTTCCCAAGCTAAGTATCGGGGGTGTCGCTGCCTCCCTCCTCCCGAGAACTGCTAGAGTCTGCCAGACAGTGTGGATGAACAACATATCCATGTCCCTAGAGCTACAGGTTATCACCTGTAACAGGAGTTCTAGGAATGGTATATGTTGTTCATCCACACGACTTCACCCGATCTCCCCGGCTTCGACGCACAACCTGAGCTTCCAGCGGGCCAGATCTGGCGTCATGGGGCGGAGCCGAGAGTTTTACCACCTGGATGGGTGGGAGGAGCCAGCTTGAAGACCTTCCGGCAAGATTTAAAGCAGCAAGGATACCTGCCAGACAGTGTGGATGAACAACATATACCATTCCTAGAACTCCTGTTACAGGTGAGTAACCTGTATTTACTGCTTTATTTTTCTCTGTAGCAGTGTGTGTAGTACAGGGTATATCTTCTGTGAAATTATTACAAGTGGTGCTTACATTTGTGTGACTTTTTATCATTAGGCTAAGCAGAATTACCATTTGCCACTATTTTATTTATTTTTATTTTTTGCTGAAAGGTTTTTTGTTTGTCTCAGAGGTGTTGTACTCTCCTTCTCATGTTGAAGGAGCCAACTGCTTTCCTCCCACAGCTCTTCAGGTTTTACAGTTTTATCTATCATTAGGATAAGCTTTCAGGGCTACTGCATTTGTTGCTGGCTGATTGTTTCTGCTCTTACCTCCTTGTTTCTTTCGTCCTTGGTTCTTTTTCAGCAAGAGAAGGGCCCAACCATCCCACACTACACTCCTTTCATGGAGTAGCACAGTCATGTCATTTCCTGTAGCAAAGCAGGAAGGGGCGGATCAGAGGGGTATCGACACAGTGACCTAATTTATAGGGGAACTAGTACTTTAACTTGTTATAACAAGTTATACAAAAACAAAACACAAATTCAAAATTTTGTTTTCATTTTCTTCCTTCTAATTACTCTGATCATGTTATAAACCCAGCAACTTGTCTGGAATGGATATCATTAACTGCAGGTACTGCGGAACACTTTTCAGAAGGGCAGTTTTACAGGATTTAAGACACTGTCCTACATGCTGGGCCATTGGAGATCTTAGGGCTCAGCTCCAGGCAGCATGGGCAGAGATTGGGCACTTCAAATTGCATATTCAAGAGAAAATATATTTTAAGAACCGCCCGCCATTTCCCCAACATCCAAAAGAATCACCTCGACCACAGAGGGTAGTTGGTCTGGGAGGTTATCAGGTAGTTAGGAGGGGAAAATCGACTGCCCCATCACTCTGTGCTCTCCAGTATATCACCTCCACAAACCATATAAAAACTACAAACAGTATCTACCTCGATCTCCGAAATCAAACAAAGGGGCAGAGGACACTGCAGAGCAGGACACTGCAGCACAGGAGCTAGCACAACAAAAGTCGCCCAAAAAAGGCAAAAAGGAAATCCAAAAAACTTCTGATCATAGGAGACACAATGATTCAGGGAGTTGATACATATCTCCAGCCAGGGGTAATGGTCAGATGTCTTCCCAAGTTCATCAGCGTGGCGAGACACTGACCACATTGCTAAAATTGTTTCCCCTCCTAGGCTTTCTGAGTCCCCTTACCACTTTATGTTCTACAGGAAATTGGCAGAAACCCTCCAGCTCCCTTTGGAAAAAGCTGTTGAGGAACGAGGAGCCTGACTACGTGGAGATGATGGACATCCCAGAGTCCAAGAGGTTGTCTATTCCCCTTCATAAGCCTTTTGGGAATCGGACACAAAAACTATTAGAAACTCCAAATTCTTTACCTCCTGTGGACAGAAGGATGGACAAGAGGTACATGCTGTCAGGCTCAGGTACGGAGTACTTGTACCAGCAATGCAGCCATGTGGGTTAGTCGCAGGCTGCAGCCTGTGATAAGGCTAAGATACCTTGGCTTCACCACCCACCCCCACCCCCGATAAAGACTCCAGGAAGTTGGATGCCATGGCAAAGAAACAGTACATGGCATCTTATTTGGGACTCAAGCAGGCTAATTACATGGCCTACACAGCCAGGTACCAGAAGTCCAGGTGGACACTGTACTAGAACTGGCTAAGCAGGCCTCCCCCCCCCCCAGCTTGTCATGTAGCTGGAAGAGGTGGCTACTGATGGTATTGAGGCACCAAAAATCCAGTTTCATGCTGCTGTGGACCCCAATGATGTGTTATCAAGAGTCATGGCTACATCTGTGGCTCTTCGGAGACTAGCTTGGCTCAGGTGTACTAGCCTATCTCAGGATACCCAAGCTAAGGCTATGGATTTCCCTGTGGTTAATAATTCTCTGTTTGGGGAGCAGACCGAGAATTATATGAAGAAGATGGATGAATACAGGACCACCTACAAGAGTGCACAGGCCAAGGAAAGGCAGGCAACTCCTCAGAGGCAGCAAGCTACGGGCAGGGACAGGCCTTTCTACCAAGCACAGGCCTCCTTTCCTTTTTCCCAGAGGGGGTTCTTCAGAGAGAGAGGCAGAAGGGGGTTGAGCAGGGCTGCATCCTCTTCTCAGCCTAAGGCTCTGCCAAGCAGACGCCCTGATGTGTCCGCCCGGGTTGACTCCCCAGTTCCTGTAGGAGACAGCCTGGCTTACTACTTCCAGGACTGGAAGTCTGTTAACCTCAGACAAGTGGATCCTAGAGGTAGTAAGGCAGGGACTGGCCCTCAGCTTCAAAAAATTCCCAAAGCTGAGAGCCAGGGCTTTTCCACCTGCAAACATCTCTGAAACCATTGCCCTAGAGGCAGAGGTTTCATCTCTGCTGGCTTAAAGGGTCGTAGAGGAAGTTCCTGCAATTCACAGGGGCAAAGGTCTGTACTGCAGATACTTCCTTACCCCAAAAAAAAAACAGGGGAGTGGCTGCCCATCCTAGACTTAAGATACCTGAACAAACATCTATTAAAGCCAAAGTTCAAAATGGTGACTCTGGGAATAACTCATCCCTCTCTAAGGCCAGGGGACTGGCTAGCCTCCCTGGACCTAAAGGTTGCCTACTTTCACATTCCATCAGGTGCTCCCACAGAAAGTACCTCAGTTCGAATAGCCTTCAGGCCATTACCAGTTCAAAGCAATGCCCTTCAGCCTAACATCCGCTCCAAGGGTGTTTACAAAATGCCTAGCAGTAGTAGTGGCCTTTCTAAGCAGAAGGAATATCTCCATATTCCCATATCTGGACGACTGGCTTATTGTGGGGCAGTCTCCAGACCAGGTCAAGTCAGATCTGCGAGTGCTCACTTCCCTAGGATTCCTTCTCAATCTTCCCAAGTCAGTTCTCAAGCCTGCACAATGTCTGACATTCATAGGGGTAGAAATGGATACTGTCAAAGCAAGAGCATTTCTTCCTTTGGTAAGGGCAAGGGCCATCATAGAGCTGGCTTCTTCCTTCCACCTTCTGGTTTCTCGACCAAGAAGGCACTTCCTTCAGCTTCTGGGCCACATGACAGCTTCCACTGCAGTGGTCCAAGGGACCAGATTTCAGATGAAGGACATTCAGTTTCACCTGGGGGCCTTTTGGTCTCAGAAAAAAGATCTTCTAACCAAACTCATTCCAGTGACTCAGACCCTGATCCAGGTTCTTCAATGGTGGCAGGATCAGGACACTCTCCGGCAAGGGGTCTCATTCTGTGGTCCTAACCACTGCTTCTCTCCTGAGGTGGGGAGCTCACTTGGGAGCCCTCACAGCACAGGGAGTGTGGTCCCCTCAGGAGTCTCTACTCCATATCAACCTTGTGGAGCTCAGGGCAGTATACCTGGCTCTTCAAGCTTTCTCAGACTAAGTACAGAACAAGGTGGTTCAGGACAGACAACACCACCACCATGTGGTACATCAACAAGCAGGGAGGCACTCAGTCTACGGCCTTGTGCACGGAAGCCCTGAAATTATGGTCCCTGGCTTATTCTCTGTAGACCTCTCTAGTAGCAGTCCACCTCCCAGAAAAGGACAATATGCTAACAGATGCATTGAGCAGGATTTCCCAGGGCCATCACGAATGATCCTTGGATCCCCTAGTGTTAAAAGCGATTTTTTTCAAGGTGGGGCACTCCAGAGATGGACCTCTTTGCAGCCCCAGACAATCACCAACTTCCTCTCTTCTGTTGCAGACCCCCCAGTCTTGGGCTCAGTCACTTTGGATGCTCTAATTCTGGATTGCGAAGGGAAATTTCCATATGCCTTCCTTCCTTTTCCTCTACTGTTCAAGGTTCTGGTCAAGATAAGAGCACAATCTTGCAAAGTGATCCCGATTGCTTCAGATTGGGCCAGGCAGCCGTGGTACCCCCTGTTGCTGTCTCTAGCAGTCCATCTTCCCCCATCTCTTCCCAGGAATCACAATCTGTTAACCTCCTCTCGGGAGGATCTGGTATCCCAACCTTCGGTCTTTCAATCTCAAGGCATGGCTCTTGAAGAGTTATACAGGTTTGCACCTCTCCCAAGGGGTTCTGGATATTCTCAAAGCCTCTCGAAAACCTTCCACCAGAAAAACTTATAACTCCAAGTGGAAAAGATTCAACATCTGGTGTTCCATGAAGCATATACCCCCAGATACTACTGACTTGTCTACACTTCTGGACTACATGGTTCATCTTAATGGCCTAGGCCTCAGACCAGCTACACTCAAAGTACACTTGTTAGCTGTTTCTGCTTTTCTGTCAGTGGGAAAGCCTTCCTTACTGGCATCTCATCCTGTTTTTTTTCTGTAAGATTTTCAAGGGATTGCTTCATACTGATTCCCCCCATTTAGTGATCCTACTCCTGCTTGCGATCTTAATATTTGCATTGCTCAACTTATGCAACCCCCTTTTGAGCCTTTATCTTCAGCAGAGCTTAAGTACTTGACTTGGAAGTCTGTGTTCCTGGTACCTATTACCTCTGCCAGACATATCGGTGAATTGCAAGCTCTGTCAGTGGAGCCTGATTTTATCTCATTCCATGGAGATAAGGTGGTCCGTAGAACCAATAGGAGGTTCTTACCCGAAGTGGTTTCAGATTTTCATTTGAACCAATCCATGTCTCTCCCTGTTTTCTTCACTGATCATTCTTCTTCAGGAGAGAGAAGATAACATAGTTTGGATGTTAAAAGGGCCCTTAGCTACTACATTGAGCGTAATAAGGCACTCAGGTTTGACTCCCTCCAGTTGTTCCTCACTAATGGGGAAGTGGGAAAGGGCAAACCTGCCACTAAGAGAACTGTTGCTAGGTGGATTGTCTCTTGTATTCAGTTTTGTTATGAGAAACTGGGTAAGGTTCCTCCCTCAGGTCTGAGGGCTCATTCTACTAGAGGTACAGCTGCTTCTCTGGCTGCTGCCAGGGATATACCTTTACTAGAGATGTAAAGCAGTCACCTGGAAAACAGTCCATACATTCACCAAGCATTACTCTCAGGATATCTGGGCTAGGAGTGATGCCCGGTTTGGTACAGCAGTACTGCAGAGCCTATTCCCAAAATAGGTTTGATCCCTCCTCCATGGAGGTACTGCTTGGTAGTCTGCATATGTCAGAATACAGCAACACTCCATGTTGTTTGAAGAAAACATTACTCACCTTAGTAATTGTGTTTCTTCTAATGGAGTCTTACTGTATTCTGACCTGCCTCCTTTCTCAGAACCTGTTTTTTGGGAAGTGGGCTGACAGGCGCAGTGTTGCACCTCAGGGGTGCACTTGGCACTTCCTCTCTCTTAGAAAGGGGGAGTGGGTTATGTTATATTATATTGATAGTTATAGTTGTTTACTACCTAGTTTTTGTTTTGGATTTCTCAATTTGTCTTTTGGGAATCCAAAATATTTGGTTGCCTTTTGGCTAGTAAAAATGTCTTTACAATTTCCACATAGTGGGGGTAGTTAGTTAGTATTAGCTTGTAAGAATCTGACAGTTACACTTCAAAGTGCAGCAGACAGAGGTTTGAACCGAGCTCGAGCTCAACATTCTATGCTCTGCATAGAATTTAACTCTCCCCTCTCCGGAACAGTTCAAGTGCTGGGCCTAACTGCATATGTCAGAATACAGCAAGACTCCATTAGAAGAAACACAATTACTAAGGTGATTAATTTTTTCTTCAGAGCCATGCCTTTCGGCCTAACATCCGCTCCAAGGGCGTTCACCAAGTGTCTCGCAGTGCTGGTGGCATTCCTCAGGAGGCAGGGCATCATTCTATTCCCATACCTGGACGACTGGCTAGTGGTAGGCCAGTCCTCAGACCAAGTCAAGTCAGCTCTAGAGGTCACTCAAAAGCTTCTAGACTCCTTGGGTTTCATTCTGAACCTAGAAAAGTCTGTCCTGGAACCAGCCCAGACCCTTGCGTTCATACAATAGGTGTGGAACTAGACACTATTCAGGCAAGAGCATTTCTCCCTCTCCCAAGGGTTCAGTCCCTTGTCACTCTGGCTTCCTCTTTTCATCCTCTAGTTTCTCATCTAGCCAGGCACTTTCTGCAGTTGCTGGGTCACATGGCAGCTTCCACAGCAGTGGTCCAGGGAGCAAGGTTTCAGATGAGAGAGATTCAGTTTCATCTCAGATCTTATTGGTCTCAGAAAAAGGACCCTCTCTCCAAATTGGCTCCTGTGTCTCAGACCCTAGTTCAGGCCCTCCAGTGGTGGCTGGAGGAGTACAATCTTCCACAAGGTGCCCCCTTTATCAGTCAGGCTCCTTCAGTGATTCTCACCACAGATGCCTCCTTACTGGGGTGGGGGGGGGGCTCACCTCGATCAGCTCACAGCTCAGGGAACCTGGTCTCACCAGGAGCCCCTTTTTCACATAAACCTTCTCAAACTAAGAGCTGTCTTTCTGGCACTTCAGACATTCTCAACTGCCGTTTAGGGGAAAGTGGTGCAGATCAGGACAATATATCAGTTGGGGGGTGAGGATATAGCATGCACCAAGCAGGAAAGGGATCTTGGGGTTATCATCTCTGATGACCTCAAGGTAGGGAAACAGTGTGACAAGGCAGCAAGTAAAGCAAATAGGATGCTGGGATGCATAGGCAGGGGCATCACCAGCAGGAAAAGAGAGATCATAATTCCACTATACAAGACACTAGTGAGGCCCCACCTGGAGTACAGTGTACAGTTCTGGAGACCTTACCTACGTAAGGACATAGACAGGGTAGAGAAGGTTCAGAGGAGGGCAACAAAGATGGTGCAAGGATTGCATCACAAGTCCTATGAGGACAGGTTGAAGGAACTGAACTTGTACTCCCTGGAGGAGAGGAGGGAGAGAGGGGATATGATAGAGACATACAAGTATCTTACAGGGTGCAGGAATACACTATTTTTAAGCGAAAAAGATGTTCCAGGACTAGAGGGCATGGGATGAAGTTGGAGGGAGGACGATTCAGAGGAAACGTGAGGAAGAATTTCTTCACAGAGCGAGTGGTAGACAAGTGGAACACCCTGCCAGAGGAAGTGGTGGGGGCTGAAACAATCACGGGATTTAAGAATGCATGGGATAGACATAAAGGAATTCTGGAGGTCAGGGGTAAGGGGCAACAGACTTCTAGGAAAACATAAACTGAACTTACAAGCTCAAATGGGCAGACTGGGTGGGCCATAGAACCTTATCTGCCGACACTATCTATGTATCTGTGTACCACAACCACGTGGTACATCAACAAGCAGGGAGGTACTCGGTCCTCGGCCTTGTGCACAGAGGTCATGAAAGTATGGTCTCTAGCTTATTCCCTTCAGGCTTCTCTGATGGCTGTGCATCTCCCAGGGAAGGAAAACATTCTAGCAGATGCTCTCAACAGGATTTCCCAGGGTCACCACGAATGGATCCTGAACTCTCTAATTCTTCAGGTCATTTTCAAGAGATGGGGCACTCCAGAGATAGACCTCTTTGCAGCCCTGGACAATCATCAACTTCCTCTTTTTTGTTGCAGACCACCTCTTCTGGGCCCTGTCCTTCAGGATGCGCTCTTGCTGAACTGGAAAAGCAGGTTTCTGTATGCATTTCCTCCCTTTTCTCTGATTTTCAATGTCCTGATCAAGATCAGGTCTCAGCCTTGCAAGATGTATCTGGTGGCTCCAGATTGGGCCAGATAGCCTCGGTACCCTCTACTGTTGTCACTGTCAGTAACAATGCCTTTGTGTCTTCCCAGACAGTTCAATCTCCCCACCTCCTTTCAGGGGAGGATTCTGTATCCTAACCTTCAGACTCTCAGGCTCAAAGCCTGGCTCTTGAAGAGTTAGAATATGCAAGCTTGCATCTTTCTCAATCAGTCATGGATATTTTAAAGGTTAGCAGGAAACCTGCTACTAGAAAGACTTACAACTCCAAATGGAAAAGATTTGGGTTTTGGTGTTCCCAAAAGCATGTCAAGCCAGAGCTGGCTGATAGTGCCACTGTATTAGACTATTTGGTGCATCTTGACAGTTTAGGCCTCCAGCCTGCCACTCTCAAGGTACATTTGGCAGCTGTGTCTGCCTTTCTTTCTGCTGGCAAGGGTTCTTCCCTAGTATCTCATCCAGTTTTGAAGACATTTTTCAAGGGCTTAGTACATGTTATCCCTCCCTTTCGGGAGCCTACCCCTTCTTGGGACCTGAATATCTGTATTGCACAGCTTATGCAGCCCCCTTTTGAGCCTCTATCCTCAGCTGAACTAAAGTACTAGACTTGGAAATCTGTATTCCTGGTAGCCATTACCTCTGCCAGGAGAATCTATGAATTACAGGCTTTATCAGTGGAACCTGACTTCATTTCATTTCACAGGGATAAGGTGGTCCTTTGAACCAACAGAAAGTTTCTTCCCAAGGTGGTGCCAGACTTTCATTTGAATCAGTCTGTCATTGTCTGTATTTTTTACTGACCATTCTTCCTCTGGGGAGAGAAGATTACACAGTCTTGATGTAAAGAGGGCTCTTAGTTACTATGTGGAGCATACTCTGGCCCATAGGAATGGCTGTTCTCAGTTGTTTCTCACCTATGGAGAAATGGGAAAGGGCAAACCTGCCACTAAGAGAACTGTTAGCCAGGTGGATTGTCTCCTGTATCCAGTTCTGCTATTCAAAGTTGGGAAAAGAGCCTCCCTCAGGCCTGAGGGCTCACTCCACCAGAGGCACAGCTGCTTCGGTCGCAGCAGCTAGAGACATAGCATTAGTGGAAATCTGTAAAGCAGCCACCTGGAAAATATTCACACATTTACCAAGCATTACTCTCCTGACATTCAATCAAGAAGTGATGCTAGGTTTGGCACAGCTGTGCTGCAGATCTTGTTCCCAAAATAGGTTCTGTGACTCCCTTCTCCAAGGGTGTACTGTTTGGTAGTTTGCATATAGTCAGAATACAGCAAGACTTCATGTTTGAAGAAAAAATTACTCACCATAGTTATGTTGTTTCTTCTAATGGAGTCTCTGCTGTATTCTGACCTCCTTCCCCTCCTGGAACCTAGTGTTTTGGGATGTGGCGTGACAGGCACAGTGCTGCACCCCAGAGGTGTACTTGGCATGCCTTATCCTTTTTATGGGTTTATCTTAAATGTTTTGGTTGTTTCACTACCTGCTTATATTCTTTTTGGGGTTCTCGACTCGAGTCTTTTGACCCTAAGCAATCTGTTTGACACCATCGGCCAAAAAGTTTTAGAAACAATTTCTAACTATAGAGTGAGTTAGTTTAGTGCTCGTAAGAATCTGACGGTTAAACTTCAGAGTACCACAGACAGCGGTTTGAAAACTGAGCTCGAGCTCAACGTTCTATGCTTTGGCATAGAGTTAACCCTTTACTCTCCGGAGCAGTTCAAGTGCTGGGGCTAACTGTATATAGTCGGAATACAGCAAGACTCCATTAGAAAAAACAACATTATTATGGTGAGTAATTTTTTCTTTTCCCCTTTTTGTAGCGCTCCACATTGTCGATGGGTAATCATTACAATTGGGTATAGTGCACCCCTGCCAGGGGAATGGCACGGCCCAAGACTTAGAATGTTGGGCACCTAAGGATTCCTTGCCTATCGTAAAACTAGAGGGGATTTGTGTTTTATTTTTAAATCATTAATGGATGAATTTCTGTGGGAATCTGCAGGATTGTGTAGGAAAGCTAGTTTTGGCAGAGCCACAAGGGCCCACCCTTTTCAGCTGAAAGGGGAACATTATAGAACCAAAAAAAGGGGAAGGTGGTTCAGTCAGAGTTGTGGGGATATGTGGAATGCACTTCCAACCAAGGTAGTTACTTACCGCTGAAAACTTGTAAGCCTTTAAGCGTCTGCTGGACCAGTACATGGGTAATAAAAATGGACATTTTTCCACTAATCATTGGCGAGTCCTTACATGGCTCAAGTAGCTCATGGACTTGTAACCATACCTATGAACCCTCAGTTAAGCTGTGCCATTCAAAGGACACAGCGCTACTTTTCTCTTCTCTGAAAATTTCAAGATTCAAGACTTCAAGATTTCTCTGGGGCTATGGGCACCCCTAAATTAAAATCGTGCCTGTTAAGCTGTGGCTTTCAGATTGAATAACCTGCATTCTCACTTTCCCTGTGTGGAGTGGGAGCCTTTTTTACTGCCTTAATAGGGTGTTTTAATGGTCTCCAATTAAAAGAAAAAAGAAAAAGCAAGGTGCCACAGGTAAGTACAACTTTATTTTTTGCGACTGTAGGGTCTCTGGGGGTCCCTCGGCTCTAGTGTCAGTTCCTGTTTCCCACCCCTCCCTAAGCTTCAGGTTTTGTGTTTGTTACTGTTTTACAGTTAATGTGTGATTTTGATTTTTACTGCTTTTTTGGTGTTCCTGTGAGACTTAGCCCAATAAGACAGTGAGGCTGATATTTATTTTTTTAGAGCTCACAGGCAGGTGGCTGCCTCAAGGCTATGATGTCATTTAGAACTCTCGCAGCTGCATAAGCCACTTTAGAATGTTCAGTTTTCTACAACTACAGACAATAAGAGGCCTCTGTAAGCTGTCCCGGTGGCACTGAGGCGCTGAAAGCCTTGCCTCGCTGGAGACCTGGGTTCGGGAACGGACTCTGGTCATTGGGGAGTCAGCACGGGGGGGGAGGGGTCACAGCAGAATTGAGCAGCTGGAAGGCAGCCCTCCTCTCTGGGGGTGATCACTGCCACCATCCCCCCACTGCCACCGGGTGGAGGCCCAGTGGTCAGCATAGGTAACGTGTAGTGGGTGAGTACCTCAAGATGGAGCATGTGCATGCCTTCTCATGCATGCACGCGTCCAAGGTAGGGGGGCTGGGTTACAGGGAGGAAACAGAAACATAACATAAACTACATATCGAAAAAAGAAGAGTCTTCTGAGCTTGGTAGATTTAAAAGACAAACAAGCTTAATTAAGTAAAATCTGAGGTTTTTCCTGTCACAAACATTTAAACCCGAGGTATTTCTTTTAGTGCGTTATTACAGGATTACACTTCCCTTGCTGGTTTAACTCGGGGGTTATTTATTATTATATTATTATGGCTTACATAAATCCAGCACTCCTGGATTTGCCTCCCATGACTCTCTTTTTCTGTAGTCCAACAAGTAATAGGGAGTATAATTATTACATAATTATGGTTTATACATTCAACGGATCTGGGTTTGATTCCCACGTCCTCCACTTGCGTGATGTGTGACACTGAGCAAGGTGTTTTAAGACAACGCTGTGGAAAATAATTCTTTAGCCCAGAAAAGTTTTGGTGGCTAAGTATTATTCTAGGGACATGGATATGTTGTTCATCCACACTGTCTGTCAGGTTCCTTGCCGCTTTAAATCTTGCCGGAAGGTCTTCAAGCTGGCTCCTCCCACCCACTCGGGTGGTAAAGCTCTCGGCTCGGCCCCCTGACGTCAGATCTTCCTTACCGCTTGGAAGCTTAGGTTCCCTCCTTAACGCTCTGTGTGTAGACTGGATCCTAATTCTTCGGTTCGCCCGAAACTTATTTTCAAGACTTCAGTCAAATTACTCCCTCGTGGCTGCGATGGACAAATCGACTCCCAGATTTCGGCGGTGCCCATGTGGGCAGAAAATGTCCAGGACAGATCCGCACTCCACGTGCATCTACTGCCTCGGCCTAGACCATGACCCGCAGGCCTGCGAGTTATGCCGTTCGTTTTCGGCCAACATCCTGGAAGACCGTGCTGCCGGGTTACAGATTGGGCGCCCCGAGAAGCACTACCCGGTGAAGTCGAAGGAGGAGGCCTATCAAGGCGGCCAGCTTTCGGTTGAGCACTCGAGCAGATGATCGCCTCGAGAGGTGGTACAGGCCGCATCATCCTCTTCCTCTGTCGCGGCATTTATCCCGTTCTCTTTGGGTTCTTCCTACTCAGTTTCTTTTAAGGAGCTTTGCCAGTCCCTTTCCACGAAGGGAGAGGGGCCATCGGGACATTCTTCTCGGTCCAAAAAGAAGGACTCGAAAGTAAGTCCCACCGTCGGCATTAGGTGGGAGCCGGGAGAGGTCCCTTCCCGGACAGTCGACATTGGCTTCGGTCGAGGTTGTGGCTAAGGCCGCTGGCTTCACGGTGTCCCCGTCAGGTCAGCCGGCCGAGATACCAGTCAACGTGGTCAAGATTTTTCTCGACCCGTTGGATGAGCTGTCGACTGGTGAAGCCGACAACCCTTCTTCACCGGTTCCCCCGGTGGAGACTGAGGACTTGCCTGCGCCTCCTGTGCTGGAGTCCCTGATCAAGGCTTCCGAGCCGAGGGAAGAGCGGGTGTCCCCCGCAACTTCCCAGACCCGTTCTTGGAAACACCGAGGACCTCGGTCTCGGACATGGTCTCGGTCCAGCCGATCCCGCCAATATTGGCGGTCTTGGCACCGAAATAATCGGCGCAGCCGCTCATCCTCGTCCTCCTCCTCGGAAGAGGAGAGGCTTCGGCGCAAATTGCGTTGGCGCTACGAGGACCTGATGTGGCAGCAGTTACTTCTGTCCGGGAACAAGCCAACGCCGTCGCCTTCCCCGGCCATCAAGTGGCTGTCACCCAAACGGCTGAAACAACCCCTCACCGTAGTCGAGATGCCCAAGCCTGGGCCAGTTGTTTGGCCGAAACCAGCTGCCCCACCGATTGTGGTGGAACCTCCGCCTCCACAACCGAAATCAGGGGCGCTGACCAAGGACTCTCGGTCGGGTCAGAGCCTGCCCCACAGGTTGTCGGTCACCCTCACTCCCGACCGTCCTCGGCAGGTGGAGGGTGGCTTAGGCCCCAGGCAGCTCTTCGCGGATTCCTCAGAGTCCAACGATGACTCCTCCCTGTTCTCCAGGCCCATCGACCTGGAGTCCTCCGGGGGCCAGTCGATGGACGCAAGCCCATTGTCCTTTATGGGTCTGCTTCGGCTCATTTCAGAGTCCACCAGGATGCAGCTCGAGCCCGTATCCAAGCGGGCCAAGTATCCCCTAATGGAGATACTGGAACGAGGGGATTCACCCACGGAGGCCTTTCTGGTGGCTGAAGCCATTGTTGGCCCAGCCTTGGAGCTCTGGCAGCAGCCTGCTTCCTGTCCTGCGCCTTCGGGCCAGGATGGCCAGGAAGTATGCAGTCCCTACCGGCTCTTCGTCCAGTTTTTCAGAACACTCCTCCACCGAGGGGTTGGTCTCTGATGGCGTTTTCCGGCGTTCCGGGAACGCTAGGGATGTGGATAAGCCCCCCGACAAGGAGGCCAAAAAGCTGGACTATGCCGGGCGCAAGGTGTACGCTGCATCCACCCTTGGCCTCCGCCCGGCCAGCTCAGCCATGCTGATGGCACACTTCTCCCACACCCTCATGGGTTCCCTGGATGAGGTGATCCCTCATCTCCCTGCAGACCACGGTCAGGCAGGTACGGGACCAGGGAAGGGCAGTGGCAAAACAGCAGCTCCAAACTGCTCTGGACATTGGAGACTCCTGTGCCAGATCAGTTGCGGCCGCAGTGGCCATGCGCCGCAGAGCATGGCTGAGGATATCCACCTTCACGGCGGATACCCAGCATAAACTGGCGGATGTCCCCTTCCTGGGGACCGACCTCTTCGGCCCTGGAGTGGAAGGTCACCTCCAGTGGATCGAAATGTCCAATGCCACTCTGGACTCTGTCACCTCCGCCCAGAAGGACAAGGGCCGTTGACAACAACAACAGAAGTCCTTTCGCCCTTCTGCGCCTGCGGCACGTCCGGCCCAACAGCACCAACACCAGGGCCAGCAGGCTCGCGCTTGGCACCCCAAAGCCAAGCCTGCTGCTTCCTCTAATAGGAAGCAGGGAGGAAAAGGCCCAGGAGGTCCCTCGGCTGGTCCCTCCTCCAAGCCTGCCCAGTGACGGGTTGAGGGGTGTCGCCCCCAGCCTCGTCACTCCCCACTGGGTTCCCCGGGGACGGCTCCGCCACTTCCTTTCTGCCTGGTCCGCTATCACCACGGACCGCTGGGTGTTGGAGGTGGTAGGAAAGGGCCTGCCCGGAGTTGAGCAGGCCGCCCTTCCGAGCCGTCCACACGGGGCTACGGTGTCCGCATCGCCTCTGTCTGCTTTCTCGGCCAATATCGCCCTGCTCCTCGAAAAAAAGGTGATCAGGAAGGTGGCGGATCCTCCTCCAGACCCGGGGTTTGTGTCCAGGTACTTCCTGGTCCCAAAACGGATGGGGGTCTGGCACCCCATTCTCGACCTGCACGACCTCAACAGGTTTCTAAGGTCTCGGACCTTCAGGATGGTCACTCTGGCTCAGATAATCCTATCCTTGGAACGAGGCGTGTGGTTCTGTTCTCTGGACCTCCAGGACGCGTTCTTTCACGTCCCAATCCGTCCGTCCCACCAGAGATTCCTCTGCTTCAGGGCAGAGGGATCCCTCTACGAGTTACGGGCCATGCCCTTTGGCCTTTCCCTGGCTCCCAGGGTCTTCACCAAATGCATGGCAGTGGTGACAGCATTCCTGCAGCGCCGAAGGGTCCAGGTGTACCCCTACCTGGACAACTGGCTGATTGCAGCCCCCTCCAGATCGGAGGTGGAGCGGTCTAGAGATCTGGCCCTCCAGGTTTGCTCTCAGGTTGGCCTCCTCATCAACGAGGCCAAGTCGGAACTCGTGCCAAAGCAGGTGATCCAATTCATCGGGGCAGAGCTCGACTCTCTATGAGCCAGAGCACGGCTCCCGGCGGACAGGGCCGAGGTTCTTTCCTCCTTTGCCCAATCATTTCAGGTTGGGCAGTCACGCCCTGCCCGGGACTTCCTGGGCCTCATGGCGGCCTGCACCAACGTGGTCCGTTGGGCCCGTTGGTTCATGCGTCCCCTTCAGTGGGGGCTAGCCAGCCAAAGGTCACAGCACTTTGATCCACTGGATCAGCTAGTGAAAGTGACCTAGGGGATGTGGAACGCTCTCCAGTGGTGGACCGTTCCAGCACATCTGCAGGAGGGCATCCCGTTTGTCCGCCCCGAGCTGACAGTCTCTCTATCGACCGATGCCTTTCTGATGGGTTGGGGTGCCCATCTAGGGGAGCTCACGGCCTCTGGTCCCCTCGGGAGTCCCGATGCCACATCAACCTGCTGGAGCTTCGAGCGGTTCGTCTAGCCCTCACCGCCTTCGCTCCGTTTCTAAGGGGTCAAGTGGTTCAGGTCCAGATGGACAATACCACGACCATGTACTACCTAAACCCCCAGGGCAGGACGCGCTCCTTGCCTCTGTGCAGGGAAGCTCTCCGCATTTGGTCACTCGTGCGCAGCCTGGAGGGGGATCTCCTTGCCATCCCTGTGGCAGGAGTCTCCAACACCCTGGCCGATGCCCTAAGACGGATAGGGGCTGCGTCCCACGAGTGGTCTCTCCTGCCAGAGGTAGTACAAGATCAGTTCTCCCACTGGGGCACGCCTCAGGTGGACCTGTTTGCCTCCAGGGAGAATGCGAAGCTGAGACTGTTTCATGCCCGCCCCCCTCAGCAGGGCTTGCTGCAGTGGGATGCCTTCTCGAGGCCGTGGACCCCGGGCCTCTTCTACGCCTTTCCACCATTTCCCTTGATCCACAAGACGCTTCTCAAGGCGAGGAGGGACAAGGCACAGGTGATTCTGGTAGCCCCAGACTGGCCCCGCCAGTTCTGGTATCCAGATCTTCTCAGGCTCCCAAGGCGGCTTCCAGCCCGCCCGGAACTGATCTCAGTCAATCAGGGGAAGGTATTCCATCCAGACCTTCAATCCCTGCACCTGACGGCCTGGTTCCTGAGCGGCTAGAGTTCCAGGCCTTGGGTCTTTCCGACGAGGTCCTCAACGTCGTTGAGGCGTCCCGTAAGGAGTCGACCAGAAAATGCTATGCCTTCAAATGGAAGAGATTCTCCATTTGGTGTCAGGGCAAGGGCCTGGACCCTTCCTCCTGTTCCTTGGCAAGCATTCTGGACTACCTGTGGTCCCTTTCTCAACAAGGGCTTTGGTCGACGACCCTTAAGGTGCACCTGGCAGCCATCTCTGCTGACCGGGCGCTGGCGGGAAGTAGTCGGTGGTACAGGAGAGGTGGTCGGCGTTTTTCAAAGGTCTTGATCACATATCCCTCCGGTCGAGAACCTCCACCTCCGTGGGATCTACTGCTGGTATTGGCTAAACTCATGGGCAAGCCATTCGAACCAATACACAGGTGTGACATCTCACCTGTCGTGGAAGACCACCTTCTTGGTGGCTATCCGTCAGCCAGAAGGATGGAGAGCTCCAGGTGCTTTCCATCAGTCTCCCTATCTGGTCTTCCGCGGGGACAAGGTTGTCTCTGCGCCCCACCGAAATTCCTTCGAAGGTGGTGTCGGAGTTTCACCTTAACCAGGTGTTGACTCTGCCGGTGTTCTACCCCAGTCACACTTCGGAAGCCGAATATAGGCTCCATACTTTGGACCCTATAAGAGCGCTCGCTTGCTGTAAGGAGCAGATGGCTGAAGTTCGGGGAGAGGTTCGCCAGCTGTTTGTCACCTATGCTGAAGCCGCTACCACCTGGCAGACCTGCAGCCAAGCGGACGATAGGCAGGTGGGTCACCTCCTGCATAGATCTCTGCTATAGGTTGGCGGGCATGGAGCCTCCCAGAGGGATAAGCGCTCATTCTACCCACCATACCACTGCATCGGTGGCTGCTTCCAGGGACGTCCCTATCCAGGAAATCTGCAGGGCTACTACCTGGAAGTTCGCACACACCTTCATCACCCACTACCACATCGACCTTGAGTCACGCTGGGATGCTGGTTTTGGGGCCTCGGTTCTCCAGTCTTTATTTCCCAAGTAGGGGGTGTGCACCTTGCCTCCCTCCTCCGGAGAACTACTAGGAGTCTGCCAGACAGTGTGGATGAACAACATATCCATGTCCCTAATGAAGGTTACTCACCTGTAACAGGAGTTCTAGGAATGGTATATGTTGTTCTTCCACACGACCCACCCGACCTCCCCGGCTTCAACGCACAACCTGGCTTCCAGCGGGCTAGATCTGGCGTCATGTGGCGGAGCCGAGAGTTTTACCACCCAGTTGGGTGGGAGGAGCCAGCTTGAAAACCTTCCGGCAAGATTTAAAATGGCAAGGAACCTGCCAGACAGTATGGATGAAAAACATATACCATTCCTAGAACTCCTGTTACAGGTGAGTAACCTGTATTTACTGTATATCAAAGACCTATAATGTGTTAAATTCCTGAAGGGAATGAACATTGGCCTGGGGCATATGCAGGATGTAAAAATCCTTTGTTAGTGTCTTCCCTTTGTTCTCCAAAATGGTTGTGAATAGACCTCAAAGACAAGCACAGATCCTTTAAGGAATAAGTCAGACGGAAATGTGGATTCAGTGCAGCACTCCACAACTCAGAGCTTGTATAACAGATTTACTGACCTTACTGTTGCTTTTAATGGCTTCCAAAAAAGTTGATTAATGATGAGAATGCTAATATCTGGTAGTGGTGTTTTACAGTTTCTTAGTCCAGGAAACGTTCATAGATGTCATGTCCAAGAATGGTCCAGTTCCTCCAAGTAGAAACACATGAAAATCCACAAAAACTAAACTACTGACAGAGACAAACAGCCAGCTAGTCCCGCAGCTTGCAGCTATCCTTAAGGTTAGTAGAAAACCTACTAGGAAAACTTACAATTCCAAATGGAAGTGATCTGGCATTTGGTCTTCTCAGAGGTACATTCAGCCAGATTCAGCTGATGTCGCCACTGCCTTGGATTATCTGGTTCATCTTAACAGCTTAGGCCTACCATTCTTATCGTTCATCTGGCAGCTGTGTCTGCGTTCATTTCAGCTGGGAAGGACTCTTCCCTAGCTTCTCATCCAGTATTTAAGAAATGCTTCAAAGGTCTGGCTCATATCAACCCTCCCTTTAAGGAATCTACTACTGCTTGGGACCTGAATATCTGTATTGCACAGATTATGCAGCCCCCTTTCGAACCACTATCTTCAGCTGAGTTTAAAAACTTGACTTGGAAGACTGTTTCTGGTAGCTATGACTTCTGCCTGGAGAATCTGTGAAATGCAAGCCTTGTCAGTGGAACCTGATTTTATCTTATTCCATAGGGATAAGGTGGTCCTTCGGACAAATAGAAAGCTCCTTCCCAAGGTGGTATCAGACTTTCATTTAAATCAGTCTGTCATTGCCTTTATTTTTCACAGACCATTCTTCTTCTGAGGAGTGAAGATTACACAGTCTAGATGTAAAAAGGGCCCTCAGTTACTACATAGAGCACACTAAGGCCCATAGAAATCACTGTTCACAATTGTTTCTCACTTATGGAGAAGTGGGAAACGGTAAACCTGCCACCAAAAGCACCATTGCCAGTTGGATTTTCTCCTGTATTCAGTTTTGCTATTTAAAGTTTGGGAAAGAGCCACCTTCAGGCCTGAGGGCTCACTCCACCAGAGGTACAGCTAGCAGCAGCTAGAGACATTTCTTTACTGGAAATTTGTAAAGCAGCTACCTGGAAAACTGTTCATACATTTACCAGGCATTACTCTCTCGACATCCAGTCCAGAAGTGATACTAGGTTTGGTACAGCACTACTGCAGATCTTGTTCCCAAAATAGGTTCTATAGCCCCTCCTCCTGGGGGGTGGGATGGGGACTGCTTAGTAGTCTGCATATAGTCAGAATACAGCAGGACTTCATGTTGTTTGAAGAAAAAATTACTCACCGAAGTAATGTTGTTTCTTCTAACGGAGTCTTGCTGTATTCTGACCTGCCTCCCCTCTCAGAACCTAGTTTTGTTTTGGGATGTGGGTTGGCAGGAACAGTGCTGCACCCCAGAGGTGTACCTTTGCACCCTACCTTTCTAGGAGTGGTGTTAGTGCTTGCTATATGCTTTTTGTTATTAATCATTATTTACATATATTCTTTTTTGGGTTCTCAACTTTAGTCTTATGGCCCCAAGCTGTTATTGCCTGTTGGCTTAAATTTCAAAACGATTTCTATACTTAGTAGTTATTTATTTTATTTATTTATTTTATTTTAATATTTGGTGACCGGGTAGGCCCACTGAGCCCCAGAGGTCCCTTTTTCAGGGACGACCCAGGATAATACATATTTTCATACAGAGAAAGACTTGGGTTACAGAGTAGTTTCAGGTGTGTGAGCAGATTACAGCCATGGTTATCATGCATCATTCCTTACAAATATGTTGACAGTAGAATTAACAAAAGGTGCAGAAGAAATGTAATTTTACATGGTAAGCTCATTGTTTACTACTGGCATAGTTCAGTGGAAAGTTAGCTGTGGTACTATGCCTAGAGGGAAGCACCGTGGAACCTGATAAGGTGCTTGGAGGATCTGGATATTAGGAGGATAGAAGCAAGTACGGGGGGGGGGGTCATGAGCCATGGCAATGACAAGTGCTAGTATCAGACATAGTGCGGAAGTTCATCAGTGGGGAGGCTTCCTGCACTGGGGTGGGAGTTTGTTCCGCAGATAGGGGGCTGAGTAGGAGAACGACCTGCCGCCACGTTAGTCCTGACTCTGGGAACTTCAAGCAGTGTACATCCAGATGTCCGTAGGCTTCTGGGGTTATGTTTGAGTGCGATAGTTCCAGCGATGCTGAGTAGCTTGAAGGTCAAGCAGAGCAGGGGGTAGTGGAGACAAGAGATCAGTGAGGGCCAGCGTAGCTGGGCAAGTGTGTCACAATGGTGCCTTCACGAGTGGTCCTGGGTAGCAAACGGGCTACCTTGTTGTACAGAATTTGCATCTTGGTGACCTCCTGCTTGGCCATGCCCTGTAAGATCGGGGCAGCGTAAGTCAGGGTGGGGAGGAGGACAATTGTGGTGATTGAGGTCATGGTCTCACCTCAGGAATGAGCTGGTCTTTTAGCCTGTACAGAGTACCAAGTTTGCAGTGTATGGTCTTGGTGACCTGATCCACGTGGTACTTGAAGATAAGGCAATGGTCCAATGTTAGACCTAAGTATTTTAAGGGGGGCAGAACCTCGATGTCGTTTCCCAAGAGAGCAGTGAGTTGCAGAGATTTAGACCTGTCGTGTCCAAGGGTGTTGCATCCGAATAGTATCGCCTTAGTTTTGCCTGCATTTAGGACCATTCTATTTGCTGTCAGCCAGGCCACGAGAGATGCTAGGTCGGCTTGGAGAAGGGGACCTAATAGTTAGTATGGTGCTCGTAATAATCTGACGGTTACACTGAGATGTACCAGAGACAGAGGTTTGAAAATCAAGCTCAATGTTCTATGCTCTGGCATACAGTTAACCCTTTCCTCTCCGGAGCGGTTCAAGTGCTGGGGCTAACTGCATATAGTCAGAGTACAGCAAGACTCCATTAAAAGAAACAATATTATTTCGGTGAGTATTTTTTTCTGCAGTCTTCCTACTGCCTTATGGATTTATTTCTTATTTTGAGAAAGTCTGATGTGTAAATGTGTGCAGTTTAAACATTAATTATTTACAGTGCAGCGAGAGATACAGTATTATATGCATTAACTGACATTTTTTCTGATCATCCTGCAGGTAGTGAAATTAAATCCTTGCAGAAGTATAGTCCTGATACACTGGATTTTCTGCATAAAAAAGTACTCTGCTGCAACAGATGCACTTTTCTTACACTCCAGGAAGACAAGTTACGACAGCACATCAGCACGCACAGTCCCCTGAAACCATACAAATGCAGAGTTTGTTACTTTAGAACTACAGAGCAGGAGGAGTTAGAAAAACACCTGTTAGAAAATCACAAGGTATTGCCTTCATTTACTTGACGTGCAGGACTAGATAACTTCCTTTTATTAGAATGTATATTATATATCGATGTTAGTGGCCTCTGGTGCGGGAAGGTCATGGTTTCTAGCTCCATGCCATGTACTTGGGGCATTGCTCATAACTGACACTGTAGTGCAGTACGAGGTGGGTACTGCTCTGCTGAGGTGCCATCCTTTGGATGAGACGTTAAACCAAGGTCCCTTGGACTGACTCATCAGTACAGCCAGTAGCACTATGTCTTGCGATATCAGCGACCTGAGTTCAGGTGTGAGCCTGGGTCGTCTGATGGCCAGCTGGGGGAGGACGATTGAGCATCCAAGTGGATACTCTCCTCTTCAGGGATGGGAAGGTGCCCTAACTCTGCTGTGACACTGCCCCTTGGGTGACCACAGTTGGTAGTGCAAGCTTGTGATCGAGGGAGGGGAATGTTGACGCTGTAATGCAGATTGTACACCCTGCGGGCGTTAGTGCATCAGCCAGAAATGGTCTTCAGATGTCTGTGGGCTGGGAAATGAAAAAGCTAAATGACCCGACTCGTGCAGGATGCCGCTCACTTCCCACCACAGGTCCTGCACCACCAACCGGGCTTCCTCTCCAGGACCAACTCTAAACTTTGTTGTGGGAAGTTGGTGCTGACCTCTGGCAGTCCTTTTCATTGGCAGCCATCCATGGGTGAACATGGAATGGAAGTCCCAGAGAAGGCAGACAACAGGACTGGATGGAGTGGTGGGATGTTGTGTGCCATTGGGTACAGGGGGCATAAAGCATAATAAGGTTAGTAAAAAATAAATAATTGGGGGGGGGAAGTACCTTCTTCTCATCTTTGTCAAGGTAGAAGGGTTCTATGGCACTTATCGAAGAAGGGTAGAGGAGGATCTCACTTTAGATAGAGCTCTTACAGCAGGTAATAACCATTAGGACTATGTTGCCAGGCATTTGGACCCTACCGAAAAATTCTATCTAGCAGTCCAAGACAGGGGACCGCCCCTGACGTCAGCTCCGCTCCAACGTCATCCTCAGTATATAGGAGGCGGTCCCTCAGCACTACCTCAGTTCTTTTCCCACCGTCAACCCTGCATTTCGGCTCCACAGACGCCTCCTGCTAGCGTTGACCACCATTTTTCTCGACGCTCCGCACAGTTCAACTCTTTGAGTTTGATTGTTTCTTTATGTCTATTGAGTCTTCCACTTCAAACCACATGAAGTCTTGCTGTATTCTGACAATAGCAGTGAGTCCCAACCTTCGAACTGCCCTGGAGATGAGTTAACTTTCCATGCCAGGCATGGAATGCTGAGCTTGAGCTCAGATGAAACTCTGTCTGTTGCTGTTTGAACTCAAACCGTCAGATTCTTTACTCCGCCTCACTGAACAGTCGCTCCAGAGATTCCTCCCTTTGCTCAGTTCAATTTGTCAATTAAAGTACCACTTTTCTCGGTTTTCGACCGAATTTAAACCGTAACCTATTGGTTCAGTCTCTGTCTGTGGTATTCGTGAGTACTAGATAGGTTATTTTGTTTTCTATTCTGTGTGGAACTTGTAAACAGTTAATCGGTTCGGTTTGAACCGATCAAGTTGTTGTAAAATCTTTATCTGTACTTTTAAAGTGTGGTTACCGGTTCTTATCGGTTCTAAAAAAGAACGGATTTTATTACTTTTTTTTCCACGACCCGTAACATGGTCAGGAACCGATAAGAGGGTCTTGCCTGGTGGATTGCCATTAAAAGGGTAAGTTTTGTTAGGACTGGCACAATGTCTGAGAAACCCAAAAGAAAAACCGGGCCCACTGGGTTTCAACACTGCAGTGTGTGTGGGGACGTCTTTGCTAAGGCTGACCCCCACACCAACTGTGTTTATTGTCTGGGGTTTGACCACCTCAATGCAAACTGCCAGATTTGTAAAAATTTTCCTGCAGCTACCCTAGAGAAGAGAGTTGGTAGGCTCAGGGAAAGGGAGGCCAAAAAGTCCGCTGAACCAGATGGCCAGCCCGGTTCAGTTCAAACCGAACCAGAAGGAGTGCCCTCTGACCAGGGCGAGACTTCTTCGGCCAAAAGGAGAGCCGATTCCGAGGAGTCGGTTCCAGCTAAGAGAACAAGAAATGAAAAATCAGCTGGTGTGGATCCAAAAGTTTCTTCTCCAACCGCTGAAGAAATAGCCAAAGCGATAAAAATTGTGCAGTCACTTTCCCCGGTTCCGACCGAACCGGCACCATCAGGAAGGCACTCGGTTCGGCCGGTTCCACCGGTTCAAGATTATGATTTAGAGGAATATTATGAACCGGAGGAGGAGGAAGAGGAGTATGAGGAAAGTGAATGTGGTTTTGAAAATCTGGATGTGCCCATAGACCCGGACATCTCCCCAGACAGACCTTCAGGAGTGTCTCCTCCTAGGCTTTCTGAGTCCCCCTCCCATTTCATGTTTTATAAGAAAGTGGCAGCAACCCTTCAGCTTCCTATGGAAGAAGCTGTGGATGACCAGGAAGAGCCTGACTATGTGGAAATGATGGATATCCCAGAGTCTAGGAGGCTGTCTATTCCCTTACACAAATCTTTTGGGAAACAGACTTTTAAGATTTTAAAGACTCCTAATACTATACCTCCTGTGGATAAAAGAATGGACAAGAGGTATACCCTGTCAGGCTCAGATATGGAGTTCCTTACACAACAATGCAGCCATGTTGGGGTAGTGCAGGCTGCAGCCTGTGATAAGGCAAATATTCCCTTGGCTTCACACCCCCCAGACAAGGACTCCAGGAGGATTGATGCCATGGCAAATAAACAGTACATGGCAGCATCCTTTGGACTCAGACAGGCCAACTATATGGCCTATACTACTAGGTATCAGAAATCCAGATGGGACACTGTCATGGCTTTAGCAAAACAGGTCCCTGGCCAGCCAGCTTGCCAAGGAGCTGGAGCAGGTGGCTGCTGATGGTATTTAGGCATCCAAGGTGCAATTCCATGCTGCAGTGGACTCCAATGATGTTTCATCTAGAGTCATGGCTACCTCTGTGGCACTTCGTAGAATGGCTTGGCTCAGATGTACTAGCCTGTCACAGGATACCCAGACTAACGCCATGGATTTTCCTGTTGTGGGTAATTCTCTGTTTGGGGAGCAAACGGAGAATTACATGAAGAAAATGGATGCATATAGGACCACCTATAGGAGTGCCCAAGCCAAGGAAAGGCAAGCCACTCCTCAGAGGCAGCATCCCGGGGCAGGGGCAGGCCTTTTCATAGGCCTTTCTACCAAGCCCAGGCCTCCTCTTCTGCCTGTGCTCAGAGGGGGTTCTTTAGAGGGAGAGGCAGAAGGGGTACAAGCACACCTGCTCCCACCCCTCAGCCTAAAACCCCTGCCAAGCAGGCACCCTGATGGGATTGCCAGGGCCGATTCTCCACTACCTGTAGGGGGCAGGCTGGCTTACTTTGTCCAGGACTGGAAGTCTCTAACATCAGACAAATGGGTCCTGGAAGTAGTAAGCCAGGGACTGGTTCTCAGCTTCAAAAAATTTCCAAAGCTGAGAACCAGATCCTTTCCACCTGCAAATCCCTCAGAGGCATTTGCCCTAGAGGAAGAGATCTCTTCCCTCCTGGCTCTCAGAGCTGTGGAAAGGGTTCCCCCCCTGCACCAAGGCAAAGGATTGTACTCCAGGTACTTCCTTACCCCCAAAAAGACAGGAGAATGGCGGCCCATCCTGGATCTCAGATACTTAAACAAGCACCTTTTAAAGCCAAAATTCAAAATGGTGACTCTGAGAATAATTCTACCCTCTCTAAAGCCAGGGGACTGGCTAGTCTCCCTGGACCTCAAGGATGCCTATTTCCATATTCTCATCAGAAGCTCCCATCGAAAGTACCTCAGGTTCGAGCTGCCCTCAGGCCATTACCAATTCAGAGCAATGCCCTTCGGCCTAACCTCTGCTCCAAGGGTGTTCACAAAATGCCTGGCAGTAGTAGTTGCTTCTCTAAGAAGGCAAAGGATTGCCATCTTCCCATACCTAGACGACTGGCTCATAGTAGGCCAGTCCCCAGACCAGGTCAAGTTATACCTACAGATAACTCAGCAACTGCTCACCTCTCTAGGTTTCCTTCTGAATCTTTCAAAGTCAGTTCTAGAGCCTGTTTAGCTCCTCACCTTCATAGGCGCAGAGCTAGATACAGAAAAGGCCAGAGCCTTCCTTCCCCTGGACAGGGCAAGGACCCTTATCACCCTGGCCTCTTCCTTCACCCTACAGGTGTTTCGTCCAGCAAGGCACTTTCTGCAGCTCCTGGGTCACATGGCTGCTTCTACAGCAGTGGTGCAGGGAGCAAGATTTCAGATGAGGGATATTCAGTTCCACTTGAGAGCCTTTTGGTCTCAGAAAAAGGAGACTCTGACCAAACTGATTCCGGTGACTCGAACACTGATCCAGGCCTTGCAATGGTGGGAGGATCAGAACAATCTAAGACAGGGAGTTCCCTTTGTCACTCAGTCTCACTCTTTAATCCTTACTACAGATGCCTCCCTCTTGGGGTGGGGGGCCCACTTGGGAGACTTGACCACCCAAGGGTTATGGTCTCCTCAGGAATCTCTGCTTCACATCAATCTGTTGGAACTCAGAGCAGTATTTGTAGCACTTCAAGCCTTTTCCAAGTCTGTTCAGAACAAAGTTATTCAGATCAGAACAGACAATACCACCACAGTGTGGTATATCAACAAGCAAGGAGGCACTCGGTCTACGGTCTTGTGCACAGAAGCAATGAAGTTGTGGTCTCTGGCTTATTCCCTGAACACCTCCCAGGCAAGGACAATGTCCTAGCAGATGCTCTCAGCAGGATATCTCAGGGCCATCACAAATGGGCACTGGATCCCCCTGGTTTTGGAGGTGATATTCTCAGATGGGGCACCCCACAGATAGATCTTTTTGCAACCCCAGACAATCACCAACTTCCCCTTTTTTGCTGCAGGCACCCAGTGTTGGGCTTAGTCCCCCTGGATGCCTTAGTTCTCAGTTGGGAAGGGAAGTTCCTGTATGCTTCTCCCCCCCTTCCCTCTCCTGTTCAAAGTGCTAGTCAAACTCAGGTCTCAACCCTGCAAGGTGATCCTGATTGCTCCAGACTGGGCCAGACAGCCCTGGTATCCTTTCCTATTGTCCTTAGCAGTCCACCTTCCCCTGTCTCTTCCCAGGAATTACAACCTGTTAACTTGTGCTCAGGGGGAGGGTTTGGTACCCGAATCTCAAATCTCTCAATCTCAAGGCCTGGCTCTTGAAGAGTTAGAGTTTGCTGATTTACACCTCTCCCAAGGTGTTATGGACATTCTAAAGGCTTCTAGGAAGCCTTCCACCAGAACTACTTATAATTCCAAATGGAAAAGATTTTCCATATGGTGCTCTGGGAAGCAGTATTTCCCCAGAGTCTGCTGATCTGCCCACAGTCCTTGACTATATGGTCCATCTGAATAGTTTGGGACTCAGACCAGCTACGCTAAGGGTGCATCTGGCAGCTGTCTCTGCTTTCATTTCAGCAGGTAAGCCCTCTTCTCTTTCAGCTCACCCTGTATTCTCCAAGTTTTTTCAAGGGATTGCTTCATACCAATCCGCCATTCAGGGACCCTGCCCCTGCTTGGGACCTTAACGTTTGCATTGCTCAGCTTATGCAACCGCCCTTTTGAGCCTCTGTCTTCAGCAGAGCTTAAGTACTTGACTTGGAAAACTGTGTTCCTGGTGGTCATCACTTCTGCCAGGCGCATAAGTGAATTACAAGCCTTGTCAGTGGAGCCTGATTTTATCTCCTTCCATAGAGATAAGGTGGTCCTCAGGACTAACAGGAAGTTTTTGCCTAAGGTGGTTTCAGACTTCCACCTTAACCAATCTGTTTCTCTTCCTGTGTACTTCACTGACCATTCCTCCTCTGGTGAGAGGAGGCTGCACAGTTTAGATGTGAAAAGAGCCCTTAGCTACTACATAGAACGTACCAAGGGTCACAGGTTTGACTCCCTCCAACTGTTCCTCACTTATGGTGAGGTTGGTAAAGGAAAACCTGCCACTAAAAGATCCATTGCCAGGTGGATTGTCTCTTGCATTCAATTTTGCTATGAAAAACTAGGTAAGGTTCCACCCTCAGGCCTGAGGGCTCACTCTACCAGAGGTACAGCTGCTTCCCCTGGCTGCTGCCAGGGATATTCCTATCTTAGAGATATGTCAAGCAGCTACCTGGAAAACAGTTCACACTTTTACCAAGCATTACTCCCTAGATATCCAGGCTAGGAGTGATGCTCGGTTTAGCACAGCTGTGCTTCAGAGCCTTTTTCCTAAGTAGGTTCTGTCCCTCCTCCATGGAGGTACTGCTTGGTAGTCTGTTATTGTCAAAATACAGCAAGACTTCATGTTGTTTGAAGAAAAATTGCTCACCTTAGTAATGTTGTTTCTTCTAATGGAGTCTTGCTGTATTCTGACCCCCTTCCCCTCTCAGAACCTTTGTTTTTGGGATGTGGGTGGGCAGTAGCAGTGTTGGCACTCAGGAGGTGCCCCACCCTTTTTGTTATCACCCTCCTTCTTTGGATGAGTGGGTGTTGTGTTTATTTCATTTTTTGGGTTTCCTGACTTGAATCTTTGTTTTGGGACCAAAAAATCTGTTTTTATGTTAGTAGCCAGTTGGCTAGTGTAGGTTTTACAGCTTCCACACAGGACCTCAGTGAGTTTAGCTCGTAAAGATCTGACGGTTTGGTTCAAACAGCAACAGACAGAGTCTCAACCGAGCTCGAGCTCAGCGTTCCATGCCTGGCATGGAAAGTTAACTCTTTCATCCCCGGGGCAGTTCGAAGGTTGGGACTCACTGCTATTGTCAGAATACAGCAAGACTCCGTTAGAAGAAGCAACATTACTAAGGTGAGTAATTTTTTCTTGTAAACTATGGCGTAAGGCAAAGTGTGCGTGTGGCAAATAAATTCTGGCCAAACACGGCCATTCGGCTTGCCTCCTGCACCTGGGACCTCAGCACAAGTCGGATGATTGCCCACACTGCCTCCACTTTAACAAGCGCACCCGCATTCGCTGCATGAAGACACTGAAGGCTTACCTGCTGGAACAACAAGTGGCCGCAGTGCAAAAGTCACAGTCTGGGCACAGCTCTTCTTCGTCCTCTGCCCAAGATGCTTTCCCCAAAGAAAAGAAGCACTCTGGGAAGCATCACAGGACAGACGAGGACAGGCTCAGGTCAAACTCGCGGTCCCGCTCCCTGCACAAGAGCTCCAAGGACTCTGGCAGTAGGTCAGATTCTGCCCCCGACAGTCGCTAACGCCCAGGGATTTTGATCAAGAACCTCCGCCTGTACCCAGGCATCAGGCGGAGGTTCGGGCAAGGGCCTTCCCAGGCTCTCTCTCATCAGTGTCTCTGTCTCTGGCCATCTGACCCCACAAACAAACCCTAGGGTCTAGGGCCAAGGACTTGGCCTCTATTACTTCCACTTCCACAGGCGTCCATACAGGCCCCGCAGTCAGTAAGGCCTTGTCCTCTAGTTCATCTGACAGGTGCTAGGGTCGCGAGCACATCAAGGAGGCAGCCTTCATGCCTAAACTGTCGTCGTCTGTCCCTTCGGACCAACAGCAGCCCCCATCGTCATCTGTCTCCATCATTTGAGTCGGACCATACGTCAGTCTCCAAGCCGTCATCAGCCTCGCTAGAGCTAATGGGACTCTGCCAGAGGACCTGACGGCCACTGATCTGACATCCGGCCCCACTAAGCCTGTGACCACAGGGCTTGACACCCAGTCTTCCGCCAAGGCCAAAGCATCAGACGCTCAGACAGAGGACCAGACGCCAGGTGATTTGTCCATTGGTGGTCGGACACCGGAAGCCCCTCAAATACCAGGCCTGGCGCCAACCCCTTCAGGATCAACTAACCAGACATCAGACCAGCCGTCAGGCTGTATGGTTCCCTTAGTGGAAGTAAAAGCACTCTTTTCCAGCTGGTGGAACACCATCAAGGGTGACCTACTGCCCTAGTCTGAGCCCACAGGGGTGGTAGCGGCCGTTCTGCAGCCACAGCTTACACCTTCCCGCAGGAGTTCGTCTCCACCCCTGATACCAGACTGCCCGACTCCAGGTGGCTCAGATCAGGGCTCAGACAGACGTCTGAGACACAGACATCACCTGTCTTCAGGGTCTTTCTTCCGCAGGCAGAGTAGGTCTAGCAACCGTCGCTCCTCAGGAGAGAGCAGGTCAAGCGGACGTCACTCCCGACATCAAAATAGGTCCCACCAACCGTCACTCCGAGCCGTCAGATGACTACAGTGGTTCCTCCTCGCCTTTACAACTCTTCCAAGGATGACCTCCCTCTGCCTTCACCGGATCTGAGAGAGGATTCACCCAGATCTCCATCTGATGATCCCACCTTCCTCGAGGTTATGAGACATATCCAATTCCTCAACCACTGGGAAATGGAGGAATTGGACCCAGAAAGGAGATGCTTGGCTAAATTTTTGGGAGCTACTGACCCAACACCACTAGTCATTTCCCTGTTGGTGGAGCCATTCCAGGATGTAACAAAGCTGGTATGGCAGCATCGACTACTTCTGTGGTGCCCAAAAAGGTTGACCACCTATACAGGACCCCCAGAAATGAGCCCCACCTCAGTGAACAGCCCAATGTGGACACCATAGTCCTTACAGCGGTTCACGGCAGCTCACAACAGTCTACGCATAGCAGCTCCCAGCTAAAAGACCAGGAATGAAGAAAGATAGACCAGTTTGGGCAGAATGTGTACACCTCATCCACCTGTACTATTGGGTCTCTGAATTTCTTAGCACATATGCTCATGTACCAGAAGTGCCTGTGGCAGTAGGCTATGGACCTAGTTAAGATACAGCCAGATTCTTCCAATAAGTCAGAGCTTCTAACCCCAGGAATTGCTCATTATGATTAAACTGATGCAGTCAGCCTCCTGTGTTGAGCTGCCCGGAGAGATGGAATTATGTGCAAATGATGGAACTCTCAGTTGGCTCATGCCACTTTCAAACTGCTGCACTCCGAGTGCTTCAGATTGTTTACTCTGCCTGCCTAGTAAGGATGTCCCGGAGTGCTCTCCTTGAACTATCTTCAGAATAAAGTTTATCTGTTGATAAGTACTCATTTTTAGTTTAATTCTAAAATTGCTGCATCAGAACTTTGTTTAGTGTACTTTATTTAGTGTTATAGTAGTTTTTATTTGTATTTGCAGTTCCCTCACAGTTCCTTGGAACCGAGGGTTCCGTCTCTATTTGTGAGGTTTTTACCACATATTTCTTTATAAAATATATATTTAGCGGTCGGTTCTTTGAACCGCTTTAGTTTTGTTTAAATTTAGTGTAATTCTCGGTTCCCTTTTCTTTAGGGAACCGAATAGCGCTCGGTTCCAGGAACCGTTAGTGGTAGCTTATTTAAAAAGAAACCTCCGGTTCCGAGGTATTTTGAATAACGGTTTTTAGAAAGTGATCTTTTTGTCTAGCTTCAGTGTCAGAGGTCCATTTGGATAAACCTAAAAAACACACAGGACCCACTGATTTTAAATGCTGTCTTGTGAGCAACTTGTAGCAAAAGCAGATAGACATTCTCTGTGTATGTCTTGTTTGGGTACAAGTCATATCTTTGCCAATTGTGATATTTGTAAGACCTTTTGTCCTAAAACATTAAAGAAAAGGTCTAAGATTTTAGAAGAGATTGTTTCTGCTTCTAGTGTGGATAATTCTGCTGCTTCCTATTCCCGTAAAAAGGATGGAGGTAAAGCCAAGGATCCTGACAGGAGTTCAGAAAAATCTGAACAAGGTAAAACAAAAAGGGCTGTGGGAACGGGATCTGAACCTGTTCCATTAAAGAAAAAGTGTAAAGAAAAACATCGCTGCGCCTCCAGCCGAGAAGGCTAAGGAGCTCCTAGCAGACAAGCATAGTATGCCTTGGCTGAGGACATTGCTAAAGCCTTACAGGTTTTACAAGCCCTACAGGGTGCAATCTTGGTTCCCACACCGGCTGTCCCAGTTCCTCCACCAGCTCCTGCAAGGCAGGAATTGCTGGAAGTGTATGGTGAGGAGGATGAGGATGACTTCGAAGGGGAACCTATAGATCCATAAGTCTCCCCAGAGCGAGAGTTTGGGTCTCCTCCTAGGGGTCCTGAGGAATATTCTTCCCACTGTGCCTTTGTTAAGAAAATGGTGGAAACCCTTAACCCTTTTCTTCAGGAAACAGAAGAGGATATGGAGGAGTTTTTGGATATGATGGGGTTAACTCCCACGAAACGTCTGCTTCTGCCCATGCATATGTCCTTAAAAAAGGCTGCATTACAGATTTTTAAAACTCCAACTTCTATCCCTGGTGTGGATAAGAAAGCTGACAAGAAATACCAGCTGGATAGAACTACACCTGACTTTCTGTTTACTTATCCTGATCCTGAAGGAGTAGTCCAGGCTGCTGCCTGTGACAAGGCCAGGATCCCCTTGGCTACCCATCCACCAGACAAAGACTCAAGGAAAATGGATGCCATGGGAAAGAAAGGGTGCATGGCTGCCTCTTTATTAGTTAGGCAGGCCAATTACATGGTACATGCAGTACAGTACCAGAAGGCTCTCTGGAACACTGTTCTAGCTCTGGCTGATAAAGTGCCAGGTGAAGTGGCTGTAGATTTGCAGGATGCAGCAATGGCCGCACTTGATGCTACCAAGTACCAATTTCATATGGCAGTGGATGCCAGTGATACTGCATCCAGATTAATGGCTTTGTCTGTTTCACTTAGGAGGTTTGAGTGGCTTAGAGCCACTAACCTGACCTTAAACACCCAGGCCAAAGCAATGGATTTTCCCCTTGAGAACAACTCCTTGTTTGGAAACAAGACTGAAGCATACATGAAGGTGGAGGAATAGAATTCCACCTATCTGAGCAATTCTAAAGATAGGTCTTCCACCTCTTATAGACCCCAGAGTAGGGGAGGCAGGTGTAGGAGTTTTAACCCCCAAACCTTTCTTTCAAGCGCAGGCCTCTCAGCCTCAACAGTAGGCCAGAGGTTACTTCAGAGGAAGGGGCAGGAGAGCCATGAAAAGAGCTGCTCCTGCATCACAAGTTCAGGCACAACCCACACAGAACCCCTGACTGGCTAGTGCAGGTCGTATCCCTTATTGTAGAACCACCAGTGGGTGGCAGACTGGCTCACTACCTTCACGCTTGGCATTCCATCACCACAGACAAGTGGGTATTGGAGGTAATGAGCCAGAGCCTGGCACTCCGCTTCAAATTATTCCCAAAGCTGAGAACAAGAACCTTTGCTCCAGTAACATCTGTAGACAGGATTCTGTTGGAAGCAGAGGTAAAGCATCTACTGGCAATCAAAGCAGTGGAGACAGTGCCTCTAATACACAGAGCAAAGGTTTTTATTCCAGGTACTTCCTCATAAGGAAGGAAAAACAGGGATTGGTGACCTATTTTGGATCCAAGACTTCTGAACAAGCACATTTTGAAACCAAGATTCAAAATGGTCACTCTTGCAATAATCATTCCTTCATTACAAAAGGGAGACTGGCTAACCTCCCTAGATCTAAGAGATGTTTATTTTCACATTCCCATCAGACCAGCTCACAGAAAAATTCTTGAGATTCAGGCTGGCTTCAGGCCATTAGTAGTTTGCAGCACTTCCTTTTGGACTAACTTCGGCATCAAGGCTTTTACAAAGTGCCTAGCAGTGGTGGAAGTTTTTTTGAGAAAACAAGGTGTAACAGTCTTCCCCTACCTGGATGACTGGTTAGTAGTAGGACAGTCTCTGCAGCATGCAGTACAGTCACTGGTGTCGCAAACCCACTCAGCAGGTCAGCCCTCTACTCCCAAAGTGCCAACCTCCGAGCGCAGTCTTGTGAACAGATAACAGAACAAGGTAACCCTCTTGTCTGTTTTTGTGGATTCGAATCAACCTTTGGTCTCAAGTCTTGGAGGGATTCAAACTGTGAACCTCTTGCTAGCGTACCCAATGCACAGGCTCAGATATGTCTCTCTTCGGGGGGCCAGATATCTTTGCCTACGGGCACCTAACCAGGTGTACAAAAATGAACCCTTAAACTTTAATAAAGACCTCAGATTATTTTTAACCTTTTTTCAGTTTGGTATCACCATTCACGCTTATGCCCAGTATCTACTGTAACCATATATACTCTACTTGTAAAGTAAAGAAATGAAAAACAGACCAAGTCAGCTCTAAAAAGAGTTTTACTAAAATAGATAATTTGTAAAACATACAATACAGAACTATTATATCACAAGACATACAAATCTTTTAAAAGAACAAGGTTTTAAATAGTGCAAATCTTCCCTTGTCAATCTTCACCATTCATTACTTCCTGGGTGTAAGCCGAATGGCGCTTCCGTCCGGAAACTTTTTTTTTTTTTTTAAAAAGTTGCCTATGACCCCGCCCTCAAGTGACGTCATGCCGGTGGCCGTTATGTACACGACTCCTCCTCCAACTCAGTTCTGTTTCTCCCGCCGTCGAGGCAGCACCTGTTCGCGGTAGCTAACCGAAAGTGCGTATCCGACTCCTTTCTACACTCGGCCCTCTGAGTAAGACTGTTCCTTTTTCTTTCCTTATGCGGCATGGTGTATTTCCGACTGTGTTTAATCTTGTTTATTTCGGCGTTATGTCCGGTTCTGGAGTGAAAGCGTTCTTCTAAGACGGGCCGTGCCCATCGTCGGTGCTCCTGCGGCCGGCATTTCTCCGCCTCGGACCGGCATGAGCTCTGTCTTGTTGCCTGGGACCCAACCATAATATGGATTAGATGCGCAGCTTGTTTCTCGATGGACCGTCGCGTCCTCGAAGTCAGCGTACAAGCTTCGGCAAAGGCCCGCCCGACTTTGGAGACTGGCGTCGCTCAGGGGAATCTCGGCGAGATCCTTAGGCCTTTCCCCGGTCCTCCTCGGCCTATACGGTCCGAGGAGGAGGGTCTCCTCTTCCTTCTTGCCGAGGGAGGCCCTTCCGCCGGTGTTGCTGGGGAGCCGGAGTTCTCCGGGCCGCCGAGCGCTGACACCGCCTCGGCAGTCATCTCTGGAGGTGCAGGCTCTCTGTCGAGGCCCTGGCTGGGCCCGCCTGGTGGACCTTCACGCCGCCGCCGGGCGCCTGTTTGATCCCGCGCGCCGTCAGCGTGCCGGTGATCGGGCGGCGCCGCTCCCGCTGCTTGCATCCCAGCGCCGCGGTGCCGGTGATCGAGTGGCGCCGCTCACGGCGCCGCTCTAGACCGGCGCCGCCGCGGGCGCGCGTGATCAGGGCGGCGCCTGCTGGCGGTGCCGCTTTTGGCCTTGGCGCCGTTCGGTGCCGATGAGTTTGGGCGGGCGCTGGCTGACGGTGCCGCCCGGGACGCCGCTGGGCGCGGCCGGGCGGCCTTCCTCTCCTCCGGCGGTGCCGGTCTGCCGGAGCCGCTGGGGTGTGGGGTTGGGCCTTCATGCTGCCGGGCGTGTTGGGGCGAGCGTGTCGCACTGGTACGTGCCGCTCAGCGTCTCTGTACTGGGACCCCTGGGTGGCCAGCATCGAGGTCCTGCTGGTCTGCCTCCTCTGAGGATGATGACTAGATGTGGACCCATCCTGGCATCCCCATTCTTCGAATCTGGGTCCCGGTAGCTAGGGCTACGCAGGCGTTAGGGCCCTCCTCTGTCCCCTTGCGCGCCTCCTGAGGGTTCCTCGCTGGGGTGGCCGAGATCCCGGGGCAGACGGGGGTGACGGAGGGGAGGCCCTCTGAGGTCCGGTGACAGCTACCCCCGGGTGCTGTTGCTCTCTGGGGTTAGGGGAACGTTGCAGTCAGGAGGAGGGCCCTCTCGAACTGAGGTTGAGGGCAGGCCCTGCTGCTCTGGTCTCTTGGCCACCTCATGGGTGGCCAGGACCGTGCGCAGAGCCCCGCCTCCCCCAGGGTTCTAGGTGTCCCATGTGCGCTTGTGTGGACTGCCCCTTCTGATCCATGCAGTCCCAAGGCTGCTCACAGGAGTTTCTCCCAGGGCCTCTTCCAGGTTCCGCTTCCCAGGGTTCCGCTCTATGGCCTGGTTTGATATCCGGGATCCCTCCTACTAGAGCCCTTCCCGGATTCCAGAGCCTCGAGAGCAGTTGCCTCCGGAGGTGCCCCTCTCCCATCTCTGCCTTCACTCACCCCTGGCTCCCAGGCCATGTCGGGTCCTACGGGTCCGCTTATCCTGGGAGCAGTTCAGGGTTCCCATGGCGGCCTCCCCTCAATGTTAGGTTACATGCATGAGCGGTCTGTTCTCTCCCACCACCGCAGGGAACTTCTGACATTCCAGTTCCCATCATCTCGTCTCCTCCTCTGAGGGGAGAGGAACCCCTGCTCTTCTGTCCTCCCGATGCTGATTTCACAGAATATCAGCGTCTCTCGGGATGGTGAGGGATCTCGGATTTCTACGCTCGAGAGACACATTAACGGGTGACGCGTGAATTCCTTGGTGAATTCAGTGCCCAGCATCTAGTGGTACCTTCCTGGCCTATCCTTCCAGGAGGCGTCTATCCGGTCCTGGCAGTTCCCCGCCGCTTCTTCCCAGCCCCGCGGACTGCCAGCGAGGTATTGTGCCCTCTGAGTCTCTAGGTTCCTTCCCAACCCGTCCTCAGGTTTGGTATACCTGGATACCTCCTTCTGGGCGCTGTTGCTCGCGCATCTACCGCCACCGGATTCGGACTCTTCCAGTTCGACCGCTAGCTAAGAGTGTTCTTCTTCGCGGCGAGTGCATGTATTGCATCACATCAGGCTCACCACGCTGCCTACAACCGGCATCTGTGGTCGATGATGTCCCAGCTGCTGGCATCTATGCCTGACACGGAGCAAACCAGACAAGCTGCTGTCTTCTCCGCTGTAGGCCTGGAGCTGGCAAGACACCAAGCAAGGGCATCTTATGACGCCAATGAGGTGGCTTCCAGGCTTGCGGGGACAGCGATCCTGCATCAGGCGGACGGCATGGCTTGCCTCCAGGTTGTCACCCTGGCCCGGCGTAGGGTGATGCGCTTCTCCGGGGACCCGCTCTTCTCATCCAGAGCTAGGAGACTTACAGGGCCCCTCCGTCTCCTCGCCCTCGGGAGGCACCTCTAGCTCTTCTCCCACTTAGGCTTTCTGAATGCTTTGGTCTTCTTCCTTCTGTTTCTCGCCACAGAAGGCTGGGGTCTTGTTCCTCAGGGTATGGCCTCTTCCCTCCTGGGAAGAGAAGCTTGGTACTTCACTAGGAGGATGAATAGGAAGATTGACAAGGGAAGATAGAAAATTATGCACTCACCGTAATTCTTAGATCTTCTCTTGTATCTTCACCATTCATTACTTGCGCCTCGCCCACCATCCCTCAGTGGCCTCTTCCTGTGGCTTCTCCACCTCCTGCTCCTTCTTCTCTGCATTATATAAAATATAGGAAAATTGCTCATTTTCCAAAAAAAAAAATAAAAAAAAAAAAAAATCTTCTTGGGGTTTAAAATCCACAAAATTATTTACTCTAAGATCATTAGGGCCATCTCGCGGATTGCATTGGCGATCAGACTGCACAACTATCTCTTGCTATTCTTATGGCAAGATACTCTGGGGTTGTTTGGCCTGGCTCAGGCTATTCAGTTTTGATCCTGCAATCCCGTGTTCAGGTAGTTGCCCTTGAAATCTAATCCCCCTCTATTCTTGCCTGTGTTGCAGAGCAGAGGAACGAGTACGCCTGTTCCTTTCTTCTAAAAAAAAAAAAAAAAAAAATGCTGAGGGAACTCTCCGACTGCTATAGGCATCTTGGTATCTGGGTCATGCATCTAGTTAGTTATCTGTAAAAAAAAAAAAAAAAAAAAAAAAAAAGGGAATAGGAGAAATCAAACAAGAAGGCAAATGAGAAGGTAGGCTATCCTTCGCTGGTTTGCTAAGTGGTTTCTCCCTTAAGTGTCCTCCTGGACAATTTACAGTAGAGCTCTGCTGACCATATCCAATCTTAGCCAGCCTAAGCTTGTCAGCCTTAGCCAGTCAGTCTGAGTCCTGCTTATCTTGGAACGCCTGGAAAGGCTTACATTTTCCATTTCTAAACCCCTGAGCAGCGCCTCATGCTGCTGGGTTTTATTCTTCCTCCTCGGCTGCCCTCCAGTTAGAAGGCCTCCGCGGCCAGGAGCCCGAGGTGGGTGTCAAGAACAATGGCATGTTGAAGATGAGGACTATGCCCTCCTGAGTCTGTCTAGCGGGTTCGGTGAACCTTCTTCAGCTCTATCTCCGGGATTCTTGCTTCCCTTTAGTCGAGCTTCAGCTACAAGCTAACTATGCTCGTTGGGCATTCTGGGTCCCTTCAACATCCCATCTCTCTCTCTCTTCTTCTTCTTCTTCTATTTTCTCATTTCACTTACTCATCTCCTCCTCCTGAGTCGCCCAGGTAAGGAGGCCCTGCACCCTAGGCTAGGGATGTTTCTATCTCCTCTGTCCTTCCTCCATCGGCTTATTCCTTTTCAGTTCATTCTTCCTTGCTTTGCTATCCCTCGCCATCTTGCCTCGCCATCTATATTTTCTGCTTTCATTTTTGCCTCTCCGGCTCACAGAACTGAGTTGGAGGAGGAGTCGGTCGCTATTAACGGCCACCGCGCATGACGATGATCGTCACTCTCGAGGGCGGGGCCGTTAGGCAACTTTTTTTTAAAAAAAAAAAAAAAAAAGCTCCCGTGACGGGTGCGCGGCTCCGGCTTACACCCAGTAAGTAATGAATGGTGAAGATACAAGAGAAGATCAAGAATTACGGTAGGTACGTAATTTTCCTTTCTTACTACAGTACTTAGATTTGTCTTTCTCTCTAAAATACCTGCTTCAAACAACATGAAGTCTTGCTATATTATAGACATTAGCAGTTTGTTCCAGCTCTAGAACTGCCCAGGAGTGAAATGGTTAAAACCATTCCAAAATAGAATTTTGGCACGAGAGCAGCTCTATCTGTGTCATTTCAAACTTGAACTGTCAGATTCTTTACTCCGCCTCAGTGAACAGTCACCTGGAGATTTCTCCTTCTGCTCGTTCATTTCTCGGTTTAAAAGTGTTTTCTTGCTGGATTTAACCTGAGAATAGTTTTATTTTAACCGCAAAACCGCTCGGTTCAAGCTCCATCTGTGGTAAACTGTAAGTAAAATGAAGGTTTTGTCTGTGGAACTTTGTAAGTTATCGGTTCGGTTTTGAACTCCATCAGTGGGTTTAAAACTCATTTAAAACTAAAAGTTACTATTTTAGAGTGCGGTTCCCGTTCTTATCGGTTCTAAAAAAAAAACGGATTTATTACGGTTTTTTCCAATACCCGTGACACGGTTAGGAACCGATAAGGGTGTCTTGCCTGCACCGCCGTTAAGTAAGGGCAAGTTTTTGGTTAGGCTGGCATTATGTCTGAGAACCCAAAAGGAAAAACTGGCCCACGGTTTCAACACTGTGATGTTTGTGGGAAGTCTTGCCAAGGCTGACCCACACACCACATGTGTTTATTGTCTGGAGTTTGACCACTCCAGTCAAACTTCCAGGTAGTAAGAATTTCCTGCAGCCACCCTGGAAAAAAGATTGGGCAGGCTCAGGGAACGAGAGGTTGCAGTCCGCTGACCCGATGGATTCAGCCCTGTTCGTGCCAACCGACCAGAGGGAGTGCCCTCTGACCAGGGCCAGACTTCCTCGGCAAAGAAAAGCTGGTTCTGAGGAACCAATTCCAGTAAAGAAAACAAGAAAATCAGCAGGTCTGGAGTCCAAAATTTTCCAACTGCTGCAGAGATAGCAAAGCCATACAAATTGTCCAGTCACTGTCTCAGGGTCCATCCGAACCACCACTATCTGGTAAAGGTCAGTTCGTGTCTGTCCCAGTGGTTCAGGATTATGATATTGAGGAATTTTATGAACCAGAGGAGGGGAGGAGGATTATGAATAGTATGAATGTGGCTGGGAAGGTCTGGTGTGCCCATTGAACCGACATCTCCTCAGACAGAAGACAGACCTTAGAATTTCCCTATGCTGTCTGAGTCCCCATCTCATTTATGTTTTATAAAAGTTGTTGAAACCCTCCAGCTTCCTTTAGAAGAGGCTGTGGATGAGCAAGAGGAGCCTGATTTTGTAGAAATGATGGATATTCCAGAGTCTAGGAGATTGTCTATTCCTTTACATAAGTCTTTTAGGAAACAAACAATTAAAATTTTAAAAGCTCTCAATTCTGTGCCTCCTGTAGATGAAAAGATGGACAGAAAGTATACATTGTCAGGCCCTGATACAGAATTTTCAGCAATGCAGTCATGTTAGTAGTTCAGGCTGCTGCCTGTGATAAAGTCATTATTCCTTGGCTTCACATCCCTGACAAAGATTCCAGGAAGATTGATGCCATGGCAAAAAAACAGTATATGGCAGCCTCTGGGACTCAGGCAAGCAAATTATATGGCTTATGTAGCTAGGTATCAGAAATCTAGATGGGATACTTTTATGCACTGGTCAAGCTTAGGCTCATGGCCAGCTGGCTAGTGAACTAGAACAGGTGGCTGCTGATGGCATTGAAGCCTCTAAGGTTCAGTTTCATGCTGCTGTGGATGTTAATGATGTTTCTCTAGGGTCATGGCCACATCTGTAGCTTTTCGTAGGTTGGCCTGGCTCAGGTATTTAGTTTGTCAAGGATACCCAGACTAAGGCTATGGATTTTCCTAGGTGGGAAATCTCTGTTTGGAGAGCAGACCGAGAATTACATGAAGAAGATGGATGAATATAGGACTACTTACAAGAGTGCCCAGGCTAAGAGCGGCAAGCCACTCCTCAAAGGCATGCCTCCAGGGGTAGGGGTAGGCCTTTCACAGGCCTTTCTACTCAGACTCTGGCCTCCTCTGCATATGCTCAGAGGGGCTTCTTCAGAGGCAGGCAGACGAGGGTGGGCAGACCTGCTCCCACCCCCAGCCTAAAGCTCCTATGTAAACAGGCACCCTGATGGGGTGCCCAGGGCCGATTCTCCTGTACCAGTGGGGGCAGGCTGGCTTACTTCCAGTCAGAATTGGGTCTTTAACCTCAGACAAGTGGGTTCTGGTAGTAAGTGTCAGGGTCTGGTTCTCCGCTCAAAAGTTTCAAGTTGAGAAGCAGACTTTTCTACCTGCAAGTGCTTCAGAGAGACCCTCGCCTGGAAACAGAGGTCTCATCCCTGTTAGCTCTCAGAGCAGTAGAAAGGTTCCTCCTGCATCAGGGCAGGGTCTGTATTCCAGATACTTCCTTACCCCAAAAAGACAGGAGAATGGCGGCCCATTTTAGATCTCAGATATCTGAACAAGCATCTTTTGAAACCAAAGTTCAAAATGGTAACTCTGGCAATGATTTTATCTTTCCTAAGGCCAGGGACTGGCTAGCCTCCTGACCCCAAGGATGCCTATTTCCATGTCCTAATCAGAAGATCCCATCGAAAGTACCTCAGATCTCGAACTGCCCTCAGGTCATTACCAGTTCAGAGCAATGCCTTCGGCCTCACCTCTGCTCCATGGGTATTCACAAAGTGTCTAGCAGTGGCAGTGGCCCACTTAAGGAGGCAGAGGATTGCTGTTTTTCCTCATCTAGACGACTGGCTCATTGTAGGCCAGTCCCCAGAACAGGTAAAATCTCACCTGCAGGTCACCCAGCAGCTTCTCACCTCCCTGGGTTTTCTGCTAAACCTACCAAAGTCGGTTCTGGAACCAGTCCAGGTACTCACCTTTATAGGGGCAGAATTGGACACAAAGTAGCCAGAGCCTTTCTTCCCCAGAAAGGGTAAGGAATTTAGTGGCTCTGGCCTCTTCCTTCACTCTGCAGGTCTCTCGACTAGCAAGACACTTTCTGCAGCTCCTGGGGCACATGGCTGCATCCACAGCTGCTGTGCAGGGGCCAGATTTCAGATGAGAGACATTCAGTTTCACTTGAGAACCTTTTTGGTCTCAGAGGAGAGACCCTTTCCAAGTTGGTCCCAGTGAGTCGAACCTTGATCCTAGCTTCCAGTGGTGGCAGGATCAGAGCAATTTAAGAGCGGGGTTCCCCTTCATTTCTCCTTCTCACGACTTGACTCTCACTACAGATGCTTCCCTTCTGGGTTGGGGAGCCCACATGGGCGACCTTTCCACTCAGGGAGTTTGGTCCCCCCAGGAATCTCTGCTTCACATCAGTTTGCTGGAACTCAGAGCTGTCTTTTTAGCTCTTCAAGCTTTTTCTGCATCTGTCCACGACAAGGTGATACAAGTCAGAACAGACAACACCACAACAATGTGGTACATCAACAAACAGGGGGGCACTTCGGTCTTCGGCCTGTGCACCAAGGCAATGTTGTGGTCTCTGGCCTATTCCCTGAACACTTCCCTCATAGCAGTTCATCTTCCGGGAAGGACAATGTCCTAGCGGATGCCCTCAGTAGGATTTCCCAGGGCCATCACGAATGGTCCCTGGATCCTCAAGTGCTGGGGATAGTTTTTGCAGGTGGGGCATCCCTCAGATAGATCTTTTGCAGCCCCAGACAATCACAAACTTCCTCTGTTCTGTTGCAGGCCTCCAGTGCTGGGCTCAGTCTCCTGGATGCCCTTCTTCTGGATTGGGAAGGAAGTTCCTCTATGCTTCCCCTTCCTCTCCTATTCAAAGTACTAGTCAAAATCAGATCTCAGCCTTGCAGGGTGATTCTGATTGCCCCGGATTGGGCCAGGCAGCCTTGGTACCCACTCCTTCTGTCTCTGACAGTCCATCTTCCCCTGTGCCTCCCAGGAATCACAATCTGTTGACTTGTGCCCAGGGAAGGGTTTGGTATCCGACCTCAATTCCCCAACCTCAAGGCCTGGCCTCTTGAGGAGTTAGAGTTTGCTGATTTACACCCTCTCAGGGTGTTCTTGAGATCCTAAAGGCTTCCAGAAAGCCTTCCACTAGGCTACTTATAGTTCTAAATGGAAAAGGTTTTCCATTTGGTGTGCTGGGAAAAATATTTCCCAGAATCTGCTGAATTGCCCATTTTGTTAGATTACATGGTACATCTTAATTCCTTGGGTCTCAGACCAGCTACCCTGAGAGTTCATTTGGCAGCTGTGTCTGCTTTTGTGTCAGCAGGAAAGTCATCCCCCTTCCTCTCATCCTGTGTTTTCCAAGTTTTTTAAGGGATTACTCCATACTAATCCTCCTTTCGGAACCGCCCCTGCTTGGACCTTAATGTTTGCATTGCCCAGTTAATGCAACCCCTTTGAACCTCTGTCTTCTGCAGAGCTTAAGTACCTAACTTGGAAAACTGTTTTTCTAGTGGCTATCACTTCTGCCAGACGCATAAGTGAATTGCAAGCCTTGTCAGTGGAGACTGACTTTATTTCTTTCCATAGGGATAAGGTAGTCCTTAGGACTAATAGGAAGTTTTTGCTAAGGTGGTTTCAGATTTTCATCTTAATCAATCTATCTCCTTCCAGTATTTTTCACTGATCACTCCTCTTTGTGAGAGGAGGCTGCACAGCCTGGATGTTAAGAGAGCTCTTAGTTATTATACATAGAGCGACTAAAGGTCACAGGTTCGAATCCTCCAACTTTTCCTTACCTATGGTGAAGTTGGGAAAGGCAAACCTGCCACTAAGAGATCAATAGCCAGGTGGATTGTCTCTTGTATCCAATTTTGTTATCAGAAAGTGGGCAGAGCCCCCCCCCGGTTGAGGGCTCATTCTACCAGGGGTACAGCTGCGTCTCTAGCTGCTGCCAGAGATGCCCCTTTATTAGAGATACACACTTTTACCAAGCATTACTCCCTGGATGTCCAGACCAGGAGAGATGCTCGGTTTGGCACAGCTGTTCTTCAGAGCCTATTCCCTAAGTAGGTTCTGCCCCTCCTCCATGGAGGTACTGCTGTGTATTCTGTTAATGTCTATAATATAGCAAGACTTCATGTTGTTTGAAGAAAAATTACTCACCTTAGTAATGTTGTTTTTCTAATGGAGTCTTGCTATATTATAGACCTCCCCAACCTGCCCCTCTCAGAACCTCTACTTGGTGGGGTGCGGGCAACTTAGTGTGGGCACATACTTATGTCCTGTTAGCATTTTGTCCCTTTTGGGACTTTGGGGTGTGTGTGTTACACGTGTGTGTTTTATTATACTTATGTTCCATTTTCATATTATTAGAATGGTGTTAGTATTTCTGGTCCCCTGACTTGAGTCTTGGGTGTTGGGACCATCAATGGTTGTTATTATTTAGGTAGCCATTTGGCTAGTGTAGGTTACAGCTTCCACACAGACTTTAGTGAGTTTGGCTCGTAGAGATCTGACAGTTCAAGTTTGAAATGACACAGATGGAGCTGCTCTCGTGCCAAAATTCTATTTTGGAATGGTTTTAACCATTTCACTCCGGGGCAGTTCTAGAGCTGGAACAAACTGCTAATGTCTGTAATATAGCAAGACTCCATTAGAAGAAACAACATTACTAAGGTGAGTAATATTTTCTTAAAGTGCTCACATATGTTTCTTGTCAGAGTCTAGATAGAAGTGTGTCTGAAGGAAAACAGAACAATGTTTAAAAGCTGGTTTTCCCCACCTATTTGCATGAGGTCACCTAGCTCCTTCCTGTCAGAATATATAAAAAAATGTATATCTATACAAAAACAGGATGTCTTTTCCAAGTATTAAATTCTGCAATCTCAGCATAACTCATGTTCTTCAAATGACTGTCTTTGATCTATGATAAGCTTCCTCTCTCACACAGACATCAAGGAACATTTACAACTTCGCACCCGTGTGTAATAACCTGGGTTTCCCTCCAAACGTCATAAAATGGATATGATCTTCCCTCTTAGCAACTACAGTTATAATTAACTCAGACAAACAGGAGATCCTTGATTAAGGCCTGGTCTGTAATTAGCTCATGGCTTTCATCTTTTAGCAGAGAGGGGGGGGTGAGTGAGGTCATTCCAAGAGCAGCAGATTTCTCAGCAGAGATGATCAGTAATAAATTTTTATATTTTAAAAAAATGATACAGCACTCAGAACTGGCTGTCCACGTCACAATCCTCCCCACCTAGACTAAATTTGGGAAGCTCATTCCCAGATTGGTTGGCAGCGGTGGCATGAATTTTGGTATTACAAGCTTGTATTGTTCAGCATGTCCGCTTGAGACCGTTAGCTCACTTGCAAAGAAAAAAAAGGCAGAGTTTTATGTTAAAAAGGAAACAGAACTATACCACTTGTCATACAGTCAAGTTCCGACACGTTTTATGTTTTTTTTCTAAAGTGCAAGTCAGAGTAGCAGTAGTCAGGGAAGAAGATGGCTTCCGACTACAGCAGGTACACTGTAGATTACTTAAAGCAGTTGTGCGGGGACAGAGGAGTCCCGTTCGAGGTGACAGCCACAAAGCAGAACCTCATAGTTGCCCTGATGGTAGCAGGTACCCAGAGCAGTGAGTCACGGACCGTGACTGGAAAGGACCAAGCCTCGAGTGTGGCAGGGCTAGCGGCCTGTGCAGTGTCCAGATCCGATGAGAGCAACAGGGCTACTGTCAGTGAAGGGCCACAGCATCAGGGGACGGTCACCAGTATCCTGAATCCAGAGGTACTCAGGCTGCAAATTGAGTTGCGTAGGATGAGCTGGAGATCCAGGAGAAGAGAGAGCAGGAACAATGAGAGGCAGAGCAAGAACAGAGAGATGCAGACTGTGAGGAGTGTGAGCGCCAGCGAGCTGCAGAGGAGAAGAGAGGGAAGCGCCAGAGGCAACATGAACTGGAGAAGCTACGACTCCGACCAGTGGCACCAGAGCAGGTAAGTGGCTTGGGTTTAACTGGGACTGCAGGACTGGGTTACAAATTGAATTCCAAATTAATAGCCAAATTTAAAGAGGGGGAGGATATAGATGCCTTTTTAAATTCTTTTGAAAAAGTTTGTATTGAGGCTAAAATTCCTAGAGAGTTCTGGAGCTTCCAGCTATCCCCACTACTTACCGGGAAAGCTTGGGATGCATTGGGTTAAATGGACAATGAGGACAGTAATAATTACAGCAAACTAAAAGCTACACTGTTAAAAAAGTTTGAATTAACTGCTGAATCATACAGAGCTAAATTCCGTAAGCTCAGGAGAAGCCCTGATATGAGCTATGAGGAGCTAGCCACGAAACGTCAGTTTTTAAAACGTTGGTGGGAAGGAATTGAGGCAAACTCTTGATAAAATTAAAAATGTGATTTTATTAGAACAGTTTTATTGGGCATGCCCAGCAGCACTAAAAACCTGGCTAGAGGACCGAGATCCCAAAACAGTGCAAGAAGCTGCTGAACTCTTGGACTGCTATGCCAAGAGCAGACCTGCTCTGAGAGCAAATGGGGCGGGCGTGGCAGCGCAGAAAGGGAAAAGCATGCCTTCAGGGCAGCTAAAACCATCATTGCCTCCACCGAAACCAGTTAGCCCCAGGTTTCAGAAAAATATTTCTCTGAGAGAAGAAATGAATGTTGCTTGTGTAAAGAAACTAGGCATATTGCCAGACATTGTCCCAAAAAGGCGAGCAATAATGCACAACAAGGTGCTAGAAAAGAAGTGGGTTGTTTGTGTGTCCCTGGAAGCATGCCAGTGAACATGAGGGAACACGTGCACCCAGTCATGGTGAATGGTGTACAGACGCAAGGGTTAAGGGACACTGGGGCATCCCTGAACTTGGTAAAGGGTGATCTGGTAGAGCCTGGTCAGCTTATACCCAGTAAATACATCACTGTACAGGACTTCACTGGTGAGGCGAAAACATTGCCCCTCGCTAGTGTCTCCTAGACTCTGGTGAAACAGGGAGAACTGTGCAACATGTGGCTGTAGCCAAAACCTTAGCAGTGGATGTGATCCTGGGCAACAATCTAAAATGGGATGGTATGTGCAGTTACCCATAGCCAAGCGGCAAGGGAAAATTGTAGTTCCCTTAACCCCACAGAAGCCATTGTGGAAACCACTGAGAGGCTGCTTCCGCAGCCTGTGTCTCCTGATAGAGATTAATGAAGAGGGGGTAGAAATTTCCCCAGTAGCAAGTAACCACACAGCTACAGAGAGTTACTCCGAAGAGGGAGGGGTGACCCATTTTCAGAGGGTGGGGATTAACAGTGATCCTGAGTGCCTTGACGCTAGTGCTAGGGATCCTAGTTTAGCGACTGAAAGGGACCTGTCCCATGCCTTGGGACTATGTGAAGGGTTTGCAGCTGCTCAGAGGAGTGACCCTAGTTTAGAGAAGCTGAGGGCTTGGGAAGACTCTGACGGAGCACAGATTTATTGGAAAAATGGCAGACATAAGGTTTATTGGGAAAATGGACTCATGTATACTCGGGCAGTAATGACAGAGGGAGGGATGCTAGGCAGGCAGCTTGTCGTTCCCCAGGGGTATTGTGAGCAGTTGCTCAAAATTACACATGATATTCCCTTGTCTGGTCATCTGGGAATGGCACACACTACGCAGCGGTTAGCCCAGAATTTCTACTGGCCTAACTTCACCCAGCAGGTGAAGGAGTATTGCAGGTCTTGTCACCGGTGCCAAGAAATAGGGAAGGCGGGCAAGAAAACCCAAGCTGCCCTGATTCCATTGCCCATAGTGGAGGAGCCATTCCAGAGGGTGGGAATGGATATTGTGGGGCCTTTAAATACCCCCAGCTCCTCAGGGAAGAGATTCATCCTGATTGTGGTGGATTATGCCACCCGGTAACCATAGGCAATCGCCTTGTCCTCACTGAGGACAGACAAAGTTGGCAGATGCCATACTTGAGATTTTCTCCCATGTTGGGTTTCCGCAGGAGGTAATCACCAATCAAGGGGGTCCCTTCATGTCGGACCTGATGAAATGTTTATGGGAGAAGTGTGGGGTGGTGCAGAGATGCACGACACCATATCACCCACATGCCAATGGGCTTGTGGAAAGATTCAATGGTACCCTAAAGTCATTGCTCCGGGCGTTTGCTGAACAGCATGAGAGGGACTGGGAGAAATACCTTCCCCACCTGTTGTTTGCATACAGGGAGGTGCCCCAAGAGTCGACAGGATTTTTCCCCTTCGAACTCATATGGACGCCGGGTACTTGGGCCCCTAGACTTGATCCGGGAGGACTGGGAAAGCAAGCACGCCACCCAGGGAACTCCCATTGTGGATTACGTCCTTGGGTTTAGGGAAAGGCTAAAGGAGCTTATGGGGACAGCCCAGAGCAACCTAGCAGCTGCCCAACAGAAACAAAAAGTGTGGTACGACCACAGAGCCAGAGCTCGCTCATAGATGGTGGGTCAGGAAGTCATGGTCCTTATTCCGGTCCAGAAAGACGAGCTGCAGGCTGAGTGGACAGGACCGTACAAAGTGGTTAGGAAGGTAAATGACATGAACTACTTTGTGGAGTTACCTGACAGAAGACAGACAGAAAGGATGTACCATGTCAACATGATGAAGCCATATGCAAATAGGGCTGACATGGTGTTTGTAGTGTGTAGTCATGGGAAGGGGACGGATGAAGGAGACCCCCTTCTGGACTTGCTGGAGGAAAGCAAGCGGGAGTCCTCTGTGGAGGCAATACAGTTGTCTCCCCAACTGGCCCTGGACTAGATCCAGAAAGTAAGGGAGGTTGTAGCAGACTTTGCCCCATTGTTTAGCGCCAGGCCTAGACTTAACCCCCTTAGTGACGTACGTTATGGAGACAGGGACACAGGCGCCCATACGGCGGACAGCATATCAGGTGTTGGAGGCTGTCCAAAAGGACATTAGTAGGGAAGTGGAGGAGATACTGGATTTAGGGGTAATCCAGAGATCCCACAGCCCCTGGGCTTCGCCCGTAGTCCTTGTGCCTAAGCCAGATGGCTCTACTCATTTCTGTGTTGGACTATCATGGACTGAATGCAGTCACAAAGTCAGACGCCCATCCGGTGCCCGGACGGACAAACTCCTGGACAAGTTGGGAGGGGCAACCTACCTTATGACCATTGACCTGAGCAAGGGTTATTGGCAGGTAGAATTGACAGACAGAGCTAGGGAGAGGTCAGCCTTCATCACTCAGGTTTATTTGAGTTTTTAAAGTAATGCCTTTCGGAATGAGGAACGCCCCGTCCACTTTCCAAAGGTTAGTGAACCAGGTGTTAAATGGTGCTGAGGAGTACGCTGTGGCGTGCCTGGATGACATTGCCATCTTTAGTACCAGCTGGGAGGAACACCTAACCCACCTTAGGAAAGTGCTGGGCAGGATACAGAGGGCCGGGATCACTGTCAAATCCGAGAACTGCCAGGTGGCCATGGGAGAAGTGGCATACCTCGGGCATGTGGTAGGCTGGGGACAGCTCCGTCCTAACCAAATAAAGATAGAGGTAATCCAGGCGTGGCCCAGACCAGAAACACAGAAGTAGGTCAGGAGTTTTCTAGGGACAGCAGGGTACTACAGAAAACTTGTACCCAGTTACAGTACTCTGGCTGCTCCCCTATCTGACCTGACAAAGAAAAGGATGCCCAAGAAAATTACCTGGGACCCAGCATGTGAGAAAGTCTTTACCAGATTAAAGGAGGCACTGTGCAGTGCTCCTGTTTTGACAAGTCCTGATTATAGCAAAACCTTTATAGTTCAGACTGATGCCTCAGACGTGGGTATTGGGGCAGTACTGAGTCAGACATCCAGCCAAGGAACAGATCACCCAGTAGTATACCAGAGTAGGAAGTTGCTTCCCAGGGAGCAAGCATACTCCACGGTGGAAAAGGAGCGTCTTGCCATAGTATGGGCCCTAAAGAAATTAGAGCCATACTTATATGGGCTGCATTTTGTGGTGCAGATTGACCACAACCCCCTGGTTTGGCTGACGCAGATGGGAAAGAACAATGGTAGATTGCTAAGATGGAGTCTTGCTTTGCAAGGGTATGATATGACAATATTACATAGGGCTGGAGCGACCAATCAGAACTCAGATGGCCTGTCTAGTCTCTTTGAGGAGTGAACTGATTTGGGAAGTTCATCCCATGCAGGGTACAGAGCACCCAAATTCAGTCTAGGTGGGGAGGATTGTGACGTGGAAAGCCAGTTCTGAGTGCTGTATGATTTTTTTGTAAAATAAAAAAAATGAGTTATGAACCGTCTCCCATGAGAAATACTGAGACAGCATGTGAGATCCCACCACTGCCACCAAATCTGTCATAAACCCACTCTGCGGGTCAGCCCTCTACTTCAAAAGTGCCAACCTCTGAGCATAGTCTTGTGAACAGTTAACAGAACAAGGTAACCCTCTTGTCTGTTTTTTGTGTGGATTCGAATCAACCTTTGGTCTCAAGTCTTGAAGGGATTCAAACTGTGAACCTCTTGTTAGCGTACCCAATGCACAGGCTCAGATATATCTGTCTTTGGGGGCCAGATATCTTTGCCTACTGGCACCTAACCAGGTGTACAAAAATGAACCCTTAAACTTTAATAAAGACCTCGGATTACTCTTACCTTTTTCCAGTTTGGTATCATCATTCAAGTTTATGCCCAGTGTCTGCTGTAACCATATATACTCTACTTGTAAAGGAAAGAAATGAAAGACAGACCAAGTAAGCTCTAAAAAGAGTTTTACTAAAATAGATAATATGTAAAACATACAATGCAGAACTATTATATCACGAGACGTACAAATCTTTTAAAAAAACAAGGTTTTAAACAGTGCAGTTTACTACGGTACTTAGATTTGTCTCTCTCTCTCTAAATACCTGCTTAAAGTGCTCACAGACGTTTCTTGTCATAGTCTAGATAGAAGTGTGTCTGAAGGAAGACAGAACAATGTTTAAAAGCTGGTTTCCCCACCAATTTGCACAAGGTCACCTAGCTCCTCCCTGTCAGAATATATATAAAAAAATATATCTATACAAAAACGAGATGTCTTTTCCAAGTATTAAATTCTGCAACCTCAGCATAACTCATGTTCTTCAAATGACTGTCTTTGATCTATGATAAGCTTCCTCTCTCACCCAGACATCAAGGAACATTTACAACTTCGCACCCATGTGTAATAACCTGGGTTTCCCTCCAAACGTCATAAAATGGATATGATCTTCTCTCTTGGCAACTACAGCTATAATTAACGCAAACAGGAGATCCTTGATTAAGGCTTGGTCTGTAATTAGCTCATGGCTTTCATCTTTTAGCAGAGACTGGGGGGGGGGGGTAAATGAGATAATTCCAAGAGCACCAGATTTCTCAGCAGAGACAATCAGTAATACATTTTTATATTTAAAAAAAATGATACAGCACACAGAACTGGCTGTCCATGTCATAACTGGCACTAACAAAATCTACACTGGAGTCCCTGAGATTTCTTATAAAGAGAAATCTCAGCAGGTGCCACTTCAGGTGCTGGAGTTTATTGCAGCAGAACTAAACACCAGACAAGGCAGAGCCTTCCTGCCACATGACAGGGTGACGAGCATTCTGCAGATTGCAAGATCCTTCTTGTCAGGGAGACCCAAACCTGCCAGAGAATTTCTCAGGCTACTGTGCCACGTGGCATCTGCCACTGCAGTAGTAATGGGTTCCAGGTTTCAAATGAGAGATATTCAGTTCCACCTCGGACAGTAGTGGTCTCAAAGGACAGATGCTGTGTCCAGACTGGTTCCAGTCACAAAAAGCTTAGTCCAGGCATTGCAATGGTGGCTGGACAAACAACCTGAGAGTGGGCGTACCTTTTACAAGGGAACAGCCCTCAGTAATCCTCACAACAGATGCCTCTCTTCTAGGTTGGGGGAGACACATGTTGGAACACACAGCAAGTGGCGCATGGCCCCCCCCAAGAGTCTCTGTTGCACATAAATCTTTTGGAACTCAGGGCTGTCTATCTGGCTGTAAAGGCATTTGCTCCTTACCTTCAAAACAAGGTGGTGCAAGTCAGAACAGACAACACCACAACCATGTATTACATCAACAAGCAAGGGGGTACCAGTTCAACCCTACTGTGCACAGAAGCAATGAGACTGTGGTCCCTGGTATACTCCATGGGAGTATCCTTGTCAGCCATACACCTTCCAGGGAAGGGCAATATACTGGCAGACTCGCTCAGCAGGATACGTCAGGACCACCACGAGTGGTGCCTGAACACTCAGATACTCTGTACAATTTTCAGGAGATGGGGCACTCCAGAGTTGTATCTCTTTGCCTCCGCAGAAAACCGCCAGCTACCAATGTACTGTTGCAGGCCCTCTCTAAGGGGCACAATTGCCCTGGATGCAATGGCCCTGGATTGGACAAGGAAATTTCTGTATGCATTCCCTCCCTTTTCTATGATATTCAGGACCCTGCTGAAATTGATGTCCCAACCAGCAACAGTGATACTGGTGGCTCTGGATTGGGCAGACATCACTAGTATTCTCTTCTACTGACTCGAAGTAGTTCCCCCAATCCATCTGCTCAGGAGGCACAACCTGCTAACCTCCTCTCAGGGCAGGATCCTGTACCCCAATCTCAAATCACCGAGGCTCAAGGCATGGCTCTTGATGACTTAGAATTTGCTAACTTTAAGCTATCAGAGCAGGTGCTGACAGTACCTAGGGTGTTCCAGGAAACCTTCTACTAAGAAAACATATTCTTCTAAGTGGAAGAGGTTCTCCATATGGTGTACGGGTAAGGGTGTGGACCCCTCCAGGGCTGATTTGGCTATTCTCCTGGATTACCTTACACACTTACATTCCTTAGGCCTGAAGCCTTCAACCCTCAAGTTCCACTTGGCTTCAGTCTCTGCTTATCTGTCAGCTGGTAAAGAGAGATCCATGGCCTCTCATTCAGTATTCAGAAAATATTTTAAAGGCCTTACTATGATAAGTAATTGTTTCTTCTGGTAGTCCTTCAGTCTGGGGCAGATGTGGGCAAGCATGTCCTCAGATGTTCGTATGATGCGGCAGATGTAGCAGCCAGAGCCGCAGCCTCAGGAGTAGCCTCAGGCGATACTCATGGCTTTGAGTGTCTGGGTACCAACAGGACCTGCAGGACACTCTCTTGGATCTGCCGTTTGAGGGCCCTGTGCTCTTTGGCCAAGAGGCTGAGAAGATCATTACTGGCCCACAGGACTCTGGGAAGGCTGTCTCAGAAGTACACAAGATGTACAAGTGAGAACCGTATCCCAGTAGGCGCCGGCCCTTTTGGAGGCACCAGGGACAGCAAGCAAGTAGACAGCAACAACTAGGAGGGTTAAATAGAAAAGCACCCCTTAGACACCAGGAACTGAGACTGTGAACAGCTAAGCAATCCAGAGCTCCTCTCCCCACCCAGTCAGCCTGTGCCTGTCTTCTTGCCCACCCGCCCTCCTCCTCCAGCAGAATCGATAGGGGAGGCAGTGGGAGGACGGTTCTCCCTTTACCTCGCAGGTTGGGAGACTATCACGATAGATAAGTGGATGCTGCAACTCGTAGACGGGGGGGCTACGCCCTGGAGTTTTCCCAGCTTCCCCCGAACAATCCACCAGCCCACATATTGAACTCTCCATCCCATGCAGGTCTCATTCGGGTGGAGATACAGGCCCTCCTGTCAAAGCAAGCAATTCAAGTAGTACCAGAATCCCAGGGGCAAGGGTTACTACTCTCGCTTCTTCCAGATTCCCAAGAAGACAGGGGACCTTCATCCCATGTTGGACCTCAGTCAACTGAACATCTTTGTAGAGTACAGAAGGTTCAGGGGTTGCTTCCCATGCTGCGCCAAAGAGATTGGCTCTGCTCCCTGGACATGCAGGATATGTATATGCACATAAAGATCCTGCCAATCCCACAGGAAGTATCTCCGGTTCGCAGATGAAGGAGAGCACTACTAGTTCAGGACCCTTCCTTTCGGCCTGTTGTCTGCATCTTGGATATTCACCAAGTGCCTGGCGGTAGTAGAGGCAGCTCTCAGGAGGCAGAGTCATTACATCTACCCCTACCTCGATGACTGGCTACTAGTGGACCCATCCAGAGAGCAGCTATGTCAGACCCTGGAGTGCACCTTCAAGATGTTCTGGGACCTTGGGATAACTCTAAATCTCCCAAAGTCAGCCCCTTGGCCAGCCCAGAGACTCCAGTTCATAGGAGCCATATTGGATACGGTTTAGGGGAGAGCCATTCTCCCTTCAGACAGGGCAGTTCGCCTTCAGGCACTGGCTCAGATTAATCTCTGTAGACCAGATTCCATCCAGAACAGTTCTACAACTCCTGGGTCATGTGGTCGCTGCCATAGTGACTGTGCGTCTCGCTCACCTGCACATGAGAATTCTGCAATGGAATCTCAGGGTGCAGTGGGGCCAGCGAAGCAACTATCTCGACCAGAAGGTCAGAATCTCCAAAGCAGTACACTAAATCCAACTATGGTGGCTGAATCCATCCTGCTTGGTGGTGGTGGGGGGCCGCCTTCAGGAACTCCTCCCCTCAACAAGTTCTCACCACGGATGCATCGAGCGTGGGATGGGGTGCCCACTTTGGGAGCAATCAGATCAGGCGGTCTTGGACTCGGACAGAATGCTCTATGCATATAAACATTCTGGAGATGAGGGTTGTGCTGTATGCCTTACAGGCTTTCCAGGATGACCTCAGTCCAGGTCCAGTTCTAGTCCAGACGGACAACATGCCAGTGATTTTCTATCTCAACAAGCGGGGGCGCATTCCATATCCCCTTTGCAGAGAAGCCATGAGGGTCTGGTACTGGGAAGTAGATCACAGCCTGGAACTGTTCACAGTACATGTCCCAGGTCTTCAAAACACCTTAGCAGACAGCCTCAGTTGCTCGCAATCCCAAGCTCATGAATGGGAACTACTTCAAGAGGTATTAGACCTATTTGCATCCCTACTCGGTGCCAAACTGCCCAATTTCTGCTCGCTAGAGCCAAGGCCTGGTGTTTTTTTTTTTTTGTTTTTTTTTTTTTTTTGTCGAGAAGCATTGTCTCCCTCTTGGATCAGGAGGTTTCTCTATGCCTTCCCACCTTCTGCATCGAGTCCTTCTCAAGCTACAGTCGGAACCAGCAACCATGACTCTGGCGCTGTTCTGGCCCAGACAGATTTGGTTCCCGCTTCTACAGCAGCTGGCGATAAAACCCCCAAATCCACTTCCTCTGTCCTCTCGATTGTTATCCCAAGAGAAAGGCTCTCTAATTCACTCCAACCTCAAGTCTCTGCATCTCCATGCATGGCTCCTGCAAACTTAGCCAGGAGCAGGTATGGGGTGTCCAAGAGGGTAGCCGAGGTGATAGTGGCCACAAGAAAACCATCTACTAGGGCCACATACGCCATGAAGTGGAAGCGGTTCAGCCTGTGGACTGCTGCCTGTGACATAGGCCCGTTCTCATGCCAGGTGAACTGGGTCATTGGAGGATCTTTTATCCCTGTCTGATGCAGGTCTCAGCTACTCAGCCATAAAGGTATATCTCTCAGAAATCTCAGCGTATCATGTACTGGTTGATGACAGGACCTTGGCACAGCTGGGTCTTGCATACCTTCCTGCAAGGTATCCTGCACATCAAGCCTCCCATTCAGGACCCGGTTCTCCCATGGGATCTGCTGTTTATGCTGGAGAAGTTAACATCTCTCGAAAGCGCTATTTTTAGTTGCTGTTACTCAGCCGGGAGGATGTCCAAGCTCCAAGCTCTCATGTATAAGGAGCCATACTTGTTCTTTCATAGGGACAGGATGACCCTTAACACAAACCCCAAGTTTCTCCTGAAGGTGGTGTCAGAGTTTGCTGTCAACCAAGACATTAACCTGCTTGTCTACTACCCTGAATACTCTTAACAAAGGGGAGGCATTGTTACATTCTCTAGATGTACATAGAATCCTTAGGTACATAGTCCAGAAGGAAGTCAGACCAACTGTTTGTGTCCTTTGCCCAACGGATGTGAGGGGAACCAGTCACCAAACAGACTATGTTCAAGTGGCTAGTCAACTGCATTGTGTTCTGCCATGAAAAGTATGGCAAACACCTTCCGGGCCCAGTCAGAGGTCATTCAACCAGAGGGATAGCAACTTTTGCATCTCTCAAAAATGTGTCAGCAGCAGATCTCTGTGTTTCAGCCACCTGGAGTTCAGTAAGCACCTTTGTCTGGCACTACAGTTTGGACATTGCTTCCAAAAGGAGGGCAGGTTTCAGCCTGGCAGTCCTCCAGGAATTGCTCTCATAGGAGCCCAAGGGCATTCTTGTATCCACTGCCTGTTTAACCTGGTGTTATCTTGGTACTGCTTGGGACTCGGTCCTAACAGTTATTACCTGTTGCAAGAGCTGTATCTCAAAGTGAGATAGTACAGTTAAGCAGGAACTTACCATAACAGTGGATCTTCAAGAAGAGCTCTTGCAGCAAGTATACTTCTAGGGCAATAGTTCTCAGACTTTGTTACAATGAGCCTCCCCAAATCCATGTAAAAGATTTTGAGCCTCCCCCCCAAAATTTTAATAATCTTGGGCCTCCCCAAAGAAAAATAACATACTGTACTTTGCGCAGTACACCATGAATAAATTGAAACCCCTTTGAGTATTTGGCTCACATTCAGTTCTTTATCTTATACTGACGTGGAACCTTTGAAAAAGAGCTCCTGTGCTCAGAGGTGTTATCTGAATAACAAATAAATAAAATAAACAAATAGTATCATTCAACTTATTGTAACCCCCCCCCGGAACAGGCTAACCTATGTATTCTGCTATTTTCATTCTTGAACCATTGTTACCACTTATTGCAGTACGTTCATAGGTCAGACTACTTTCCCTGTTTCCTCTCTATATGAAATAACCTTCCTACATACTTTGCCTCTCCCCATCCTTCCCTGCTCCTAAGCAACTTCTCAGGGATTTATTTGCCTTCTTGCTATTGCTCCTAGCACTTCTATGCTCAACCCTTGTATTTGGGCTGTTCTGCCATCAGGCAACAAATTGATCAATTACACCACTCATTATTAGTTTATTGTTTATATTTGTTTTCACTATTGTTCATTGTGTATTTCTTGACTGTTTTGAAGTTATCTTTGAAATGTATTCACTCCCTACCCTTCCCTGGGTGCACCTGAAATGAGCCTTGGCTCATTCACCTTCCCCTGTCACCTATTAGTAAATAAATACGTTAAATTCCCCTACTATTATCCTCTTTCAGTTTGCATCATCTCTTCACACAAAATACATCAAATTCAAAATTTAAATACAGTACTTTTTCAGACTTGCTTAAGCCTCCCCTGGAACAGGTTGGGGCCTCACCATTTGAGAACCCCTGTTCTAGGGACATGGATATGTTGTTCATCCACACTGTCTGGCAGGTTCCTTGCCGCTTTAAATCTTGCCGGAAGGTCTTCAAGCTGGTTCCTCCCACCCACCCGGGTGGTAAAACTCTTGGCTCCGCCCCATGACACCAGATCTTCCTTACCGCTTGGAAGCTCGGGTTCCCTCCTTAGCGCTCTGCATTTAGACTGGATCCAAACTCTTCGGTTCACCCGAAAATAATTTTTAAGTTTTCTAGACTTCGGTCTGCTTCTTCCTTCGCGGCTACGATGGACAAAGCGGTGCCCATGTGGGCAGAAGATGTCCAGGACCGATCTGCACTGCACGTGCGTCTATTGCCTTGAGCTTCACCACGATCCGCAGGCCTGCAAGTTGTGTAAGTCTTTTTCGGCAGACGTCCTCGAAGACCGTAAGTGCTCGGCTCCAACTTGCGCCCGGAAACGCTATCCACCGTGAAGTTCAAGGAGGTCTGCTATGGTTTCCATGGTGGCTGGCTCGCTGAGCAACTCGAGCAGATGATCGCCGAGAAGGAGGCGCCCAGGCCGCATCTTCGTCATCCTCGGTCATGGCATTTATCCCACTTTCCTTGGGATCCTCCTATACAGCTTCTTTTACGGAGCTTTGCCAATCCCTCTCCACTAAAGGTGAGGGGCCATCAGGACACTCCTCTTGGTCCAAGAAGGACTCTAAGGGTAAGTCCTACCATCGACGTTCGTGGGAGCGGGAGAAGTCCCCTTCCCCGGACAGTCGACATTCAACTTCGGTCAAGGTTGCGGCTAAGGCCGCTGGCTTCACGGTGTCCCCGTCAGGTCAGCCGGCCAAGACTCCCATCGACGCGGTCGAGATTTTTCTCGACCCATCGGACGGGCTATCGACTGGAGAAGCTGACAACCCTTCTTCACCGGTGCTCCTGGTGGAAACCGAGGACTTGCCTGCGCCTCCTGTGCCGGAGTCCCCAGTTAAGGCTCCCGAGCCGAGGGAGGAACGGGTTTCCCCGGCTCCCTCCCAGACCCACCTTCGGAAACACCGACGGTCTCGACCTCGCCTCGTCCAGCCGGAAGAGGAGAGGTCTTTGGCTAGCTCATGCCAACGCCACGAGGACTCTAATGTGGCAGCAGCTCCTTCTATCCAGGAACAAGCTAACGCCGCCGCCTTCCCGCCATTAAGTGGCTGTCATCCAAAAGGCGAAACAACCCTCGTGGTGGTAGAGGTGCCCAAAGCTGGGCCGGTTGTTCGGCCAAAACCAGCTGCCCCACCTATTGTGGTGGAACCTCCGCCTCCACAACCAAAATCAGGGGCTCCGACCAAGGATTCTCAGTCGGGTCAGGGACTGCCCCACCGGTTGTCGGTCACCCTCACTCCTGACCGCCTCGCAGGTGGAGGGTGGCTCAGGGCCCTAGGCAGCTCTTCGCAGACTCCTCGGAGTCTGACGACGACTCCCTGTTCTCCAGGCCCCTTGACCTGGAGTCTTCCAGGGGACAGTCGATGGACGAGAGCCCATCATTGTTCATGGGTCTACTTCGGCTCATCTCGGAGTCCACCGGGATGCAGCTCGAGCCCTTATCCAAGTGGGCCAAGTATCCCCTCACGGAGATACTGGACCGAGGGGATTCTCCCATGGAGGACTTTCCGGTGGCTGAAACCATTGTTGGCCCAGCCTTGGAGTTATGGCAGCGGCCAGCTTCTTGTCCTGCTCCTTCGGCCAGGATGGCAAGGAAGTATGCGGTGCCTACCGGGTCTCTGTCCAGTTTCTTGGAACACCCCTCGCGGAGGGGTTGGTTACCGACAGCGTTTTCTAGCGTTCCAGGAACGCTAGGGACGTGGACAAGCCCCCCGACAGAGTCCAAAAAGCTGGACTATGCCGGGCGCAATGTATATGCTGCGTCCTCCCTCAGGCCAGTTCGGCCGTACTGATGGCGCACTTCTCCCACGCCCTTATGGGCTCCCTGCATGAGATGATCCCTCTTCTCCCGGCTGATCTGCAGACTACGGTCAAGCAGGTGCGGGATCAGGGGAGGGCAGTAGTGAAACAGCAGCTCCAAACGGCTCTCGATATTGGAGACTTCTGTGCCCGGTCCGTAGCGGCTGCAGTGGCCATGCGCCACAGAACCTGGCTGCGGATCTCCACCTTTACAGCGGATACCCAGCACAAGTTGGCAGACGTCCCCTTCCTGGGTACCGACTTGTTCGGGCCTGGGGTGGAAGGCCACCTCCAGAGAACTGAAAAGTCTAATGCCACCTTGGACTCTGTCACATCTGCCCAGAAGGACAAAGGCCGCCGACAGCAGCATAAGTCCTTTCACCCTTCTGCCCCTGCGGCACGTCCAGCCCAGCAACACCAGCATCAGGGCCAGCAGGCTCGCACTTGGCATCCCAAAGCCAAGCCTGCAGTTTCCTCCAACAGGAAGCTGGGAGGAAAAGGCCCAGGAGGTCCCTCGGCCAGTCCTTCGTCCAAGCCTGCCCAGTGACGGGTTGAGGGGTGTCTCCCCCCCCCCCACTGCATCGCTTCCCCCTGGGTTCCTCCCGTGGGGGGACGGTTCAGCCACTTTCTTTCCGCCTGGTCCGCTATTACCATGGACCGTTGGGTGTTGGAGGTGGTAGGAAAGGGTCTGCCTCTGGAGTTCGAGCAGACCCCGCCCTTCTGAGCCATCTCCCCACGGGGGGTTACGGGGTCCGCAGCCTCTCTGTCAGCCCTTTGAACCGACATTGCCCTGCTCCTCCAAAAGGAGGTGATCAGGAAGGTGGCGGATCCTCCACCAGACCCAGGTTTTGTGTCCAGGTACTTTCTGGTCCCAAAACGGATAGGAGGCTGGCGCCCCATTCTAGACCTGCACGACCTGAACAGGTTCCTAAGGTCTCTAACCTTCAGGATGGTCACTCTGGCTGAGATCATTCCATCCTTGGAACGAGGCGTGTGGTTCTGTTCTCTGGACCTCCAGGACGTGTTCTTTCACATCCCAATCCGTCCGTCCCACCAGCGATTCCTCCACTTCAGAGCAGAGGGGCCCCGCTACGAGTTCTAGGCCATGCCCTGCAGCCTTTCTCTAGCTCCCAGGGTCTTCACCAAATGCATGGCAGTGGTGACAGAATTCCTGCGGGGCCGAAGGGTCCAGGTGTACCCCTACCTGGACGATTGGCTGATTGCGGCCTCTTCCAGGTTTGCTCTCAAGTTGGCCTCCTCATAAACGAGGCCAAGTCGGAACTCGTGCCAAAGCAGGTGATCCAATTCATCAGGGCAGAGCTCGACTCTCTGCGAGCCAGAGCACGGCTCCCGGCGGACAGGGCTGACCTTCTTTCCTCCTTTGCCCAGTCATTTCAGGTTGGGCAATTGCGCCTTGCCCGGGACTTCCTGCGCCTCATGGCAACCTGCACCAGCGTGGTCCGTTGGGCCCATTGGCACATGCGTCCCCTACAGTGGGGACTGGCCAGCCAATGGTCACAGCGCTCCAGTCCTTTGGATCAGCCAGTGACGGTGACCCAGGAGATGTGGAACGCTCTCCAGTGGTGGATCGTTCCAGCTCATCTGCAGGAGGTCATCCCATTTGTCCGCCCCGAGCCGATGGTCTCTCTATCGACCGCCTCTCTGATGGGTTGGGGTGCCCATCTGGGGGAGCACAGAGGGCACGGCCTCTGGTCCCCTCGGGAGTCCCGATGCCACATCAACCTGCTGGAGCTTCGAGCAGTTCGTCTGGCCCTCACCGCCTTTGCTCCATTTGTACAGGGTCAAGTGGTCCAGGTCCAGACGGACAATACCACGACCATGTACTACCTAAACCGCCAGGGCGGGACGCGCTACATGCCTCTGTGCAGGGAAGCTCTCTGCACTTGGTCCCTCGTGCGCAGCCTGGAGGCGGATCTCCTTGCCATCCGTGTGGCAGGAGCCTCCAATATTCTGGCCGATGCCCTAAGCCGGATAGGAGCTGCGTCCCACAAGTGGTTTCTCCTGCTGGAGGTAGTACAAGATCTGTTCTCCCACTGGGGCATGCCTCGGGTGGACCTGTTTGCCTCCAGGGAGAATGCAAAGCTGAGGCTGTTCCATGCCTGCCCCCCACAGCAGGGCTCGCTGCAGGGGGATGCCTTGTCGAGGCCGTGGACCCTGGGCCTCTTCTACGCCTTTCCCCCATTTCCTTTGATCCACAAGGTGCTTCTCAAGGTGAGGAGGGACAAGGCACAGGTGATTCTGGTTTCGCCAGACTGGCCCCACCAGTTCTGGTATCCAGATCTCCTCAGCCTGAGCTCCAGGCTCCCGAGGCGGCTCCCAGCCCGCCCGGACCTGATCTCAGTCAATCAGGGGAAGGTATTCCATCCGGACCTTCAATCCCTGCACCTGACGGCCTGGTTCCTGAGCGGCTAGAGTTCCAGGCCTTGGGTCTTTCCGACGAGGTCCTCAACGTTGTTGAGGCTTCCCATAAGGAGTCAACCAGGAAATGCTATGCCTTCAAATGGAAGAGATTCTCCATTTGGTGTCAGGGCAAGGGGTTGGACCCTTCCTTCTGTTTCTTGTCAAGCATTTTGGACTACCTGTGGTCCCTTTCTCAGTTAGGGCTTCGGTTGACGACCCTTAAGATGCACCTGGCAGCCATCTCTGCTTACCGGGCACGGGTCAGGAAGCATTCGGTGGCGCAGGAGAAGCTGGTCGGGTGCTTTTCCAAAGGCCTTGATCACATATCCCCCTCCGGTGCGAGAATCTCCACCTCCGGGGGATCTGCTGCTGGTATTGGCTAAGCTCTTGGGCAAGCCATTCGAACCGATGCACAGGTGTGACATTTCTCACCTGTCATGGAAGACCGCCTTCTTGGTGGCCATCACGTCAGCCAGAAGGATGGGAGAGCTCCAGGCTCTTTCCATAGAGTCTCCTTATCTGGTCTTCCACAGGGACAAGGTCTTCCTATGCCCCCACCCGAAATTCCTTCTGAAGGTGGTGTTGGAGTTTCACCTTAACCAGGTGTTGACTCTGCTGGTGTTCTACCCCAATCACACCTCGGAGGCCAAATATAGGTTCCATACTCTGGACCCTAGAAGAGCGCTCGTTTATTATAAGGAGCGGACGTCTGAAGTTCAGGGAGAGGTTCACCAGCTGTTTGTCACCTACACTGAAGCCGCACCTGGCAGACCTGCAGCCAAGCGGACAATAGGCAGGTGCGTCACCTCCTGCATAGATCTCTGCTATAGGTTGGCGGGCATGGAGCCTGCCAGAGGGATAAGAGCTCATTCTACCCGCCATACCGCTGCTTCGGTGGCTGCTTCCAGGGATGTCCCTATCCAGGAAATCTGCAGGGCTGCTACCTGGAAGTCAGCACACACCTTCATTACCCACTACCACATCGACCTTGAGTCACGCCGGGATGCTGGTTTTGGGACCTAGGTTCTCCAGTCTTTATTCCCTAAGTAGGGGGTGTGCGCCTTGCCTCCCTCCTCCCGGAGAACTACTAGGAGTCTGCCAGACAGTGTGGATGAACAACATATCCATGTCCATAGAAATACAGGTTACTCACCTGTAACGGGAGTTCTAGGAATGGTATATGTTGTTCATCCACACAACCCACCCGCCTCCCCGGCTTCGACGCACAACCTGGCTTCCAGCGGGCTAGATCTGGCGTCTTGGGGCAGAGCCAAGAGTTTTACCAACCGGGTGGGTGGGAGGAGCCAGCTTGAAGACCTTCCAGCAAGATTTAAAGCGGTAAGGAACCTGCCAGACAGTGTGGATAAACAACGTTATACCATTCCTAGAACTCCTGTTACAGGTGAGTAGCCTGTATTTTCTCTCCCTCCTTCCCCCAGTGCTTCTTCCTGTATGTCCCTATCGGGATGACAAAGCCTCCTCGGTTTGTCCTATCCTTCATGCCAGCCGGGTCTCCAGCAGATGAACTGAGGTGGTGCCGGGGGACCGCCTCCTATATTCCTAAGGATGACATCTGGAGTGGAGCCAATGTCAGTGGCGATCCCCCCATCTTGGACAGCTAGCTAGAATTTTTCTGTGGGGTCCTAGTTCCTGGTGGCATAGTCCTAACGGTTATTACCTGCTGCAAGAGCTGTTCTCGAAGATCTACTGTTATGGTAAGTTCTTGCATAACTGTACTTTTCCCCAGCATTATGGCCAACATTCCCACTGTCAGTAAAAAGGGATCATGCAGCCAACCCCCAGGATGTACCTGGAAACAAGCTGACATAACTTTGTATGCTTCTCCTGGTAAAAAAAAAAATTACAAATAAATATTGAAAAAACATCACATTCAAACAACATGAAGTCTTGCTGTATTCTGACCTATGCAGTAATCTCCTACCCTTGAACTGCCCCGGAGAACAGAGAGTTAACTTTCCATGCAGGGCATGGAACGCTGAGCTCGAGCTCGGTTGAAGCCTCTGTCTGCTGTTGTTTGAACTCCAACCGTCAGATTCTTTACTCCGCCTCACTGAACAGTCACTCCGGAGATTTCTCCTTCACTCGGTTCAAAAAAAGTCGGTTCAAGTGTCGTTTTTTCGCTCGGTTTCAACCGAACTTCTGCTTCTCAACCTGTCTGTTTAAGTCTGTGTCTGTGGTACCGTGAGTACTAGATAGGTTTTTCTATATTAATTTTCTGTGTGGAACTTGTAAACATTGGATCAGTTCAGTTTGAACCGTTCAGGTTTGTGTACAAAAACTTCTATCTTTATTAGAGTGTGGTAACCGGTCCATATCGGTTCTAAAAAAAAAACTGATTTCATCACGTTTTTTTCCAAGACCCATAACATGGTCAAGAACCGATAGGGGTGTCTTGCTTGGCGGATTGCCGAAAAAAGGGTAAGTTTTGGTTAGGATTGGCCATGTCTGAGAAACCCAAGAAAAAAAACTGACCCACTGGGTTTCAACACTGTAGTGTGTGTGTGTGTGGGGGGGGAAGCCTTTGCTAAGGCTGATCCCCACACCACCTGTGTTTATTGTCTGGGGCTTGACCACCTCAATTCAGACTGCCAAATTTGTAAAAGTTTTCCCAAAGCTACCCTGGATAAGAGAGTAGGTAGACTGAGGGAAAGGGAGGCCAAGAAGTCCACTGACCCAGATGGCCAGCCCAGTTCGGTTCCGACCGAACCAGAAGGAGTGCCCTCTGACCAGGGCGAAACTTCTTCGGGCAAAAGGAGAACCGATTCTGAGGAGTCGGTTCCGGTTAAAAGAAAGAAAAGGGATAAATCATCCGGTTCGGATCCACAAGTTCTTTCTCCGCCCGCTGATGAGATAGCCAAAGCGATAAAGATAGTTCAATCGCTAACTTCGGTTCCGGCCGAACCGGCACCATCTGTCAGGGGCTCGGTTCGGTCGGTTCCCCCGGTTGCGGATTATACTTTAGAAGAATTTTATGAACTGGAGGAGGAGGAGGAGGATGATGATTATGATGATGGTGGTGGTGGTGGTGGTGATTTATGAAAGTCTGGATGTGCCCATTGACCCGGACATCTCCCCAGACAGACCTTCAGGTGTTTCTCCTCCTAGGCTTTCTGAGTCCCCTTCCCACTTTGTTTTACAAGAAAGTGGCTGAAACCCTCCAGCTTTCTATGGAAGAAGCAGTAGAGGATCAGGAGGAGCCTGATTTTGTTGAGATGATGGACATCCCAGAGTCAGGAGATTGTCTGTTCCTTCATAAATCTTTTGGGAAACAGACATTTAAAATTTAAAACTCCTAATTCCATACCTCCTGTGGACAGAAGAATGGACAAGAGGTATACTCTTTCAGGCTCAGACACAGAGTTCCTTCCCAACAATGCAGCCATGTTAGTAGTGCAGGCTGCTGCCTGTGATAAGGCAAATATTCCCTTGGCTTCACACCCCAGATAAGGACTCCAGGAGGATTGATGCCATGGCAAAGAAACAGTACATGGCAGCATCCTTGGGACTCAGGCAGGCTAACTATATGGCCTACAGAGCTAGATACCAGAAGTCCAGGTGGGACATTGTGCTGGCTCTGTCTAAACAGGCCCCTGACCAGCTTGCCAAGGAGCTGGAGCAGGTGGCTGCAGATGGGATTGAGGCATCCAAGTTGCAATTTCATGCTGCTGTGGACTCCAGTGATGTTTCATCTAGAGTCATGGCTACATCTGTGGCCCTTCAGAGGATGGTTTGGCTCAGATGTAATAGCCTATCACAGGATACCTAGGCTAAGGCCATGGATTTCCCTGTCATTGGTAATTCTCTGTTTGGGGAGCAGACAGAGAACTACATGAAGAAGATGGACGAGTACAGGACCACCTACAGAAGTGCTCAGGCCAAAGAAAGGCAAGCCACTCCTCAGAGGCAGCATTCCAGGGGCAGGCCCTTTCAAATGCCTTTTTACCAAGCCCAGGCCTCCTCTTCTGCTTTTGCTCAGAGGGGTTCTTTAGAGGAGAGGCAGACTGGTATGAGCAGGCCTGCTTCCACCCCTCAGCCTAAAGCCGCTGCCAAGCAGAAACCCTGATGGGTCTGCCCGGGCCGATTCTCCAATACCGGTAGGGGGCAGGCTGGCTTACTTTGTCCAGGACTGGAAGTCTTTAACATCAGACAAGTGGGTCCTGGAAGTAGTAAGCCAGGTACTGGTTCTCAGCTTCAAAAAATTTCCCAAGATGAAAACCAGATTCTTTACACCTGCAAATCCATCAGAGGCCCTTGCCCTAGAGGCAGAGGTTTCTTCCCCCTTGGCTCTCAGAGCCATAGAAAGGGTTTCTACCCTACACAGGGGCAAAGGATTGTACTCCAGGTACTTCCTAACCCCCAAAACGACAGGAGAATGGTGGCCCATCCTGGATCTGAGATACCTAAACAAGCACCTTTTAAAGCCAAAATTCAAAATGGTGACTCTGGGAATAATTCTGCCCTCTCTAAGGCCAGGGGACTGGCTAGCCTCCCTAGACCTCAAAGATGCCTATTTTCACATTCCCATCAGGTGCTCCCACAGAAAGTACCTCAGGTTCGAGTTGCCCTCAGGCCACTATCAATTCAGAGCAATGCCCTTTGGTCTAACTTCAGCCCCAAGGGTGTTCACAAAGTGCCTGGCAGTAGTGGTTGCTTTCTTAAGGAGAAAAAAGATCTCCATCTTTCCATACCTGGACGACTGGCTCATAGTGGGCCAGTCTCCAGACCAAGTCAAGTCACATCTTCAGATAACTCAGCAACTGCTCACTTCCTTAGGATTTCTCCTAAACCTTCCAAAGTCAGTTCTAGAGCCAGTAAAGCTCCTCACCTTTATAAGGGCAGAGCTGGATACAATAAGACCAAAGGCCTTCCTTCCCCTGGACAGGGCAAGGACACTAATAGAACTGGCCTCATCTTTCACCCTTCAGGTGTCTCGACCAGCAAGGCACTTCTTGCAGCTCCTGGGCCACATGGCAGCCTCTACAGCAGTGGTCCAGGGGGCAAGATTTCAGATGAGGGACATTCAGTTCCATTTAAGAGCCTTCTGGTCCCAGAGAAAGGATTCCCTTACCAAACTAGTCCCAGTGACTTGAACCCTGATCCAGGCTTTGCAATGGTGGCAGGATCAGGACAATTTAAGACAGGGAGTTCCTTTTGTCACTCAGTCTATTCACTAATCCTCACCACAGACGCCTCCCTCTTGGCTGGAGGGCCCACTTGGGGGATCTTACCACCCAAGGGATGTGGTCTCCTCAAGAATCTGTGCTTCACATCAATCTCTTGGAACTCAGAGCAGTGTTTCTAGCACTGCAAGCTTTTTCCAAGTCTGTTCAGAACAAAGTAGTCCGGATCAGACCGGACAATACCACCACAATGTGGTACATCAACAAGCAAGGGGGCACTCGGTCTATGGCCTTGTGCACAGAAGCAATGAAGTTGTGGTCTCTGGCCTATTCCCTGCAAACTTCTCTAACAGCAGTTCACCTCCCAGGGAAGGACAATGTCCTAGCAGATGCTCTCAGCAGGATATCTCGGGGCCACCACGAATGGTCCATAGATCCCCTAATTTTGAAAGTGATTTTCTCCAGATGGGGCACTCCACAGATAGATATTTTTGCAGCCCCAGACAATCACCAGCTTCCTCTCTTTTGTTGCAGACCCCCAGTCTTGGGCTCAGTCCCCCTGGATGCTCTGATTCTGAATTGGGAGGGGAAGTTCCTGTATGCTTTCCCCCCTTCCCTCTCCTGTTCGAAGTGCTAGTGAAGATCAGGTCTCAACCATGCAAAGTGATTCTGATTGATCCAGACTGGGCCAGACAACCCTGGTACCCACTGTTACTGTCCTTAGCAGTCCTCCTTCCCCTGTCTCTTCCCAGGAATTACAACCTGTTGACATCCTCTCAGGGAAGGATTTGGTATCCAAATCTCTCAATCTCAAGGCCTGGCTCTTGAAGAGTTAGGGTTTGCTGATCTGCACCTCTCCCAAGGTGTTCTGGATATTCTTAGGGCTTCTCGAAAGCCTTCCACCAGAAAGACTTACAACTCCAACTCCAAATGGAAAAGGTTCACTATTTGGTGTTCTGGTAAGCATATTTCTCCAGAATCTGCTGGGTTGCCTACAGTCCTGGACTGTATGGTTCATCTCGATGGCTTGGGACTCAGACCAGCTACACTCAAAGTACATTTGGCAGCTGTTTCTGCTTTTTTATCAGTAGGCAAGCCCTCTCCTCTATCAGCCCATTCTGTATTTGGTAAATTATTCAAGGGATTGTGGCACACCAATCCTCCCTTCAGGGACCCTGCTCCTGCTTGGGACCTTAATGTTTGCATTGCTCAGCTTATGCAACCCCCCTTTGAGCCTTTGTCCTCTGCAGAGCTTAAGTACTTGACTTGGAAAACTGTGTTTTTGGTAGCCATTACCTCTGCCAGGCGCATTAGTGAATTGCAAGCCCTGTCAGTGGAGCCTGATTTCATCTCTTTCCATAGAGATAAAGTGGTCCTAAGAACTAACTGGAAGTTTTTGCCTAAGGTGGTTTCAGATTTCCACCTTAATCGGTCTATGTCTCTCCCTGTTTTCTTCACTGACCATTCCTCCTCTGGAGAGAGGAGGCTGCACAGCTTGGATGTTAAGAGGGCCCTCAGCTACTACATAGAGCGCACCAAGGGTCACAGGTTTGAGTCCTCCAGTTGTTCCTCACTTATGGAGAGGTCGGAAGGGCAAACCTGCCACTAAAAGATCCATTGCCAGGTGGATTGTCTCCTGTATACAATTCTGCTATGAAAATTGGGTAGAACCCCACCTCAGGCCTGAGGGCTCACTCTACTAGAGGTACAGCCGCTTCCCTGACTGCTGCCAGGGATATTCCTATCTTAGAAATCTGTCAAGCAGCCACCTGGAAAACAGTTCATACATTCACCAAGCATTACTCTCTGGATATCCAGGCTAGGAGTGATGCTTGGTTTGGCACAGCAGTACTTCAGAGCCTATTCCCAAAGTAGGTTCTGTCCCTCCTCCTTGGAGGTACTGCTTGGTCGTCTGCATATGTCAGAATACAGCAAGACTTCATATTGTTTGAAGAAAAAATTACTCACCTTAGTAATGTTGTTTCTTCTAGTGGAGTCTTGCTGTATTCTGACCCCCCGCCTCCCCTCTCAGAACCTGGTTTTTGGGATGTGGGTGGGCAGGAGCAGTGTTGGCACCTAGAGGTGCCCTCCTTTTTCCTCACCCTCCTTTACTTTGGGTGTGTGTTGTTTTGTTTTTTGGGTTTCCTGACTTGAGTCTTTGCTTTGGAACCAAAAAACCCTTTTTTGCTTGATCAAATTTAGTTGCCAGTTGGCTGGTGTGAGTTTACAGTTTCCACACAGAACGCCCAGTGAGTTTAGCTCGTAAAGATCTGACGGTTGGAGTTCAAACAGCAGCAGACGGAGGCTTCAACTGAGCTCGAGCTCAGCAATCCATGGCCTGCATGGAAAGTTAACTCTTTGTTCTCCAGGGCAGTTCAAGGGTTGGCCATCACTGCATAGGTCAGAATACAGCAAGACTCCACTAGAAGAAACAACATTACTAAGGTGAGTAATTTTTTCTTCAGTGACATTCATATTTCAGAAAAGCAGGAAGGTAGCAAGAAACAGTTGCATTAGGATATGCATTTCAGAACCAGATGATCTTTGGGGCTATCTCAGTCATCAGGTACAGTAACACCGTAGGGTGAAGGGAAATCCACACGGAAGATTTTCAGCAGTACAACTGGGGCCGCCCATGCCGTTAATGTCACCAACCCTATATAGGCGTGAGCGGCCCCGCTCCCTCCTCACTTCTTTCCTGCCATCAGCTCGCTCGCATGGGTCTCCGCGAAAGATCCATCACAGTATTCACGCCTTTTTCCAGCCTATGGCTTTATTTACTTACCTTTTAAAAATCTCTTTCAAAGAAATTCCTTGTTTTTGTTTGTCAAAAGTTAATCACTCTACTTCTCTCTTCCGTCGCTGCTGCTGCAGAAAGATTACCTCTAGAGAGGAACATTCCATTTGTGTCTGCTGTCTTGGTCCTGACCACAAAGTTTCTGACTATGAATTCTGCCAGAAGTTTAATCAAAAAATCCTTTAGCAATGTAAAGAAAGCTCTTAAAAAAATTCCTGACGGATCAACAGGTAGTCAACTCTGGGCAGGGGTCCTCCGGGGCCCCAGCCTCCCATTTGCCGGCTGGATCTTCAAGCTTCCAGGCCTTCAAGCCCCGAGACAAGTCCTGGGGGGAAGTCATTAAAAAAAGACAGAGTTGCTGGAAGAATATGGAGTTTGCTGGCAAAAATGTGGGTGCCCAAGGGCGACACCGGGACACATTTTCTGGCAGTGGCCTTGTTTGATGCCCTTATGGATATCCCTACAAACAGAATTAACTAGCTTATTAGAACAAGAGGTAGAATTAACAGCTGAACAGGTACTGCTGGGGATCTTTCCAGACCATTCCCTTCCATGGGAACAAACTCTTTTTTTACCTCCCAGTTTGTTGGCTGTTGAAAAGTCAGTAACTCGCAGGTGGATGACTAGCACCATTCCAACAGTATTAGAATGGAGATCTGTCATGTCCGAAATGTAAGTAACAGAATCCCTTAATGCAGAAATCCAGGGTAAAGCTCCAACATACATGATGAGATGGCAGAGATAGGTGCTCTACCAGGGGGTGGTAGAATCAAATTTGTGACCCTAGTATTGGTAGAATTATTATGGGAGGGATCAGGAGGGAATGATTGAATAATGATAGAAGAGTTGAGAGAAAAGAGAATTTAACTTAAGCAGGGGAGTCTAATCAAGAGAGAGGAAATGCCTCACCCAAATATAAAGATAATAAGGAATAAATAAAACATAAGGGGTAAATAAGGTAAAATTTAAATGAAATGGAGCTGGAGCTTTTACCCTTTGAATGATCTTTGACTAGAACGTTGTATACTTATCACACTAAACATTTCAACCCTTTGGATAAAATTATATAAACTGTCAATCGTATAAACTGACTGGAGATATATGGCAATATAAGAAAATGTCTGAAATGTACTCTTGACGAAGTGTAACAAAAACCTTTTAATAAAAAATAAAGACAGAGATCACGACTACTTCCCACAGCGTCGATCTTGCTCCCTGTCGACTTCTCCTCCTTCTGGGATATCTTCATCAGCTGTGACTGCTCCAATGAAGAGAAATGCTATCCAGGTCTCTGCCCACCAGACCCATACCAACAGCACCTCTGCCCGATTCTTGGGGTGCTCGGCCATTGAACTCCTGGTCATCTGCCCCTCCATTATCGATGGCTCTCCCGTTGAGGTCTTCTTCCACTAGGGCTACAGGCTCATAGGGTTATCAGAACACAGCAGGTGGGCCGTCGAACCCCACTCCATCTACGACCGTCGACTTGAGTGAAGTCCTGATCAGGTTCACTAACGTGCTTGTACAGCAGCTGGGTGCCTTAAACAGGCCCCCTTCACTGATGCCTTCGATGGCAACTTAGTTGTCAGTGCCAGTTCATCGGCCCTGAGAAGCTCCCTTTGGGCCACCGCCGGTGCACCCGATGCCAGACCCAGAGATTGCAGAGGTCACCGTCAAGGTGTATCACCCTGACCTCATTCTTCCTGTGATATGGAGGAAGAAGAGGAGGATGTCGTCCTCTCTGACAGGTCTACAGCCTCTTCTGTCAGTGAGGACTCTGTAAAGCATACTCCCAGGTTTCCTCCCAAGGACCCCATATTTTTTAATGTGATGAAGCAGCTGCCCTCAGCCATGGGCTTCCACACTGATGAGGATGCCACCAGAAAAGATCTGGTGGATTTCCTGGAGATTCCAGAATCTCCCCCAAACATCATTCCTCCAATGCTTCCAGCATTGAAGAATGCAGCCACTGCACCCTGACACTGACCAGTCATGGTGCCAGCTATGCCACACAGGGCGGATAAACTTTATCATGCCCCCCCCCCCGGGTCTCCCCTGTTATGCTGCCCAGCCAGAGACTGACTCAGGGGTCATTAAGGCAGCTCATGACCGATCTAGGGCACCTAAGCACCTTAGACCCCTTCCCCCAGACAGTCTTATCGAGCTGACCTCTGGGGGGAAAAAAGGGTTTATGCCTCCTCCACACTAGGTTTGAGGAATTGCAAACTATCTGTCACACATGGTTAAATACTAGAATGCCAATTTTAAGAAGGGCAAGGCTGCAGCCCAGGCCCTTCCAGAGGGCACCCAATGGCAGAAGCTGTTTCAGTGCCTTTAATCAGCTGAGGATGTTAGTAAGCATCTCCTCAGAGCCCTGTATGACATGGCTGACACTGCTGCAATGGGCATATGCCTACGTAGACACTCCTGGCTTGGAGTATCTGGGTTTGCAGCTGATGTGCAGTAGAAAGTGCTTAATGCCCCCTTTAATGGCTCCAATCTCTTTGACCCTGATGTCCAAAACATCATTAATGATCTGCAAGCCTCGGGCAGGGCCCTCAAGTCTATCCACTCCCTTTATCACACCTGGTGAAACCTTTGAAGTACGTTCATACATACATACATACATAATGTTTGTGTAATATCCACTAAGTAACCTAAAGGTAGCCAGAGCTAGTGGGATGCTTAGGGTGCATAGGGATGGGGAATCACCAGCAGAGAGAGAAAGGTGATATTACCACTGCAGAGATCAAATACCTGACAGGTATAAATAAGGTTCAAGAGGGAAGCATTTTTTCAGAAAAAAATAATTCAAGAACAAGCTGGAGAGGGGTAGACCTGGGGGAGATGTAAGGAAGTACTTCTTTACAGAAAGAGTGGTAAATGCCTGGAATAGCCTCTCAGTGGAGGTGGTGGGAGCAAAAATGGTAATGGGATTCAAGAATGCATGGGATAAACATAAGGGAACCTTAGTGGTAAGGGGGAAGGGGGGTAAAGCCAGAGATCAAGTAGAGTCTGCAGTTTTACAGTAGGTAGGAAAAATGGGCAGACTAGGTGGCCAAGTGGTCCTTATCGGCCCTCAAAGTCTGTTTCTTTGTATACAAAATGTTTTATAAAGTATTTCAAACCTGCAAGTTCATTTTGAGTTATGTGATGAACTTTTTCTGAAAATAACTTTTAATTGTAAAAACGATGTCCTTCTTCATTAAGAATTCTTACCTTATTAGCATTATGGTCTTACTGGCAGTGGGATCCTAATAGTCCACCACTGGTAGCAGGATGAGTAGCATGATCTTTGTTTGTTGTGATTTGAAGGGAAACACTACTAGATAAGTCACCTACACATCACACATTCTGTTAAGCAGAAAACTATGAAAGAAAACTTACTTCAGAAATAAGTGATTGATTATTACAATTGGAACTCTGGTGTAAGAGCTCTTTAATAGGGAAGTGAAGGGGAAATTGTTTAACCAGGAAAGACACACAAAGCTGGAGCTTGTTTCCAGGTGCTACCTGGGAGCACAAGGAAGTTTAGTGACTTGCTCAGGATCAAACAATATGCAAGTGGGAGCTGATGGGATTCAAACCCAGGTCTCCAGCCCAGTGCCCTTAACCCCTACGCTATACTGCTAGAGGAAAACAGCAAGTTATTGTTTATATAACAACAGTTTACTTGGTTGTCATGACAGTTTCTCAAAGTGAACACAGTGTTGTTGTTTACTGTTACCCATCCATTGTCTTTTACAGTGTGTGAGCAACAGTGCAACATCGAGGCATTTCTTCAGCAAAAAAACAAAATTAAAATGAGAATTGTGCGGCTGTTTTAAACAACCCCCTCCACCAAGAAAGCCACACTCTGCTATTATTTTGAAACTCACTGCACCTGCTTGCTTCTCTGTCTCTGTCTCCCTACTTCAGAAACCACCCCTCTCGAGTTGGAAAAAAAAAAGATGCACTTTGCTACAGATTTTTTCCTTTTAAGTGCCTTTTTTGAACACTGAAGCCGCGATCCTAGACGGCAGGAGCAGCAGCGCGCGTTGATGTTCCATGTTATTATACTATTGATGTGACGTAGTCAAGATGGTACAACTACTTGATGGCGCATCTATGGTACAACAACACTAGGAACCGGTGAAATCTAGCGCATAACGCTCTGCCATACACTATAAAAATATGATGCATGATTCTTACTAACAGTTACCTTGCACCTTCCATAAGTCCCTTGCAGATGGTAATGGCTTCACAGTTGGGCTCTAATGCTGACGTTAATTCATTGTTAAATCTTTCTAATTATACTTTTTTTTTTTTTTTTTTTTATTTGTTGTAGGTTTGGATCTGAGGTTAGTTATTAGGGCACGGAGAAACCCAACCTATTATAATCAGCAGTCTGTACAGAATGGAGCAGAACATGGGCACTAAAAAAATACCTAGAATGGATCTTTTTATCTTGGAATCTGAAAGACATGCTGCAGGATAGAAAATTGTTTAAAAATTCAGTGACGCAGCCACAGAAAACTATACAGCAGATGTTGACCTCAATGCTCCAGATAATATCAGCTTGTTGTGATTTAAGTTTAATGAGTAATTTTTTGTTCCAGTGTGTACAACTGCCTCTAGAGTATACCAACACTGAGAAGACTATGTTCCAACACTATTGTTGTTACCCAGCAAGAAGCACTTTTTTTTTTTTTTAACATAAATTGTTTAAAAATACTGTGCAACACAGATGTCACACAGCTTACCGGCAGCACTGCTTATCTGTGACTGAGAGTTCTTTTTATTGAAATTGAAGTAAGAGAAATTCAATTCTGAACAACAGTAATTAGTTTACTTAACATAATTTGCCTAACCAATGATTAGACTTAGTTCATTTATGGCAAGATACAGTTTGCAGCAAGGTGTTTCTGCTTATGTCATATAAGATATGTGGTGGATTTAAGAAAACATATAATTGGATAACTAACATTGCTTTTCCCTTATGCAGTGTATACAGATGTCTGAACGTTTCTCTGAAATAAAAAATGTAGCATTTATACGCCATTTGATATTTGTGAATGTTTAATTTGTTTGAAAAATGTTAAGGTAATAAAACTATTTAATACTTTCAGATTTGAAACTTCTTTCTTGTATAATAGAACATGTACAAAAATGCCAGATTACTGAAGTGATGTATGCTTCCATTTTGATACATCTTCGATGAAGTGGACAGTCCATCTCTTTCATCAGTTTGGGGCACATTGGTTTAGTTCATACATATCTCAGATAGTGTATATCAGATTACTTTCAGACTTGGTGCCTGTTGAGCTGGCCTGTCAGCACCAGGCAGAGCTGCCTCTGGTGGCACTGGCCACCCAGGTGTGCATCCCAAACCTGGATTCGCTGGTGGGCCAGCCCAAGCATCCCATAGGATGTACTTCTCCTTGGGTGAGTGTGGGTAGCGCCTTACCCTGTCCCCTGGGGACTAAGACCTTTCACCTCTAAGGTACATGTAAAGGGTGTATTTGTTACATTTTTCTGATTTTTCTCTTCTGTTATTCATGGACATTGGTGCCACAATGTGGAGCCCAGTCCTGGAAACTGCCAACCCATGCTGCTACCTCTGTAACTCATCCTTCTCAATCATGACCGACATTGCTGATCTCTTCACTCCCAGGGCCTGCTGCAGTAGTGGTCAGCTGCAGCATGGTCATGCCACATGGAGAGGGGTCTTGTGAAGCTGCTGCAAAGTCTAAGGACCAGGGATAAGGAGCCATGGGTGGAGATACTTCTGGTCTTTAGACAAAAATGGTAAAACTAGAGATACAGTACAATAAATTTAATTGTTGTCTTTGTCCAGTGCAGTAGCACTAGAGCAGGTGTTGAGCTGCCATGTGGGAGACCCAGGCTGGAGGAGCTGCTATGCTACTTGGGCCTTCTGTGGCTGGTTCTGAAGGGATATTGGATGGCAAGGGTGACCGTACATTATCCTGCACTCTCCAGCATAGGACAGGTGGAGGGAGATAACAGATGCATAGGTCCTGCAGCTTATAGAGCAAGGTCACTTGCTAGAACTTTTGGAGTGGCTTCCAGATCTTCTTTCAGTTCATTCAAGCTTTTCTTCAGATCACATTCCATTGTTGCTGGAGGAAAGTCGCACACTGCTGCAGAAAAGGGCCACAGAACCAGTTCCAGAGGAACAGAGGGTTCTATTCACACTTCTTTCTAGTTCCCAAATCCACAGGGGATTTGCAGCCCATCCTGGATCTGAGAAACTCAAATTCCTACATTTAGTACAAGAAGTTCAGGATGGTAATCCTACAAGGCCTGCTGCCTCTACTGCAGAAGGGAGGCTGGATATGCTTCCTGGACATGCAGGATGCATATCAGCACATAAAGATTTGTGCTCCCCACAGGAAGTACCTCAGGATCTTACTTCGAGATACAGCTCTTGCAGCAGGTAACACCATTAGGACTGAAGCCGGCAGGCGTCAGGACCCCGCGGAAATCTTCTAGCTAGCAGTCTTCAGCGAGGACCACCTCCGACGTCAGTCCCGCCCCCGACGTCAGGCGTAGTACATAAGGAGGCGGTCCCGCCAGAATCCCCAGTTCTTTCCCGCCATCGACTTGCATGTCTCAACCCTTCAGTCCGTTTCTAGCGCGCAGCGCCTGGTAAAGTTCTTCCGTTTGGAAAAAGTTTGTTTTTTCTTCGAAGTTTGCTGTCTGATGTCCTCTCCAACGTCCGTGGAAGGCCATCCATCAAAGTGCGCTTATGGGAAGCAAATCCCTTTTAAAGACCCGCATTCGGCCTGCGTCCGGTGCCTAGGCCCAGATCACGACACCTGGGCCTGTACCTTCTGTCAGGGATTCAACAGCCGGACTCGGATCCGTCGCCAGAAGGCTCTGTAAGCGTTCCTTCTCGAGGAAAAAGTTAAGGCCATGGATTCAGCCTCCAAGGGGGAATCGTCGGAAAAAGCCCGGAGACACCTTGAAAAGCATAGGGAGAGGGTGAGATCAAAGTCCCCTTCTAGGGCCTCCGATTCCCGTAGCTCCGGCTCCCGGTCCGACCGCTCCCCTTCCCGGGCCCGCTGTCAGCCTCCCCCTGCTGCGGTGAAGACTTCTTCAGGTTCTTCTTCTCTTCCTCAGGCCAAGATCTCCAGGCCTTCCTCTTCTTCGGCTTCCAAGGCCTTGCAGAGGTCAGGGGATCGCCACCACCACCACAAGTCCGGATCCCGTCATCCGGACCCCACGCCCGGTCAGTCTCCTTGCCCCTTCTTCTCCAGCGGAAGACCAAAGAGCTGACTTCACTCAAGAGGACGTCGGCCAAGCACCACCAGTCCCGAGAACCGATGACCGCCAGACACCCGTTGCCGGTTAGGTCTTCACCACCACGGACGCCGGCTGGGGGACCGACGCCCGTTCCAGTAGAGAGGAGAACCCCTACGCTTCCCACCGACGTTGGTCAGGAGGCGCTCACGGAGGAGGAGCTGACCCAGCCCGAGGACCAGATGGGCGAACCCGGTCCTGTCACCCCCCCCCCGGGAACCCTCCCCTGAGCCCGAGACCCCTGGGGAGCCAACGCTGAACCCGACCACTGGTGCCCGGTCCATCGTCGGGCCTCAGCATTTCAGAGGTTAAGGAGCTGTTCACCTACTGGTGGGATACCATAAAGGAGGATGTGGTTCCCACACCTCCTCCTCCTCCTCCACCTGCGACTCCACCGGCCCCTGCGCCCCCTACTCCATCCGGGGCTGCAGGCCAAGTACCTTCCCCCCAGGAACCTGTGGAACCTCCTAGGCGTAGACCAGACAAGAGGAGACCTCCGTCCAGATCTTCTTCAGGGTCACCCAGCCCCAAGAGACCCAGAAGACGCCACCATTCGCCTTCGACGGAGGACACGGGATCGGACTTCTCGGACGGATCCAGATCCCCCTCTCCAATCAGCGTCCCTTCTCTGGACCCATGTGAGCTCCCAAGATCTCCTCCGGATGACCCATCGTTCTCGGAGATTATGAGAGGCATATCCAGGAGAACATGGCTGGGATGCAGAGGAACTCACCTCAGAGACCACGCCTTGCCAGATATCTTCGGCAAAGATCCTGGTGCCTGTGGTGGTGCCACCCTTGGTGTCCACCTTCGTGGACGTCACCAAGGCAGCATGGAAACGTCCACACTCGCTCCTGGCGATGCTGAAGAAGGCTGACCGCCTGTACAAGGCCCCTAGGGAGGACCAGTACTTGGCATCACATCCTCTGGCCGCAACATTTGAGCACCCTGCCACCGGACCCAGAGTCCAAGCAGCTGGACGCTATGGGCAGGCGCACGTATGCATCCGCTACCTGCGCCATTAGGTCCCTCAACTATTGAATCAGAATGCCTTGTGGGAGCAGGGACTGGATCTGGCGGAAAAGATGCCAGAAGGTGAACAGAAGGAGGAGTTGCAACTCCTTCGTACGGGTTCGGACGTGGGAACCCAGGTGCTGCGAGCCGCGTACGATTCCGCGGATTCCTCGGCCAGAGCGGCAGCCTCAGGCGTATGTCTCTGGAGACGCTCTTGGCTCCATGTCTCCGGATTTACCCCGGACGTCCAGAAGAACATTCTGGATGCCTCGTTCCACGGAGAAATTCTTTTCGGTGAGTCCTCGGAGAAGGTCCTCACCAAACTTCAAGAGGCCGGAGGCGGTGGTCTGTCCAAGCCATGTACAGACCCAAGCTCAGCCTTTCAGAGGAACCAAAGCCTGCTGAGGCCAGATGCAGAGACAGCAGTCCCGCACCGCCCGCAACAGAGGGGCTTCTTCTCCCGCAGAGCCCAGGGAAAGTCGTCCGCGGGCCGAGGCCAATGCCCTACAAAGTCGGCCCAGCCTGCATGACCCTCAGCCGCCACAGCATGACTCCTTCCCAGCCCCCGCCCCTCAGGATCAACGGGACACCAAGGTCGGTCGTATTGCGGACCACCTGCCAGGGTGGCAGTCTATAACCACCGACAGGTGGGTTCTTCAATTGGTCAAACAAGGCCACTTAATAGAATTCGTGGACAAGCCACCCACAAGGCCTCCTCTGCTCTCCCGTTACTCGGGTCAGCACAGATGACTCATCAGGCAAGAGGTACTCGCGCTCCTTCAAAAAGGAGCGGTGGAGGACGTCCCGGAGAACCAGAAAGGATCCGGATACTATTCCCACTTCTTTCTGGTTCCGAAGAAAACAGGGGACCTCCGTCCAATACTGGACCTCAGCGACCTCAACATGTCGGTCTACAAATGTTTTTGCATGGTGACCCTCCAAGGACTCATTCCCATGCTAAAAAAGGACGCCTTCTTAGCATCCCTGGACATACAGGACGCCTACCTGCACATCCCAATAGCTTGAGCGCACAGGAGGTTCCTGCGCTTCGAGTTTCTCGGCCACCTCTTTCAGTTCCGGGCTCTTCCTTTCGGACTGTCATCGGCCCCCAGGGTCTTTACCAAGTGTGTGGCAGTCGTGGCAGCGTCTCTAAGGAGACAGGGCCACTACGTGTTCCCGTACCTGGACGACTGGCTTCTCATGGCCTCCTCCAAAGAGGCGCTGTTGCTGGCTATTCAGAACACCCAGGATCTGTTCCAATCTCTGGGCATTCTTATCAACTACAAGAAGTCTCTCCTCGTACCATCCCAGAAGCTGCAGTTCATAGGCGCAGTTCTGGAGAAAGCCTTTCTTCCCGAGGAAAGAGCGGAACACATCAGGTCCCTCATCAGGGATCTTTCAGCAAAGAAGACTGTCCCCGCCAGGTTGGTCCTTCGCTTGCTCGGACACATGGCTGCGGCCATTCCAACCGTCCCTTTGGCAAGGCTCCACATGCAGGTAACTCAGTGGATGCTCAAAGTGCAGTGGGACCAAAGGCAAGACCACATGCAGCATCCGGTCAGAATCACGAATGCCGTGATTCGAGACTGGCAATGGTGGCTAGACCCAGGGACACACTCTGCGGGTGTCCCGTTTACAGCGCCATCCCCGGAGGTAATCCTCTCCATAGATGCCTCAGGGCTGGGGTGGGGAGTACACCTGAACGGGGTGAGGTCCCAGGGAACGTGGATCCCTCAGGAAGCTCACCTCCACATCAATGTTCTGGAGATGAGGGCGGTCCTTTATGCCCTGCAGGCCTTTCAGTCAGAAATCCCGTCAAGTACTCCTCTGCTTCAGACAGACAATACGGCGGTGATGTATTCCCTCAACAAACGAGGCGCACACTCTTACCCCCTTTGCAGGGAAGCTAGGAGAGTGTGGGATTGGGTAATCCGACACGGCGCGAGCCTGATTGCAGTTCATGTTCCCGGCATGGACAACACAATCGCAGACGGCCTGAGTCGTTCCCAGGCCAGAGTCCACAAATGGGAACTCCTTCAAGAGGTAGCGGAGGATCTGTTTCTTCGATGGGGAACTCCAGAGTTGGACTTGTTCGCTTCCCCATCCAATGCAAAACTGCCCAATTTTTGCTCGCTAGATCCAGGGCCTGGTGTTTTCTGGCAAGACGCGTTGTCCCTCTCCTGGGCGGACAGATTCCTCTACGCTTTCCCTCCCTTCCCATTGATCCAGAGAGTTCTTCTCAAACTACGCAGGGAGCACGCAACAATGATCCTGGTAGCGCCTTTCTGGCCCAGGCAGATTTGGTTCCCCATGCTGACGCAATTGTCCCGGGAGCCCCCAGTTCCGTTGCCTTTCAGCTCCCATCTACTGTCTCAAGAGGAGGATTCACTAGTCCACCCGGACTTACGCTCACTGAACCTGCATGCCCGGCTTCTCGAGACATAGCCATTATGCGACACGGGGTCTCGCAAGAGGTGGCGGAAGTCCTTTCCGCTGCCAGAAAGCCGGCAACGCATGCGACGTACGCCATGAAATGGTACCGATTTTTGCCTGTGGTCTCAGGCACGTGGCCTCTCCCCTTTAGAATGCCCAGTGAAATCGGTTTTGGAATACCTGCTTTCCCTCTTCCACTCAGGTCTCGCCTACTCCTCTATTAAAGTTCACCTCTGTGCGATTTCGGCCTACCACTTCCCGGTAGGTCAGCGCACAGTGGCACAACTCGATGCCTCTCGGGACTTCCTGAGGAGTGTTACACCTTAGGCCACCCATCAAGGATCCTGTCCCTCTTTGGGACCTACTCTTCGTCCTGGAACAGCTCTTGATCCCCCCCTTTGAACCTGCCGCAGATTGCGAGCTACGTTTTCTGTCGTGGAAAACGTTATTTTTAGTTGCTGTCACGTCAGCAAGGAGAATTTCCGAGCTTCATGCGCTCATGTGTAAGGAACCTTATTTAATTTTCCACCAGGACAGAGTGTCTTTGAGGACGAATCCTAAATTCCTGCCTAAGGTGGTCTCTGCCCTTACTCTTAATCAGGACATCGATCTGCCTGTGTACTTTCCCCAAGTACTCTAATAGAGGAGAGGCATTGCTTCACACCCTGGATGTTCACCGCTCCTTAAGGTACTACCTGAACAGGACTAAACAGCTCCGCACGTCGGAGCAGCTGTTTGTATCCTTCGCTGAGAGGATGCTGGGCCAACCAGTCTCACAGCAGACTCTTTCTTGCTGGCTTGTCCAGTGTATTTCCTTTTGTTACAACAGTAAACAGAAGCCTCTTCCGGGCACAGTCCGGGGCCACTCGACAAGGGGGGTGGCTACCTCCTTTGCAGCACTGCGCAATGTTTCCACCTCGGCCATTTGTGCCGCGTCTACTTGGAACTCAGTGCACACATTTATTAGGCACTATAGCCTGGATATTACATCACGGCGAAGAGCCGGTTTCGCCTTGCTCGTTCTACAGGGTCTCCTGTCCTAGAGTCAGGACTTGCTCAAGATCTCTCCTATTTGCCTCCTCCCAGAATGCTTAGGCGCTGTTGGCAGGAATCAGTCCTAATGGTGTTACCTGCTGCAAGAGCTGTATCTCGAAGTAAGATAGTACAGTTACATAGAACTTACGTAACAGTAGATCTTGAGAACAGCTCTTGCAGCAAATGCCAACCCACCATTCCCCTTGGAGGAGGTATGGCCTACCAGGCCTTGGCAGGAGCTAACGCTTCTTTCTTCTTTTCTTCTGATGGCGGATCCGGTGTCTCCTTCTGATGTCATCCAGTGGCCGGGAGTCTCCGGCGGGAGAACTGGGGATTCTGGCGGGACCGCCTTCTTGTGTACTATGCCTGACGTCGGGGGTGGGACCGACGTCGGAGGCGGTCCCCACTGAAGACTGCTAGCTAGAAGATTTCCGTGGGGTCCTGACGCCTGCCGGCTTCAGTCCTAATGGTGTTACCTGCTGCAAGAGCTGTTCTCGAAGATCTACTGTTACGGTAAGTTCTTACGTAACTCTACTTTTCTGTTCCAGTGGGGAGCACTATCAGTTCAGGACTTTGCCCTTTGGCTTGTCATCTACGCCATGGATCTTTACTTAATGCGTAGCAGTGGTGGTAGCAATCCTCAGGAGGGGGGGACTGTACGTCTTCCCTTATCTGGACGACTGGTTGCTCAAAGCTCAGTCCAAGGAGCAACTCAACCACACCCTAGCGCATACCAGACAGCTGTTCCATGCCCTAGGGATTACAGTCACTCTGCCCAAGTCTGTCCCACTCTCACTGTCTCCAGTACGTAGGGGGCTATACTGGCCACTGGTCAGGGTGCGGCCTTCCTGCCACAAGACCGGGCGGAATGCCTGATAGAACAGGCCTGGTTCCTTTACAGCAACCGATATGTCATAGCCAGGACATTCCTGTGGCTGCTGGGCTTGATGGCTGCAGCCACTGTAATGACCCTCTGGCAAGACTGCACATGTAAATCTCCCAATGGACTTTAAGGGTCCAGTTGGATCAGTGCACCAATGATCTAGAACGGAAGGCTCTAGTAACTTCGCCAGTAAGGAAAGTGCTTCAGTGGTGGACGGAACCCAGCAATCTACTCAAAGGGGTTCCCTTCCTGACTGCCTCCCCTCATCAGATGCTCACCACAGACACTTCTGGGATGGGCTAAGGCACACACCTGGGCCCTCACCAGACCCAGGGAATATGGACTGCAATGGAGAGTTCCCAGAGATGAGGACTGCTTTATATGGACTACAAGCCTTCAGGAGTACCCTCTCCCAGACCCTCTGCTGGTGCAGGCGGACAACATTAATGTAGTATACTGCATCAACCAGCAAGGGGGTCCCATTCTGGCCCCCGTCCAGGGGAACGATGAGGGTCTGGTACTGGACTCTACCACACTGTCTAGAACTGTAAGCAGTCCATGTTTCAGGTGCCCAGAATGTCTTGGCAGATGGACTAAGCAGGTCGCAGTCCAGGATACATGAGTGGGAACAGCTGACCTCAGCCAGAGAAGACCTGTTAAACAAATGGGGTCATCTAGAGTTGGACCTTTTCACGTCCTCACTGCACACAAAACTGCCGCTTCTGGGGACATAGATATGTTGTTCAATCCACACTTACTGGAAGGTTCCTTGCCACTTGAAATCTTGCTGGAAGGTCTTCAAGCTGGCTCCTCCTACCCACCTGGGTGGTAAAACTCTCAGCTACGCCCCATGACGCCAGATCTTCCTTACCGCTTGGAAGCTTTGGTTCCCTCTTGGATCCAAACTCTTTGGTTTACCCAAAACTAATCTTTAAATTTACAAGACTTCGGTCTTTATCTTCCCTCGCGGCTGCAATAGACAAATCGACTCCCGGATTTCGTCGGTGCCCCTGTGGGCAGAAGATGTCCCGGACCGATCCGCACTCCACATGCGTGTAGTACCTTGGGCTTGAGTACAACTCGCAGGCCTGCAACTTGAGCAAGTCATTTTCAGCCACAGTCTTAGAGGATCGCGCTGCCAGATTGCAACTTGGGCACCCCGAGAAACATTATTCTCTGGTCAAGTCAAAGGAGGCCCGTTGGGCAGTGTCCAGCAGCGGGCTCGGCTGAACAGCTCGAACAAATGATCGCCCTCGAGGAGGAAGCGGCCCAGGCCGCATCATCTTCGGTTGCAGCATTTATCCCGCTCTCTTTGGGCTTCTCTTCCTACACGGCTTCATTCAAGGAGCTTTGTCATTCCCTCTCCACCAAGGCAGAGGGGCCTTCGGGACATTCCTCTCGGTCCAAGAAGAAGGACTCCAAAGATAAGTCCCACCGTCGACGTTCGTGTGAGCGGGAGAGGTCCACTTCCCCGGATAGTCGACTCTCGACTTCGGTTGAGGTTGCGGCTAAGGCTGCTGGCTTCACGGTGTCTTCGTCAGGTCAGCCACCCGAGACACCAGTCAACGCAGTCGAGATTTTTCTCAACCCGTCGAACGGGCTGTTGACTGGAGAAGCAGACAACCCTTCTTCACCAGTTCCCCCGGTGGAAACCAAGGACTTGCCTGTGCCAGAGTCCCCGGTTAAGGAGGTCCCTGAACCGAGGGAGGAGCGGGTTTCCCTCGCCCCCTCTGACACACCCTCGGAAACACAGAAGGTCTCGGTCTCTGGCCTCTTCCCGGTCCAGCCGATCCCGTGGAAAGCGGTGGTGCTGCTCATCCTAGTCTTCGTCCCTTCGGAGGATAGGCTCCGGTGCAAATTGCGTCGGCGCTACAAGGATCTGATGTGGCAGCAGCTCCTTTTCACCGGGACTAAGACGACTCCGTCGCCTACCCTGGCCATTAAGTGGCTGTCACCAGAGCAGCCAAAACAACCCCTCATTGTAATCGAGGAGCTGAAGTCAGCACTGGTTGTTCGGCCAAAACTAGCTGCGCCACCCATTGTGGTGGAACCCCCCCTCCACAACCTAAATTTGGGGCCCGACCAAGGATTCTGGGTCGTGTCAGGGCTTGCCCCATCAGTTGTTGGTCACTCTCACTCCCGATCGGCCTCGGCAGGTGGAGGGTGGCTCAGGCCCTCGGCAGCTGTTTGCAGACTCCTTGGAGTCTGACGATGACTCTTCCCTGTTCTCCAGGCCCCTCGACCTGGAGTCCACTGGGGGTCAGTCAGTGGACTAGAGCCCATCCTCGTTCCTTGGAATGCTTCGGCTCATCTCAGAGTCCACTGAGATGAAGCTCGAACCCGTTTCAAAGCGGGCCAAGTATCCCCTCGAGATACTGGACCGAGGGGATTCCCCAACGGAGGCCTTCCCAGTGGCTGAAGCCATTGTTGGCCTGGCCCTGGAGCTATGGCAGCGGCCAGCTTCTTGTCTAGCACCTTTGGCCAGGATGGCTCGAAAGTATGTCATTCCCACTGGTTCACTCTCTGGTTTCTCAGAGCACCCCTCCACTGAGGGGTTAGTGACCAACAGCGTTTCCCGGCGCTCTGGAAATGCTCAGGATGTGGACAAGCCACCCGATAAAGAGTCCAAGAAACTGGACTACTCTGGGCGGAAAGTCTATGCTGCTTCCTCCCTAGGCTTTCATCAGGCCAGCTTGGCCGTTCTGATGGCACACTTTTCGCACGCCCTTTTGGGCTCCCTGGATGAAGTGATTCCTCATCTCCCGGCTGACCTCCAGATAACGGTCAAGCAGGTGTGGGATCAGGGAAGGGCGGTGGCCAAACAGCAACTCCAGACTTCCTTGGACATAGCTGACTCGTGTGCCCGGTCAGCAGCCGCAGTGGCCATGTGCCGCAGAGCTTGGCTGTGGATCTCCACTTTTACAGCAGATACCCAGCACAAGCTGGCAGACGTTCCCTTCTTCGGTACCGACTTGTTCAGCCCCAGGGTGGATGGTCATCTGCAAAGGATCGAGAAGTCCAATGCCACCTTGGACTCTGTCACGTCTGCCCAGAAGGACAAAGGCCGCCAGCAGCAGTGTAAGCCCTTTCGGCCTTCAGCCCCTGCGGCACATCCGGCCCAGCACACCAGCATCAGGGCCAGCAGGCTCGCACTTGGCATCCCAAAGCCACCAAGCCTGCAGCTTCCTCCAGCAGGAAGCCGGAAGGGAAAGGTCCAGGAGGCCCCTCTGCCGCCCCTTCCTCCAAGCCTGCCCAGTGACGGGTTGAGGGGTGTCTCCCCCAACCTTGTCACTCCTCCCCGAGTTCCCCCCGTGGGAGGACAGCTCTGCCACTTCCTTTCCACCTGGTCCGATATCACCATGGACCGCTGGCTGCTGGAAGTGGTAGGAAAGGGTCTGCCTCTGGAATTTGAGCAGTCCCCACACTATCGAGCCGTCGCCCCATGGGGGGCTACAGGGTCCGCAGCGCCTCTGTCGGCTCGTCAAGCTGACATTGCCCTGTTCTTCCAGAAGGAGGTGATCAGGGAGGTGGTGGATCCTCCACCAGACCCAGGGTTTGTGTCCTGGTACTTCCTGGTCCCAAAACGGATGGGGGGGCTGGCACCCCATTCTTGACCTACACAACCTAAACAAGTTCTTAAGGTCTCACCTTCAGGATGGTAACTCTGGCTCAGATCATTCCATCTGTGGAACGAGGCATGTGGTTCTGCTCTATGGACCTCCAGGACGCGTTCTTTCACGTCCCAGTCTGTCCGTCTCACCAGCGATTGCTCCGTTTCAGGGCAGAGGGATCCCTTTACGAGTTCCGGGCTATGCCCTTCGGCCTCTCTCTCCAGCTCCCAGGGTCTTCAAATACATGGCAGTGGTGACAGCATTCCTGCGGCGCTGAAGGGTCCGGCTGTACCCTTACCTGGACGACTGGCTGATTGCAGCCCCCTCCAGGCTGGAGGCAGAGCAGTCCAGGGATCTGGCCCTTCAGGTCTGCTCTCAGATTAGCCTCCTCATCAACGAGGCCAAATCGGAACTCGTGCCAACGCAGGTGATCCAGTTCATCGGGGCAGAGCTCGACTGTCTTCGATCCGTAGCACGGCTCCCGGCTGACAGGGCCGAGGTTCTTTCCTACTTTGCCCAATCATTTCTGGTTGGGCAATTGCACCCTGCCCGGGACTTCCTGCGCCTCCTGGGTCTCATGGCGGCCTGCACCAGAGTGGTCCACTGGGCCCGCTAGCATATGCGTCCCCTGCAATGGGGGCTGGCCCGCCAGTGGTCACAGCGCTCCAGTCCTTTGGACCAGCCAGTGATGGTGGACCCAGGAGATGGGGAACGCTTTCCAGTGGTGGATCATTCTGGCCCATCTACAGGAGGATACCCCATTTGTCCACCCAGAGCTGACGGTCACTCTAACGACCGACGCCTCTCTGATGGGTTGGGGTGCCCATCTGGGGGAGCTCAGAGCGCACGTCCTCTGGTCCCCTCAGGAGTCTCGATACCACATTAACCTGCTGGAGCTATGAGTAGTCCGACTAGCCCTCACCGCCTTCGCTTCGTTTGTAAGGGGTCAAGTGGTCCAGGTCCAGATGGACAACACCACGACCATGTACTACCTAAACCGCCAGGGCGGGACGCGCACCTTGCCTCTGTGCAAGAAAGCTTTCTGCACTTGGTCTCTTGTGAGCAGACTGGAGGCAGATCTCCTAGCCATTCATGTGGCGGGAGCCTCCAACACTCTGGCCGATGCCCTAAGTCGGATAGGTGCTGCATCTCACAAATGGTTTCTCCTACTGGAGGTAGTACACGATCTGTTCACGCACTGGGGCACACCTCAGGTGGATCTGTTTGCCTCCAGAGAGAATGCAAAGCTGAGGCTGTTTCATGCCGTCCCTCCTCAGTAGGGCTCGCCGCAGGGGGATGCCTTCTCTAGGCCGTGGACCCCGGGCCTCTGCGCCTTTCCCCCATTTTCCTTGATCCACAAGGTGCTTCTCAAGGCGAAGAGGGACAAGGCGCAGGTGATTCTGGTAGCCCCAGACTGGCCCCGCCAGTTCTGGTATCCAGATCCCCTCAGCCTCAGTTCCAGGCTCCTGAGGCGGCTTCCAGCCTGCCCGGACCTGATCTCATTCAACCAGGGGAAGGTACTCCTCTAAATCATAATCTTGAACCGGCCGAACCGAGCGCCTCCCTGATGGTGCCGGTTCGGTCAGAACCGGGGAAAGCGACTGCACAGTTTTTATCGCTTTGGCTATTTCTTCAGCGGTTGGAGAAGAAAGTTTTGGATCCACACCAGCTGATTTTTCCTTTCTTGTTCTCTTAGCTGGAACCGACTCCTCAGAATCGGCTCTCCTTTTGCTCAAGAAGTCTCGCCCTGGTCAGAGGGCATTCCTTCTGGTTCGGTTTGAACCGAACCGGCTGGCCATCCGGTTCAGCGGACTTTTTGCTCTCCTTTCCTGAGCCTACCAACCTTTTCTAGGGTAGCTGCAGGGAAATTTTACAAATCTGGCAGTCTGCATTGAGGTGGTCAAACCCCAGACAATAAACACAGGTGGTGTGGGGGTCAGCCTCAGCAAAGACTTCCCCACACACACTGCAGTGTTGAAACCCAGTGGGCCTGGTTTTTCTTTTGGGTTTCTCAGACATTGTGCCAGTCCTAACCAAACTTACCCTTTTAATGGCAATCCGCCAGGCCAGGCAAGACCCTCTTATCAGTTCCGGACCATGTCGCGGGTCGTGGAAAAAACCGTAATAAAACCCTTTTTTTTTTTTTTTAATTTAGAACTGATAAGAACCGGTAACCACACTCTAAAAGTTCAAATAAAGATTTTTTTAACAACTTGATCGGTTCAAACCGAACCGATGAACCGTTTACAAGTTCCACACAGAATAGAAAATAATATAAACCTATCTAGTACTCACAAATACCACAGACAGAGACTGAACCGACAGGTTACTGTTTAAATTCGGTCGAAACCGAGAAAAACGGTACTTTAACCGACAAATTGAACCGAGCAGAAGGAGAAATCTCCGGAGCAACTGTTCAGTGAGGCAGAGTAAAGAATCTGACGGTTTGAGTTCAAACCGCAACAGACAGAGTCTCAACCGAGCTCGAGCTCAGCGTTCCATGCCTGGTAAGGAAAGTTAACTCTTTCATCTCCTGGGCAGTTCGAAGGTTGGGACTCGCTGCTACTGTCAGAATACAGCAAGACTCCATTAGGAGAAATAACATTACCAAGGTGAGTAATTTTTTCTTCTTGGTGGCTATCACGTTAGCCAGAAGGATGGGAGAGCTTCAGGCGCTTTCCATAGAGTCTCCTTATCTGGTCTTCCACAGGGACAAGGTTGTCCTGTGCCCCCACCCGAAGTTCCTTCCGAAGGTGGTGTCTGAGTTTCTCCTTAACCAGGTGTTGACTCTGCCGGTGTTCTACCCCAGTCACACCTCGGAGGCTGAATATAGGCTGTATAGTCTGGACCCTAGAAGAGTGCTCTCTTATTATAAGGAGTGGACAACTCATGTTCGGGGAGAGGTTCGCCAGCTGTTTGTCACCTACGCTGAAGCTGCACCTGGCAGACCTGTAGCCAAGCGGACGATAGGCAGGTGGGTCACCTCCTGCATAGATCTCGGCTGTAGGTTGGCGGGCATGGAGCCTCCCAAAGGGATAAGAGCTCATGCCACCCGCCATGCCGCTGCTTCGGTGGCTGCTTCCAGGGACGTCTCTATCCAGGAAATCTGCAGGGCTGCTACTTGGAAGTCGGCACACACCTTCATTACCCACTACCACATCGACCTTGAGTCATGCCGGGATGTTGGTTTTGGGACCTCAGTTCTCCAGTCCTTATTTCCCAAGTAGGGGATGCGCGCCTTGCCTCCCTCCTCCCGGAGAACTGCTAGGAGTCTGCCAGTAAGTGTGGATTGAACAACATATCCACGTCCCTAGAAATACAGGTTACTCGCCTGTAACAGGAGTTCTAGGAGTGGTATATGTTGTTCATCCACACAACCCACCCGACCTCCCTGGCTTTGATGTGTAACCTGGCTTCCAGAAGACTAGATCTGGCGTCGTGGGGCAGAGCCAAGAGTTTTACCACCCGGGTGAGTGGGAGGAGCCAGCTTGAAGACCTTCCGGCAAGATTTAAAGCGGCAAGGAACCTGAATGAACAGCATATACCACTCCTAGAACTCCTGTTACAGGTGAGTAACCTGTATTTCTAGGGACATGGATATGTTGTTCAATCCACACTTACTGGCAGGTTCCTTGCCTCAACCACCGGAAAGGCCTCTGTGGGGGAATCCCCTCAGTCCAGTATCTCCGTCACCAGTAGCGAGACTAACCATGTAGAAAGCAGTGGTGCGGTAAATGAGGCTACGTTGTAGTCGTAGCCACCATGTTAGAGCAAAGATCTTGTAGGTCAAAGCAAGTATTAGGTCAAAATTCCTAGGCTAAATGTCTTTCCTCCAGTTGTGCCACGTGTTTACACCACCCCATAGCTCTGGCAGCTCATGATATGTAGACTCTGCGACTACGAAAACCTGAATATCAGCAAGGCTACAAAAAACGGCACCTCATAGCCATGAAATGTTGCCTAAACCTTTTGTTGTGGAAAAAAAGTAAAAAAATGGTTAGCAACTTGCATTCAGTGTGAAAGGTGAAGATGCTGGGTGCTCACGCAGTGCTTGTTAGAAGGTGTTTCTTTTTTAAAAAAATTGAGCACGCAGTTAGCTGAGCAGCCTTGCACTGAAACCTGAATATCAAAAGACACCTGCACAATCTCTGGGTTCCTGTGATGTCATAAACCTCTTGAGCGTCACTCTTGACGTTTATGAAGTCACAGGAACCCCGTGATGGATTACAGCAACCGTAGCAGATGGTAGTCCACCTGCTATTCTATTTATATTACAGTAACTAGCTACTTTTAGGGAAAAGTAATATCATTACAGTTATTATTTTAAAAGTAATCCATTACTACTACTAGTTACCTAGAAAAGTAATCAGATCACAGTTACTAGTTATGATAACTAGATCTTCCTGGACATAAAGTCTCCACCACTCATTCACACTGATGGGATCTACGCCAGAGGCGCTAGGACCCAGCGGGAGCAAACTTTCTGCAAGAGGGCCTGCACCAGAGATGGAGCCGCAAGGAGTGGCGCTGCGAGCCTCAGCTTGTGCGACAAAGACTGTCTCGGCGTTGACCCTCCAACTGCTTCTGTTCCTTTTTTTTTTTTTTTTCCCACCGTCTAGTAGTGTGCTTCAGTGACGACGTCGCTCGCCTGCCGGGAGTCAAATTTCAAACTAGAAGCGTAGTTTTCAGTTTTTGTATTATATCTCGAAATAAGTGCCACTTAATTTTAACTATACTTATTAATGAAAAGAAGTATTCGGCCTACATTGATGGAGTCGACCATGAGTGGGTCAGATGACGGTAGGGAGACTTCCTATAAAAGCTGTTCAGTCATCCGGGTCCGGTCCGCCACGCTATCCGGGGGGGGGTCTAACAACGGACGTTCCGATGTTGAGGATGGGTGGTCCCCACCCCCACCCCCACAAAAAGCATAAAAGAAAACGTCGCACTCTCGTGGCACTGTTTGGCCTCGGCTCTTTCTTCGCCCACAGGTCAAAAAGAAAAGGCATCAGTCGAGTCGCCTTTCTGAATGTCTGCACACGACGGTCGGTTGGGGTCAGGTCTCGGTCTCTCCAGAGTCAACGGTTTTCTGTCTCTGGTGACTGACCTTTTCGACATCAAAGCACTTTCCCACCTTTTGGAAGGGTTTCCGATGAGCAGTTTCACCAGTGGGCTGCTCTTATTAAGCAGTGGGCTCGGAGGTTGGTCCAGCTGCCTGGCTCAGTCACTCCGAGGCCCTCGGGCCTTTCGAGGGGTCGGGTAGGGCGGTTGGACCTCCCTAGTCGCACGGCACCTTCTTCAGCACCGTCGACTCCATGCTCGGGTGTTTTCCCCTTCACATGTCTGCGGCACAGGGGGGCCTCACCGATGCCACTGTCTCCTGGTATTCCTCCTACTTTTTCTTCGGAGTCCTGGATTGCTTTCAGCGCCGTCAGTGTTGATGGGTCTTTTGGCACCGCAGGCCCTGTCGGTGCCACTTGCGGCGCCGCGGGCTTCTTCTGCACCGTGGCCTTTGTTGGCGCTGTATGGTGGGCTGTTTCAGATGGCATTGACTTCCTTGCCTTCGCTGCCGTGTTCCTCTTCGGCGCCGAGGTTTGGTGCGACGTTGTCCAGCCTTCAGGGCTTCTCTACTCTGATTCTTTTCTCTTCTTCATTCCCTACCGACTTTCACTCCTTTCCTGTCCATACAGTCCCTCCTGGGCTGTCAGGAGATTATATTGAGCCTGACCCAGACCTTCTGCTGGGTCATGATGTTGAAGGAGCAGGAATTAATCCTGTTGTAGAGCCTGTGGTTGAACACTTGTCATTTAAGTCTCTGCTGAAAAATTTTAATTTCACTCTTTCCCTGCAGACTACAGATATCGATCCTGGGAAGCTCTTAAGACTCCAACACCTTCATGTCCCGGAGACCCCTATAGATTTAACTGCCCGGCCCCCAAGGATCGACCCATTTTGGCCTCTTGGGCCTTTGTGGATCCTATTGTAGTCTTAGCAGAGAATAAGGCCGTTCTTCCTCAGGCATCTACAGTCCGGCCTATAAATAAAGAATCTCATAAAATAGACACCTTAGGTAAGAGAGTCTTTGCTGCCTCCACCCTGGGTATGCGTAATGCCAGCTACCAGGGCTATTTCTCTCAGTATGAGTATGTTCTTTGGCATTCGCTCAAACAGATGGTGGAAGCTCTGCCAGAGTAGGACACTAGTTCAGAGCTACTTCAGAACATAACCAGGGGGTATCGAGTCCAACAACCAGCAGGTTAAAGCAGTTATGGACGCTTTTGATACTGCTTCATGAGCTGCGGCGGCGGGCATTTGCACCCGTCGTCACTCCTGGCTATGCACTTCGGGCTTCACGAATGATGTCCAACAGCAGGTCATGGCGTTACTCTTCGGTATGTATCTGTTCGGACCTCAAGTAGAACCAGCTCTGGAGGCCACTCAGAACACTAGGTCAGCCATTAAAACGGAACGACCTGCTCCCACCCCTTCTCGGGGGGGGTCAACAAGTGTCAATTTCACAACCGTCAGTCCTTTCGGGGCAAGGGCAGGGGAGGTTTTAAGAAAAACCAAGCCCCCCCCAGCCTCAAAAAGAAAATGCAACAGAAGGGCACAAGGCCCCAAAGCGCCCAGTGCTACCTTCCGAGTTTCTGGCCCAGGTCCCACCTCAACTGCCCGAGCGGCACTCTTCTTCAGTGTTGGGAGGTCGTCTGACTCAGTTCTACAACCAGTGGAAAGCCATAACATCAGACAAATGGGTCCTCTGGATAATCCACGAGGGGTACTCCCTTAGCCTTTCAGAAACCCCTCCAGATCATCTCCCCAAACGGCAGCCCAGGCTGTCAACAATACAGTCAGACCTTCTTGCCTCCGAGATACAGGGCCTTCTGAACAACAGGGTATTAGAAATAGTTCTGCTAGATCAACGAAACACAGGTTTCTACTCCCATTACTTCCTGATCCTGAAAAAGACCGGTGGCATGCGCCCCATTCTGGACCTCAGAAAGTTTAACAAGTTTCTTCTAAAGGAAAAGTTTAAGATGATATCACTAGAGACCCTGTTACCCTTGCTTCATCAACACAATTGGCTAGCTTCTTTAGACATGCAGGATGCCTACCAACACATTCTGATGCACCCAAAGCACTGCAAATACCTAAGGTTCGTAACATTGGGTCAACACTATCAGTTCAGAGTCCTGCCCTTTGGGCTATCCTTGGCGCCACGAGTTTTTACAAAGTGTTATGCAATTCTTGCAGCACGTCTCAGAAAAGTCAGAATTCAAGTGTTCCCATATCTGGATGACTGGCTTCTAGCGAGTCCTTCCAGGCAAGGAACTCTCAGCGCTGTAGCCATGGCCTCAGACTTTCTCACGTCCATGGGAGTCCTGCTAAATCTCAAGAAATCGCAGTTGCAGTCCTCCCAGAAGCTCCTTTTTATAAGAACTCTACTGGACATCTCCTGTGCAAAAGCTTTTCTTCCAAAGGACAGAAGGAGCGATATCCTACAGATGGCCCGATACGTCGGAGAGAACAGCTCAGTTGAAGCTATCTCGATGAAACGGATGCTGGGTCTCATGGCATCCTTGGTGTTGACGGTACCCCTAGCACGTCTCCACATGAGAACCTCTCAATGGATGCTCAGTACTCAGTGGTCCCCAACCACTCACCCTCAGTCCTTTCTCATCAAAGTGACAGAACCTCTGAAGAGGTCACTCACCTGGTGGTCGCAAGACGACAACCTTCTGGAAGGGGAGATCGATCCTTTTGCTCCTCTGGATCATCAGATTTCTATTACCACGGATGCATCCCTAATGGGGTGGGGAGGTTACTGTCAGGATGTCCACACCCAAGCTATGTGGACTCAGGTTGAGTCCCAGCTTCGCATAAACATTCTAGAAATGAGAGCCGTCCTCTATGTAGCCTGGGCTCTGAAGGACATCCTCTGTCACAAGAACATTCTCCTTCAAACAGACAACAAAGCAGTGATGTATTACATCAACAAGCAGGGCGGTGCACACTCTTACCCTTTATGCAGGGAGGCGATGAGAGTGTGGGAATTGTGCCTAGAGCACAAGGCTCTAATTCAGACGGTCTACCTGCCGGGGGTGCAGAACGAACTAGCAGAACGGAGACAGAGCCTCATGAGTGGTCTCTCGACTCAACTGTGGTTCAGTCACTGTTCGCAGAGTGGGGAACTCCAGAACTGGACCTTTTTGCATCCCCACTCAACACAAACTGCCTCTCTTCTGCTCCAGAAATCCAGGGCCTGACATTTTCTGTCAGGATGCGTTCAGGCTGCAGTGGACAAAACGCTTTCTATACGCCTTTCCTCCTCTTACTCTAATTCAGTGGGTACTCCTCAGATTCAAGTCCCAGGGGGACAAAATGATCCTCACTGCTCCTTTCTGGCCTCAACAGATATGGTTTCTGTTACTCAACAGTATGTCGGAAACCCCTCCAAAGGCACTTCCCCTTCAGACGAACCTTCTGACCCAGAGTCCTGTGGTCCATCCCAATCTGAGGCCGCTTCACCTTCACACTTGGCTCCTGAAGAAATAGAGGTGAACAGGTTCAATGTCTCAGAGAGTTTCAGATATTCTTTTGGCTTCGCGCAAGCCAGCCACCAGAAAAACTTACACAGCCAAATGGAAGCGTTTTTCTCTCTGGGGTGCGAAATCCTTTTTGAATCCTTTTTCCTGCCCACCTAAAGTTCTAGACTACCTCTTAGACCTCTCAAATTCAGGTCTACAATACTCTACAATAAAAATTCACCTTTGTGCCATTTCAGCTTATCATGAGCCAGTACTTTCCTTGTCACTGGCTCAGTTACCGGTAGTTAAGAGGTTTCTTAGGGGTATTCTACATACCAGACCTCCTATCAGATGTCCTGTCATAGCCTGGGATATTAACCTTGTGCTAGATATGCTCACTCGAAAGCCTTTCGAGCCTCTAGCTACCTTTGAGCTGAAATTCCTCACTTGGAAAACAGCCTTCCTGATGGCCATTACCTCGGCCCGCAGGGTTTTTGAAATGCATGCTTTGGTCACAGACTCCCCGTATACTGTATTTCATAAGGAAAAAGTAGTTCTTAGGACCCATCCTAAGTTTCTCCCTAAGGTTGTTTCAGATTTCCATCTAAACCAACCTTTGATCCTACCTACTTACTTTGTGAACTTCCAAAATGAAGGAGAGCGTACCCTTCATTCTTTAGATGTCAAAAGAGCTCTGTGTTTCTATTTAGATAGAACAAAAGAAATTCGTAAAGCTCAACAACTGTTTGTTTCCTTCAGCGAGACCCGGCTGGATCAACCTGTCGCTATCAGATGCATTTCGGCATGGTTAGTAGCATGCCTTCACCACTGTTATTCCATGGAGCAAGTTAAGCTGGAGGGCAGAGTGTGCGCTCACTCTACTAGAGCAGTCGCGGCATCCCTGGCAGAAATCTGCAGCGTGCCCATTGCAGACATTTGCAATGCGGCTACCTGGAGCTCAGTGCATACTTTCGTCAAGCACTATGCCCTGGGTGTCCATGCCAGGCGACATCATTCGTTCAGCAGGACTATCCTTAATGGACCTCTGTCCTAAATTTGTGAGCTCTTGGCTTCTCCTGCAGCCCTCTCGGGGGATTATTAGCTTGGTTCTCTCCCATTAGTGTGAATGAGTGGTGGAGCGTTTATGTCCAGGAAGATATGTAAATTACGTACCTACCGTAATTCTTGATCTTCTTGGATGAAGTCTCCACCACTCATTCACACGCCCACCCATCATCCCCCGAGCTCACCTCTCTGTTGTTGGTCTTCACTCCCTCAATCTTTAGGCAGTGAAGACTTCTTTGTTGACCCTTTTTATATGGGTCGTCCGGACTATTTTATGTCCAGATTTTGTTAGGCTAATCCTTCTAGATTGACTACACTGCATCTCCTTGGGGGGGGGGCGGTACTGAGGCAGTTGGAGGGTCGACACCGAGACAGTCTTTGCTGCACGAGCCGAGGCTTGGGCGCCACTCTTCGCGGCTCCAACTCTGGCGCTGGCCCTCTTGCAAAAAGTTTGCTCCCGCTGCGTACTAGCGCCCCCGGCATAGATCCCATCAGTGTGAATGAGTGGTGGAGACTTTGTCCAAGAAGATCAAGAATTATGGTAGGTACATAATTTACATTTACTCCCCAATACTGCAGTATGTATTTCTGTATCACACATTTTGACAAGAATGTCATTCACAGTGAGCTGGAAAAGCACATAACTTCATGAGCACGCACCTGTTGAGCAATGAATTGCCACAAACAGTGAGAGCAGCCTAATACATAGCAGGCTCTGGCAGCGTGGGAACACAGACACAATCCCAAATGGGATGCAGACCCCTTCCCCTCAAACTGTAACTTGGACTTCTAAAGTGCAAAACTTTTTGATGTCATATCCTTTACCTGCTAGTGCAAAATAGGACATACCTAAAAGGTAGAGGGGGTGACTTTTTTTTTTCTTCCTTTGATGATGTGATATTGCTACCATATTGGTCACAAAAAAGGGGAATACACACATATCTACTAAGTTGGTAGCATCCGCAACAGGGAAAGTGGGGGAAGGGGAGGATGAGAACCGGATAACCTTTCTTATAACCAAGCTTCCAGGTAAAAAGATGATCTTACTTCAAGAGTGTACTCTTAGAGCAGGTAACAATGGTAAGACTGAAGCCGGCAGGCCTCCAGGACCCCACAGAAAACTTCTAGCTAGCGGTATACAGCGGGGAACCGCCACAGACATCATGTACAGTATAAAGGGGGCGGTCCCCCAGTGTCACCTTAGTTCTTTTCCTGCTGTCAACCCCGCACATCGGCTCCATGAATGCCTTCCTCTGAGTTTGACCGCCATTTTGACCCCGTTCTTCAATGCTTTACTTTTTTTCCCCCGAAAAAGTTTATTTACCTCATTCTACCATCTTACACTAAGGCCTGCCAGCACTGCCAAAAATGTAATAGCAGGATGAGAATTTGCCACCAAAAAGCCCTCCAGGCCTTCTTCACCGAACAAAAACTTGCTGTCATACAGAAGGATTCTTCATCCCAGGAGGGCTCCTGTCACAAAAAAATTGTCAGGGAAGCACCACCACAAAGAAAAAAGGAGAGGGGGGGGAAATTCACATCGAGGTCTTCCAACTCCCAGTCTGCCTCCCGAGGGAGTTTGGCATCCCAGGCAGCACGCTCTCCTATCCAGCTCACGGTAGTGAGACCACCTGCCCTGGTATGGGCATCATGAGGTAAGGATCCGGGGTCTGGGACCTCTGGCCCAGCCCTGCAGCCACTGAAAGTCCAGTCACCCTCTCAGGCTCGGGCTGGCAATCAGGCAGCAACGCCAGGTCCTCCTCAGTCGACAGATCCTCTGTCAGACCGATGAAAACGTCATCTAAATCAGCCACTTCCACTGGCGTAGACTCTGTGGATGGATGCAGAGGCTCGGGCCACTCTTCCGGGGGGTCCGCTTCTTAGCCCCCGCCCCTGAGGGCTACCATCACACAAGCCGACACCAGAGAAGCATACGTCGGATGAGCGATCGTTGGCAGATGACCGACACTGATGCCACCAGATAGAGACCACCTCCATGCTGGCGCCCCCAGCCTTGGTACCTGCCACCTTGACTCCAGCCTCACCAGCCTCTCCCTGCTGCTGGCCAATGAACACATGGAGCATAGTCCGCCGTCAGGCACCCCTTTGTCAGCCTCCACTCAAACCACTGCCAATCCTGGGCCACCGTCTAAGGCACTGACGACGCCCCTTAACCAGACACAGGACCCGTCGAACCACCCAGCACCAGATCAGGAACCAGGTCCGTCGAACCGGCTAATGCCAGACCAAGAAACAAGGCTCCATCTGTCGGAGGTAAAGGACCTCTTGGTGGAAAACAATCGGAGCAGATCTCCTTTCCCCAAAACACACCCCGGTAGAGGAGCCCACCCCGGGGAGTCATTCTCCTCTACAGAGGGAACCCACCCCTCCCATTGAGGACAGGGGCAACTCAGACCATAAACGCCGCTCTCAGATGAGGAACCAGAGCTCTTCCTGCTCTACTGAGTGGCTCAAATGCTGGCGCCATCGCACAAGATCTTGGTCCTCTTCCTTTCAGGAGTCAGACCATTCTTCCTCATCCGAATCCTCTTGGGCATCCCCGCCAGATAACCCCTTCCTCATGCAGGTTATATGTGTTACATACAAGCGAATATGGGCGGGGACACAGAGGACCTTGACCCAGAGAGGCGTCGACTGGCCAAATATTTGTACCAGAAGGACCCAAAACCAGTTCTGCCACCCTTGGTGAACACTTTTCAGGATGTGACCAAGGCAGCATGGAAGCACCTGTCCACATCCTCAGCAATCCCCAAGAAGGCAGATCACCTCTACAGGGCACCCAAAGAGGAGCCCTTTCTAGGTGAACTGACGGCTGACTCACTTGTCTTTATGGCCGCCCACGACCGGTCCAAGAGACGGCAGCACCCGAGTATGCAGCCACCCGACAGGGAATCCAAGCAACTGGATACCATGGGCAGGAAGGTATACTCCTCTGCCACCTGCACCATAAGATCACTCAGTTTCCTCACACATATGTGCAGTTCCAAAATGCCCTGTGGGAACAGGGGATGGACATGGTTTGCAACATCCCTGTTTGCACCCAAAAGGCAGAGCTGGAAAAGCTTATGCAAACAGGCTCAGACATAGGTGCACACATTCTCAGATCAGCCTATGACTCGTCAGACACGGCAGCCAAGGTGGCCATGACCAGGGTGTGTCTCGGGTGACACTCCTGGCTTTGAGTCTCTGGTTTTGCCCAGGACGTCCAAGTTGGTATGTCAGATGCTCCATTCAAGGGCTCAGTTCTTTTTGGTGAAGAGTCCGAAAACATTACAACAAAGATACAGGACTCAGGCAAAGCCGTCAAGTCATCCCAAACTATGTATAAGCATGAACAAAATCCTTTTCAGAAACATGTTTTTGAGGCAAAACAAGCCAATCCAGATTACAACAACAGCAACAGAGAGGGGATTACAGCCATAAGGGCCCCTGTCGGAACTCAGGAGGCTCTGGCCCTAGGGCCACCCTGCCCACCCCTACCAATACCTGACTTCTTGCCAAACCCTCCTCTTCCTGCAGACCTGGCAGGAGAGGTGGTCTGAGGCTGCTTTTCCCTCTACTTAGAAGGCTGGAGGAAGATCACCTCCGACCAATGGGTTCTACAGATGATCCAAAGGGGGCACTCAATAGAATTCTTAGAGACGCCACCAGACAGACCACCACTATTCCCCATCTCACACAGCTCTTATCCAAGATGAGATCCTAGCAGTTTTGAACAAATGAGCGATACAGCCAGTGCCAGCCTCCCAGCAGGGAAAAGAGTACTATTCACATTTCTTTCTGGTACCCAAGAAAACAGGGGACCTACGCCCCTTCCTAGACCTCAGCGACCTCAACAGGTTTGTAGAGTACAGATGCTTTTGGATGGTTACCCTCCAGGGCATGAAGCCAGTGCTCCATCTGGGAGATTGGCTCTTATCTCTGGACATGCAGGATGCGTACTTGCATATCCTCATAGCCAAGCCCCACAGGAGATTTGGGCAGCAACCCTCTGTCGGACGGGCCACTATGTCTTCACCTACCTGAATGACTGGCTCCTAACAGCCCCATTCAGGAAGGATCTACTTCATACCGTGGAAGACACATTTTCTGTCTTTGGAGAGTTGGGGATAACCCTAAACTTGCCAAAGTCTACCCCTGGCCATGCCAGAAACTCCAATTCATAGGAGCCCTTCTGGGTATGATCCAGGGAAAGGCCTTCCTCCCAGAGGATAGAGCAGACCATCTCCAGGGTCTCGCACAATACATTTCGTCTGTCAGGCAGGTCCCTGCCAGGATGATTCTCAGACTCCTAGGCCACATGGCAGCAGCTGTCACTATGGTGCCCTTGGCCCGACTGCATATGAGAACCATCCAGTGGACCCTGAGGGTCCAATGGGACCAGTGCTGGGATGACCTGGGTCAACCCATCTCTGTCTGAGATCCAGTCCGCCAGGCTCTCCGATGGTGACTCACATCATCCCACCTCTCGGAGGGACTGCTCTTTCAGAGGATGCCCCCACAACAGATGCCTTTGGCATGGGCTGGGGAGCTCATTTGGACAGCCACAGGACTCCAGGGTCATGGCCTGTGCTAGAGGAGGCCCTGCATATCAACGTACTGGAGATGAGGGCCATCCTCTACACTTTGCAAGCCCTGCAAACCGACCTGCTGCCAGGACACCTCCTGGTTCAAACAGACATGTCAGTGGTGTTTTACATCAACAAGCAGGGAGGAACCCACTCATACCAACTTTGTCATGAGGGTATGGAACTGGGCCAGAGATCACCACTTGGACATCTCGGCAGTCCATATCCCAGGTATACAAAACACCTTGGCTGATGTGCTCAGCCGGTCAAGGTCCAGAGCACACGAGTGGACACTCCAGCAATCGGTCGTAGATGACTTCTTCGACAGATGGGGCCAACTAGAATTGGACCTCTTTGCATCCCCACACAACCCAAAACTGCCCAGTTTTTGCTCGCAAGATCACGTGCCTGGTGTTTTCTGGCAAGACGTGTTGTTCCTCTCCTGGACAGGAAGGTTCCTCTACTCTTTCCCCTCCCTTTCCATTGATGCAGAAGATACCCCTCAAACTACAGTCAGAGGGAGCAGAGATAATCCTAGTGGCTCATTCTGGCCCCGGCAGATATGGTTGCCTCTGCTTCAACAGCTGGCGATAGAACTGCCTCTGCCTCTGAGCTCAAGCTTGCTCTCGCAGGACAGTGGGACATTAGTCCACCCAGATCTGAGATCATTACACCTGCACATGTAGCTCCCATGGACCTAGCCGTTTCCTGCTTTGGGGTCTCGGCTAGAGTGCCATGACATTTTGGTGGCCACTAGGAAACCCTCTACCAGGGCCACCTACACCGCCACTTAGATCCCTGTGCCTGTCCAGTGAACTCGATCCTCAAGTACCTCCTTTCACTTTCAAACTCAGGCCTCAGTTATTCATCTATAAAGGTGCACCTATCTGCTGTGTCAGCCTACCATCCACCTATACAAGGCAAAACCTTGGCACAACTGGACTTGTCACGCACTTTCCTGCATGGCATCTTACAGATGAAACCTTCCATTAGGGACCCCATCCCCCCATGGAACCTTCTTTTTGTTTTTGAGAAGCTTTCTTTGCCTCCCTTTGAGCCAGCTGCAGATTGCAAGCTACGCTTCCTCTCTTGGAAAGCATTATTTTTAGTTGCAGTTACCTCTGTTCTGAGGATTTCTGAGCTTCAGACTCTGATGTGTAAAGAGCCTTCGGTTTTTCACAAGGACTGGGTGTCTTTGTGAACTAATCCTAAGTTTTTACCAAAGGTGGTATCCGAATTTACCCTTAATCAGGATATTCACCTACCTGTTTACTACCCAGAGCACTCAAACTGAGGCGAGGCTCTCCTTCACACTCTGGATGTCCACCGGGTTCTCTGATATTACCTGGCCTGAATCCGGGGCTCCAAACAATCTAACCAATTATTTGTTTCCTTTGCCCCAGGACGTTAGGGGCACCTGTTTCTAAATAAACCTTATATAAATGGTTAATTGTATTGTGCTCTGTTGCCAGAAGTACGATAAGCCTTTACAGACCCAGTAAAAGGCCACTCCACAAAGGGAGTTGCAGCTTCCTTTGCCTCCTTGAGGAACATGTCTACTGTAGATATATGCGCAGCCGCCACCTGGAGTTCAGTCCACATGTTCATTACACATTACAGTTTGGACATTGCTTCCAGGCACAAGACAGGCTTTGGCCTTGCTGTCCTGCAGGGACTTCTCTCATGAGGGATTGTTTTTATCTCTCCATCTCCTCCACCTTGAACTAAGGGGCCTCTGTACTGCTTGGGACTCAGTCCTACCGGTGTTACCTGCTGCAAGAGCTCACACTCAAAGTAAGATAACACAGTTATCAAATCATTCTTTATTTTAAAAAAGCACCTTTCCAAAACCAAGGCGCTTGCACAATAAAAAGGAAAAAATGACACCTTAGTAATGATATTTCTTCTAATGGAATCTTGGTGTATTCTGACAATCTGTGTTAACTCCAGCCTTTGAACTGCCCCGGAGTGTAGAGGGTTAATTTTCTATGCAGTGCATAGAATGTTGAGCTCGAGCTCGGTTGAGGTCTCTGTCTGCAGCACTTTGAAACCCAACCGCCAGATTCTTACGAGCAACCACTCATTGACTAACTGTGTGGAAATTGTAACATTGTTAACTAGCCAAATGGCAACAGAAAGTTTTGGATTCCCAAAGGAAGACTGAAGTCAGAAAACCCAAAACTAAAACCTATCCAAAATAAAAGCTTATAATACAAAGCACTCAGATAAAGCAGAGGGTGTGCTTGAAGCACCCTTGGGGTGCAACACTGCGCCTACCCACCCACTTCCCAAAAACAGGTTCTGAGAGTTAGGCAGGGAGGGTGGTCAGAATACAGCAAGACTCCATTAGAAGAAATATAATTACTAAGGTGAGTTTTTTCTTCAAACAACATGAAGCCTTGCTGTATTCTGACAATCTGCGGACTACCAAGCAGTACCTCCATGGAGGAGGGACAGAACCTACTTTGGGAATAAGTTGTGAAGTACTGCTATGCCAAACCGAGCATCACTCCTAGCCTGGATATCCAGAGAGTAATGCTTGGTAAAGGTATGGACTGTTTTCCAGGTGGCTGCTTGACAAATTTTTAGCAGAGGGGAAATCCCTGGCAGCAGCCAGGGAAGCAGCTGTACTTCTTGTGGAATGAGCCCTCAGGCCTGATGGTGGAATCTTTCCCAGTTTCTCATAGCAGAATTTTATAGAAGAAACAATCCACCTGGCAATAGTTCTCTTGGTGGCAGGTTTGCCTTTTCCCACTTCCCCATAAGTGAGAAACAACTGGAGGGAATCAAACCTGTGACCCTTGGTATGCTCTATGTATTAGCTAAGGGCTCTTTTAACATCTAAACTGTGTAGCCTCCTGTCCCCTGAGGAAGAATGATCAGTGAAGAAAACAGGGAGAGACATAGACTGATTCAAATGGAAGTCCGAAACCACTTTGGGCAAGAACCTCCTATTGGTTCTAAGGACCACTTTATCTCTATGAAAGGATATAAAATCAGGTTCCACTGACAGGGCTTGCAATTCACTGATATGTCTAGCAGAGGTTATAGCTACCAAAAACACAGTTTTTCAAGTCAAATATTTAAGCTCTGCTGAGGACATAGGCTCAAAAGGGGGTTGCATTAAGTTGAGCAATGCAAACATTTAAGTCCCAGGCAGGGGCAGGATCCCTAAAGGGAGGATTGTTATGAAGCAATCCCTGGAAAAATTTACAGAATACAGGGTGAGATGACAGTGAGGAAGGCTTTTCCACTGACAGAAAAGCAGAGACAGCTGACAAGTGCACCCTGAGAGTAGCTGGCCTGAGGCCTAGGCCATTAAGATGGACCATATAGTCCAGAACTGTAGGCAATTCAGCAGTGTCAGGGGATATATGCTTCTTGGAACACTAAATGCTGAATCTTTTCCATTTGGAGTTATAAGTCTTTCTGGTGGCAGGCTTTCGAGAGGCTTTGAGACTATCCAGAACCCCTTGGGACAGATGCAAATCTGCATACTCTAACTCTTCAAGAGCCATGCCTTGAGATTGAGAGACCGAAGATTGGGGTACCAGATCGAGGTACCCTGAGAGGAGGTTAACAGGTTGTAATTCCTGGGAAGAGACGGGAAGATGGATTGCTAGAGACAGTAAGAGGGGGTACCAGGGCTGCCTGGCCCAATCTGGAGCAGTCAGAATCGCTTTGCAGGGTTGTGACCTTAACTTGACCAGAACCTTGAACAGTAGAAGAAAGGAAGGGAAGGCATAAAGAAATTTCCCTTCCCAGTTCAACGCCAGAGCATCCAGAGGGACTGAGCCCAAGACTGGGGGTCTGCAACAAAACAGAAGAAGTTGGTGATTGTCTGGGGCTGCAAAGAGATCTATCTCTGGAGTGCCCCATCTTGAAAAAATCACTTTCAACACCAGAGGATCCAGGGACCATTCGTGATGGACCTGGGAGATCCTGCTCAGTGCATCTGCTAGCACATTGTCCTTCCATGGAAGGTGGACTGCTTTCAGAGAGGTCTGCAGAGAACAAGCCAGGGACCACAATTTCATGGCTTCCATGCACAAGGCCATGGACCAAGTGCCTCCCTGCTTGTTGATGTACCACATGGTGGTGGTGGTGTCTGTTCTGACCTGAACCACCTTGTTCTGCACGGACTGAGAGAAAGCCTGCAGGCCTGAGAAACTTTCATGAGTTCCAGGAGATTGATATGAAGAATGGATTCCTGAGGGGGCCACAGTCCCTGGGCTGTGAGAGACCCCAGATGGGCTCCCAACCCCAAAAGGGAAGCATCTGTGGTAAGGACCACCGAATGAGACCGAGCGACAAATGGGACCCCTTGCCTTAAATTGTCCTGATCCTGCCACCATTGAAGAGCTTGGATCAGTGTCCGAGTCACTGGAATCAGTTTGGTAAGATGATCCTTCCTTTGGGACCAAAAGGCCCTCAGATGGAACTGAATGTCCCTCATCTGGAATCTTGCCCCTTGGACCACCACTGTAGAAGCTGCCATGTGGCCCAAGAGCTGAAGGAAGTGCCTTGCTGGTCGGGACACATGAAGGCTGAAGGAAGAAGCCAGTTCTATAAGAACTCTTGCCCTTTCCAGGGGAAGAAAGGCTCTTGCTTTGACAGTATCTAGCTCTGCCCCTATAAAGGTAAGAAGCTGCACCAGTTCGAGAACCGACTTGGGGAGGTTAAGAAGAAATCCAAGGGAAGTGAGCACTTGCTGAATCACTTGCAGGTCTGACTTGACTTGGTCTGGAGACTGATCCACTATGAGCCAGTCATCCAGATATGGAAAAATGGAACTCTTTTGCCTTCTTAGAAAAGCAACTATTACTGCTAGGCACTTTGTGAAAACCCTTGGAGCTGATGTTAGACCGAAGGCCATTGCTTTGAACTGATAATGGCCTGAGGGCAACTTGAACCTGAGGAGCTTTCTGTGGGAGCCCCTGATGGGGATGTGAAAGTATGCATCTTTGAGGTCCAGAGAAGCTAGCCAGTTCCCTTGCCCTAGGGAGGGAAGAACTATTCCCAGAGTCACCATCTTGAACCTTGGTTTTAAAAGATGTTCGTTCAGGTATCTTATATCTAGGGTGGGTCGCCACTCCCCTGTCTTTTTTGGGGTAAGAAAGTACCTGGAGTACAGACCTTTGCCCCAGTGTAGGGTAGGCACTCTCTCTATGGCTCTTAAGGCCAGAAGAGATGAAACCTCTGCCTCTAGGGCAAGGGTTTCAGAGAGACTTGCAGGTAGAAAAGATGTGGCTCTCATCTTCGGAAATTTTTTGAAGCTGAGAACCAGTCCCTGGCTTACTACTTCCAGGACCCACTTGTCTGAAGTAACAGACATCCAGTCCTGGACAAAAAAAGCCAGCACTCACAGGGATAGGAGAGTCGACCGGGCAAACCCATCAGGTGTCTGCTTGGCAAGGGCCTTAGGCTGAGGAGTGGATGTAGCCCTGCTCATCCCCCTTCTGCCTCTCTCTCTGAAGAACCCTCTCTGTGAAAAGGGAGAAGAGGCCTGTGCTTGGTAGAAAGGCCTATGAAAAGGCCTGCCCCTGACCCTAGATTGCTGCATTTGAGGAGTTGCCTGCCTCTCCTTAGCCTGTGCACTCTTATATGTGGTCCTATATTCCTCCATCTTTTTCATGTAATTCTCTGTCTGCTCCCCAAACAGAGAATTACCTTCCAAAGGGAAATCCATGGCCTTAGCCTGGGTGTCCTGTGAGAGGCTAGTACATCTGAGCCAAGCCATTCTCCGAAGAGCCACAGATGTAGCCATGACTCTTGATGACACATCATTGGAGTCCACAGCAGCATGAAATTGTACCTCAATCCCATCAGCAGCCTTCTTGGCCAGCTGGGAGGGGGGCCTGTTTAGCCACTGCCAGTACAGTGTCCCACCTGGACTTCTGGTACCTGGCTGTATAGGCCATAAAATTAGCCTGCCTGAGTCCCAAAGAGGATGCCATGTACTGTTTCTTTGCCAAGGCATCCATCCTCCTGGAGTCTTTATCTGGGGTGTGTGAAGCTAAGGGAACATTAGCCCTGTCACAGGCTGCAGCCTGCATGACCCCAACATGGCTGCATTGTTGATAGAAAAACTCTATGTCTGAGCCTGATAAGGTATACCTCTTGTCCATTCTTTTATCATCAGGAGGTACAGAATTTGGAGACTTTAACATTTTTTGTGTCTGTTTCCCAAAAGATTTGTGTAGGGGATAGACAGCCTCCTGGACTCTGGGATGTCCATCATTTCAACAAAATCAGGCTCCTCTTGATCCTCTGTAGCCTCCTTCATAGGGAGCTGGAGGGTTTCAGCCACTTTTCTGTAGAACAGATAGTGGGGAGGGGACTCAGAGAGCCTAGGAGGGGAAACACTAGAAGGTCTGTCTGGGGAGATGTCCGGTTCAATGGGCACATCCAGTCTTTCTGCTCCATCATACTCATCATCTTGCTCATAATGCCCCTTCTCCTCAAATGCCGGTTCATAAAAATCTTCAGGGGCATAATCCTGAACCGGAGGAACCAACCGAACCAAACCCCTAGCTAACGGGGCCGGATCGGACAGAACCGGGTGAAGCGATTCAACAATCTGAATTGCTTGGGCAATCTCATTAGCGGTCGGAACATGAAACTCTGGATCCGGCAGATTTTTCTTTACTTTTCCTCTTTATAGGAACCGATCCCTCAGGATCGGCTCTCCTCTTGCCTGAAGAAGTATTGCTGTGGTCAGAGGGCACTCCTCCTGGTTTGGTCGGAACCAAACCAGGCTGGCCATCCAGGTCAGCGGACTTCTCTGCCTCCTTTTCCTTAAGTCTACCTAATCTTTTTTGCAGGGTAGACTTAGGAAAGTTTTTACATATTTGGCAGTCTGTATCGAGGTGGTCAAACCCCAGACAATAAACACAGTTGGTGTGGGGATCAGCCTTAGCAAAGACCTCCCCACACTCACTGCAGTGTTGAAACCCAGTGGGCTCAGTTTTTTTCTTGGGTTTGTCAGACATGGCCAACCTAACCAAACTTACCCTTTTTTTGGCAACCACCAGGCAAGACTCCCTTATCGGTTTCTAACCGTGTTACGGGTATTGGAAAAAAAACGTTAAAACACGTTTTTTTTTTTTTTAAACCGATAAGGACCGATAACCACACACTAAAGGAAAACACACAGAATTCAAATATGTTGGATCGGTTCAGCCGAACCGATCGAGAAAAGTTGTTTACAATTTCCACAAATAACCCAGAACTACTGCCTAAAGTACTTACTGTACCACAGACAGAGCCCTGAACCGTAATACTACGGGAGTTAAGCGGAAAAAATGGCACTTTAACCAATTTTGAACCAAGCAGAAGAAGAAGAAGAATCAGCATTTATATAGCGCTTTTCATACATCCAAAGCGCTTTACAAGCAATGCTAGACTGGTAGTGAAGTGACTGAATGTGTGGTGGCGGCCATATCGCACATCATCACCCACACACAGCCTGGATAATTGCATGAACCGGTTTATGGGACAGGGAATGTTGGCCAGGACACGGGAATGTTCCTACTCTTGTGATGAAAGTGCCCTGGGTTCTTTACTTCCACCTGGACACCCACCAGGACAACACCAGGATGGGCAGAAGGGACCTCGGTTTAACGTCTCATCCGAAGGACGGCACACCCCAGCAGTACAGCACCCCCCAATACTGCACTCGGATGCCAGCGATTTTTAGGTGCAAGTCCAATCCCGGTGTGGGACGAGAACCCACGACCTTCTGGTCCAGAGGCGGATGTGCTACCAACTGAGCCACGCTGACACCTCTCCGGAGCGACTGTTCAGTGAGGTGGGGTAAAGAATCTGGCGGTTGGGTTTCAAAGTGCTGCAGACAGAGACCTCAACCGAGCTTGAGCTCAACGTTCTATGCACTGCATAGAAAATTAACCCTGTACACTCCGGGGCAGTTCAAAGGCTGGAGCTAACTGCAGATTGTCAGAATACAGCAAGACTTCATGTTGTTTGAATTCAAATACATAACATAAAACAATATAATAAAATCAATCAATATAACATTCTTAAAAATCAGGGTAGGCTAGGCTAAATAAATGAGTTTTCAAGGCTACTTTAAAACTTTGGATGGTCAGACAGTCTCACACCCGATGAGGTAGAGAATTCCACAGGGTTGGGGCCATAAAACTAAATGACCTGGCCCCTGATGTCTTCAAACGGACCCTGGGAATCTCTAGCAATCCCTCATCGGTGGATCGGAGAGGGCGGGGGGACAGTAGGGATGAAGAAGATCTTGCAGGTAGTTGGGTCCCTGGTCGTATAGGGCCTTATAGGTCAGTAAACTGACCTTGAAGGTGATCTGCCACTGTACTGGCAGCCAGTGCTGTCCGCGGAGGACAGGCGTTATATGACTGGTCCTAGAAGTACCAGTCAAAAGCCTGGCCGTCACATTTTGCACTAGCTGCAAGCGGCGGATATCAACCCCCGGTAGCACTAGGTAAAGGGCGTTGCAGTAGTCAAGGCAGGAGGTAACAAAGGCGTGGACCAACATTGAAAGATCGTCAGAAGGAACGAGGTGCTTCACCCGGGCGATAGTCTTCAGATGGTAAAAAGAGGTTTTGACAACAGCCGACACCTGAGATTTAAGGGTCAGGCATTCATCAAATATAACGCCCAGGTTCCGTACCTGGTCTGAGGTAGTTACTGGGCACCCCCAAGCCAAAGACCCGAAGGTGATCCTGTCAGCAAACCCGCCTCCTGATGACCTGGGTCCACAACCAACACCTGTTTTTTCAGGGTTTAACTGCAACCAACTCACAGACATCCGATCCTGGATCTCGGTGAGACACTTGTTAAAGACCAAGACAGCATCACCCTCGCCGGGTACAAAGGACATGTACAGTTAAGTATCATCTGTATAGCAGTGAAAACTCAAGCCATACTGCCTAATAATCGCTCCCAATGGCAGCATATACACTGCAAACAGCATGGGTGCCAAAATGGAGCCCTGCAGCACCCCAGAGGATAGGGGGAGTGATGCCGAGGAAAAAATCCCAGACACCACCCTCTGAGTCCTACCCTCGAGGAATGATCGAAATCAACTGAGGACCGAACCGGACAGTCCACAGATAAACTACAGGTGCTCCAGCAGCACTCCATGGTCAATGGTATCAAATGCCGCAGAGAGATCTAGAAGGACCAAGATGGAACGGGTCTTTCTATCTTTTGCTATTAGGAGGTAATTTAATACCCAAACAAGGGCCACCTCGGTACTATGTTTCTTCCTAAATCTGGACTGGAGAGAATCATAGACATTGTGGCTGGTCAAATGATCATCCAGCTGTGACACAACCACCTTCTCAATAACCTTACCCACAAAGGGTAGGTTAGAGACAGGCCTGTAGTTAGCCAGACAGTCCAGGTCCAAGGAAGGCTTCTTAAGAAGGGGCCAAACCACGGCTTCCTTCAGGGGATCAGAAAACATCCCCCTCTCCAAAGACAACCAGACTATCTTGGCAAGGACTGGACTGATTTCATCCACACATCCTACTAAAAGGCCTGTGGGGCCCGGGTCCAAACTACAGTTGGTCAGTCGCAGTGACTGGACAACCATCACAATGTCATTGATTGTGGGTAGGTTGAAGTCAGACTACACAAACTGGGTGTCCGACATCTCCTGCCGACCACAACTCCTATTTGAGAGAGGTAAGAGGAGATCGGACCTGATTGTGGCAACCTTATCTGTGAAGAATCGAGCAAACTCCGCACACCGCTCCTGTGAAAACACACTTTCGGGCTGAAGACAGATTGGATTGCACAATCTGTCCACAGTCCAGAAGAGCTGGGCTGGTCGATTCTGCGCAGCAGCAATTTCCCTGGACAGGAATTCTGCCTTCTTATGGGTAATTGCTGATTTATAGACCCGATAATGGTCCATCAAACTAAGCCTATCACACTCCAGACCTAACCTCCGCCAACACCTCTCAAGCCTTCGTCCCACTCTCCTCAACTCCCTCAAGGTCTCATCAAACCAAGGAGACCTGGGGCGAAGAGTGAGGGGACGAACACGAACAGGAGCGTTGGAATCCAGGGCCCCTACTACAGCCATATTATAGGCAAGTGCCAGGTCCCCAGGATCCATGCGTTCACTTGGTAGACTCGATAGGTCCAGCACCGCCATCAGGCCCTCTGAGGTAACACCCCTCAAAGGGGGGGTACCGGACCATTTCTGTAGGGGCCGGCCTACTGGGGGGGGGGCCAGGAAACTGAACCCAATGGTGTGATGGTCAGACCACCCGACTGGTTCCACCACCAAGTGAGATATCTCTATCCCCAGGAGGAACACCGAGTCCAATGAATGACCATCTATATGGGTAAAGGAGAAAATAACCTGTGTGAAGCCCAGAGAATTCATCAACTGGAGGAAGTCCTGACCAAACTGCGAGAGTTCGTCGTTGACCCAGGCATTGAAATCCCCCAGAATCAGCGATCTGGAGGATCCCAATGTCATGTCAACAAAGAAGCGCGCAACTTCCCGCAGGAAAACATTCCCATTGCCTGGTGGATGGTAAATGAGAAGAATCCTGCACCTCACACCTTCACCCATGATACATTTAAAGAAGTTGGTGATTCCCACTGGTACCTCCACCAGGTTCAGTTCTGATCTAAAACAGATGGCCACTCCCCCGCCCCTACGATCCAACCTCGGATGGTGTATCACCAAGTACCCGGCTGGTACAGCTGAAGCCAAAACCGGGCCAGCATTGTCATCCAGTCAGGTCTCGACGATGCATGCCAGGTCCGATGACCCAACAAGATCAGCTATTATAGCAATCTTGTTTTTAATGGACCTGGCGTTACATAACACCGTCCGAGTAGGATGAGTCACCGGTGATGACCAAGCCACCTGCCTGCTACAAGCAGAACCCTTGGGTATGGGAATCAGGCAGGGAAGACCCCTTTCCTGAACCCATTTCGCCCCAGGGCGTCTTCTTGTCCCCACTGTTTCAATCCGCCCACTCCTTTCCATTCCCCCACCAGGCCCTGCCTCCACCTTCCTCCTCCTCACAGTCCCCAGAGCCCATCATCTATATACCTCTGGAGATAGTGGGGGACACTTAAAAGGGTGGAGGTCTTTCAGCCTAGAGGGGAAGAATGCCTGACCATCCCAGCACCTACCCAGCACATCTTCACACACTCAGAGCACCCAAAATAACTTCCACACCAACACCACTAATCTACACCACACTATACACCCAACCACTCAACTTGCCAATCATACACCACACACCTTTCTACCAGTAAATGAACATAAACAAACAATAAACAGAGCAGATTAAAAATGATAACTTAGTTAGAAAAAGAGATTGCCACAGTTCTCTCCAACAAGTAATTTACAACCTCTGGGAGCTCTCACCTCACCAGAGAAAAAAGAAAAGAAAATTGTCTCCCCAAACCAATCTCTCACTTTGGTTGGGGGTACAATATATCAATTTTTAAACAGTTTGCAACAGAGCAGGACACTCTCACTGTCTGCCAGGCAAGAGAACAAAACAGAGATAGTCTGACCGTGTGTCCAGGAGCAGTCTTCTGGGCTGTAGGCCTCAAGCCATACTAAGCAAGTCACTCCTTAAAGTCAGTTCAGGCCTAGAGATTCAATAGGCCTCCACAGGGAACTCTGCTTCTTCCAAGCCACCAAACCATCCCCCAAGAAGAACACTGCCAGGAGATCTAAGTGCAACAGATCTCGGTGAGGAACTGGCTCATCAGCCACCCCCCCGAAGACCAACAAGGATTGCACACCGCCTGCTCGTCCTCTGACAACCACAGGCCCAGTCCTCTGCACTACCAATCACCCAGCGGCCCTCCCCAGGTTCAGGTTGGGGCAATATGGGCAGCAGTAAATCCCCATTGGCCCTCTCACAGAGGCAGACGAAAAACGCTCCAGTCGGTAAAACAAACAGTGTTAGTGCAAAACAGCAGTATCACAGTACAATAGACCAGGAATACAGTGTGAGGTGTATGTGGGACTCTATGGGGCATAACCCAGGTGTAACAGTCCCCTCTTTGTTGCCCTAATTGCAAAAGTGGCAACACAAAAAGATGGAGGTTAGGCACCATTCGTCTACAGGCCCAATGCACGACCCTGACAGAGGAATTTTAACTGGTCACAGTGGTGTTTCAGGGTTTTCCTAAACAACAAAATGTAATTATAAGGGAAAATGTTAGTAAACCTATAAACATTTAGAATAAAACTTTACAATGTTTTTTTTTAATAAGAAAACAATCAGTCGTGGCTGCTTCTCTCATTAAAGAGAGACACTCATTTCCTAGATAGAGAGACTGCAGTCCAGTTATCCTTTCTGTATGAGAAGCCCGTTTCAGACTAATTTCCTGCTTGCAAGCAGCATTCTCCATTTTGCAAGCAATATACTCAGATTACAAAACAGTTATTTTATTTAGAACAGCATCAAAACAATTAAACAACATTGCAATTAATAATCCTTCAGGATATTTGGTACCATTTTTCAGTTACCCATAATGGGCAACGATATCCCCTAAAGGGCTACCATCAGATTTTGCTACTTCATCAAAACCAGACCAACCACTGTAAACAGTTTGGTATGTTGAGGCATTGAGCCTCAACTCAGTACTGATATTTTTCAACATGTCATATAAGATAAGAAACCCTTAGCTGTCTGTTGATTAAAAACTTTGTTTGCAACCAAAGTTCATGAAAGGACACAAACAACATTTGGCTTATGTGGACACCTAGATGAATAAATACCCATTAGGAATTTAAATCCACAAAAAAAGCAATTTATTTGTCTGTTTGGATAAATTTACAGCTGTTTCCACAGAGAAAGAATAGGGAAAAAACAAAAATAAAACAACTCATTACACAGAGATTGAATATCTGCCAAGAGATTATTTTGTCTGCTCTGTGGAACACACAACAGACCGAAAAGTTAAACAGAAGACATTTTTAATTGCTTGTTAATGGGGATTTCTCGCCCAGTGTTTTAATTTACAGAGGAAATTAAAATGAAACTTGGTCGGCCCGGTGGCGCTGAGGATTGAGGCGCTGGACGCCGCACCTCGCACCACGCTGGCGACCCGGGTTCGGGAGCGGACTCGGGTCGTCGGTGGGTCGGCCGGGAGGAGATAGGCTGGAGCGTCCAACGACAGCTCGCCTTCTCTGGGGAGGGATTCGGCCGATGCCCGACACTTGCATGACCCCGAGCGGAGGCTCGAGGAACTGCAAGCTCCACTTGGGGATGGGCGGCCATTGAGCAGCATGGACGTCGGCGCGTGCGTCATGACGTCTGGGGAGGTTACTTGCTGCTCCGGGAAGGGAGAAAACGCAGAAACAAGCCTGCCTCAGCCGGGAAGATGGGAGGACCATGGCCATGCCCACAATTTGCCTGTGCCCGCCCAGCAGACCTCAGACCGACAAAATGTAAGTAATGGGGTCTGATCCCCCCACCTCGTCCCCACCCGGGGGGTAATCCGCGGTTCCATGGGGCCTAGGGGTCTGCTTGGGTAGGGTTCCGGGCAGTGGGATGTCCAGTTGTCCCCCCTGAAGGGTCGGAGGTGGCAGGCTGGGGAGGAGGGATAAATAGTAATTTAAAAAAAAAAAAATGAAACTTGGCAAACATCCAGACTCCACTTCTGGTCGCCATTTATGTTGCCTAAATGCTCTTGGTGTGTAGGGTAAATAATAATACTAATAATACAGATTCCTGTGTCTCGGAGTCTGCCAAGAAACATTTATAAACAAGCAAGGAGTACTAATAAAGTTTATTATACTACTTACACCAATCATGTGACAAAAAAATCACAAGGGAGATGGGTTTCTCACCACTTCTGAAGAATGTACATAATCTCCAGAACTGTAGCTCTTAGGTTCTCTAAGATCTTGTTTTCTCTCCCCGCGCACCCACTCTCTGCCCTTCTAGATGAGCTACAGTGGGTTGCAGACAGCTAAATACTACAGATAACAGCATAGCAACAGAGATTACCTCATAGTTACAGATATGAGAAACAATATGTATTGGTCCTAAGTCATTCTCCATTGGATGATGACTTAGGAGACAGAATTACTAATGAGTATGACATGAGACAGACTATGCTTTCATTAGCATTATAGCTTGGACAAAAGAAATGCTGACTGGTTCAAACTACATGTGGCATTTCTTGCTTATGTACAGTATAAGACAAAGACATAACAAAGGCTTTCTCTCTCTGTCAGCTTGCTTAGCCAAAGAGAACTGCTGACAGGGTTCTATTACATGTGGCATATCTGCCTAAGTGTAAAACACACACTACATATAATTATATGAAAATATAACAATACAGTAATCTAGATAAATGTATTATAGTGAGGTATAATGAATCATGCATGATAAATATTAGCATATATTAGCAGTCAAGTACATTCCTAGCACCCATGCTTATACAATGGGTGCCCAAATCTACAATGTTAGGGAAAAATAGCAGTATCACTGCACAATAGACCAGGAATACAGTTTGAGGTGTATGTGGGATGATAGGGGGCATAACCCAGGTGTAACAGTACAACCATGGTTTGTCCATGAGTCTAAGCGTGAGGTACCCAGCCCCAGAGAAATGTTGTGTATTTAGATTTGTTTGCAAGTTGGCATTGGGCTGTATTAGACAATCCCCATTTTGTGGGTTTTTTCTTACTCATTTTAAGCAGTTGCATGGCCTTCGGGTGTTTGTGAAATAATTGCATGTTCTGCTGTTGCCTCTTTTGCCCATTTACCTTTTTTTATTGGATTTTGTAAATCAAATAAATAATAATAATCTCCTTGCAGACAAAAGTTAAAATGCACCAACACTAGTCATCAAGCAGCAACTACATTGGGCCTGCACCAGTTCAACCCCTGAGGCACCCAGAAACTGTGGGTGAGGGAGCTCCCATTAAGAGAAAGAATATCCTGGTACTGTGCGGGAAAAGTGTAGCGGCCTCCAGTACAAGAGGACCACCAGAAAGCTGCACTTAATTTCTGTGTGGGGACAAGCTGGGTAGAGGGGTGCGCCTGATCAGGCTTGATTAAAAGCAGCTGGAGTAATTGTTTTTTGACTGATCCTGTCAGGGTTGTCTCAAAGAAGGCTATGTGGAAAGAGAGTGGTTTGACCCTGTCTAGTAAGGCAACTAAAAGGGTACTTGATCAGGCCCGCCTAAGAAATTTTTATCATTATCTGCAGTAATAGTGTGCATCCAGATTGGTGGAGGCTGTTGCATGTGAATAGGGTCTGTAGGAAAGGTGACTACAGTGGAGAGGTGGATGAGTACAGCATCCCAGGAGGTTATACTGACATGTCACCTGACCCACTTAAATCTTTCTCTGGGTCAAGGTACTACACGTTTATTTCGGATACAGCCCCCCTTCACTGTTGCGTAAGAAAAGAACCCAGGAGCCGCCACAGACATCTACAGCAGCCTGGTAACAGCATGAAGTAGTGGTGTTTCAACCCCCTAAGCCAATTAAAAGGGGCATCTGCTGTACAGGGTTCTTTATTTCACACCAGGTATATTGTAGAGCCATAAGGATTATAATCCTCCATTTACTCAATTTTTAAAATAAAAAGCAGAGGTACCATCCATTGTATAATTGCAATCCAGTGTGTGCATAATGTATAGGAACATAAGAACATAGGAAGGTGACGGCAGAAAAGGATCGCCAGGCTCATCCAGTCTACCCAATAGCCTAGCTGCCACTAGGCTTGCTGTGAATTTCCTCCCCTTCCCATCAAACACCCTCCATGTCTGTCCCAAGCCCTCTTGAACTCCACCCACTACTCCTTTTGGCAGCCCATTCCTGGTGTCAACCACCCTCTCAGTAAAGAAGTATTTCCTGATGTTACCCCTAAACTTACCCCATTCTAGATGGAGATCGTGACCTCTCTTCCTGGGGCACCCCTTCAATTGGAATGTGTTCTCAATACCCCCTTGCTGATCCCTTTAAAGTACTTAAAGGTCTCTATCATGTCTCCCCTCTCTCTCCTCTGTTCCAGGGAGTACATGTCTAGGGCTCTCAGTCTCCTCTCATATTGCAAATGGTCAAGCCCCTTCACCATCTTAGTTGCCCTACTCTGTACCCGCTCCACCCTCTCCACATCCTTTTTTAGGTAAGGCCTCCAGAACTGGACCCCATACTCCAGATGAGGCCTGACCAGATGGGTGTACAAGGGCATTGGGACCTCTTTCCTCCTGCTGGTGATCCCCCTCCCAATACAACCCAACACTCTGCTGGCTTTATCCACTGCTCTCCCATACTGCCCAGCCACCTTCAAATCCTGCGAAATGATGATGCCCAAGTCCTTCTCCTCCTCGGTCACTTCCAGCTGCTTTCCCCCAACTCTGTATTTTGCTCTCTCGTTTTTTCTGCCCAGGTGCATGAATTTACATTTTGCCGTGCTGAGCAGTAATTTGCACTTTCTGGTCCATTCCTCTAATTTCCCTAGGTCCCTCTGCATCCTCTCGGCCCCATCTTGCATGTTCACTCTATTGCAAATCTTTATATCATCTGCAAACAGGCTCATTCTGCCCTCCAACCCCTCGGATATGTCAGATATAAAGATGTTGAACAGCAGGTGCCCCAGCACTGACCCTTGGGGAACTCTGCTATCCAGGTATGCTATGTCCACTGACCCACTCTGATCCACTACCCAAGTGACCCAGTCAAAAAACCCGACAAAATTTGTTTGACATGACCTGCCTTTGGAAAAGTCATGCTGCCTTGGGTCAAGGAGGCCATTAGCCTCCATGTAGCTGGTGATTCTACCCTTGAGCAGTTTCTCAATGAGCTTGCTGACCACAGAAGTCAGACTTATGGGCCTGTAATTCTTCATGTCCTGCCTCCTCCCATCCTTGTACAGGGACAGTACATCCGTGCACTTCCAATCCTTCAGGATTTCCTTGGAGTTTAATGACTTGTTGAACAGTGGTCAAGGGAGCTGCCAACACCTCCCTCAGCTCCCTCAAGACTCTTGGATGGACTCCATCTGGCTCCATTGCCTTGTCCACCTTCAGGCCCTTGAGTTCGCTCAAGATCTCCTCATCTTTGAAGGGGCTCACATCCACCCCTGCTCCCTCCATATCGGCTGACCTGCTGCTGCCACCTTCCCATACCTCGTCCCTCATGAATGCTACACTGAAGTAACTGTTCAGCATTTCAGCCTTCTCCCGGTTGCCCCCCACCCTTAGCCCCATCTCTGTTTCCAGACTAGGCAACTAATTTCCCTCTTTCCTCTGCTCACTAACATACCAGAAGAAGGTCTTAGCCCCCTTCTTGAACGCTTTGGCGATATTCTCCTCAGTCCTTGCTTTTGCCCATCTGACTACCTTCTCCGCTTCCCTTAGCATTGCTTGGTAGTTTGCCTGGTCTAGGTCACTCTGCGTTTTTTTGTAGAGTCTGAAGGCTCGCTTTTTAGCTCTGATACTGTCCCCCACTTCCTGAATGAACTACAGTGGCTTCCTTTTCTTCCTGTTTTTGCTTACCCTCTTTGTGCAGCGGTCAGTGGCCCACATGAGGGCTACCTTTGTCATGGTCCAAATGTTTTATACCCCCTAAGCTCCCTCAACCCTTTCATTGCCGTGCAAGCATAATCCCTCATCTTGTCGAAATTTGCCCGTTTGAAGTCCAGAACTTTCACCTTGGTCCAGTAGTGCATAGTTGAGGTGTGTATTGTGAACCACACCGTGCCTTGGTCACTGGTGCCCACGTTTACCCCCACCGATACCTCCCCCGCTCTGTCTCTGTTTGTAAGCACCAGATCCAACATCGTTCCTTCCCTGGTTGGTTCCTTGACCAGCTGCCTGAGATGGACAATCTGGAGAGAGTCTAAAACTGCTTTGCTTCTAGATGAGGCTGCAGTCACTGATTCCCACTCCTCATCTCGTAGGTTGAGGTCTCCCATCAGCAGCGCCTCGCTCTTTGCTGCCATCCTAAGCATCTCCTCAACCATTTGGTTGTCCACTCCTTCTGAATGCCCTGGTAGCCTGTATACCACGCCAGTGCGCACTACCTCACCCTTTTCTGTGGTCAAAGCGACCCATAGTGCCTCTGTGTCCCATCTACTCTGCATTTCTGAAGCTGGGATCCCCTCCCTCACATACAGTGCTACCCTTCCCCCTCTCCTGTCTACCCTATCCCTCCTGAAAAGCGTGTAACCTGGAATGTTCATGTCCCAGTCCTGTCCATCGTGAAACCATGTCTCTGTGATGCGCATGAAGTCCAGAATCTCCTCTGCCAGGTCAGGGACCTTATTTCCCAGACCTCAGGCATTTGCGCACATGGCCTTCCAGTTTGTGGTTTCCCTAACCCCCACCCCTTTCTTGGTGGTCCTCATCATACGTGTCTTAACATTCACAGCCTTGCCTTCCTGTTTGTTTTTTTGTGTGTGGTGGGCAGGACAACTGTCCCCCTTGTTGTGTGCACTGTTTGGTGTCACTAGCAGGCCTCCCTCCCTGTTCAGTTTAAATTATAGAGGGCACTAAAGAATTCCTCCAGTTTCCAATTAAGCACCTCCCTGCCATCCCCGTTCAGGTGTAGCCTATTGGAGGCAAAGAGACTGTCATCTTTCCAGGTGGTCCTCCACTGGCCCACCAACCCATAACCCTTCAGAGCACACCAGTGAGAGAGCCAGCTGTTGAACTCTGCTATCCTCTGTTACCTGTCCGTACTAGCTTTAGGGACTGGAAGCACCTCTGAGAATGCCACTGAATGGAAGCACAGTTAATTGCAGAACCTCGATAGGGCCTCAAACCTCGCATGCACTGCCATCGGACTATGACCAGCTAGGTCATTCCTTCCCAAATGGAACACCAGGTGAGTTCTCACATCATGTTGCTTCCCCCAAGAAGGGATTTAGTGAATGACCTCTGCAGCCGTCATTCCTGGAAAGCAGCTGACCCAGACCTTGCTACCTCTACTGTCCTTACTCCCTCAGCTGATATCCCTAACCATGGAATCCCTGACAATCATGACCTTGTCCTCCACCTTGCCCACAACGGGGCCACTCCCTGCCTGCTGCCCTGGATCTTTCCCTTTTTTGCAACATGCTTTTGCAGGTCCTGGAGTCTCCTTACAAACTGACTCACTCTTCCTGATTTTTGCAACTTGACCCTCTCTGTGGTGGCCTCCTGGACCCTCTGCATTTGACCCTATGTCCCCAGCAACCCCCTCGCCTCCTGCTAGCCTTCCTTGCCCCCCCCTCCATAACGAGCATCTTGTCCCAGACCCATGATAGCCCTGTCTGGGTTGTGGCTGTTTCCACTTCCTTTTTTTGCCCTGGGACTTGCCTGCCCCCCCCCCCCGGGCGTGACCCTCCCTTATTACAGGGTGTGCCTACAGGTGTGTGCTTACAGATTACTGCTGTAATCTTCTGATTCAAATTGTCTTTTGCAAGGTATATCTTCTGTTACTGCTTAATTTTTCTATGTAGCAAAGTGTTTCTTACAGGGTATATTTTCTGTGAAATTATTACAGGTGGTGCTTTACAGGTTTTACAGTTTAATCTATCATTAGGATAAGCTTTCAGGGCTACTGCATTTGTTGCTGGCTGATTGTTTCTGCTCTTACCTCCTTGTTTCTTTTGTCTGTGGTTCTTCTTTTTCGGCAGGGGAAGGGCCCAGCTGCCCACCCCCATCCCCAACCTTCATTCCTTTTATAGGGTAGCACAGTCGTGACATTTCCTGTAGCAAAGCAGGAAGGGGTGGATCAGAGGGGTATGCACACAGTGACCTCATTTACAGGGGCACTAGTAATTTAACTTATTATAACAAATTATACAAAAACAAACAAACACAAAATCAAACTTTTAGTTTAATTTTCTTCCTTCTAATTACCCTGACCAAGTTATAAACCCAGCAACTTATCTGGAATGGATATCATTAACTGCAGATATTGCGGAACACTTTTCAGAAGGGCAGTTTTACAGGATTTAGGACACTGTCCTACATGCTGGGCCATTGGAGATCTAAGGGCTCAGCTCTAGGCAGCATGGGCAGAGATTGCGTGCCTCAAAGTGCATATTCAAGAGGAAATATAAGAACAGCCTGCCATTTCCCCAACATCCAACACAAGCACCTCGACCACAGAGAGTAGTTGGTCTGGGAGGTTGGCAGGTGGTTAGAAGGGGCAAATCGGGTGCCCCATCACTTGGTGCTCTTCAACGTATCACCTCCACAAACCATATAAAAACTACAAACAGGTATCTGCCTTTATCTCCAAAATCAAACAAAGGGGCAGAGGACACTGCAGAGCAGGACACTGCAGCACAGGAGTTAGCACAACAAAACTCGCCCAAAACAGGAACCAAAACAAAAAAAGCAAAAAGGAAATCCAAAAAACTTCTGATCATAGGAGACTCCATGATTCTGGGAGTTGATACGTATCTCTAGCCAGGGGTAATGATTAGATGTCTCCCAGGTACATCAGCGTGGAGAGACACTGACCACATTGCTAAAATTGTTCAGGAAGCAGGAGAAAACATTGATGTCCTGGTACATATAGGGACTAACGATCTCGCCAGCCGGTCAGTTGTGGAGACCAAGGAACACCTGACCAAGCTGGGTGACAAACTATCATCCATTTCATCCGGCATCTTCTTCTCTGAGATCCTGCCAGTCTGGGAGAGGTGGGCGGATGGATGGAAGGTCAGAGAAGGGGAGATAGGGGAGCTAAACATGTGGCTTAAGGGCTGGTGCCTGGAAAATGGACACACATTTGTAGGGAACTGGCAACAGTTTTGGGAGGGAACGTTCTTTAAATTTGATGGACTGCATCTGACTATGGAGGAGTCGGTGCATTGGGGCAAAGTTTGGCGTCTTTGCAGAATATTTAAACTAGCAAATGGGGAGAGGTGCAGCACCCACACGTCGAATGGAAGAACACCCCTCACCCCTCAGCTAGTGGTCAAACAGGAGTTCAGCATGTTTGTAGTTCATTTGCATCACCAGGTAAGGAAAAGGGTCCGGCTCCCCATACGATGCACAAGGGAAACACCAGACCTCACCCAACAACTAACACACCGAAATCTGGCCAATGGAAAATCATGTACACAAATGCTCGCAGTCTGGGAAACAAGATCCCTGACTTGCAGGCAATAATGACAGAGGCTAAACTGGACGTAGTAACCATTACCGAGACATGGTTTACCAGTAACCACACTTGTGAGACTTCAGTACCTGGCTATGTACTGTTAAGAAAAGACCGAGGTGCAAAAAGGGGGGGGGGGCCCTTTCTGTCAATGATAATATCAAAGCTACAGAAATTCAGAATACACATAAGGAACCAGAAGAACTGTGGGTCACCTTGGAAACAGGAAATGGGACAGCCATACGAACTGGGGTTGTGTACAGGCCTCCAGACTAGGGGGAGGACATAGACACATTACTGTTAGAAGATATGCAAACCATGACAGCTAAAGGGGAGGTTCTGATAATGGGAGACTTCAACATGCCAGATACAGATTGGTCAATACCAGCAGGAATATCTGCCAGAACTAAACACATGGTGGATTCCCTGCAGGGGGAGGGACTCAAACAACTGGTACAACAACCCACAAGAGACAGGGCTATCCTAGATCTAGTACCGACTAACAGGGAAAGGATCACAGATGTCCAGGTAGAAGGTCACCTGGGGGACAGTGACCATCACAAGGTATGGTTCAATTTGGCCACTAGAACTAAATCATCCCATTCCAAGGCAAAAATATGGGACTTCAGAGGAGCTGACTTTGATAAGATGGCTAACAGAGTTAAGCTAGCCCTGGCAAAAGAAATACAGGTGAGGGGTACAGGAAAGTGGGCAAGCATTAAAGATGCAATACTTGAACAACATCCATTGTGTTAGAGAGAAAAGGAAGTGCAAAAAGAAGGAAACCACTTTGGTTCTCAAAACAGTAGCAGAAAGGTCAGAGCCAAAAGACTGGCCTTCAGGAAATATAAGGGAACACAGCAGGATGAAGATAGGGAAGCATACCAAACTTCCCTAAGGGAAGTAGGGAAGGCAGTAAGGCAGGCAAAGGCCCAAACCGAGGAAACACTAGCACAAACAGTAAAAGAAGGTGACAGGATTTTCTACAGATACATTAGTGAAAGGAGAAAGTCCAGAGGGAGTATTGCTAAGATCAAAGCGGATAAGGGGGTATGTGAGGAGGAGGACCATGTAAAAGCGTCTATCCTAAATAGATACTTCTGCTCAGTATTTACTGAAGAGAAAGTAGGGCAGGGCCCACAGCTCAGCACCATGGACATGGGGGGGGGAGGTGTGCACTAGTCCCTTCACAAAAGAAAGGGTCCTGCAAGAGCTCGATAAGCTCAGGCTGGACAAGGCAGTGGGACCTGATGGCATACATCCCAGTGTACTAAAGAAGCTAAGGGTGGAACTAGCAGAGCCATTATCAGAACTGTTTAGTGAGTCTCTGAGCACAGGAGAAGTCCCAGAAGGCTGGAGAAGAGCTCATGTGATCCAGCTCCACAAGAGTGGTACCAGGGAGGAGGCAGGGAACCACAGACCAGTCAGTCTTACCTCAGTAGTTGGCAAGATTATGGAGGCACTCCTTAAGGAAAGGATAGTGCAACATCTGGAATCCATAGGAGCACAGGATCCAAGACAGCATGGGTTTACAAAAGGAAGGTCCTGTCAAACTAATCTCATAGATTTCTTTGACTGGGTAACCAGAGTGGTGGACTAAAGGGAGCAGTTGATGTCGCCTACCTTGACTTCAGCAAAGCTTTTGATACTGTTCCACATAAAAGATTGATAAATAAGCTGGGTAGGCTCGGGTGGGTCAGAAGGTGGTCAACTGGGTGGCAAACTGGTTGTCGGGCAGAAAACAGAGAGTAGTGGTAAATGGTATACAGCCAGAAGAGATGCAAGTCACAAGTGGGGTACCTCAGGGATCTGTCCTGGGGCCAGTCCTCTTCAATATCTTCATCAGTGACATTGCAGAAGGACTGGAGGATAAGGTTTGTCTGTTTGCAGATGACACCAAGATCTGCAACAGTGTAGATGATCCAGATGTGGTGGGCAGAATGAGAAGAGATCTGGATAAACTAGCAAAATGGTCGGAAAAGTGGCAACTGGAGCTTAATGCAAAGAAGTGCAAGATCATGCACATAGGGAAGAGAAACCCTGAAGCCACCTATAGGCTGGGAGGGGAGTTGCTGGCAGTCACAAGGGAAGAAAGAGACTTGGGCGTCATCATCACCGATGACCTCAAATCATCCAAGCAGGCCACTAAAGCAGCAGGTAAGGATAAAGGGATGTTGGGGTGTATTAGCAGAGATATCACAAGTTGGAAGAGGGAGGTAATAATCCCTCTTTACAAGACACTGGTTAGGCCCCTTCTGGAGTACTGTGTGCAGTAGTGGAGGTCACACCTTCACAAAGACATTACCCAAATTAGGCAGTCCAGAGAAGGGCAACCAAAATGGTGCAGGGACTGCATCAGAAAACATATGAGGACAGATTAAAGGAGCTCAATATGTATACCCTAGAGCAAAGGAGGGAGAGAGGTAATATGATCAAAACATTCAAACACCTTAAGGGCACTAACAAGGTGAAAGAGTCTAACATGTTTCAATATAAGAAAAATAGCAGGACAAGAGAACACAGCATGATATTAGAGGGAGGCTGATTAAGGGGTAATGTGAGGAAGTTCTTTTTTCACAGAAAGGGTGGTGGATGCATGGAATGGCCTACCTTAGGAAGTGGTGGATATGAATACAGTGCAGGGCTTCAAACTGGCATGGGAAAGGCATACGGGAGCAATACAGATGAGTATAAATAGATAGGCCATTGACAGAGCAAAGGCCAATGGCACATTCATAAGGCAGAAAAAGAAATGAGCAGACTGGATGGGCCTTGCAGTCCTTATCTGCCGTCAACTTCTGTGTTTCTATGTTTCCTTACGCTCTCCTACCCCCGATGCCCCCATCCGGTCTGATCCAATCTGAGTTGACCCACTCCCTGTACCCTGGACCCCCTTTGCCATCTCCCTATTTGTGGAGGACGTCCTGCAGCCCCTTCCACCCTGCTGTTTGTGCATTCCTGGCCCTCTCCTGTTGCTAGCCCACCCTTCACCTCCCCTTATCCATCTTCACACTGGTAGCAACCACCTCCCCCACCACCCTTGCTAGTGCCTCTTTAACCCTGCCATTCATGCTTTTCTGGCTATCACCCGTTTCCAGCCCTCCCTTCACCTCCTTATCCACCTCTACCTTGGTTTCATCCTCCTCCCCCTCCATCCTTAATAGCAGAGGATCAAAGCTGTTTTTAAGCATTATGCCTCTATCTTTGCGTCCCTCGGGCAGTACGCCCCCTTTTGCCTCTCGCTTACCTTCCTCTCTATTCTGCAGGTGCCTCTGTTCCCAGGGGCAGCTTCAGGACCCGTTTGACCTGTCCCCTTCCTCCTCCTTCTCCCCCTCCCTAACAGGACAGCCTCCATCCTCGCTTCCCCTGTCTCCTAAGCTTTTCCTTAACCACCACAGTTCCTCCCTAAATTTAGCCAGCTAGCTACAAGCCATATGCCCCCATCTTCCAAGCCCAGTTCAGGACCATGGCTGACCCACACCCTGTGCACCCCACCACCCTTCCAAAGATGCCGGCCCTGGTGACATGCGACCCTTGCCCCATCCTAGTCCCCATCCTGAGCTGCTGGTCCTGCCACGAAATTCTGTTCCCTACACAGTATGGCCACAATTCTTCCATACAGCTACTAAGGGTAATGTAGTTTCATTCTGTATACAAGCAATATTTGTAGTATGACCAAAGACTAGTTAGCACAATTCCAGCACTCAGATGCTAATATGTTCGCAGTTTCAAAATACATTCATGCAAGATTTAGATGCTAACATTTTCACAGTTTCAAAACACATTCAGCAAGATTTACAGTACATGGCAAGATTTCCCCCATAAGGTCCCTCCTCCTCGAATGGCCAAGCACCGCCCCCCTTTTGTTAGGCCAAAACCAAAGAAGTTCCTCCCCTTGCCAGCTCAAAGCAGACTTTTAAACTGGAGGTGGTGCGGGGTGGGTGAGCAGCAGAATATTACAGCTCCCTTTTGTTCTAGTTCTGTATCATGGCTGGGTGCCCTCCCTTTAAGCCCAGCCGCTCGAGTCAAAAGTTGGCGCCGAATCCTCCGATTGGCTCCTGCACACAAAGGAGCCTTCTCTCTCTTTTCTGACCGGCGATGCAGTTGAATGCTCTGCTGCCCCCCGGTGCTGTGCCTCCTCTTCCCTTACCAACCACCGATGGGCTCGAAATCTCCGCTTCTCCCGGTGCTCGCATAGCACAAGTACCTCCTTTGTTCTAGTTCTGTATCGGCGTGGGTGCCCTCACTGGCCCAACTTCTCGAGTCAAAGTTGGTGTCAGACCCTTCGATTGGCTCCTGCGCACAAATGGGCCTTCTCTCTCCTTTCCGACTGCCGATGCGGTCAATTGCTCTGCTGCCCCTCCTCTTCCCGACCGCTGATGCGGTCGAACTCTCCGCTCCTCCCGGTGCTCAAAGCACAAGTACAGCTACCTTTTGTTCTAGTACAAGAAAACATAGCAGGGTGTGTAATTATGTGTCACTAATTGCACCCCTCAGTGTGGGATAACTTCTTGGTGCGTAAGACACTCCTTATATTCTGGTACCCGACTTTCCAAGGTGTACTCACTGGAGGCGGAATGGTCTGAAAAGTGGTAAGGCCAAGGATTTAGGGCGTAAATTCTCCCCTAGTGATAAATTTATATGATTGCAAAAACTGATAGCGTAGGGTTGCCACCTGTCTTGATTTTCGCAGGACAGTCCTGATTTGGGCAGCTGCGTCCTGCAAAAAAACATGAAAAATACTAAATGTCCTGATTTTATAGTAGAAAAAATATTTTCTAACTTTCCACTAAATGTTCTAGAAAACTATAATACCTTAACTAAAATACCTTACAATGATAAGAAACCATAGAAGCAACTAAGAAACTACAATTCTTAGCCTTAATTCTGATTATATAGAGAAAACAAGTCTGTTGCATTGGTCGAGGTTAGGTACTGTTCTGCAAAAAATCATGTTTCAGTAAAAAATGTCCCACTTTGGGCTTCTTAAAAGGTGGTAACCCTATGATAGGGCCACTCATGAAAATGGTAGGACCATGGCCATAGTGAGCCCAACCCCGTTCCCGCACCTATGGGTGTACTGTTATCCCACATTATAAAATGGATATGAAAAATCCACCCATCTGATTGGCTGAGAAGGACCTGAATCCGTGTAATTATTAGCCCATAATTACAGGACAACACACACCCTGGAATGCCACAGCTAAAAACTATAAGAACCTTCACATAAGAGATGTTGGAAAGGGGCAGCAAAATATTGTTTCTAAAAAAAATGTTTAGATCTTGTTAAATATATTTGATCCCACTCAGTTCATGGGGAAAAAGCCTGAAAAAAAATATACTGATACAAAACAACACTGCATCTACAGCACACGGTGGGGTCCTCGACAAATATTTGCTACTCCCACAGACCTCACTAAGTATCAATCTTCACTGTCGTAAAACTTGCACGAGTGCGAACGCACTGTCGTGAAACGCCACCATTTGCTGCCAGTCGGGACGCTTCCGGCTGCTGGCCGTACGGAGTTGGAGGAGGTTCTGGAACACGAATAACGTTTGATAATCTCAAAATAGCAGAGCAAGGGATCAATACACAGACCTCACCATGGAGGTACCATTACCTCCAGATGGTAAGCAGGAACACAGCTGAGAGCTTGAGTTACTGGCCAGTGTTTTTTAAATCAACATTTGTAAATTGTGCGCACAGTGCCTCGCGCCAGTCGACCATGAAAGGCTCATGGAGTGTTTCGGTCTCATTACTTATTGTGTACATTCACATTGTATTTCAGTTCGCGACTGGCTCCTGTCGCGTTGCGCTTCATTGGTTACATATTTCATTTCTAATGTGCGTTACAATACCATTCTGTGGTCTGTAGCAGGTTCAAAGGCATGAACACTTTAATATTGGTTGATTTTTCCAACAGTAGTAGCATCCGTTGCCATGCAGTCACGAACGATCTTACATGCTGGGTTATGGCTTATTTCTGTTCTATGCACCGCGTTCTTCATTGACTGCCAAAAGCGATAGCTAACCAAACGAACCACAGTACTTGTACTCTATGTACTGGAAAGCCACCCTATCGTATACGTGATGCCATTATGTTTAGAAGGGGGTGGGGTAACAGTCTCTTCTGGGACATTGGTAACTTGAAGAACATTAACAGAACTGGACTTCTGAAACCACACAAAGCCTGTTTTTTTTTTGTTTTTTTTTTTTAAACAGTTGTCACCAACATCAGGCCAGTTCAGAACACCAGCAAGCTTTTTATTTTATTTACACTTTGTTCCCTAAGTCACAAGCCCCAACCCACATGAGTGCCTCCCTTGGGCAACCTCCCATCTCTGTTGTTGGCCCTTCTGTCTTAAAGACTCCTACTTGCCAAGCCAGCCCTGTGACGTAGAGGGCTGGGAGGTGCTGATATGTGCCTTATCTCTCCCACACCGATGACCTGGGTTGTGGAATGGGCGAGGCGTGGGAATGGGAGAAGACAAGAGCAGCTGCCTTTCATGGCTGCCATTGTGTGGATGTCTGGTAGTAGCACTGACACTTGGGTGGCTGGCCATATGCCAGGTGGGTGGAACTGGGGTTGTGGTTGTAGGGCGCATGCGAGACCGTGTTTGCCATAGTCGGGGGATAGGAGCAAAATGGACATGGGGACTGGGCTTCATGAAGCCCTGCCCATGGCACTGTGACCCACCCTGCCAGAACAGTAGGAGGAAGAAAAAAGAGGTAGTTGTCTGGTCATTGGCACCTAGGGACAGGCTGATAGCCTACTCAGTCCTGGCCTGAGTGTAAAACCCTTTATATCCCCCCCCCCCCACTCTCCCATCTCCAGTGAAGGCTCCTTTGGGATGGTACCCCCTCCAATAACAGAATTCAGTGGCAGGAGTCTTGTTGGGGGAGCAAACGATGCAAGGGCCGAGGGGCATTGTATACTGCTGGGCTAGGGTTTTCCCCACTGTTTCACTCTACCTAGAGATCAGGGGTGTTCAGGTCAAAACTTTTAGGACTTGCCCAGCCATGACTGTAGCTGAATTTTCACTTGCCCCTGTTCATTACAATGAAATTAGTTGTTTTTTTTGTTGTTGTTTTTTTTTTTACTTGCCCTTCACAGAAATTCACTTGCCCTGGACAGGGGGCAATAGGATTTGCACACCCCTGCGAGAGACATTGATGTGAAAGCGATTCAGTGTCACATCCCAGTGGGCACGTGGCCACCTGAGTGTGTCTCCTTACTATAGCCATCCCTACCTTATTTGGATCAACTGTGGGGCCCCCAGATGGTGCTAGCACAAGAGGATTGGGCATCCTCCTAGCTTCTGGGATGCTCAAGCCCCCACCCACCCGCTGGCCCTCCAGCAGTACAGGTTTGTTCCTGAACCCAGGTCAGCAGCATTGTGAGAGTCAGCGCTACTGCTGTGCTGACAGAATGACTCGAACACCAGCCAGCTTAAGGGCCTTATACAGTCGTGGCCAAAAATATTGGTGCCCTTGCACTTTTCTCAAATAACTCACAATTTCCTCTAAACATAAGTTGAAATTAACAACAGTATTTGGTCTCCACAATTCTTTATTTTTTTGTTAATATTACAGAACCTTTGTTTTTGATTCAGAATTTAATATATCCTTTTAAATCAGAAAATGAAAAGAAATGGCATTGACAAAATTATTGACACCCTAGACTTAATATTTGGTAGCACAGCCTTTGGTCAAAGTAACTGCAATCAACTGCTTCCTATAGCCATGGATGAGCTTCCTGCACCTCTCTACTGGCAGTTTGGCCCACTCTTCTTGTGCAAACTGCTCCAGTTCTCCCAGATTTGAAGGGTGCCTTCTCCCAACTGCTGTTTTCAGATCTCTCAACAGGTTTTCAGTGGTATTTAGATCTGGACTCATTGCTGACCACTTCAGAACAGTCCAGTGTCTTGTCTTGAACCATTCCTGGGTGCTTTTTGAAGTGTGTTTGAGGTAATTATCCTGCTGGAAGACCCATGACCTTCGACGGAGACCCAGCTTTCTGACACTGGGTTCAACATTGCGCTCCAAAATGGCCTGTTAATCTCCAGATTTCATGATGCCATGCACACGTTCAAGGCACCCAGTGCCAGAGGCAGTACAGCAACCCCAAAACATCACTGAACCTCCTCCATGTTTGACTGTAGGGAAGGCTTCATTTTGTTTTCTGTAAACATAGAGATGATGTGCTTTACCAAAAAGCTCTAATTTGGTCTCATCTGTCCACAGGACATTCTCCCAGAAGGATTTTGGCTTGTTCAGGTGTGTTTTATTTATTTTTATTTATTTATTTAGTTTTTGTTTACCGGGTAAGTACACTAGACAAGTTTTATGCCTATTTTCAGGAATGACCCGGGAGAGTACAAAAGGGTACAACAGGTACATTGATACAGTAATTGGTTCAGACGAATACATTCAGGTACAGTTTGGCAAACTACAGTCTGGCTTTCTTATGTCTGTCTCTCTCTCAGCAGTGGGGTCCTTCTGGGCCTCCTACCATATAACCCCCTTTCATTGAGTTGGCGACAGATGGTGCGAGTTGAAACTGTCGTACCTTGTGTCTGAAGGTCAGCTTGAATCTGTTTGGCAGTTGATCGAGGTGATTTCTCCACTGTTCGAACCAATCCTGTGCTGCAGTCTTCGATCAAGTTTTCACTTGCGGCCACATCCAGGGAGGTTGGCTACAGTGCCATGGGCCTTAAACTTCCTGATAACATTACGTACGGTGGAAACAGGAACATCAAGGTCTCTGGAGGTTGATTTGTAGCCTTGAGATTGTCCATGCTTGGCTACAATCTTCTGTCTGACCTCCTCAGACAATTCTCTGGCTTTCTTTCTTTTCTCCATGCTCATTGCGGTACACACAGTGACACAAAACAGAAGAAACATAGAAATTGACGGCAGATAAGGACCGCTTGGCCCTCCCAGTCTGCCCATTTCCCTACCTAATGGATAAGCTGCAGATCCTAGTTAACCAGCAGCCTACTTTTTCCTACCCCCACCCCCTAGAATTGCCTTATGACTGTCCCATGCATGCTTGAATTCCACCACTGTTTTTGACTCCACAACCTCCTCCAGAAGGCCGTTCCATGCATCCACAACCCTCTCTGTGAAAAAATACTTCCTTAAATTACCTCTGAGCCGCCCCCATCTTCAAATTGTGCCCCCTTGTTCTTGCACACCTCTTTTTTTTTTTTTTTGAAAGATGCTACCCTCTTGGACTTTGTTGATTCCCTTGAGGTACTTGAAAGTTTCTGTCATGTCCCCCCTCTCCCTCCTTTCCTCGAGGCTATACATATTAAGCTCCTTAAGTCTCTCTTCATATGTCTTCTGGTGCAGACCCTGCACCATTTTAGTTGCCCTCCTCTGGACAGCTTCCATCTCCGGTCTATGTCTTTGTGGAGATTGGGTCTCCAGAACTGCACGCAGTACTCCAGATGGGGTCTCACCAGCTGTCTGTACAGAGGGATAATAACTTCCTGTTTTCTACTGGTGATGCCTCTCCCTATGCATCCCAGTATCCCCCTAGCCCTCCTTGCTGCCCTCTCACATTGCTTGCCCACCTTTAGGTCATCTGATATGACTACCCCCAGGTCCCTTTCCATTTTTGTTGTTGTTAGTATCTCACCCGATTGTGTACTCTTCCCCTGGGTTTCTGTTTCCCAGGTGCATCACCTTGCACTTCTTAGCATTGAATCTAAGCTGCCATACATTTGACCATTCCTGTAACCTTGCCAAGTCCCTTCTCATCCTTTCCACCCCACCTTGTGTATCAACTCTGTTGCAGATCTTTGTGTTATCTGCAAAGAGACATTCTTTCCTTCAGTCCCTCTGCAATGTAAACATAAAGACATTGAAGAGGACCGATCTAATACTGAACTCTAAGTGCCCACTAGTAACCCCCTTTCTTCAGAGTGGACTCCATTTACTATTACTCTCTGTGTCCTATTCTCCAGCCAATTCTTTACCCAGGCTGTCATCTTGGGACCCACTCCCAGGCTGGCCAACTTGTATATTAATCTTTTGTGTGGGACTGTGCCAAATGCCTTGCTAAAGTCTAGGTAGGCCATGTCCACAGCCCTGCCCTGATCTACTACTTTGGTCACCCAGTCAAAGAAATCTATCAGATTCGTCTGGCATGACCTTCCTGCTGTGAATCCATGCTGCCTTGTGTCATGTGCCCCTCTGGCCTCTAGATACTCGACAGTTCTTTCCTTCAGAAGTGATTCCATAATTTTCCCTATCACTGAGGTTAAACTAACAGGTCTGTAGTTTCCTGCTTCTGCCTTGTTCCCACTTTGTGAGGGGAATCATCATGCCCTCCTCCAGTCCTCGGGTACCACCCCATCCTCCCATGATTTGTTAAGAGGGTAGTCAGTGGTGTCACTAGTTCTACCCTTAGTTCTTTTAGAATTCTGGGATGAATCCCATCAGGCCCCATTGCTTTGTCCACCTTCAGTTTTAAGAGTTCTTTCAGAACCCTTTCTTCTGTAAATGGGCTGGTATCAACTTCTGTATCCAGAGTGTTTCTACTGTTTGTTTTAGGTACCTCCCGTTTTCATTTGTAAATACTGAGCAAAATATTTGTTTAGTATCTCTGCCTTTTCACAGTCACCCTCTCCACCCACCCTCCCTTTATTAAGCCTCACTATCCTCCATTGGTCTTCCTTCGCTCCTGATGTACCTATAAAGGTTTTATCCCCTTCTTAACTGAGTTTGCTATCTTTTCCTCGGTTTGGGCCTTTGCTGTTCTGACTGCCTTCCCAGCTTCCTTTTGCTTTAACTGATACAGTTCTCTGTCCTGCTCCTTCTGTGATTCCTTGTACTTCCTAAATGCTTTCTTTTCTCTTGAACCTTCACTGCCCTTCCTTTGAGAACCATAGTGGTTTCTTACATTGTTTCGTTTTGTTTATTTGCTTCACACAAAGGCTTGTTACCTCTGTGATGGCAGTTTTTATTCCCCATTGTTCTTCCACCCCTCCTTCCTGCCCATCTGCTAGTGCATTCCTTAGGCATTCACCAATTTTGGCAAAGTCAGCCCTCCTAAAGTCCAGTACTTTTGCCTTTGTATGGCTTGACTCTATTGCCATTTATTGTGAACCATACTGTTCGATGGTCGCTAGTTCCCAGTTGGCTACCCACTTCTGCATCTGTGATCCTCTCTCTATCTCCATTTGAGAGAACCAGGTCTAAGATTGCTCCCTCTCGAGTGGGCTCCAATAATAGTTGTCTAAGGCATGCCCCCTGTAGGGCATCTAGAATAACGCCACTCTTCGAAGTGGCTGCTGCAATGGCCCTCCAGTTAACATCTGGCATATTCAGATCACCCATCAGCAATATATCCCCTTTTTCTGCCATTCTGAGTATACTTTATATCATTTCTTGTCCATTTCCTCCCCGAAGAAGTCTTATATCTAACCCTGTGCGGATTGCGCGGTGCCATTGCCGGTCTCCAAATTTACCACAGTGCTGCTTCTCCTCCTGTTTACCCTTTTGTTCTGTTGCTTTGATTCCTTCCCTTATGTAAAGAGCTACTCCTCCTCCTCTTTTACCCTCCCTGTCCCTCCTATAGATAGTGTATCCTGGTATGTTTACGTCCCAGTCATGGTTTTGTGTGTACCATGTTTCTGTGACTGCCACGATATCCAGATGTTCCTCCTCCATCTAGGCCTCTAATTCAGGAAGCTTGTTACTCAGACTACGGGCATTGGTACTCATTGCTCTCCATTTTTTGATGGCTTTACCTTCTGTTGCAGCAAGGAATGAGTCCTTTTCTCTATTCAAACTGGTTGAATGAGTGATTTTTATATTGCAGGCACCTGCAGCTCACCACAGGTGAGTTCAGTTCCAAAGTGAAGGAGAATCACCTGCTTGAAATCTAATTATTTCTAACTACTTCTAAAAGGTGCCAATAATTTTGTCTGGGCCATTTAAGGATTTCTGTGTGGAATAAGCTAAGACTTCATAAATTTTTCTGCTTTTTTGTGTTTTATTCATACTAACATACTAAAATGCCAGCAGAATAGGCCTAACGGTCTTTCGTGTCTGCTCGTTTGGTCAGCCCCCACCCTGGGTGCTGACCTTGCTGTCCCCTTCGCCTTCTCTGGCTTCTCCCTTCCCAGTTCCGGATATTCTTGCTGCATTGGATTTTGCTTCCAGAACCCTTCCCTGTACCTGTCCCACCCCTCTTGAACCCCTCCACTGTCTCTGCCTCCACCAGCCCCCTAGGCAGTGCATTCCATGGCTCCACCACCCTCTCAGTGAAGTAGCACCTCCTCCTTTCTCCCTGAATCTTCCCCCCTCCAGCTTCCACCCATGCCCTCTAGTGGCCCCTTCATCCTTCCTTCCTTCCTCCCTCCTATTCCACTGCGAACCAAAGAAATACATATGTGGATACCAAAATATTTTTTAATTTCAACAATTTTCTGGAAGGAGTGGTGCAATATTAGAAAAAACTGCAAGGGCACCAATATTTTTGGCCACGACTGTGTTCAAATGGGTAGTGGCAACTGATAACCTATTCAGTAGCATTAGCAAGTGCTGTGACAGATCTATACTTTGGTGCTCATACATAGGGGAAGGCCATCATTTAAATGCAGTGTATGCCAAAGTTGGGTGGTTCACTGCCCTATGCATTGAAGTACCAGTGTATTCATTAAATCTTTCATTCTGCCCTCTAGGCACCAAGGATAGGGATGGGCTGTGCAGTGCCATGCTAGGGACTTCTTGCAAGGGGCCAGGAGCTCCTAAGTGTTAAATGGGGCTTAACAGTGTGTATATTTGCCTTTGTATTTAAGTCTGTGTATCTAATAATTGTTACAGCCTATTGTTGTTTTCTCTCATCACTTCGGCATCATTGTGCTGACTGGTCTTCCATGTTCTATTGTATTTTGCTTTTGTTGTGTCTTGTGCCATTGTCCTGGTCTGGCTCATGCCTGAAAACAGTCCCTGGGATCAGTGTACTTACCCGGTTAACAAAGTCGTAAATAAAATAAAATGGGTCAGTCTGATGGCCAGTAAGCATTAAAGAGCAAGTTCTCATTTTACTAGTATGCCCCCAAAAAAAAAAAAACAAACATATAACAAACCGTACCTGGCCCCAGGTTGACTCCCATAAAACTTTTATTTATTTCTGCCAGGTTTGAGCAGTCTGTTAGATCGTAATTTTATCCGTGCAGCCGATTGGCAAAACACTGTGGTGCAACTTCCCTATTCAAACTTCAGGAATCCCTCACTGTGTTTGACAAATGCATTCAGCCTGCAGGTCTGAACTGCCCCAGAGAGTGGAATATATGTAAATTATGGAACTCAGAATGTGAGTTCAGGCCTGCCTGGTGGCTGTGAAAGGGTTGCGCCCCCCAAAAAAAATCTTGCTAAGTACTGTATACTGTAAAGGAGTACTGATAAGAAGACTTGTTTGGGCAATCATAATAAGACTGTTCCTGTCTGTGTGAGAGTGTTGTATGTTCGTTTCGTTTGTTGGGCTGTCCACCTACCTTGTTTTTTGGTTTTTTTTTAAACTTTCTTTATTTATGTATATTTTCTTTTTTTCCATACCCCATCCCATGGAGACCACACTTACAAACAAAAGTATAAGAATGACAAATTTTCCAGGTACATGATGGTTCTGAGAGGATACCGTGTCGCATTAATTATACATCCATCATCAATCTGTGTGAGGGTATATTTCTTCCTAATACATACTTTTCTGTCTCCCTTTCAGTACGACATATCTTTAATTTGCATATTCCTTTTATCTGTGCTCTGTCATAGTTTAAACTATAGCCCAAGGACCTCAGCTTCCCCAAGGGTACAATCAAATCCCTCAGATGTTAAATATTTTAGATTTTAAGGAATAAAATTCAGGGTCCATTTACCATATAAAGCACCCATCTTCTCCAAATCAACTCAAATTTGGTGAGCTTCTTATTAAGTAAGGCTGTGAGTGCCTCTAATCTATATAGTTTAATCATTATGTCATGCCACCCCTGGATGTTAATCTCCTTCTGAGAAAGCCAATTTTTTGTGATTATTTTTTGTGCTGCTAGGCATGCCATTTTTAAGAATTTACCTGTGTTAGGATCCCTGCATCCCCTGGGATAATCCATAAAGAAAAAAAGGGAAGGGGTGAGTTGTAAATTCGGATCAATTATACTCTGTAAGGTCTGCTGTAGGTCCTTTAGAAAACTTTGGACTTTTGGGCAACTCCAGAATATATGACCCATCGTTGCTGGGGAATATCCGCACTTCCTCCAACACCTGGAAGCTTCCTCCCCTTGATATTTCCCTTGAATCGCAGGGGTCTTAAAAATCTCATTAACATTTTCCAAGCAAACTCCTTCCAACTGACCGTCAAGTCCCCACTGTGTTCTTTTGAGTGCCCATTTCCATTGCTCTTCTTGTATCCTAATACCCAAATCCCTCTCCCAGGTCTCTTTGGTACTCTGAATAGTATCTCCTTTCCAATTGATGAGAGCTGTGTATAATTGAAATTATATGCTCCTTAGGGCGGTTTGCCCTCTATAGCTGATTTTAATATTTTCGCAATCTGAGGGGGACTAATCCGGGGCAACTGTGCCTGCAGCGATCTGATATATGCTCTTATCTGGAAGTATCTGAATCTATCTTTCCATGATATATCATATCTGACAACTAAAGTGTGAAATTCCAAAATCTCATCCCCTCAAGAAGTGCCATATTAAGTGCAATTTTTCTTCCCAAATTTTGAAACCCTTGTCCCACTTGACTGGGGTGAAGGATGTCAGATAGGGCACCGACAGCATTAGAGTACCTCCATCCTTTGGCCTTTGAGTCTAAGAGGATGTTATACCAACTATTTAGGGTGGCTTCCGTGTCTGAGTTTCTCTCCTCCCTAGGTCTCTAGCCCTCTTTTGTGAGAGCAGGGCCAGGTTGAGATCCTCAGGCCCCTTCCCAGCTCTATATCCTTCCATCTAGCCTCATATGTTTGATCCAACCAATACATGACAGTTCTGAGTTGGGCTGCTTGGTGGTATAGTTTCAAATTAGGAAGGGCAAGGCCTCCCCCTCCTCGAGTCTGGAGTACCGAGAGGCGAACTCTTGGCTTCTGCTGGCCCCACAAAAGCGAAATTCTCCCATGCAATGCCATAAAGAAGGAGTCTGGGATAGTAATGGGTAGTGTTTGAGTTAAATATAAGAATCTGGGAAGCAATACCATTTTAACTGCCTCCACTCTTTGCACTAAGGGGATGGGAGTCGGAGCCCATCTCTCTAACTCTGACCTAAGCTTGTCTAAGGTTGGGTTAAAATTGGCCACCTACCTTGTTAATTTTTTTTGTTTTTTTTTTGTGCTTGTAGTGTATCGGTTAGCAGTCTGTATTGATTTCCTTATAGCATGTCCTCAGAATGAATCAGTGTTTTTCCTTTACAAATGAATATAGGTTCGAATATAATTAGGAGAAAGTAAAGCCGGCTTGTTTTTTTTTTTGGTTTTTTTTTTAAATAGGGTAGTTTCAGTATCGGTTTCAAGTATAAATTAAAAGAAACAACACAAGTCCCTGTTTAATTTTTGTGACAACAGTCCCCTTTTTAGCAGTATTATACATGGTTGGTGTTTTTCGATTGAAAACAGCTCCCTGTAGGAAATGCAAAAGCACGCCGCCTGGAAAACAGAAATGTCTTTCTCCTCGGCGCGACAGAGGACCCAGGGCTATTCTAGCTTTCACGGGAGTGCGCACTGTCATGCTGAAAACCAACCGCTCGCTCTCTTATCTAAAATAAAAAAGAAACACTGGTCTGTGATCTGTCCTAAAAAGAGACAGAACGTGCAGCAGCAGCAGCTTGTAGCTGGGTGTAGTGAGGAGCTGCCACCTGGGGAAAGCAGTTTGGAATTGAGCTTTTCCCCGCTGTGGTGTGGCTTCTCGGGCTAGGTTCCCCGCATTCTGCTGTCTTACGAATGGGCACTTTTTGTGCAGTTCTGCCGACTCCGTTGTGCAAGAACGTTTGTATTTGAGTAGCAAACTCAGTACCTTTATCCTCCCTCGTAACTCAGAGGTAGTTTTGGCCGAATTTAGGTACCTAAGTGTCCGTTACTTACCAGAGGAGTTTTTACGAAGCCTAGAATCTATGGCAGAGTCTCTCTTTGTACCTCCTCAGCAGTGTGTAGCTATAGAGCCGTCCGCTTTCTGTCTATTCTTGTTGCTACTGCTGGGGGCGGTGCGTCAGAGAACATTTCAAAATTAAAACTGGATGTAGATAAAATAAATGTATTATAGTGATATGTATGTAATACTAGAAGGTCATAAATGCTGTTTTTGTTCTTAAACAATTTAATTTGTGTAAAATAATAAATCTTAAGAGAAACTATTGAATGAATGGGTGGCGCTAACCCATCACATGGGGCAAAGGCCTGTATAGAATAGAAGTATCTGTGCTACTAGTCAGTTAAGAGAAGGGTGTTGATGGTGAAACACCTAGTCTAGCTAGCCCTTTCTAGCTAGATGACTGAAGTGGAATTTGCTGTTAATTATGGATATACGCTTCTCTTTGATTTCCTTATTTAATTTTGTTTATTTTCGCAATTCAGTCCATTTTATTTTGTTCTGTTGTAAATAAATACATTTTTGGACATTACTTTTTCGCTCAAGCTACTACTGCCTCGTAGTCCATTATTTTCACCCACAGCCTTTCACAGTGGCACTGAGGGTTGAGGCGCTGGATGCCACTCCTCTCGCCATGCAGGCGACCCAGGTTCGGGAACGCGCCCAGGTCGTTGGGGGTCGGCGAGATTGAGCATCGGAGGACATATCTCTCTCTGTCTGGGGAGGGATCCAGGGCACGTCCGGCACAGCAGCGGCCCCCGGTGGAAGCCAGAGGCACTGTGTATGCTTAGGGCAGTAGTAGAGGGACAGAGCTGCGTCAGACGTCAGAGGACGTCATTGCACGTCTGAGCTCGGGGAGGAGGGGGCAACACTAAGCGCAACGAAAAAACCTTCCCATTGATAGGCGAAGGTGGGTCTAGGGGCTCTGGCACTATGTCCAGTTCCGGTCCCAGACATCCTCTTGGTTTCCTCTCCCCTATCCCCACCAGATAACTATAGATAGAGCGCCAGATGGAGTGGTGGTCTTTGCTCCGGGACTCGGATCTGGGGGGCAAGGTGCTGTGGCGAGAAGGAAAAACATGCAGGAAAGCAGCTGGGCTTCAGGAGGATGGGATAACCACGTAAATAGCGTCCTAGCTGGAGAAAGTCTAATGGGGAGGGTGCAGAAAGAAAGTTGGGGGGAGAGAATGCGAGTTCAGATCTCCACCTCGAGGTGGTGCTGTATTCCACAGTTTAACGTCAGAATAATTTTTCCGCCTGCAGCAGAATGTCGCCCTGAAGAAAGCTCTTCAGCTTTCTGGCTTGAAGTACATGATTTACCATTTTTAACAAGTAAACATTTTTAATTCATTTTTCTGCCTCTTAGATTAATGTAGGTAAGTTTTGGGGGTTATTTTAGATTATTGTGAGTTTCTCTGGTACCCGAGTGGTTCCCAGGAACTGGAGAGACTTCTCATTGCTTTTTGGTGTTTTTTTGTAGTACCGTGTTGTTTTTTTCTCCTCATGTCGCTTTTTTCTGCTATTTTACATTTCTTTTACTGAATTTTAAACTATTTTTGTCCCGGTTCCACTGGCGATTGGAACTGAGACGTCTCTCTGGTATTTGGCATCTGTGAGGAATTGTACCAAAAAAAAAAATACATTTTTGTTGGCGGTCGTTGTATTTTGGAACTGAACCGCAGATTACTGTTTTTCCCATTTGGGAACTGCCTTTTTTTTTTTTTTGTCTGTTCTGACAGATTGACACGTCAAAAACACCCAAGAGAACGGAACCTACGGGCTTTAAAAATTGTCTGAGGTGTTTCAGTCTTTTGGCTAAGGTGGACAGCCACGATTTGTGCCTGAGGTGTCTGGGTCCCAGCCATATTTTTGCAAATTGTGATCTCTGCAACAGCTTTGACCCTAAAACACTCAAGAAGAGGGCCAAAACATTACGGGTTATCAAGGCCTCTCAGTCCACCTCTACGTCGCCTAAGCACTTAGAAGAATGCCCTTCCTCACATAGTAAACTGCTTTCTAAAGACTGCTCCAACCCCAGGATTCACGAGAAGGGGAATACTGATCATGTCAGACAGAAAAGATCTCTGAACAGGCTCTGGAAGACAGTTCCTGCTGGAAAGAAATAAAAAGAAAAACATGTCACTACCTCTCATGCTGAAAGAAGCAAAGGAATAGTCAGTAAACAAATCAGAAATGCCCTCTGCGTAGGACATGAAAAAGGCTTGATAGTTTTTTCAGGCTTTTCAAGCCATGGGTGCCTTAATGGGTACACTGGTACCTCCTCAAGTTTTTGTTCCTCCCCCCCATTCCAGGGGAACAGGAAACTGAATTTTAATAGGAGGAGGAGGGGGAACCAATTGAACCTGACGTGTCCCCCTGATCTGGAGTTCGGTTCCCCTTCCTGGCGACCAGAGGATTTTTCCTCCCATTTTGCCTTTGTAAGACAAATGGTAGACACCCTCAGCCTCGCCACTCGGGAATCTGAGAACGAGGAGGAAGCCGAATTCATGGACATGATGGGACTGGCCCCCGCCAAGAGGCTACTCCTGCCTGACCACAAATTCCTCAGAAAAGAGACCCTAAAGTTGTTACAGATCCCTACTCAGGCTTTTAAATAATTGATTAGCAGTTTTTTTCTTGGGATGAAACTAACTGTATAGAAAGTATTTATATAGATTTTCTAGAAGTGCTGTGTTTGTTAGAAACAGTGAGGCAAAAGCTATGCATTTTCACAAAGATTTATCACTTTTATGAGCAAAACGCTAATCAATTTTTAGAGTTAAATAAAACCCTGCTACTTCTACTCCAGGGGTCAATAAGAAAGTGGGGAAAGAAGTATCATCTGGATAGGACTGACGCTAAATACTTCTCACACCTGAATCACGAAAGGGTGGTACTACCTGTGACGAGGCTAATGTTCCTCTATCCACTTAGCCCCCTGACAAAAATTCCAGGAAGCTGGACAGTATGGGGGGAAAGGGGTATTCTTCTGCCTCTCTCCTTTTGAGACAGGCTACTTACATGGCCTATACTGCCCAGTACCAGAAAGCCCTCTGGAATTCTGTACCGGCTATTAACGAGAAGGTCGGGGGGGGGGCGGGGTGGTAGGAGACATGCCTGGGGACTACTAATCTGTTTCAGGACACCCAGGCAGAGGCCATGGATTTTCCTTGTGAGAATAATTCCCTTTTTGGTGACAAGACAGAGGCTTATGTGAAGAAGATGGATGAGTACAAAACCACCTACAAGAGCAATACTGCCAAGGAAAAGGCCTCTGCTTCCCACAGGCCTCATGCAAGGGGAGGTAGGGGTAGGGGTGATCACATTTGTGCTGGCCAGGGAGGACTTGGGGGCAGCACGGTTAGGGTTGACAACCCCAAGGCACGCACCACGCCTGTTGTTGCCTGTAGAGTAGGGGTGATGTGTTAGGGTTGGAAACCCTAACGCCACCTTTCCCTACTTACATACTAATTTTTCGTGCAGTCTGACACATTTTCCGTGCAGCTGCACTCTTCAGAACTGTGTGTTATCTGAAAATAACCATATAGTGAAATTGCTTCTCAAACTTGGCTGGCTGCTAATCAAAATTTCCTTGACTGGAATAAGCAAAGACTAATAATATTTTAAACACTATTTTATGCCTTGGACTTAAAATCAAATTGCTTTACTTTGAAGACAAAATCAAAACGAAACCTGAGAGTAGAAATGGACTATGCCAACTTAACTTAGAACTTCTAAATTTTAAAACTGTTTGCATGAGACAACCTCTTATGGTTATAAGAGTGCTTGGAATGTTTAGAAACAATCCTGATTGGCTAAGAATGCTATAATACACTGTGAGCATGTTTTCCAAATGATGTTCTTCATGTTGTGTCTCTGACATAAGGAAGAGTGTCAGGAGTGAAATGAGTCTCTTTGCGGATGACTCAAAGCTAGGTGCGTTGGTGGATGGGGAGGAGGGGAGGGTGGCCCTGCAGGAGGACTTGGAGGCTCTGGAGAGGTGGTCAAGTAAGAGGGGACTGAAGTTCAGTGCGGGGAAATGCAGGGTTCTGCACCTGGGGGCCAGAAACCCAGGCCAAGTGTACACCGTTGGGGGGGGGGGGGAGGCACACTACAAGTCTCGAAGGGTGAGAGGGATCTGGGGGTGGTGGTGGTGGATGTTAAAATGAACAACTCTGAGACTTGTAGGAGGGCAGCAGCCAAGGCCAATAGGATGCTGGGATGTATCGCTAGAGGGATTACCTCCAGAAGGAGGGAAGTTATCCTCCCTCTGTATAACTGCCTTGTTAGGCAGCACCTCGAGCACTGTTTGCTGTTCTGGCGGACACACCTAAAAAGGGACATTGCGCCCCTGGAGAGGGTCCAGAGGAGGGCAGCCAAGATGACCTGTGGCATGGGGGAAAGGACCTATGGGGAGAGGCTTGAAGAGCTCAACATGTACACCCTGGAGGAGAGGAGGGACAGGTGGGACATTTATTTATTTATTAGCTTTTGGTAACCGGGTAAGTGCGCTAGACAACAGACCTGCCTATTTTCAGGCACGACCCGGGAGAGCACAGGACATTGTTACAATATGCAGAAATGCACAGACATAATATAGGTGTACAGAAGCAAAACAAGATATACATTGGGTAGTACAGTAACAGTTACATAAGGGTACATTTTAGGCATAGATCATAATAAGGATGTAAAATAAAGCAATTAGGGTAACCATAAGACAGCTGAGGACAGTAAAGACATCAAGGTTCATAGCCACCTAGACAAATTGCATGGGAGAATGTTAGTGTAGTACTCGGGGTCAGACCCGACAGCCTGCAGTGGGACAAAGCAAAGTAAGAGCATTGCATTGGCCAGAGGCTAGGAGGTGGGTGAACAGCGAGTTTTTGAATTCTCGATGGGAGGATGACGTTTTCACCATAAGGAGGAGTGAGTTCCAGAATTTGGGAGCAAAATGGTCAAATGCCTGTTCACCCATTTTTGTCATGCAAGGTCTAGTGGAAGCATGGGGACAGAGGAAGACCTGAGGTACGGTGTGTGAGGCAGGAGTCAGGAGGTTGGCAAGATAGACAGGGCAGGGAGGTCTAGACAGGGAGTCAATAAAGCAGCCCAGGGAGTAGGCTCGAATATCCTTAGGTGACAGCCTATTTAAGCCAGCGTAAAGGAGACAATGATGGGTAAGACGTGGGGCAGTTAAGGCGAATCTACAGATGTTGTTGTAGACAGTGTCCCATTTGTGGAGTGTAGCAGAGTTTGCAGCAAAGAGGAGGGGCAGAGCATATTGGAGCTGGGGTAAGAGAATACCTCTGCAACAGAAAGTCTAGCGGAAGGCGTGAGGAGTGGGCGCCTGGATAAGCTCCCAATTTTAGCATTGACGAAGAACACGGCACACCATATTGACATGTTGAGACAGGTCAAGTGTGGATCCAAAGTGACCCCAAGGTACTTGAAGGACTCAGAGATGAGGGAGCCATCAAGGCATTGAACCGGAGCCTGTTGCAGGGCAGACAGTTTCTTAGAGGATCGAATAGCATAGCACAGGTTTTTCTAGGTTCAGGACTTGGTGGTTGCTAGAGGCCAGGTCTGCAGGAATTGGAAGTCATTAGTGAGAGTGGAGTTGATGGCAGCAACCGATTTTGACCCAGAGTAGAGAACAAGGTCATCTGCGTACGTGAGAGTGCAGCTATGCGGGACATGGTGGGAATATCATTTAGGAAGAGGGAAAGAGTAGAGGTCCAAGAGTGGATCCTGGGGAACTCCACGGAGATGTTTAGGGGAGGAAAGGGCCTTGTGAAATGCTACCCTGAGTCTGATTGTCAAGATAGCTATGGAACCAGGAGAGGCTTGGTCAGATGCTCCAATGGATTGGAGCTTCTTTAGCATGAGAGGATGGTGTACCATGTCAAGGCTTTGACAGGTCGATAAAGACGGCCCCAGTGAGTAGGCCACGGTCCATATTATTTCTGATGTCATTTGTAAGTTGTGTAAGTGCAGAGGTGGTACTGTGACCGGGCCGGAAACCATGTTGGCACGGGGTTTGAAGATTAAACATGTCAAGGTGAGCAGCAAGCTGGCGGTGGACTATTTTTTCAAGCAGCTTACTGAGAGTGGGCAGAAGAGATATAGGGCAGTAGTTGGACATGAGTTTGACATCGCCCTTTTTGTGTATAGGGATGGTTCTGGCAGTTTTCCAGGTGGATGGGACAGTAGACTTACGAATCGAGAGGTTAAAAAGCCAGGTGATAGGTCTGGTCAGCCAAGGTGCATACTGCTTAAGTATGCAAGGATGTATGCCCTCAGGCCCTTGACCCCCGCGTGCCGGAAGGGAGTTAAGTAGCTTGCGAACTTCAAGGTATGTGGTTGGAGCCAGAATGAAAAAGAGGGGTGGGAGGGGCGAGGGAGCAGAAGAGGGACAGTCAGGTTGCGGGCTAGTTAGAGTAGCAACTGGTGGAGAAGAAAAAAGGGCATTGAAGGCGTTGGCAATGGTGTCATGGTTGGTGCAGTGAACACCTTGAATGTTCATGTCAACTGGATTCTGTGGCTTGTCGTTGCCGAGAATGTCCTTAATTTTGGACCAGTACCTGCGCGGATTTGTAGAGGATGTTATTAGTAGGTTCCTATAGTAGGTGCTTTTGGCAATACGAATTTGTGTTTTGCAGTTGTTACGTAATGCACGATAGTCTTCAAAGTCTACACGGAGGTGGGAGCTCTTCCACCTGGACCAAAGTTTGTCCCTAGATTTGAGAAGTTGAAGCAGGCGTGTGTTAGCCATTGGTTACTTTCTCTGCCATCCTACGTGTGGTGACCGGGATGTGAAGGTTTGAAGAGAGAGGAGGACGGGTTGAAATATTCTGTGGCTATGTTAATGTCCTCTGTTTGGTAGAGAGGACCAGTCAACCTGGTTAAGGTCAGTTAAAAGTCCTCATGACTTAGGCGGGAGAGATTAGGAAAGGTTACAGTTTTAGCAGGGAGGGGAGGAATGACAGTGTTCCAGACACAGTAGATAGGATAGTGGTCGCTAATTGTGTCAGGTAGCACACCGGCTGAGGCAACATATTCCATCCTGTTAGTAAGTATCCAGTCAAGGAGGGTGGCACAGTTGCCCCCACGTGAGACCCTTGTGGGTTCATGTATGAGCTGGGATAGATTTGCCTTGCTGTGATTGACATGATAGAGGTCTTTAAGTACATGAAGGGGATTAATAGGGGAGACTTGGATGGGGTGTTCCAGATAAAAAAAAAAAGGGGGGGGGCAACCAGAGGGCACCTGTGGAAGCTGGAGAGGGGAGACTTAGAGGGAGAGGAGAAGGAGGTAGTGTTACTTCACTGAGAGGGTGGTGGAACCATGGAATGCGCTGCCCAAGGGACTGGTGGAGGCCAACTCTGTGGAGGAGTTCAGGAGGGGCTGGGACAGGTATAGGGGGAGGTTGAAGCTGAGGAAGTCCAATAGCGGGGAAATACACTGGAAGGAAGATGGGGAAACCCAAGGGGTTGGGGGGGCAGCAAGATAGGCACCTAGTTCCGACTAGCGAGCAGACACGAAAGACCAAAAGGCCTGTTCTACTGGCATGTTAGTATGTTTTGGAATGTAGAACCTGTTCTTAATATTTCAGAATATGAAGAACGTAGAGGATTGTCTGTGGGTGGGGAGTAATTCACAACAAGGATATTCTCAATCGAGAGGTCTCCTTGGCAACGTTGGACCTCGAGAGTGAAGCTTGAGAGGTCATCTGTTGCCAATGAGACATCGAGATCAGAAAAAGATCCTTGTCGTGAATGATGCCTCATAGACAATCTTTTATAATGTATGGGGGAGTCTGTTCAATAAAAAACAGCGAATGGATGCAGAAATAAACTTACATTTTTTAAAACGAGCCTTACTTGGCTTCAGTGTAGTGGCTAGTTCTAGCGCTACTAGCTTCCTCTCCGCCGCAGCTGATACATCACGCATGCGTGAATGTGTGTGATCTTGTTATGCTGCACCGGTGACGTACTCAGTGCAGCAGAACAAGATCATGACATACTGAGTCAAGCACAACAACGCTGTTCTGGCATGGATTTCCATGCTCAACAGCGTTCCACCATACACTATAAGGTTCCCCTTCCTACTACTCGAGCCTACACTTTTTATTTCGCTCGTTTTAATACATTTTCTAGATTAGATCATTTTTTCGTCTCCCGGGAGCATACCGATTGGCTCCATGATTTAACAATATGCCCACGTTTTTTATCTGAACATTACTCTCTTTTATTGAACTTAGACCTGGGCAGGCCCTGAAGGACTTCAATTTGGCGCTCAAACCTCTCGCTTCTTAAAGATGAGGAATTAAAAAAAATTAATACCATCTAAGATCCCACAGATTTTAACTGAAATTTCTTCTGGTATAGTTCGGGACACCTTAAAGACAGTCCTTAGGAGTGAAATAATTGCCTACACGTCCCATAGACGGAAACAACGAAAGGCCACTTGGAGACTGAATTAAGACAGATGCAGCAAGACCAATTTTGCCTGTCGCCAGAGGGTCGCATTCGCATCCGTCAGGTGAAGGCGGAACTTCAAAAGATTTTAGATAAAAAGATGCAGTTGGTACTATTATTTTCTTAACTCATCAAGTTCAGTAGACGCCATATGGCACTGGAACCATCCATTACAGAACCTGACCCAAAATGGCCACCTAACTATCATTACGAGGGTGGGCCTAGAGGTGCCAGAAATCTGGCAAGGCGGTTGCGGGGACACAAACTGCCTCTTGCATTACCCAGCTTCAGTCTCTCATTTGTGGTAAAGTGATCACTAATAACTCCTGATGTTTTAGAAATCCTTCAAACATTCTATCATGAATTATATACTGAACCCGCACCTCAAGAGGAGACCCAGATTAACAGTACCCCCCCCCCGAATTTCCCTCCCAACAGTTTCACAGCTCCATCGAGATATGTTGTTAACCTAATTACTGCAGAAGAATTAAAGGCAGCACTTGCTAGAACTAAAATATTGAAATGTCCTGGCCCAGATGGGCTACTGTCTGAGTGGTATAAGGCCTTTTAAGTTTCTGCCCCCTTTGATTGCTACTTTTCAGGAGGTGCAGGAGGGAGGATCCCTTCCCCCATGGACCTATGCTACCCTTTCTCCTATTTTAAAGCCTGGTCGAGATCCCAAATTACTGTCTTCGTACAGACCTAGTTCCCTATTGAATATGGATTATAAATTATTCACGTCTGTCTGGGCCCACATGGTTGAGATGATTCTCCTTTCTGTAATACATGCTGATCAGTCGGGCTTCATTCGATCCTGTCGGACTTCAGACAGTGTTTGTAGAGCGCTCCATTTAATGGACTACATCAATCAGCAGTCTATCCCGGCTGCCTTGATCAGCTTAGATGCTGACAAGGCCTTTGACCGGGTCTCATGGCCATTTCTGTGGAAGACCCTTTCTCAGTTCGGCTTTCTGGAGGAGTTTATAATCTGGCTCCAGAACATCTATGTGACACCCAAGGCATTTCTTCGAGTAAGTGGCCATATTTCTACCCGGATTCCTTTGGCTCGTGGAACCTGCCAAGGCTGCCTCCATCCCCTCTCCTTTTTGCTTTATATATTGAACCCCTGGCAGTGGCCATAAGGGAAAATAAGGGGGTGGAGGGAATTCTGTGAGGGGGCAGATTTTTTAAATTTCTCTTTATGCGGATGACATTTTGTTGACAGTTTTAGACCCTGAAAAATCAGTCCCGGAAATTTCAGGTGTACTTTTCGGTAATCTCTGGATACGCGATTATTGTACTTATTTTGTTTTTATTTTGTATTTTTTAAATTTTGGGGTCCAACCCCCTTTAATCTTGGACCCGTGCACCTGCGCACCCATGCCAGGCTTACCTCCCCTGGGTGGGAGCCACCCAGGGGGCTTCCCACTCCCAACAGACATAGTGGTCAAGCCCTGGATTACCTCTCGGGTCGGGGCCATGAGAGTGGGACTCCCCGGCGGGCATTGGAGGCAGTGGATGGCAGAGCGGGATGGGCCGTCATACTGGGAGCCCGGCATTTTTTGCTACTTTGTGGCCCTGGGGGTGGGGAAGTGCACTGACGTCCAGTGTCCACCTCACCCCTCCCAGCATACTGGTGCCAGTCGCAGCAGTGCCCCCAGCCTCCACCAGGGGTCCATCAGGCGCCAGACACTCTTCACCTCCCTCCTCCCGGAGAAGGAGAGCAGTCCTCAGGACGCTCGGTCCCTCCTCCCTGGTCCATTTCGAACCGGGTGTCAGTGTCGGAAGTGGAAATCCAACTGCTGCACCTGCGGGCCGGCTGTGATTATTGTACTTAAATAGAGGTGTTGGCTCTCAGTTTCTCTCCATTACGAGAGTTGAAATTCTTATTACCCTCCCGTTGGAGGTGTACTAAAATAAAGTACCTGGGATACAGTTATTGCAGAACTTGTTACATTTGGAGCTGATAAATTATGAGCCTTTGACCCAGGCGGTTGATAGGGATTTGAGCCAATGGGCCCATCTTCAGTTATCTTTTTTCCAGAATCGATGCCATCTGTATGTCCTTTCTACCCAGATTCTGCCCTTGACCCCCTCCTCCCTTTTTTTTTTTATCTTTATCTTGGAATATATTCATTTCAAGATTTGTGTGGGCAGGTCGTCGTCCTAGAATCCATTGGTCACTACTTCAGTTGCCGGTTGACAGAGGAGGCCTAAACTTTCCTAATTTAATGGAGTATTACAAGGTGTTGATTTTTAAAATGAGTTTGCTATGGCTTAATCATTCTTACATTGCCACCTGGAAGCACATAGAGTTCATGCTGAATGATTTGTTCGATGTGGGCATGATAGTCTTTGGTCTCCTAACTTCCCCACCGGACTTTAAAGTCTTTATGTTTGGCACCAATGACACTTTACGGCGCTGGTTTAAAATTCAAGCTCTTTCCTTGTTAGTGTCTATTTTTTATTATGTTCACTTGTTATTGGCTAAAGTGGATTTTTTTGCCCGCCCGTTTTAATCTAACTTTCCAAAGGTGTTATTGCACGCGACCATCATACATTTTTCAATTTCTTGACCCCTCAAGCGGTGGTCTCCTTTGCCCATCTACAGGCTTCATATCAATTGTCCAATCGGGAAAATGTTTACAAGTTCAGACTTTTTTACTGCATAAAGGTCCTCCCTGGGATACCCTCTCTAATCCAACACCCCTATGTCTGAGGTTAATTTTTGACGGGACGTGCCTCCCTGCATTTAATTGGTCAGGCCTACAAAGGCCTTTGAGATTATTGGAGTGATAATACTGGGTCCATTCTGAAGGTTTGGAATACCGAACTTTCCACAAATATACCATGTGAGAAATGGTTAGATTCCATTTTACTTTCGATGAAAATGTCCCAGGATCCCTATTGGAGAGAATTTATTTGGAAATGTCATATCTGGTATTTTAATACACCAGATAAACTAGTAAAGTACCTTACGCTTTCGTATGGTGTCTGTTGGAGGGCTTTGGGGAATCTTTAGCAAATTCCACCCATATGTTTTGGCATTGTCCGGTGCTTACTTCTTTTTGTGAGGAGATTGAGAAAAGACTGACACAATTAGTGGTCCCAGAGCTGATCTTGTCTCCAGAATTAGTACTATATTATATATGTTGAATGGGTCTCTCCAGAAATATGCTTTGTTTATTTAATGGCAGCAACAAAAGATCTCACTCATCTGTGGCATACTTACTCCCATATGCTTGCCCAAATGGCATAATATAGTGAACAAAGTTTATAGAGTGATTAATAGCACATTGTAGGGGACAAGTTACTCATTTTGAGTTACACTGGAGGCCTTGGGTATTCTATATTTCGCAGTATGATTTATTTATCCCATGACTCTTTAATTTATTTGCATATGGATTTAGAGAGGGGCAGGGGAACGAGATGGACATTGGGGTGCTTATTAGTATCTGGACTGATTGCAGTATTTAACGGGATATTAATGCACGCATTTAGGAGATTGCTGTTGTGAAGTGTTAGCCTTCACCCGCCTCTTGTTTCTTTTCATGCATTAATTGTATACTAGCATGGGGCTTATACTGATTTTATTGGATGTAAGACTATCTTAAGACTATTCCTATCTACTGCATGTCTAGATTGTATGTGATTTTGAATGCTTTTGAACTTGGTATTCTCTGTGCAAATAAAAAAAAAAAAAAAAAGGTTCCCTCAAACCAATTACAGCATCAATCGCAAATTCTCTTATGGAAGCAGGAGTTGAGCTGTCATGGACAGCAGACAGCCTTGTACACTGATTCAAAAGCAGCAGTTTGAAGTGAGCCTCAGTAAACCACTCTAGTTACAATCACCATGGTAGCAGTTTAAAGTGGCACTGTCAGCCTTTTTTTTACATTTTTAGGTAAAAAGCTACATTTTGGAATTGTGGAAAAATGAGTATGCTGCATAGTGATTACATCTTACCCCATTTATTCACATAGTGACTACATTGTTGTATCCCCCCCTTGCCTGCCGGTATTGCTTTAACCATTCAATCTTGTACTTTCAGTTTAAAACAACTGCAGAAAGAGAACTTATTTTTCTCCTCCACCACACTGCTCATTTACAGACTTACTCACTACTTGCCTGCTTGTTTAGCTTGCCTGTCCTAATCACACATAAGAAAGAAATCCTGTTTGTTTTTCCTTTTTAAATATCTCCATGCCAGCAAGGCAAGCTCCAGCCGTCCACATCGCTCCCAGAATCTCCGACCGCTCCTGCTCACTGAACCGGCAACTGCTCTTTCACGCCACTCTTGCAGGCAAAAATCAAGGGACATGAAAACAAGTTTAAAAAAAAAAAAAAAAAAAGTGACATGCAAGCTGGCCCGGTGACGCTGAGGGTTGAGGCGCTGGATGCCACACCTTGTGCCAGCGACCGCGTTCGAGAACGGACTGGGGGGGGGAGCTGGCAGGGGAGAGGAAGGATTGAACTTCCCACAACTGCTCTCCTTCCTCGGGGGTGGATGAGGGCACTGCACAGCACTGTGGCACCTGGCAGAGGGCAGGTGCCCTACAAGTTGCGGCACAAGGGTGGAGCGTGGCGGGCGTTTGCATGTATGTGCACCGACGCCACTGCACGTCCGGCTCCTCTGGGCTGCTTCCTGGAGGAAAATGGCGGGGCGACAGCTCGAATTATGGCTGTGCCCTACACCCCTGGACCTGTAGCCACTGAGTGTCCATGCCGCAGGGCCCTAAGGTGGGGGGGGTTCTGTCACTGGCCTGCCTGATGAGTGGGCGATTATCCGCATGGCGGATCTGGTACGGGGGTGCGGGTGCTGGTGGCCGTGGTCATTGGGGCTGCTCTGGCCCGGAGGATACAGTGTTCAATGATTTAAAAAAAAAAAAAAATGAAATGCTCTTGCCCAAAAAGCAAGCGTCGTGCTGTCTACAAAGCACAAACTCGCCCGATCTCACTAAACGGAACCATGTTTTTCCAACTTCCTTCAACGGGGCTGCACTTCAGCCAATCCACTGTTTCCTCCTCACTGCTCTCGTCATCAAGTCATCACGCAACCAATCCCACAACACCCAAACCACACCTACCAACCAGTAATAACCAATGAAAACCCACATATTCTATCCCATTCATTAAAAGGAACCCACAGCGGAAGTTTAAAAATGCAGAGCAAATAGTACACTTTAAAAATGTTAAAAATAAACCAAATACCATCTCTGTTTCAAAAAAACAACAGTGCCAACAGAGAAGAGCCTGTTGCATGAATCCAATATGCGGGGGCACCTGTGGGATATGGAAGTTATTTATACAGTTGCCTGCTTCCGTGGAAACCTTAAGTAACATAAGTAAGGCGGTCAGCGAAGGCAGGAGCATAAGCAGCGCTCAAGTAGATGGGGGTTTTAGGTCCTTTCTAAAACTGTCTAAGGAGCTAGACATTAGCAAGTCCTCCGGTAGGGCATTCCAAAGATTTGCGGCTGAGTAAGCAAAGGACTTGTTCCCCATCGCAGATCTAATCCTGACCACCCTAAGCAACTTTTTGCTAGAGGTACGGAGCAGGCTGCATAAGCACTTCGGGACAAGGAGACCATTAAGACTAGGGGAAGTGGATACATATAATAGTTTGTAGACCATGGTTAATAGGGGTACTCGAATCGACCTGGTAGCGAAGGCCAGTTTAGGGAGGCCAGAACATTGCAGTGGTGCTTCCTAGGCAGGGACATCATTGTAAAGCGCCCAGTTTTGTGATACAGTATCTCTAGACTGACTGTTTCAAACATTCTTTGGGACTGTAAGACAGGGGCAGTATATGTGAGTTTAGGAAGCAGGAAACTATTCGCTATTGCTAGTCTGGAGTGTAAGGTGAGGTAGCAGTTCAGTCTAAACAGGAGACCCAATTTTTGGTGGATAGTTTAGGTAATCTGATTCACCTGTGCTTTAAAGGTGAAGCATTGATCAAGTAATACACCAAGGTAATTAACTGCATACACAACCTCAGTTGTAAGCCTCGAAGAGCTTGTGAGGGGGAGGAGGTGTCTTCTAACAGGACCAAGTTGTTTGGATCCAAATAATCGAGCTTTTGTCTTTTTAACATTTTGACAGGATCCACTTTTCAAGGCTTACAGAGTCCTTTTGCAGTTGGGTGTTGAGTGCCAGGGTGACATGAGAGCTCCTATAAAGGACAGCATCATCCGCATACAGTAGGAGTTGACTGCTGCCACAGTTATTGCCCAGGTCATTGATAAATAATGAAAACAAAAGAGGGTCTAATATAGAGCCCATGAGGTATACCATCTGAAATAGGCAGGTGGGTATATATGGCACCTTTCTATCCAACAATTTGGGTTCTGTGAGAGATGTAATGGGTGAACCAGGTGAGTAAGTGGGAGTCGAGGCAATGTGGTTTTTTTTTTTTTTTTTTTAGCTTCCCGGTGAGAAGCTCATTGCTAACCAAATCAACGGCCTTGGTTATGTTTATAAAAATGGCCCCTGTGGGGGTGCCATTATCCAGTGCCTGTAGTACATCAAAGTACCTCATGTGCAACCGAAGGAAACGCTGTGATTGGTTGGGAGCATCACATGATGCTCCTATGATCTGTAATCGTTTGAAGTACTCATCTCGGTTCAGCTGGCCAATGTGGTTTTGCAGTACTGCGACAAGTAATTGCATTAAGGACCAGACCGCCATTTTTTTTCTTCTTCAAAAAAAGGATTGTCCCCTGCTGTGAAAACGGAGGATCATTTGTGTGCACACAACATTTTCAGCAGTGGGATCCAAACCAAAAGCAAATTCACAGGAGTGTCAAATTCCAGTATTCTGACCAGCTCTTAAAATAATCATGGAGAACTAACCATCAAATGTTCCATATATATTTTGCAGATTTACTGTATCACAATCCCCCCAGCAAACAGCTTTCTTTAACCAAATAAAAAAGGCAAGTCTTTGAGGATATTTCCTACAGTGTCTGTTGGAGACAAACGGATGGACCTCATACTGGTGGTGTTAGCATCTCAGCATGAATCCGCTCCCCCAGATATACGGGGTGGTTCTTGGGGCTGTCTGCCTTGGGAATACAGACTGTGCTTTGTAGTGCAAAATACCACAACAGCGCAAACAATGTTAAGAGTAGTGTTCAAAGCAAAACACTCTTTATGTTTTTTAAAATGTGAAAACAGGCAATGCTTTTGTCAGAATAACAGACCCTTGTACAGTAATACCTGGAACTTCAGTGTACGCTTTGACAAAGCTTTGCAAAGCATTTGGAAAACCAGTCACAAGTACTTAATCCAGTGTTCAGCAGGGCTAACCAATGGGATGGAATCTGAGGACTTGGCCTTCTGGTGTGGATTAAGATATTGTTGGCATGGAACCTGTTAGCCGCTGATTTGCCATTTCATATGTATTCTGAGTGACCCTGACATAGACGGTCAGCATTCAGGATTCTACAAGGGCAGTGATGATGATTTTCGGAAACAGTCATGCTCTAGTGTTACATGCAGCACACCGTAACTGAGGACACAGAAGTTATTGGCACGCCTGTTAATATGTTCCATGAACTCTGTTATTTGATGTGGCAACATCAGGCTTTTGATGACATGAAGAAGGGGCTGCAAAAACTGGGCCTCGAGTACTCCAGTCTCTCTCCAGCCCTCTTGCAATGTGGATGGACTGGCTACACAGTTTGATTTAGTGGTCCTCGGGAAGCTGGCAGTATAGTTGTAAAGTGGGAAAACGTTGAACTGTCTCACGTGGCTAATGGTGGGTGGGATGGTGCGAAAATGTGTCCCACATATCTGATAATGATGTGGGAATGTGACAGTTTGTCCTGAGCTGCTGATAATGAGGAGGACTGCTATGCAGTAGTTTGTAGAACTGTTGTGGTGTGATATTTTGATGACCGTATCAGTCACATGTCATATGGCAGTATAATGCTGCGGTATTAAAGAAGAAATCATTTCTGTTATTAAAAAAAAAAAATTCTCCTCAAACTCTTGTGTTGGAGAGAGTTGACGTGAAAGGGACAGTTATTCCTAACCGTCCTCCCTGTTCTTGGAGGAGGGCAGATGTAGTCCCTCTTCACAAAAGTGGTGGCAGGGGAGAGGCTCTGAATTGTAGGCCAATCAGCCTGACATCAGTGGTGGGAAAGTTAATGGAATCACTGCTGAAGGAGAGGATAGCAGAATATTTTGAATGCAGTGGGTTACAAGACCTGAAGCAGTTTAGATTGATTGGGGGGAAGGGGGGTTGTCATGTCAAATGAATCGGAGAGATCTTCCTGGACTGTGTCTTCACCATTGATGCACACTGATGGGTTCTAAGCTGGAGGTGCTGGGACTCTGCGGGTGTCAAAAATCTTCAGGAAGGTTGGCGCTGAGGTAGGCTGCGTGCATGTGTGGCATCGTGAGACTAGCTCGCGCTGCATGTCTTACCTTGGCACTGGCCCTCAACCACCTCAGTTCTGTTTTTCCTGCCGTCTAGTGCACTTCAGTGAGTGTGTCGCTTGCCCGCCGGGAGTCAGATCTTCGCATCTATACAACAACAGCGTTCAGTTCATTTGAATTTAGTAGAGTTTTACTTTATTTTTTTTATCAGTGTAGTTATAAAAAAAAAAGAAAAAAAAAAAAAACTTTATTTCTGTTTCTCTCAGCCCTGCCCTTCAATGGCCGAAGACCATGGAGGGCAACAGTGACAGTAGGGTGCCTCTTCAGAATCACCAGAATCCCCACACGAGGACAGAGAGAAGCTCCAGGCCAGAGGCCTTGAACGACAGTGAGTGGTTCTGCAGAGCCTCTTTCCTAAGTAGGTTCTCTGCCCACCTCCCACTTGGTACTGCTCGGTAGTCTGCTGTTGTTACTGATGCTAAAAGACTTCTGGGGTAAGAAGAAAAAATTACTCGCCACAGTAATCTTCTTTCTTCCAAGGGGTCCTTTAGCATCATTAAGCTCCGACCTTTCCTTCCTGGTTCTCCTGTCAGGAGAAGGGCTCTGTTATCACATCTGTTACCAAATTTTGAGTCTTTTATTGACGAGTTTCTAACTCATGTTGCAGTTTTATTTCTGCTTTTGTGGACATTTGCATGTTTTGTGAATCCTGTTGATTCATTTTTGGGGCATGTGCCCTCGTTTTCCTTAGAAATAATTCTGAAGCCTTCAGACAGCTCTCACTTAGCTCACTCCCTCTTCTGTTTTTTTTTTTATTGGCTATTGCCCAACTCTCATTTAAATAAAATTCTCTTAAAGGCTTACCTCCGGGACAGTTGCACCTAGCCAGTTAACTGCTATTGTTACTGATGCTAAAGGACCCCTTGGAAGAAAGAAGATTACTGTGGTGAGTAATTTTTTCCCCTCTTGGCCCCTTCCAAAGATTTCTTTTCTGTGTCACTGTGGTACTTAAGCAGTGTTATTAGAGCTGCTCTGATGGCCCAACAATGAAATTTGGAAACAAGCATTTGGTGCCACACTGGAAGGCAGGCCAGACTGCAGCAGCTACCCCTTGGCAGCGCTCAGCAGGTGGGAAAAATGCTAGGCAGCTAGAGCTGCAGCAACCCCAGTGGGGAGCCGATGGAGTTTGCTCCCTCCACAGGATGTCACAGCCTGCAGCCAAAGGAACTGTGGAGCTCCCCCCATGTTAGGAGGAGGAGGAGGGAGGAAAGATGAGAGAGGGGAAGAAGCCAGAGAAGCGTAGCAATTTTTGGCAGATAAGGACCACCTTGCCCATCTAGTCTGTCCGCAAGCCGTTGTACTGGATTACTGTTTCCGACTCACCCGCTGTTGTACCTCTGTGGGTCCCCTATGCCTGTCCTACACATGCTTGAATCCATCCACAGTGCTCACTCCCACCACCTCCTGAGCCTGTCCATTCCATGCATCCACCACCCTCTCTGGGAAGAAGAACTTCCTGACATTCCCTCTTAACCTCCCACCTTCCAAGTTCATGTCATGCCCCCTCGTTCTTGTGCTCCTCCTGTATTGGAAAATGTCTCCCCCCTGCACCTTGTTTATATACTTGAGGTACTTGAATGTTTCTATCATGTCCCCTCTCTCCCTTCTCTCTTCCAGCGAGTACATATTGAGGTCCCTCAATCTCTCTTCATAAGTCTTGCGTTGCAAGCCATGTACCATCTTAGTTGCCCTTCTCTGGACCGTCTCCAGCCTGTTAATATCCTTACGAAGGTGTGGCCTCCAGAACTGCACACAGTACTCCATGTGAAGCCTGACCATGGTTTTGTATAATGGCATCACTGTCTCCCTCCTGCTGGTGATACCCCTGCCTATGTACTCCAGCTGCCTTAGCACTCTGCTTTGACCTTTTCAGGTCATCTGAAATAATAACCCTCAGGTCCCTTTCCTTCTTTGTGACTGTCAGCAACCCCCAAACAATCGCTTAGCTTTCTAGGTCATGCCCCAGGTGCATAATTCTGAATTTTTTAATTACTTCAGTTGCCAGTCCTCCTCAGACCATTTTTCAAGCTTCCCCAGGTCCCTCCTCATTTTCTCCACCCCATCTGGGGTATCCTCTTTGTTACTAATCTTAGTGTTATCTGCAAAGAAGCAGACCTTTCCTTCTAGCCCTTCTGCAGTGTTGCTAATGAAGACATTTAATAGGACTGGCCCCAGGACTGATCCCTGAGGCACCCCACTGGTCACCCCCTCTCCCCAGACTGTGCCCCATTTGTCTGACAACCTTGGTTACTGGATTCATGGTGGGGGGGGTGGCCCTCCCCATGGAGGCAAAGCGATGAGGGACCTCAGGGAGGCAATTGGCCAGGGATGGGAGTTCGGGCCAGAACAGGGTATGAACCAGGGTAGATTGCTGAAAGATGAGCATGGTGGGGTAGAAAAAGCATTATATAACCAAAAATAAAGGCAGTGTTTGTTTTTCTTAGGGTCTTTTGATGTCTCCAGATTTTTGGTAATGTATCTTTTTTTTTTTTTGAGGGATTTTTGGGAACTGTTCGCACTCCAGCACACTAATATAGATCACCCTTTGAGAATCTTTACCAACATTCTAACTGAGGACCTGCTTGGTCAATTACTCTGTGTTTTGTTAGAAATTAAGGGAAGGCAGTTAAATTAGGATAGCTGCTTTTACTTGTTCTCTAATCCATGGTTTGTATCTGCCTTCTTACCTTGTTGCTGTTCGTGATTTCAGACTCCATCCTAGCATACCGTTTGTTGTACTTGTTTGAGCCTTTTGTTCCACTATGTTAGTTTGTTATAATTTTTCCGTCCACAGTAAACAGATAGTTTTGAAAGTGTAACTCCAGAAGGTTATGAGCTCACTGTACCAATACATTTAAACATTTAATGTGATTTTTTTTTTGCATATTGTGGAGAAGAAAATGTAATTGTTTGTTTCTCTCTCTCTCTCTCTCTGTTAGACCAAGAGTTGCGGAATGTCATCGATAAACTGGCCCAGTTTGTGGCTCGGAATGGGCCGGATTTTGAGAATATGACCATGGAAAACCAAAAAGACAACCCTAAGTTTTCATTTCTTTTCGGAGGAGACTTTTATACCTACTACAAATATAAGTTAGCAGTGGAACAGCAGCAGTGTAAGTTTAATAATATATTTTATCCTGTTCATTCTTTTAGATCCTAAATCTGTGAGTTGCGGTGTTGTAATACTTGTATGTCTTTTAATTTGGCACAATAGAAACCACAGTTTAACATAAATGACTGTTTTCAGTGCATACTGGCGAGATATTCAAAGGGGTGCCATGGCAACCCGGCGCAATATTCAAAGGGCAGGTTGCTGGGAAGCAAGAATTCCTGATGCACTGGGTGCATCGGTATCGTATGTGCAGATGCAAGGGCGACTCCATGCATATGCAGCACGCCCTGATATTAAGCAGAGTTTTAAATAATTGATTAGGAGTTTTTTCTTAGGACAATACTAACTGTACAGAAAGTATTTATATAGGTTTTCTAGAAGTGTTATGTATGTTAAACACAGTGAGGCAAGTGCTATGCATTTTCACAATGTTTTAATACTTTTATGAGCAAAATGCTAATCAGTTTTTAGAATTAAATAAAACCCTGTTCAGCCAGGGATGTGCGGTGCATATGCTGGTGCAATCCCTACATGCACTGCACTCTGGTGCTCACAGATGAGCCGTAAAAATTAGGCTCAAATGCTGGTCACCCACAGGCGTGTGGCTGTATTGCAAGGTGCAACACAACAGCCGCCACACCCGCCCAGCAGGAACAGTTCACAAGCACCGGCCTCCCGGTAGTGTAGTAGATCCCCTCCCTCCCTGTGTGCCGGGTGCAGGCTGTGGTCTGAAAGGCTGTCAGCCTGGTGGTCAGTGGTACCTCTCCCCACCGCCCACAGGGCCCCTGGCCCAGCACCCGTCATCATCGCGATTGGCACCTGGCTGGCCGCCCACGAATGACAGCATACAGTATGATCATGTCGCTACTGGTCCACAGTGTGGACCAATGGGCTTGCAGACCATACTGTACTACACAGGACCAGATATGTGAATGAATGTGGGGGTGCTGGGTGGCTGGGGAGGGAGGGGTCCACTAGACCACCAGGTTTTTCTATAGTCTTACTACAGCCGCACTCTGGCATGGGGGTCCACTAGACCACCAGGTTATTCTTTATTCTTACTATAGCCCGTGAGCGGGCATACGGGAAGGGGGCTACATTAGCCCACCAGGGAGCCAACCTGTGACGACAGCAGCTTGACAGGGCGCCAGGCGCATTTCGCTGGGACTCCCAATGCAACGCATGCAAATGGGGCGATAATGACATGCAAATGGCCCCATTTGCACATTGCATAGATTATGGCCTCATTTGCATGCCCTGGCTGAATATCGCAGGTGATGTGCCTAGTGCAGCGGCACTTGTGCTGGTGCATGCCCGTGCTCCCTCTCTGTGGCTTGCACTGGCTCAGTATGTGCGCCGACCTTGCCATATTCAACGATGCTGCACCATGGCGCATCACTGTTGAATATTGCCTGGTCCTGGCCCCAGCGCAGCCCAGTTGTGCTGTGCCCAGGCTTGCGCTAGTACCCGGTGCAGTCTGAATATCCGGCCCACTATATGCATGCCTTGAATCTTGTGCCCGTTTTTTTTTTTTTAATATACTTATTTTATTAATTTTGTAAAAATACATTGTACATACAGTTATCCCATGCAAGGAGCAGCATATGCGATAGTCTATTAAAAGAAACTTTACAGTTTATAGAGAAGTTAGTATCCCTTGCTTACTTCCTATAGAGGAGGGCTAGCAAAATGTATTACCAAAATTATATATTTCAAAAATGCTGTGTGCAAAGAGCCCAGGAGACCATGACATTTATCTATTATTCAAAAACTCAACATGTGTACCAAATTCCCTGAACCCAAATTGTGCCCCTGCTTTTATTTATTTATTTAAAAAAAAAAAAATGGTTTCTTACCTCTCATGCAGGCCTTTGCAATGCCCTTGTCTGCTTGCCGGACTTACCTTCTGCTTGTCGGGCCTATGCCACCAGGCTACCTGAAGGGGATTAATGTTCTTAGGGTCTGGAATATCCTTTCAGGTGTTGGTCAATGCCTGGGGAATGTTGGCCGTGGGGCAAGGTTTGATGATTTTTTTTTTTTAATTCAAGTTTATTGCATACTTAGGCTTAGTTCCAGCTTACATAGTGCAATGCAGTTTATGTATATATTTTCAATTAATAGAAAGAATCATAGGTTACTGTGTCAATCAGTTAAGCTATACAAGCCATACAATGAGTCTGCTCTAAAAAGCTTGAAGATTTAAGTGATCTGTGACATGGGGAGGGACACACATGTCGTCATCGGGTTCCTCTTGTTGGGCCTGTCTTTTACCTGCTGTTCTAACTCCTAACGGTGTCTTAGGGCATGGCATGTTTCCTCTAGTCGCAAAGTGTGCCACCACAAGTCCACCAGCAGAGTTGCTGTAACCCCCCCGAGGAGAGCAGACACAGTGAGCTCTCTTTCTCCAGCCTGTGCCCCAGTGTCCTGCACTCTGGGCACAAGGCAGGGTTTCACAGTTTTGTTTTTTCATGAAGCACTTTCTCCTTTGCCCTGATGGCTCCCCTCTGCCCTGCCTGGCCCAGTGGCAACCACCTCCCCCAGGACTTTCTGTCCAGTTATTCCTCGTGTGTTGCTCCTCATGGTGGCCCCCCCCCCCCCGGTTGACTTGCATCCTGGGTGGTGGTGCGTCTTCCTGCCATCAGGCGTGGTTTCTTGCCTGCATTTTTTCTCTTTCCCTGTGGCAGCCTTTGCAGTGACCTTAAGTACGTGTGCATGCCTGTGCACTTACATGTACCCAAGTGCCCCACGCTGTTGGACACTCTGCTGTACTTTTACCTGGTCTCCACCAGGTGGCAGCCACTGAACAGCACATCTAGGCCCTGTACCTCGAGGAAGGAGAGTTATCTTCTGGATGCTCGGTCCTCTCCCCTAGCCGAAACCTCTGCACCAGGCTTATTCCCAATTCCAAGTCATCGGCACCACAACTACTAGCACTGCCCTGTGTCGTCAGGCCGACCTATCCCCCAGCACCAGAGGTTTTTTTATTTTTCTTGAAAATATATTTTTTATTAAATATTTTCAACTTTACATAGTCACAGTTCCATTCATCATTAAAAATAGCTTTAAGTATATTTGACAAGGGTATATGTTGCATAGTACTGCATCATTGGTGGTAATAACTTCACACTGTTAAAAGTCAAAGCAACATTTCATTTGTTCAAATTATATTAATATCACAGTCTGGTCCTTCCACTCCCCTCTCCCACACATTCCATAGGCCACATGAAACTCCCACCTCCCTCCTCTATGTAGTAGAGCCAAGCCTGTGGGTGAACATCCCTTGATGTTGTTGTCTTTGTGGGGAAAGATAATGAAGTTCAAGGAGACTCATAAGTTATGTCCCCCTGCTCCAAGGGACAGAGTACGGGTCCTTGGTCATGACATATATGAGACATCTGTTCCATTTCATTGAACATAGTGCCGCTTTGCCATTCAAGGAATAAGTAATCCTCTCTGTTCTGTAGATACCATTTGCTGTGGCTCTCCAGGATTCTATTGAGGGTACTGTGCTGGTAAGCCAGCATTTAGGTATTGCCTTTTTTGCAGCAAGCAGTAGTATTTCCAACACGGGGGCGCTATGTGGGCCACTTAATTCTCAAGGAAAGACATGTAGCAAAAATAACATCCCTGTCCAAGGGATCCCAAGGCCCCAGATTTCCTCCAGCTCTCTCCAGAGGGTCCCCATGAATGGTTGCAATTTAGGGCACAGCCAAAACACATGTGAGTGGTGGGCATGCGTCTCACCGCAGAGGCGCTAACAGGAAGCTGAGGTGGCTCCACTGAAGTGTGAGGTAATGGCCAGGGTGCGGAAGTACCTAATGAGAAGCTGCCAGAAAAAGTCACCACGCATGGGAGCAGGTCAGTCTGGAGGATTTATAACAAATGGAATCCCTTGTTTCTGTGGTGAGGTGGAGCCCTAGTTCTGAATTCCACCTCTCCATAGTTAAGTGAGTAGTTTCCCCAGAAGTCTCCATCAGTGATTTATATAGGAGCGAGTTGGCACTGGGTTGGTCGCTAGTTCGAAGCACCTGCAGTAATAACCTTATCAGGTGCGGGTATCCCTCTGGGTTATGCACCTCCTGTTGGGAGGGAATTGAAATAATGACGTAATTGTAGGTATCGGAAAAAATCAGAGTGCCGCAGTTTAAATTCCTGTTGGATCTCAGCAAATGTTTTAAACTGTGATCCCTTGAGAAACTGTGTTAAGTTATTAAGGTGTAGATGCCTCCAGTCACTAAAGGTGTGGTTGGACTGCCTGGGGTGGAAGTCTTCTAACAGGCCTATTGGGGTTAATAAGACTAGGTATGGGATGAACTGTAGAGATTTACAAATAGTGTGCAAGACTCTGATTTGGTGGCAAATCCAGGGATTCTTAGCGCACCACTTCAGAGAGGGGGGATTTCGGTAGAACAATGCTTGTTCCCATAGTACCAGAGTTTCTTGAGGATACAAATATGATTCCTTGTGCCTATCTGACACAGATTGCACGTGTTTCACTTGCATATTTAGAAACTGTTTTGAAGTTGGGGGTCCTCCACCCAAGGAATTTTCAGGATTCCCACTAAAGCTTTCTTAAATGCCACTCAAGGAAAAGAGTGTCTGAGTATGAGTGTAATACAAGGAACTTTTTCTCAAAGAAAAGGTAATAATTTATTTTCCTGTATATCTGTGAGTAATCTGTCAATTCAAAGTAAATAACTGCACTAACTAAATAATTATAGCTATATACTTTTACTAATTAAAGCGATAAACCTACACTAATCGAACAATTAGAAGTATATACCTGCACCAATAAAAAGTGTGCACCTGCACTACATTAAACGCTATGGGACACCGCTAATTACACAATTAAAACAGCATTAGGAAGCTAGCCAAACCAACTAACAAGCTGCAAAAGGACCTGGAAAAAAGACACTTACACAGAACCCTCCCAAGCCCAGAAATCCCACAAACGCCTACCTCCACTCACTACCCACCATTCCCTCCTTGCTGCAAGAGATCTTCAGGTGCCATCATTTGATTACAGTTGGGATCTCCATAACAATAGCCACCCTAATGTATTATATTTAACAAGCAATGGGTGAGAGAAGAACACTCGGAAGTATACCCATCTCGGGAGCTAATTAGGGCAATAAAGCCACTTTCCCTTCAGGCTCGTGGCCTTGTAGCCCTAATTAGCCCCCTCGATGGGTGTACATCCTTCTATACCAACGTTACCCATTATCTGTTCTTTTTCAATATACACATATACATACATATATATGCATATATATTCTTTCCAAAAAACTGAGTTATGCACCAGTTTGGGTAACTTAATGCCACAGTAGTAGGGAAATGTGACGTTAGGGTTTCCAACCCTTACTCCACCCCCTCCCCAAGCAGGAAAAGAATAAGACCACACAAGCAACCGTAGACAGGCATCATCGGGTAAGGCAAACGTGCAGCTGTTTCTAGATGACACAAATGCAGTAGCACCGATGTGTTACCTTTGGGGATTTGTATCTACAGCTGCAGAACTTATGCACTCATCCATGTGTGGTACTATAAGTCATAAGTGTGCTTGAGTATGTGTGGCTGAATATTGTGCAGCGTGCATCAGTAAGTGTGGCCCATGGGGGCCTATGTTTCTGTAGACAGAACGTCCAGTGGGGCCTGCACCTCTGGAGCCAGATGTACTCCTGCACTCTGTACAAATTACCTCACTAGGTAGCATGATCTGCTAGTGCATGGTTTTCCAAGTGCAGCTGTGTAGCTGAAAAACTGCAACTTCCTTGAAAAACTTTTAGATCCTCTGCTCAAACCATGAAACCCACATTGCAACAGTACTTCTGCTTCTGTAACTGCAGGCCCCACAGGTGCCTTCCTTCTGGAGCCAGAATTTGGTATGTATGCCTTACACCAAGAGCTGAAGAGGCACAGGCCCGCCAAGTGTGTGTGTGTCTTAGTGTTCATGAGTATCTGAGGCTACAGAAGCACTGGCCTCCTAGGGGAATGCGATTCTGCAGACAAAAAGAACTCTTGAAATTTGGGTACTGTGTACTGATACCTGTGGCTGCAGGGGTTTGGGACTTGTACTTCTGTACACAGAATTAGTGTTATTTGAGTATCATGGATTTCTGTCTGCAGCCAGAAGTGATTGTGTACATCTTGTGTGCATACCACTGATACAAATCCAGAAAGGTAGCACATCAGTGCTACTGCATTTGTGACATCTGGAAACGGTTGTATGTTGTTTCTTGCCTGTTTTTTGCTATCTGTGGTTGCTGATGTGGTCTTGTCCTTTTGCTGCTTGGGGGGTTGGGGTGTGGAGTTGAGGCTGGAAATCCTAATGTCACATTTCCCTATTTTTGTGGTGTTAAGTTACCCTTACTGGTGCATTAATGCAATTTTTTGCAAAGAGTTTCCTATCTTTTTGAGATGGTGGAATCATATCCTCATCATGCAGATCCCAAAAGGACCTGTATGAACAGATGCATATGTGCAGGACCTTATGGGCCCTGCACCAAGGGGAAGACTCCATCCTCCTACCATATTATCTGGAAATGATGGCACATTCATTTACATAACTTTATTTTTATACCGGACTCAAGAAGAAGGTTTTTATTACTCCTTAGTTAAAATCAAAATGCTTGTTAATACTGAAAGGAATATAATATGCCTTCTCAGAATATCATTAACAAAACTTGTTTTATGTACTATAGACAGTAGCCTTTATTGTTGATTAATTCAGATCTTTCACATTTATTTATTTTATTAATTTGAGTTTCACCAGGAAAGGCATACTGAGCAGTACATGCTTGTTTCCAGGTGCGTCCTGGGGGAGAGGGGTTGGGGATACCCAGTATGTATAGCAGCAAAAGACAAAACAGTGCATACTGGGTAATAGAATACAAACATCAAACAGGATGACAAAACAGATATCATACATTGCAATAACCCTCCACCAACAACAAGAAACGGTGCTTGGAAACTATAAAAACAATCAGTTGCAAGAGTTATATAGGATAAGTGCTAACCTACAAGCGAGTGCAGGGGAAAATTTACACAGATTTACAGGAAGGGGGAAAGGTCCTTGAGGGATGGAGTTGATCTGAGGGGGGGCAGCATGACGGATAGGAGGGTGTTCCAGATGTTTGGGGAATGGTGTGAGAATGCTGCCTGTCCACCTGAGGTGGACCTGGGCAGGCTGGTTAAGGTGCCGTGGGCATGGTCTCTAGGTAAGTGAGAAGAAGGCTGTTTAAAGGAAATGGTGGAGGAGAGATGGGGGTGAGAGAGGGTGAAAACAGAATTTGCCAAGAAAGTTGGTTCAGTGGATATGGTGCCAGTCTGCTATGGAAGGAAGGGAGAGATACTGGTAAAGGGTGCAGTGATGGGTACGGGGAGGACAATCAAGAGCGAAATGGCAGAAGTAGTGGAGAAGAGAGTCCAGCCTGGTTAGGGAAAATTTGGGAGTGGCACAGTAGACAACGTCGTCATAGTCAAATATAGGATCATTTTCTGGACCAGTGCTCGGCGAGATGGCAGTGGAATACAACCACGATTTCTGGATAGGGCACTCAGTTTGGGGTGCAGCTTTTTGTGGATGGCATCTATGTGCCCAGAAAAGGTGAGGTTCTGGTCAAGCCATACCTCCATGTACCTGAATGAGAAGTTGTCCTCCAGTAATGTCTCATCTAGGGTGTGGAAAGAAGGGAGGGAGTGAAGCCGAGAGAATCTCTGCTTCGTGCCAGAGGTCATGGAGACTGTCTTTTTGGCATACAAAAATAACTGATTTGAGCTAAACCAGAACTGAACTTTGTCAAAGTCATGCTGAAGTTTGGACGTTACATCAGAGGGGCCAGATGCATATAAGACAGTATCGTCCACATACATATGGATGGAGGAGAGCGGGCAGGCAGTGGGAAGGTCATTTAGGAAGCCAGAGAATAGTAGTGGGCTCAACACGGAACCCAGAGGAACTCCAGTGTTGATGGGAAGAGGAGGGGATTTAATATCACTAATCCGAATGGATTGTGTTCTTCCCACTAGGTAAGAATGGAACCAGCTGGTAGCTGCATTTGAGAGCTCCGCAGCAGTGAGTTTGGCAAACAGGAGGGGTTGGGAGACTGTATCGAACACCTTGACTAGGTCAATAAAGATAGCAGAGATGATGAAGCCCTGGTCCATACCAGTGAGGAGGGAGGAGGTGGTGGAGTGGTGTTTCTGGAATCAGCCTGGTAAGGCATGAAGAAAGGGGCGGAATCAAGGTAGCCTATGGCATTGGTGGTCAGACACAAAAAAAGATGTCAAGAATTTACTAATTCATTTAGGGAACGTAAAATCTAATTCTGAATACCCGTTATACTTAGAACATATGAACAGATTGTATACATAAATTTCGTTATCACACGATAATAGAGCTAAATTTCAGACTTAGATCTCTGAATTAAAAAGTAAAATGTTTAACTACTAATATGACAGAGCCACCTCTCTGTAAGCTGAAATTAGATATGTTACAGAACTGCAACCTAGTTCTGACCCTTTTGCAGCCTGCAAGCAAAAGCTTGATGTCACTAGTCACTGAATTACAAGATGAGGATGGCTTTGTAAAAACAAAAGATTTGGACGTTGTTAAAATTTCTTCAACACCTTATGACAATGCGGCTTCTCTTCAAACTTTGCTACGTAACCCTCCACCTATTTTAATGGAGGATCAGAAATTAATGTTAACCCTATAACAAAACAAGAAGTAGAGGTAGCAATAAAATCTCTCAAAAAAATTAATCTTCACCTGGGCCTGATGGGATATCCAGTGCGTTCTACAAAAGGTTCTTAACAGAGCTACTAGATTAATTACAACAGCTTTATAATGAATTAATTCTAGATACAACCTCAGACCCTAACTCCGGGGACGCTATCTTAATATTCCTGTGTATAAAAAAGGAAATAAAATAACTCCTAGCCAACTGGAGGCCAATCAGCTTGCTAAACGTCGATTATAAAATCTTGTCTAAGATTCTATGTAACAGGTTGCAACAAGTCAGCAGCACCTTCATTCATCCTGCTCAAACATGTTCAATTCCAGAAAGGAATATTTCACAGTCTTACTCTATTAAGAGAGATTTTAGAATTTGGTAATTAGAAAAAGCTTCAGGGTTGCATGCTTTCAGTGGATCAAGCTAAAGTATGCAATAACGTTTCCCACTCTTACCTTTTTCAGGTATTATCGGCTTATGGCATCTCAGACAATATGATTAAGTGGCTAAAAATGCTTTGTATGGGTGCAAGAGTAACATCTTACAGCATGTCAATGGAATATTAGGAGAACCTGTTCAGATGAACCATTGGCATGGGGATGTCCTGTAAGGCCCCCTATTGTATACTTTTGCTTTGGACCCCCTAGTATGTAATATTTGGAATAACTGGCCTGACACGTATCCCAAATTTAGCAGCACAAAAGACTGCTGCTTACGCTGATGATTTATGCATCTTCTTGTCATCCCATGAAGCAGGGCAAGAATTACAAAATGAGTTTTCTCAGTATGCAGAGTTTTCAGGGGCCGTTATTAATACAGAAAAGAGTAAAGCTCTCAAAGTGGGAACTCCTCCTGAACCAAGCGCACATGACCAGTGTTATTGGCATTCCTATAGTTGGTCCTGCTATACCAGTTTTGGGGGTACAATTTGGACAGGTGAATTTGCAGGTCTTTAACTGGGAAAACAGGATTAGAATATGTGAAGCAAAAGTCCAGGTTTGGAAAAATTGGAACTTTTCCAAAAAGAAAAGGGTTCTCACAGTAAAGAAATTTTTACTGCCCATATTTACATACCTTAGTTTTATCTGTCCTCCCCGTTTGTTTTGAGTACCGACTTTTCAGCTTTTTTTTTTTTTTTTTTTAAATGCTGTGGGGCAGTAGATTAAACCCCATCAAAAGGGATTTTACTTTTCTACCATACCATGTAAAACTGGAGGCTTAGGAATGATAAACCTGCTTGTTTTTTCCACTCCTTTTTTTGTAAATCTAGTCTATACTTAGGATGGGTATTGCACCCTTTGCAACAATTGACATTTGCCTTACTGCCAGTTTTTGTAACAAATGGGACGAATGATCTCCAGAAATCATTAAAAATTACTCAAGTCCAGAATATGCTGATTCAGCGTTACATAAAATGAAACAATGGAAGTTAAATAAACAAGCTGTTGTAACTTTTCCCAGAAAACCGTTATATACTCATATTATGACTACCTAAAGAGTCAGTTGGGTAGAATTCCCCAAATGCATGCCGTCAAAAACTCTTACAGTATTAAAGGTTTTAAATTATGATAAAATAATTCCTATAAAGGTTTGGGACATCCTTTGGCTAAGTTGCCATGGCAGACTGGGAGTAAGAGGTAACTTAAAACACAAATCTATCGAAGAAATATACTGCCCTAGAATAGAGTATTCTCCAGTGTGTTTATACTGTATAAGATATGCCTTACCTGACCTGGTCTCAATCTGTATCATGCTGTCCTTTGTACCTAACGCTGTAATTCCTGTACTCTCCCGGGTCGTACCTGAAAATAGGCAATTGTCTTGTCTAGTGGACTTACCTGGTCAACAAGAGCTAAATAAATAAATAAAGGAAACGCAAAAATTTTTTTTTTTTATTAGAATGCCCACACACACAACTACTATTATCCTTCCATGCCACTAGATGGCAGTGGTCTTACTTAAAATGCTTTGCATACCAAAATGTTACTTGGAGATTAGGGTATCTTAAGTCATACTACCCTAGTACTCTCAACGTTATTTTTGCATGCATAAAGTTTTCTTTGGCAAGCGAGATGCCAATTCCTGATGCAACAGTTAACATGTTTCCTCACTACATTAGCACAGACTATAGAAAATATGCTTAAACAACTTAAGGGACAGAATTATAGGCAATTACCAAAAGTTAGAGCTGATGCTTTGTGACTCAGAATTGCATGGCTAGATTAATTTACTACCTTCTTTCATGTGTAGTCTATTTCAGACAGATCACATTCTTCTTTTTTTGAATAAAATCCTTGCAAGGGAAAAAAAATTGGACAATGTCTACATTAGGTTCCTTTTTTAGTTAAAACCTCAAGTGATGTAGTTTAGATTTCTACTCTATTTTTAAGTGTATACAAAATTGCACAATTGATCGATTTTCTTCCTTGTTTCAAACAATTGTATTTAGCCACACTTGTATTTTAGCTTATATATTGGGTCGTACCACAGAGACGTTGGCTCCCTTTATGTCTTATTGAATTTTTGGTATTTCTTATCTTTTTTTCTTTAAAATTCAGCCCACATATTAGGGGTAACTGTGCATTAACAGTGGGATTTTTTTTTATGATTTGTTTCTTCTGTTTTCCTTTTTTTTTTTTTATTGTAAAGCTGAAATAACTTTGTTTTTAGTGTTAATTTAGAAAGGGAAAAAATTTACATTTGATTTTGTTTGACAATATGATTTTCTTTGTATGATTGTTTTGATTTTTGTTTCGATAAAATTCCCCTACTCTTTTCGAGAAGTGCCATGGAATCGTTAACATCCGGCTGAACTACCATCAGAACAGGCAGATGGGACCTTGGTTTATCGTCTCCTTGTATGTGGGATGTTGTTTGGATGAGTTGTCACTGGAAGTTGGGGGTTAAGGGTAATGCCAAACCGAGTATTGCAAAGAGACCGTGTCTAAGACCACAGTGTATTCAACAAGAGAGAACTTTAGAAAATGTTTTTGTACATTGTTCTTATGCCAAGGCAATATAGCGAGCATTAAATATTAGATGGAATAACATATATTGGAGAAAGATAACACATGAAAATGTAGTACTCTGATACTCTAGAGACTTCCATGGAACTGGAGAGGGGACTTTGAAATTTATCTTTTCATGTATTAAATTTATTATGTGGCAAGTACGATGCAAGTTTGTTATACAACAGATAGATATGTCACCTGTAACAGTAATTTTAATGGTAGAAAAATAAATATGTACCCAATTATTGCATGACCAGACTGTAATCTTTCTGGAATTATGGAAAAGAAGATGGAAAGAAGCCCTTAGGGTAATAAAAATTATAAAATAATGTTGTGAGGGTGGGAGCTTACGTTAGGCGGGCAGCGATATTCTGGGCTAGGATGAATGTCTCAATTATTTGATATTTAGTTTAATTTCACTATGTATGTATATGAATTGTAACAATTTTCTGACACGTAATGTGAATGATTTGTTTTGAGGTTCCTTGTACCATTTTCTTGTTTTGCATAATAAACATTGCCCGGCTATTTTTGAGAAGTGCCACTGGATCTTAAACGTCCACTTGAACAGGCAGACGGGACCTCAGTTTAACGTCTCATCCGAAAGACGACACCTCAGGAGTGCAGCACTCCCCTCATGCTGCACTACAGTGTCAGTATTGGGATTTAACCCAAGTGCCTGGTGTGGGGATAGAACCCACAGCCTTCTAATCATCCGGCCTTGGAGGCGAGTATGCAACCTGCTGAGCAACTGACACTGACTCAGTGTTATTACACGATGTGATGCTTTTGAAAAGTATGCAGGGTTTTAAATAAGCTGAAAAAACTGATTAGCAGTTTGATGCGTGAAAGTGCTAATCAGTTGTGAAAATGCATAGCACTTGGCACAGACTGATTAGTGAAATAAAAAAATATATATTGTAGTTTTATTAATGTTGTGTATTGTGTCATGGAGTCGCTCAAAAAATGGTTAGCAGGCTAGTGCTAAGCATTTCTCAAACTAGTTCGCATTACGCCCTGTTTTTATTTATTTTATTTATTTGGTGATTGGGAAAAAAACTTTGAGCACAAGCTCTTTTACAAAGGTTCCACGTCAAAGATTGCAAAACAGAGTACAGTAAGAGAAAGCAAAGGTACATTACAATGAACGATACATCTTGGATTCAGGACTTACAGAATAGCTCAAAACATAGGTACACGTTAAATAACAAGAAAAAACAGTTTATGAGTGTGGGGGGGGGGGATAAGCAGCCACAAAGTTCCTTGTCAGTAGTTCAGAGGGACAGGGATAGCTGGCAAAGGGGTGAAAGAAGGGAGATACGAGAGAGAGAGGTAAGTACTGCAGTGGAAGTGAGAGGGTGGGGGAAGAGGGACGATAAGGTATAGGGAGAAATGGTGGGGTGAGGGGACGCTGAGTGGAGAGGACATGCTAGAGTAAAATGGTGGAATGTGAGGGGGCATGGTCAGGCAGCCAGCATTAGTAGTGACTGTTTGGGAAACTCACAGGACTGTGAGTTTGGGGGTGGTGGCAGGTGCCGGAGCATAACGCAAACTGATTGCTGGGGCAAGTCATGAGAAGGGACAGAGGGAGGGGATACCTGAGGCCTGCCTAATGCTTGCTGGGGGGCAGAGAGAGTAGGTTGGCTGGACTCGGGGGCAGGTGCACTTTGAGAGTGTTATTAGGTACTGTTTGAGGTCAGTTTTGAATTGTGCCAGACAGTTGGTGGCCAGGAGGTTCCCAGGAAGTTCATTCATCCATAGGGGTGCCCAGTAGACAAATGCATGTTGCCCGAGCGAGGTGCGACTGAAGGGGATCGCCAAGGCCCCTCTAGTGACCTGTAATGAGTTGGCCGCCTTGATCAAAGTGCCTACACAAGGTGGTGTTTTACCCAATAGAGCCTTCTTCCCTTGGATGCAAGTCTGGAATTTGACCCTGTTTCTTAATGACAGCCAGTGTGCGCGTTCATACAGAGTACAGGTGTGAGTGCCACGCTCAGCATCCATTTTGCTTAGTGTTTTGCTATGCTATACCAGCCATTTACTGTAAAACCCTGAGTATGTGATAGTTCATTTTCTCTTCAGTACAGCAGCTTGTGTTACTGCGTGGAGCACAGTAATAGCTCAGTGGGGGGCACATGGGGTGGTGCTAGATAACTGAGACAGAAAACAAAGACAGACTTACACAAAAGGAGAACAGTGGACAAGCAATATTGCATTGGGACAGCGCTGTGCTTCCCATCTCCTGGATGGCAAATTAAGCACAGGTGGTAACCAAGGAAACAAATTTCCTTTTTTGTTAGCAGCCCTGCAAGGGGGAAGCTGGATTGAGACAGTGCAATCTTGAATGTACACTTAGGGTCATGAATTAAATAGATATGGTTAGGACTCACGTAGGCGGTGGCTAGTAACATATCCAGTAACATAAACAAGGTACAAAGCACTGAGTCAGTGATAAAACCTTTTGGTGCCGTATTGTGAGTTAAGTTGGTACACAGTGCAGAATTAGGTGACCGAAGGCTGACAGACTAGGTCATTAACTATCAGTGCACACAGTAGTGATCCAAGATAACAGCAAACATAACTCGGAACAGTGAGAGATCGTGTACTGACAGTACACGTAACTAGCGAACCATCCGCAATCCGTACACCTGCCCCCCAAAATATAGAGTAGGTTATTAACTATTAGTGCACATTGTAATCCAGCATAACATTGAGACTGCCAGTACAATAAAATTAAGGCAGACTGTATATAAGGTGTGAGCAGGATTCAACGAAATACCAGGATTTGATGTAAACAGAGCACTACATAAGTACTAAACATATGCATTTTGATATACGCATTATTGGACATGAGAAGGGAGGTGAAATGATAGTTATTAGCTCTTGCCATTTAATTTGATTTCACATTTGAAATCAAATTAAATTGATAATGTTACTGCACTGGGCATGCAGTCTGTACTAGACAGAGCTTGAAAACTGCCTCAGAGCCCCAGCTTAGTGTGTTTACACTAAGTTATTCATCAGGCCATCACCATGCTAGTCCCATCAGTAGTTGTGCTCATGCTGCATCACAACATGGCGTTGTACTTGGGGCCCCTGTTAATCACAGCACACCCCCAGATACGACCCAGTACCTATCATATCCCCTACCCCCACCCCAGCTGGGATGCGGCATCTAGTTCCCTTGCATACACCCTCCTTCTACCTCAAAAAACTATGATCAGGGCCATATCAGTTAGCTCTGCGATAGTCCAGTTTCATCTATACCCTGTACCCAAGCGACCTTCCCAAGTAATGGCCCTTATCAATACCCCTGCCAAGAAAGGGCTTATATTTATGCGGTATTGGTTAAAAAAAAAAAAAAACCTTCATGTTGTTACTCTTATGTTCAGGGAACATAAAAATAAACCAAGGCCACACTTTTCCAGTCGCTTCTCCTACAGACTTTGTATCAGTTCCAGGCCTAAAAATGATGCTGGTCAACGTCTGCAGTCTCACGAACAAAATACATTTAGTAAAAGTTTGAGTTACACTGGCCCGGTGGCGCTGAGGGTTGAAGCGCTAGATGCCACACCACGCCGATGACCCGAGTTCGGGAGTGACCCTGGATGTCAGTGGGTCAGCCGGGGGGAGGAAGGATCGAGCGTTCCAGGGACTTCTCTTCTCAGGGGACGGTGGGGAGGGATATCCGTGCTCGTGCTGGCTCCTGGCAGTGGCTAGGGGCTGGTGCAGGACAGAGAATCCCACCTGCAATTCCCATCAGAATTATAATACAAGGTACCACTATCTCTGAACAGGGCACCATTCTAGATAAACTAAATGAGCAATTCACGACAGCAGGCCTAGCGTTCGACTCCTCCCCAGCTGCCGGGCTTGTTGACTGCTCACCACTCAATGACGCCCCCTCGGACCCTCAGACTCAGGACTCTGTCTGTTTCTCACCAGCGACTTTCAAGCAAGTCGAGGACCTATTAATAAAATTAGATACGATAAAAAGTGCAGGCGCAAGCCGGCATGGTGATGCTGAGGGTTGAGGCGCTGGGCGCCACGCCGGTGACCTGGGTTCATGAACAAGCTCGGGTCATCGGGGATTGGCAGGGGCAGGAGAGACTTGAGCGCCCAGAGGACTGCTTTCCTCTTCTGGGGGTGGATGCACTCACTGCACTACCAGCGGCCCCCAGTGGAGACTGGGGGCAGCGCAACTTGCGGCATGCTGTTCTGGGAATGGGGTATCGGATGCCCACGCATGTACAGTATGTGGAGTGTGCCCTGGCATTGCATGTCTGCACTTCGAAGAATTGAAAACATGGAAAAACAATGGCACCTGGACAGGCGAAGGTGGGCCCAGTGGACTGCCCCCATGCCACTGCCGGGTCTGTCCTGGCTGGTCTCTGTCTCTCTCCTCCACTCCCTGGCTGCCTTCTAGATGATAGAGCGCCAGAGGAGCATGGTGGACCCACCTCGGGGGGGGGGGGTCTGAGGAGTTGGAAGGGAGTTCCCAGGAAGCAGAGACCAGTCCTGGGAGGACCTCAGGCAGGGCGGGACAAGGCAGCTCTGAGGGACCTCACCGGAGAGAGAGGTCTAAGAGGCTAGAGAGCAGGAGGATAAAGAAAGTTTAAAAAAAAAACAAAACTGCAGGCACAGACTGAATAGTCTTTCTTCTTAAGGCTAGGGTATCACTTTCTGACTGCCCCATAGCACACATTTTCAGTTTATCAGTCACATCTAGAACAGTCCTATCCTGCTGGAAAAACAGCCTTTGTACTACCTTTGTTTAAATCAGGAGACCCCTGTGACCTTAATAATTACAGACCGATTTCCATTTTTCCCGTCCTGTCGAAGCTCCTAAAAGAGTTAGTCAATAATCAGCTGAAGGATCACCTGGAAAAATCAGATTTATTTAACTCCCTCCAGTCTGGCTTCCAGCAAAACCATAGTACAGTGTCCGCTCTAGTCAAAGTGACAAATGATTGGTTCACTGCCCTGGATAATAAAAACTCTACTGGAGCTATCTTCCTAGACCTACCTAAGCAAGGCCTTCGACACAATTGATCATAACAGTTTGTTAGCCACACTCAAAGACCTTGGTCTGAATAACTGCTTACTAAACTGGTTTACTAGTTATCTTACTGGTCGACTCCAATGCATCAAAAGCAACGGACTCCTTTCCTCCTCCCCACCGATAACTAGAGATGTACCCTAGGGAATTCATTCTTGGACCCCTGTTATTCACAATTTACATCAGATCCCTTAGTGACAATATCCATAACTCCAGACTCCACTTTTTCGCGGACAATACCATCCTTTATACATCCAAACCCTTATTGTCCGATGTCATCACAGAACTGCAGTCTAATTTTAGTCAGTTGGAGCGAAGCCTGCTGAGATCAAAACTGTATATTTTTTTTTTAGCATTTAACATTTTCTACACCGTCTGGACAGCCCCCATCCAATCGACCCCCACCCACGTCACCCGGAATTACTGGGGCTTACCTTTATGCCCGGCCTGGGAGTGGAGCCTGCGGGGAGTCGGTAGTCATCCTGCCACTGGTAATTTTCTCCTCCGGTTTTCTCCCAGAGGCCCCAGGAGTAGGAGTGCATGTGCGTGGAGGCACGCATGCGCCTTACAGCCCCAGTAATGACCCATTTTTCCCCACCCCATTGGCCTAATGCCTGGCACCCTCTAAGCCCGTCCTGTCCCCAGCCTCCACCAGGAGGCAGTCATCAGCTGAGGGATACTGCTACACCTCCCTTCCGGCAGCTCCATCTAGCTCTGCCCTCCCCCTTTTGCCGACCACTGATGGTCCAGGCTCATTCCCGAACCTGGGTCGCCAGCATGCCGCGAGGTAAGTGTCCAGCGCCTTAGCTGTCAGCACCACCAGGTCGGCCAGATCAAAACTATATTAAATGCCAAGAAAACTAAAATTATGTACTTTTAACTCCCACATCCTCCAACTTCTCTATGTGGACAGGCCACACTGGTGCCTATACTAACCTCACTAGGAGACTCACTAGAGTCAGTTGATCAATTTAAATACCTAGGGGTACGGTTAGAAAGCAAGCTATCCTTCACATACCATATTGAATCCTTCACTAGGAAACTGAAACGAAGACTTTTTTTTTTTTAAACAGAACATCCCTTTTTCCCCGTAGATGTTATAATATTAGGAAAAGAATGATTCAAGCCACCTTTCTTTCCTTACTCGACTACACGGATATCATTTATAGTAGCACAGTAACCAGCCTTCATACGCTTGATATCCTGTTTCACCACGAAATCTGCTTTATAAGTAACACACCCTACAGAACCCACCATTGTGCACTTTACGTGGCTGTAGGCTGGCTTCCCTGGCCGCAAGAAGGACGCTACACATTAGTATCTGGGCTCTTAAAACATTTCAGAGCAAAGTCCCTCTCTACATCACCTCCCTTTTTCATCGTTATCATAGCTCCTACGCCCTTAATAAAAATGCTTTCGTACTACTAAAAGTACCCAAATTCTGCACACTTTATGGTAAAGCTGCGTTTCAGCCATGTAATTCCAGCCACCTGGAACAAACTGCAAGCCACACTAAAACTCCCAGAACCGGTGTCCTTAAATGTATTTAAAACCCTGGCCGACAAAGTGTTTATGGAAATTTGCCACTGCCAAAGCACCAAGTAGCCCTCCTAGTGGAGAAACCATTATGGTCTTGTAAAGCACTTGAATGTAAACTTCTTTCATGTTTCCTCCTTTTCTCCTTTCCTGCCTGTTACCTTAGTCCCTGAAATGTATATAATTTAGCCATAACTCCTGTCCTACTGTACATTGTTTACCTGTCTCAGCACTGTTCGAACTTGATGCATTACAATTGTATTAAATTGTCACCGTCCGAAGCAGAATACTAAGGTGAGGGCGATTAAATGCAATCAAGGAAGCACAAACACTCATTGACTGGTCTCCCATCGACGAGGCCAAGGCTGTTGAGACAGCCCTGGAATACTGTACCGATAAGTTCAGTGGCATCTGTGATGTCTATGCTCCACTAAGGAAAAGGAAAGTCGGGGGAACTGCTAATGGGTGGATCATCGGGGACCTCCTTGACAAAATGAGGGCTAGAGGCAAAGAGCTCTGGCAATAATAGTGCCGACTTCCAGAATTATAGGGCAGCAAGGAATAAGTGCTTGCACCTAGCCAGGCTTGCTAAGGCTAAATACTGTAAAGACAGACTGGACAGGAACTGGGGTAATGGGAAAAAGTTCTGGGAGAACTTAAGGGAACTCATGGGAAAACCCTACTATGCTTAACCTGAATGGATCCCAGACGTTGAACCCCACCCCCGCCATTGCCGAGGCTTTCAATTCAGCTTTCACTGATCTCAGCACCGTCCTACCTCCTGACTACTTAATCTCCTCTGTACAAACCCAGCCAGCACCAAGAACTAACCTTAATCGCCCAAAATTCTGTTTTAAGCATATCTCTGTTAAGGTGGCTAGAAAGTACATGCTAAGGGTATTCGGTAAAACCAGACATGGCAGTGACGGTATTGACATGAAGCTGTTGGCTTTCACTCTTAATGAGTTCATCACTCCCATTTCCAAAATCTTTTAACAAATCTCTTGCCTTGGAAACAGGCATTAGTGACCCCAGTGCATGAAAGTGGAGAACGCTCCGATGTTACAAACTACTGACCTATTTCCATTTTATCCCCACTCTCCAAAGCACTTGAGAGAATTGTAGCAGACCAGATTTCTGAATACCTTCAAAAATATGATTTTCAGTGCCCCCAGCAACATGGCTTCCGGAAGAATCATAGCATCACTACAGCTCTTGTGGAGTTCTTTGACTACATTCACAAGGCAGTGGAGGAAGGCAAATTTGTGGGATCCTATCTTCATAGATCTCACAAAAGCCTTCGACACTGTCAGTCATCCAGTTCTCTTGGAACAAATGCTGTCCGTGGGACTGTCTGTGGATGCAGTTCACTGATTCAGTGATTACCTGTCTCACAGGACCCAGATGGTCAAGATTGGTTCCACTACCTCCACATCTAGGGATGTCTCTACTGGAGTACCCCAGGGGTCCATACTGCGTCCTTTACTATTCAGCCTGTTCCTCAATAACCTACCAACAGCCTGCAGCAGTAAAATGATTCTTTATGCAGATGATGCTGTCAAATTGGGCAGTAACCTTTATCATGACCAACTTCAAAAGGAACTGCAATCCACCTTCAGCCTTGTTGAGGACTGGTTCAGGGAGCAGAAGCTGCTACTTAACTACAGGAAGACAAACACTATGCTGATCTCAAGCCACCAGCTCAAGATAAGGCATCCAGTTCTGTCTGTCTTCAATAATCGAGGCACCCCACTGGAGCAGGTACACTCTTTCAGGTAACGGGGGGTCACCGGCGACTGTACGATACTGCTTCACCCAACATACTGACCAGGTGGTAAAAGCGGTCAGCATTAAATTGGGTATTCTCTATAGACATAAAAAAATACCTGCTGCCATTGGCCCTTCGTCTATCAGTCTCCAGCTCTGTCCTATCGATTATCGATTATGGTTTGGTCGTGTATGGTTTGGCTTCCGACACTTCCTTTAAACGAGTTGAGACTGTCCTTAACAAAGCATGCAGACTCACCCTAGGGGCCGATATACAAACTCACACATGTACGCTCTACAAGCTAACCAGTTGGCTTAACCTTAGGAGCAGAATAAAGTATCTGATGTGCTTGCTTGGAAAGAATGCAGTGCTGCCCCCAGTATTACAGGATTACTGGTGACCAAAAAATCAAGTTATTTAACGAGGGGTTTGTCTCGCAGTCCCTTCAGTGTACCCTTCATGAGAACCTCTTTAGGACAGCGGTCCTTTGCATATAGAGCGCCTCTTTGGTTGAGTGAGGTCCCAGAACATACATTAAGCATGGGTACCCTCCCCCCCACCTTCAAAACCTTGGTGAAACACTTTCTCTCTGAAACCAAATCCCCTGAGTGTAAGCTAGGGTCCTGTACCAGTTGCCTCTCGTAGGTTTTCTCCAACCCACCACTCCCATGTCTCTCTGCATAACCCTGCTGAGTGGCCTGTTCTCCACTCTCTGACTACCATCTCAGGCCCCCCCACCCCACGTATGTGGCACTTATCTGGATCTTCTACTCTCCCTCTTGTCTCCTGCTCCTTCCTGTAGTAGACACACCCTCCTCATCTCTCTCTCCCACTCTTCCCCGCTCACTGCATCGGGTATCCTTCCCTTCTGTCCTTAGCCTGGACTCCTCCTCCTCTGACAAAGCCTACTTCTTTGGGCAGCTTAAGCTCAAGTTCTTGTTGACCATCAGTTGAAGGATGAGCCTACTGTAGAATACCAATTTAGGTTTAAGAACATTGTTAACCGTGCTTGCTTTTATTGAACTGTCAACCTTGCATGATGTACAAAGCTTATGCCAGCACCCGGAAATTCCATGCTGTCCTGCTATAATTGTCAGGTTTTTTTTGTATATGTTTCTGTACTGTAACTTGCTGACATGGAACCTTTGGAAAAAGAGCACCATGCTCAAAGGTCTTTTCTGAAAACACAAACAAATAAAAAAAAATATATATATATTATATTATTGTGCATACTTTGTACCACGTTGTCTTACCAGGACCTCCTTGTAAATGAGCTTGCTCAATGGAGTTTTCCTGCGAATAAACTTGAACCTGGAAAAAATATAGTATGAAGAGAGATTGATAGTGTAAAACACATGGGTTCCCATATTTAGAGCTGGCTGGCCACGCAAAAATAGGACCAACTGGCTCTAGTGCAATATTCAAACAATGCGATCTGAACTGACCGCACTGTCTGTTTGAATAGCGGACACTGGTTGCGCGGCCCACAGCAAGCAGTCTCCATGTCTGGCGTGGCGCTACCAGAGTGCGGGACTGAAGACCTCACATAGGTGTAAAATGCGGTACAAACTGGATAGCACCGCTACCACATATAGGCGATTTCAACCCACACATGCAGATGAGCCCATTGGGCATGCACGACATTAGCAGGCTATTTGCATGGCCATTATGGGCTCATCTGCATACCAGCACTGCCGTGGAGTGCACCGGGTCAGGACCCCCCTCCCTGGCCCGATTTGTGTATGAATAAAAAAAAATCACCCTTATTCCTGGTAGTTTAGTGGACCACTTCTCCAAGCCCTGATCCCTGTATGAACAAAACATCACCCTTATAACCCCAGGAATCGCTCATTATGATTAAACTGATGCAGTCAGCCTCCTGTGTTGAACTGCCCAGAGAGATGGAATTATATGCAAATGATGAAACTCTCAATTGGCTCATGCCAATTTCAAACTGTTGCCCTAGCAACTGCTGCACTCATTGAGTGCTTCAGATTCTTTACTCCGCCTGCCTAGTAAGGACGTCCTGGAGAGCTCTCCTTGAACTGTCTTCAGAAATAGTTATCTGTTTGTTTGATAAGTACTCTTTTAGTTTAATTCTTAAATTGTTGCCTTAGAACTTAGCTTAATTTAGCTTATTTAGTGATTCTGGAGGCAGTATGGTGCAGTGGTGTAAGGCTCTGAGCTGCAAGCCTGGAGACCCGTGTCTGAAACCCACAGTCCCCACTTGCATACTGTCTGACCCTGAGCAAGTCACTTAACTTCCTTTTGCTCCCAGGTCGCACCTGTAAACAAGCTTCAGCTTAGTCTCTCTCCTGGTTAAAAAAATAAAATAAATAAATTTAGTGATTTTTAGTAGTTTTTATTGTTTAATCGCGGTTCCCTCACGGTTCCTTGGAACCGAGTGCTCTGCATATATTTGTAAAGTTTTTACTTTATCTTTGTGTAAAAATCTTTATATTGTGATTGGTTGCTTGAACCGTTTTTAGTTTTATTTAAATTTAAGTTCACTCTCGGTTCTCTTTTCTTGTAGGAACCGAGTTACGCTCGGTTCCAGGAACAGTTAGCAGTTTAAATGTAAAAAATCCTCCGTCGAGGTATAGTAAATGGTTTTGTTTACTGATCTTTTTTGTGTAGATCAATGTCAGAGGTCCATAGTGATGAGCCTAAAAAAACGCACAGGACCTGCTGGTTTTAAATATTGAGTCTTGTGAGCAAGTAATAGCAAATGCAGATAGACATTGTGTATTTCTTGTTTCGGAACTAGTCATATTTTTGCCAGTTGCGAAATTTGTAAGACTTTTTGTCCTAAAACATTAAGGAAAAGGGCTAAGATTTAGGAGGAGATGGCTTCTGCTTCTAATGTTGGTAATGCTTCTTCCTCTACCCATAAGAAGGATGGAGGTAAAGCCAAGGATCCTGACAAAAGTTCAGAGAAATCTGAGCAAAGTAAATCAAAAAGGGCTGTGGAGACAGGGGCTGAACCTGTCCCATTAAAGAAAAAGTGTAAAAAAAAAAAAACATCTTCTAAAAGTATGGATATGTTGTTCATCCACACTCTCTAGCATGTCCCTTTCCCCTTTAAATGTTGCTGGAAGTCTTCAAGCTGGCTCCTCCCACCCACCCGGGTGGTAAATACCTCGGCTGTGCCCCATGACGCCAGATCTTCCTTTCTGCTGGAAGATTCAGGTTCCCTTGTGCTACTTTAGCAATTCGTAGGCCCTGGATTCGCAACATGGGTTTTTACTGCAAATCACTCTAAAACTCATCAGAGTTAACGACTTCTATTACAGCACATTGGACATGGAGGACAAATCGTCCCCCGGATTTTGCTGCTGTTCCTATGGCCAGAAGATGTCGCACACCGATCCCCACCTCTTGTGTGTCTATTGTCTAGGTGTCTGACATGACACCACGTCTTGTACTTTTTGCCTGGCCTTCCATCCCAACGTTCTGGATGACCGCAAGGCGCGCTTAAAATTAGGGAGACTGGAGAATAGGGATCCGCCAGTGAAATCGAAAGAGGTGAGGTGGGCGGTTTCCGCGGCTGCAGTGGTTCAGACGGACAATACCACGACTATGTACTACCTCAACAAACAGGGTGGCATGCACTCCTGTCTGCTGTGCAAGGAAGCACTCCACATCTGGACCCTCCTCAGCCGGTTTGGAGGCAGATCTCCTAGCCATTCATGTGACAGGAGTCTTGAACCAGCTGGCGGATGCAGTCAGCCTTATAGGCCACATCCCATGAGTGGTCTCTCTATCCAGAAGTAGCTCACAATTTGTTCTCCCGTTGGGGCAAACCAATGGTGGACCTCTTTGCCTCCAGGGAAAACACCAAGCTGAGGCTGTTCCATGCCCGCCCCCCCCCCAAGCAGGGCTCGCTGCAGGGGGATGCCTTCTCGAGGCCGTGGTCCCCAGGCCTCCTCTACACCTTCCCTCCATTTCCCTTGATCCACAAGGTGTTACTCAAGGTGAGGAGGGACAAAGTCGAAGGTGATTCTGGTAGCCCCAGATTGGCCACGCCAGTTCTGGTACCCAGATCTCCTAAGCCTCAGCTGCAGGCCCCTGGAGCGGCTTTGTACATGCCCGGACCTGATATCTCTGAACCAGGGGAAAGTATTCCATCCGGACCTTCAATCCCTGCCCCTGACAGCCTGGTACCTGAGCGGCTAGAGCTCCAGGCTCTAGGTCTTTCCGAGGGGTGTCTACACAGTGGTGGAGGCATCTCGTAAGGTATTGACCAGGAAATGTTATGCCTTCAAATGGAAGAGATTTTCCATTTGGTTTCAGGCTGAGAGTCTGGACCCCTTATCCTGCTCTGTGGCTAACATTCTAGACTACCTTTGGTCTCTCTCTAAAGGGGGTCTATGGTCATCGACCGTTAGGGTGCACTTGGCAGCCATTTATGCTTACCGGGCACAGGCTGGTCAGCCGACATTGGTGCAGGGGACAGTGGTCGGGCGGTTCTTCAGAGGCCTTGATCACATATCCTCCGTGCAAGAACCTCTACCTCTGTGGGATCTCTTGCTGGTTTTGGCAAAGCTCATGGGCAAGCCTATTCAGACCCATGCACAAGTGTGAGCTACACTTGTGGAAGACTGCCTTCCTGGTGGATATCACGTCAGCCAGAAGGACAGGAGAGCTCCAGGCTCTTTTGGTGGACTTCCCTTATCTGGTCTTCCACAGGAACAAATTTGTCCTGCACCCCAACTCGAAATTCCTTCTGAAGGTGGTGTCAGAGTTTCACCCTAACCAGGTGTTAACTCTGCCGATATACTATCTAATTACCCCTCGGACACCGAGTACAGGCTCCATACTGTGGACCTGAGACGTGCTCTCTCCTATTATAAGGAGAAACCGGTGTAAATTTGTGGAGAAGTTCACCGACTGTTTGTCACCTACGCTGAAGCCACTTCTGGCAGACCTGCAGTCAAACGGACTATTGCAAGGTGGATTACATCATGCATAGGTCTGTGCTATGAGTTGGTGGGCAAGGAGCCTCCCAGAGGGGTAAGAGCTCATTCTACCTGCCATACTGCTGCATCGGTGGCTGTTGCCAGGGACATCCCTATCCAGGAAATCTGTCGGGCTGCTACCTGAAAGTCAGCAAACACCTTACACATCGACCTTGAGTCACACCGGGATGCTGGTTTTGGGGCCTCTGTTCTCCAATCTCTATTTCCCAAGTAGGGGGTGTGTGCCTTGCTTCCCTCCTCCCGGAGAACTGCTGGGAGTTTGCCAGAGAGTGTGGATGAACAACATATCCACGCTCCAAGGATAACAGGTTACTCACCTGTAACAGTAGTTCTAGGAGTGGTATATGTTGTTCATCCACACACACACACACCGACCTCCCCGGCTTTAGGCGCACAACCTTGCTTCCAGCGGGCTAAGATCATGGGGCGGAACCGAGGTATTTACCACCCGGGTGGGTGGGAGGAGCCAGCTTGAAGACTTCCAGCAAGATTTAAAGGGGAAAGGGACATGCCAGAGGGTGTGGATGAACAACATATACCACTCCTAGAACTACTGTTACAGGTGAGTAACCTGTTCTCGCTGTGCCTCTGGCCAAGAAGGCTAAAGAGCTCCCAGCAGACAAATATAATATGCCCTTGACTGAGAACATTGCTAAGGCCTTACAGGTCTTACAACCCCTGGCAGGTAGCAGTCCTGGTTCCTACATCAGGAAGTTTATGGTGAGGAGGATGAGGATGATTTCGAAGGGGAACGGATAGACCCTGAAGTTTCCCCAGAGGAGGAGTTTGGATCTCCTGCTAGGGGTCCAGAAGAATATTCTTCTCACTATGCTTTTGTGAAAAGTATGGTGGAGACCTCAATCTCCCAGTTCAAGAAACTAAAGAGGATATGGAGAAGGTGGAGTTTCTTGATAATGGTGGGTTTAACCATCACTCTGTGCTCTCCAACATATTACCTCTAAAAACCATATAAACACTACAAACAGGTATCTGCCTCTATCTCTGAAATCAAACAAAGGGGCAGAGGACACTGCGGAGCAGGACACTGCAGCATAGGATCTAGCACAACAAAACTCGCCTAAATCAGGAACCAAAACAAAAAAAGCAAAAAGGAAATCCAAAAAACTTCTGATCATAGGAGACTCCATGATTCGGGGAGTTGATCCCTGTCTCCAGCCAGGGGTAATGGTCAGATGTCTCCCAGGTACATCAGCGTAGAGAGACACTGACCGCATTGCTAAAATTGTTCAGGAAGCAGAAGAAAACATTGACGTCCTGGTACACATAGGGACTAATGATCTCGCCAGCTGGTCAGTTGTGGAGACCAAGGAACACCTGACCAGGCTGGGTGACAAACTACCATCCATTTTGTCTGGCATCTCCTTCTCTGAGATCCTGCTGGTCTGGGAGAGGGGGGCAGATGGACGGAAGGTCAGAGAAGGGGAGATAGGGGAGCTAAACATGTTGCTTAAGGGCTGGTGCCAGGAAAAAGGACACAGATTTGTAGGGAACTGGCAACAGTTTTGGGAGCGAAAGTTCTTTAAATTTGATGGACTGCATCTGACTAAGGAGGGAGTCAGTGCATTGGGGCAGAAGTTTGATGTCTTTGCAGAATGTTTAAACTAGCAAATGGGGAGAGGGGTGCAGCACCCCATACGTTAAATGAGAAGAACACCCCTCCCTACTCAGCTAGTGGTCTAACAGGGAATCAGCATATTTGCAGTTCATTTGCATCACCAGGTAAGATAAAAGGTCCGTCTTCCCATGCAGTGCACAGGGGAAATGCCAGACCTCACCCAACAACTAATGCACCAGAATCTGGCCAATGGAAAATCATGTACACAGATGCTCACAGCCTGGGAAATAAGATCCCAGACCTGCAGGCAATAATGTCAGAGGCTAAACTGGACATAGTAGCAATTAGTGATACGTGGTTTACCAGTAACCACACTTGGGAGACTTCAGTACCTGGCTATGTACTGTTCAGAAGAGACCGAGGTGCAAAAGGGGGTGGGGTGGAGTGGCCTCATGTGTTAATGAAAGTATCAAAGCTACAGAAATTCAGAATACAGATAAGGAGCCAGAAGAACTGTGGGTCACCCTGGAAACAGGAAATGGGGATAACCATAAGAACTGGGGTTGTCTACAGGCCCCCAGACCAGGGAGAGGACATAGACACATTACTGTTAGAAGATATACAAAACATGATTGCTAAAGGGGAGGCTCTGATAATGGGAGACTTCAACATGCCAGATACAGATTGGTTAGTACCAGCAGGAACATCTGCCAGAACTAGACACATGGTGGATTCCCTGTAGGGGGAGGGCCTCAAACAACTGGTACAACAACCCACAAGAGACAGGGCTATCCTAGATCTAGTACTGACTAACAGGGAAAGGATCACAGATCTCCAGGTAGAAGGTCACCTGGGGGCCAGTGAGCATCACATGGTATGGTTCAGTTTGGCCACTACAACTAAATCATCCCATTCCAAGGCAAAAATATGGGACTTCAGAGGGCTGACTTTGATAAGATGGCCAACAGTTAAGCTAGCCCTGGCAAAAAGAAACACAGGTGATGGGGTACAGGCAAAGTGGGCAAGCATTAAGGATGCAGTACTTGAAGCAACATCCCATTGTGTTGACAGAAAAGGAAGTGCAAAAAGAAGAAGGAAACCATTTTGGTTCTCAAATACAGTAGCAGAAAAGGTCAGAGCCAAAATGCTGGCCTTCAGGAAATATAAGGGAACACAGTGGGGTGAAGATAGGGAGGCATACCAAACTGCCCTAAGGGAAGCAGGGAAGGCAGTAAGGCAGTCAAAGTCCCAAACTGAGGAAACACTAGCACAAGCAGTAAAAGAAGGTGACAAGACTTTCTATAGCTACATTAGTGAAAGGAGAAAGTCTAGAGGGGGTATTGCTAAGCTGAGAGGAGAAAAGGGTGTGTGTGAGGAGGACCCTGTAAAAGCATCTATCCTAAATGGATACTTTTGCTAGGTATTTACTGAAGAGAAGGTAGGGCAGGGCTCACAGCTCAGTACCATGGACGTTGGGGGGGTGACCACTACTCCCTTCACAAAAGAAAGGGTCCTACAAGAACTCGCTAAGCTCAGGGTGGACAAGGCAATGGGACCTGATGGGATACATCCCAGGGTACTAAAGGAGCTAAAGGTGGAACTAGCAGAGCCATTATCAGAACTGTTTAGTGAGTCTCTGGGCACTGGAGAAGGGCTCATAGACTTTGATGGCAGATAAGGACCACTTCGCCCATCTAGTCTGCCCATTTCCCTACCTACAGGATAGGCAGCAGATCCTAGTTAACCAACAGCCTTTTTCTTCTTACCCCCACAAGAATTGCCTTATGTCTGTTATCCCGCTCCACAAGAGTGGTAGTAGGGAGCAGGTAGGGAACTACAGACCAGTCTTTCTTACCTCAGTAGTGGGCAAGATTATGGAGGCATTCCTTAAGGAAAGGATAGTGCAACACCTGGAATCCATAGGGGCACAGGATCCAAGACAGCATGGGTTTACAAAAGGAAGGTCCTGGCAGACTAATCTCATAGATTTCTTTGAATGGGTAACCAGAGTGGTGGACCAAGGGGGAGCAGTTGATGTCGCCTACCTTGACTTCAGCAAAGCTTTCGACACTGTTCCACATAGAAGATTGATAAACAAGCTGGGTAAGCTTGGGGTGGGTCAGAAGTTGGTCAATTGGGTGGCAAACTGGTTGACTGGCAGAAAACAGAGAGTAGTGGTAAATGGTATGGAGTCAGAAAAGATGCAGGTCACAAGTGGGGTACCTCAGGGATCAGTCCTGGGACCAGTCCTCTTCAGTATCTTCATCAGTGACATTGCAGATGGACTAGAGGGTAAGGCTTGTCTGTTTGCAGATGACACCAAGATCTGCAACAGAGTAGGTGATCCAGAGGGGGTGGCAGAATGAGAAGAGATCTGGATAAACTAGCAAAATGGTTGGAAGAGTGGCATCTGGGATTTAATGCAAAGAAGTGCAAGATCATGCACATAGGGAAGAGAAACCCTGAAGTCACCTATAGGTGGGAAGGGGAGTTGCTGGCAGTCATAAAGGAAAAAAGATACTTGGGCATCATCATCACTGATGACCTGAAATCATCCAAGCAGACCTCTAAAGCAGTAGGTAAGGCTAGGGGGATGTTAGGGTGTATTAGTAGGGGTATCACAATTCGTAAGAGGCAGGTAATAATCCTCTTTACAAGACTCCCGTTAGGCCCCATCTGGAGTACTGTGTGCAGTACTGGAGGCCACACCTTCACAAGGACATTAACCAAATTGAGGCAGTCCAGAGAAGGGCAACCAAAATGGTGCAGGGACTGCATCAGAAGACATATGAGAACAGATTAACAGAGCTCAATATGTATACCCTAGAGCAAAGGAGGGAGAGAGGTGATCTGATCGAAACATTCAAACACCTTAAGGGCATTAACAAGGTGAAAGAGTCTAACATGTTTCAATATAAGAAAAATAGCAGGACAAGAGGACACAGCATGAGATTAGAGGGAGGCCGATTAAGGGGTAAAGTGAGGAAGTTCTTTTTCACAGAAAGCGTGGTGGATGCATAGAATGGCCTACCTCAGGAAGTGATGGCTATGAATACAGTGCAAGGCTTCAAACAGGGCTGGGATAGGCATAAGGGAGCAATATAGATGCGTATGAATAGATAGGCCAATGACAGCAAAGGACGATGGCACATTTATAAGGTAGAAAAAGAAATGGGCAGACTAGATGGGCCTTGCGGTCCTTATCTGCTGTCAGCTTCTGTGTTTCTATGGTTAGGGAGGATTTGGGAGCGGCACCATAGACTACATCATAGTAGTCGAAAATAGTCATCTTCTGGACTAGACTGTTTCCCAGCCTCAAGTCCCTGAGACTCAAGGCTTGGCTCTTGTGGATTTAGAATTTGCTAATCTTGGACTGTCAGAGCAGGTTCTGACAGCTCTTAGAGGTTTCAGGAAAACCCTCCACTAAGAAAACATGCTCTTCTAAGTGGAAGAGGTTCTCTATATGGTGTACAGGTAAGGATTTTGTCCCCTCCAGGGCTGACTTAGACACTGTCTTAGATTACCTGATACATTTGCATTCTCTAGGACTGAAGCCTTCCACACTCAAGGTTCATTTGGCATCAGTTTCTGTTTACATTTCAGCTGTTAAAGAGCGGTCCATGGCCTCTCACTCAATCTTCAGAAAATATTTTAAAGGCCTTATTAACCTCCTGCACCTCTCCCTTGAGGGAACCAGTCTTAGCATGAAATTTGAATATCTGCATTGCCAAGCTCATGGATGCACCCTTTGAGACCATGGCAACTGCAGATTTGAAGTATATCACTTGGAAAACTGTGTTTTTGGTTGCTATTACTTCAGCCAGAAGGATCAGCGAATTACAAGCCCTGTGTACAGATGTGGACTACATCTCTTTCCACAGGGATGAAGTGGTCCTCAGGACTAATAGAAAATGTCTTCACAAGGTGGTATCTGATTTCCGCTTGAATCAGTCTATCACGCTACCAGTCTTTTTTTTTTTTTTTTTTTTACAGAGAACTGTAGTTCTCTAGAAAGGAGGCTTCATTCCCTTGATGTCAGAAGGGCACTTAGCCACTGTATTGACAGAACCAAGTTTTTCAGATCAACTGAAACACAGCTCTTTCTCACCTTCGATGAAAAAGGTAAGGGCAGAGCTGCCACAAAATGTACAATTGCTTGCTGGATGGTAGCATGTATTCAGTTTTGCTATAAGAAAGTGGGTAAACAGGTGCCCCCGGGCCTGAGGGCACACTCCACCAGGGGCACAGCTGCTTTGGTTGCAGCTTCAAGAGAAATTCCACTACTGGAAATCTGCAAAGCAGCTACATAGAAAACAGTACACACCTTTACAAAGCGTTATAGTCTGCATTTACAATCCAGGAGTGGTGCTAGATTTGGTACAGCAGTGCTGCAGAACCTGTTTCCAAAATAGGTTTTTCTACTCATCCTCCAAAAGCACTGCTTGGTAGTCTGCATCAGTTTAATCATAATGAGCGATTCCTGTGGTTAGAAGTAAAAATGACTCACCATAGTAATCTTGTTTCTTCAAGGGGATCACAAATTATGACTAAAGCACCCACCCTGCCTCCCTGCTAGAACCTATAAAGGGGTTCTGCATTTATGCATTAGGGAGTTGTCGGCATACAGTAGGTTAGGTTAGATACTCACTTTTGTTTAACCAGTTGGTTTCCTGTGGTCTCAAGTTTCTTAGGTTTGTTTCCTAAGGGTGTTTTTGACCTGAGAGGACAAAAATTATTTTATAAATGTTTTAGTTTTAACTAGTGGGTCTTATACCCAGTTAGGCTACGTAAGAATCTGAAGCACTCAGAGTGCAGCAGTTTGAAATTGGCATGAGCCAATTGAGAGTTCCATAATTTGCATATAATTCCATCTCTCTGGGCAGTTCAACACAGGAGGCTGACTGCATCAGTTTAATCAGAATGAGTGATCCTTTTGAAGGAACAAGATTACTATGGTGAGTAATTTTTTCTTATCCCTGGTAGTGCAGTGCCCCGACCCAGATCCATGTTAATTGCAGGACCACAGTAAAATGAGACTGCATCTCAGATGAGCTATTCTGGGTAGATTCAAATTAAATTGGATAAAAGCATTATGGAGAAACAATGTGTAAGGAACTTTTTGATCAAGGCACTTGTTGATCGGAATATGCTCCTACAAGTTTTTGTATCTTTAACAATGTCCATCGCCCTATAAATGCTATATATTTTAGCTGTGCTGTACTGCCTAGTTTTATTACTTTATGCATTTTTGAGTCTGGCCATGTATAGTCTAAGAATTCTTATTATTAAAACTCCAAAGCAGCTTCCTTAAATTTGAATCGTGGTTCACAAAAAACAAACTAGTGTTAAACGTCAAAAAAATTGAGTATGCTCTTCACCACCTCCCGAAGCAAAAAGAAATACCTGCCACTGCCGATACATAACCAAAAGGGTGAATTTCTAGACCAAGTCACCAAGTTCAAATATCTCAGCATCACATTTGATGACACCCTCGGCTTCTCAAGCCACATAGACTCAGTTATCAAGACCGCAAATGCAAAGCTGGGCGTGCTTTACCATCATAGACACTCAGTGACTCCTGATGCTCTCCAGCTAGCCACTAGTAGGTCAGTACTGTCTACCGTAGACTATGGATTGCCTGTTTATTTGGCGGGCACAAAAACAGCCCTAAACTGGATCAGCACACTCCTCAGTAAAGCCTGCCACCTCTCTCTGGGGGCTGCCATTGACACCCATACCTGCATGCTCTACAGAGACACTGGGTGGCTCCCACTCAGCCTTCGAGGGCAATATCAAACCTGCCTGCTTCAAAAAAAGGTGCTGCTGGGTCTGTCGTCTTCCACACTGGGAGGCCGCTTTATGCTGGCTGTCCCTACAAAATCGACCCAAAGTACGGCCACTGACAGGATGATGATGATTCCCTTCAAAAGAACGAAACTTGCCCAGACTCCATCCTGTATCAGGGACTGAAGTGGTACAGTGAACTACCCACTGATCTTTCTGAGACACCCAAGATTAGTACTTTCAAAACTGGGCTCAGAACCTTCCTTGGCTCAAAAATGACCTCTAGCTGCCGGTGCTAATGTGGTAATAACTCAGCCGACAGTCTCTTTCCTCAGTTATCACTCCACTGACCCTCACCTTTCCTGGGACCCCCCCTTACCGTGCTCGCCTTGTAACTAACAATGTCTCCTCATGGCTGAACATCCCACCCCCTTGATGCCCCTTTTGCTGCCCCCCACCTCACTTCTCTTTCCTTGAATCAAACTTGTGTAATTAAGTACTAAATTGATGTTTAAAATCTCAGACTTGTTCTATTACTGGTTGTGTATATGATTGTGTTCCTTTTACTGTTAACTCTGTATTTTATGCTGTTATGTCTGTTTTTAACAATTGACGTGGAACCTATGAAAACGAGTCCTTGACTTAAAGGTATTAATCCCAAACGGAAATAAATAAAAAAAAAAAAATATTAAAATTATTTTTCCTCCATTTCTGTTGCTCTTTTCAGCTTCTGAAAGTCTCTTCAATTGGCCTGCCTTTGCGACGAGGGGGTCAGATGCACTATCAGACATGAGTCTCTATGAATTTTCTTCAGGTTGCTGGCAGACATAAGGTGGCCATAAACAACTGTTTCTGCATCCCTCTCTTGACAGCAGAAATGTGATTGCAGCTATTACCGTGACAGGATAGTTGGCACTGCATCATGGTAGGTTAGTTGACACTAAATTGTAGTGTCTGTTTATATGATGGGATTACTATGTGACTATTCAGAATTGTGGGTTACATGATTCTGATCACTTTGTGCCACCAAACTGTGCCTGTATATGGGGCCCCAAAGAATTCTGCATCCACATAGATATGCCACTCTGTGATGTCAGGACTTATCGTTCGGATGTCACATCGATGGTATTAATACCTAGACGTGAGGCCACCACGCTCAGCTTTGAAACCAAATCAGAATCCTTAGGCTAGTTAAAAAGCCAAGCACCAAAAACTGACCAAACGAGCAGACACGAAAGACCGTTAGGCCTATTCTGCTGGCATTTTAGTATGTTAGTAAAAAGACTTGTGTTTCCAAATGGAAGAGATTTTCCTTTTGGTGTAAAAACAGATTCACCCGTTGCAACCTAGCCTGCCTTCTGTACTAGTTCCTTTACAGGCCTCAGGGCCTAATCCCTGAAAGTCTACCTGGCAGCTGTTTCTACATACATTTCAGAAAGCAAGGAGAAATCTGTAATTTCTCATCCCATCTTCAAGAAATTCTTCAGAGGCTGCCATCATCCAGCCAATGTACCACTTCCGTTTTTCTGGTGGTTCCCTGTTGTGTCACTCATGTAGTGCTCCCGGTCTCCACCGGGGGCTGCTGCCGAGCGATGCTACCCCACTACCCACCCCAGGAGAGGAGAGCAGTCCTGCAGATGCTCAATCCTCTCCTTCCCTGCCAAACCTTGGCGTCTCGAGTCCGTTCCCGAACCCGGGTCGCCAGTGTGGTGTGAGGTGTGGCGTCCAGTGCCTCAACCCTCAGCGCCACTGGGCCGGCCACAAAAACATTTCTAAAGCTCCACAATAGGTATGGTATAGAATACTAAGCAGTTTCGGCAAGACAACATCTTGGTAATATAAAAATATACTTAGTGGGAAACTTGGAGCACAAACAGATATCACAAATCTCCAGTAATAACAGTTAAATGGCATTAATCATTGTAAATGCTAGAACAGTTTGTTGATAAACCTAAATGAAACTGTCTCAAAAGGAGGGGAATTCCATAACTAGGAGCCGGTTAAGCTCACCAGTCAGACACCAGTGGAGCATTATATTTAACAGAACAGTTTAGGTAAAGTCTTAGCTGCTGAGTCACTTAGTGTACAGGCAAACCTAGAGATTACAGCCATCTGACATCCATTCAGGTCTCTCCATCTTCGATGTCTTCTTGATCCGATAGATCTGGAGTATCACTTTGTCTTTTCGCTGGGGCATGGCACTGAACCCATTTAAGGGCCTCAGAAGGATCCAAAAAGTTGTACACTGTTCCACAGTGCACAGTCTGCATGCGAGCAGGGAACACCATAGTGTGGGATACCTCTGCTTCTCTTAGAATAGCCCTGACCCCATCGAAGCGTTTCTTCTTTTGTCTGGTTGCGTAGCTCAGGTCTAAATAAAGGCAGACCTGCACACCATTCTAGAGTAGAGTTAGTTTTTGCTGAGTTAGCGCCAAAATAAAGTCTCTGGAGCCAACCCCATCCAAAACTACCACAATGGCCCTGGGAGCTTCACCATTGTCCTGTTGCCCTCTCCAGGCCACCCGGTAGGTCGTAATATTTATATTGCGGTCTGTGAAGGGTTGCTCCAACTGTTGTTCTAGCCAGTCATAAATGATCAAGCCCAGATGGTCCCCTTCGCTGCACTCTGGCATCCCAACAATACATAGATTGGTCGCCCGAGCTTGATTTTCTAGAGCATTGAGCCGTGACTGTAGATGGGTGTTCTCTCGCATCAGTGTAGCAGTAGTGCCCAGGGCCGCCTCGGAGCGCTTAACTAGTCTGACTGGCTTCAGTTTTCATGTAAAGTACGTCTGTTCCGAGAGAATTGACTCTGGTTGTTAAGAAGTCAAACTTCTCCACCAGTCAGGATACCATGGAGATCAGACAGTTAATTTTAATGCCAGTGGTTTGAAGAGTTTCTTCTCCGGTGGCAGTATCCTCTGAATGGAGACGGCCTTGGGCAGACCTCGTGGCAGGTGGGCCGGAAACATTTTTGTTTTTAGCTCCCTCCTGTTGAACCTTCTATTTTTTGGATTGGCCATTCTGAAACAGCAAGTCTTCCGATTGTCAGTAGTAGTTGGTTGATCAGCCAAAATGCTCAGTATAATATACAAAATAGTCTTATTTTGCCTCAGTTGCAGAACGCGTAAGCTCTAGATCTCTGTCTTGCTCGGGCTCCACAGCACCCCCCCTGCATGTTGATCTTTGCCTCCCCTGGTTGGCAAAGTCCTAGGTTCTCTCCTGGTTCCCTACGTGGCGGTCCTCTGAGCATGATCTCTGACAGGGAACTGAGGAGGGAAGGGGCCGCCCAGGTTTATATAGCAGCCAATGTCTTACGTTGTCGTGGGCGGCCCCTGATGGTCTGCTTGCAAGAACTTCCATAAGCTTCCATGTGGTCCTAGCACCTGGTGGCTATAAGTTCGGTGGGTGTGGCCTGATGAAAGAGATTCTCTTGAAGATCTACTGTTACAGTAAGTATGTAATTGTTCTGTGTTAGCTTGCAGATGAGCAAAATGAGTCTGATATAATCTACTATACTACAGTAAACCAGAATCTTTTTGCCCCCAGAGTACACATTGGGTTGAGCCCCACACTTGAGTGTGGGGTACTTGGTGCTGACTGTTCACCTTTAAGTCACTGGAAGGGGGCATGCTGCTGTTCTTAACTGCCTAAAACCTTGCTCAGTCTCTAATTTTTGAATTTTGCTTTTGTAACAAAAGCTCTGTTTATTTCTGTATCTATTTCAGATTTATGTAAGCAGCAGGGTCAGGATGTGGACAAAGCCCCACAGATACAGCCTGTTGTTCAGCCCCCTGTACCACAGGCGGCATCCGTCACTGCTCCTCAGAGTGCAGCTTCATTGGAAGAGATGATCCAGCAGAGCCAGTGGAATGTTCAGCAGCAGGAGCAGCAGCTCGTTACCCTGCGGCAGGTGGGCATGTACAATGACCTTTTCATAAACGGAGATGGGGTTAAAGATTTTAATTTGCATAGCAGTGGCTGGTACACTTCTTGAAACTTGCTTCATGTATGTCTTGCAGAGTGTGGGGCATTATTAAACTTTGAATTGTGAGTGCTGCTCGTCCAGTCAAGTATCAGTTTTCCTATTATGAAATGGATTTCACATAATTTGAGCTCGGCAGTACTCCCGTTCTGAGATGCAGTACTTATTATTCTCAACTCTGTTACCAAGATGTTGGACTTCCAGCTTTAAAGAGCAGCAGCCGTTCTCACATTGAACAGCTTCCCAAATCAACATTAGAGATCAAATCTATACTTTTAGAAATAATGTTTTTTTGTTGTTGTTATAATGTGCTAGAACATATATTGTTAACATATCTTGGTAGTCTTATCTACAGAGTCTGTGTAGAAATCAACAATCCCAACTGACCTACAGTGCCTTTGTTTATGACATAGTGTTCACCGTAACCGCAGACTGTGATGTCATCAATAGCAATTGTAAGGTCAGTTGGGGACAGACAGATGCTTTTTAAAAGACTCTGTGAAACATGTACTATATTATTTAGTAGACTAGCAACCGGAGAAAGTTAAAAAAAAAAAAAAAAAAGTTAGAAAACACTGACATTATATACATTGTGGCTGCAAATCTAATAGTTTTAAGCTTTTTTCATTTTTTTATTTACATTTTATTGCTTTTATAATTACTGACAACCTCCTTTAATGCATGTTTTTACAGTGTTTCAAACGCCTTAATAACTGGATTACCCAGTTATTATGGCGTTGTGTTTCGGTCAAGCTTCAGTTCCATTTGCAGCGCTACCTCATTGGCTCTTATTGTGCGTTGGGGTGGGCACAACAGTTCTGCAAACATGGCGGCTCTGTTTCTCGCTTAGCGATGAGCCGCTAGTACTGTAGTTATTGTGTCCCTCTCTTTACTCTCATTGTTCATTATTTACTTTTTTTTTTTTTTAGCCATTTATCTGGTTGATCCTGCTTTTACAACTTAAAAGATATATCTGGTTGATCCTGGTGTACTTTGGGTTCGGGGACAGTGAGTGGGATCCAGAACAAGGCTTTGTCTGACTGCCTATAGTGCTAGCTATGCGCGGTTCCACAGTTTGTTAGTAAATAAATAAATAAATAAATGTCTGTACTTGAGAGGGGGAGGGAGTATGTGTCTGTGCATGTGTGGAGGAGAGCAACTGAGCAGGGAGCAGCAGGGATCACAGCCAGTGGAAATGAGCTTCTGCTTCACTGACTTTCTTTGGAATTCACTCCTTGTACCAGTAATTATAAAAGGAAAAAAAACCAAACAGGCTATTGTGTCTATGAAGTATTTTTTACACAGTCTTGGTTTGTGATGACCTAGTAAACCTCTCGAGCTTCGCTCTAGAAGTTTATGGGTCATCACACACCCCAGATGTTTAAAAAAAAACAAAACGCCATAACACAGTCCCTTATGCATTATACTCTATATAAAAGAAGCAGTCCTATGACAAACAACGCATGAGAACATCACAGTGCCATAATGGGAGATGCATTTTCAGTAAGATTTGTACCTCATGCAGTTGAGTCACTTTTGGAGGGCAAATCTAATACACATGTACTTAATAAATATCCCACGTAGTATCATAGCACCTCTTTAATGTATTTATAGGAGACATTGCAGAGGGACTGGAAGGAAAAGTATGCCTCTTTACAAATGATACAAAGATCTGCAACAGAGTTGATACGCGAGGGGGGTGGAAAGGATAAGAAGGGACTTGGCAAGACTGGAGAAATGGTCAAAAGTATGGCAGCTTAAATTCAGTGCAAAGAAGTGCAGAGTAATGCACCTGGGAAACAAAAACCCGGGTGAAGAGTACACAATAGGGGGAGGTATTAACAACAAAAATGGAAAGGGACCTGGGGGTAGTCATATCAGATGACCTAAAGGTAGGCAAACAATGTGAGAAGGCAGTAAGGAATGCTGGGGGCATGCTGGGTTGCATAGGGAGAGGCATCACCAGTAGAAAATAGGAAGTTATCTCAATGTACAGACAGTTGGTGAGACCCCATCTGGAGTACTGCGTACAGTTCTGGAGACCCCGTCTCCGCAAAGCCATAGACAGGATAGAGGCAGTCCAGAGGAGGGCAACTAAAATGGTGCAGGATCTGCAGCAGAAGCCATATGAAGAGAGACTAAGGGAGCTTAATATGTATACCCTCGAGGAAAGAAGGGAGAGGGGGGACATGATAGAAACTTTCCAATACCTCAAAGGAATCAACAAAGTCCATGAAGGTAGCATCTTTCAGAAAAAGATGTGCAAGAACAAGGGGACACAGTTTAAAGCAGAGGGGGGACGGCTCAAGGGCAACATGAAATATTTTTTCACAGAGAGTGTAGTGAACGCATGGAACTGCCTTCCTGAGGAGGTCGTGGGCTCACAAACAGTGGGGGAATTCAAGAATGCATGGGACAGGCATAAGGCAATTATAGTGAGGGGTAGGAGGAAGTAGGCTGTTGGTTAACTAGGATCTGCAGCTTATCCAGTAGGTAGGGAAATGTGCAGACTGGGTGGGCCGAGTGTTCCTTATCTGCTGTCAAGGTCTATGTTTCTGTGTTACCACATAGTCCATGGAGAAAAGACCGGTAATAATACCTGATAAGATTGAAAAGGGCCACTCTAAAGTCGGAGAGTCCAGGTCCTTGTATAAACCTATGCAACTGTATTAGCACCCTAGGTGTCTCCCAAAAACCAAACAAACAAAAAAAAAAAACTAGTAAATTGTATTGAAAATAGAAAATATCTAGGAATGTGACACCCTGCAATGTAAACTGCCAGCATTAACTTGTAATTATGAATTTTGTGGGTCTGGTACCAGTGTTGAAGAAAATAACAGTTGCCTCCTCCCCGGGATGTGGGCAGTTTCCACGTAGCGATGGACATCTTAGCTCATAATGTGAAACTTAACTTTTTTTTATTCTTTTGGTAACCGGGTAAGTCCTTGTGAGCACCATGGAAGTCAAATATCATTGGGCTGATTTCTGTAACCTGTACCCAGACCTACACAACACAAACTGTTCTGAATTAATGAGAAATACAGTATTAAATATGTGACATTTAATTATACTTCATGTGCCCCAAGCCTCGTCTGACTCTGACTTCCTTCCGATTGCCAGGCTACTTGTGGACTTTGCCTAACAGTCGATCCGTGTCTGCAGGGCCAGCAAAATAAAGGATTTCCCTCATAAGAGATTCACAGTTTGGTCGGCAGATGCAGTGACTTCTCAACACCCGAGCTCACAAAACCCTTTTCTTACTGCATCTGAAGATTTGCACCTTTGTCTAGTAGTGTCCAGTTGGAGCATACCAGCTTTCCTTACTGCCAACAATATCCGTCCCTACCTAGGCTGGCCGGTGGTGCTGAGGGTTGAGGCGCTGGATGCCACAGCCTGCTCCATGCTGGTGACCAGTGTGGAAATGAGCATGGTGTTGGGGGAGAAGACCAAGCATCTGAAGGACTGCTCTCTCTCCTGGGGATGGAGGACTGTGTGCTTCACTGAATGCTGCCAAGTGGAGGCCTGGCGGTAGTGCAGTACTGGCACAGCAGAAGGGGTACGCGGGACCCTGCCCACTGCAGCGTGTCCACACGTGCACCTCATCTTGGAGAAGAGAAAATGAAAATGGTGTCAGGACAGGCTTGTGTGAAGCCTGCCATGATCCCTCACCTGCCACACCGCCAGGACATGGAGACCAAAGACTGGATATGTGTCTTCGAGGGGGTGGTCCTGTTCTCTAGACCCCACCATTGGGGGATCTGTATCTGTGGAGGTATTCTGACCTTCAGGTAAGTCCTGGGGAGATGCACGACGGTGGGGATTGACAGACCAGCTGTTAGCAGAGTTCACTGTGAGGTGACTGCTCTTCAGGTGGAGAAACAGATCTGAGCAACCAGGGTCCAGAGTGGAGCACAGGGAACCCATCCTGACCTGACCACAGGAGGATAAACAGATTGTGTGTGGGGGGGGGGGTGTATGTCCTGCACCACTGGGTTGGATGTCACAATTAGCAAAATCCTCTGTTCCAGTGGCTCCTCATGATACCGACGGGGAGGCATTTGGTAGATTTGCGTGACCCTGGACAGCTCCTCCAAGAGTAGCAGAACAGTTAAAGGGGATACAGTATTCCCACAGGATTCTTCCCTTCCTCCTCTATGAAACCCAAGAGCCAAACATTCATAGCTCTTGAGAGATCCTACAAGTGTTCCAGGTGCACTCCATTTTCTCCTGCACCACTCCTATCACTGCTGTCCAGGTTTTCCCAGCAGTTTCAGAAGTGTCCTACGTCACTGCCTCCATGGAGTCCCAAAGAGTCTGTAAAATAATGACTCTAGAATTAAATGGCTGTTTTTGTTTTTTTTTGAGTCCATCCTTTTCCTAGGGCTCTGATGGTGTTTAACACTGGAAATTGGGCTCAGTAATGATATGTATGTGTAGTAGGCAGTTGATCAGCACTGTCACTTGGAGTCATGCTTCCTTGTCCTTTCTTCCGAGTGACTCCAGAGACTATCACCGCTTGATGGCCCAATATTTGTTCAGAAGTTGAGCTAATGTTCTAAAAGGTATCTCACTGAATAACAAGAGTGCTCAGCTAACTGAAATATAGCACTGGGGACACGGATGCCCACATCATTTATACAAATGTTGTGCTTTGTTACGCTTGGATTTTTTTTCTTCTTCTTCTAAAAGTCCTGGAGACTCTTACTTACAAGGCCCTGGGGGTCTGTCCACTGAGCCACGCCCCTGCAATCACACATTTCTGGATGTAAAGAATTGGAGAGCGTAGGCATGCTCCATTGGTTTCTATATGGCCTATTTTTTTAAATGCGATTTAAATTTTAGAGGGCAGATAAGGCCACCGCCAACTAACAAGGGCCTTGTTAATGGAGCGTGGCCTGAATTTGTTTGAATTGGCCCTCAAACATTAAAAAATCTTCTTTTTAAAAAATAAATAAATAAATAAATAAAAGCTCCGAGCCGCCTGTCAGCGCAGCGTTGGTTTTCTGTCAGAACGCCGGCGACCCGGGTTTGGGAACGGACTCGGGTCGCTAGAGGGACAGCTGTGGGGAGAAGGAGGGAGCGTCCAATGACAGCTCGCCTTCTCGGGAGGGTGAGGTGCAGGTTGGTGTCTGCTGACCCCTAGTGGAGGCTGGGGGTTCAGCATGACATCCGACCCGCAACGGTTGGGGAGAGACGGACGTCTGTGTAAGCCTAGACGTCATGGCACGTCTCTCCTCGGAGAAGAAAACACGGAAAAATGGCGCCATGGCCGGTCAGATGACAGCCCCCCCCGGATCCTCATTCCCGGGCTCCTGGACCTCCATCGCCGCCTCAGCGGCACCCAGGGTCGCTTGGACTGAGCCGACAGGCTCTTCCCCACTGAGCAGTAAGGGACCCTCCTGACGGGGATATGTCGGGATACCTGGGCTGGCTATGTGGGCGGTGGGGTTGGGTGCACCGGGTGGGGGAATCCATGGGGCCTCAAGGAAGTCCGGGTCAGGGCGCTGGAGGGCGATAAATACCAGAATACCAAAAGAAAAAGGCTGTATAGAAACCAATTGAGTGTACCTCGTGTTTAGATTCTTACATCACGTAAATGTGCGAACACGGAGGTGTGGCTCACATTAATTTCAAGGGGACCCAAAAATTTCATTGGGACTCACCCTTTTAGTTGCAGACCCTAATCTGTTTTTCTTGAAAGTCCTAGACCCCAATCAAAAAATCCTACAATGAGCCTTTTATAGCTCGGGTTGGGGTGGGGTGGAGAAATTGAGTTAAAGTAAGTTTTATAAGTCTGGTTTCACTCAGGCACCCCAGATCAACACCTCCAACCTTGATAGCTGCAGATTCTGCCCCTTGCCCCCCCTCCCAACCTTTAAGAACAGGTTCATATTTAACTCCTTATTTGCACCATTACAGATGCTCCAAGAAGTGACATCATCATTTGCAATCTGTCAGTGGCTCCTGCCTCTGATGCCGCTTCCTTCATGGGCTCTACTACAGTGATGAAAATGCAACAGCTCTACAATGTGCTCAACCTCCTTTGGAGAAGCCACCTATGCAAGTACGGGTGTTGGTGTCAGGAGCCACTGTCAGATTGCAACTGATAATGTTACTGGTTGAAGCACCAGTAATGGCTCAGTAGTGGGGTTACATACGGAGTGGGGTTTAAAAGCCAGGGACACATTGCCAGTGCAACAGTACTGCTACTGCCTGTGATTCTGTCAACCCAGGTTCGGGAGCGAGCCAGGGTTGCATGGGGCTTGGGGGGTGGAATTAAGTGGCCCAATGGATGCTGTCCTCCTTGGGGAAGGGGGTTGAATCACCTCGCTAGCTATCACCATCTGTAGTTGTACAGATGGCAGAGCAGCTAGCGGGGGTGGGTGGGGGACATTGAGCTTCTTTAACAAGGCATGTGTTGGCATGCTTCCGCCTGGACCTTGGTCCGCATGCTGGTGTCTCACGGTGGCATCCGAGCAGCTTGGGGGAATCAGAGGGTTAAATCTCCCCTGCCTGTGCTCCGTGGTGGCAGGTACTTAGCCTGATGGCGGAAATGCCTGGGCAGAGGAGAGTAAATGGTTTAAAAAAAAAAAAAAAGAGGAGACCGAAAACAAAAAGAAAGACGCATACTGAAGGAAGAAGTTTGGGGTGAGTAGAAACGAATTGTGAATGTTGCCCTTTTCACTTAAAGTAGAATTGATGCTTTTTGACAAACTTGAATTGCCAAAAACAGGAGGCAGAAAATGTTATTTTTAAAAAGTAGTCAGTAGTTAGTTTTTTGTTTCCGAAGTATTTTTCTTATTCCATTTGCTCATTAGAAGGTTTTCTACTGATAGTATTGTGTGTGGTGGGAAGAGCAGTACTTTACCTGGAGACTGGCATATCTAGTTCTAGTCCTGTTACACCTCATCAGCATTTTGACCTCACTCACTGTGACATCACAGATGACCAGACTTGAAGTAGGTGATTGGCTCATTGAGGTCAGTTGTGATGTCATGGACAAGTGAGCTCTTAGTGCTGATGATGTATGAGGAGGAATAGAATGAGCGTTGTCAGCCTCTGGGTAGAGTCATGTTACACATATCACGCCAAGCATTGGTAGAGTATCGTCTAATTAGCAAAAGGGAAAAGAAAAAGTAATACTTCAGATATAAGCAGCAATAGTTTGCTGTGTTTGAAAGTTGATGTTGATTTCAGGCAGTACAGTAATTCTTTAGGCTAACAGTTTTCTCATCCGAAACCCAGAAATGTGTGCTTGCTATTTGATAAGTAAAGGGTGCTCTGTGCACCTGATATTTGCTTGGACAGTGCTGTTGTTACTATGTTAGTTTTCTCCTTATGCCTTCTCACTCTAACCCAGCTCCCATTGTAGTCCTCCAGCACCTTCCCCTCTTTGACCCCCAACTACCTTCTGTCCATCTGCCTCCATGGAGCCTTGGATTACACCACCATCACCACCCCTCACAGGGTATGGGGGTATGGCGATATACCTCCAGTAGAGCCATACAAATAATGAGGCTGCGGTGGTGGGCCTTATATATCAGGGCCTTTCCCGGAAGCCAGAAGTGGACCACATACTCCTCTTTTTTTTTCTGTTTCTCCTTGTCCCCCTTGAAGGTGTCGGCGCACATGGGTGACCAATGCAGGTGCACACACAGTGCGGTCCCCAGCTGACGTCTTTCCCCTGCCACACATGACCCTCAGCTGCGCTGCCACCTATGGCCATCCAGTGGCAGTATTGCAGTGAGGACGGTGACCCTCCCTCCACAGTCGAGAAGAGCGCCCTCTGGGATGACTAAAGCAGTCGTGCAACAACATTTTTTTTTTTCCAAAAAAGCTAGTTTCAGCTACAGTTAAGAAAAATATTAGCATACCTGTCAAATGTACTTGTCTAGGTACCTTCTGTGCTGTGCACCATGAATCTTTTTTTATCCCAACCCTTGCCAGATCTATAGTGACCTTTCTGTGCAAAATATGATGCCCATCTTTTTTTTTTCCTGAGAAAAAAAATCGAAACATTTATGAAATACTCAAATGTTGATGGTACTAGAAAATTGTACCACCACATAAAAATAGAAGATGCCTGGAGGAAAAAAAGGTATGGTCACATTTTTTACCCAATTTTGTTGCATTGCTGCTTTAGCACCCCTGCTCCCTGGCTGGCTTCTGACAACCCAGACTTATTCTTGCACCCGGGTCACAGATGTCACATGCGGTAGTAGCCCTACTGCTGTGCTGACTGGCTGGCTAACTGGTGGACTGCACATAAACTACAGAGTGCAGATGCAAGATGCCTTCTAACTCCCCAGTCTGCTTGGACTATAAAAGTGCTGGCTTTTGCCAAGTTCAGTAATTTATTGTATTTCTAAAACAAGGCACTTTAATTTGATCCTTACCTTGGACTCATGTTTCCCTGTGTACATGATCTGCTTCCCTGCCTCCTGCTCGCTTACCATGGGTGTATAATCTGTTCTAGCAATTTTCCAGGATGTATGTAGACTTTTTGTGGTTACTGCTTTGCACTACCTGATTTTTTTTTTTTTTTGTTCATTACTTACTTTTTGTACACAGTGTCTTGATTTATTATTTTGTGTTTCTCTGTTCAGCTTTATATACATAACATGTTTTCTGTATCTTCACTTGACCATGGGGAGTTATACATAGAGGAAAGGAACACCCCTGTTGAGTAGTAGCACAGCACAAAGCTGTCAGTCAGCATATAATCTTGGGCACATGAGCATTTGGAGATCACTGACTCGGGCAGTCTTTGCTGTGCCACATGGGTGTAGCCAGACATACTCCAAGTACTCCATGGTGTGCAATTTTATTTATGGGGTAGCAAATAGGCTCTGAACTGCTTCCTTTTCAATGAAAACTAACAAAGAAAATGCTGAACCTTTCTGTAATTTTATTCATAGGAGTCAAAACAAGGAGAACTGGTCACTAATACTGTCTTGTCATCCCAAGGACAATACAACTTTACAGGCTCTGGGCTGGTATTTATTTATTTTATTTATTTCAGTTCTAGGATTACAATTACCTTTGAGCCCAGGACTCTTTTACAAAGGTTCCACGTCAAGTGGTATGGGTGTCTTAGGGAACAATTCATGGCATTTGCATTTACCCATGCATGGCAACAACCATTGTCATGAGATACAAAGTTGTATTCATTGTGCCAAATGAGGGCAACAAACACGGTCCTGGTGTACATTTGTATATTGTCTGGCTACACCGGGGGCGGATAGCACACCCAACAAAGGGGCGAGGGTAGCAGTAAGTCCACTTGGTGTGCAGATCTGAAATCCCTGGCTACACCCCTGGTGCCACTAGAGGGGTAGAAAAGCATTGGGAGAACTCAGAAGCATCCGTCTGCAATTATTTTATTGTTTTTTCCTAATAGAAATGTGAAGCAGGTTGGGGCTGCCTAGTAACAGGGAGCACCCTCAAATTTAGAAATTGGGCCTGTTCAGCTGCAGCTTTTAAATTGACCAACCTGCTGATTTTCTCCCATGTTCAGTACCTCCTATGAATGAATGGGGTCCACATGCCACTGCACTATCTTTAGGGTGTGGTACGAAATCTCCAATCCCCTTAGCCTGGTGCCTCAGGTAAGTGAATTTTTACAGTTGCAGTGGGCGTAGCCCTGCAGACGTCTTGCGAGTACAGTAGAGAAAAGGGAACTTCTCGGATACTGAATGAACTTTTAAATATTGGAGGTGAACGCAATCGCTGCGTGTCCACTACACTATTTGTCTGTCGTCGGAACATGGCATCGTCCGCGTGGTCCAAGATGGTCACTGAGCCCAGCACATGCGTGACCATCCCACATGCGAGAGCACTCCTGTGGCCATCTTGAACACGGTATACGATGCCACCTGAGTTCATTGTGCATGCACGAGTCATTGCACATGTGCAGAGAACTCCGTGGCCATCTTGGACATGGCAGACAGTGCTATGTTCCTCCATGACCTTGTCTGCAGCCATACCAGCTCTGGCTAGAATTTGATTATTTGTGTGTGCGTGTTGGGGGGGGGGTGCTGCAGTTAGTCAGCTAGCTTTACTTTTGTTTCCCCTATTTTTTTTTTTATAATATTTTTTATTAGGCACGAGGACATTTATACATTATACAAGACATTTTACATAGATATGTTCGTTCAGTTTATATAATTATACATTGGACTTTAAAATTAAAAACTCTCACCCAGCATCAGGACTAATCACATGAACTAGACAAGTCTCGTTTTAACATTTCTCCAGTATTGATTTGATTAGCTTCAGGGAACAGAGTCTGAATAAGTGCTCAACTGATACATAATCCATTTTCTCCATTTTGTATCAAATACCTCCACTCTATCCTGTACTCTGTCTGCCATCCTCTCCATCTTGTATATCTTTCTTGTCAAGTTTAGCCACTGTCCCTTAGTTGGCAGCCTATTTGTTCCCCATAGTCTGGTTATTACCTTTTTTGCTGGCAATATTAGCAATGTAGTTTGCAGGTATACATTCTTCTCTACTTTTAGACCAAATGGAGTAGTAGCTGTCAGTATATACCCAGAGGTAAAAAGACCTGGGTTTTCATATATTGCTACCAGCTCCTGCACTACCTCCCCCCAATAAGGACCCAGCATGCTGCAGTTCCAAAATATGAGTCTGTTCTGCATGTACTGCTCCACATCCCGTCTAGCACTTTCCTTCAGGATCGCCTGTAAAACTAGCTACCACAGCAGGAGTGCGGAAAAATCTGTATAGTAATTTCCATGCAAACTCTTTCCAATATGGGGATCTCGACGCCTTAAGCATAAGTGGGGAGGCCATCTTCCAGTTAGTAACTGGTAGGTCAGTCCCCAGTTCCAAGGACCAACGGGCTGTAATCGACTCAGTAGCATCGTCTGGTTTCTCTCCCAAAGCAAGGTAGGCCAGACTGATACCGTGGTCTAGAGTGGTACCTTGTCTCTCTGATAGAAGTAATTTTAGTATTAGTGGGGGGTTTTCAGCCACTGCTGCCAGTGCTTCCTCCACTGGCCGCAGATAAGATTTTAGCTGCAAATACTTACAAAAAGAAGCCCTAGGGTATTTTATACTGAGTCTGGAGCTGGACAAATGAATAAAGGCCCTGTGGGCCTATGATTGAAAAATATGTTTGATATTACATTTATACAACTGGGTTAAGGATCTATCCAAAGAATTGGGTGGAAAGGCACTGTTCATCGCAAGGGATCTCAGTAAAAGTTCCTCCATGGGCAATAATCTTTTATTGAGTACAGTCAGCCACTGCTTTAAACACCTCTGCAGTATATTGTGGGAATCTAGAGAGAGGTATGCAACCAGGAGGATGTCCAAAGAGACAGTCCGTCAGGTCTTCTGTGCCATTCCAAGTCATCTCAAACTGCTTCCAGGGCATAATACAATTGGGGTTCATCCAGAAAAGCAAGATCTTTAATTTAGAAGGTCGGGCATAATTTAGGAGATTCGACAAATTTTGTTTCCTCTGTTGTTCTTTTAGGGACGCACCCCTCCTTCCTCACCCTCCTTTGTCTGGGGTTTTTCATTCAGCAGCAGATTACAAGTGGAGTTCTTTCCCCAACTGAGCAGTGTGGTGTCCTTATGCTTTTGGGCTCCCCAGATCTTCCCTGAGTTCTGTGCATTTGTCAGGACTATCTGTGTGCGTGGTTTTTTTTTTTGTTGTTGTTGTTTTTATTTCTCTGAATTTAGCTTATCAGTAGCCACCATTCTGTTGTAGTGTCAGTTAGGTTATTTGCCTCCCTGCTTTCCTCCATGCTCAAACAGAACAATGGTGCACATCAGCGTTATGTGGTGTGTCTCCCCGCCATTGCTGGCAACCTGCCAACATGGATTCGTGCCTTCCTGCTCTTGGGCCTTCTTTATCCCCGTTTGGTACCTTCTTTCTGCACAAGCTGTATAACAATGGAGCACACTCACAGCCCGACGTGGTGATGCCCTGATGAAGCCTTTCAGCAAAGCACTGGGGTAAGGCTGATAATGTTATATATTAGTTTTAAATCTATGCTAAAGAAATTATATAAGAAATGAAACACGGATTACTGATCTCAGAACTGGGAGAAGTGTTATATGTGGGGTTTGAAAGTTTTATGTCCTTTGAAGCAGCTTTCTTATGTGAAGTGGCAAAAGCTTTTTTATCAGCTTTACCCTGTTGCTCACTTTTTATTTTGTGTTTACACAGGGGAGCTATTTTGGACTTTTTAATAAAGTGAGCCCCCCCTTATTGCTTTATAGCAGTCACAGAGCGCTAGTTCATTCAAATTGGAAAACTAGTGATGTCACAGGTGGTGGCGTGATGTCACGCTAATGCTCATCTGTTCACACTCCTCCTAGCTGAGGCAGAGCACTGTTGTCCGAGGATTGTGCTGTTTACACCTGACTAATAGGGGCTGTCTTTAGATCGCAGAGCCAGCCTTCCTGATCAGCAACATGGTGCTTTGCTAGCAACTCCCAACTGGGAAGCTCTGCTTATTTAGGCAGTTACAAACAAGTAAGGACTTTATTTGCTTTCACTGCTCAGCGTGGGCCGGGGGGGGGGGTAAAAGGCTAATCAGTGCCCCTTCCCCCCATCCGAGGTAACATATGTAGGAGACTTGGATATGCTGGCTGTATACTAAGATTCTTCTTTGCATTAGTCTACTAGGTAATGGCACCGTGGCTTATTGGAGACTTGTTGGGTCTTAAAGCAGCAGTGCAATGAAAAAAGTTATTCCAAAAAGCAAATTTTCTGCTGTAATTATGAAAAATATTGGCAGAACTACTGATGTGGGTTTTCTGGATGCTTCCTGTGCTGTGTACTGTACGTTTGCATTTTTGGCTGGATCCTTACCCTCCTGAGGGTCTCAATATAATAATTTCTATGCAAAGATGAGGCAGCCATCTTTTTTTTTTTTTTAAGAAGTAATTATTTAAACGCTTTAATAAAATTCATAAGTGATGACAGAAACTGAAAATGCTACCACAAAAATATACTGGAAGACTTCTGATATCGATTAGGAAGCAAAAACGGTGGGGTCAGATATTGGCTCCTTTTTGTTGCACTGCTGCTGTAAAGATGTAAGACCTACACGGGGATAATGAGACCCTCCCCTTTAGGGTCTTATTGCCCTAACTGTGTAACATAGTGTAACATATCTATTTGGATCCCCAACTGAACCCCTGAGTTTTTTTGTGGGGGGGGGCACCTGGGGTACCTACTGGCAGGTGCAAGGCTGCGTTACGCAAATCTTTTTTTGCTGCTCCTTGATGAGCTGCCGAGTTCTGTTCTGCAGGACATCCCCCCCACACAAACACAAAGTGGGTCCCTCAAGTCAGTGGGGAGAGGGGATGTCCTTACAAGCAGTGCGTTAGAACAGTGATACTTCTCACCCAGATTTTCAGGCAGCTCCCAACCTTGACAACATGGAAGGTCAAGATGAGGATTCAGGGGGACGCGGGGAAAGTCCCGACACCTCAACACTATAAGAGAAGGGAGATGATCCCTCCGAAGAGGAGGAGGAGGAAGGGGATTGGACTGTGCCTAAGAAAAAGATTCAGATCCCTCCCCTGCTTAATATAAAGTCTCTGTTCCATCTTATAACGGAAGCTTGTTGGACTTTGCAGCTGAAGGAGGTGCAAGATATGAGTCTGTGAACCTGAATCCCATCCTGTCAGCTTCTTCCTCTGCACCAAAGTGTTTTCCAGACTTCATGCACTGCGTCCAGATTATTGAACAGCAATGGGCCAGGAGAGTTATGCGAAAGCAGCTCCCCGGGCCGAGGGTAGATGTTATCCATTCCTGGAGGGGAGCTCCCAGAAGTGGGAGGTCCCTTCTTTGGCAGATAAAACTGTGCATAATTCTGTTACATACACAACCATATCTATTGTATTTTCACTGGTCCTAACCGACACCCATGATAAGTCATGCCGAAGGGCCTTTGCCTTGAATGGAGTAAATCTTCGCACCTCACATGCATCCTTTTTTATATCCAGAGCCTCAAACTTGTGGGTTATGGCCCTGGGTAGTTTGATTCCTCCAGACTTGGAAGGGGCAAAAGTTTAGCTTGTGTCTGTGGCCTTCGTCTTTCTGGGGGATGCAACAGTGAGCATGTTACGGATGTCAGCACGGTATGCTTATATTGTGGCAGCTATGCGGGGTGTCTTGCTCAGGCACTGGGTCACAGACCAGGTGTCAAAGTCCGAGCTGTTCAACCTGTTATTTACATAGAAAGATATGAAGAAGCCAACAAAAGGCTACCATTTGGTCTGTCAAGTCTGCTCATGTTGCAGGGTCCACAGCTTGAGCTAATGTCCCTGCCCTCCCCCCACTCCTCTCATCTTTCTTACCTATGATCCCTATCTTCCCCCATGCCTATCCCAGCCTCTCTTAAAGCTGCCCACTGTCTTCAATGAGATGACCTCTTCTGGCAGTGCATTCCAAGTGTCTACCACCCTCTCTGAAGAATGCTTCTGACCTCCCTCCCCTGAGCCTCCAGCTTAAGACTGTGCCCCTGTTATGGTTGCCACTCAGCTTAAAGAGACTCTCCTTATCAACCTTATTCATTCCTTTCAAGTACTTGAAGGTCCCAATCATGTCCCCTCTCTCTCTCCTGTCTTCCAGGGAGTACATGTTCAGTGCCCTCAACCTCTCCTCATATGCCTTACTCTGCTGACCCGTTATGATCTTTGTAGCCCTCCTCTGGACCTTCTCCAGCAAGTTATTGTTGTTTTTGAGGTGTGGGCACCAGTACTGAACTTTATACTCTAGATGTGGCCTTACTAGTGACCTCTACAAGGGCAGTATAACCTCCTCTCTCCTACTACTGATCCCCCTAGATAAGCATCCCAGCATCTTGTTTACCTTTGCTGCTGATTTCTTGCACTGTGTGGAGTACTTCAGGTCACTAGTGATCATCACTCCCAGGTCCTTCTCCTTCTCTGATGCAGATACTCAGACTCCACCCAGGTAGTACTCTGTCCTGGGATTCGTGTCTCCACTATGCATAACTTTGCATTTCTTGGCATTGAAGCCAAGCTGCCAGATCCTGGACCACCTCCCCATCTTTTCCAGATCTTCCTGCAGGTATTTGAAGGAGGATTCTTATTCAGCTCTGACCTGGATGACATTCTGAAGGCAATCCTGGGTAAGGAGGGACAACTTCCAATGCTGAAACAGCAACAGAAGGCAGACTCAACACTAAAAGAGCGAGGAGGTGCATAGCAGTGACTCAGAGGTGGTTTTTGTCCCTTCCAAAATTTCAAAAACCAGGGGAATAGTGGAGTCTTTTACGATTTTAAGGGCAACAGTAACCAAGTATCCTTCACTGCAGACTTAATGGAGGTGCAGGGTGAAGAGGAGGTGAGTCGAATGAAGGTACCTCGGTGGAAGACTGTAGAACTTTACCAGAGAGTAGCCCAATGATGTCTGACATGTGGGTACTGGAAATCCTGGCTCTGGGCTACGCCATAGAGTTTGCAACACTACCCATGAGAGGTAGTTTTCTGCAACCCCCCGTGCTCCCAAACCCACTGAAAAGGTAGATGGTGACTCAGACCTTAGATTGCTTCATACAGATCGGGGCAGTTGTTTCTGCGCTCCCCAGTGAGTAGGGGCTTGAATTCTACTCACTTTATTTTGTGGTACCCAAGAATTCGGTGGGGTGAGTGGACAACCAGTTCTGGACCTGAAGCTCTCAAGCAAGTTTGTTTGCCACACAGCCTTCAAGATGGAGTCTTTGCGTTCAGTCATTTGGGCTGTCCAACAAGGGATTATTTAGCATATGTAGAACTCAAGGATGCCTATCTCCATATTCCAATCTGCCGGTCACACCAGAAATTTCTGAGGTTTGCAATTCAGGGACAGCCTATTTCTGGTACCGAGAGCTTCCCTTTGGTCTGGCAGCGTCCAGAGCATGACGATGATTGTACTAGTAGCGTAACTTGGGCAGAAGGGGACATCACATATATCCATACCAGGATGACTTGCTCATCAAATCGCCAACTGCTTGGATGGCGGAAAAGATGGTGTCAAGGATCTTGGAGGTGCTGGAGACACACAGTTGGGTTGTCAATTGGGAGAAAAGCTCCCTGATCTCATCTTGGAGGTTAGAACACTTGTGGGCAGTGTTCCGGATGGACAAGAGGAAGGTCTTCCTCTACTCATCCAGGATGGAGACTCTGAGAAGAGAGTTCTGTGGCTGAGAAGCCAGTCATTTTCTGCTCACAGGCTTGGCAGGATTCTGGGTCTGATGACTGCAGTGATAGAGCTGGTAATGGCATCCCGATTACATATCCAGCTTCTTCATTAAGCACTACAGGTTGGATTTTCAAAGCTCTGCCGATGAGGCCTTCAGTCGCAGGGTCTTAGAGGCGGTAGCTAGCAGATAATTATACGTTGCCTATATGAGACAGTATTCTCCCCCGCCCAGTTTGGAAATGGGTACTGCTTTTTAGAACTCGTATGTAAAAACTCCTCATCGATGTGTAGCAATATAGAAAGGAGAAATTCCTTTATACTTTAATTTCCTCTTCTGTTGGCTCCAACATTGTCAGTGGGGCCACCCCCAAGAGTTCCTGGCTCCTGTTGGAGAATATTGTCCGATATATCTGAGGACTTCGGATTTCAGCAAAGATTTTTGTGATTTATAGCTGCTTATCTAGAATTGTTTGCTAGCAATGGAAACAGTTGCATTTTATTGTACAACAGGCTGCCATTGTTGTGCATTGTGCAGTGCTTCAGCATTACAGATTAGTGCTGAACTTGTTGCTTCACCACTAAAACCAGTGTTTGTTTTCTTCATTTATGTTCACTGTTATGGCTGTTTAAACTTCTTCATATTACAAATGTTAACATGGGCATACCAAACCTGTCAGAAGATCGGTTATTGGACGCTTAAGAGGCAGAACATCAAGCCGGCCTGGTGGCGCTGAGGGTTGAGACGCTAGACGTCGCACCTTGTGCCATGCCGGCGCCCGTGTTCAGGAGCGAGCATGGGCTGTGGGGGGTTGACAGGGGAGGGAGAGGATTGAGTGTCTCATGACTGCTCTCCTCTCCCAGAGATGGGTGGGTATGTCATCTTGCCTCTTTTGCTGCCTCCCAGTGGAGGATGGGAGAGTAGCACCAGAGCTAGGGAGACAAGTAGCATGGCTTTGTGACGTGTGCACACCTCCAAGGCCATGAGGAGGAGGGACCAAGCAATGCATGAAAACATGGCTGCCGGCTGTATGGAAGACCTTCCAGCACTCCAGCGCCGCTGCCTCAGGACCACCCAGGCTTGCTCCAGATATGTACTCAGGAGGTTTTGGGGGAGGGGGGACTGACTCTCCTCCTCTTCTGCCCTACCACAGGGTAATCCATGGGGGATAAAGGGCATGGGAGTTGCCGGGGGTGAACCGGAGACTGGAGGAGGACAGATGCTTGCCGGCAGGCCGAGGAGGATAAACACAATATATATTTAAAAAAAAAAAAAAAAAAAAGGCAGGACAGCGTATTTGGTGGCAAGATTCCTTCAGCCAGCTCTCCAGAATGGGGTAGTTTCTTCATTTATCCTTTTGTAATGTCATGGTTATATACATGTATTTTATTTATTTAGTTTTTGTTGACCAGGTAAGCACACTAGGCAGATTCTTCCTATTTTCAGGCACGACCCAGGGAAGGGGGATACAGATGAATGCCAACTGACCTTGAACCAGATTAAGCTGTTGGTGGTATTTTAGTGAATGGGGTAATTTGGCCAGGACACTGGGGAAATTCTCCTACTGTTTTCGAGAAGTGCCGTGGGGTCTTTAACATCCATCTGAACTACCACCAATCCAAGCAGATGGGACATCGGTTTAATGTCTCATCCAAAAGACTGCACCTCAGGAGTGCAGTACCCTCTCATGCTGCACTGCAGTATCAGTATTGGGATATTAACCCAAGTGCTTGGTGTATAAGTGGTTGGTGTTAGATTAAGAGAGAGTTAACTGACTTAGGCGATATATGATTGCTGTTTTACGAGGGTGTAGATAGGTGTTGCATGGACAAATGTGACTGGAGAATCAGTGATCTTGGAATGCTCACATGCCCAAGATCCTATGCTGATTGACAGTTTGGGGCTGTGCCATTATCCTGGTCGAGGTGTTCCTTACCTATATTTATTAACTTCCCATTGACATGGAACTAACAGGAAAAAATATGCCAGCCTGGTGGTATATAGGGGTTGAGAGCACGGCATCTTACCTCAGACACGCCGGTGACCCGGGTTCGGGAATGGACTCGGGACGCCAGGGGCTGGCAGGGGAAGGAGAGGATTGAGCGTCTGCAGGACTGCTCTCCTCTCCTGGGGTGGGTAGTGGGTCAGCATCGTCCTGCAGTGGCCTCTGGTGGAAACTAGGAGCTCTACAGATGCACACAGGAGGGAACAGCATAGAAAAGTGGAAAATCTGCTTCACGACTGTCCGGATGATGGCTACCAGTCCGCTGCTGCCCTGAAGGAGTCCCTTCACCTCAGCAGCACCCTGGGGCTAAGTATATGCTGGTTACCCTCCTGGTGCCTTCCCCTTGGAGGAGGGGACCCGCCTGATGAAGGGTTATGTCCGGGTTACCCTAGGGGTGGCTGCGATATATGAGGCTAGAGGACTCAGGAAGGGACAGGCAGAGTGGCTGGGACCTAGGCAGCCTGAAAGAGGTGGGTGAATATAATGCAGGGGAGAAATAATACAAAAGAAAAGGGCAAATTATGGTAATGTGAGGAAGGCGTTCTCCATTTGTTCCTTTGCACTGGTACTTCATGCTGTCAGTTTAGCGATCCTATGTCTCCCTCAGTTATTTGCAGTATTGATAGTACTGTATTTTTATTAGCAGCATTTTAAGACCAGCTTTAATGAAAGAACCTAAAACCTTGCCTCTGCAAACCCTATTTGTTTTCTGACAGAGAAAAGCTAAACATTTTAGACAGTTGATGTGCTGCCATTGTACCGTAGTTTTTATTACACCACCACAGCTGAGGTTTTTACGTGTCTTAAAAGTGGAGGGCTCAATCCAGATAGGATTTTGCACATTTGTTGCCCGGCTCAATATGACAGTTGTTTTAATTTAAATTTCATCTACAGGAACAGATCACAGCAGCCGTAGCCACTGCAGTAGAACAGCAGACACAAAAGCTACTGACGGAGACGCAACTGGAGATGAGCGAGTTTGACAACTTGCTCCAGCCCATAATTGACACCTGTACAAAAGATGCCATATCAGTAAGTAAATACATCTCCCTATCCATACATTCATATATGTGGGCAGTAACACGTTGCAGGGTGCGTTCATTGGGAGATACAAGTGCTCCTCCGGTGTGTGCTGAGGCACTAGGCCGTGGGCCTAAATGTAGGATGTGCAGTGACCTGACTCAGAATATACCAATTATCTTCATGAGTGAGACATCAAGATCATAACTAGGGTCAGTGATTTTTGGATATAAAAAATTGCAAATTTCCGTGATTTAAAAGGTGTGAAATTTCGGATAGTTGTAGATATATTTATCAGTGGTTTCTAATGAATAATTCAGTATGCTGCAACAATTTACTACACAGTGTAGCGGGGAATAGAAATGTGGTGACCAGGGTGCCATGAGCCAGTTAAAAACTTTGTGAGCCGTGTACATCTGTGTTAAACATTGTTATGTGAAGGAAAAGTGTGTGTGTGTGTGTGTGTGTTGGGTTGAGGGGATAGTGATGTTTTGTAAAGTAAAGGATACACATCCCTACTTGATCATGACTGGGGAGGAGAATGAGTGACTAGTCGAGATAGCTGGCTCTTGGGTGAGCAGATGAAAGCTGCTCCAACTCCCTTTCAGAAAATTGTTCCCAGGTGAGCAAAGTTTACTTTTACCTTTCTTCTTCATCTCTGTGAACCTTTTGTAGTGGTCTGCAGCAAAGGTAAGCATTTCATGGCTTGTAAGTGGACTGAAAAAGTATGCAGAGTTGTACTTTTGCAAAACCTTGTAACCAGTCGCTTTCAATATTACAGGCTCTCAAAATTTGCAGTTTCAAGCTGTTTATTTCAAGTTAAAATATGAGTCTCAAGCAGCTATTGTGTTCGCTCACAGAACCCCTCTTGCTTCATTTTATAAGCAGAGTGCTTGGTCTATAAGGGCCCACAGGAGGCAAGTAGGGGACATGGCCCTTTTAAAATCAAGAAATGAAGGAAAAAGAAAATCGAATAATTTTAAAGTGATTTGCAGGCTCTCTTAAAGACATTCACCAAGATAATACAGTTAGCCCCTGCACCCACCATACCTGTCGGTGCCTTGCTGACGGAGGATCCATATAAAAGTTAAGATGTCCATGAAGGTTTGAAGTAATTTAAAAGCTACATCGCTTGAAAAATTGCATAAACCAGGTCTCAAGGACTTCCTGTTTTTTTTTTTTTTTTTTTTTTTTTTTGCTGCTGCCCGGTCGACTAACAAAGGGCCTGTTAGATGACTGGTGCCCATGTGTTCATTGCCAAGTTGCCATTATATCATTTAAAACAGATGGAAAAGCTGCCATCCATTGCATATAATGGGCGGCGTATAAGCTGTCACTGGCATCTCATCATCCGCTGGTAAGTGCGGGGCAGAGTGTTGGTGGCAGCAAAAAAAGCGGGAAGTCTTTAGGACCCGGTTTATGCAATTTTACGAGTGATGTAGCTTTCTAATTACTTAAAACCTCATGGATATCTTAGCTTTATATGGATCCTCTGGTGGCGGATGAGTACAGGAGTGCAGTGGCCAAGGAAAGGCAAGCCACTCCTCAGAAGCAGTAGTCTAGGGCTGGCAGGGGCAGGCCTTTTCATAGGCCTTTTTACCAAGCTCAGGCTTCTTCTTCCTTCCAGCAGAGGGGGTTCTTTAGAGGTAGAGGTAGAAAAAGGATGAGCAGGGCTGCATCCTCTTCTCAGTCTAAGGCTCCTGCCAGACAGACACCCTGATGTGTCAGACCGGGTCGCCTCCTCAATTCCAGTAGGGGGCAGGCTGGCTTACTACTTCCAGGCCTGTAAGTCTGTTACTTCAGACAAATGGGTCCTGGAAGTAGTAAGCCAGGGACTTGCTTTCAGCTTCAAAGGATTCCCCAGATTGAGAGCCAGGTTTTTTCTACCTGGAACCAATTGCTCTAGAAGCAGAAGTTTCTTCACTACTGTTTTAAAAGTGGTGGAGAATGTTCCTCCATCACACAGGGGAAGGACTGTATTCAAGATACTTCCTTACCCCAAAGAAGACGGGAGTGGTGACCCATCCTAGACCTCAGATATCTGAACGAACAAACATCACAAAGCCAAAATTCAAAATGGCGACTCTGGGAATAATTCTTCGCTCTCTGAGGCCAGGAGACTGGCTAGCTTCCCTGGACCTCAAGGATGCCTATTTTCATATTTCTATCAGGTGCTCCCACAGAAAGTACCTCAGGTACATGTTGCCCTCAGGCCATTACCAGTTCAGAGCCATGCCTTTTGGTCTGACATCTGCCCCAAGGGTGTTCACAAAATGTCTAGCAGTAGTGGTAGCCTTCCTCAGAAGGCAGGGCATCTAAGTCTTTCCATATCTAGATGACTGGCTTATTGTAGGCCAGTCTTCAGACCAAGTCAAGTCAGCTCTAGTGGTCACCCAGAATCTTCTAAGTTCTCTGGGATTCCTTCTCAATCTATCCAAGTGAGTTCTCAAACCAGTACAGCTCCTTACCTTTAATAGTGGCAGAGCTGGATACTGTTCAGGCAAGGGCCTTCCTCCCATGCTCAATGATAAAGGCCCTTACAGATCTGGCTTCTTCTTTCCAACCTCTGGTGTTTTGTCCAGCCAGACATTTTCTTCAGCTCCTAGGCCACATGGCAGCTTTCACTGCAGTGGTTCAGGGAGCCAGGTTCCAGGTGAGGGACATTCAGTTCATATGATGTCTTTTTGGTCTCAGAAAAAGGATTCTCTCACCAAACTGATTCCAGTGACTCAGACTCTTGTCCAAGCCCTCCAGTGGTGGGTGGATCAGGACGATCTCAGACAGGGTGTCCCATTTCTCAGTCAAGCACCCTCAGTGGTCCTGACCACAGATGCCTCTCTCCTGGGGTGAGGAGCCCACCTAAGTACTCTCACCACACAGGGTACTTGGTCACAGCAGGAGTCTTCTCCTTCACATCAGTCTTCTGGAGCTCAGAGCTGTGCATCTAGCCCTTCAGACATTCTCAAAATCAGTCAAAGGGGAAAGTGGTGCAGGTCAGGACAGCCAACACCACCACAGCGTGGTACATAATCAAGCTGGGGAGGGGGCACTCGGTCCACGGCCTTGTGCACGGAAGCTATGAGGGTATGGTCACTAGCCTATTCTCTTCAAACTTCTCTAACAGCAGTTCACCTTCCAGGGAAGGACAATGTGCTGGCAGATGCTCTAAGCAGACTATCTCAGGGTCACCTCGAGTGGTCCCTGAATTCTCATGTCCTCCAGGTAATTTTCAGGAGATGGGGCACTCCACAGAGGGATCTCTTTGTGGCCTCAGACAATCATCAGCTTGCTCTGTTCTACTGCAGACCTCCAGTCCTGGGGACTGTTCCTCCAGATACTCTCCTGTTAGACTGGACGAGCAGGTTTCTTTGTGCTTTCCTTCCTTTTCCACTGATATTCAGAGTGCAGATCAAGATCAGGTCTCAACCCTGCACAGTGATCCTAGTGGCTCCAAATTGGGCCTGACAACCATGTTATCCTCTGCTGCTGTCCCTGACAGTCTCAGTTCCCCTGTTTCTGCCCAGGAGGCACGACCTTCTGACCTTCTCTCAGGGGAGGATTTGGTATCCCAGTCTTCAGTCTCAAGGCTTGGCTCTTGAGGAGTTAAGAGTATGCAGGTCTGCATCTTTCATAAGGGGTAATGGACATCCTTAAGGTTTCCAGAAAACTTTCCACTAGAAAAACTTACAATTCTAATTGGAAAAGATTCAGTATTTGGTGTTCTAAGAGGGACGTACAACCAGGCTTTGCGAGCATTGCTACAGCCCAGGATTATCTGGTTCATCTTAATGGCTTAGGCCTCAGGCCTGCTACCCTCAAAGTGCATTTGGCAACTGTCTCTGCTTTTCTTTCTGCAAGGAAGGGATCTTCTCTGGCATCTCATCCTGTTTTTAGTAAGTTCTTCAATGTTCTGGTTCACATCAATCCTCCCTTTAGAGAGCCTACTCCTGCTTGGGACTTGAATGTCTGCATTGCACAGCTTATGCAGCCCCTCTTTGAACCTTTATCTTCAGCTGAGCTTAAGTACTTGACTTGGAAGACTGTCTTCCTGGTAGCCATTACTTCTGCTAGGAGAATCAGTGAATTGCAGGCTCTGTCAGTTGAACTGACTTCTTTCCTTCCATAGGGATATGGTGGTCCTTAGGGCCAGAATAGAAAGTTTCTTCCTAAAGTGGTTTCAAATTTTCATCTGAATCAATCTATGTCTTTGCCTGTGTTTTCACTGACCATTCTTCCTCAGGGAGAGAAGGTTACACAGTCTGGATGTGAAGAGGACACCTAACTATTATATAGAGCATACTAAGGCCCATAGTAATTATTGTACCCAGTTATTTCTTACTTATGGAGAAGTAGGAAAAGGTAGACCTGCCGCTAAAAGATGTGTTGCCAGGTGGATTGTCTCCTGTATTCAGTTCTGCTATTCCGAATTGAGGAAAGAGCCCCCCCCAGGCCTGAGGGCTCACTCGACCTGGGGTACAGCTGCCTCCCTGGCAGCAGCTAGGGATATTCCCTTGGTGGAAATCTGTAAAGCAGCCACCTGGAAAACGGTTCATACATTCACCAAACATTACTCTTTGGACACCCAGACTAGGAGTGATGCTAGGTTTGGCACAGCAGTACTGCAGAACTTGCTCCCAAAGTAAGGTTCTGTTATTCCCTCCTCCAGGGGGGAACTGCTTGGTAGTCTGCGTATAGTCAGAATATAGCAAGCCTTCATGTTTGAAGAAGAAATTACTTATCGTAATGTTGTTTCTGCTGATGGAGTCTTGATGTATTCTGACCTCCCTCCTCTCAGAACCTAGTCTTTTGGGATGTGGGTTGGCAGGTACAGTGTTGCACCCCAGAGATGTACCTTTGTACCCTTCCTGGCCAGGTGGGGTCTTTTTGTTTTATGTTATTCTTACTGCATTTTCACTATCTACATATGGTTCTTCTTGGGTTCCGGACTTGAGTCTTTTTGGACCCAAGGATTTGTTGCCTATGGCCTAAAATTTAAAACCATTTCTGTAGCTATTAATTAGTATAGTGCTCGTAAGAATCTGACTGTTACACTGATATGTACCAGAAACAGAGATTTGAAAACCGAGCTCGAGCTCAACATTCTATGCTCCTGCATAGAGTTAACCCTTTCCTCTCCGGAGCAATTCAAGTGCTGGGGCCAACTCCTTATAGTCAGAATACAGCAAGACTCCATTAGAAGAAACAACATTACTATGGTAAGTAATTTTTTCTTATCTGAAGTCATCTGAGGACAGAACCTTTGCTGTGATTGTTCCTTGGCTGAGGAACTGTTTTCCATTTCAGTTGCACCATATTGCCTCCTCTGCAGAGGCTTTCAAAAAGGCCCTTAAACCCCAGTTGTTCTCCCTGGCTTGTCATGATCTTGGCTAAAAGATGTGCTTTCTTGAGTCTCTTCTTTTGGTAATGTGTTCTTTTTTTAATGATGATGATTTTGTTTTGTTTGTATTTTTATGTGCAGCCCCCTTGAGCCTCAGGGATCAGGTGCTAAATAATTGATTTGACTAATAGAATTTAAATATGTTATATTCCTGTTATATGTTTTATACAACTGTAATTTATTAAATGCTTTATAGACACTGTGGCCTTTTGATTGGCCAAAACCTGGCCACATGACCAAAACTAGCAGGCAGTATTGCCTCCTAAACTCCCTAACTCTAGGCAGTAGTCCTAGCAATGGGCAATGGTCTGAAAAACTATTGCCAACTAGACTTGCACATATGCCATTCCTTTAACAAGGCAAACATGGAGTTAATCACTGATACCGAGCACTCCAAACTCCCATTGGTACTCCCCTCTTCTAGCTCTTTCTCCCTTTTTTTTTTTTTTTTAATTTTCCTTGGTAGTCTGCACATGCGATTGCAGCAGCAGGTGTTCAGTCTCCATCACTAGATGTCTTAAGCAAGTATACTTACTTGTGTTATTCATGTAACTTCATCGGTATTGTACTTGTTTTAGTACAGTATCAATACAGCAAGTCCGTATACTTGCCTAAGATTAAAGTTGGTAGCAGAGTTGAACAGAGGGTGAATATCAGCTGTCATCTTGGTGTTTGGATGGGAGAAGTGGGGAGGTGATCGCTGTGGTGGGGGTCACTGGAGAACATGGGGAAAACATTTAGGGTTGGGAGGAGGAGACAGCATTAGACTCCCAGGCATTTAAAGTAATCTTGGCGGGGGGAGGGGGATGGACCATAAGCACCAAAGAACAAAGGTAAGCTGCAGTACGGGTGGGGGGGAGAAATAACAGCAAGGCAACTCGGGCAAGTTTAATAAAACAGATATTGACCAGGGTTTTTTCTGGATATTGTAGGAAAATCTTGACCCTTCAAGTACTGTAACTATTGGCAACCAGTAAGTCATCCCTTGGGTATCAATATTTTTCCAATATATCCCCTCAACTCTGGTCAGTATTTGTATATTATATAAAATACATGAAAAATGTACATTTTGTGTAATTGGACTGCAGTGAGACATTATTACAGGCATACCCCTCAACTGTCCCTCATTAGCAGCAAGGACTTCATGTTACCTCTTACAAATCGCCTGTTCCTAAAAAGGCACTATCCCACATTCTATACTGAGACTCGGAAGCAGAATTCATATTGTATTAATTTGTGGTAATGAACAGAAAACTTTATACAGTGTTCCAAGCTTTCAATATGTGCCCCACTTTTAATTTGTTTTGTTCTGTTTTATGGTCTTTGCCCTACATTTTGCTAACAAGAAGTTAGCTACTGGGGCCTTGTGCAGTGTAATCCCTCCCCACCCCCACCCCACGAACAGGTGCAGGTGATGGATGGAAGTGGAACGATTCTGGTAGTCGGAACAAAGTCTAACGTGGATCCCCTCCAAAAAGTGCTAGACTTTCCCCGACTGTAATTTGTTTATAATTGGTATGTTTGGTGATTGTAGTAAAAGAGAAACAAGGCTGCACACCACCTTAAGTGATGTTTCTGTTTTCTTCTCAGGCTGGTAAGAACTGGATGTTTAATAATGCCAAGACTCCTCAGCACTGTGAACTGATGGCTGGACACCTCCGCAGCCGAATCACAGCAGAAGGGGCTCATTTTGAACTGCGGCTTCATTTGATCTACCTGATAAATGATGTACTCCATCACTGGTAAAGTTCAAAGGAAAATGCCCCTTGTTCCTTCCGGTACTTGCAAACTGTATTTTAAAGAGTTAGTGGAACCAAAACATACAGATAGAAAATAATACGAATTTTAAGAAGCAGTCAGTTGTAATGTTTTATTTCTGAATTTATTTCTGAAGTATTTTTCTTTTCCTATTTGCACATTAGAAAGTTCTCCAAGTGGTAATATTGTGCTGGATGTGTGGAACAGCTTTCAGACCAGCAGGTAACATATCCATCTCTATTCCCCCAACTACATTATCAGCATTGTGATGCCACTGACAGTGACATCACAAGCGTCGGATCTGGAAGCTGCTGAGTGGCTGTTCCTAAGCAGCAGTGATGTCGTCGTCAGTGAAGTCACAGTACTGATGTAGTGGGGGAGCAAAGCTAGATATGTCAGCTGCCAGGCAGAGTGCTGTTGCACACAACACACCTACTAACATCAGGTAAACAATCTTGCAATTAACAAAGGGAAAAGAAAAAGTACCTGAGATATAAAAGGTAATGATAATGACTGACTGCTTTTAAAAACTAATATTTGTATTAGGCAGTACACTAGCTATTTAAGTCCTAGTAGAACTAGATATCATTTTGAAGGGGTGCTCTTGCAGCAGGTATTACCAGTAGGACTAATGTCACCAGGCATTAGGACCCCGTGGAAAAATCTTCTAGCTTGCGGTCTGTGTTGACTCTGCCTGACGTCAGACGTAAAAGGGGGTGGTCCCCCGGCGCCATCCCAGTTCTTTTCCTGCCAACCCGCTCAGTTTCAGCTCCACGGATGCCTTTACTTGCAGTCAACCGCGATTTTTGGCTAATTCTAGTTTTTCCATTTTTACTGTATTCTTCACTTTTGTCTTGCATGTCTTCTCCCTCTCCACAATGGCGCAAGTCCAAGTGTGTGTGCGGGAAGCTGATCCTGGCCACTGATGGCCACACGTCCTGCCTCATCTGCCTAGGCCCTGATCACCGGTTCGATGACTGCCCACACTGCAAGAAATTTAATAAAATGAGGACTTGAAGAGCCAGTGCATTCAAAGCTTATCTCCTTGAACAGAAGGTGAAAGCGATGCAGAAGTCTTCTCCCGCCAAGGACTCCCCCAGAGAGAAGGCTTCAGGAGGAAGCGCCACCATAGGGAAGGAAAGATAGGGCCAGGTCTAAATCCTGCCGAAAGCCACCTTCAAGGCTTATTCACCGACCTCCGGCAGGAGAGTCAGGTTTAGTCCTTCTGACTCCTACAGGGACATCCTCAAAATCGGCTCCCTCTTCCTCCTCCAGGAGTAAACACAGGGGCCTTCTTCCACTTCTTCAGGCGTTCAACTGCAAGCCCCGGCCCACTGTGGCCCCACACGGTCTACGGGTCGACCCAGGAGGGTACTCACCCTCTGGCAGGCCCAAGGACACAGACCATAAGTCCCATGGGTCATCCAAAACACAGATGCCCGGATGACTCGGCTAGGCGACAGGAGGTCGTTCACTATCGAATGCCTCCTCCTCCGGCTGAGGAGCGCCCGCTCCCAGATGGCAAGCGCCCCTTAAGGTAATCACCCTCTCCCGAGACTCTGGCCCTGACACCAGATCGGAGGCCGTCGCTGGATGAGGCTTGGATGACTGCCCCACCCTCAGGAAGTCGGTCGCCCGAGGGTGCCCTTCCCACTCCGGATGCTGGGTCCGACGCCAGGTCCCCCAGGGACATGGACATCGATCAACAGCTGGACGCCAGTTCCCCGGGACCCGCAGGAGCTGCCGCCCACCCCGCCTGTTGTCCCATTGGCAGATATTGGGTCCCTTTTCTCCACCTGGTGGAACACGGTCAAAGGGGACCTGCTTTACAGACCCCCGGACCCTCCCCTAAGGGAGTCTCCAATGGGGCTGCCGCCAGCCCCAGACAACTGGAAGCCTGGCGAGGGTTCCCAACTGCCCCTGACCCAGAAGGTGAGAGGAGAAGGCCCTTATCCCGGTCCCCTCCTCCAGCGGGCACCCAACTTCTTCCTCAGATGAAGGTGCAGTGAACTCCTCTTCCTCAGAATCTTCGTATAAGGAGGAGTTTCTTCCTTCATCTGCTTGCCCAAGGGACTTGCCCAGGACTCCCCCGGATGACCCCTCGTTCCTGGACATCATGCACCATATCGGCGATCTATCAGTGGGACACTGAGGAGCTGGACTCAGAACGGAAGCGGCTGGCCAAATTTCTGGGATCCAAAGAACCCAAACTCTTAGTCATCCCACCGCTGGTGGGCACCTTTCAGGATGTCACCAGGCTTACGTGGCAGAAACTGTGTCATCCACCTCTGCTGCCAGGAAGGCGGACCAACTCTACAAAGTCCCTAAGGAAGGACCTGGTTCTTAGGGAGCAACAAAAGCAGACTCCTTGATGCTCACAGCTGCCCACAGCCACACTTAGCTGCCCAAGCACCTGAGTGCCCAACCCCCTGATCCTGAGTCCAAAAAGTTGCATCATTGGGGAAGAAAGGTGTGCTCTTCAGCCACAGGATCCATTCATTTCTTAAACTTTCTGGCCCACATGGTCACTTACCAGCAGTCCCTGTGGGAAAAGACCATGGAGCTAGTGAAAACCATGCCTGACTCGGACAGCAAAAATGAAGTCTTGGCTTACGTCCAATCCGGGATGGACGTGGACGTGGACAAGCATGTCCTCCGTTGTTCCTATGATTCTGTGGACATGGCTTCCCGAGCAGCTGCTGTGAGAGTCTTATCTGAGGAGGCACACCTGGCTCTGGGTATCCAGTTTCCGCCCTGACCTTCAGGACACCATACTGAATGCTCCCTTTCAGGGCCCAGTATTGTTTGGTTAGGACGTAGAGAGAGAGAGTCATCAAGGGCCTGCAAGATTCAGAAAAGGCAGTGGCCGTGGTACATAAAATGTACAAATTGGAGCCTCACGGTCCCCGTCCTTTTTGCAGAGGTCAAGGACAACCGGGAAACGAGCAACCTCAGGGTAAGGGGTTCAAGAAACGCAGCCACCCTGTCCCTCCAGGTGCCCAGGGTCCCAAGCAGCCCCCTCCTCATCCTCGGGATCCACAAGACGAGGCAGTAGGAGGGAGGTTTTCCCTTTACCTCGCAGAATGGTCCAGCATCACGTCTGACCAGTGGGTGTTAGAAACCATTCAGAAAGGATACTTTCTCGAGTTTTTCAGCATCCCCCTGGACAAACCCCCCACTCCCCTTCATTATTCACCCAACTATGCCCTGCTTCTGAAGGACAAAATACAGTCCCCCCTCCAGAAGAAGGCCATCCAGCCTGTTCCACCTGCCCAGCAGGGCACAAGCTTCTACTCACGTTTTTTCCTGGTTCTCAAGAAAACGGGAGACCTCTGTCCCATAATGGATCTCAGTCAGCTCAGTCAGTTTATCCTGTACCGGAGATTCCGGCTGGTGACACTAGCAAGCCTATTGCCCCTCCTCCATCAGGGAGACTGGTTATGCTTCCTCGACATGCAGGACGCATACATGTATATCAAGATCTTGCCATCGCACAGGAGGTTTCTGCATTTCCACTTTCAAGACCAGCACTATCATTTCAGGGTCTTGCCCATCGACCTATCGTCGGCACCCAGGGTATTCACCAGTTGCCTAGCTGTGGTAGTGGCGGCCTTGAGAAGGAAAGGCCACTTCGTCTACCCTTACCTGAACGACTGGTTTATTTCTGCTCAGGTCAGCAGACCAGTTGTCTTGGACCCTGGAGGAAACAAAGGGCTTGTTTTTCTCTCTGAGCATCACCGTAAACTGGACGAAGTTGCAACCCTGGCCCTCCCAGCGGCTTCATTACATCGGAGCTGTCCTGGACACTACGCAGGGCAAGGCCTTCCTGCCATCAGATAGGGCAGGGTGCCTGATGGATCTGGTCTGCAGGGTTCAGACAGCAGTTTCGCTTTCAGCGAGGGTAATCCTGCAGTTACTGGGGCACTTGGCTTCTGCCATAGCTATGGCCCCTCTCACTCAATTGAACATGTGGACCCTGCAATGGCACCTCAGGGTTCAATGGGACCAGGTGGTGGACGACTTAGATCATCCAGTTTGGGTCTCAGTGGTAGTCCGTTGTTCTCTCCAGTGGTGGCTCTGCCCTCCACATTTTGAGATTGGAGTCTCCTTCCAGAGACCATGCCCATTGCAGGCTTTTATGACGGATGTCTCGATTCAGGTTGGGGGACCCATCTAGAGCAGTGCCTCCATATCAAGCGTTCTGGAAATGAGTCATTCTGTATGCCCTCCAGGCCTTTCAAGACCAGATATCCTGGGTCCTCTCTTGGTGCAGTCAGACAATACCCGGTTGTTTTCTGCATCAACAAGTGGGGGCCCTCAGTCGTATTCCCTCTACAGGGGAGGCTATGAGAGTTTGGGACTGGGCAGTAGAACACGATCTGGACCTCACGATGGTGCATGTGCCGGAGGCCAGAATAATTACGACTATTTAAGTCGCCTTTCCTGCTTCTGAATCATGAAAGGGAATTGCTCCAGGAGGTAGCAGATGACCTTCTTCGGTCAATGGGGATGACCAGAGTTAGACCTCTTTACATCCCCGTGTAATGCCAAACTGCCAAATGTTTGCTTGCTAGATCCAGGGCCTGGTGTTTTCTGGCAAGACGCATTGTCCCTCTCCTGGAGAGGGAGTTTTCTGTACGCCTTCCCTCTCATTCAGAGAGTCCTGCTCAAGTTGCAGACAGCGGAGGCCAGAATGATTTTGGTGGCTCCTCTTTGGCCTCGACAGATCTGGTACCCTCTGCTATAGTAACTGGCCATAGAGCCCCCTGTGCAGTTGCCCCTCTCCACTCACTTGCTCTCTCAGGAGCGGGGGATGCTCGTACATCCTGCTCTTCGGCCTTTTCATTTGCATGCCTGGCTCCTGCAGTCCTAGTGGAGGAGAGATTAGGAGTGTCAAGCAGAGTGGCTGAGATTTTAGTAGCAGTGAGAAAATATTCACAAGGACAACCTGTGCCATGAAATGGAAGCGTTTTTGCCTCTGGGCAACAGCATGTTCCCTAGATCCCCTGGATTGTCTGGTCAGACATGTGCTAGAGTACCTTCTCCACCTTTTGAACCTGGGCTTGAGCTACTCATCCATTAAGGTGCACCTTTGTGCCTTAACAGCCTACCAAACACCATTCAGGAGAGGATTCTGGCACAGCTCGATGTGTGCAAGACCTTTGTGTGAAGTGTCTTGCATGTCCAACCCCAGAGGAGGGACCCTGTTCCCCCTTGGGATCTCCTTTTTGTCTTGAAAAGCCCACCCTGCCCCCCTTTGAACCAGTTGCGATGTGCAAGCTTCACTTTCTCTCTTGGAAAGCGTTATTTTTAGTTGCTGCTACTTCTGCTTGGAGGGTTTCCGAGCTTCAGGCCCTTAATGTGTAAGGAACCTTATCTTGTGTTTCACAGGGACAGGGTGGCGCTGCGCATGAACCCCAAGTTTTTACTGAAGGTGGTATCCGAATTGACGCTGGACCAGGACATCCAGCTTCTGGTTTATTTCCCAGAGTTTTCCAACAGGGGGAAGCTTTGTTGCGTACTCTGGATGGTCACAGAGTTCTGCGTTACTACCTTCACCAGACGAGTTCTTTCAGGAAGACGGACCAGTTGTTCATCTCCTTTGCTCACAGGAGGACAGAGGTGCCTGTCTCCAAGCAAACACTAACCCGGTGGTTAGTCCACTGCATTTCTCTTTGCTACCAGCACCACGGTAAACCCTTGCCGGCTCAGTCAAGGGCCACTCCACTAGAGCGGTGGCTACCTCATTTGCCTGTTTGAGGAATGTGTCTTTGGCAGACCTATGTGCTGCCACCACCTGGAGCACAGTCCACACTTCCATTAGGCATTACAGTTTGGACATTGCCTCTAGGAGGAGAGCAGGTTTTGGACTAGCCGTCCTTCAGGGCCTGCTCTCTTGATAGCTTCTGGGCTGTTTGTTTTCTCCCCCACCCATCAGACCTGGGCTTGTCTTTGGGTACTGCTTGGGACTCAGTCCTATTGGTAATACCTGCTGCAAGAGCTCCCCCTCGAAGTGAGAGAGTACAATTATGTAAGAACTTACCATAACAGTAGACCTTCGAGAGGAGCTCTTGCAGCAGGTGGCTTTCCCACCCACCATCCCCCAGGAATTAGTGTTGTTACCTTTCTTTAGGGTGGGGAGATCCTGCTTGGTTCTCCATTTATTTCAGCCGGGTCACCTGCGGGAGAAGTGAGATGGTGCCGGGGGACCGCCTCCTTTAGACCATGTCTGACATTGGGAGGGGCCGATGTTGGGGGCGGTCACCCACCACTGACTGCTAGCTAGAAGATTTTCCGTGGGGTCCTAACACCTGGCGGCATTAGTTCTGTTGGTAATACCTGCTGCAAGAGCTCCTGTCAAGATCTACTGTTACGGTAAGTTCTTATGTAACTGTACTTTTCATCCTGTTTAGGTGGGACAGTAGAAACTCATTCATAGTAGTTTAAGGTCAGGGGTTTTTGGAGGGTTTGCTTACATTTCAGGAACTTTTCAAATGTGGCAAACTATACAAGTCACCAAATTACAGGTAAAAAATAGCAGAAGGAGACTCTGCATCCCTTATTCTACAAATTCACAGGAGTTTGTGATTTTATTCACCTCCCAAAATTACTTATTTATTTTTCCTTTAATATTGCATAAATATAAGAACAAAAGAAAGTATTTTGTAAAATTGCTTTTCATTGTTCCTAGCCAACGGAAACAGGCCCGAGATCTTCTGGACGCTCTACAGAAGGTGGTGGTTCCCATTTACTGCACCAGCTTCCTTTCAGTCGAGGAGGATAAACAGCAGAAAATTGCGAGGGTAGGTGCTTTTATTTTCAGTATACAGTGAACTGGAAACAATCCTGTGTAGACTGCCTGTATTGTTAAGGGTGACATGTATGCCATATACCTCACAAACTGCCATTTTTTAAAAGGAGTTATACCAGTATTTTCAAAAGTTATGGGCAAAACGTTCACTGGGTAAAACCTGATTGGACAAACTAGGTCAGCATGTCATGCGGTGCTGCATTTTCTGTGTCACGATTTGTAATACAAGGTCTTTTTTTTTTTTTTTCCAAATATTGTTTAAGCTTCTTCCTCACACCTACCTGCAATACACCCCAGTGCCCCCGCTTACCACCTGGGGCTCGGTAGGCCTTTAGACACTTAGGAATTTTTCTCCATGCAGTCATCTGGTCCACCCATGGCAGAGGTGGATATGTATGTCTACCAAGGATCATTGCAGCCAGGGTCCAGTGTGAGTGGGCCGCTGGAGGAGCTTCAGTTGCTCGCTGCTGTGCTCAACTTTCCTGTTTTCTCCCCACTCTCCATTTCCCCACCATCACCAGGAACACACATTGGAATTGGCTGCCGGCAAAGCCATGATGCAGTGACCCTACGCATGTTCCAGCAGTCCTGCCTGGCATTCGCATATGTGCTGTGCTCCACCACCTGTGATTGCCCTGGTGGCAGTAGAGTAATGAGATGTGAAACCCTTTGTTCCTGGAGGAAAGCGTCCTGTGGGACGTTTTAGTACTTCTTCCCCCAGCCAGTCCTCCGACAAACAAGGCTGATTCCTGAACTTGGCTTATTGGTGTCGCGAGTGGTAACGTTACTGCTGTGCCAGCATACAAGGCAATTTTATAAGTGGAATAACACACTCCAGGGTGCTGCATTCAATAGAAGATCTTGGCACTCCTCTGATATGTGCTGAAGGGCACTTTGTCTGTGACCTAGTGCGTCAACACACAGCAAATGAGGGCCTACATCTCCCAGTGAATGCAAACCGTGTTGTGCACTGTTGTCCATATACTTATTCACTATTTTAAAGTTTTTGTTCTGCACAGTAGTGAGGGCAAGTAGAGTCCTTGTAGTGGGGGATGAGGCTTTCGCAGTGCACTCGCCCTTCACTGCCCTGGGAGCTCTTAGTCTGTTCCTTAACCACAATCTGTTGGTTGGCAGTGTGCGGTCCTGCTTCTGTCTCTGTGAGTCATGACCCTGCATAGGATCTGGTCTGAGGACTTAATCCATGTAACTGCAAACTGATGTGTTATTTATAGAGATTGACATGAAAAACAGTGTTGACCAAAAGCAAAACTGGTACAGAAAGTGGATTAGTGAGTACAACAGAACAGTAAATTTGTTTTTGTTACTGTATTCTGTTAATGGTGTGTTTTATACAGACATTTAACAAGTAGAAAAACATTAACGTGTTTTGCTTATGCAGTTGCTGCAGCTTTGGGAGAAGAATGGCTATTTTGACGAGTCTATCATTCAACAGCTACAAAGCCCTGCCCTTGGCCTTGGACAGTATCAGGTCAGTACTGATGGCAATGTTCTTTCTCTACTTCGTGTCTCACTTTAACTCCATTACCCCCTCTCTCATATCATTCTTAAAGTTGTTATATTTTCCTTGCCTGTATGTTTGGTTGTAATTAATCTCAGGTTGCCACTGCAAAAGGGACCTTTGGTCTCAGTGGGCCCTCACGGTTACCAAAATTCATGCAGTATTCCCAGTCACCCCTTCCCCCCAGTAATGGCAGTCATCATGGCTGCACCTTTCCAGCCAGGAGGATGTACAAAATAACACTGCCTTTACAGCCGATGCATTTGCCGATCCTGGCTTGTCTGGCAGAGGATGTGTAAATACTGAACAGCTTACACACTCCTTCCCCGGGAGCTATGCTCTTCAGTTAAGCTGGCCCCAGTGAGGAATTCTAGACCTTACTTCGAGAAGGCTCTTGCAGTAGGTACTAACAGATAGGAGGACTAAGTTGCCAGGCACTAGGAAAACATGGAAAACTTTTAGCTAGCCCACCCAACGTCACATGACAGACGTCAGCATGGCGCTGTATAATGAGCGGTCCCCACGCTAGCCCTCCAGTTCTTTTCCGCTGTCGACTTGTGCACGTTGGACCTTGCGGAGAACGTTGCTTCTGTCAACGCCATTTTGGATAGTATTGTATTCATTTATTACTCATTTACTTAACTTTTCTCCTAAAGCGTTGCTGTTGTTTTGCATCTTGCATGTCGTCTCCGATGCCTCCGATTTGCATAAAGATAAGTACGACTCCTGTGGGACTCTGCTCCCTCACAAAGACAGCCATTCCTCTGCCTGGGCCCAGAGTACAAGACTGAGGACTGTGAGGCCTGCCAAGGCTTTAATCAGGCCTCACGGAAGCACTCCAGCAGACTTTGGAAGCCCATTTACTAAAATTAAAATGGCATCCATGGAGAAGAGCTGATGAAACTCAGGAGCTTGTCTCATCCTCTTTCCCCAGAGGGCCATCACAAGAAGAAGCAGGACAAGGAGACATTGGGGACCTGGAACAATCTCCATGTCTACGGCCCCTTCTAGAGCTGTGGCACGGAGGACTCCTTCCCCACCAGCCACTCTGAGGTGCCCCCAGGACCCGATTTCATTTCACGAGTCTCGGGATAAAGGAGACACTCTCTCACTACCCTTAGACTCCTCAAGATTATGGGGTCTGCTGTGAGTAGTATGGCTGGTAAGTGGGCCGTCAGCTCCTCCGAGCGATCGCATGGCCTCGGCTGATAAGCCACACGCCTATTCCTCCACGTGCACTAAGCCCTGGTTCCTCCTGCAAGCCTTGACAGCAGGTTTCATGTTGAGGAACCGGACCAGCTGCCGCCTGAGCTGCAGCTGATTCCAGAGGGTCCTCCCCTTCGTGATTCTTCCCCTTCGCCTCTTGAGGTGGTTCCTCCAGTTTCCCCACTACTACAGGATCCAGAGGAGGGAGAGCGACCACTGTCTGGCACTATCCCACTGCCGACACCGGATTGCCTGACTTCTGGCTCGCTGCTGGACCAGACAGCAGTAATTCTGGTACCACAGGGTTCTTTGGGTCCCTCTGGGCCACCATCAGGCCTGATGCGGCCCCTCTAAGGGCTCATTAGACAGGCTGTTGGGCCTCCTTCAGCCCTCTGGATCCACTGTCGGGTCCCCACAGGCCCTCTGCTCCTCTGTGGGTCCTTGCCAGGTCCAATGGCCTCTCCATCAGGGCCGACACCGGGCCCCATAGGCGCTCTACTGAGCTACCAGACGCTCAGCTACCTGGCGCCATAGTACCCACTGAGGTACCTGTCACTGTTTTTCACCCTACCCATCTCTGGGTTATCCTCTGTTGGGGTACCCATCGCCTTATCACGTGCCGGGCTGACCGATGCCAGGGTACGGACATCCGTCTCCACCTCCTCCTTGTCCACCCCAGCCTCAGGTGGACCTGCAGTGGATGCTTCATTTGTGGCGAGATGAAGCAAAATCTCAGCTCACATTGGAGTTTGAGAAATGTCAGCCCCCGGTTACCCAGACGTTGTTCACCAGGGAACTGACACATAGGCAACGTCTGTCGATGGACTCCAGGTCATCGACGTCGGGTAGCTCTACCGAGCCTTTACCTCAACCAAGTGGCCCACAAAATTCTCGAGACCAATGGACATCCTCTACCTAGACTCCGGACTCACGACTATTAGCCTTAGCATTGGAGTCTGAGCCTGACTCACCCATTCAGGCTCAGACTAGGTGAGTCCCCTTCCCCAGATGAGCCGAAACCGAGGGAATCGCCTAAGTCACCCCCAGAGGATCCTTCCATCATGGAACTCCTCAGAAAGATCCAGGCAGCCTACGATTGGCGCATGGAGGAACAAGATCCTCAACGCCAGAGGCACGTAGAGCATCTGGAATTATCAGATCAATGTCTGACCCTAATCCCACCATGGATAGGCCCTCACGAGGATTTGGCCTCCATGATATGGAAACGACCTGCTTCACTGGTCCCAGTGACAAGGAAGGCAGATAGGATGTACCAGATGCCAGAAGGGAAGGACCACCTTAGTGTCCATCTGAAGGTGGATTCAGTGGTCATTAGTGCTGCCCACGACCGCTCTTCAAACCAAAACACCTCGGTACTTCTCCACCTGATGAGAGTCAAAGGCACTGGATCAGTTTGGAAAGAAGCTCTGCTCTTCATCTACCTTGGCCATTAGAGCACTAAATTTTGTTGCTCTCATGGTCTACCAGAAATCTATTCTGGGTCAGCTAGAATCCAGGCTTGAAAAACTTCCTGACTCAGAGCTCAAGGAAGAAATGGACGCTGTGTTGAGGTCAGCTAGATCCGCTAGCCGACACACACTGAGGGCCACTTTGCCTCTACAAGGGGAACGTCTATGGCCATCAGCTTATGTAGACACTCATGGCTGAGGATCTCCGGCCTAGCACCTGAGGTCCAATCAGCTATCCAGGATGCCCAGTTCTGGGGCCCTGTGCTTTTTCAAGGGAATGTTAAAGATATTATTACAGACCTACAGGACAAGGGCAAAGCCTTGCGCTCTGTCCAGTTTATGTACAAACCCCCTCAAAGGCCGAAGCAACCCTTTTGTTGCCAGCAGCAACGATAGCAAAGGCAACAACAGAGCCGACTTCAGAACAAACATCTGGCACCCTCGGCAGGTGCTTCTCCCCCTGCTAAAGCACATAGAGCCTCGAGAACTGTGCCCTCCACCCTCCCCTCTGCATCCTGACTTGCTCCGACCCCTCTCACCCCCAGACCTAGTTCTAGAGGAACCGGTAGGTGTCAGGTTTGCAAACCACTATCGGGTTGGTAGGCAATCACAGCAGACTTGTGGGTACTTCAACTCATAGCCAAAGGGCACACAGTAAAGTTTCTAGAGAGACAGCTGGGGCATCCTCCAGGCCCTCTTATTACTCAGAGTCGCATCCATTTTTTCAGAAATGACTCTCTGCTGCAAAAAGCAGCGATATAACCCATTCCAGAGTCAGATGGGCAGGGGATACTACTCACACTTCTTCCTAGTCCCCAAGAAGACGGGCGACCTCAGACCAGTACTGGACCTCAGCAGTCTGAACCTCTTTGTAGAGTACAAGAGGTTCTGAATGCTATCCCTGCTGGGTCTCCTTCCCTTACTACTTTAGGGACTTTGGCTCTGTGCTCTGGATATGCAGGATGCATACCTGCATATCCCCATTTTCCCTCCAACCGCCAATTTCTCAGATCCTCTTATCAGGGAGAATATTTTCTATTCAAAGCTCTCCCTTTGGCCTGTTGTCCAGCACCCAGAGTGTTCACAAGTGCCTAGGGGTGGTTGCTGCTGACTTTACGCCAGACAGGGCATTCTGTATTCCCCTACCTCGGCGACAGGCTTCTTTCGCCCTGTCGAGGAGCAGCCTATTCAGGTTCCTATCTAGTCACCTGGACCTTTTCCAGCAGGTGGACATTTCAGTCAGTTATCCCAAATCCCACCTTATCCCTTCCTGCGCCTCCAATTCATTGGGGCAGTGTTGGATACAGTCCAGAGGAGAGCCTTCCTCCCACCAGACAGAGCAGAGACTCTCCATTGACAAGCACATCCGGTAGCTTCCCAGAGGCGGACCTCCGCAACGTCGATCCTTCACCTGCTGGGTCTTATGGCAGCTGCTATGCCAACGGTACACCTGGCCAGAATCCATATGCGTGTCACGCAATGGACTCGAGTACAGTGGGATCAGAGATCAGATGACCTGGATCACATGATCCTGGTCTCTGACCTGATAGTTCAGGATCTCTTGTGGTGACAGAACCTGGACAACCTTTGAAAAGGTGCCGCTCTCCAGCCCCCTCCTCCCTCCCAGACCCTGACAACGGACACCTTGGGACTGAAATAGGGAGCCCATTTAGGATCCCACCAGACCCACCGTTCTTGGACTCAGAGCGAACTTTCACTACATATCAGTGTACTGGAGATGAGGGCAGTGCTCTGTGCCCTACAGGCATTCCAGCATCTCCTCCAGCTGGGATCACTTATGGTCCAGGCAGACATGTCGTTGTCTGGTACATAGAGCAAACAAGGGGCACTCACTCATACCCATTCTGTCACGGTGATGCGAGTATGGTACTGGGCAGTGCAACACAATCTCCTCCTCATGGTGGTGCAGTCCCGGTGTTTTAAATGTCCAAGCGGACACTTAGCCGCACTCAAGCTCAGAGCCCACAGTGGGAGCCGGGACAGTCGTGGTAGACAAAATATTCATCAGTTGGGGTTGGCCAGACCTCGATATGTTCGCATCCCGTCCAACGCAGAACTACCAATTTCTGCTCACTTGCTCCAGGGTGTGGTGTTTTCTGGCGAGATGCACTATCTCTATGCTGGACAGGAGATTCATGTATGCCTTCCTTCCTTTCCATTTCTACAGAGGGTATTACTGAAACAACAGGCAGGAGGAGCACACATCATTCTGATTGCTTCCTACTGGCGGTGTCAGATTTGGTTCTTTCTGCTTCAGCAACTGTCAGTGGAACTCCCATCTGTCAAGACCTTCTGACTCGGGAACAGGGCACCCTGGTCCATCCAGGCCTCAGTCCCTTCACCTGCACGGGTGGCACCTACTGACATAGTGGCCGCTCACTTTGGAATTTCCTCTGGAATCGAACAGGTTCTAGTGGAGGCCAGAAAGCCTTCCACTAGATCCACTTATGCAGTGAAATGGAAGAGATTTTCCATAAGGGCCATGTCCAAGGAGTTGGGACCATTTTTCCTGCCCCGTTCAGCAGGTCTTCGAGTATCTGTTGTATCTTTCTGACATTGTACTCAGTTACTTGACCCTGAAGGTCCACTTATCTGCCATTTTTGCCTTCCACATCCAAGTGGATGGCAAAACCCTGGCTCATTTGGAAGTATCCAAGACATTCCTAAAAGGGATTCTTCATTTGAAACCCCCAGTCAGGAGCCCTGCTCCTCCCTGGGACCTGAACTTCATTTTGGAAACACTCATGCTGTCTCCATTTGAACTAGCTGCGAGTTCTGACATGTGCTTGCTACCTTTTGTGGAAAGCGCTCTTTTTAGTTGCCTTACTTCGGCTCGAAGAATTTCCGAGCTTCAGGTCCTGATGGGTAAGGAGCCTTATTTGATTTTTCACAGAGACCGGTTGGTTCTGCGAGCTAATCCTAAATTTTTACCTAAGGTGGTCTCCGAGTCCACCTTAAATCAGACCATTCAGTTGCCAGTGTACTACCCTGAGCATTCCAGTTGGGGGTGAAGCAATTCTACATACTCTCGATGCACATAGACTTCTTCGTTATTACACTAACAGGATGAAGCCAGTCCATAAAACTGATCAGTTATTTGTTTCCTTTGCACCCAAAAGAGAGGCGGTGCAGTTTCAAAACAGTGTTTGTCAAAATGGTTGGCCAAACTACATTGCGTTTATCAGAAGTATAACAAACCACTTCTGGGGAAGTCAAAGGGCACTCAACCAGGGCTATGGCTGCCTCTGCTGCTTGTTTCAGAATGTTCGCTGCAGATATATGCGGCTGCTACTTGGAGCTCTGTCCATGCCTTCACTAAGCATTACAGTTTGGACATTGCTTCTAGGTGCAGAGCAGGCTTTAGGCGTAGCTGTTCTTCAGGGACTCTTGTACTAAGATCCCTGTTTCCTGCAGACTTATTCCTATCTCCCTGTCTCAGACTTGTCTGAATTTGACTGCTTGGGGCTCAGTTCTGTCTATTAGTACCTACTGCAAGAGCCCTCTCAAGTAAGATAGTACAGCTATGTGAACTTGCCGTAACAGTAGATCTTCGAGAGAGGCTGTTGCAGTAGAAACTGCTTTCCTCCCACCTTCCCCCTGGGTTTCTTCTACTACTTCTCCTTTCATAGTTTTATAGCTCCAGGAGCCTCCTACCTCCTGTCGCATCTTTCTAGGTTTCCAGTGGGAGAGCAGGAGGGGCGGGCGTGAGACAGCTCACTATATACCGCCACGCGTCGGTCATGTGACGTCGAGGTGGGCGGTCCCCGCCCAGGCAGCTGCTGGTAAAGGGTTTCCGTGTGGTCTAAGCGTCCTGGCCAGCTTAGTTCTATCTGTTAGTACCTACTGCAGCCTCTCTCGAAGATCTGCTATTACGGTAAGTTCTTGCATAACTACTTTTTTTGCAGTCTGTTACATGTACTGTCTGCAGGTATTTTGTTAATTACACACACACAAAACGAATTGACCATCTTTTCAGGGATGAGTGACCCTACTTGCATAGCAGTCCAAAATTAATAGGAATAAAGCCCAAGCCAGTGGTACCAGCGGATGGTAGACTGGGATTGTACTGTGTAACATACCTGATGTACCTGTATCCCTCTCCTAGACCCAGACTATCATGTGGAGGATTGACATTCCTTTTTTTTTTTCCCCCTCTGCCTCTTGGCACCCCTCTCCTTCAGACCCCGACATCGTCACCTCTTTCTCTTGCCAGACTCTACTAGGCTGAGTTCTCCGTATTGAGGGCCTTCCCTGACCATCGTCATGAGGAGTGCACCTGACAGCTTCCCCCCTCCATTGGCCACTTGTCCCTGCTCAAGGTCACACCGTAGCCTAGTGGTAGAGCATACATGCGGCATTCAAAGAGGCTGTGTCCGTTGGGTGCGTCGTTGAGGAGGGTTCAGGTGTGTGGAGGGGCAGAGAAGCAGTCATTTGGCGTGCTGCCATGGCAGTTTATCATTTTCACGTCGTGCCCACACTCTACTGCATTTTCTCGTGCGTACACATGACTTGCCTAGGGGGTCACTCATGCCATCATCGGCACTTCCACCAGGAGCCACTAGAGAGTGGCACTGTGAGCTCCCTTCCGCCGGAGGAGAGCATCCAAAGGCGCACTTTTTCCACTCCCCGCATCAGCCTCGAGCCCTCTGATACCGTGGCTTGCCCCTCATGGTGGGGCTGTGGCCTCCCCATGCACGCAGTCCTCGGACTAGGTCGGAGCTGGCCGGAGCTAACCGAGCCGTGGTGAGCTTCATTAGCAGCGAAGCGGCGCTTTTTTTTTTTTTTTTTTTTCAGCTTTTCCTTTACAGGGGAGGCGGGTCATGCAGTGGCGCCAGCGTCCGCCCGCCCCTGGTATGCAGTGCGGTAGCAGTCGACTACTGGCCTCCGCCAGAAGTATCGCCAGTGCTCTGGACACTCTCTCCCCCAGAGAAGGAGAGCATCGCTAGGGACGCTCTATCCTTCTCCCCGGCTTGACCTCTCAAGCGGTCCTGGTCCATTCGAACCGGGTTGCGGCGTCGCATCACGAAATCCAACCGCTGCACCGACGGGCCGGCCAAAGGCGCACTTTTAATCCTTCCTGCTGTCCTCCACTCCTGATGCTGGGACATTCCTTGTGAGTAAAGAACTTTTGTGGTCTTCAGATACATAAGGTGCTTGCCATTTTACCTGTAGTGTTGCCTCACTGTTTTTTTTTTTGTAGGCCTCCTTGCTCCAGAGAATACGTGGTGCAACCTATTCAGGCAGCATTCCAGCAACAGATCCAAAATCTAAAACACAGCATGAGGAGTTCGGTGGCTACCTTGAAGCAACAGCAACAGCAGCTGCAGGAGCAGCAGCAACAACTGCAGTTGCAGCAACAGCAGCAGGAGCTGCAGTTGCAGCAGCAACAGCAGGAGCTACAGTTGCAGCAGCAACAGCAGGAGCTGCAACTGCAGCAGTAACAGCAGCAGCTGCAGGAGCAGCAACAGCAGCAGATGCAACAGCAGCAGCAACAGCCGCCACCCCCACCACCACCACCGCCACCATCACAGATATCAGTACTTGAAAGTGAACCAAGGCCAGCAACACCAACTCCTGCACCTGCGCCATCTGCACCAGCGCCTGCTTCTGTCTCACAGCCAGGTATGAGAAGTACAAGCAGCCCTGCAGGAGCAATTATTGTGAAACTCTTAAAAGTGATAGGAAACAAGTTTTTGTACACCTCTAGATGCCCTCCTGTTCACCTTTTAGTGCCTAGCCAATATTCTGATATGTTTTGACCTGTATTAATAGTTTTTTTTTTTCCCTCTGACTGCTCTAAATCCATTTCTCCTCAGTAGTCGCTGTTCTGTCTCGTCACCCTGCATAGGCATTCTGTTACACCAGTTTGCACCATTCAAGGCCATTCAGATGAATGGCCTGGAATAGTGTAATGATGTCTTGGAATGTCTTAGAAATGTGAACAGAAAGAGCAGTAGCTGATGAGGACAGTGAAATGCTGTGTAGATCTGAGGGCACCCCAAAGCTAGATTATTTATCAGCAGTTGCTCAAAGCATATCAGGATATATAACTTAACTGGCATGGAAAAGAAGATGTAAGAGCAGTTAACTATGTAAAATAGTTTCCTATAACCTTAGATAAGTCGTAAAGTGTAATCTCTAAGGTAAGTGTGACAAATATCTGGATTTCAGAGCATGAAACCAGAAGGGTTCTGAATGATCTAGTATTTGGATACTGAGTCCTGTGTGTTATACTCAGCATTGTCCTGAATTCAGTGAAGTATTGCTTGAGCTGAGAAATTGCATACGTTTTAGAAAGCTATAATTTTTATTGTTGATGCAGAAGAGCCCTAACTGCTGAGCTATTCTCAGTGTGAGTGATGGCACTTAGTAAAAAGAATTAGACGGTGTGGAAACAAGAAGTATACTGTACCATTGCTGTAATATGCCTTTCACCCCAGAACCTACATGTAAAGTACACAAGCTTCTTCGAGGACTGCTCACTCCATAGAGCCACACCTTTGGAAATGTAAGCTGTTGCCGTCAGGACCACTCAAAAATGTTTGCCTTGCTGGATTGCTAATTTTGACACTTATTTGCACTGTCTCTAATGTGGGTGACCTCATACCTCCTCGGATTTTTCTCCCACCATCAACCATTCGTCAGATTGGGAAGGAAACGCTTGCGTCGAGTTTTGTCACCATCTTATTTAACTCTTTAATATTGTTACATGCTGTGTGTGAGTCCCACAAAAAAGTGTCAACCACTTTTCGTTTGTCGGTGCAGCGTGAAGATCTTTAGAGACTACACTTGTTCCTGATATGTGAATTGTCTGGGCCTCTGGCATGACTTGAAGAACTGCTCCATTTGGTAGGGCTTTAACCAGGCCATGAGGAGATGTCATTGAAAAGCTTTGGAGAGTTTCTTACAGAAAATGGAAAATGCTTAGCAGTCAGCTCTGGTATCTACCTCAGTGTCACAGTCTTGTTATAAGGGTTGGTTCAGAGGGAACCCTGCCTGTCTCCTTGTCTTGAAGCCAAACTGTTGCCTTCCAATAAACCAGCTATGGATAAGCAGAAAAAGGGTTTATCAGACCATCGCCAAAGCAACATTCTTATGACAGGTCTCCCTCTAAATCATGGTCGCCACTGCTTTCATTCAGGCAGAGACAGTAAGTCTAAGGCCATGTTGGCAACCTTCATTGAAGCCCCATAGGCAGTTGTGCAGACACCAAAGTGCAGGATTGGCTCTGGCTCTTCCGATAACAGTGATGTACAGCCTTTGACTGGCAACCATGTCATCGACTCCACCAACTGGCACTGTCAACACATAAGCTGTGGTACTGGCGCATGTATTCTGATTTACAGTGGAGAACAGCCATGATGCAACACAGTAACTTGCAATAAAGTAACATGTTACAAAAATGCTGCATGACAAAAGGACTTAATTGCCATTGAATTGCACTGTTCCTGCACTGTACTGCAGCATTTTGTGATACACTGCAGCATTACTGGATTACATTCTTGCTGTTACTGTATTTCAGTATCTGCTTACATCGCTGCCGTGAGATAGTTACTTTGTTGCCATCTCTGCCTTCCAGTCATCAGTGCCATCAATGTGAGGTTGCTGGCTTCTTTGAGTCTACTACTGTCATTGACTCTATACTTCTGTGGCAGCCTTTGGACCGAGGTCCTCAGCCAGAGGAGGAGGAATTCAATCCTGATCTTCTGGTTATGGAGGACGCAGATGAAGAGGAAGCTGATATGGAACAGCCTAAAGGCTTTGTATGTACTGCTGTCTCCTTCAGCAGTGAGGACACTGGTCTATACCCCCAAGGTCTCTCACTGAGGGTGCTGTGCCCTGCAAGGTAGACAAACAATATCATGCCCCTATTGCAAAGATTTTTTGTGCCACACAACCAGAAATGAACTCTGTGGTTATTATGGCTACACATAATATATCCTGGTCACCCCAGCACATGAGCTCTTTGTCTCCTGATAAAGAATCCAGAAATGTGGATGTTTTAGGCAAACAGACTTGTGGCTCTGCATTATTAGGCCTCTGTGTTACTTCTTAACCTGGCTTGCATGTTAAAATATCAGTGTAGTATATGGAAGTCTGGCTCTGCTGTGACTGGCAGACTGCCAGAGGAATCAGTTAAAATTGAGATCCAGCAGTGTGTTTCCCACAGTCTAGATGCCAGGAAAATATTTACTGCAGTCTACCTATGACACCGCTTGTGCTTCAAACAACATGAAGTCTTGCTGTATTCTGACAATTGCAGTGATTCCCAACCTTTGAACTGCCCTGGAGAACAGAGTTAACTTTCTATGCAGGGCATAGAATGCTGAGCTCGAGCTCGGTTGAAGTCTCTGTCTGGAGTGTTTTGAACTTACACTGTCAGATTCTTTACTCTCTGCCTCACTGAGCAGTCGCTCCGAGAGTTTCTCCTTCAGCTCGGTTCGAAGAGTCGGTTAAAGTTTCAGTTTTCGTCATTTTTTTTGTTGTTTTTTTTTTTTAAAGCGAAAAGTATCTACATAGTCGGTTCAGTCTCTGTCTGTGGTGCCGTGAGTACTAGATGGGAATTGTTCTGTTTTTTCTGTGTGGATCTTGTAAAAGTGCAGCTCGGTTCGGCTGAACCAGCCATTTGATAGTGAAATATTGTGTTTTGTGTGTTTTACGTAGTGTGTGGTTACCGGCTCTTATCGGTTCTGAAAAAAAAAAAAAAACGTGTTTTAGTGCGACTTTTCCAATACCGTGACACGGTTAGGAACTGATAAAGGAGTCTTGCTTGGCGGTTGCCATAAAAAGGGTAATTTGGTTAGGTTGGCCATGTCTGAGAAACCAAAGAAAAAAGCGGCCCACTGGGTTTCAACACTGCAGTGAGTGTGGGGAGCTCTTTGCTAAGGCCGATCCCCACACCACCTGTGTTTATTGTCTGGGGTTTGACCACCTCGATTCAGACTGCCAAATATATAAAAACTTTACCAAATCTACCCTTGAGAAGAGATTAGATAGACTGAGGGAAAAGGAGGCCAAGAAGTCCGCTGACCCGGATGGCCAGCCCGGTTCGGTTTCGACCGAACCAGAAGGAGTACCCTCTGACCAGGGCGATACTTCTTCGGGCAGAAGGAGAGCTGATTCCGAGGGATCGGTTCCGACAAAAAGAAAACGCAAAGACAAATCGACCGGTTCAGATCCAGAGGTTCATGTTCCGACCGCCGAAGAGATAGCCAGAGCGATTCAGATTGTGGAATCACTCCATCCGGTTCCAACCGATCCGGCTCCTTCTGGCAGGGGTTCGGTTCGGTTGGTTCCCCTGGTTCAAGATTATACCCTCTAAGATTTTTATGAACCGAAATTTGAAGAAGGGGAATTTGAGGATCATGATGGAAGTGAAGGTCTGGATGTGCCTGTGGAACCGGACATCTCCCCAGACAGACCTTCAGGTGTTTTCCCCTCCTAGGCTTTGAGTCCCCTTCTCACTTTATATTCTACAGAAAGGTGGCTGAAACCCTCCAGCTTCCTATGGAGGAGGCTGTGGGAGATCAAGAGGAGCCTGATTATGTAGAGATGATGGACATCCCAGAGTCCAGGAGACTGTCTGTTCCCCTCCACAAATCTTTTGGGAAACAGACACAAAAAATCCTAAAGTGTCCTAACACTATACCTCCTGTGGATAGAAGAATGGACAAGAGGTATACACTTTGAGGCTCGGACACGGAGTTCTTATATCAGCAATGCAGCCATGTTGGGGTAGTGCAGGCTGCTGCCTGTGACAAGGCAAATATTCCCTTGGCTTCACACACCCCTGACAGGGACTCCAGGAAGATTGATGCCATGACAAAGAAGCAGTACATGGCATCTTCTTTGGGACTCAGGCAGGCGAATTACATGGCCTATGCAGCCAGGTACCAGAAGTCCAGGTGGGACACTGTACTGTCACTGGCTAAACAGGCCTCCCCCCAGCTAGCCAAGGAGCTGGAGGCGGTGGCTGCAGATGGGATTGAGGCATCTAAGGTTCAGTTTCATGCTGCTGTGGACTCTAATGATGTGTCATCAAGAGTCATGGCTACATCTGTGGCTCTTCGGAGGATGGCTTGGCTCAGATGTACCAGCCTCTCACAGGATACCCAGGCTAAGGCCATGGATTTCCCTGTGGTGGGTAATTCTCTGTTTGGGGAGCAGACCAAGAATTGCATGAAGAAAATGGATGAGTACAGGACCACATACAGGAGTGCTCAGGCCAAGGAGAGGCAGGCAACTCCTCAAAGGCAGCAGTCTAGGGGCAGGCCTTTTCAAAGGCCTTTTTACCAAGCACAGGCCTCCTCTTCCTTTTCTCAGAGAGGGTTCTTCAGAGGGAGAGGCAGAAGGGGGATGAGCAGGGCTGCATCCACTCCTCAGTCTAAAGCCCCTGCCAAGCAGACACCCTGATGGGCCTGCCCGGGTCGATCCTCCTATTCCAGTAGGGGGCAGGCTGGCTTACTTTGTCCAGGACTGGATGTCTATTACATCAGACAAGTGGGTCATGTAAGTAGTAAGCCAGGGACTGGTTCTCAACTTCAAAAAATTTCCAAAGATGAGAGCCAGATCTTTTCCATCTGCAAATCTCTCAGAAACCCTTGACCTAGAGGCAGAGGTTTTTTTTCTCTCCCAGCTTTAAGAGCCATAGAGAGAGAGTACCTACCCTACACTGGGGCAAAGGACTGTACTCTAGGTACTTCCTGACCCCAAAAGACAGGGGCATGGCAACCCATCCTAGACCTAAGACATCTAAACAAATATCTCTTAAAACCAAAGTTCAAGATGGTAACTCTGGGAATAATCCTTCCCTTGCTAAGGCCAGGGGACTGGCTAGTCTCCTGTACTTCAAAGATGCCTACTTTCACATTCCCATCAGGTGCTCCCACAGAAAGCACCTCAGGTTGAGTTGCCCTCAGGCCACTATCCGTTCAGAGCAATGCCCTTTGGCTTAACCTCAGCTGCAAGGGTTTTCACAGAGTGCCTGGCAGTAGTAGTTGCCTTTCTAAGAAAGCAAATGATTTCCATTTTCCACATCTGGACGATCGGCTAGTAGTAGGTCAGTCTCCAGACCAAGTCAGGTCTCACCTGCAAGTGACCCATCAAATGCTCACTTCTCTAGAATTTCTTCTCAACCTTCCCAAGTCAGTTCCGAACCAGTCCAGCTTTTTACCTTTATAGGGGCAGAGCTGGATACTGTCAAAGCAAGAGCCTTCAAACAACATGAAGTCTTGCTATATTATGACTATTGCAGTTTGCCCCAGCCTTAGAACTGCTCCGGAGGTGAAAGAGTTAACTTCCATGCAGAGCATGGAGCTTAGAGCGCGAGCTCGGTTCAGAAGCTCTGTTTGGCTGGTTTCAAACCGAAACCGTCAGATTCTTTACTCCGCCTCACTGAACAGTCGCTCCGAGATTCCTCCTGTTGCTCGGTTCATTTCTTGAGTTTAAAGCGCTATTTCTCTGTTTAATTTAACATGATTTCATCATTTTAACACCCAAAACCGATCGGTTCAGGCTCTGTCTATAGCAATCGTAAGTAATAGATAGGGTTTTTTCTGTGCGGAACTTGTAAAAGTATTATCGGTTCGGTTGAACCGATTGAGTTGTATTTAAATATAAGTTTAAAGCCTTTTAAGGCTTGTTAGAGTGCGGGTCCCGGTTCTTATCGGTTCTAAAAAAAACGGATTTCATTACGTTTTTTTCCACGACCCGTGACACGGTTTGGAACCGATAAGGGTGTCTTGCCTGGCACTGCCATCAAAAGGGCAAGTTGGTTGGTTAGGCTGGCATCATGTCTGAGAAACTCAAAAGAAAACCGGGCCCACTGGGTTTCAACACTGTAGTGTCTGTGGGGAAGCCTTTGCCAAGGCTGACCCACACACTTGTGTCTATTGTCTGAGGTTTGACCACCTCAATTCAGACTGCCAGATTTGTAAAATTTCCTGCAGCCACCCTGGACAAGAGGTGGGCAGGCTCAGGGACAGAGGCCAAAAGTCCACTGACCGGATGGCCAGCCCAGTTCGGTGCCAACCGAACGGAGGGAGTGCCCTCTGACCAGAGGCGAGACTTCCTCGGGCAAGCGAAAAGCTGGCTCTGAGGCCAGTTCCAAAAAGAAATCTAAAAAATCAGCAGGTTTGGAGTCCAAAATTCCTTCTCCAACTGCTGCAGAGATAACCAGGGCAATACAGATTGTCCAGTCCCTGTCCCCAGTTCCTCGAACCGCCACTGTCTGGCAAAGGTCGGTTCGGTCGGTTCCAGTGGTTCAGGATTATGATATGAAGAGTTCTGTGAACCAGAGGAGGGATGAGGATTATGATCAGTGTGAATGTGATTTTGAAAGTCTGGATGTGCCCATTGAACCGGACATCTCCCCAGACAGACCTTCAGGTGAGTCTCCCCCTAGGCTTTCTGAGTCCCCTTCTCATTTTTTGTTTTATAAAAAAGTTGCTGAGACCCTCCAGCTTCCCTTAGAGGAGGCTTTGGATGAGCAAGAGGAGCCTGACTATGTGGAGATGATGGATATCCCAGAGTCCAGGAGGTTGTCCATCCCTTTACATAAATCCTTTAGAAAACAAACAGTAAAAATTTTAAAAGCTCCTAATTCTGTGCCTCCTGTGGATAAAAGATGGACAGGAGGTACACTTTATCGGAATCCTGATACAGATTTTCTTTCACAGCAATGCAGTCATGTTGGGGTAGTTCAGGCTGCAGCCTGTGATAAAGCTAATATCCACTGGCTTCACATCCTCCTGACAAGGATTCCAGGAAGATTGATGCCATGGCCAAAAACAATACATGGCAGCATCCTTGGGACTCAGACAAGCTAACTATATGGCTTATGTTGCAAGATACCAGAAATCTAGATGGGATACTGTCATGGCCTTAGCCAAACAGGTCCCTGGCCAGCTCAAAGGAGCTGGGCAGGTAGCTCTTGATGGTATTGAGGCATCTAAGGTGCAATTCCATGCTGCAGTGGATTCTAATGATGTATCCTCTAGAGTCATGGCTACATCTGGCTTTTTAGCAGATTGGCCTGGCTCAGGGTGTACTACTTTGTCACAGGATACCCAGTCTAAGGCTATGGATTTTCCTGGGTGGGAAATTTCTGTTTGGGGAGCAGACAGAGAATTATATGAAGAAAATGGATGAATATAGAACCACTTACAGGAGTGCACAAGCCAAGGCAGCAAGCCACTCCTCAGAGGCAGCCCAGGGTAGGGGTAGAGCCTTTTCACAGGCCTTTTACCAGACTTAGGCCCCCTCCTCTTCAGCCTATGTACAGAGGGGTTCTTCAGAAGGAGAGGCAGGCGGAGTTCGAGCAGGCCTGCTCCCACCCCTCAGTCTAAAGCCCCTGCCAAACAGGCACCTGATGGGATGCCCAGGGTGCTCTCCACTACCTGTAGGGGGCAGGTTGGCTCACTTCGTCCAGGACTGGCAGTCTTTAACTTCAGACAGGTGGGTCCTGGAAGTAGTGAGCCAGGGTCTGGTTCTTAGCTTCAAGAAATTTCCGAAGATGAGAGCCAGATCTTTTCCACCTTCAAACCCTTTAGAGACTCTTGCTTTGGAAACAGAAGTCTCAACCCTCCTGGCTCTCAGAGCTGTAGAAAAGGTTTCTCCCCTTCACCAGGGCAAGGGTCTGTGCCCAGGTACTTCCTTACCCCAAAAAAGACAGGAGAGTGGCGGCCTATCCTGGATTTAAGATATCTAAACAAGCACCTTTTAAAGCCAAAGTTCAAAGTGGTGACACTGGGAATGATTTTACCCTCCCTAAGGCCAGGGGACTGGCTAGCCTCCCTGGACCTCAAAGATGCCTACTTCCATGTTCTTATCAGAAGCTCCCATCGAAAGTACCTCAGATTCGAACTGCCCTCAGGCCATTATCAGTTCAGAGCAATGCCCTTCGGCCTCACTTCTGCCCCAAGGGTGTTCACAAAGTGTCTGGCAGTAGCAGTCGCCCACCTAAGAAGGCAAAAGATTGCCATTTTTCCCTACCTGGACGACTGGCTCATTGTGGGTCAGTCTCCAGACCAGGTCAAATCACACCTCCTAGTTACCAGCAGCTGCTTACCTCTCTGGGATTTTTCTCAATCTTCCAAAGTCAGTTTGGAACCTGTCCAGGTACTCACCTTTATAGGCGCAGAACTGGATACAAAGCAGGCCAGAGCCTTCCTTCCCTGGAAGGGTAAGGACCTTAGTGGCCCTGGCCGCCTCCTTCACTCTGCAGGTTTCTCGACCAGCAAGGCATTTCCTGCAGCTCCTAGGGCACATGGCTGCCTCCACAGCTGTGGTGCAAGAGCAAGATTTCAGATGAGGACATTCAGTTCCATTTGAGAGCTTTCTGGTCTCAAAGAAGAGATCCTCTATCCAAGTTAATCCCAGTGACTCTAACCCTGATCCAGGCCCTTCAGTGGTGGCAGGATCAGAGCAATCTGAGACAGGGGTGCCTTTCATCCCCTCTGTCCCATTCCTTGACCCTTACTACAGATGCATCCCTCTTGGGATGGGAGCTCACATGGGCGACCTCTCACCCAGGATTATGGTCTCCTCAGGAATCTCTGCTCCACATCAATCTGTTGGAACTCAGAGCTGTTTTCTAGCACTTCAGGTTTTCTCTGCATCTGTTCAGAACAAGGTGGTACAGGTCAGAACAGACAACACCACTACAATGTGGTACATCAACAAAAAAGGGGCACTTGGTCTTCGGCCTTGTGCACCGAGGCAATGAAGTTGTGGTCTCTGGCTTACTCCCTGAACACTTCCCTCATAGCAGTTCACCTCCCAGGCAAGGACAATGTCTTGGCAGATGCCCTCAGCAGGATTTCCCAGGGCCATCACGAATGGTCACTGGATCCCCTAGTATTGGGGATAGAGTTTGCCAGATGGGGCACTCCTCAGATAGATCTTTTCGCAGCCCCAGACAATTATCAACTTCCACTGTTTTGTTGTAGGCCCCCAGTGTTGGGCTCAGTTCCCCTGGATGCCTTTCTCCTCGATTGGGAAGGGAAGTTTCTTTATGCCTTTCCCCCTTCCCTCTCCTGTTCAAAGTACTAGTCAAAATCAGGTCTCAGCCCTGCAAAATGATCCTGATTGCTCCAGACTGGGCCAGGCAGCCCTGGTACCCACTCCTTCTGTCCTTAGCAGTCCATCTTCCCCTGTGTCTCCCCAGGAACCACAATCTGTTAACCTGTGCTCAGGGGAGAGTTTGGTATCCGAATCTCAAATCCTCAACCTCAAGGCTTGGCTCTTGAGCAGTTAGGAGTTGCTGATTTGCAACTTTCTCAAAGTGTTCTCGAAATCCTGAAGGCTGCTAGGAAGCCTTCCACCAGAGCTACCTATAACTCCAAGTGAAAAGGTTTTCCATATGGTGTTCTGGGAAGCATGTTCCCAGAATCTGCTGATCTACCTACTGTATTGGACTACATGGTCCATCTTAATTCTTTGGGACTGAGACCAGCCACCCTGAAAGTGCACTTGGCTGCTGTCTCTGCCTTCATTTCAAGCAGGAAGCCCTCTTCTCTCTCTGCTCATCCTGTATTTTCAAGTTTTTAAAGGATTGCTTCACGCAATCCCCCATTCAGGGACCCTGCCCGGCTTGGGATCTTAATGTATGCATTGCTCAGCTAATGCAACCCCCTTTGAGCCTCTGTCTTCGGCAGAGCTTAAGTATTGACTTGAAAACTGTATTTCTGGTAGCCATCACTTCTGCCAGGCGAGTAAGTGAGTTACAGGCTTTATCAGTAGAAACTGACTTATTTCCTTTCACAGGGATAAAGTGGTCCTCAGGACTAACAGGAAGTTTTTGCCTAAGGTGGTTTCAGATTTCCACCTTAACCAATCTATTTCACTTCCAGTGTTCTTCACTGACCATTCCTCCTCTGGTGAGAGGAGGCTGCACAGCTTAGATGTTAAGAGGGCCCTAAGTTACTACATAGAGTGTACCAAGGGTCACAGGTTTGGCTCCCTCCAGCTGTTTCTCACTTATGGTGAGGTTGGAAAAGGGAGACCTGCCACTAAAATATCCATTGCCAGGTGGATCGTTTCTTGTATACAATTTTGCTATCAAAAGCTGGGTAAGGTTCCCCCTCAGGCCTGAGGGCTCACTCTTCAGAGGTACAGCTGCATCTCTAGCTGCTGCTAGAGACATCCCTTTCTTGGAGATATGTCAGGCAGCTACTTGGAAGACAGTACACACTTTCACCAAGCATTACTCCCTGGATATTCAGGCCAGGAGGGATGCTCGGTTTGGCACAGCCGTGCTTCAGAGCCTATTCCCTAAGTAGGTTCTGTCCCTCCTCCTTGGAGGTACTACTGTGTAGTCTGCAATAGTCATAATATAGCAAGACTTCATGTTGTTTGAAGAAAAAATTACTCACCTTAGTAATGTTGTTTCTTCTAATGGAGTCTTGCTATATTATGACCTCCCCCCCAGCCTGCCCCTCTCAGAACTCCTACTTTGGGGTATGGGGTGGGTAGTCCTCTGTTGGCATTTATTGATGCCCTCTTTCATGTTTGGTGTTGTGTTCATTTAGTTATTTTATCTTAATTTTTCTGGTCCACTGACTTGAGTCTTTGTGTTGGGACCAGTAAAAATGTGTTAATATATTAGTAGCCAGTTGGCTAGTGTAGGTTACAGCTTCCACACAGAACCTTAATGAGTTTTGCTCGTAAAAGATCTGCGGTTTCGGTTTGAAACCAGCCAAACAGAGCTTCTGAACCGAGCTTCGCTCTAACCTCCATGCTCTGCATGAGTTAACTCTTTCACCTCCGGAGCAGTTCTAAGGCTGGGGCAAACTGCAATAGTCATAATATAGCAAGACTTCATTAGAAGAAACAACATTACTAAGGTGAGTAATTTTCTTTCTTCCCTTGGAAAGGGCAAGAGTTCTTATAGAACTGGCTTCTTCCTTCAGCCTTCAGGTGTCTCACGCCAGCAAGGCATTTCCTCCAGCTCTTGGGCCACATGGCAACTTCAACAGCAGTGGTCCAAGGGCAAGATTCCAGATGAGGAATATTCAGTTCCACCTGAGAACTTTTTGGTCTCGGGGAAGGATTCTTTACCAAACTGATCCCAGTGACTCTGATCTTGATCCAAGCCCTCCAATGGAGGCAGGATCAGGACAATTTAAGACAAGGTGTTCCTTTTATTTCTCAGCCTTGTTCAGTGGTCCTTACCGCGGATGCTTCTCTTCTGGGCTGGGGAGCCCATCTGGGTTCCCTCACTGCCCAGGGGCTGTGGTCCCCCCCAAGAATCCCTTCTCCACATCAATCTCCTAGAGCTCAGGGCAGTTTTTCTGGCCTTAAAAGCTTTCTCTCAGTCAGTATAGAACAAGATGGTTCAAGTCAGAACGGACAACACCACCACCATGTGGTACATCAACAAGCAGGGAAGCACTCGGTCCATGGCCTTGTGCACAGAAGCCATGAAGTTGTGGTCCCTGGCTTATTCCCTGCAAACCTCTCTTGTAGCAGTTCACCTTCCAGGCAAGGACAATGTGGTAGCAGATGCACTGAGCAGGATTTCTTAGGGCCATCACGAATGGTCCCTGGACCCTCAGGTGTTGAAAGTGATTTTTTCAAGGTGGGGCACTCTAGAGATAGAGCAATTTGCAGCCCCAGACAATCACCAACTCCATCTCTTTTGTTGCAGACCTCCAGTCTTGGGCTCAGTCCAGCTGGATACCCCGATTCTGAATTGGGAAGGGAAGTTTCTGCATGCCTTCCCTCCCTTCCCACTCCTGTTCAAAGTTTTAGACAAGATAAGGTCTCAACCTTGCAAAATGATTCTGATTGCTCCAGTTTGGGCCAGACAGCCCTGGTACCCCCTGTTGCTGTCCCTAGCAGTCCATCTTCCCTGTCTCTTCCCAGGAATACAACCTGTTAACATCCTCTCGGGAAGGATTTGGTACCCAATCTTCTGTCTCTCAATCTCAAGGCATGGCTCTTGAAGAGTTAGAGTTTGCAGATCCACATCTTTCCCAAGGGGTTCTGGATATCCTCAAGGCTTCTCGAAGCCCTCCACCAGAAAGACTTAGACTTATAACTCCAGATGGAAGAGATTCAGCATTTGGTGTTCTAGAAGCATATTTCCGGACACTGCTGGATTGCCTACGGTTCTGGATTATATGGTCCATCTTAATGGCCTAGGCCTCAGACCAGCTGTTCTCAAGGTACAGTTGTCAGCTGTTTCTGCATTTTTGTCTGTGGAGAAGTCCTCCTCACCATCTTCTCATCCTGTGTTCTGTAAATTTTTTTTAAAGGATTGCTTCACACCAATCCTCTTTTTAGAGACTCTGCCCCTGCCTGGGATTTGAATGTTTGCATTGCTCAACTTATGCAACCCCCCTTTGAGCCTATGTCTTCAGCAGAGCTTGAGTACTTGACTTGGAAAACTGTATTCCTGGTAGCCATTACCTCTGCCAGGTGTATCAGTGAAATGCAAGCCCTGTCAGTGGAACCTGATTCTATCTCATTTCACAGGGATAAAGTGGTCCTTAGAACCAATAGAAGGTTCTTGCCCAAAGTTGTTTCAGACTTCCATTTAAACCAGTCTATGTCTCTTCCTGTTTTCTTCACTGATCATTCTTCCTCAGGAGAGAGGAGGCTACACAGTATAGATGTTAAGAGCCCTTAGTTACTACATAGAGCGCACCAAGGGTCACAGGTTTGACTCCCTCCAGTTGTTCCTCACTTATGGAGAAGTGGGAAAGGGCAGACCTGCCACCAAAAGATCTATTGCCAGGTGGATTGTGTCTTGTATGCAGTTCTGCTGTGAAAAACTGGGAAAACTCCAACCTCAGGCCTGAGGGCTCATTCCACAAGAGGTACAGCTGCTTCCCTGGCTGCTGCCAGGGATATCCCTCTCTTAGAAATTTGTCAAGCAGCCACCTGGAAAACAGTCCATACCTTTTCCAAGCATTACTCTCTGGATATCCAGGCTAGGAGTGATGCTCGGTTTGGCACAGCAATACTTCAGAGCCTATTCCCAAAGTAGGTTCTGTCCCTCCTCCTTGGAGGTACTGCTTGGTAGTCTTCAATTGTCAGAATACAGCAAGACTTCATGTTGTTTGAAGAAAAAATTACTCACTTTAGTAATTATGTTTCTTCTAATGGAGTGTTGCTGTATTCTGACCTCCCTCCCTGCCTCCCCTCTCAGAACCTGTTTTTGGGAAGTGGGTGGGCAAGTGCAGTGTTGCACCCCAGGGTGTTTTGGGTTGCACCTCCTCCTTTTTGTTTGGGTGCTGATTTATTATTATTTTAGTACATTGTTTTTTTTGAGGGTTCCTGACTTGAGTCTTCCTTGGGAATCCAAAACTTTTTCAGCCAGTTGGCTAGTAAGAATTTTACATAATTTCCACATAGAATTTTTAGTTTAGTTGGGCTCGTTAGAATCTGATGGTTTAGGTTTGAATCGCTCAGACAGAGACTTCAACGAGGTCAAGCTCAGCATTCTGCCCTGCATAGAAAGTTCACTCTTTGTTCTCCAGGGCAGTTCAAAGGTTGGGAATCACTGCAATTGTCAGAATACAGCAAGACTTCATTAGAAGAAACATAATTACTAAGGTGAGTAATTTTTCTTTTCTGCCCCTGGACAGGCATTCATTTTTCTGAAACTATCACCTCTCCTGTGTGCCGTTGTGTTCTGGTCTCGCCATTCCTGTTGATATTAGACGACTCCGAGTTTTGCCTCCGGTGTGAAACTGAGGAACAAAAGGTCCACCCATGTTATATAGGTGGTGCTGACTTGCGTCAAGTGGACATCCCTAGCTATGCAAAAATTTATGGGTGGTCCTGACACCCACAACTTACAGTTGGTGTGACTCTGTGGGGGAGGAAGATCTACTGTTACTGTTGAGTAATGAAACTTCGCCTATTTTAGTTTCCTTCTGGAGGACAAACCTACATGGCAGTCAGTGAAAGATTGTACTGGAATCGGTTAGTTGTTGTTTAAAACTTGTTGTTGTATGAAGGTTTCTCCTTAAGACCATGGAGAAAAGTAATATACATTGATGGAAAGAGAAAAAAATGAACTACAAAGGAGAAAGATTGAACTAAGAAAAAGATCAGATACAAGGAGGAAAAAAAAGACCATGGCTAGTAGATGGATGAAGCATGCTCTTTTTTCTTAATTTGATTAAGATTCAGCCCCCCCCCCACACCGAAACAAATCATTTTCAAAAATAAAATACAAAAAGGGGGACTTTGGAGTTGGTAACCCTCTGAATAACAAGCTAAAAAGTTAGATGGAAGAAATGATGGGTTTGTAAAGCATGATCTTTGATGATGATGATTATTATTAAAGACCACTAAGTTTGTGTGATAAAAACACAAAAATGAGAGGAGCCTTAGTTGAGTGCTGACTTACTTTCAGCAAATGGCTCTCTGAAACATAAAAAAAAAAAGGTAAAAATCGTGCTGTTGCGTGCACTTGACAGACTTGGACGTCACAAAACGTCTAAGTGTTGGGGCATGGCTGGCACTCCTAGAAGTGGAGGAGATTGGGTGGCCAAGCTCCAGGGAGCTGAAATACAGAGAAGCTGACACCCTTGGGGCAAGCAGCTGCTGCTAAGGAGTTTACTGCATGAGGGGCTAAATTAGACCTAATTTTAATTTTCTTTCCTCAAGGATTAGTTATTTAATTTACTGTGAGTACAGTCTCGTATCCTTATTGAATCCAAGTCACAGCCACTGTTGCTTGGCCTAAAAACTCAGCATCTGGATGAGGCAAAGTAGAGAATGGTGCTGCAGTGCCGTAGAAAGAGTGAGAGTACAATCGGAAGAGGGCAACTGCCTTAACATACAGTTTAACTTTTTTTTGTTAATTTAATATGCTTTCTTCGTTCGCTGTGGTTTCATCAGTCGCTCTCTTCCTCACCCACTGTTCCTGCCACTTAGAGCTCCAACCAGTACAGTGCCCCATCGTTTACCCCCCCCATGGTGGAGCCGCCTGTGCTCACAAGGCCCAGGGGTTTAGTGTGGTTGTGGTCAGCAGTGTGGGGCCTGCAGTGAGAGAAGCAGTTTCCTTCTGCTGTGAAGGAGGGATTTTCTTCCCTTGTTCTCATACCTGAGTGCCTCCCATGCTAGGACTGAGTGGGCTTCTGCACACAAGCTTGCAGATGTCCCAGTCTCTGCCCGCCCATTGCAGCTTCATGTGCGCTGCTCTATTGATCATCCAGGTGACAGTGCTGCAGTGGTGCTCACGGAACTCCCTCCCTGGAGGAGGAAGCATCCTCGGGGATGCTAGCCCCCGACCGGCCTCTGATGGCTTGGGCTGTCTTCTAAACCCGAGTTGCTGGCATCATGAGCAGTTGTGCTATTGCTGCACCAATGGGCTAGCTACAATTTAACTTTACAGCTCATTGTACATGTTAGTAGGGAAGAATTACATTTTATAAAATAGGTAAGGGAAAATCCTGGCCTCTGATTGGCAGAGACAGGCTGGCACTCATACATTTACCTCAACATAATGCCCAGGTATGAAAGCGTGCTGGTGCCAGCCTGGCTCATTACCTCAACTAAGACTGTGCCTGTTCAGATGTGATTTCAAACAGGCACCATATTTTTCTTATAGACCAACCCAAACCACCTCTTCACTTCCCACTCACCTGCTTAGTCGGCTCCCTGGTCATCCAGATCCATTGTTTTGTTGTTTATCATCCCCACTCACTCTCTTAGCTATTTGCCTGATAAACCCACATGCCTGCGCTTTGCTCACAGTTCTTGGAGCAGGTATTGAGGCCTGGGAAACATGAGAAGAGAATGCCCAGAGGCTGCAGTGAGAGACAGTAGTTCAAAAATGTATTGGTAGTTAAACTGCAAACAGTGTTTACACTTTGGCCTAGGTTTCAGAGCAGGCAGTGATGACTGGAAAACGACATTGGAAAATGTCTGTAAGCTGCAATGAAGGACAAACTGTTTAGAAAAATAATAAAATCAACAAAGTCTGTCTCCCACTCCCGGTCCTCAGAAAAGGCAGGATGGACTGGGAAACAGTAGGTGATATAACAGTAAAAAAAACACAGCTCATCCTAGTGACAGGTAACTGAGTAACTATTTTACAATTAAAACAATCTTTCAGTTTCTTGGGGTTTTTCTTTTTTTTTTACCCTTAACTACCTATTATTACCCATTTTATAATTGCAATAAGACAGGACATGCCTGCGGTGTTGAGCCTCACTGTGCCTCTGGGTTGGTGGTTATCTCAGCCTAAACCCACCCTGTTGTCTTACTGCTTGCGTATGCTTCCCTTAACATAAACAATGACCTGTAAAAGTTAAAAAAAAAAAAAATGGTATATGTAGGCAAGCGAGTCCCTCAATTGTGCTCTGTTGTCAGCTGTTCTTGAAAACTTTTTATGTGCCTGATGCCTTACTGGCAAATAATGCTTCTCACCATTTTTGGGGTCATATTTTACTTTGAGTATAATTCATACTCTTTAAAGTTGTACCTGATGATTATATTGACAAAAAAATGTTTCAAGAATAACATTTGAGTATTTATAATTAGTTGTAGAAGAAGGCAAGCCTATTCCAACTACATCTGACTTCGACTTGTCGCAGAACGATCCTGGTTCAGGTGGACCTCGCGGACCTGGGCCTCTTGAACAGATTCCTCAGAATAAGCCCCCTTGGTTTGAGCAGCCTCATCCCATGGCACCTTGGGGTCAGCAGGTAAACATTCTTCTGTTTTTAATTGCTAGTTAAAGAATTGAAGTATTTTAGCTGGCCCAGTGGCGCAGAGGGCTGAGATGCTTATATGCCTTACCTTTCACCACTCTGGCAGCCTGGGTTTGGGAATGAGCTTGGATTGCTGGGGGTTAGCTGGGGAGAGAGGATCGAACGTCCAGTGTACTGCTGTCCTCTTCTGGGATGGGGAAAGATGTTGGCATACCTGTTAGCTGCCACCTGGTGGAGGCCGGTTGGCAGTGCCAGAACTTAAGCGGCACAGAAGGGAGGGGCTGCAGTTACATAGCGTCTGTGCTCCTCCACATGAACATGCTTACAGGCCACCACAGCAGGGGGAGCGGGAGAAAACAGTGGAAAATGATGGTCACAGGCTGTATGAAGCTTTGCCTGCCCTCGCCCTGCACTGTCAGCACCTTGGTGACCCAGCAAATCAGGATGCAGGATCACTGGGGGGTGGCCCTTCCCTTCCTGGCCCTGCCACGGGAGCAATCCATGGGGGATATGGAGCTTGGTGGACCTGTAAGGCAGTTGCTGGGCAGGGGAGGAAGGGGAAAAGCCTAAGCAGCCGCCTGCAATGCACCTGGGAGGAAAAAAAGTATATATATAAAAAAATTATAAATAGCTGTAGTATTTTCCTTAAAAGTAGGTGAGCAGGTCCATCAGAGTCTGAAAGCCATTGAAATGGTCTTTCAGACCCGCCCGTGGTGCTGAGGCTGAAGCATCTGCCTTACCATGTGCCACACTGGTGACATGGGTTCGGGAATGAGTCTGTGGAGCACGTGGGTCAGTCGGGGAGGAGAGGATTGAGCGTCTGATGGACTGCTCTCCTCTCCTGGGGGGAGGGAGCTACACATTTTGCAAGGCTAGTGGCGCCCAGTGGAGACTGGGTGCACTGCAGTCGGGGACCTTGCAGAGGGCTCGATGTCAGAGATGGCCATCGTGCGGACGTGGGCAGGAGCGCACACGTCAGGCACTGGACGGTATTGCACGTCCTGCATTGGGGGGGACAAAAAGCAGAAAATCCCTGATGCTGGGGAGGTGACAGTGGACACCCAGTGGCTGAGCCCACATGCCCAGTGCCGGCCCCGACCTGGCTCTCCGTGGTCCCTGCCTCCTCCTGTAAGGGCCGACCGGAGAGGGGGGACCCAACACCAGATTCCTCGGTCGGGGAAGAGGTTCAGGCGGGCGGTGGAGGCAAGGTCGAGAGGTCCACCTGAGAGATGCCTTGGTGTCAGAGTGGGATGAATAAAGAAAGTTAAAAAAAAAAAAAAAAGTCTTTCAAGCAAGGTGTTGGTTTTACCTGTAGGTATTAGCAGTCCTGCATTATCCACATCAGAAACAGCCATACCTTAAACCAAGCGGTAGCAAGCATAGCTGCCACTCTCGACACTGGGGACCTGGGTTCAGGTACAAGCCTGGGACATCGGGGCTGGTAGGGGGAGAAGGATAGGGCATCCCAGAGGCTGCTGTCCTCTGGGACAGGAGTGTGCCAGTATCCGCTGCTTAGCTGCCACCTGGTGACCACTGGTGCGTGCAGCTGGAACTGTAGAGAGGAGAGGGGCTGCTGCTAACTACATATAAGCCAAATGCCTCATTTAAAGAGCATTTTAATTGGCTTCCAGACAACGAGTGACCCTACACAGTCTCTGTGGATAGTGTGATACCCTTTACTGGACCAGTATAGATATTGTACATACATTTACGTAGTACAGAAGCTTTGGAACCTGTCTGGTCCTTTAATTAATGCTTTGGCATTCTGAAAAGCGGAAGCAGTTTAAGTATTATAGATACATAATCTATCTCCTTTGATCATCCGAAGCACCCAGAGAAAGGAGCCATTCTGACCTTAAAAGCTTGTGTACTGCAGTGTCTTTGTTGGCTTTTTAAAGAGGGGAGCAGGTCACCAGCAGAATTTGGTTAATACAAAACTTAAATGTGGCTGAGCACTTATGCACCATTCTGTGGGTTATATGTTCATATAGCACACCTTGGGCCAGTCATTTTTTTTTTTTTTTTAAACTTGTGTTTTATGGAGTACACCTAAATCATACCAGTATTTTGAGACCACGCTTTCTAGTGTTATAACCTTTAAGGGAAGTCCTAGAAAATAAAATTGATGCCCCTTAATAGATACATTATGCCAGAGCATTTCAAGACCTGTAGATCTCCAGTTTCCTAATTCACCCAACGTATTTCTCATCTGTTATATAATGCATACAGCTCCGGTATATGGGTGGAAAAAGTTGCTTCTTGTTTCCCATATACGCTTTAGATTTGTTTGGGCACCCCATCTTACCAAAAGCAGGCTTTTTAATCCTTCACCTTTGTTGCAGTGATAGGTGTCAGTATTACTTAGTTTTGCAATGTTTTATGTGCTTAATTTATTAAACATTTAAGTTCTTTGTGGGAGCCTACACAAGGCATGTCCTGTAATGGTTATGGGCCACCGCGCTCCCCTCCACCCCGATGATTCTTTTTTTACTTTGGTTTTGTTTGAAGGTATGTCATTGCAAAATAGTAATTTAAACCCAATCAATCCCTCACCCAAGTTTAATAAGTGCAATCATTCCTCTGGAATGAGCAGCCCAGGAGTTTTAGAATTTTATGTTAATTATGGAATTTAGAATGAAGTTCAAACTCTGCTGTGTAGTCATGCTGACTACCCCTGCTCTCTAACTTCCGATTTCTTTCTCTTCCTGAGGAAAGCAGTTGCACCAAAGGCTCCTATTCAACTTCAGAGTGGTTTACTGGTTGGTTATTTTTTTTGGTAAAAACTGTTTATTTTGTCGATAACTCTACGTTTAGTTGTTTATTGAATATTTTAACTTTTCTCTGGTTCCCCATTGGTTTCCAAGAATTAGAGATGGCTGTTTCACGGCCCGGTTCCCACTTTTAGGGAACCGCTTATAAACTACATTATTCTCACTAAATTGCTAATATTAAAAAATAAATAAATAAACACTTTTTTTTTTTTTTGCGTTAATTATTTTAACCTAATAAAACCATCTGTTAGGCTGTTTATTTTTGCAGTTTCATTTTTAAAGGAACCGAACCATTTTTTTTTTTTTGTGCTCCTCCCAAGCTCTCGGCTGGCCACTCCTTCAGGCTGCCTAGGCCCCCACCTCACTACCATGTCCCCTCGCCATCCACCTCCCCATCATTGCCACAGCCCGGGTAACCAGACTTATCCCTTCGTCGGGAAGGATTGAGAACTCAAATGCTGGCACCATCCAAATTCATGGTGCAAAAGGCTTTATTTTAATCAAACATGCCAAACAGCCCAAGTAGTGCAAACCTTTACTGCTTTCACCGTAATTACAGTGTCATCAGGAGGATGTCCTCCTGATGTCGCTGTGATGACGGCGAAACTGGTAGAGGTTTGCACTACCTGAGCTGTTCGGCATGTTTGATTACAATAAAGTCTTTTGCACTTTGAATTTAGATGATGCCAGTGTTTGCTACCTTGATTTGTCCTTGGATTTGTGCTGGGCACATCCTCCGTGGATTGGAGTGGGATTGCTGCTGTGGACTTAGTCGGGAGGCCCTTCCCCCATGGAGGGGAACTGGGAAAAGAGAGTCACCTGTGGGCATTTCAGCCGTATCCTAGGCGTGGCAGGGGTTGGCATGGACACTTCGTGGCGAGTGGGGACCGGCCACTGTGATCCAGTCCGCCAAGTGGCTAGTTTTCCCATTTTCTCCCTGACTTCCTCCACCACCACCTCCTATGAAGTGGTTCAGTCACAACAGCATCCTGGGGCACTCAGTGGCCCGTTGAGGCCATGCACAGCCAAGAACACAAGCCACTAGCCACCACTGGGAGCCGTCAAACAGTACATAGATACATAGACAGTGTCGGCAGATAAGGGCCTATGGTCTATGTGGTCCAGGCCCCCGCCCCCCCCGCTCCCGGGAGGGAAGCGTCCAATGGATGCTGTAAACTCCCTCCCTGCTGGACTCTGCTCCTGACGACCATGCTTGGGGCGCAAACCCGGGTGACCAGAGTGCCAAGCAAATGCCTATCGCTCTGCACCACAGAGATTGCCCCTGAACCGCATTTTAAATACTTTAAAGAGTGGGTTTCTACTCCCTTCCCCCCTTTTAAGATATACAGCAGCTTACCTTTTCCTTAATTTATACATAAAGGTTCCTTTTTTTTCCTTGCTGTGTTGATCGAAAATCACTCGTAAAATGCTCTTACTTCTGTATGTGGAGACGCCTCCATGTTAGCATGTTTCAGTAATGTCAGTACAAGAACAGTTGCAGAGGCATGCCCCATAGAGTGTAATGGGGCAGTTTTTACAGGCTTTTTTTATTTAGCTGTCAGTTTGTACTCCTGTTGCTGTGGTCCTACCTCTGGAGGGCACCCCCAGTCACGTCCATCAGCCAGCACTGACCCTTACCCCCCAGGGTTTACCCCCCTCAGTGGGGCCGGTGGGGCTCCCCACCCCCGCCGAAGACTGGATCCAGTGTGGCCAGCGCCGTGGATAGCTGGGAGCGGGATCTGCGAGGCACTCCATCATCCACCGCAGCGACCTTTTCTCTTCCATTTTTCTTCCCTTCGGAGATGGAGCGTGCAATGATGTCAACGGCAGCATCACGCATGCTCCCATGCACGATCCTCCAGGCGTCTGCCCCATCTCCGCCCAGATCGACAGTGTCTATGTGCTGCCCCCCCAGCCTTCACTATGGGCCAGTCGTACGCCGACCACTGGCAACCCCCATCCCCGGAGAAGGAGAGCAGTCCATGGGATGCTTGATCTTCTCCTCCCCTGCCGACCCCCAGCAGCTCTTGCTTGTTCTCGAACACAGGTCGCTGGCATAGCACAAAGAGTGGCGTCCAGCTCCTCAACCCTCAGCATCACAGGATTTTTTAAATACTTTAAATGCCGATTTTGACAAAGGAAGGCCACGCTCAACTAACAAGGTCCTTTATTCTCTCCCTAAGGCATCCGTTCTCACTAATAGGCTTAAATCACCTGCCTTTGAACTACAAAAGTGAACGAGACAGGGATATCTGCTTCCCTCTTTTATTTGTTTTTGCCATAGAACCACTGGCAGTTGCCCATCAAGAACCAAAGGAAATACCTAGCATACAAGTGGGCGGTAACATTTTTATACACAGATGACCTCCTCATTACCACTGCCTATACGCCCTGGGCCATTTGCTCTGTTCTAGCTCTCTTTTCTGTCTTCACAAAGGTATCAAGCCTCTGGGTTAATCAGTCAAGACAGGTTCTGCTATTGAATAAACTTTGTCCAGGGAAGGCCTTTACATCACTAGGACTTAAATGGGCCCCAGGTGGTATTACCTACTTAGGGTTAAACTACACTGGGACCTCTAGAAACTAATTAATATTAATTTCTCAACTCTGTTGAATTCCCTAAGATTGGACCTAGAGCGATGGAAGGCTTTTCATCTATCCCTAGCAGGAAAGATTGTCTCCATAAAACTAATGATTGCTCCTCAGTTACTGTACCTAATGGTTGATTTGTGTTAGTGGCCCCAGAGTGGCCAAGAACACCACAGTTCTAGTCCTCTGGCAGTTCGAGTCCTTCTGGCTTCCTCAGCAGCATGGTTTTCTGTGTCAAGGTCTGAGTCTTCATTCCAGCCTGGCTCAGCTTCAGTTGGTAGCTTAGCTTCTGAGATGCAGAGACATCTCAGAGTAGAATATTCTGAGAGAGTTGTGGATACCTGATGTCCTTGAGAAGTAGTCTATATGTGTGGCTTATGGGTTGTTGACTTTTACCTGTTGGGCCAAACAGGCAAGTATTTGATGCAGGAGGGTTGTTTCCCAGATTCCTGATTTCCTTTAGGGTTGGAACAAAGGTATGGCACTCAGTATCTTATGAGGTGTAAGTTTTGGCTTTGGGTGCTGTGCTTGATCCTCATGAGGAAACCTGAAAACTCGCATTCAGGTTGTTTTGTTTAACTAGAACTCCCATCAGAACCAAACTGATCTATAGACCTCAGTCCCTCCTTGGGATCTGCCAGCTTTGATTAGCACACATTCAACAAGGGCTGTGGCTGCCTCTTGGGAAGAAAGGGCAGAGACTTGAGTGCTTGACATGTGAAAGGCAGGTACCTGGTCTTTGCACACGCTCACACAGCATTATTGATTGGACATGCAGAGCTTCGCAGATGTGACCTTTGGGTAAAAGATGCTTCAAATAGCAGTAAAGTGACACACAGCTAAAACAGGGAGAATAGTCTGTCCCTCCTCAGATACTTTTGGTGGGTGCTACTTAGTAAATCCCAGCAGTAAGTGGATACCCAGTGACAACCCAGTACAACACAGAAAGAAGAAATTCTATCAGACGTACCATAATTTATCTTTTTTGAGGATATATCTTACAGCAGGTCACATCTTAGGAACTGCAGCCATCAGGCACCAGGACCACATGGAAAAATTTTTACTGGCAGTCTTATCTGGGGCCGCCTATGTTGGCGTCCCCCTGTATAGCCGTGGGCGGCCCCATGCCCTCCTTAGTTCTTCTCCCGCCGTCGACCATCGCATTTCATTTTATTTATTTATTTATTTTTATTTTCTATTTCTTGCCTCCCTCCTCCCCTCGGCTCTGGTCTTCCTCGGAGCACATGGAGTCATCCCCCTACGGCACACACCCTACCTGACCATCCTCTGTCACCCATGTAACCTCGGTTGTACCCCCCAGGCGGGACGGGCGAGCCCCAACGCCCGACACAGCAGTAACGCCGGTCAGGAGAATGCCAGGTGGCGCGCAAATCGGGGCAGCTCGGTGCTCCGTCCCGCTGGAGCCGAGGCATTTTCTGTTTTCTCTGGGGAGTGGCTGGTGCCCTGACGTCAAGGTGTATCTGACATCTGCCACTCCCCCACTCCTTCTCTCTACTCCTCAGTGCCTGCTGTATTTCCAGCCTCCGGCAGAGGTCAGCAGAGCACCGAACTGGGACCCCTTTCCCTCCCCGGGAGAGGAGAGCTGTCCTCTGGACGCCCAATCCTCTCCCTCCCCTGCCGACCCCCAGCAACCCGGACTGTTTCCCGAACCTGGGTTGCCGGCGTGGCGCGAGGTGTGGCATCCAGTGCCTCAACCCTCAGCGGACCATCGCACTACAGACTCCACAGAGCACCGTCGCTTCAGTCAACTGTCATGTTCCTCGAACTTTTCGCCTTTTATTTCTCATCCTAGTTTATAATCACTTTATTCCCTAAAGTGATTCCCCCCTTTTCCTTTCATTTGTGCCTGGATCTGATGATCTTTTTTGTCGTTGCTGCTGCGGACAGATGATCTGTGACAAAGATTTCCATGAGGCCTGCATCTGCTGCCTCGGCACCGACCATGATGTCGAGGCCTTGTAGATCTGCTGTGACTTCAATCAAGCTACTCGACTTTGTTACCATAAGGAGCTAAAATCTTTCCTTATGAAAAAGAAGGGCGCTGCTTTGGAGAAGGAGCTTCAGTCTTGGAGCTCCTCCACTTCCCCGGCCCCATCCTCAGGTTCTCATTCGGTCAAGGCTCGAGACAAGTTGTTGGAAGTATCGCCACCGGGAGAAGGACTGGTCCTTCTGGGAGCGTTCTTGGTTGCCATGCCCAGCACTGACTGTTTCGGGGTAGTCGACCAGACCGGCGAAGATCTCCACTGTTGCCCACACTTTCTCACCTACAGGGTCGGCCTTGGCAGCCCCCTCCACCAGAACTTCTCAGCCCGGCGGTGGTTCATCGGCGGGGCCTTTCCCGTCTCCCGTCGATTATTTTCACTGCGCGCCCCCACCCTATCTGCTACGGGGGGACTTTGGCAGTGTGGCCCATCGGCTCTGCCGAAGCTGGCCCCTTGTGGCTAGGGTTTTCTTCTTTACTCTCACTAATGTGCTTGACTCTGCCGAATGCCTACCATGCCTCCTCTGGGACCACAGTCAGGGAGTGATGCCAGTCTGCTGGTGGCCCGTGATGGTCATGCGTCGTTGGGAGTAAGGCTTCTTCACTTTACACCTATGACCATCCCTACGACACTCAGGATGCAGGTCCCTCAGCTGGTTCCTCAACCTGTCCCTGTCCTGTCATTGTTTCAGCCCTCCCTCCCGACACCAGGGTCTCAGTACCTCCCCGTCGCTGCCACAGGGTATTGTGCGGCCGATGGTAACCATCAGCATCCAGTCTTGCTTTTCTTCTGTCGACCTTGTGCAGAAGGTTGTCCTGCCTCAGGGCCCATTGCCGGCAGGACCTTCTAGGCCTTTGGTGCAGTCACATCGCGCATCGTCGAGACCTGACCCTCTCACTTGTTGATGTCCTCAATGCCCCTCTCTGAGCCAGGGAACGATGACAGTTATCACCCTGACTTCCTCCTCCCGAATGAAGAGCATGAGGAAAATTAGGATGCTAGGGCCCAGCCTCTTCCTAGCACCTCTATAGTCTCCTCTGCGAGAGGACTCCTCCAGCTACATCCCGCAGTTTGCCCAGACGACCCCTCATTCATTGCTGTGATGCAGCAACTGCAGGGTGCCATGGGGTTCGATGCCACAGAGTAGGATGTTACCAGGCAGAACCTGGCAAACTACCTAGGCCTGCCAGATTTCCATCCTGTGATTGATGCATATGAGGATGCCACCATGGTCGCTTGGTACAGGCCTAATCTGATCTCCCCCACCCCCATGCCCAGGAAGGCGGACAAGCTATACCAGGTCTCCTCTGGGAAGCCGTTTTTCATGGGGCCCCCTCAGGTGGATTCGTTGGTTATCAACGTGACCCATGATCTGTCCAAGAGACCCCAACACCTCAGCTCCCTCCCTCCAGACAAGGAGTCCAGGAGGCTGGGCCTTATGGTCAAGAGGGTATTTGCCTCTTCCACTGTGGCGATAAGGGTCCTTAATTATGTGGGCCATATGCTTAATTACCAGAATGACCTCTGGGAAATGGTCAGATCTTCGAGAGGATTCCTTCAGTAGGTCATCACAAATAGAACTGACGTCGCCTGACGGGCCGCACGGCAGACTTTTCTAGCAATCCCTGACGAGGGACTGCCCACCCGACGTCATGTGATCTACGTCAGCATGATGGTATATAGTGGGCGGTCCCCATGCCCGCCCTCCAGTTCTTTCCCGCCGTCGCCTCGTGCTAGTCGCCTCGCAGACTTCATTCAGCAAGTGCGTCATCTGCCTAGGCTCAGATCATCCAGTCTCCTCCTGCCCTGACTGTCAGTCCTTCAGTCAGGCTACCAAAAAGCGGAGACAGCAGGTGTTGGAGGCCCATCTTCTCAAGGTCCGTCTGCTTTCTCTTGAGAAGATGGACAAGCTTAGGGACTCGTCCGAAAAATCTTCCTAAAAGCATAAGGATAAGACTGGGGAGGCGGGCTGGCTCAGCGGGCGACGTCAGGCCCTGTACCAGCAAGGCCAGCCACCGTCGAGCACTCGGGTGAGGAGAAACTTCAGGTGGATAAGTTGGTTGCTGGCTCCTCCGGCGACATGGTAAGCCAGCCTCAGCTCCTCCGGAACCGCCCGGCAACTGTTAAGTCGACTCCCCAGCTGGGGGCAGTCCCCGACCTCGGTTGCTAAGTCGGCCGGGGTCCCTCCCGACTGTCTGACCACGCCTGCTAAGCCGCCGTCCCTGACGACCACATCGGCTCTGTTCGTCGGGCCTAACAGCGCATCAACCATCATCTGGCAGGACCGAAGGGAGACAGCCCCGCTCCCTCCTGTTCTTCCTTCGCCCGTGTCCTCACATTCCACCACGGACATGTCCGGCGAGGCCGATGGGGACGCTGGTAAGCCAGCTGATTTTGGGGGTTCAAACCCCCCCCCCCACTGGGGACCAGGGTCAGGAGGCTCCTTCTCGGCCACAAGACCTTTCTCTGGAGGCCCCTCCTCAGCCCGAGGGCGGACTGCCGGCGCCCCCAAAGCCGCCAGTCCCTACAACAGTCCCGATGCTGGGACCGGTGGTCAGGCCTGTTCTGCTGGCCCCGACGCCAGAACAGACTCCTACGACTGAGGGTCTTCGTCCGGTGCCGATGCCAGATCCTCTTCCGGTGCCAGATCGGGTGGCGCCGATGCCAGCGTCGGCCCCTATAACGTGGACTGTCCCGACGCCGGATCCTAACTTGATCTACACCACAGCAGGTCCGACGTTGGCTCCCCCTACGTCAGGACTGACGACGGGGTATTATAACCATCCCCTCACTGTCCCCCATTACCCCCACGGGTCTCCTGGAGATCCTTACCTGGAGGCTCCCACTCCTGGCTGGAGTCCAATGGGACAGTTTTACCAGGGTTATCATCCCTATACCCGTTACATGGATCCACATGGATATTACCCTCCTCCAGTCACTGTTCCCCCTCCACCTCCCCCAGCCTCAACCAGTTCCACCTCCATCCCTCGGCCATGCCAGATTTTAAGTCATTCCTACAGTCTTGATGGCGGGGAGTGAGGTCGGAGTTGGTTTTGGACCTGGAAGCGAGGCTCCCACCTCCGCCGCTTCCTAGGTCCCCTTCCCCGATCAGTTCGGGTCCGATTGTCCTCCTCTCGGGGAAGACTCGACTGGACGCTTCGAATGTCGTCCAGTGGAGGAGGCCGACGACGACAGTTCTGATGGGAGAGAGGAAGAAATTGTGGAGGAACCCGAGCCGAGAGGCAAGACCTCACCGAAATCGCCACCTGAGGATCCTTCCTTCTCTGATCTCTTGAGGGCCCTCAGAGATTATTTTGATTGGGAGTCTGAGGAACAGGACCCGATGAGGCAGCGACTCGTGGAGCACCTTGACTTAGAGTCCCTGTCTCCCATCCCAGTTCCTCCATGGATGGCCCCCCACCAAGACCTCACTACCACCGTCTGGCAGATGCCTCACTCTATCCTGGCTGTCCCCAAGCGGGTGGACAGGCTTTACGGGCGCCTAAGGATGCTCCTTTTGAAGACCCATCCAAGCAGACTCCATGGTCATTTTAGCGGCTCATGATCACTCCGGCTACGCCCAAGCACTTGAGCACTACTTCCAGATAAGGAGTCGAGGCAGATGGATCAGTTTGGCAAGAAAATCTACTCTTCTGCCACGTGCGCTCCGCTCCCTCGATTACGTGGCCCATGTGGTGTCCCACCAAAAAGCGGCTATGGCCAGGTTGGAGGCGAAGGTCCAGTATGTGGATCCTTCACCTCTCAAGGAGGAACTCGCCAAGGATCTCCACCTCTCCAAGATCTCTTGTAGGCATGCTTTACGGGCCACCTATGATTCAGTCAGTTCCATGGCCTGTATCTCGGCAACTGCCGTTGCCCGAGACGGCACTCCTGGTTTCGCCTCTCAGGCCTTGCTAACGAGGTTCAGTTGGCGATTCAGGACACTTCATTCCGGGGCTCGGTCCTTTTTTGAGGTGACAGCATTACAGAACTACAGGACAAAGATGTTGCCCTTAGATCTGTTCGGTCTATGTACCGATCAGGTGCTCCTCAGCAATGACAACAGCAACCCTTTCGGAGGAGGACCTGGAAGCAGGGGAAATCCGCTCAGGCGCGTCGCCAGGGTAAGCGGAAGGCCACGGGTACAGTCTCCCCTCCTGCCTCCAAGAATCTGCGATGTTCAGCGGTCCTCCCCCTGACCGACTGGCCACTTATCGACTCCCCGGCCCCACTGCCTCCTCAGCCTCTCAGCGAGGAGCAGGTGGAGGGGGGGTTCGCTCTCCACGTACAGGAGTGGAGGGCAGTTACCTCCGACGAGTGGGTCCTGCAACTAGTGACCTTAGGTCACACCATAGAGTTACTGGAGCTTCCTCTGGGAAATCCTCCATTGAAGTCCTCATACACTCAGGATTAGGCTATCCTCGACAAGAGGAGATAAATTCGCTCTTGCTAAAACAAGCAATCAAGCGAGTCCCTCAGGACAAACGGAAAAGGCTTCCACTCCCATTTTTCCTTGTTCCAAAAGACCGGGACTTCCCCATTCTAGACCTCAGTCAGCTGAACTTTTATGTTGAGTACAAGAAATTTTGCATGCTGACACTCCAGAGCCTTCTTCCGCTCCTGTTGGAGAATCACTGGCTCCTGCGCCCTGGATATGCAGGATGCCTATCTACATATCCCTGTTTTCCCCAGCCACCGTCGATTCCTGCATTTCCTGTTCAGAGGAGCACTTCCAGTTCAAGCTTCCCTTTGGGTTGTCTTCGGCACCTTGGGTCTTTACCAAGTGCCTAGTGGTGGTTGCGGCATTTTTACGCCGCAGGGGGATTGCAGTGTTTCCTTACCTGGACGATTGGCTCCTAGCGGCCCCATCCAGAGAGGCATTGTTGGAGGCTCTGTCGTTTACCCTGGACCTGTTCAATCGACTTGGGATCACTGTCAGCGTGCCCAAGTCATACCTTATCCCCACCCAGAGACTGCAGTTTATTGCGGCGGTCCTCGACACAGTCCAGTGCAGAGCTTTTCTTCGTTCGGACAGAGTGGAGAGACTGGTCCACCAGGCCTCCAAGGTGGCGTCTTGCAGGACCATCCCAGCCCGGGAGGTCCTTCTCCTGTTAGGCCTCATGGCAGCTTCCATTCGTACCATTTCCCTGGCCAGGCTCCACATGAGGATCACTCTGTGGTCCCTGAGGGTGCATTGGGACCAGCTTCTGGACGATCTGGACCATCCGGTCCTCATCTCGGCAGCGGTCCGGAAGGATCTCCTGTGGTGGATGAACCCACACAATTTTTCCTTGGGGCTTCCTTTTCGAAGCCCAGCACCCGGTGTCACTTTCACCACGGATGCCTCGAACATGGGGTGGGGTGTGCATCTGGGGGAACATCAAGCCCAGGGACTTTGGTCCAGCTTGGAGCTTTCGCTTCACATCAATGTGTTCTAGAGCTCAGGGCGGTCCTGTATGCCTTACAGGTCTTTCAACCCCCTGCTGCCCGAGGGAACACTGCTGATCCAAATGGACAATATGTCAGTGGTTTGGTACATCAGCAAACAAGGAGGAACCTGGTCATACCCTCTTTGCAGTGAGGTGACCAGGGTGTGGAACTGGGCGGTCCAACGCCACAAGTCCCTAATGGCCGTGCATGTAACGGGAGTTCTAAACGTCCCGGTGGACAGTCTCAGCAGATCGTGGACCCCTGCTCACGAGTGGGAACTTCAACAGGAAGTGGTGAAATCCATCTTCCAAAATTGGGGGCGGCCGGAACTCAACCTATTCGCCTCTCAGTCCAATGTAAAACTTCCCAAGTTTTGCTCACTCGTTCCAGAGCCAGGTGCTTTCTGGAGCGACGCATTGTCTCTATCCTGGACAGGGAAATTTTTGTACGCCTTCCCTCCATTTCCCATTCTGCAGAGGGTCCTCCTCAAGCTACAGGCGGAGAAGGCCAAGATGATCTTCATCGCTCCTCTTTGGCCGAGACAGATTTAGTTCCTGCTGCTTCAACAGCTATCCAGGGAACCACCGGTTTCACTTCCATTGACACACGACCTCCTTACTCAGGATCAAGGCCGTCTGGTTCATCCGGGGCTCAGGACCCTGCATCTGCATGCATAGCTCCTACAGACATAGGCCATCTCTCGCTTTGGGGTATCCTCTCGAGTGGCACAGGTCCTTGTTGAAGCCAGAAAACCTTCCACCCGTTCCACTTATGCCTTGAAGTGGAAGTGGTTTTCCATTTGGACGACCGTGAAGGTCTGGAACCCATTTTCTTGCTCGGCCCCACAAGTCATGGAATACCTCCTTCACCTATTGGACTCCAGTCTAGCCTATTCCTCTCTGAAAGGGCACCTCTCCACTATCTCAGTGTACCACGAGCTGGTGGGTGGTAAACCCGTGGCTCAGTTGGATATCTGAGACCTTTTTGAAAGGGATTCTCCATCGAAACCCCCATCCGCAGCCCAACACCACCATGGGACTTGAATTTCGTCCTGGAAAAGCTCACCTTGCCTCCTTTCGAGCCAGCAATGAGCTGTGACCTACGCTTCCTATCTTGGAAGGCGTTGGTTTGGTTGCTATCACTTCAGCTCGCAGAATTTCGGAGCTTCATGCACTGGTTTGTAAGGAGCCTTACCTGATTTTCCACCGAGACAGGGCGGTTCTCGGAACCCATCCGAGGTTCCTTCCAAAGGTGGTGTCGGAAGCTACTCTGAACCAATCGGTAGAGCTTCCAGTGTATTATCCAGCTCCCATTAACAGGGGTGAGGCACTCCTCCATACGTTGGACGTCCACCAGATTCTCCGGTGTTACACTCACCTAACCAAAGATTTCGCTCTTGCGATCAGTTGTTTGTCTCCTTCGCACAATGGATATGAGGCAAACCGGTTTCAAAGCAGAGCCTTTCCAAATGGTTGTGCAACTGCATTAGATTCTGTTATCATAAGTATGATAAACCCCTTCCGGGCTCAAGCAGGGGTCATTCTACTAGGGGCATGGCTGCTTCTGCTGCTTTCTTCAATGTTTCTGCAGCAGATATTTGTGCTGCCGCTTACTTGGAGTTCTGTCCATACCTTACCAAGCATTATAGTTTGGACATTGCTTCCAGGCGGAGGGCTGGCTTTGGCCTAGCTGTCCTGCAGGGTCTGTTGTCCTAGGCTGGGTCCTTTCGGTCTCCAGTCTTTTCCATGAGTTTGTTTTGCCCCTCCTAGTTCTCTCGGTCTCTCCTTAGAGGGTCTGCTGGGGATTCGGTCCTGTTGTAGATGACTTACTAAAGGGACCTCTCAATAAGACAGTAAGTTACGAGAAATCTCACCGTGAATAGTAGATCTTCGAGAGGTCCCTTCAGTAGGTCATATTTTTACCTCCCTCCTTCCCCTCATATTTTCTTTACAGGGTCTCCAAGCCTGTTCGCTCCTGCTGTTAGGCCTCTCTCTGGCTCCGGCAGGAGAACTGGAGGGCGGGCATGGGGACCGCCCACTACATACCATCACGCTGATGTCGGTCACGTGACGGGTGGGCGGTCCCCCATCAGGGATTGCTAGAAAAGTCTGCCGTGCGGCCCGACGTCAGGCGACGTCAGTTCTATTTGTGATGACCTACTGAGGGAACCTCTCTCAAAGATCTACTGTTAAGGTAAGTTCCTACATAACTGTACTGTCTGCTGCCTGTGCCCTCCCAGAGGGTCCCCAGATGCAGGAACTGCTCAAGGCCCTCCAGCCTGGTGCTGATGTGGGCAGGCATCTCTTGGGGGGCTGACTATAATGCCTTAGCCAGGGCCTCCATGGTGGGAATTTGCTTGAGGTGCTCCTGGCTCAGGGTGTTAGGCTTCATTACTGGTGTCCCTACAGTCCATCCTGAATGCTCCCCTCAGGGGCTACAAGCTCTTTGGGGGAGACATGCAGGACATTCTCAGTTATCTGCAGGCCTCAGGGAGAACCCTGTGGTCTGTTCACTCCCTCTACCACACCCACCAGAAGAGTGGACAGAGGGTGCCCTTTCGACGTGCCACCCATAGATCTAGGTTTGGCACCAAGCAGCCCAGCGAGTACAAAGCTGCCACGACCCTGCCTACCTCCTCTTCCACCGGAAAGTCCTCAAGAGGTGGTGGAGCAGGCCCGGCTCTGCCTGACTCCTTGCCCGACCCTCTCCCTCCAGTGCCCCACGATGTGGTGGGGGAGTCGCTTCTCCCTCCATCTGGATGGGTGGCAGGAGATCACAACAGACGCCTGGGTGTTGCAGCTCATAGAACAAGGACATGCTCTAGAGTTTGTAGAAATGCCTGCAGATCTTTCCCTAAGGCCTTCGACTTACCGTCTCAGCCACATGCCTGTGTTTGCTTGAGGAGGTCCATACACTGCTGTGAAAAGGGCCATAGAACCTGTCTCCGAGATTCAATTGAACCTAGGGTTCTAATCCCACTTCTTCCTCATCCACAAGTCAATGAGGGACTTGAGACCCATCCTGGACTTATGAAACTTGAACTACTGCATCCAGTACAAAATGTTCAGGATGGTCACCCTTCTGGGCCTGTTGCCTTCTCTTCAGAAGGGAGATTGGATCTGTTCCTTGGAGATTGAATGACCTCAACATGTACACACTAGAGGAGAGGAAAGAGCAAGGTGATAATGATTGAAGCGAGGTGATATGATTTGAAGCATTCAAGTACCTCGGGGCATCAATAAGGTTAAAGGGGAAATCATCTTCCTGGTCAGTAAGGGTGCTAGAACAAGGGTGCATGACATGAGATTGGTGGGAGGTTGTCTAAGGGGTAACGTAAGAAAGTTTTACTTCACTGAGAGGATGGTGGATGCATGGAATAGCCTGCCCCAAGAGTTGGTGGTGGCAAAGACTGTGGCTGGATTCAAGCATGCATGGGACTGAAATAAGGGAGTCATAGTGAGTAGGAAGAAAAGCTAAAGCCGATGTCCAGTTGCAGTCATAGGCCGCTTTTACAGATAGGATTAATGGGCAGACTAGATGTTTCTGTGATATGCAGGATGCATACCTGCACATCAAGGCTGCCGTCCCCACAAGCAGTATCTCAGGTTCCTGTTTTGGGAGGTGAGGGGCACTGCCAGTTCAGGGTCCTTCCCTTTGGCTTGTCTTCGGTGCCACAGGCTTTCACCAAATGCCTAGCTGTGGTGGCAGTGGCCCTCAGGTGGGAAGGTCTTTACGTCTTTCCCTACCTGGATGATTGGTTACCCAAAGCCCAGTCCCAGGAGCAGCTGTCTATTTCCTTGGCGTGTGCCCTGTAGTTGTTCAACAATTGGGGATCATGGTCAACCTTTCCAAGTCGGTGTTGACTGTCTGCCAGCATCTCTAGCACATAGGAGCTATACTAGGCGTGGCCCAGGGCCTTGCTTCCTGTTCTCAGACTGGGCAGAGCGCCTGATGGCACAGGCCCAGAAATTTTACAACAGCTGATATGTCACAGCCAGGATATATCTGGCTGCTGGGCTTGATGGCAGTGGCCATTGCCACGGTTCCTGTGACCCAGCTGCACATCGCATCCTTCAGTGGACTTTGAGGATGCAGTGGGATCAGAGGACCAAAAATTTGGAGCAGAGGGTTCTGGCCTCATTGCTGGTAAAGAAGGTTCTCGTGTGGTGGATGGAACCCAGCCATTTACTCAAGTGGGTTCCTCCTCATCCCTCCTCACCAGATCCTCATGACAGATGCCTTGGGAACATGCTGGGGTGCGCATCTGAGACCTTACAAGACTCAAGAGACATGGGCTCCATTTGAGACTTCTCTCCATATCGGTGTCCTCAAGATGAGAGATTTCTTGTACAGCCTGCAGGCCTTCCAGTGCCACCTGTCCATGGACCATTTGCTAGTGCAGACAGACCACATCAGTAAGCAGGGGGGCACTCACTCTTACCCTCTGTGCAATGAGGATTTGGTATTGGGCTCTGGACAATGGACTAGAGCTGTCGGCTGTCCGTGTTCCAGATGTCCAGAATGCCTTGGCAGACAGGCTGAGAAGATCACAGTCCCAGATACATGAGTGGAACTGCAGACCTTGGTTGTAGAAGACCTGTTCAACAGGTGGGAATGTCCAGCGTTGGACCTTTTACGTTGTGTGGGAACACAAAAACTGCCTCATTTTTTTTCTTGCTCAATCCAGGGCCTGGAGTTTTCTGGTGAGATGCATTGTCAGTCTCTTGGAAAGAGAGGTTCCTCTATGCCCCCAGATTCAGAGCGCACTAATCAATCTCCAGATTGAGGGCGCCACTCTGATTTTGGTGGCTGCCTTTTGGCCTCGTCAGATTTGGTTTCCACTGTTGCAACAGTTAGCAGTGGAGCCTCCAGTACTGCTTCCCCTGTGCCCTGGCTTGCTGCCACAGGAATAGGGACCCCTCATCCATCCAAACCTTTGGTCCCTCCACCTGCATGCCTGGCTCCTGAAGTTAGCCATTGCCAGGTTTGGGGTCTCCCCTAAAGTGGTTGATGTCCTGGTTGCTGCCAAAAATCCCGCCACCTGGACAGCTTATTCCATGAAGTGAAAGCACTTCGCTTTTTGGGCAGCTTCCCGTCGCCTGACCTCTATACCTGCCCAGTTAACCAGATTCTGGAGTACTTACTGTCCTTGTCTGATGCTGAACTGAAATACTCTTCTCTAAAAGTGCATTTGTGTGCCATATCTGCCTTCCATGTGCCTATTGAGGACCGTACAGTGGCCTAGTTGGACGTGGACCATACTTTTCTGAGTGGCATCCTGCACTTGAAGCCTCCCATCCATAGCCCTGTCTTGGCGTAGGACTTAAATATTGTTTTAGAAAAATTTGCTTTGGTTCCTTTTGAGCCAGCCTGAACTTGTGAGCTGCACTTTCTGTCATGGAAGGCACTTTTTGTAGTTGCTACTACTTCTGCTCGAAGGACTTCCGAGCTACAGGCACTCATGTGTGAGCAGCCTTATTTAATTTGTCACACAGACAGGGTGTCTTTGCGTACTAACCCTAAGTTCTTACCGAAGGTGTTGTCTTGAGTTCACCCAGAATCAAGCCATCCACCTAGCTGGATGTACATAGAATTCTTACATATTATGTTCACTGCACAAGGGACTAGATGAAGTCCTCGCGGCTGTTTGTTTCTTCTTTCGCCCATGGGAAGAGGAAGCGAACCAGTTTCTAAACAGTGTCTATGCAAATGGTTGGCTAACTTATTATTTTCCATTATAGGAAATGCGGTAAGGAACTTCCTGGGGCTGTTAAGGGCTCTGCAGAGCATGGGTACTTCTGTTGCCTGTTTGAGGGGGTTGGGTTCATGGCTGACATCTGTGCTGCTGCCACCTGGAGTACTGTTCACACTTTCTCCAGACACTACAGTTTGGACATTGCCTCTAGAAGGCAGACAAATTTTGCCTAGCTGTGTTACAGAGCCTCCTTTCATAGATTCTTGATCTTCCTTGTCAGTCTTCACCATTCATTACTGCTGGGTACCGGCAGGCAGCACCGCTACAGGAAGTGTTTTTTTTTTTTTTTTTGAGGGAGGAGTCGGCGCCTGCAGCCACGCACTACATGGTGCGCGAGGGGTGGCTGTTAGGCGCAGCAGACTCCTCCTCCATCCCAGTTCTGTTTCTCCCGCCGTCGAGGCTACACCTGCTGCGCAAGTGAAACAGTTTGCTGCGGCACCATTAGGCTTTGTGTTGTTTTTTGACAAATTTTTCGATCTCCTTCATCCCGGTTCGATATCCCGACGCTGTTGAAACCGGTAAGACCGTTTTATTTTTTATTCTCGACGGCACCGGGAGCATTTCTGTTTATTAAATTGTTTTCGCATTATGTCCGGTTCGGGAGCCAAGCGAAAGTCGAAAGTGGACCGTGCCCCCATGTGTCGGTGCTCCTGTGGCCGGCATTTCTCTGTGATGGACAGACATGATGTTTGCCATCGGTGCCTAGGACCTAGCCATGATATGGATAGATCGCGCCTGTTTTCCAGGGACTCGATTCTCGAAATCCACCGTTCAAAGTCGGCAAGGCCCGCCCACTTTGGAGGGCGGCGTCGTTCTCTGGCTTCTCAGGTCAGGTCTTTAGGCCCTTCCTCCGGGTCCCTCCCAGGCCTATACGGTCTAGGGAGGAGGAGGCCTCCTCATCTTCAAGCCTTGCCGAGGAGGAGTCCTTTTGTGGTGTCGGAGAAGTGCCGTGGCCTTCCCAGGATCATGTCGTTGACACTGCTCGGCAGTCACCTCTCTGAGGTGCAGGCTCCCCAGTGTCGCTGCCCACGGTTGCTGGGCCCGGCACTGACAGACCTCGATGTCGCCTTCTGGCGCCGTCCTGGGGTCCTGGTGCTATTAGCAGCGCCCCGGTGATTGGGGCAGGCACCACATGTGCAGTTTGGTTCTCAACGCCGCTTGCCCGGCACTGTTGACAGTCGACTCCTTTGGCAGTGCCATGTTGGGTTCCAGTGCTGAGTGTGGCGCCAGGGATTCAACGGGCCGTAGATGGGTCAAGGCTGGGTTCCATAGCCGTGGCGCTGTGTTGGACTGACCGTGTGCGGGTGACACCGTGCTGCTTGTGGTGCTGCTCGATTCTCAGAGTGGCCAGCATCGAGTTCCTCTTAGTTGACTCCTCTTTGGAGAGACGACTGGATGTGAACCCGGTCTGGCTTCCTGATTCTTCGTATCAGAGTCCTCTGTGGGACGTGGTGTCAAGCTGCCCCAGCGCCCCCATCCCTGAATCTCCACAGGGTCTTTCTCAGGACTCCCAGGCTGGTGGTGGCCTGGGGTCCATGGGGAGGGCAGCTTTGGGGTTGGGGAGGGGACTGTCCCCAGAGGGGGACACAGCAGCTGCCAGCCTTGGTGCTGCTCTGCCATCTCGGGGGATTGGGAGTCCTGTTTTGGGAGGCCCTTGGATCGGCGGATCCCTTTGCTGAGGAGGAGGAGCGTCCTCTGAGTCTGAGGCATTGGGGTGAGGCGTTGTCATTCCTCTGCCACCCCTCGGGGTGCAGGGAGGAACCGTGGCGCTGAGCCCGCCTCTCCTTCTTGGGTTCAGGGGTCCCTTCCAGTGGTGCCACCGAGGTTGCCCTGCTGGACTCGTGCAACCCCAGTGCATCACAGGGAGGTTCCCCATTCGGGCTCTTCCAGAGGTCGCATTCCCAGGGTTCCATCCACACGACCGGTTTGATTTCAAGGATCCTCCAGCTCGGGCTCCGTTCCCTGGATTTCAGAGCCCTGGCAGAGGACAGTCGCCTCCTTGGGTGTCCTCTCTCCCATTCCTCTGCACACCCCAAAGCCACGTCAGGTCATATGGGACCGTTATCCTGGGAGACGTTCAGCGCACTGCGGTGGCCTTCCGTCATATGTTAGGTACATGCACAAACGGGTCTTTTGCCTGTCCCCACCGCTGCAGGAGTCTTCTGGACATTAGAGTTCCCTATCCTCATTGGCTCCTTCATCAGAGGGAGAGGGAGGAACCCACTGCTCACCTTTCTTCCGGCGCTGATTTCACTGAATATCAGCCCTTCCTTTCGAGGATGGTTCTGGATCTTCATATTTTCTATGTTAGACGGGACAATACCGAGCAGGAGACGCGCGAATTCAGTGCCCAGCACTTGGTGGTGCTATCCTGGCCTATTCCCTTCCAGGAGGCGTCTATCCGCACCTGGCAGTCTCCAGCCGACCCTCTCCCGGCCCCAGCAGACTGCAGGAGGAGGTATTGTGCTCTTCTGAGTCCTTAGGTTCTCTTTCTAACCTGCCCTCGGGCTTGGTGTTCTAGAGACCCCTTCTGGGCGCCGGCGCCTGGCGCACAACCGACCACCGGACTCAAATTCCCTATAGTTCGACTGGTGGGACGAAGTGTTCTCCTCTTCTCGTGCGATGTTGTACATTGCGTCACATCAGGCACACAATGCTGCCTATAACAGGCACTTGTGGTTGATGCTGGCTCAGGTGCTAGCATCGATGCCTGATATGGAGCAATCTTGACAGGCCATTGCCTTCTCCGCTAAAGGCCCAGAACTGGCAAGGCACCAAGCAAGGGCATCTTACGACACCAGTGAGTTCAGTGCCCAGCACTTGGGGGTGCCATCCTGGCCTATTCCCTTCCAGGAGGCGTCTATCCGCACCTGGCAGTCTCCAGCCGACCCTCTCCCCGCCCCAGCAGACTGCAGGAGGAGGTATTGTGCTCCATCTGAGTCCCTAGGTTCTCTTTCTAACCTGCCCTCGGGCTTGGTGTTCTAGAGACCCCTTCTGGGCGCCGGCGCCTGGCGCACGACCGACCACCGGACTCAAATTCCCTACAGTTCGACTGGTGGGACGAAGTGTTCTCCTCTTCTCGTGCGATGTTGTGCATTGCGTCACATCAGGCACACAATGCTGCCTATAACAGGCACTTGTGGTCGATGCTGGCTCAGGTGCTAGCATCGATGCCTGATATGGAGCAATCGCGACAGGCCATAGCCTTCTCCGCTGAAGGCCCAGAACTGGCAAGGCACCAAGCAAGGGCATCTTACGACACCAGTGAGGTGGCTTCCAGGCTTGCGGGGACAGTGATCTGCATTAGGCGAACGACATGGCTTCGTCTATCAAGGTTGTCACCCCTGGCTTGGCGTAGGGTGATACGTTCCACCTACCGAGGGACCCGCCTCTTTTCTTCCAGAGCTAGGAGGCTTCTGCAGGGGCTTCCTCCGTCCCCTCGTCTTCAGGGGATACCTTCACACAACATGAAGTGTTGCTGTATTCAGACATAGTGCAGTTAGCCCCAGCACTTGAACTTCCCCGGAGAGGAAAGAGTTAACTCCATGCAGAAGCATGGAACGTTGAGCTCGAGCTCAGTTTTCAAACTTCTGTCTGTGGTACTTACCAGTGCAACCGTCAGATTCTTTACTCTGCCTAACAGTGAAGTCGCTCCAGAGATTCCTCTGCTCAGTTCGGTAAACGTAAAGCATTTGGTTTAAAACTTATTCTTTATTGTTTTTTCGGATTTCCAGCCTCTGTCTTCGGTACAGGTAGTGTGGTAGATAGGTAGTGACTGTATTTTATTTTAAATAACTTCAGGAAATTGTTGGTTTCTCGTTTCTTCCGGTTGGTCCGGTTAGGAACTGACCTTCTGTTCCTTCTAATTTTAAATGTATTATTTTAGAGTGGTGTTCAGTACCGATCGGTTTCAAAAGAACCAGGCTTTTCTCGGTTCTTTTCCAAACCTGTGGAGCGGTTGTTACCGATCGGTTGGTATTACCTGGCTTGAATGCTTCTATAGGGTAATTTTGGTAGGTTGGCCATGTGCAGAAACCAAAAGAAAACTAGTCCCACTTGGTTTCAACACTGTACTGAGTGTGGGGAGGCCTTTACCAAGGCCGACCCCCACCTCATCTGTGTTTATTGTCTGGGATTTGACCACCTCCAGTCAGACTGCCAAATTTGTAAAAACTTTCCTAAAACCACTCTAGAAAAAAGACTGAGTAGGTTGAAGGAGAGGGAGGCCGAGAAATCCATAGACCCGGATGGCCAGTCCGGTTCGGTTACGGCCGAACCTGGGGAGATGCCTACTGACCTAGGCAATACCTTCTCAGGCAAAAGGAGAGCTGACTCTGAGGGGTCGGTTCTGTCAAAAAAGAAATGAAAGTCTGCCAGTTCGGATCCAGTGCTGCTTACTCCAACTGTGGACAAGATGGCGAAAGCAATTAGTACTGTCCAGTGGCTTTGTCCGGTTCCGTCCGAACCGGTGCCCCTGGTTAGGCGGTTGGTTCGGTCGGAACCGGCTCCTTCGGATTACGATCTGGATGCTTTCTATGAGGAGTGGAGGAGATGAAGACTATCCCGACGATTACTACGACAGTGGGGGTCTGGATGTGCCCATTGAGCCGGACAGCTCCCCAGACAGACCCTCTGATGTCTCCCCTCCCAGGCTTTCTGAGTCACCTTCTCACTTCTTGTTTACAAGAAGGTGGCTGAAACTCTCCAGTTCCCTTTGGTTGAAGCTGCTGAGGAGGAAGAAGAGCCTGATTTTGTGGAGATGGACATCCCAAAGTCCAAAAGGTTGTCTATTCCCCTTCACACATCCTTGGGGAAACAGACAAAAAAGATTCTACAGACTCCTAACTCTTTACCTCCTGTAGATAAAAGAATGGGCAGGAGACATGTTATCAGGCTCAGCTGAGGAGTTCCTTTATTCACATAGCAGCCATGTTAGGTAGTGCAGGCTGCAGCCTGTGACAGGGCACACGTTCCTTGGCTTCACACCTCCCCCAGACAAGGACTCCAGGAAAGTTGATGCCATGGCCAAGAAACTATACTTGGCATCCTCTTTGGGACTCAGGCAGGCATATTATATGGCATACACAGCCAGGTACCAGAGTCCAGGTAGGATACGGTTCTGGAACTGGCTAAAAGGCCTTCCCCAGCTAGCCAAAGAGCTGGAGGAGGTCGCCATGGGATGGTGAGAGGCATCCAAAGTACAATTTCACGCTGCTGTCGACTCCAGTGATGTGGCATCCAGAGTCATGGCTACATCTGTGTCTCTCAGAAGGCATGCTTGGCTCAGATGTACTAGCCTATCACAGGACACCCAGTCTAAGGCTATGGATTTTCCTGTAGTTGGTAACTCTCTGTTTGGGGAGCAGACAGAGGCTTACATGAAGAAAATGGACGAATATAGATCCACTTACAGGAGTGCACAGTCCAAGGAAAGGCAAGCCACTCCTCAGAAGCAGCGGGGCAGGGGCAGGCCTTTTACCAAGCCCAGGCCTCCTCGTCTTACCCACTAAGGGTTTTTTTCCCAAGGGAGGGATAGAAGGGGGATGAGCAGGGCTGCTTCTTCCTCGCAATCTAAGGCTCCTGCCAAGCAGACACCCTGAGGTGTCAGCCCGGGTCAGCTCTCCAGTTGCAGTAGGAGGCAGGCTGGCTTACTACTTTCAGGCCTGGAAGTCTGTTACCTCAGACAAGTGGGTCCTGGAAGTAGAAAGCCAGGGACTAGCCCTCAGCTTCAAAAGGTACCCAAAAAGGAGGGCCAAGTCTTTTCCACCTGCATCAGTTTCAGAAACCCTTGCTCTAGAGGCAGAGGTTTCCTCTTTCGTGGCTCTCAGAGCCATAGAGAAGGTTCCTACTCAACACAGGGGAAAAGGCCTGTACTCCAGGTACTTACTCACCCCAAACAAAACAGGGGAGTGGCGACCCATCCTGGATCTAAGGTATCTGAACAAACACATTTCAAAACCCAAGTTCAAAATGGTAACTCTGGGAATAATCCTTATCTCTTTAAGGCCAGGAGATTGGCTAGCATCACTGCACCTCAAGGATGCCTACTTCCATATCCCTATAAGGTGCTCCCACAGAAAATACATCAGGTTCGCTTTGCCTTCTGGCCATTATCAGTTCAAGGCCATGCCTTTTGGCCTATCATCAGCTCCAAGGGTGTTCACAAAGTGCCTTGCAGTAGTGGTGGCTTACCTCAGAAGACAGGGTATCACCATTTTTCCATATCTGGACGACTGGCTCCTAGCAGGGCAGTCTTCAGACCAGGTCAGGTCAGCTCTGCAAATCACTCAGGACTTGCTCAGTTCCTTGGGGTTTCTTCTCAATCTGCCAAAATCTGTCCTTGAACCAGTACAGCTTCTCACCTTCATAGGGGTGGAATTGGATACTACCCAAGCAAAAGCTTTCCTTCCTCTGGCAAGGGTGAAGGCCTTAGTAGACCTTGCTTCCTCCTTTTGGCCTCAGGTTTCTCTTCCAGCGAGACAGTTGCTTCAACTCCTGGGCCACATGGCAGCCTCCACTGCAGTGGTTCAGGGAGCCAGATTTCAGACGCGGGTCATTCAGTTCCATCTAAGATCCTTTTGGTCACAGAGAACAGATTCTCTCACCAAACTGATTCCAGTGACCCAAACTCTGGTCCAGGCTCTCCAGTGGTGGCTGGACCAGGACAACCTCAGACAAGGGGTTCCATTTCTCCCTGAACTTCCATCAGTAGTACTGACTACGGATGCTTCTCTCCTAGGCTGGGGAGCCCACCTGGGAGCCCTAACAGCTCAGGGGATCTGGTCCCCGCAGGAGTCTGTTCTTCATATCAACCTCCTGGAACTCAGAGCAGTTTTTCTAGCCCTTCAGACCTTTTCGAATTCAGTCAAAGGCAAGGTGGTCCAAGTCAGGATGGACAGCACTACCACAATGTGGTACATCAACAAGCAGGGAGGCACTCGGTCCACGGCCTTGTGCACAGAGGCCATGAAGATTTGGTCTCTGGCCTATTCCCCTTCAGACTTCCCTGGTAGCAGTTCATCTTCCAGGGAAGGACAATGTGCTGGCAGATGCCCTGAGCAGGATTTCACAGGGGCATCATGAATGGTCCTTGAATCTTCACATTCTGAGGATCATTTTCTCCAAGTGGGGCATTCCAGAAATAGATCTATTTGCAGCACCAGACAATCATCTACTTCCTCTGTTTTGCTGCAGACCTCCAGTCCTGGGGACAGTTCCCCCAGGAAGCCCTCATTCTGAACTGGAAGGGCAGGTTTCTCTATACCTTCCCTCCTTTCCCTCTCCTGTTCAGAGTTGTGATCAAGATAAGAACTCAACCCTGCACAGTGATATTGGTGGCTCCAGATTGGGCCAGACAACCCTGGTATCCTCTGCTGCTGTCCTTGGGTGTTTCACGTCCCCTGTCTCTTCCCAGGTGATACAGTCTTCTCTCCTCCTCCCAGGGGCGGATCTCGTACCCCAATCTCCAGTCTCTCAACCTCAATGCCTGGCTCTTGAACAGTTAGAATATGCAGCTCTACATCTCTCTCAGGGAGTTCTGGATATTCTGAAGGTCTCCAGGAAACCTTCCACTAGAAAAACTTACAATTCCAAATGGAAGAGGTTCTTTTTTTTTGAAATTCAAGTTTATTGATTTTGCAAAGCGAAAATATAACAAAGTCATTACATAGGTTATGCCAGATATCCATACATGGTATAACGAAAAAGGAAAAGAAAAGGAAAAAAAAAAAAAACAACACCCCCCCCCACCACAAAGTGTGCCAGATAGCTATGTAACTAAAATGCTAACAAGTTCACATATAGCTCAAAACGTAACCCTGCCTTCAGGATCAAAGAAAGCAAATATGAAAGATAAGGAGAAGAGAGAAACCACAGTGGGCATCAGAGAGGGAGCCAGGAGATCATTGGTGCAAATATAGCGCATATAATTTACCCCATTTTTTATGAAACAGGTCCATGCGATTACGCGAACTGGCTGTCAGCCTTTCCATGTTAAGATAGGCAGAGAGCTCAGTCAACCATTCAGAATAGGTCAGAGTCAATTGGTCGGTCCAATGCCTAAGAACTAGTCTCTTAATTACAATAGACACAAGGGCGATGTGATACCGGCGTTCTACACAGTCTATGCCAGCGTAATCCCCTAAGATACAAATTTCAGGAGTGAAAAAGTTGGTGAGACCAAGTAGGGGATCTAAATTGTCCTGGATGGCGGACCACAATGGGGCTACCTTATTACAATACCAGAAAATATGCAGGGAGTTCCCTTCACTGTGTGAGCACCTGGAACAGAGAGAGAGAGCAAGCTTTTTAAGCTGGAAAAGTTTCTTAGGGGTATAATACATATTATTCAAAATATAATATTGGGTAAGTCTAAGCCTGTCTTGGGTGTGGTATCTGTGCAGGTCTTTCCAAATATGGGACCAGTTAAGGGTGGAGTCAGGGAGTAAGGAAAGCCAGATATTAGAACCTGCGGTAGGTTTCGGAAATTTATAATCCAGTAGAAAAGAATATATTAGCGAAATGGAATGTGGTTTAGAAGCAAGAGTAAAAATATGAGAGAGGAAGGGGTGAACCTTGGCTCTCTAAACTGTGTGCCAAATTTCTCAGCAATAAGGTGCCTTAATTGATATATTTTAAAACCTTTATTATTGGGAATGCCAAATTTGGCTAGGATGTCAGATGATGAAAGGAGGGATCCTTGATCGTAGTAGTGTTCTAAGTTAGTTTCTTTAATTTGTGGGAGCCACTCAGGAGCAATCATCGAGTTGCCCAGCTTAATATTGGGGTTAAGGGTGACAGGCTGACCCAGATCTATTTTGGAGAGATTTTAGAAAGTATAGACACTGAAAATGAGATTTAAGGGATGTGAGAATTGTTTGGTCAGTTATCCACTAGAAAGCACAGAGGTGGAGTATAAAAATTCGTGAGGATCTAGTTTAGACTCGAAGGATCGATTTCTCGATTTGAAGCCAGATCGGAGAAGGGGTCAGGATGGGTTAGAAACCATCTCCTAGTTTGGAGAGGTGAGCAGCCCAGTAGTACAATAAGAGGTTGGGAAGTCTAAGACCCCTTTGTCCCTGGGGAGAGATAATTTAAGAAATGAGCGCGACTCCCTTCCTGCTCAGACAAACTTGAAAATTGCGTGAAACTGTTGTAGATAAGAGAGCGGCAACCAAAGACCTAATAAGTTAAGGGGATAGAAAATACGGGGGAGAATATTCATCTTAATAATATTAATCCTACCCCAGAGGGAAATAGGAAGGTTGGACCATCTTAGCAAATCTTGTTGGATGCGAGTCTTGAGATTATCCAAATTGAGTTTTCTGAGTAGAGAAGGGTCTGAGGAAAAGTGAATGCCTAGATATTTAATTGATTTAGGGGACCATCTCATGCCAAATTTAATAAGATCGTGCTTGTATGTATAGACATTTAAAGGGAAATTTCAGATTTAGATATATTCAGTTTATATTGGGAGAGGTTACCGTATTGACTGATGAGATGCAATGCATGTCCTAGGAAAGTAGCGGGTGAGTAACATGTAAAGTATGTCGTCAGCATAGACTGAGAGGACTAACTCATGCTGATGCACAGACAGCCTTTAATAAGTGGGAAGACTTAAGTTTAATAAGAAGGGCTCGAGATATAGATTAAAAAGGAAGGGTGAGAGGACAACCTTGTCTGGTACCAGTATGAAGCTGGAATAACGAGGAGAGAACACCATTACAGTATATCTTGGCGAAGGGAGTTGTATAAAACCTGGATCCATTTGAGAAAAGAACTTGGGAAGCCCATCCTGGTCATCGTAGTCAGAGAAAAGACCACTCTGTCAATGCTTTCTCATGCCTAGCGTAAATTAGGGCCATTGGGAGATGGGATAGGGGCGAGATGAGAAATATGAGAGAGGGTTCTAAGGTGGTCTGATGGGGAACGAGAGTGTACAAAACCGACCTGCTCTGGGCTAAGGAGATGGGTCCAAATTTTCTTAATCCGTTCAGCCAAGACCTTAGAGAGGATTTTCATATCACAATTTTGGGGAGAGATGGGCCGGTAGCTCGCCGGATCGGTGGGAGTTTTATCCGGTTTGAGAATTAGGATGATGGTGGCTTCAAGAAGTGTGGAGAAATGGAAGAGGTTCAGTATTTGGTGCTCTCAGAAAAGTACTGTGCCTGATTCTGCAGGCATTTCCACAACCTTAGATTATCTAGCTCATCTGAATAGTCTAGGCCTTAGGCCTACCACTCTGAAGGTTCATCTAGCAGCTGTCTCTGCATTCCTTTCAGCAGGGAAGGGCTCTTCCCTGGCATCTCATCCTGTTTTCAGGAAGTTTTTCAAAGGCCTGGTTCACATTAACCCTCCCTTTAGGGAGCCTACTCCGCCTTGGGATCTTAATGTCTGCATTTCTCAGCTTATGCAGCCACCCTTTGAGCCTATGGCTTCGGCTGAATTGAAGTACTTGACCTGGAAAACTGTGTTCTTGGTAGCTATTACTTCTGCCAGGCGGATTAGCGAATTACAGGCCCTGTCAGTTGAACCTGACTTCTTATCCTTCCATAGGGATAAAGTTGTCCTAAGAACTAATAGGAGGTTCTTGCCTAAAGTGTTATCGGATTTTCACCTAAACCAGTCTGTCTCTTCCTGTATTTTTCGCTGACCATTCTTCCCCCGGGGAAAGAAGATTACACAGTTTGGATGTTAAAAGAGCACTTAGCTACTACATAGAGCATACTAAGGCACACATAAATGACTGTCTTCAATTGTTCCTCGCTTATGGTGAAGTGGGGAAAGGTAAGCCTGCCACTAAGAGAACTGTTGCCAGGTGGATTGTTTCCTGTATGCAGTTTTGCTATGACAAATTGGGTAGAACACCCCCTTCAGGCCTGAGGGCTCACTCGACTAGGGGTACAGCTGCTACTCTAGCTGCGGCCAGAGATATACCCTTGTTAGAGATCTGTAAAGCAGCCACCTGTAAAACAGTACATACATTCACCAATCATTACTCTCTGGACATCCAGTCTAGGAGTGATGCTAGGTTTAGCACAGCAGTACTGCAGAGCCTGTTCCCAAAGTAGGTTCTGCATTCCCTCCTCCACAGGGAACTGCTTGGTAGTCTGCATTATGTCTGAATACAGCAAGACTTCATGTTGTTTGAAGAAAAATTACTCACCATAGTAATGTTGTTTTTCTAATGGAGTCTGCTGTATTCAGACCCCGCCTCTCCTCTCAGAACCTGTTTTTGGGAAGTGGGTTGGAGGCACAGTGTTGCATCTCGGTGTACCTTGTCCCTCCCTCTTGGCGGGTAACTGTTATGTTTTTCCTTCTTGTGTTGCATAGTTTGAATTGTCACTACCTTATTTCTTCCTGGGTTCTCAACTTGTCTTTTGGACCCCAAAAGTATTTTGCCCTTTTGGCTATGTGTTCAAACAGTTTCTGCATTTTAGTGTCAAGTTAGTTAGTTGCTCGTAAGAATCTGACGGTTGCACTGGTAAGTACCACAGACAGAGGTTTGAAAACCGAGATCGAGCTCAACGTTCCATACTTCTGCATGGAGTTAACTCTTTCCTCTCCGGGGCAGTTCAAGTGCTGGGGCTAACTGCATTATGTCTGAATGCAGCAAGACTCCATTAGAAGAAACAACATTACTGTGGTGAGTCATTTTTTCTTCTGGCTCTCCTCGGCCTTAGACTTCCAGTTTAGTACGGCCAGGGTCTCTTCTTCCTGTTTCTCGCCAACAGGAGGCTGAGGGTCTTGTTCCCTCAGAGTTATGTTAGTCCCCCTAATGGGGGGGTACTCACCCAGCAGTAATGAATGGTGAAAACTGACAAGGGAAGATATAAAGATTATGAACCTACTGTAATTCATGAACTTCTGTTGTATCTTCACCATTCATTACTGAATCCCACCCACCTTCCCCTCATGGGCCTCCTTCTTGGGCGTCCCCTCCGCCCTGCTCGCTGTTTCTCACCTTCCTCCTTTATGGCTTTTAGAGCCTAAATCCCCTAGCCTTTGGGTCTCTGTTCTTCTCTCAGAAGAGGTATCATGCCTGGAGAGGGAGGAGAGCGCGTAGAGCTTCATCTTTCGCCTGAGGGAACTGTTTCTGATTACCTTTGAAGGTGTCCCTTCTGGCACCTTTTTTCTTAGGCCAAGTTGGTTCAGTCACCAGTTAACAGGAATAGTTCAATGGTCCTGTTCCTTTAGTTCTCGATCTTAGCTATTATCTTTGGATCTTGTCCTGTGTATGCCAGTCTGGTGCTAGTCGATGTCTTCTAGCCCATTTTCAAAATTGCCTTCCAGAACTGGTAATTTGATTCTTTGGCCTCTGCCTCCCAGGAGTCAGAGCAGTTTCCTTCCTATCTCTGTTCACTTTCTCAAAGGGGTGCCCTCTTTTGAGCTTCAATCCCCCCAACCGCCTGTGTGTCACGTGGCAGTATGGTAGTGGGGTCTTTCCCCTTTCCTAAGATTGGGCTCTTCCCCTGGAATGATTGTGCCTTGGCAATCTGTGAGCTCTCAGCTTAACTGATGGGCTTTGGGATAACAGGAGGCATAAGAAATCTGCCTCTGGTGTATCGAGCTGTGCAAACAGTTCGGTTGAACCTTAGGCCAGTTTTGTTTGAAGGAATCCTTGCTCCCTTACCCTTTGGTTCCGAGCTGATAACCCTTAAGCCAATTTAACTCACAACTTGGCAGTATTTTTCCCCCCTCCCAGCACCCCCCCCCTTCTTCTTCTTCGTTCTTTCTTCCTCTCCCTTATCTGTTCCCCCCTCGGAGCCGCCCGAGAAGTGAGGCCCTGTGGTCCCTTAGGGTAGGGTTCTCCTCTTTCCTGTCCTCTAGCGGCTTATTCCTTTTTCTGTTTGTTTCCTTGCCTTTTACTATCCCTTGGCTCTCTTGCCTCGTTCTTCTATTCTGCTGTTCTTTTATTTGCCTCTCCGGCTTACAGAACTGGGATGGAGGAGGAGTCTTCGGCACCTAACTGCTGCCCCTCGCGCAACACGTAGTGCATTGCTGTCGTGGGCCGGCGCCAACTCCTCCCTCAAAAAAAACCCAAAAAACTCCCATAGCGGGTGCGCGCTTCCGACTTACAACCAGCAGTACTAAATGGTGAAGATACAAGAGAAGATCAGGAATTATGGTAGGTACATAATTTTTATTTTCTAGGGACATGGATATGTTGTTCATCCACACTCATTGGCAGTATCCTTGCCGCTTTAAATCTTGCGGAAGGTCTTCAAGCTTGCTCCTCCCACCCACCGGGTGGTATAACTCTCGCCCCCATGGCGCCAGATCTTCCTTACCGCCAGAGCTCAGGTTCCCTCCCTTAACGCTCCGCGTTTGTGACTGGTTCCTATTTCTCCGTTTATGGATTTAAAATAATATTTTGCAAAAGACTTTGATCTTCGATCCCTCGCGCCGCGGCGGATAAATCGACTCGGATTTCGGAGATGCCCATGCGGGCAGAAGATGTCTCGGACGGATCCACACTCCACGTGTGTCTACTGCTTAGGCCTTGAGCACGACCCGCAGGCTTGCGACCTGTGCTCATCTTTCTCGGCCTACGTCCTCGAAGACCGTGCTGCCCGATTGCAACTGGGCCGTCCAGAGAAGCGTTTCCCTCCGGTGAAGTCCAAGGAGGCCCGGTTGGCGGTGTCCGCGGCGGCGGGCTCGGCGGATCAGCTCGAGCGGATGGTCGCCCTCGAAGAGGAGGCGGCGCGGGCCGTATCTTCCTCGGCCGCGGCATTTATCCCGCTCTCTCTGGGTTCTTCCTACACGGCTTCCTTTAAGGAGCTTTGTCTGTCCCTCTCCACTAAAGGAGAAGGGCCTGCGTCTGCTGGACCTTTTTCTCGGTCCAAAAAGAAGGACAAGGGTAAGTCCCTCCGTCGACGCTCTTGGGAGCGGGAAAGGTCCCTCTCCCGGGCCGTCCGACCGTCGGAACCGATCGACCGCTCGGCTCGGCCACTGGCCTCCACGGTGTCCCGTCAGGTCAGTTGACCGAGACTCCCACTGATGAAGTCGAGATTTCTCGAACCATTAGACGGAGCTGTCGCCTTTGGCGGCGAGATTCCCCTCTCCCGGTTCCCGGGAGGAGTTGAGGATCCGATGGGCTCGCCTGTGCCTCGTTCCGGAGCCTCGGATGGACCTTCCGAGCGAAGGAGTGTCGGTTCCGGCCGACACCTCCCTGCACCGACCGAAATTCGGGACTCTGGTCTCGGTCTCGGACCTCCGGCGGTCCAGCCGTTCCCACCGTCATAGGCGGTCTCGGTCTCGGCACGCGGTAGCGGCGTCGCCGCTCGTCCTCGTCCTCCTCCTCGGATGAGGGAAGCCGGCATAGATGCGTCGGCAGTGCGAGACCTTATGTTGCAACAACTCCTCCTGGCGGGGAATAAGCCCGACTCGGCGCCCGGCCATTAAGTGGCTGTCACCGGGCGGCCGACACAACCCCTCGACTTGCCGAGGCCTACCCAGGCGGTTGTTCGGCCAAACCAGCTGCTCCACCGATTGCGGTGGAACCTCCGCCTCCACAGCCACCAGTGGGGCTCCGACCAAGGATTCTCGGTCGGCTAAGGTTCTACCCCATCGGCTGTCAGTTACCCTCACTCCCGACCGACCTCGGCAGGTGAAGGGTGGTTCAGGCCAGAGGCAGCTCTTCGAGGACTCTTCGGGTCGAAGATGATTCCTCCTTCTTCTCAAGCGACTGGACTTGGAGTCTTCAGGAGGTCAGCCAATGGGCGATAGCCGTCGTCCTTCCTAGGACTGCTTCGGCTCATCTCGGAGTCTACCGGGATGGAGCCCGAACCCGTTCCAAGCCAGGCCAGGTATCCCCTCACGGAGATTCTGGACCGGGGATTCTCGACGGAGGCCTTTCCGGTGGCGAGGCCATAGTGGGTCCAACACTGGAACTTTGTGGCGCTTCTTCCTGCCCTCGCCTTCGGCCAGGATGGCCAGGAAGTATCACCGGTCCCAGGTTCCTTGTCCGGTTTTTGGAACACCCCTCTGCTGAGGGGTTGGTTACCGACAGCGTTTTCGAGCGCCCGGCAACGCCAGGGATGTGGACAAACCTCCTGACAAGGTCAAGGAATTGGACTATGTCGGGCGAAAAGTCTACGCTCGTCCTCTCTCGGCCTTCGTCAGGCCAGTTCGGCCGTCCTCATGGCCATTTTCTCATGCCCTGTTGGGCTCCTGGATGGTCATCCCTCATCTTCCCCGATCTGCAGACTACGGTTAAGCAGGTGCGGGACCAGGACAGGCAGTGGCCAAACAGCAGCTCCAGACTGCTTTGGATGTAGGGACTCATGTGCCAGATCGGTGGCGGCCGCGGTGGCTATCGTCGGCGGGCTTGGCTGAGGATATCCACCTTTACTTGGATACCAGCACAAGTTGGCGGATGTTCCCTTTTGGGGACTGACCTCTTCGGCCCTGGGGTGGAAGGTCACCTGCAGAGGATCGAGGGGGTCCAATGCCACCTTGGACTCGGGTCTCTTCTCATCAGAAGGACAAGGCCGCAAACCACAGCCTAAGCCCTTTAGTCCTTCTGTGCCCCAGCGCCCGGCCAGCAGCGTCAGGGCCAGCAGGCTTGCGGCATCCCAAACCCAACATGGCTTCCTCTAACAGGAGGCAGGAGGAAAGGCCAGGAGGTCCCTCGCCGGTCCCTCCTCCAAGCCTGCCCAGTGACGGCTGAGGGTGTCGCCCCATCCCGTCACCTTCCCCTGGGTCCCCATTAGGGGCGGCTCCAGCACTTCCGTTCCGCCTGGTCCGCTGTTACCACGGACAGGTGGGTCTTGGAGGTGGTGGAAGAGGCCTGCCTCTGGAATTAGCGAGCACCACCCTTCAGAGCCGTCGCCCCTCGAGGCTTGAGATCCCAGCCTCACTGGCGGCTCGCCCGAGCAGCGCTCTCCTCCTCCAGAAGGAGGTGGTAAGAGGTGGTGGACCCTCTTTCAGACCCAGGGTTTGTGTCCAGGTACTTCCTGGTTCGAAGCGGACGGTGGCGCTTCCATTCTCGACCTACGACCTAAACAAGTTCCTAAGGTCTCGAACCTTCAGGATGGTCACTCTGGCTCAGATAATACCATCCTTGGAGCAGCGGCGTGTGGTTCTGCTCTCTGGACTTGCAGGCCAGCGTTTTCACGTCCCTATCCGTCCGTCTCACCAGAGATTCCTTACGCTTCGGCGGAAGGATCTCTCTTGAGTTCAAACCATGCCCTTGACTTGTCTCCAGCTCTCCAGGGTCTTCACCAAATGCATGGCAGTGGTGACAGCATTCCTCTGGCCGAGGGGTCGGGGTGTCCCTTACCTGGACGACTGGCTGATAGCAGCTCCCTCAGGAAGGAGGCGGAGTGGTCAGAGATCTGGCCCTCCAGGTCTGCTCTCAACTGGGCCTCCTTATCAGCGAGGCCAGAGTCAGAACTCGAGGCGAAGCAGGTGATTTTATTCATCGGCAGCTCGACTCTCTTCGAGCCAGCGCGGCTCGGCGGACAGGGCCGAGGTTCTTTCCTCCTTTGCCCGATCATTTCTGGTTGGGCAGTGCGCCTGCCGGGACTTCCTGCGCCTCCTGGGTCTCATGGCGGCCTGTACCAGCGTGGTCCGTTGGGCCCGCTGGAACATCGTCCCTTCAGTGGGACTGCCAGCCAGTGGTCCTGGCGCTCGATCCCTTGGACCAGCTTGTCGGTGACACAGGGGATGTGGAACGCTCTCCAGTGGTGGACCGTTCCAGATCATTTGCAGGAGGGCATCCCGTTCGTCCGCCCCGAGCCGACGGTCTCTCTGTCGACCGATGCCTCTCTGATGGGTTGGGGTGCCCATCTGGGGGAACACCGGGCTCATGGCCTCTGGTCCACGCGGGAGTCCCGATGCCACATCAACCTGCTGGAGCTCCGAGCGGTCCGCCTAGCTCTCACCGCCTTTGCTCCGTTCCTCCGGGGTCAAGTGGTCCGAGTCCAGACGGACAATACCACGACCATGTACTATCTAAACCGCCAGGGCGGGACGCGCTCCATGCTTCTATGCAAGGAAGCTCTCCGCATTTGGTCACTCGTGCGCAGCCTGGAGGCGGATCTCCTAGCCATTCACGTGGCAGGAGCCTCCAACACCCTGCCGATGCCCTGAGCGGATAGGGGCTGCATCCCAGTGGTCTCTCCCTGCCGGAGGTAGTACAGCATCTGTTCTCCCTTTGGGGCACACCTCAGGTGGACCTGTTTGCCTCCATGGAGACACGAGCTGAGTCTGTTTCATCCCACGCCCCTCAGCAGGGCTCGCTGCAGGGGGATGCCTTCTCGAGGCAGTGGACCCCGGGCCTCTTTTACGCCTTTCCCCCATTTCCCTTGATCCACAAGGTGCTTCTCAAGGCGAGGAGGGACAAGGCGCAGGTGATTCTGATAGCCCCAGACTGGCCTCGCCAGTTCTGGTACCAGATCTCCTCAGTCTCAGCTCCAGGACTCGCGGCAGCTTCCAGCTCGCCCGGGACCTGCTCTCAGTCAATCAGGGAAGGTGTTCCATCCGGACCTTCAATCCCTGCACCTGACGCCTGGTTCCTGAGCGGCTAGAGTTCCAGGCTTTGGGTCTTTCCGCCGGGTCCTCAATGTGGTTGAGGCGTCCCGTGAGAGTCGACCAGAAAATGCTATGCCTTCAAATGGAAAAGGTTTTCCATTTGGTGTCAGGAAACGAGGCTTGGACCCTTCCTCCTGTTCCTTGGCAAGCATCTTGGACTATTATGGTCCCTTTCTAGTCAAGGGCTTAGGTCGGCGACCCTTAGGGTGCACCTGGCAGCATCTCTGCTTACCGGCGCGGGCAGGGAAGCAGTCGATGGCGCAGGAGAAGGTGGTCTGGCGCTTTCAAAGGCCTTGATCACATTCCCTCCAGTCGGGAACCCCACCTCCGTGGGATCTACTGCTGGTACTGGCAAAGCTCATGGGCAAGCCATTGAACCTATGCACAGGTGTGCTCTCTCTCACCTGTCGTGGAAGACCGCCTTCTTGGTGGCTATCCGTCAGCCAGAAGGATGGGAGAGCTCAGGCGCTTCCATCCAGTCTCCTTACCTGGTCTTCCACAGGGACAAGGTTGTCCTCGCCCACCCGAAATTCCTTCCGAAGGTGGTGTCGGAGTTTCACCTTAACCAGGTGTTGACTCTGCGGTGTTCTACCCCAATCACACCTCGGAGGCGAATATAGGCTCCATACTCTGGACCCTAGAAGGCGACGCTTATTAATAACGGCTGAAGCCAGGAGAGGTTGTAGCTGTTTGTCACCTACGCTGAAGCCGCATCTGGCAGACCTGCAGCCAAGCGGACGATAAGCAGGTGGGTAACCTCCTGCATAGATCTCTGCTATAAGTTGGCGGCATGGAGCCTCCCAGAGGATAAGAGCTCATTCTACCGCCATACTGCTGCAGTGGTGGCTGCTTCCAGGGCGTCCCTATCCAGGAAATCTGCAGGGCTGCTACCTGGAAGTCAGCAAACACCTTCATTACCCACTACCACATGACTTGAGTCACGCGGGATGCTGGTTTTGGGCCTCGGTTCTCAGTCTCTCTTTCCCAAGTAAGTATATGGGGTGTGTCTTGCCTCCCTCCTCCGGAGAACTGCTAGGAGTCTGCCAATGAGTGTGGATGAACAACATATCATGTCCCTAGAAATACAGGTTACTCACCTGTAACAGGAGTTCTAGGAATGGTATATGTTGTTCATCCTACTCTCCAATCTCCCGGCGAGCGCACAACCTGAGCTTCAGGGGGCCAGATCTGGCGTCATGGGGGGAGCCGAGTTATACCACCGGGTGGGTGGGAGGAGCAAGCTTGAAGACCTTCGGCAAGATTTAAAGCGGCAAGGATACTGCCAATGAGTGTGGATGAACAACATATACCATTCCTAGAACTCCTGTTACAGGTGAGTAACCTGTTTTCCAGCTTTCAAACTGGTCTACTCTGCAGTAGTGCTTGGGTCTCATTCCTAAGGTGACCTACTGCAAGAGATATCCTCGAAGAAGATAGAACAGTTCGTAAGAACTTACCATAACAGTAGATCTTGGAAGAATCCCTTGCAGCAAACGTGCCTTCCCTCCCTCCTCCGTTCCCTTTCTCTTGAGTTTCTCTTTCCTGCTTCCCCTTTCCAGGATGGTAAACCTTCTGTTTCCCATACTCCTCCTGGTGGGTCTCTTTGGCTCTCCCTCGGTTCCTTCGAGAGTGCGTCCTTGCTGGTGGTGTCTGGCGGATTGAGGAGGGCATGGGGCCACCCACGGCTATATAGGGGGATGCTGACATGGTGTCGTCACCATGAGCGGCCCCAGGTAGCCTGCTAGCACTAATGTTTCCGTGTGGTCCTGGTCCAGACAGATTGGATGGACCTGGCAGTCCTTATCTGCTGACAATTTCTATGTTCTGTGGTGCCTGACGGCTGTAGTTCCTAAGGTGTGACCTGCTGCAAGAGATTCTCTTGAAGATCTACTGTTACGGTAAGTTCTTACGCAACTGTTCTTTCTGTTTGTTCCAGCTTTGTCATTGGGACCCACCGTTGATTTTTGTTTATGAATTTGATATTCTGTTTCTGAATACGAGCTAATAAATAATGTGTTCTGGGCTGGTACAGTGCCCTGAAAAGGGCTTAATACCTGATGGTGCCCATTGTAAGGTACTCTTAAAAAGGCTACAGAATATTACCTTCTGGCCAATACGTGTCACTGTAAAGGACTAACAATTCCTGGGTCCTCGTCCACACTGTTGCTTTTGCACTTGCCGCCTGTCCCAGGGACAGGCAGAGAAATTAAAACAGCTGTCCATGGGGAAAAATGGGTGTCTGGGACAGGCAGACAGGTGATTAGTTCAACACCTGTCTTTAGAGAACATTGTACAATAAAGATGTGATTGGATTTCATGAAATTTTATTACCAGGCAAGTCAGTTTTATTTATCTAGGCACATACTGAAGCTGCTGGTGCAGGATTATGTTGGAGGAGTTGGACACACTGTGACACACAAAACCAAAGGAGCTGTGTTGATGGAGAGCTGGATACTTTCTACATATTCCCATACAATAGGTCTGTGATTTTACTGTATCTTTTAAAGGGAACATTCATGCTGACCTGGTGGCGCTGAGGGTTGATCGCCTGGGCGCCACACCTTGTGCTACACTGGCAAACGGATTCTGGAGCAGCCCGGTTGGCTGGAGGGGGCGGAGCTGGATTGAACAGCTGTATGGCAAGCTTTCCTCTCCCAGCAGGGTTTCACATCCACGACTCCCTGCTGTCTGGAGTCCCTAGGTGGCAGGGCATTTGGGCGCTACACGGGTGGGAAGGGCGGCAGCAGGAGTCCGGAGCGGAGGCACGTCTTCGTGTGCCCTGCCTCCTTGGCCCCATAGCACATCATTGTCCTTGAGGGAATCGGGATAAGCAAGAAAAAACTCCATGCCTTGTGATCCTCGGTCAGCTCCCTGTCTGGATCGGCCCCCAGGGTACTGAGGTCATCTTCGTCCGGGCGGCCACACTGTGAGGGGCAGTTCATGGGGTTGGAAGTCCCACGGGTTCTCGGGGTACCCAGGTGGTCTCTGCCACTGGGGTGGCCCTGCCATGAGGGTAATGCGGGTTAAAAGTCCCATGAGACGTGTCTGGAGCTGGTGGGGCCAGAGGTGAAGTACTACTAGAGGGATGGAAAGGTATAATAAAATAAAGGGAACATTCATGAACCATGCTCATCGTAGTTTGAATCCCCATGAAACCCTCTTTTAAATGAGGTATTGGGCATAACTGTAGTTGACAGCAGGCCAGAGATATCGATGACTGTCTGCCCCATACTGATGCTACATTGCCACCATTTTTAGAACCCTTATGATGTCATTTTATTTATTTATTGAAATGTTTCACCAGGAAGGCACGCTGAGCAACAAGTGCAACCTGGGGAGTCTGAAACAATGGGATAGAATACAGAGAAATGTTTCTGTGTTGGAATACAATTTGCTTACTTGCATACAATGAGGGCAGGAGGGATTACATGTGGATCACATTGGCTAACAATGCAGCAGTTCACTGTAGTAGATATAAAGACACATATAACTATTTGGCAACAGTTGGTGACAGTTGATAACACTGGAACACATAATAACTTGGCAACAGTATGTAGCACTAGATGGTAAGGTGACACAATAGTAATTGGTAGCCATTAGTGTAATGTAGATGTACAAGATTTACAGTGATTGGAGTAAAGAGAGGGGCGAATGGAAGGAGGGCGAAAAATGGTGGAGGGCAGAATGGAGGAAGGAAAGGAAATTTATGGAGAGATGCAGGCTGAACATGATTTTTGAGGCAAACAGAAAGCGGTGGAGTGAAGTGCATCTAAGAGGGTAGGTTTAAGTGCTTAGTTGAGTGTGAGGGTGAGCCAGTGTAGGCTGTATTAACCGGAAGGGGGGTAGGAGGAGAGTTAGAGTGTGGCAGGGTGATATGAGAGAGGTATTGTAGGTGGGAGGTATGGGGGTTGAAATTTAATAGTGTCATGTTATCCCTATCTGGGCAGGGCGGTAGACAGCCCTACTGGTAGGACACGTTATAGGCGATGAGAGTTATTTATATATAGTGATGCGAGAGGGGGTGTTGGGGAGGGATGTTGTGGGAGGGTAGCGAAGTCAACTATATTGGGGGGTAGTACTCCACCAGTGTGCTGGGTGACCCTGCCTACACAAGGCAGTGATCTAGCAGTGACTAAGGGGGTGCAATAAAAGAAAAAATAGGGGAAAGGGGTAAAGTTGTTGCCCACTGTGTGCTATGGATCTTGCCTGCACAAGGCAGTGGTCAGGCTCACAGGAGGGAGCTAGATTAAGGGTAGAGAAAGAAGTTGGGGGGGGACACTTTAGAAGGAGGGAGAGCAGAGGACTAGGAGGGCACGATTAGAGGAAATGGGAATGGTAGGGAGTAGGCATATGGTAATATGGGCTTAGGGAAGATGGTGGGGGAGATTAGGGAGGGTCATGGCCGGAACAGGAAGGGACAAGGAAGTTCTTGAGGGCAGAGTTAATAGAGTAGCAAGAGGACGAGTGGCCAATTTGAGGGGGAAGTGAATTCAGATTTTTGGGAGGCGATGAGAATAACCCGATTGGCCAATACGGGTGGAGTGGCTTGGGACCACCAGGGTTCGTGAGTCGGTAGATCTTAGGGAGTAAGAAGGAAGGGGGTGGCTGTTGTAAAGGCACAGGAGAGACGGGAGGGAAGTTCACCCAGCCAGTGCTTGGAAGTGAATTTTGCGCAGTGAGAGAGACGTTGGTTTGTCAAGGAAGGGATAGGGCATGGTAGAGATCACAGTGAGTGCAGAAGGGGACGTCAAGGGCAAAACGAGTTGAAGAGGGTATCTAGTCTGGCCAGGGAGGACTTGGGGCAGCACTGTAGACTATGTCACAATAGTCAAAGATAGGTAGGATCATCTTCTGGACAATCTCATGCCTAGCCATGGGTGGGATGCAGGCACAGTTCCTGAATAAGGCAACGAGCTTGGTGCATAATTTTCAATGGCGTCAGTATGACCAGAGAAGTTCAGGTGTTGGTCCAGCCAGACACCTAAATATCTGAAGGAGGAGGATGTATCCTCTAGTAAAGTCCCATCAGGGGTATGGGAGGATGGTAGAGAGGGGAACCTGGTAAGTCTCTGCCTAGTGCTGAAAGTCATGGAGACTGTTTTTTTGGCATTGAGAGATGGTTGGTGGTTTGCAAACCAATGCTGAACTTTGTCGAAGTTGTGCTGCAAGTTGGATGCAACCTCAGTGGGGCAGGAGCCAGATGCATACAAGACTGTTTCATCAGCGTACATGTGAATGGAGGAGGAGGGAGAGCAGGTGGATGGGAGATCGTTTGGAAGAATAGAGAATAGTATGGGGTCTAACACTGATCCTGGGGATGCCAGTTCTTATCGGGAGGGTGGGGAATTGCGTCAGAGATCTTGACTGATTAGATTCTGCCAGTGAGGTATGCCTTAAACCAGTCTCTGGCTAAGGGAATAGCCCAGCAGTTAATAGGTGTCAAGGAGAAGGGGTGGGAGACTGTGTCGAAGGCTTTGGCAGATCGACAAAAATGGCTGAGGTGACTGGCCATTGTCCATACCTGTGAGGACAGGATCAGTGAGTCGAGGAAGGGAGGTGGTGGAGTGATTTTCTTGAAGCCAGAATTGATAAGGGGTGAAGAAGAAGGAGGAGGAGTCATTGAGGTAGGCGGTGAGCTGGAGAGGGCTAGGTGTTCCTGGCGTTTGGCAAGGGTAGGGAGAAGAGAGATGGGTCGGTAGCTGCCAGGAGGTAAGGTCTCCATCTTTGGGAGGGACCACTGCATGTTTCCATGGGGAAGGTGCTGAGGCGGTTGAGAGAGAGAGAGAGAGGTTTAGGATAATAGAGAAGTGGGTAGGCGATGGCTGGGGCTGAGAGGAATAGTAGTTTAGGGTCAAAGCCATCCAGGGAGGAGCCTTTTAAGGGTTGATTAAGCAGGGCATTTAGGGTGTAATTTGGGAGACTGACAGTAGCAGGAGAAGGGGAATTGGGGGGTCGCTTAGGAAGGGCCAGGAAGGGTAGAGGGAGGGCGAGTTTGGGAGGGATTGGAATAGCTCATCAGCACAAGTGGTGTAATAGGAGTTGAATTCAGTAGCTACTGCAACTGGATCAGCAATGAGGGTGGCGTTTATCTTAAGTATGGGGTGGGTGGACAGGATTGGGGGGGGGTAAAGATGGCATGGACCATTCTCCCCAGAACTTGTAGGGGGTTAGTTGCGAAGGTAGATTTGAAGTACTCTGATTTGGCTAGCCTGGTAGCCCAGGTGCAGGCATTACAGAGTTTTTGGTAAATAAGAATGTCATTTGGAATCTAGGAGACTTTGTTTATTTATTTATGTCTTTGTTAACCGGGTAAGTGCACTGATCCAAAGGACCGTTTTCAGTCATGACCCAGGCCACAAAGTGGCAAACAACAGAAACACAGCAGAACATACAGGCATGGTGATACACACCTCAGGCATGAGAGGTATGGAATATAAAAGTATACGATGGTGCATACAAACATATGAACAGAACAGTCAAAACAATCGCTTGAAGCCTAGTAACTAGTTGGAAACAATGGATCAAGTGCTAACAGAGAATGGCAAAATCAGAATTTCAGTACATCCTGATGGACAGTAGACAGATGCTGGGGGTGGATGCTTGGTAGTGTGGGTACTAGGGCAGGTTACAAGCCCTGGATCTGTCTAGGGACTGTTACAGGTACAAGTGGACCCCAGCCAGTAGCCACACCTTAGGCTTGATTTATAGGATTGGTGGAAGGTGGATGACCTAGTGGACAGTGGGAGTCTATTCAAGAGGAAGGGGCGGAGGCGAGAAGGCTCTGCTACCCATAGAAGTAGTGGTCCGAGGGACCTCCAGAGGGGGAACTGAGGAAGCCCGTAGGCACCGAGAGGACACCCTGTCAGTGAGTAGAGCACAGTAAGGGGACAGCTGGAAGTTCCTGAGTGTGCTGTCAACTAGGCAGCCCACTGCGAAGTCAAAACGCCTCTGAAGTGTGAGCCAGCCTAGAGACTGATATAGCGAGCAGTGGTGGGTGGAGAATGGGGCCTGAAGGGCAGAGCGACAGATTGTCATATGTGGAGTTCAGGCGCGAGCGTAGTGAAATTGGCACAGGTTGAGTACACGGGAGCAGTAATCAAAAAAGGGCAACAGATTTCCTTGTGCAATGGCTAGGCGAGCTTCGGGAGTCAGATATTGATTGTGGCGGTAGGCCGCACATAGCTTTTGGTGGATTTTTATTACTGTGTTACTGATGTGTTCACTAAAAGTAAGGGAGGAATGAAGAGTCACACCTAGGTATCTGAAGGAAGGGACAGTTTCGAGTGGAGTGCCAGCAGGGGTGGTAATCCGGGGGGGCAGTTTTTGATCTTACAGCCTTCGCTAGGAATGGTTTAGAGCCGAAGAACATTGCTTTTGTCTTCTCATTTTCGAGAAGTTTTCTGGAGAAGAACCAGTCCTGAGCTGCTCCATAGTTTAGTGTGAGGGTGGTAGATAGGGACTAAAGGGATTTCTCACTGTGATAGATGACTAAGTCATCTGCCTACAGGAGGGCCTGGCATTTTATGTTGTCAGCGGGGAGATCGTTAATGAACATCAAAAAGAGTAAGGGTCAAAGTATAGATCCTTGGGGTACTCTTGAGTGGATAGGCAGGGAACCTGTTTGAGAGATGACTGTGGAACCATCTGATAGTGTTTGGTGAGCAGCCAAAGGTCGGCAGTGTGGAAAGGAGGAGATGGTGATCTACGAGGTCAAAGGCCTTTGATAGGTCCACAGACACTACGCCAGTGGCTTTGCCCTGGTCCATGTTCCTAAGTACATGGTTGGTGAATAGAGCCAAAGCAGAGGAGGTGCTGTGGTGTTTGCGGAAGCTATGCTGGAGGGGGGCACAGGAGGCAGTGTTTTTCTAGATGGTCAGATAGTTGGTGGTGAATTATCTTCTCTAGTAATTTGCTCAGGTATGGCTGGAGGGAAAAGGGTCTGTAATTTTCTGGGGTGAGGGGGTCTCCAATCTTGAAGAAGAGTACTACAGTAGCGTGTTTCCATGCATCCGGCACCATTGAGGTTGTGAGAGCAAGGTTGAAGATGAATGTTAGGGGCTTAGCAATAACTGGGGAGAACAGTTTTAGGAATGTGGGGTAAAACCCATCACTACCTGGGCTGTCCCTTTGGCTGGTAGTGACTTGAGTTTGGTAGTAATGTTTAGGCCGATGGTCTTGAAGTGAAATGTTGGAGGAGTGGTAGCATTAGGGGACTGATGGATGCGTTGCAAATATCTGTTCTGATCAGTGTGAGACTGAGAAGAGTTTACCAGTATATGGCGTGAGGTCAGTAGGCATACTGTTAAAGGTGTCTGCAGTTTCACCAGGTTCAGTGATGGGACCCGACCAGGGAGTTTTGCTGTGTGATATACTTGTTAGGCTTAGGGTCTAGGAGGGAACCAATTGAGGTCCAGAAACAGTGTGGGTTGCCAAGTGCATCTTTTTACTGGTCGGTGTAGTACTTGCGTTTCAGGGTCTTTACTGCCTGCTTGTAGGAGTTTCGCAGTTGTCTGTATTTGTTCCATAGCTGGGGGGAAGGGGACGACTTGTAGGCGTTCCATGAATTGTCGCTGCATTTCATTAGGGCCAGTAGCTCCTTGGATAACCAGCGGATACAGCCGCATCTGACCCTTATTGTAGTGACGGAGAAATGTTTGTCCTGAAATTTACGAATTACATCAGAAAAGAATGTGACTGTGGTTGTGACATCCTTGTATGAGTAAAGTTTGGACCAGTTAATGGACCTGGCCTCATTTAGGACAGAGTCAAAGTCATAGTGGTTAAAGTTCCTGGTGTCAAGATTTTTTGGAGGCTGGTTGATTTGGTGGTTAGTAGAGCGTAAGTTGGGTGTCGTCACTAATTGAGTTGGACATTGTACCTCCTCTGTCATTTCCAGGCCCGATCTCTGGCTTTGTGGCAGGCTAGTAATCCAGTAGAGGTGATGGCCTCTAACCCGTATTTGTTTTAGAGTGCGAAGGCATTCCAGTTTGCTAGGAAGGCGTCTTTAAAATAGATTAGGGCTTTATCAGCCGAGGAGGTGCTTGCTAGAGGACCAGTCTGAGAGGGCAAGGCTGTGCAGGAGAGGTTCCAATTCTAGGGATTTATAAGTCCGTATTTTAGAGTTTTATGTGAAGTTAGGGCTGTGAATTTTTCTGACCAGGAAAACGGGTTGTGGTCGCTGAGAATATCCGGAAGGATGCCGGGCGATGATTCATTCTATGGGGGTAGGAAGTTGGGGCCCAATCAAGTAGGGAGTGGTTTTGGGTCTTGTGAATAGGGGGTGGGTGGGTTCTGTAATTAGTTGTGCGAGGTTGAGGGCACTGACAGCATTTCTTGTGGTAGATGTTGTTGGGGACAACCAATTTAAATTGAGGTCGCCAAGGATGTAAAGCTCGCCAGATTGAGAAAGGAAAGTAATAGAAGTTAGGAGGTCAGGGGAGACAGTGGACTGGACATTTGGATGGCTGTAGATACAGGCTACAAAGATAGGAGTGAGAAAGGGAGGGATACAGTGATGGCTAAGGCATCATGGGTTGCTGGGTTGGAGGAGAAGGCTGGTAAGTACTGGAGGGACGCATGGATATACATGGCCACTCCACCACCCCTGCCTGGTCTGTCTAGACTTGGGATGGAGTAACCGGGGATGAAGACTGAGTGGTCAGGAATCGTGCTCTTGAGCCATGTTTCTGTTATAATTAGAATGTTTGTTTTCAGGGCAGAAACCATGGCTTGCAGGAGGTCTATTTTTTTGAAGTAGGCTACGAATGTTTTAAGCGTAATATCTTGAAACCCTTTATGAGGGCGGTAGGGGTATGGGCAGCAGTAGTTGGGGAGATGGCAGGGGTGAAAGTAGTAGCACGACCGGGGTTGGGGTGGATGTCCCCCAAGGTGAGTAATAGTAGAGCTAGGATGAGGAAGTGTATCTTCGTGGATTTGGAGTGTTGGGGCTTGGAGGCCAAGTGAGTGAGGAGGTAGAAAGGAGTGATATAGTGAGGAAGTGGGAGGTGGAGAACAGCAAGAAATTTGGTGAGAGTTAATAGTGATGCATGTGGAGTAATGAGGAATGAGACCCAGAATCATCAGGGTGGCAGGAGTAATAGCATGAATAAGTTGGGGCCTGGAGGCGGGTTAGGATGGATTTGGAGTAATAGGGCCATGTGCTGGCAAAAGCAGGAGGGGCAGGTAGGGAGGGTAAGAAATAAGGTTGGGGGAGGAGATAGATGGGAGAAGGATTTGAGTGGAGAGGAAACATTCTTAGAGTCAAGGAGCAGAGGAGGTGGTGGACTTTGGTAGGTAGTAGACTACAGCAAGGGGGTGTAGCTGAACAGAATTGCTTTGCTACTAAGGAGAATGGGCGCAATGCTTAAAATAAAGTTCCTTCAGGTATCCAGCTGAATAGCCTGTAGTAGGGAAGTAGAAAGTGAAGGGTGCTTGCTTAAGTATACACCCTCTAGTGGAAGAGCTATATAACCTGCTAATGGGGAAGCAGGTACTACTGTGTACCACGTACTAGTAAGCAGCAGCTCCAACAGCACTGACAGCCAACTACAGCTTGTTCATCAGTGACATCACAGGGTGCTATAAAATGGTGGCAGTGTAGTACCAGTAAGGGGGCAGACTTTGTCATCACTATCTCTGGATTGCTGCCAGCTACTGAGGAGCCCTATACTCTGTTCCAAAGATCTATTCATGGACTTCCAAACAATAATGGGCACTGCTCATAAATGTTCTCCTGGCAAAGTTCTGTTGCTCTACGGTTTAGAAAGGTTTATGACTGAAATTTCTAAGGTAACTAATTTGGGGGTGGAGTGAGGGGTGCTGTGATAATGTCACAGCTTTGGAATGTGTTGGCCCCTAGTAGGTGAGCAGGTGTAACTCAGCAGAAAATGGATGTCCAGTGCAGCATTGGAACTAACAGAAAAAGAAATTACGGTAAGTCTGATACAGCTTTTTCTTTTAGAATATTTTTTCTTTTCCTCATATAGCCCTGCCCCATCACTCAATGTGAGATGGCGCTGCTCCTTCATCTCCAGAGACGGCAGAAGCGAGTTTCTTTATTGCACACCAGTATACCTGGAAGTCGGCCCTGGAGTGGAGAAAAGGGCGTGCCATTACAGCTGGCAGATTCTGCTCACCCTCCTTGGAACTTGTACATATTGTCTCTGCAACGCTATTTACCCTCTTACGTCTTCTCCCTGACGATAGTTTGCTGCCACCGCCTCAAGAGGGGCTACTTTTACCCCACCCCCTACCCACCATAAACAGATACAATTCAATCCCTATATACAGAATGGCTGTTCATTTATAAAATTAAGAATTTTATTCATGACACCTTTCTGCAAAGTGTGTTAACAAGAAACGATAAACTAAGTTGCTATAGCTCGGTGCTGTTTTATAAGAGTCCTGCAGATCTGTAACGAACTAGCAACAATAATTAGCCACTGCATTCATGTAACACTGGGAGCAACACAGCAGTTCTGTCAAGTCTTAAGTATAGTTTCCTGATGTATAGATTGTTTTTTCTGAAGCTGATGGCTCTTCATTTACAGAAAGTGGGGACACAGAAAACATCACAGTAAGGTGTTTGCTTTGAAACTTGATGCAGCACTTTTGTTAAGTAAAAGGTCATATGTTTATTAAAATCTTTTACTGTTCTTGTAGCCATATGATCAGCCTCCTTACCCTCTTCACCAGGGACCCCCTCACGGCCCCCCATGGAACAGCGGCCATGAAGGAATGTGGAATGAGCAGAGAGATCCGGGATGGAATAACCAGCGAGATGCTCCCTGGAACACACAACCTGATCCTGCCTGGAATAACTTTGAAGCACCATGGAATAACCAACATGACCAACCTCCATGGGGTGGCCAGAGAGAGCCACCATTTCGAATGCAGCGTCCACCTCACTTCAGAGGTCCATTCCCACCCCATCAACAACATCCCCAGTTTAATCAGCCCCATCATCCTCAAAATTTTAACCGCTTCCCTCCACGATTTATGAGGGACGATTTCCCGCCACGTCATCATTTTGATAGGCCACCTTACCCTCATCGCTTTGACTTCCACCAGGGGGATTTCCCAGCAGGTAAGATGATGTCTTTTAAGAGTGTCTCACTGTTGTATAATGCTTCTGGGCCGGGAGAGGTGGTATAACACTTGTTTGATTTGATGTTTTCTGATCATATTTTATTTGGAGTTTCTTTGGAGAAGTGAATTCATGGCTTGTCTCTTGAAAGCAAAGCAGACTCACACAAGTAATTTGCTGTGGTTAAAGGACACTGTCAACCCTTAATGCAGCAGTATTTGTTAATCTGGCAGAAATTGTCTTAATGTAATTGTTTTTTGTTTTTGCCAAAACGTATTTGACATTCTTGGATTCATAACTATAGTCAGTATCTTTTTAATTCTCTCGTGTTCAGAACAGCTTTTTTGTAATGAATGACATTAGTAATTTAAGATGGCTGATACCATTTTTAAAATCTCTTCCATTGAGGTTACCTGGTGAACGTACATACTAAATTTGCACGGTGGATGTACACTATTAGCTTAGAGCTGCCACATGTTTGTAAGGGTAAAAGCACAGCACAACACCAAGATATTTAATTTTTTATGTGAGCATGGCAAGGAACAGGAAATTAAAAAAAAGTCAATGTGTATTTCCTGCTCAGGAATGAAAGAAAATGAAAAAGTAAAATAGATGTATTGATGTTTTTGCCAGAAGTATGTAATTGCTGACAAAACTACGTGGTGACTAACAGATACTGCTGCTTTAAGTCAACCCCCTTAGGCCTGAAAATGTCCAGAGTTTTAAAAACATTTTAGGATTGGTCACATTCTGTAGAAATTGTTTATGTAAATGTTAGTTTGATTCTAAGTACTTTTTCTTTAAAAAGTGAAAACTAGACTGCCCACCATACTGGTGTTGCCACACAAAACATGTTTGTTTATACACCTGTGATCAGCTCCCACTGCCGCTGTCTTGAGTTGGGAACACCCACAACACAGTCTTGCCACTTATGATGCAGTGGAAGGAGAGGAGCCTGTTGAATCATGAGTGGCTGCACTGTTCGGGGGGGGGGGGGGTGTCCTAGTGTTCTGGAAGTATATAATATGAGTAGACCAAGGATTTGAAACAAAACAAGGTTGGGTATAATTACCTCATTGGCATTTATTTCAGTCCTACTAAGAAAGGAAGCCGATAAAACAACCAAAAACACCTATGAATTTTAGAACATAATCATAAAATGTGGGTTTTTACCTAGAAATAACATGATGCAAAAAAAGATTGACATGTCCTTTAAATATTCAAATTTTAAAAATGCATTTATAGGTTGGTATGGTGGCAGTACATTACGCTGCCACCTAGAGATCAGAGTGTGCACGTGAACCCCAGAATCCCAAACTGCCAGCTGTACACATTGCAGAGATGACGCGTTTGGCTCCCTAAAAGAAACGGCATGGGTCACGTGGCATTCACACAGCCTTCTGCCATCAGATCATGGGTAGAAGGTGTCACCATGACAACTCTAATGGTTGGGGTAGTGGGACAAGGAGAATAAAAAATGGTGGGAAAACAAAAATATTTAACAAAATGTTATGATTGCTCACGATCTGTAGAACTTCCTGATGTAGTTGTATTTGTTCATTTGTTTTTGTTAGTAAAACTGGAAAACAAACTATTGCTATAATTCCTAAATTTGTTTTACTGTTCTCTGGCATATGAAGAGTTGGGATTTCTTGAGGAAGTTAAAGATTTTATGCAACACGATTAGACCACTTTGGGAATTCTCGATGCTGTCTAGATGCATGCCATTCATTTGTCATCTGTATATCAAAAAATCAGAAAATAATGAAAAGTATTTGTTTTCAAATGTTTTAAACAATGTTACATGTGTACAACAGTGTAAGTGTAGAGATCAGTATCTCCAACTGTACATGTTAAAAGCTCATTCGGTATACCGTTGTAAAGGTGGGGGACAGGACTTTGCAACGCATAAAGATCTAGCAGGTACAGTACAAAAGATATTGGTTTGTAAAGTTGCATTGTCATTATCGATCAAACAAATACATCAGTGTAGGTATTAGTGTATCAGATGCTAAACACTATATCAACCTACCACAGCCATACTGCCAAGACACCATGCTTTCATTAAAAAAAAAAGTTCATTCTGCGGGTGTGGATATGGTTCCTTTATCCACATGATGGTAGATCTTCCAGAAGAGCTGATTTTGTTGGAATGTCTTTAAGCAAAACTTCTCCCACCACTCGGGTGGTATATCTGTGATGTCAGATCTTCCTTTCTGTTAGATGAGTTCAGTCTCCTGCCTCACAGCTCAACACATAGGGCCTAAAAAGAGGGCCATTGGCAAACTTCGATTATTTCTCAGTATTCTGCTAGTTCCTTGGTTCTTCTTCAGCTCTCAGTGATGGAAGATGGAATCCAAGGAAGCAAAGCAAGCTCACAGCTTCAAGAAATGTGTCACATAATGGCAGAAAATGTCACAGACGGACCATCATGTGTCATTCCTTTACTGCCTAAGGATTGCACATGATGTCACTGATTGCGGCCTCTGTTAGATGATCCTTCCACCATCTTTGGAAGATCACAAGGCTTGTCTTGTCCTCTGCCACCTGGTTGACCGAGACCCAGAAGGTTCCACCCATTCAGAGCGCCAGCATTAGTGCGCCTGGTCATCAGGGTGCCAAATCGGGATTTCACCACCCTTAGTTTTGTGCCGGGGCCAGCCTCATGCCCACTTTATTATTATTCCTAACTCTGAGGAGGTGGACTTCGGGAGGGGGTGCGACTTCCAGAATCAGCACCCTAATGTGCAGGCGCTCTAATGGCCAGAAAGGGTCCCAAAATTGTGACCACTGAGTGGTGGCAAGGCAGTCCCTGCGGTGGCAGGGTCTGTGGCCCAGCGTGTGACCGTGAAAGAGGCAGTGGTGAAGGCCGTGACGTGTACCTCGCCGGTCTCGGTGCTGCTCCCAGTTGGGGCCAGTGTTGGAGCATCCTTCACAGGGGAGTTTCGTGAAATGTGTTGGGCCCTTCAGACCTTCAGGGAGAGCCCTGCCCGCCATGTTAAGAAACTCTGAAGGCGGCACCACCAGTGGTTGTGGGACCAGGAGAGATCACATTTCTCCCACTCCCTCAGCTTGCCTGACCACTCGAAGCATGTCGAGCACCCTGCTGCTTCCGAGCCTGGATTGGTCGAGGGGCAGGTCACTAATTCCATGGTACCCCTGTCTGGCTTGCCGGCCATGACACTGGTTGATCAGGTAGTTGATATCTTCCTCAACAAGGTTGACCATTTGTTTGTTGGAGGGGATTGACAAGGAGTCAATCTTCAAGATCCCAGTCCTCACCCAGGAAGACGTAGAGTGGTTGTTGTCCCTGGCCATTGCCACATGGGGTCGGTCTCCACTAGAGGATATGCAGTCGGACCCGGTGCACGTTATTTACAAGGCACCTCCTGCAGCTTATCCTCAACATTGGCCACTGGGTTGATGGTCGAGATCAAGGCGCTCTTTGAGCTCTTGATCTCGGTAAACCGGGAGGTGTCGCTGTCGATGCTTCTTGGCCTATTCATCCTCTGATGTTGAGAGGCTCAGCTCGTGTATGCCGCGGTACTGTGAGGAGCTTCTCTGGGAACAGTGGGCCTTGGTGGGGCAAGGAAGGTATCTGCCCTAACCCTTGTGGTCAACTGGGTGGTGCCGATCAAGCCCCACCAGTTCTTCTGAGACAGCTGTTATTGACACCTGTCTTTCCACCTTGCAGGTGGAGCCGCCTCCACCGCAGCTCTTGTAGTGGAGCCCCATTTAGGACTCTTGTGTTGTATCTGGCTTGCCAGGCCAGTTATCTGCGGAGGTAACTCTGTCGGATGACTCAGTGGTGGTCCACGGTAAACAGTTGAAGCTGTCCTCTGGCGACTCTGATGGGTCCTGTATACAGTCGTCGAGAATGCATACTTTCAGCCAAGAATTGGTTGAGGAACTGACCACCGACCGTGGGGCCGATGTCATTTGGGACTCCCCTCAGGCATGTCGGAGAATATGAATATCCCTTTGGAGCCTGTCCAGAACAGGGGTAAATACTTTACTGACATTCTTGATAAGGACAAGTCCCCGGGGGTTGAGTTTCCCATGGCTGAGGCCATTATGGGATTGGCCCTGGATCTTTGGTATCAACCAGCGTCCTGCCCGACACTGTCAGCCTGTAGGGTCCACAGCTACACACTCCCTGCCGACTTTCTGTCAGGGTTCTCATACCACCCCTTGGCCCAAGGTCTGGTCTCTCACTGTCTTCCGGAAATCTGGAACTACGGGGGACGTTGACAAGCCCCCAAAAAAGGATTGAAGAAGCTAGATCACGTAGTTAAGAAGGTCTTTGCCACCTTGGTCCTAACCTAGTCCATGTACTTTTTCCTGACACTTCCACCAGAGTGTAGAGACAGGCAGTCGAGAAAGTTAGTAAAGCATTTCATTCTGGCATCTAAGAAAGCTATAACCAGGAGCTGGTTGAATGAGAGCCCCACCCCACCCCCAACAATACAAACTTGGCAAGACATAGTGGCGAGCTGTATAGAATGGAAAAGAAACCAGCCCTGCTAAATAAACAGCAAGAACAATTCGAATTAACATGGAGGAGATGGGTTCTGTACATAGCTCCACTCCGACCTGATTTCACACCATAAATCCGCTGGATTGGACTTCGTGAGAGGTACATGGATTATGGGGGAAGAGGTGGAAATAAAAATGTGGGGGATGAACAAAAGTTGTATGTTCTGATGCGCATTTAGAACAGAAGGGAGATATGGGGTCTCTGTACATAAAGAATAACAAGTATAAGAAGTGATGTGACTAAGGAAAGGAATTAGAGAATTTAAATTTGTAAACGTATGTCGAGCAGATGTATATGTTGTATGTATACTGTATGAAACTGGTAAAGTTATATAAAAAAAAAAAAAAAAGGTCTGTGCCACTTCCTCACTTGGTCTCCGTCTGGTGAGCTACGTCCTGATGATGGCTTTCTTTGGTCACTCCCTGTTGGTAGTGCTCAATGTCCTCCCTTACCTTCCTTCTGACAAGCAGTTACTGTAAAAGTGCTCAGAGATCAAGATCAAATGCTGGCAAAACGTCCGCTCCGGACAGCCTTGGACAGTGGCAGTTCCTGAGCTCGTGGTATGGCAGTGGCCCTCCCGATGCGTCGCAGGGCCTGGCTGAGGCTCTCCACCCTTTACGGTGGATACCCAGCATAAGTTGACCAATGTTTCTTTCCTGGGCACTGACCACTTTGACCTGTGGGTGGATGGGCATCTTACTAGGAAACAGAAGTCCTGTGCCACCTTCAGTTATGTGGCTTTGTCCCAGAATGACCTGAAAGGCCAAAAGCAGAAGAAAAAGGCCTTTTCAGTTATGGTCCTTTCAGCCACAGCAGCTTTGACAGCAGCAGCCTCGGCACAGCAGGGGCAGTTCCAAGCCTGATATCCCAAGGCCAGGTTCACCAGCCAGGGGCCAAAATAAGGTGGGGGTAGGGGGGAGTGGTGCGCCTCTGGCCACAGCGGATAGTTCTTCCTCCAAAGCTGCTAGTGATGGGTTGGGGCACCCCCCCCCCGGTCCAGTCCCTGAGCCAGCTCTTAATGGGGGTGGAGGGGTTGGCTTCACCACTTCTGGCCTCACTGGTCCGTAATTACTACAGCAAAGTGGGTTCTCAAGGTGGTAGGTAGAGGGTGCCTTTCAACTTTTAAAGCTCTCTCCTTACCAATCTCATGCTCCAAGGGAGTCCTTGGTGTCACAGGGACACGCTGTCCGCCTCAGGGAAGACATTCCTCAGCTCCTTGTATTAGGAGAAATAGCCCATGCCCCAAACTCTGTGGCAGGTCAGGAGTATTTGTCCATGTACTTCATGGTCCCAAAGTGGATGAAGGGCTGACAACCCCCATACTGGATCTGCATGATCTAAACCAGATCTTACTTTGAGTGGGAGCTCTTGCAGCAGGCTGTAACCATTAGGACTAACACCGCAGGCTTGAGAACCCACCAGAAAAAACTTAGCTAGCAGTACCCAGCAGGGACCACCCTCCTGTCGTCTGCTCCACTCTGATGGTCATGCCTTAAAAGGGCGGACCCCGGCTCCACCTCAGTTCATTTCCAGCCGCGACCTGCTCACGTTGGGAACATTTTGGTGCTTGTGTCCAGCAGTTCCAGCAAATTTCTTCTAATTCTTTCAAAATTTTCTTTTTTCCTCACCTTTGCAGTTCGTCCGTCTTATGTCTTTGCCATCATTGGTCTCTTCTCCTGGGCCTAGAAGACTAAGTGCCTGCAGCTGTCAGATCCCATCTAAGGGCGGCCACACAAAGTGCATCTTCTGCCTGGGACCAGACCACAACAGTGCAGCTTGCAAGATCTGCAGAGGCTTCACCAGCAGGACCGACATCCGACGCCTGAAGGCCCTCAAAGCCCACCTGTTAGAACAGCAGATGGATGTCCTGCAAACCTCAGAGGACAAGGAAAGCACCGGGATAAGTCCCGTAGCGGTCCTGAGACAAGGACCGTAGTCGGTCCCATCACCGTTCCCACTCTCCTCCCAGGAAAGCCTTGTCTTCTCCAGGCTCGGGCACCCCCGACTGCCTGAAGCATCCTCGCAAGGAGGACTCCTCCAAGCCTTCCCGTCAAGGATCCGACGTCAGTCAAGGCAAGAACTTCAGGGGAGAAGCCTTCCAAACCTAAGGCTTGACAGAGTCAGTGGCTCAGTAAGTAGCACACTTGCCTCTGAGGCCGGGAGATCAGAGGGCTGTAGGTTCAGTCCCCACATCTGGCACTTGGGTTAATATCCCAGTACTGACACTGTAATGCAGCATGAGCGAGGTGCTGCACTTCTGAGGTGCCGTCTTTTGGGTGAGACGTTAAACCGAGGTCCCATCTGCCTGGATATGTGGTAGTTCAGGTGGATGTTAAAGATTCCATGGCACTTATCGAAAAAGAGTAGGGGAATTTCCCCAGTGCCCTGGCCAAATTTCCCTCATTCACTAAAAATACCACCAACAGCTTAATCCGGTTCAAGATCAGTTGGCATTCATCTGTATCCCCCTCCCCTGGGTCATGCCTGAAAATAGGCAGGATTTGTCAGTGCACTTACTTGGTCAACAAAACTAAATAAATAAAATAAATAAAGGTTAGCGCTCATCTGCCTCTTCCAGCCCCAAAGGACCTTCAGAAGCCTCTTTAGTGCAAGCATCGGCCCCGCCCAACAAGATTCCTCAGCTTTGCCCAGTTTGGGCACACACCTGATCCAGGCCAAACCCTCTTGAGCCCTGCTCCCCAGTTCACCTCTTGAAACCGGACTTCGGCTGAGGTTCCTGGTGTGGAAGACACTTCTGCGGCGGGTGCCGGTTAAGGTTCCGTCACCGGCCTAGATCTTCAAACAACATGAAGTCTTGCTGTATTTTGACATATGCAGTTAGCCCCAGCACTGAACTGCCCCAGAGAGGAAAGAGTTGATTTCTGTGCCAGGCATAGAACGTTGATCTCAAGCTCGGTTTTCAAACCTCTCTGTGGTGCCTCAGAGTGTAACCCGTAGTTCTAGGGACATGGATATGTTGTTCATCCACACTCATTGGCAGTATCCTTGCCGCTTTAAATCTTGCCGGAAGGTCTTCAAGCTTGCTCCTCCCACCCACCCGGGTGGTATAACTCTCGGCTCCGCCCCATGACGCCAGATCTTCCTTACCGCTTGGAAGCTCAGGTTCCCTCCTTAACGCTCTGCGTTTGTGACTGGTTCCTATTTCTCCGTTTGCGGATTTAAAAATAATATTTTGCAAAAAGACTTCAGTCTTCGATCCCTCGCGGCTGCGATGGATAAATCGACTCCCGGATTTCGGAGATGCCCATGCGGGCAGAAGATGTCTCGGACGGATCCACACTCCACGTGTCTACTGCTTAGGCCTTGAGCACGACCCGCGGGCTTGCGACCTGTGCTCATCTTTCTCGGCCTCGTCCTCGAAGACTCGTGCTGCCCGATTGCAACTGGGCCGTCGAGAAAGCGTTTCCTCCGGTGAAGTCCAAGGAGGCCCGGTTGGCCCGATATCCCAGCGGTAGCCGGGCTCGGCGGATCAGCTCGGCGGATGGTCGCCCTCGAAGAGGAGGCGGCGGGCCGATCTTCTCGACGCGGCATTTATCCCGCCTCTCTGGGTTCTTCCTACGGCTTCCTTTAAGGAGCTTTGTCTGTCCCTCTCCACTAAAGGAGAAGGGCCTGCGTCTGCTGAGACCTTTTCTCGGTCCAAAAAGAGGACAAAGGGTAAGTCCTCCGTCGGCGCTCTTGGGAGCGGAAAGGTCCCTCTCCCGGGCCGTCGACCGTCGGCTTGATCGACCGCTCGGCTTGGCCACTGGCCTCACGGTGTCCCGTCAGGTCAGTTGACCGAGACTCCCACTGATGAAGTCGAGATTTTCTCGACCCATTGAACGAGGCTGTCGCCTTTAGCAGCCGAATTCCCTCTCCGGTTCCCGGGAGGAGTTGAGGATCCGATGGGCTCGCCTGTGCCTCCGGTTCCGGAGCCCTCGGATGGACCTTCCGAGCGAAGGAGTGTCGGTTCCGGCCGACACCTCCTGCACCGACCCGGAAATTCCGGGACTCTCGGTCTCGGTCTCGGACCTCCTGCGGTCCAGCCGTTCCACCGTCATAGGCGGTCTGGGTCTCGGCACCGCGGTAAGCGGCGTCGCCTCTCGTCCTCGTCCTCCTCCTCGGATGAGGGAAGGCTTCGGCGTAAATTACGTCGACGGTACGAGGACCTTATGTTGCAACAGCTCCTCCTGGCCGGGAATAAGCCGACTCCGGCGCCTTCCCCGGCCATTAAGTGGCTGTCACCGGGACGGCCGACACAACCCCTCGACTTGCCCGAGGAGCCTATACCCAGGCCGGTTGTTCGGCCAAAACCAGCTGCTCCACCGATTGCGGTGGAACCTCCGCCTCCACAGCCACCAATTGGGGCTCCGACCAAGGATTCTCGGTCGGCTAAGGGTTTACCCCATCGGCTGTCAGTTACCCTCACTCCCGACCGACCTCGGCAGGTGAAGGGTGGTTCAGGCCAGAGGCAGCTCTTCGAGGACTCTTCCGAGTCCGAAGATGATTCCTCCTTCTTCTCAAGCGACTGGACTTGGAGTCTTCAGGAGGTCAGCCAATGGACGATAGCCCGTCGTCCTTCCTAGGACTGCTTCGGCTCATCTCGGAGTCTACCGGGATGGAGCTCGAACCCGTTTCCAAACGGGCCAGGTATCCCCTCACGGAGATTCTGGACCGAGGGGATTCTCCGACGGAGGCCTTTCCGGTGGCCGAGGCCATAGTGGGTCCAGCACTGGAACTTTGGCAGCGCCTGCTTCCTGCCCTGCGCCTTCGGCCAGGATGGCCAGGAAGTATCACGGCCCTCCGGTTCCTTGTCGGTTTTGAACACCCTCTGCTGAGGGTTGGTTACCGACAGCGTTTTCGGCGCGCCCGGCTAGCGCCAGGATGTGGACAAACCTCCTGACAAGAGTCAAGAATGGACTATGTCGGGCGAAAAGTCTCACGCTGCGTCCTCTCCTCGCCTTCGTCAGGCCAGTTCGGCCGTCCTCATGGCACATTTTTCTCATGCCCTGTTGGGCTCCCTGGATGAGGTCATCCTCATCTTCCGCCCGATCTGCAGACTACGGTTAAGCAGGTGCGGGACCAGGGCAGGGCAGTGGCCAAACAGCAGCTCCAGACTGCTTTGGATGTAGGGGACTCATGTGCCAGATCGGTGGCGGCCGCAGTGGCTATGCGTCGGCGGGCTTGGCTGAGGATATCCACCTTTACTTCGGATACCCAGCACAAGTTGGCGGATGTTCCCTTTTTGGGGACTGACCTCTTCGGCCCTGGGGTGGAAGGTCACCTGCAGAGGATCGAGAAGTCCAATGCCACCTTGGACTCGGTCTCTTCCGCTCAGAAGGACAAAGGCAGCAAACCACAGCCTAAGCCCTTTCGTCCTTCTGTGCCCCGGGCGCGCCCGGCCCAGCAACGTCAGGGCCAGCAGGCTCGGCCTTGGCATCCCAAACCCAAGCCGCGGCTTCCTCTAACAGGAGGCAGGAGGAAAGGGCCCAGGAGGTCCCTCGGCGGTCCCTCCTCAAGCCTGCCCAGTGACGGGCTGAGGGTGTCGCCCCATCCCGTCACCTTACCCCTGGGTCCCCCCGTGGGGGGACGGCTCCGGCACTTCCGTTCCGCCTGGTCCGCTGTTACCACGGACAGGTGGGTCTTGGAGGTGGTGGGAAGAGGCCTGCCTCTGGAATTCGAGCAGGCACCACCCTTCAGAGCCGTCGCCCCTCGGGGGGCTTCGGGATCCCCAGCCTCACTGGCGGCTCGTCGAGCCGACATCGCTCTCCTCCTCCAGAAGGAGGTGGTAAGAGAGGTGGTGGACCCTCCTTCAGACCCAGGGTTTGTGTCCAGGTACTTCCTGGTTCCGAAACGGACGGGGGGCTGGCGCCCCATTCTCGACCTACACGACCTAAACAAGTTCCTAAGGTCTCGAACCTTCAGGATGGTCACTCTGGCTCAGATAATACCATCCTTGGAACGCGGCGTGTGGTTCTGCTCTCTGGACTTGCAGGACGCGTTTTTTCACGTCCCTATCCGTCCGTCTCACCAGAGATTCCTTCGCTTCCGAGCGGAAGGATCTCTCTTCGAGTTCCAAGCCATGCCCTTCGGCTTGTCTCCAGCTCCCAGGGTCTTCACCAAATGCATGGCAGCGGTGACAGCATTCTCTGGCGCCGAGGGGTCAGTGTACCCTACCTGGACGACTGGCTGATAGCAGCTCCCTCCAGGAAGGAGGCGGAGTGGTCCAGAGATCTGGCCCTCCAGGTCTGCTCTCAACTGGGCCTCCTTGTCAACGAGGCCAAGTCAGAACTCGAGCAAGCAGGTGATTTTATTCATCGGGCGCCTCCACTCTCTTCGAGCCAGAGCCGGCCCCGGCGGACAGGGCGAGGTTCTTTCCTCCTTTGCCCGATCATTTCTGGTTGGGCAATTCGCCCTGCCGGGACTTCCCTCGCCTCCTGGGTCTCATGGGCCTGTACCAGCGTGGTCCGTTGGGCCCGCTGGAACATGCGTCCCCTTCAGTGGGGACTGGCCAGCCAGTGGTCACAACGCTGCGATCCCTTGGACCAGCTTGTGTCGGTGACACAGGGGATGTGGAATGCTCTCCAGTGGTGGACCGTTCCAGATCAATTGCAGGAGGGCATCCCGTTCGTCCGCCCCGAGCCGACGGTCTCTCTGTCGACCGATGCCTCTCTGATGGGTTGGGGTGCCCATCTGGGGGAACACCGGGCTCATGGCCTCTGGTCCCCGCGGGAGTCCCGATGCCACATCAACCTGCTGGAGCTCCGAGCGGTCCGCCTAGCTCTCACCGCCTTTGCTCCGTTCCTCCGGGGTCAAGTGGTCCGAGTCCAGACGGACAATACCACGACCATGTACTATCTAAACCGCCAGGGGCGGGGCCGCGCTCCATGCTTCTATGCAAGGAAGCTCTCCGCATTTGGTCACTCGTGCGCAGCCTGGAGGCGGATCTCCTAGCCATTCACGTGGCAGGAGCCTCCAACACCCTGGCCGATGCCCTGAGCCGGATAGGGGCTGCATCCCACGAGTGGTCTCTCCTGCCGGAGGTAGTACAGCATCTGTTCTCCCTTTGGGGCACACTCAGGTGGACCTGTTTGCCTCCACGAGGACAGCGAAGCTGAGTCTGTTCCATGCCCGCCCCCCTCAGCAGGGCTCGCTGCAGGGGGATGCCTTCTCGAGGCAATGGACCCCGAGCCTCTTTTACGCCTTTCCCCCATTTCCCTTGATCCACAAGGTGCTTCTCAAGGCGAGGAGGGACAAGGCGCAGGTGATTCTGATAGCCCCAGACTGGCCCTCGCCAGTTCTGGTACCCAGATCTCCTCAGTCTCAGCTCCAGGACTCCGAGGCAGCTTCCAGCTCGCCCGGACCTGCTCTCAGTCAATCAGGGGAAGGTGTTCCATCCGGACCTTCAATCCCTGCACCTGACGGCCTGGTTCCTGAGCGGCTAGAGTTCCAGGCTTTGGGTCTTTCCGACGAGGTCCTCAATGTAGTTGAGGCGTCCCGTAAGGAGTCGACCAGAAAATGCTATGCCTTCAAATGGAAAAGGTTTTCCATTTGGTGTCAGGGCAAGGGCTTGGACCCTTCCTCCTGTTCCTTGGCAAGCATCTTGGACTATTTATGGTCCCTTTCTAGTCAAGGGCTTAGGTCGACGACCCTAAGGGTGCACCTGGCAGCCATCTCTGCTTACCGGGCGCGGGCCGGGAAGCAGTCGGTGGCGCAGGAGAAGGTGGTCTGGCGCTTTTTCAAAGGCCTTGATCACATTTCCCCTCCAGTGCGGGAACCCCCACCTCCGTGGGATCTACTGCTGGTACTGGCAAAGCTCATGGGCAAGCCATTCGAACCTATGCACAGGTGTGCTCTCTCTCACCTGTCGTGGAAGACCGCCTTCTTGGTGGCTATCACGTCAGCCAGAAGGATGGGAGAGCTCCAGGCGCTTTCCATCGAGTCTCCTTACCTGGTCTTCCACAGGGACAAGGTTGTCCTGCGCCCCCACCCGAAATTCCTTCCGAAGGTGGTGTCGGAGTTTCACCTTAACCAGGTGTTGACTCTGCCGGTGTTCTACCCCAATCACACCGGAGGCGAATATAGGCTCCATACTCTGGATCCTAGAAGGGCCGCTATTATAAGGAGCGACGGCTGAAATTCGGGAGAGGTTCGCCAGCTGTTTGTCACTCACGCTGAAGCCGCATCTGGCAGACCTGCAGCCAAGCGGACGATAAGCAGGTGGGTAACCTCCTGCATAGATCTCTGCTATAAGTTAGCGGGCATGGAGCCTCCCAGAGGATAAGAGCTCATTCTACCCGCCATACTGCTCTGACGGTGGCTGCTTCCAGGGACGTCCCTATCCAGGAAATCTGCAGGGCTGCTACCTGGAAGTCAGCAAACACCTTCATTACCCACTACCACATCGACCTTGAGTCACGCCGGGATGCTGGTTTGGGGCCTCGGTTCTCCAGTCTCTCTTTCCCAAGTAAGTATATGGGGGTGTCGTCTTGCCTCCCTCCTCCCGGAGAACTGCTAGAGTCTGCCAATGAGTGTGGATGAACAACATATCCATGTCCTAGAATACAGGTTACTCACCTGTAACAGGAGTTCTAGGAATGGTATATGTTGTTCATCCTACGACTCTTCACCTCCCGGCTTGACGCACAACCTGAGCTTCCAGCGGGCCAGATCTGGCGTCATGGGGCGGAGCCGAGAGTTATACCACCCGGGTGGGTGGGAGGAGCAAGCTTGAAGACCTTCCGGCAAGATTTAAAGCGGCAAGGATACTGCCAATGAGTGTGGATGAACAACATATACCATTCCTAGAACTCCTGTTACAGGTGAGTAACCTGTATATTCTTTACTCCGCCTAACTGTGAAGTCGCCCTGGAGATTGCTCCTTCACTTTTGGTTTGGTAAAGTTTCAAAACGCGTCAGTTTTTCAACCGATTTGTTTATTTTCGGTTTTGAGTCTCTGTCTACGGTACAGTAAGTAGTGTAGATAGGTAGTGAACTGTATTTTGCGTTTTTCTTCTGTGGAAATTGTGAACTTCGGTTCCTTCTCGGTCAGTCCAGTTGGGAACCGACCTTTTGTGTTTAAATTTATTTTCTGGGTTTTTAGTAGTGGTGTGCCAGTTCCTATCTTTAAAAAAAAAAAAAAAAAAAAAAAACTAACTTTTTTCGGTTTCTATACACAACCCGTGACACGGTTGGTAACCGATAGGGGTGTATTACCTGGCTAAAAGCTGTAAAGGGTAAATTTTCTAGTCTGGCCATGTCTGAGAAACCCAAGGAAAAAAACGGTCCCACTGAGTTTCAACACCTGCAGAGTGTGGGGAGGCCTTTACTAAGGCCGACCCCCACCTAATCTGCGTTTATTGTCTGGGGTTTGATCACCTCAAAACAGATTGCCAAATCTGCAAAAATTTTCTGATGGCCAGTCTGGAAAATAGATTGGATAGGTTAAAGGAAAAGGAGGCCGAGAAGTCCGCTGACCCCGATGGCAAGCCCGGTTCGGTTCTGACCGAACCTGAGGAGATGCCCATTGACTTGGGCGAGACGTCCTTGGGCAAAAGGAGAGACGAGACTGAGGGGTCGGTTCTGTCAAAAAGTTGAAAAAAGTCAGCCAGTTCGGATCCAGCATCCCTTACTCCAACCGCTGAAGAAATAATCAAAGCAATTAGTATTGTGCAATCGCGTCGTCTGGTGCCGTCGGTTAGGTGCTCGGTTTGGTCAGATCCAACTTCATCGGATTATGATCTGGATGCTTATTACGAATTGGAGTTTTGGGGGGGGAGACGAAGAGTTACCGGTTGATGACAATGATTATGAAGGTCTGGATGTGCCCATTGAACCGGACATCTCCCCAGACAGACCCTCCAGTGTCTCCCCTCCAAGGCTTTCTGAGTCCCCATCTCACTTTTTGTTTTACAAAAAGGTGGCTGAAACCCTCTGGCTCCCTATGGTTGAAGCTGTTGAGGAAGAAGAGCCTGATTTTGTGGAGATGATGGACATCCCAGTGTCCAAGAGATTGTCTGTTCCCCTCCATAAATCCCTGGGGAAACGCACAAAAGATTTTACAGACACCAAATTCTTTACTTCCTGTGGATAAGAGAATGGACAGGAAGCACATGCTGTCAGGCTCGGGTACAGAGTTTTTAAGTCATTGCAGCTATATTGAGGTAGTGTAGGCTGCAGCCTGTGACAGGGCTAATGTACCTTTGGCTTCACACCCCCAGATAGAGACTCCAAGAAGGTGGATAGCATGGCCAAGAAACAATACTTGGCATCCTTCTTGGGACTCAGACAGGCTAGTTATATGGCTTACATGAGTCAGATACCAAAAGTCCAGGTGGGACACTGTTCTGGAGTTGGCTAAACAGGCTTTCCCCAGCTAGCCAGAGAGCTGGAGGATGTGGCTGCTGATGGGATTGAGGTATCAAAGTGCAATTCCATGCTGCTATAGGCTCTTAACTATGTGGCATCGAGAGTCATGGTTACATCTGTGTGTCTCAGGAGATTTGCTTGTCTCAGGTGCACTAACCTTTTTCAGGACACCCAGGCTAAGGCCATGGATTTCCCTGTGGTGGGTAACTCTCTGTTTGGGGGAGCAGACAGAGGCTTACATGAAGAAGATGGAGGAGTACAGGACCACCTACAGGAGTGCACAGGCCAAGGGACGGCAAGCCAGTCCTCAAAAGCAGCAGTCTAAGGGCAGGGGTGGGCCTTTACACAGGCCTTTCTACCAAGCGCAGTCCTCCTCTCCCTTCCCACATAGGGGGTGCTTTCAAGGGAGAGGCAAGAGGGGGATGAGTAGGGCTGCATCCTCTTCCCAGTCCAAGGCTTGCCCAGCAGACACCCTGATGTGTCAGCCCAGGTCGACTCCCCAATTCCAGTAGGAGGCAGGCTGGCTTACTACTCCCAGGACTGGAAGTCTGTTACCTCAGACAAGTGGATCCTGTAAGTAGTAAGCCAGGGACTGGCCCTCGGTTTCAAGAGGTTTCCGAAAATGAGGCTCAGGTCTTTTCTACCTGCAAACATTTCCGAAACCATTGCTCTAGAAGCAGAGGTCTCCTCTCTGCTGGCTCTGAACCATGGAGACCGTTCCTGCTCTACACAGGGGCAAAGGTCTATACTCCAGATATTTCCTTACCCCAAAAAAGACAGGGGAGTGGCGACCCATCCTAGACTTAAGGTATTTGAACAAACACATCTTAAAACCAAAGTTCAAAATGGTGACTCTGGGAGTAATTCTTCCCTCTCTGAGGCCAGGAGATTGGTTAGCATGCCTGGACCTCAAGGATGCCTATTTCCACATTCCTATCAGGTGCTCCCACAGAAAGTACCTCAGGTTCGAGCTGCCTTCATGCCATTATCAGTTCAGAGCCATGCCTTTTGGCCTAACATTGGCTTCAAGAGTGTTTACAAAGTGCCTTGCAATGCTAGTGGCCTTCCTCAGAATGCAGGGGATCTCTCATACGGGATCCCATACCTGGACGACTGGCTCATTGTAGGACAGTCTCCCGACCAGGTCAGGTCCGCTCTTCAAGTCACTCAAGATTTGCTCAGTTCTCTGGGATTCCTTCTCAATCTGCCAAAGTCAGTTCTCGAACCAGTACAGCTCTTCACTTTCATAGGGATAGAGTTAGATACTGTTCAAGCAAAGGCGTTCCTCCCAATAACAACGGTAAACGTACTTACAGATCTTGCTTCCTTAATTCATCCTCTGGTTTCTCGCCCAGCAAGACATTTTCTTCAGCTCTTAGACCACATGGCAGCTTCCACTGCAGTGGTACCAGGAGCCAGGTGTCAGATGAGGGACATTCAGTTCCACCTAAGGTCTTTTTGGTCTCAGAAAAAGTATTCTCTCACCAAACTGATTCTAGTGACTCAGACTCACTGGTCCAAGCTCTCCAGTGGTGGCTGGATCAGGACAATCTCAGACAAGGTGTCCCATTCCTCAGTCAATCTTATTCAGTGGTGCTGACCACAGATGCTTCTCTCCTGGGCTGGGGAGCCCACCTAGGAGCCCTCACAGCACAGGGTATTTGGTCTCCACGACAGTCTCCACAAGAGTCTCTCCTTCATATCAATCTTCTGGAACTCAGGGCAGTATTTCAAGCCCTTCAAGTGTTCTCAGACTCAGCAAGGACAGGGTGGTTCTGGTCAGGACAGACAACACCACCACAGTGGGGTACATCAACAAGGAAGGGGGCACTCGGTCTACGGTCTTGTTCACAGAGGCCATGAAAGTATGGTCTCTGGCCTACTCCTTGCAAACTTCCCTAATAGCAGTCCACCTCCCAGGGAAGGACAGTGTGTTAGCAGATGCTGTGAGCAGAATCTCCCAGGATCATCACGAATGGACCTTGGATCCTCTCATACTGAAAGTAATCTTCACCAGGTGGGGCACTCCAGAGATAGATCTCCTTGCAGCCCCAGACAATCACCAACTTCCCCTCTTCTGCTGCAGCCCCCAGTCCTAAGGACTGTTCCCCTGGATGCCCTGATATTGGACTGGGAAGGCAAGTTCCTATGCCTTTCCTCCCATTCCCCTGTTGTTCAGGGTTGTAGTCAAGATCAGGTGACAACTCTGCACCGTGATTCTACTGGCTTCAGGCTGGGCCAGACAGCCTTGGTATCCTCTGTTGTTGTCCTTAGCAGTCTCATTCCCCTGTCTTTCCCAAAAGACACAGTCTCCTAACCTCCTCTCAGGGAGGATCTGGTACCCCAATCTCCAGTCTCTCAATCTCAAGGCCTGGCTCTTGAAGAGTTAGAATATGCAGGCCTGCATCTTTCTCAGGAGTTTTGATATTCTTAAGGTTTCTCGAAACCCTCTACTAGGAAAACTTATAATTTCAAATGGAAAGATTCAGCATTTGGTGTTCCAATAAGGATATTCTTCCAGATGCTGCTGGCATTGCTACACTTTTGAATTGCCTGGTTCATCTTAACGACCTTAGGCCAGCCACTTTAAAGGTTGATTTAGCAGCTGTGTCTGCATTCCTCTCAGCAGGGAAGGGCTGTTCTCTGGCGTCTCGCCCTGTTTTTGGTAAGTTCTTTAAAGGTCTGGTTCATATCAACCCTCCTTTTAGAGAGCCTACTCTGGCTTGGGATCTCAGTATCCGCATTGCTCAGCTTATGCAGCCACCCTTTAAACCTCTGACTTCGCCGAGCTTAAGTACCTGACCTGAAAACTGTGTTTCTGGTAGCTATCACTTCTGCCAGGTGAGTTAGTGAAATACAAGCCCTGTCAGTTGAACCTGAGTTTATCTCATTCCATAGAGATAAGGTGGTCCTCAGAACCAATAGGAGGTTCTTACCCAGAGTGGTCTCAGATTTCCATCTGAACCAGTCCATGTCTCGTCCGTGTTTTTTCCTGATCATTCTTCTTCTTCAGGAGAAAGAAGACTACATAGTTTGAATGTTAAGAGGGCACTTAGCTACTACATTGAGCATACTAAGGCACACAGGAATAACTGCCTTCAATTGTTTCTCACTTATGGTCAAGTGGGAAAAGGTAGGCCTGCTACTAAAAACTACTACCAGGTGGATTGTCTCTTGTATACAATTCTGCTATGCCAAGCTAGGCAAAACACCTCCCTCAGACCTGAGGGCTCACTCGACTAGGGGTACAGCTGCTTCTCTGGCTGCTGCCAGTGATGTACCCTTGTTAGAGATCTGCAAAGCAGCCACCTGGAAAACAGTTCATACTTCCATACCAGCATCAGTCACTGCTCCGTCGTCAGTCCTGAAGCAGACGTTGGTCCCCAGACCAGCGTCGGTCGGTTAATCACCGACGCTCGAGTGGGGTAGTCCAAGACACAGCTCAGGCTCCTCTCGGCCAATAGCAGGTCTTATTCTTCCTCCTCTTCTTCTTTCCCAGGTGTTGGGGGCTCCCCTGGGGATAAGGACCAACCCCGTTCGCCTCCTGACAATTCAATTTTTATGGATGTCATGAGACACATCCAATGAGTGGGAGACAGAGGACCTGGATCCAGAACGCCAGCAACTGGCCCATTACCTGAGGCAGAAGGAGCCCAAGCCTCTTGTGGTGCCTCCTTTGGTGAATACTTTCCAAGACTTCACCAGGATAACTTGGAAGCATCCAGCATGAGTCCCGGCGATTCCAAAGAAATCAGACAGGCTGTACAGGGCCCCGAGGGATGAGCCTTTTGGCAGAACACCCTCAGCCCGATTCTTCGATTATCACTGGTGCCCATGACAAATCCAAGCAGCCCAAGCATCTCAGTTCTTAGCCTCCTGACCAGGAATCCCGTTATTTGGACCAGGTGGGCAAGAAGGTCTAGTCTGCCTCCAACTGCTCCATTCACTCCCTGAACTTCCTGATGCATATGGTCCAGTACCAGAATGCGCTTTGGGAAGGGGGGACAAGAGCTGGCCAGTGCCTTACCAGACTCTGCTCAGAAGACGGAGCTCCTGGATATTCTCAAATCGGACTCGGACGTAGGCACGCATGTCCTTCTTGCCTCGTTTGACGCTGTGGATACGGCAGCCAGAGCGGCAGTGTCAGGTGTCCGTCTCCAGCGCCATGCCTGGTTGAGAGTCTCAGGTTTTTACCAGGATCTGCAGTCCAGAATCCGAGACCTCCCATTCCAGGGTTCCGTCCTCTTTGGGTAGGAGACGGAGGCTCTCATCTCTTGTCTCCAGGAGTTGGGCAAGTCTGTCTGGTCCGTCTGACAGATGTATCGGGGGGGGGGACACCAGAAACGCGCTAGACGGCATTTTCGTAAGCCCTCAGGCTGTCAAGCCCGTAGCAGTCAGCAAGTTCATAGAGGCGGGTTCAAGAGGAAAGCTGGCAGCCAGCATCCTGGAGGTGCTCCTTTTCGAGGCCTAAAGACCTCCCCAGTCTCTCTGCCCACCCCTGGCTCTGCCCAGTGACTCCCTTCCCACCCCCCCCCCCACCACCACCACCTCTGGAGGAGGTACCAGGGGAGGTGGTAGTGGGGGGGTCGCTTCTCCCTTCATCTGGAGGGATGGAGCTCCATAACAGCTGACCATTGGGTCCTGGACATTATAAGGAGGGGACATACGCTGGAGTTCACTGAGATCCCTCCAGAAACTCCACCAAGGTCCTCCAGGTATCCTCCTTCTCACATCCCATTTATAAAAGGAGAGATTCAGGCCCTCTTGCAAAAAAGGGCGATAGAACCAGTTCCTCTGCAGCAGCGAGGAAGGGGGTATTACTTCCACTTCTTCCTGGTTCCAAAGAAGACGCAAGACCTTTGGCCCATCCTAGACCTCAGTTCTCTAAACGTCTATATTAAATACTGAAGGTTCAGGATGGTGACCCTTCCAGGTCTCATTCCTCTGCTGCACCAGGGAGACTGGCTCTGTTCCCTGGATATGCAGGATGCGTTTATGCACATTGGGGTCTCACCTCTCACAGGAAGTACTTGAGGGTCCACTTCAGGGGAGCACCATCAATTTCTGGTTCTTCCATTCGGCCTCTCTCCAGTCTTCACCAAGTGTCTGGCAGTGGTAGCTGTGGCTCCAAAGCGCCAGGGACATTAACGTTTTCCTTACTCTCGACAATTGGCTGCTTGCAGCCCTGTCGAGGACGCTTTACTTCAAACTCTTGGAGACATTTATACTCTGTTCCAAATGTGGGATTACCCCAGTGTTCCCATTAAGGCTGCAGATCTGGGGGTGCACTGCACTGCACCTCTCCCAAAATTTTCAGGAGTACAGAATAAATTGTAAAGGCTTATTCTATCATTTGTACAACATTTTGTGGGGTACATATACTTCAAACAGAATTATGGGTACAGTGTACCCTTCACAAAAATGTACTTACATTTCATAATTTGTACTTGAATCAAGTACAGATGGGGGTAAATGGGAACACTGGATTACCCTGAACATTCCTAAGTCTTCCCAGAACCCAGCCAAAGACTCTGCCTTTATTGGAGCGGTCCTGGATTTGGTCCAGGGCATGGCTTTTCTCCTCCAGAGAGAGGAGTTCGCCTGTGAAAGATAACTGGATCGGTCCTAGTAACTCCTCGGGTCCAGGCCAGGACCTTCCTCAGACTTCGGGGCACATGGGCGGCCATCCCTGTCACTCCTTTAGCCTGCCTCCACATGAGGGTATCACAGTGGATGCTCAGGGTGCAGTGGGATCAAAGCTGTGATGACCTAGACCACATGATCAGGATCGCAGAGCCAGTTAGGAGGACCCTACTTTGGTGGTTGGACCCCCTCAATCTGGAGAAAGGTGTCCCCTTCCGTCAGGAGCCCCCAAATCAGACTCTTAACAGCAGATGCATCTGATTTGGAGTGGGGGGCGCACCTAGGGGCCCGCCGGACTAAAGGGGTCTGGACCCCAGAGGAGCGTACCCTCCACATCAGTGTTCTGAAAATGCGAGCTGTCCTTAATGCTCTAAAAGCCTTTCAAGAGGACCTTGTACCTGACTCTCTTCTCGTTCAGACGGACAACATGGCGGTCGTCTTTTACATCAACAAGCAAGGGGGAACTCACTCCTACCCCCTATGCAGGGAGGCAATGAGAGTCTGGTACTGGGCGCTGGAGCGTCACATTTGTCTGTCCGTGGTGCATGTTCCAGGCGTCCAAAACAACTTGGCAGACAGCCTAAGCAGGTCTCAGCCCAAGGCGCACGAGTGGGAGTTGCTACAGTCAGTGGCGGACCAGCTTTTTGGCACTTGGGGTCGTCCAGAGCTGGACCTCTTTGCGTCTCCTCGCAAAGCCAAACTGCCAGTTTTCTGATTGCAAGAGCACGTGCCTGGTGTTTTCCTGCCAGAAGCGTTGCCCCTTAGTTGGGCAAGGAGGTTTCTTTATGCCTTCCCTCTCATTCAGAGAGTCTTATTGAAACTCCAGGCTGAGGGACCCGAATGATTCTGATCGCCCCACTATGGCCTCGGCAGATTTGGTTCCCACTAATTCAGCGGTTGTCCTCGGACCCTCCAGTACCGCTACCGATATGCTCGCAGTTGCTGTCCGAAGATCAGGGCAGGCTGGTTCATCCAGATCTCAGGTCTCTGCACCTTCATGCTTGGCTTCTGCAGACGTAGCCAAATTCAAGTACGGGGTTTCCCAAGAGGCTGCTGATGTCCTCGTCTCAGCAAGGAAGCCTTCTACACGCTCCACTTATGCTGTGAAGAGGAAGCGTTTTTGTTTGTGGGCTTCTTCTCACCATCTGGACCCCCTTACCTGTCCAATGAACTCAGCATTACAGTATCTCCTCTCCTTATACCAACAAGGCTTGAGCTACTCTTCTATAAAGGTGCACATGTGGGCCATCTCGGCATATCATGTCCTGTTGGGAGATAGAACCTTGGCCCAACTGGACATGGCCCGCACCTTCTTATGGGGTATCTTACATTTGAGACCTCCGATTAGGGATCCTATCCCTCCCTGGGACCTCCTTTTTGTGTTGGAGAAGCTCACTCTCCTCTTTGAACCAGCGGCTGATTGTGAGCTGCTATCTTCCTGGAAGGTTTGTTTTTGTTGCTACTTCAGCTCAAGGGTTTCCGAGCTTCAGGCCCTGATGTAAGGAGACTTATTTAGTTGTTCACAGGGAAAGGGTTTCCCTTGGAAAAAATCCTAAGTTCCTTCCCAGAGTAGTCTCGGAGTTGACCCTCATCCAATCGGTTGACCTTCGTCTATTATTCTGTCCTTGCCAATAGGGGAGGAGGCTCTCCTACACACATTGGATGTTCACAGGGCGCTAAGGTACTACCTCAAGCGCACAGCTGCACACCGTAAATCGGAGCAACTGTTTGTGGCCTTCACGCCGCAACATCTGGGCAAACCGGTGTCTAAACAAACTATTTCCAGGTGGCTTGTCCACTGTATTGTACTTTGTTATGACAAGCACAACAAACCTCTTCCAGGCCTGGTTAGAGCTCATTCCACCAGAGGGATTTCTACCTCATTAAAGAATGTCTTTATAAGAGACATTTGTGCTGCCGCCACTTGGAATTCAGTGCACACCTTCATGAAGCACTATAGCCTGGACATTGCCTCCAGGTGCTGTGCCGGTTTTGGCTTGGCAGTCCTTCAGAGACTCTTGTCCTGATTTGCTGCGTCAGCCATTTTTTCACTTTCCTCCTGGAATTACCCACCTCCTTGACGCGGGACTGCTTGGGAATTTGTCATAATGGTTATAGCCTGCTGCAAGAGCTTCCCACTCGAAGTAAGATAGTACAGTTGCGTAAGAACTTACCGTAACAGTAGATTTTCGAGAGGAGCTCTTGCAGCAGGCGTTGCTTTCCGGCCCTCCTTCCCTCTGGTAAGGTTTACAGCATGTCTTCGACAAGCTTCGCCTGGTTCGCTTGCGAAGATCCGTTCGTGAGTCTTGGATGGAGAACAGAGGTGTAGCCAGTCTCTGCCCCCTTTTATGGTGTGACTGACGGTGGGGGAGGGTGGGGTCCCTACAGGGTACTGCTAGCAAAGTTCTTTCCGGTGGGTCCTAAGGCCTGCAGAGTTGGTCCTAATGGTTATAACCTGCTGCAAGAGCTCCTCTTGAGGATCCACTGTTATGGTAAGTTCTTACATAACTGTACTTTCCTAAGGATGTGCAAGTTCTGAATGGTAACTCTGAGCCCGATTATGCAATCTCTGAATCAGGACATGTGGTTCTTCCTGGACCTAGTGGACACATTCTTCCACATCCCACTCCATCCATTCCACTAGCCATAGCTCCGGTTCGGCACAGAAAAGGTGCTTTATCAGTTCCAGATCATACCCTTTGGCCTAGTGTCTGCACCCAGTGTCTTCACCAAGTGAATGACGGTGGTGGCAGCCTTCCTTTGGTGCAAGGGCATCAAGGTTTACCCTGCTGGGATGATTGCTGGGTTGTCCAAAGAGGCTGTGGAGCGGTCCAGGGATCTGGCCCTCCAGACCTGCAGAGACTTTTATCTCTACGGTCAAACTGGTCACGTCGAACTGATCCCTCACAGGTGATTCAGTTCGTCAGGGCAGAGCTAGACTACTAGGTGCCAAGGCCCACCCCTGTGGACTGGGCAGTTGACCTTCCAGCTTTACCCAATCAATTCAGGTTGGGCGCTCACGCCCTGTCCAGGACTTCTTGCGGCTGTTGAGGTACTTGGCATCCTGCAGCAGCGTGTTCTGGTGGGCTCACTGGTGGATGCAGCACCTGCAGTGGGGCTGGGCTGTCAGTGGTCCCAGCACCTAGGTCACCTGGACCACCCGATCAGTGTCACCCAGACGATGTGGGATGCCATCCAGTGGTGGCTGATTCCAAACATCTTGAGGAAGGAGTCCTTTTGTCAACCCAGAACTGAGCCACCCCTCACAACCACTGCATATCTGGTGGGGTGGGGTGGGAGGGATTCTGGGACCACAGGATCCATGAATTCTGGTCATCAAGGCAGTTCCATCACCACATCAGCCTGTTAGAGCTCTGTGCAATGTGGCTAGCTCTGATAGGATGCACTCTTCTAGTCAAGAGTCAGGTTGTGCAAGTCCAGGACGGACAATATTATGACCCTGTTCTGCCTGAAGAGGCAGGGTAGCACTCACACACCCTTCCCTGTGTCGAGAGGCCCCCACAGCTGAACCCTTGTGCGCAGCCTGAGTGCATATCTCCTGGCAATTCATGTTACTGTAGGAGACAGTCAACTGGCAGCATCTCTCAGCCAGGTGAGTGAGATGTTGCACGAATGGTTCCTGCATCTGGAGGTGGCGAGCCACCTGTTCTTCCTGTTGGCACACTTTTGGTGGATCTGTTTGGCTCCTTGGAGAACACAAAACTGAGACCATTTTGTACCCTCTCCTCATAGTCTGACACTGGTGGGGTATGCTTTCGTGAGGCCCTGGACCCCAGACCCCCCTGTGCCTTTCATTCCTTTCTCCTGATCCACAAGTGATGGTCCAGGTGCATCAGGACATGGTGTGGATGATCCTGATGGCTAGGACTGGCCTTGCCAGTTCTGGTACCCGGATTTCCTCAGCATCGACAGCAGACCTGCATGGCGGTTGCCTCTTTTCCTGGATCTGCTGACCTAACAATAAGGGACAGTCTTGCAGCTGGACCTTCAGGCCCTGCACCTGACAGCTTGGTTTCTGAGTGGCTAGATTTTCAGGCTCTGGGTCTTTTGGAGAATGTACTCCATGTTGTGGAGGCATCCTGGAAAGACTCGACTCGCCGGTGCTATGCATTTAAATGGACAATATTTTCCCATTTGGTGTCAGGGCAGGGAGCTGGATTACCCTTGCCTGCCCTGTGACTAGTATCCTTGAGTACCTCTGGTCCTTAAACGAGCTCGGGCTGCAATCGACAGCCCTGAAGGTGCACCAGGCAGCCATCTTTGCATACCAGTTGTATGCAGATGGTGGCACAGGAGAGGTGGTTGGGCATCTCTTTAAAGGCCTTGACCATTTGTTCCGCTTAATGTGTGAGCCACCACCATCTTGGGACTTACTGTTGGTATCGGCAGCGCCATTGGCAAGCCTTTTGAGCCTGTGCACAGGTGTGAGATGTCACATCTGTTGTGGAAGACGACCTTCTTGGTGGCTATCATGTCAGCCAGAAGGATTAGTGTGCTCCAGGTGCTTTCAGTGGAGCCTCCTTATCTGATCTTCAGCAGGGACAAAATAGTCTTTCGCCCCCACCCTAAGTTCCTCCTAAAGTTCGTCTCAGCGTTCCACCTTAACCAGGTGATGAGCTTCCCAATCTGCTTTACAAACTCATCTTCGGAGGCCGACTGCAGGCTCGAGATGTTGGACCTGAGGCGGGCGCTCTCCTTCTATGTGGAGCGCGCGCCTGGAGTTCAGAGTGAGGGTCACCAGCTCTTTGTCACATACGCTGAAGCCACATCTGGCTGACTGGCAGCTAAATGGCAGTATAGCGCAGTGGTCTAAGGCTCTGAGCTGCAAATCTGGTGACATCCAGCAGACCAGACTTGGGTTTGAATCCCACAGCTTCCACTTGCATACTGTGTAACCCTGAGCAAGTCACTTAACCTCCTTGTGCTCCCAGGTTGCTCCTGTAAAAAAGCTTTCAGCTTAGTGTGCTATACCTGGTTAAAAAAAAAAAAAACTAAATGGATGATTGGCTGGTAGATTACGTTGTGTATCAACCTCTGCTGTAGGTTGACTGGTAGGAGCCTCTTATAGGGCTCATTCCATCTGACATATTGCTGCCTCAGTGGCTGCTTCCATGGACATTCTTATTCAGGTGATTTGCAGTGCTGCTACCTGGAAGTCAGCACACACCTTCATCACTCATTACAGCATTGACCTGAAGTCTCATTGAGATGATGCATTTGGGACCTCTGTTCTCCAATCCCTGTTTGTCAAGTAGGGGTGCGCTCCTTGCATCCACCTATCGGAGAACTGCTGGAAGTCTGCTATTGTGTGGATAAGTGAACCGTATCCACACCGCTGGAAAAATAGGTTACTCAACTGTAGCTGAAGTTCTAGGAGTGGTATATGGTTCACATCCACACCACCTAGCTGACCTCCCCAGGCAAGTGGCATACGGATCCCTGCTTGTAGCGTGCAAGATCTGACGTCACAGGGTGGAGCCAAGGGATAGACCGCATGGGTGGTGGGGAGGAGTTTTGTTTAAAGACATTCTGATAAATCAGCTCTTTTGGAAGATCTACCTTTTTATGGATATGAACCTTATACCACTCCTAGAACATATGAAAGAGCCAGCAACAGAAGGCCAAATGGTCTGTCGAGTCTGCTTGTTAGTAGGCAGTGTCCTAGCTTACTCCATTGACCCTGCACCCCCCGACCTTCCTTCATAACTCTCCCCCAATATGGTTCCTTGATTCTCTTTGTGCCTGTCCCAGGCTTTCTTAAAGCTTCCACTGTCTTAACTGAGACCCGCCTCTTCTGGTAGTGCATTCCATTTGTCCACCATCCCTCTCCATGAAAAAATGTTTCCTAACATCCCTCCTAAACCTCACCCACCACCAGTCTTCAGACTATGCCCCTTATGGATCTGTTGTCACTCAGCTTGAAGAGACTTTCCCTATTCACTCTGTTTATTCCCTTCAGGTACTTATAGGTCTCTGCCATACATCCACCCCCCCACCCGGGAGTACATTCTCAGGGCTCCCAGTCTCTCCTTGTAAGATTTCCCATGCTGTCCCCCTATCATCTTGGTTGCCCTCCTTTAGTCCCTCTCTAACAAGCCGATGTCCCTGTTATGATATGGATTCCATTATCTTACCCCATATTCTAAATACGATCTCACCAGTGACCTGTACAGAGACATTATGACCTCACTCCGCCTACTGCTGAATCCCCTGGCTGCACACCCCAACACCTTGTTCGCTGCTGCCTTCCTGCATTATGTGGGCGTTTCAGGTCCCTGGTGATCACCACCCTAGATCGTTTTCCTCTGCTGCTGCTACCTGGACCGCCACCCCCAAAGTAATGTTTGGTTCTAGGACTTCTCTCACCAGTGTGCATCACTTTGCATTCCTTAGAATTAAAGTCAAGTTGCCAGATCCCCAACCATCTCTTAAGTTTCCTGAGGTCTTCCCGTAGGTCCTGTATGCCTTCAACTGTATCCACCCTCCTGCAGAGTTGGGTGTCATTGGCAACAGGCACATCTTGCCATTTATGCCTTCCCCAGTGTCGTTTGTGAAGACCTTGAACAACACTGGCCCCAGCACCAATTCCTGCGGGACTCCAATGATTATATCCTTGGCACTGGGTAATTCCCCACCATCACCACCCTTTGGGCTCTATCACCTAGCCAGCTGGCCACCCCCTTTGTCAGTTTCTCCCCGATAGCCAGATCCTTCACTTTGCTAATTAACCTCTTACGTGGCACCAAATCGAAGGCCTCGCTTAAGTACAGGTAAATGACGTCTACCGCTTTGCGCCTATCTATCTCCCTGGTGACCCAGTTGAAAAAGTCACTCAGGTTCATCTGACAGAATCTTCCCTCCAGAAACCTGTGCTGCCTCCTGTCCTGGAGACCATTCTCCTCTATGTACCTTACCAACCTCCTCGTTAGTATGGTCTCCATGAATTTGCACACAATCGATGTCAGACTTAACATCCTATAGTTCCCCAGATCATCCCAGAGCCCGCTCTTGGAGAGGGCACCACCTGTGCCCTTCTGCAGTCTTGTGGCACCACTTCTGACTCCAGGGATGCATTGAAGAGGTCCTAGTTCCTTCAGTACCTTCAGGTGTGTCTGCCTTCAGAGCCAGCAGTCCTTCTCTTACTCTGTGTACCTTACTGGGGGGGGGGGGACTACAGGCTGTTAAGGGCCTGCTAAGTCACTATAGGCAAGGATTACAGGGCAGACAAGGTGGGCCTGGAGGCCCTTATCTGCTGTCAACTTCTGTGTTCACCTCTATAATCATGTCTGTGGCCCATCTCTCCCCCACTCCCTCGGGGGAACCAACCCATCTTTTTTCTCTAGTGAAGACAGAGCATGGGTGCAGTGTGCATGTTTATGGAGCACATACAAACAGAGGAGAGAAAGAAGCAAGTGCCTCAGCTGGGACTTAAACCCAGGCCACCTGGAATACTGTTATGGTTGTGCTAACCAGCTGTGCCACCAGGGCAACTGGAACCTTGGCCGTCCCGGAGGACACTACTCTTACTCCAGTGCCCTGTGCATTTGTCTGTGCCAGCTGCTAGGCTCCCACATCCTCCCCACCCAGCCTAACTGTGCTACTGTGTTATTCCCTGTTCTTATTTCACCAATAGGCTGACCTTAGATAGGGTTTTTCTGCAACCGCCGTATCCTGGTGGCTCTCTCCCCTTGATAGACAGACTACCTTACATAGCCCCCACTGTGTTTCCTGTTCTTATTTCACCAGTAGGCTGACTGGCCTAGATAGTTTTGCTATTACAGGTGAAAAGGTGTTTTACTTATTCTTTCTAGCCCTTAAGGTTCCAAATTCATCCTATTGTAAAGATAATTTATTTTATAAAAGGCTAACTTTGGAACTGTTAGAGCTTGGAACTTAATTTTGTCTAATAAAATGAAAGCCTAGAAAAAATTGACATGGCCATATCATGTCAATACACATGAACTGATGTACAGCAGATCACGTGTCAACTATTCAGTGAAGACAGACAGCCTTTTTTCTAATTGCCTTTAGTCGTCTTTGTCTGCATTTCTCTTGAATGTTTGGAATGCCCCCTGACAGTCTGATCTCTTCCCTTGGTATCATGATTGGCTAGATTATGTAGCGATGGTCCCAGGGTTCAGGAAGGGTGCAGTGGGAATAGATCAAGGAATTTAAACAAAATACATTTTTGTGTGGTAACTCCAGTGTTGGAGACAGATTGTTTTTCACTTCAATCAAGGAAAGGAAACGGATCCAGCAGGTGCATGCCTCTTGGCCACTCTAGGGGAAAACTTTCCATGGAAGGGGGTTGGGTGCAGGAATAAGAACAGAATAAAAGAAAAAAGAAGCAGATACAAAACTGAACAGCTTACAGCAACACATTCTACAGATGGTGAGCAGTCACCCTCAATCATTTATGATCGTGGGGAAATCTGTGTATATTCGAATTTCCTTTTCTTTTCACTCAGTTTGTGCGCTTTGTTTTTTCCCTTGAAAAGGATTTCTATTACTTATTGTAGGAACATAGACTTTGACGGCAGATAAGGACCACTTGGCCCACCCAGTCTACCCATTTCCCTACCTATTGGATAGGCTGTAGATCCTAGTTAACCAACAGCCTACTTCCTCATACTCCCACTAGAATTGCCTTATGTCTGTCCTGTGTATTCTTTAATTCCCCCATTGTGTTTGACCCCACAACCTTCTCAGAAAGGCCGTTCCATGTGTCCACCACCCTCTGTGAAAAAATACTTCTTCACGTTGCCCCTGAGCCACCCCCTTCCTATCTTCAAATTGTGCCCCCTTGTTCTTGCACATCTCCTTTTCTGAAATATGCTATCCTCTTGGATTTTGTTGATTCCCTTGAGGTACTTGAAAGTTTATGTCATGTCTCCCCCTCCTTCTTTGCTCAAGGGTATACATATTAAGCTCGTTTAGTCTCTCTTCGTATGGCTTCTGGTGCAGACCCTGCTCCATTTTAGTTGCTCTCCTCTGGATTGCCTCCATCCTATGTCCTTAAGGAGATGGGGTCTCAAGAACTGCATGCAGTACTCCAGATGAGGTCTCATCAACTCTCTGTAGAGAAGGATAACAACTTCCTGTTTTCTACTGGTGATGCCTCTCCCTGTGCATCCCAGTATCCCCCCAGCCCTCCTTACGGCCTCTCACATTGCTTGCCTACCTTTAGGTCATCTGATATGACTACCCACAGGTCCCTTTCCATTTTTGTTGTTAATACCCCCCTCCCCATTGTGTACTCGTCCCTTGGGTTTTTGTTTCCCCAAGTGCATTACTTTGCACTTCTTTACATTATATCTAAGTTACCATACTTTTGACCATTCCTCTAACCTTGACAAGTCCCTTGTTATCCTTTCCACCCGCCCTTGTGTACCAACCCTGTTGCAGATCTTTGTGTCGTCTGCAAAGAGGCATGCTTTTCCTTCCAGTCCCTCCACAGTGTCACCTATTAAGACATTAAAGAGGACCGGCCCCAGTACTGAAGCCTGCAGTACTCTGCTAGTAACCCCCACCCTTCTTCGGAGTGGACTCTGTCTGTGTCGTTGTCCAGCCAATTTTTTACCCAGGTTACCACCCTGGGACCCTCTCCCAGGCTGGCTAACTTGTTTATTCATCTTTTGTTTGGGACTGTGTCAAATGCCTTGCTAAAGTCTAGGTAGGCCATGTCCACAGCCACTCCCTGGTCTACTACTTTGGTCACCCAGTCAAAGAAATCTGTTAGATTCGTCTGACATGACCTTCCCGCTGTGAATCCATGCTGCCTTGTGTTCTGTGCCCCTCTGGCCTCTAGGTACTCAACAGTTCTTTCTTTCAGAAGTGACGCCATCATTTTCCCTACTACTGAGGTCAAACTAACAGGTCTGTAGTTTTCTGCCTCTATCTTGCTCCCACTTTTGTGAAGGGGAATCGCATCCTCCCTCCTCCAGTCCTCAGGTACCACACAATCCTCCCACGATTTGTTAAAAAGATAGTCAGTGGTGTCACTAGTTCTCCCCTTAGTTCTTTCAGAATTCTGGGGTGAATCCAGTCAGACCCCATTGCTTTGACCATCTTCAGTTTCAGGAGTTCTTTCAGGACCCTTTCGTCAGTGAATGGACAAGTATCAACCCCCCTATCCAGAGTGCTTCTATTGATTGGTTTAGTTACCTCCCCCTCCTCTTCTTCTACGAATACTGAGCAGAAGTATTCGTTCAGTATCTCTGCTTTTTCACTGTCACCCTATGCCCCCCACGTATTAAACCTCACTATTCCTCCCTTGTTCTGTCTATGCTCCCTGATGTACCTTTAAAAGGTTCATCCCCCTTCTTAACTGAGTTGGCTATGTTAATACCACTGCAGAGATCACTCTTATACTTGTAAGAGTGGTCTTACACACATTCTTGGGGTCCGAGAACTGAAGGTGAGCGGTTATAATACCCTAAGACTGTGAGACCACTCTTACAAGTGTAAGCGTGGTCTCAATATAATGTAGGATCGTGGATATGTTGTTCTATCCACACTTGTTGACATGCCCTTTCCCTTTAAGAATCTTGCTGGAAGGTCTAAAAGCTGGCTCCTCCCACCTACACGGGTGGTATATCTCTGGGCTCCACCCCATGACTTCAGATCTTCCTTTCCGCTGGAAGATTCAGATTCCCTCCTTATCACTCACGTGTTACTGTAGGCCCTGGCACATAAATCTACAGATTTACTCAAACTTAGGACCCATCAGAGCTTCTCCCAATCGCTGAGATCTGGACCATGATGGAGGACAAGTCCTTGGCCTATTTCCGCTGCTGCCTGTGCGGGCAAAAGATGTCTCTGACCAACCCGCATGCATCATGCATTTATTGCCTGGGTCACGATCATGACACCCAGGCATGTGAAATTTGTCACGCTTTTCATCCAGATGTTTGAGACGATCATCTTGCCCGACTGCAGTTAGGCAGACCAGAAGAATAGAACCCATCAGTCAAATCCAAGGAAGCCCTTTCGGCGATCTGCGCGGCTGTGGGGTCTGCTGAGCAGCTGGAATAGATGAAGGCCTTTAAAGAGGAGGCGGCTCAGGACGCTGATCGGTCCTCTACTATGTCCATCTTCGTCCCGCTGAACCTGGGCTCCACCTTCTCAGGCTTCTTTTGGGGAGAGCTCAGTCCCTCCATACCAAGGGAAAGGGCCCCTCGGGTGCGCACGTTTCTCTCTCATAAAAAGGACAAGGAGCAGAAGGAAGGATTGTCTCACCAGTGACGTTCTTTGGACCATGAGAGATCTCAGTCCCCGGAATCTTCTGTCTCGACTTCAGTCGAGGTTGCAGCCTTGGCCGCTGACTTCGTGGTACCCCCATCAGGTCAGCCGCCTAAGACGTGGAACAATGATCCGGTCGAGATTATTTTCGACCCAGTCGACCCGTCGTCGCTCAGTGAGGTCGACAACTCCTTATTCAGGACCCCGGTCCTGCCTGAACCCACCGAAGAGGAGACCTAACCTACTGGGAACTCCTCAGGGTCTCAGTCCCCCAAATGGTCCAAGTTGAGGTCTCGGACCCCTTCGACTGACAGGTCAAGAAGGCGCATTGCGTCTCTAAGAACGGGTGCTATGTGCCACTCTTTTCTCATCCTCCTTGGATGATGAGGAGAGGTTCAACGCAAACTGCGTCAACGCTACGAGGATTTGATGTGGCAGCAGCTGATTATGTCCAGCCAGAAGTTGACTCTGGCTTCTACCCCAGCCATTACTTTACTGTCTCCCTCTAGGGCGACATCGACTCCTCAGAAGCCGGTCTGTACCGTTCCTCCGCCTGCAGAGCTGATTAAGATTCTTCCGGCTTGGCCGAAACTGGCCACTTCACCAATTGTGGTGGAGCTGCCACCTAACCACCCTCCTTCGGGGGCTTCTTCTAAGGAGTCTGGGCCTGTTCCGGGCCTCCCACATAGGCTGTCACTTTCACTCCCAACGGTACTAGGCGGGTGGAGGGCAACTCTGGTTGCCGGCCCATCTGTCTGGACTACTCGGAGTCTGAGGACTCCAACCTACATTCTCACCCCTTGGACCAGAAATCCGTCAGGAGTCTTTCGACGGAGGAAGGCCCTACTTCCTTCAGAGGCATCCTTCATCTCATCTCTGAATCCTCAGGGATGCCCTTAGGACCCGTTCATAAACGGCCGAATACCCCTTTCTAGGAGCGTGGATATGTTGTTCATTTACACTATCTGGCATGTTCCTTTCCCCTTTAAATATGGCTGGAAAGTCTTCAAGCTGGCTTCTTCCACCCACCCGGGTGGTAAATACCTCTACTCCGCCCCATGGCGCCAGATCTTCCTTTCCGCTGGAAGATTCAGGTTCCCTCGTGCTACCTTAGCAGTTCGTAGGCCCTGGATTCTCAGTGTCGGTTTTCACCGCCAATTTCTTTAAAACTCATTAGAGTTTACAACTCTGGTCCTAGCGCATCAGACATGGAGGACAATCGTCCCCTGGATTTCACCGGTGTTCCTGCGCCCAGAAAATGTCGCGCACCGATCCCCACCTCTCGTGTGTCTATTGCTTAGGTGTTGTACATGACACCACCTCTTGTACCATCTGTCTGGCCTTCCATCCCAACGTCCTGGACGACCGCAAGGCGCACCTAAAATTAGGGAGACCGGAGCTTCGCAATCCACCGGTGAAATCGAAGAAGGCAAGGTGGACGGTTTCTGCGGCAGTGGGATCCGCGGAACAGCTCGAACAGATGGTGGCTTTTGAGGAGGAAGCTGCTTAAGCTTCGGCCAGCCAAAGTTTTTTCATACCTCTCAACCTTGGCTCTGCTTTTACTGGGTCCTTTCGGGAGTTGTGCTAGTCTCTCCCACCAGGGGTGAAGTGCCCTTGAGCTTGCACTCCTCCCGCCCTTGGAAGAGGGACAAGGACCCCAAGTCTTCTTCCTCCAGAGGGAGATGTTCCTGGGGCCGAGAGAGGGCCGACTCACAGGAACTTGTGGTCTTGACTTCGGTCGAGATTGCTTCCTCGGCAGCTGGCTTTTTGGACCTTCCGTCCGGCCAAGGCACCGAGACCGAGCAAACGGCTGAACTGGCAGAGATCACTCTCGACCCAATCGAGCCTTTGTCTCCGACTCCTTAGAAAGGACGCCTGTCCTTTGCTTCCCCAACGAGGAGACCCTGCCCTTGGGTGTCCTGATCGAGGGAGAAGTGCCGGAACCTCTGTTCTCTCTGACTCCGGCATCTCCTGATCGAACAGGCCAACCCCATCGGTCTCGATTGAGGACCAGGACCCCTTCATTCGAAAATCCGAAGAAAGGTCACAAGCACTCCAGAAAGAGGCATCGCCATCGATCCTCATCCTCCTTGCATGAGGAGAGACTTTGTCGGACACTCCGTTGACGTTGTGAGGATCTCATGTGGCAACAGCTGATTCTTACCGGTTAAAAGCTGGCTCTGCCGGCAGCACCGGCCATTACTTGGCCCCTGCCTCTCAGGCCGGCGCCGACCCCTCTGGAACCGAAGGCCTCTGTTCCCCCACCTGTGGGGCTGGCACATATTCCAGCTCGGCCTGTTTCGGTCTCCCCACTGATTCTGGTGGAACCACCTCCTAAGCAGCCTCAGGGAGGGGCTCCCTCAAAAGAAGACCAGACAGACACCGGACTGCCCTGTCGTCTGTCCATCACTGTTGTCCTCGATCGCCCTCGGCGCATCGAGGGAGACGTAGGTGGGAGACCATTATATCCCGACTCTTCGGACTCTGATGCCACTGGTTTGCACTCACATCCGGGGGATGACGAGCCATCAGTGGCAGATTTGGAGGAAGGTCCTTCCTCTTTTCAGGGCATCCTCTGCCTGATTTCCGAATCTACTGGAATTCCCTTGGAGCCTATCCAAAAGAAGGCAGAATATCCCCTTATGGATATCCTCAAGAGGGAGGATACCCCGACGGAGGCCTTTCTAGTGGCCGAAACCATTGTTGGCCCGGCTCTTGAGCCATGGCAGCGCCCTACCTCCTGTCCAGCTCCGTCTGCCCACATGGCCTGCAAGTACACGGTACCCATTGGGTCCCTGGCGGGGTTCACAGAGCATCCCTCTGCCGAATGTCTTGTGGCTGCTTCTGTGTTCAGACACACTGGTAGCTCAGCTGACACTGCCCTCCGGACAAGGAGTTCAAAAATATGGACCATTCTGCCCGGAAGGTCTATGTAGCCTCATCCTTAGGCCTTCGTCAAGCCAGCTCGACTGTGATCATGGCACACTTCTCTCATGCCCTCTTAGGGTCATTAGATGAAGTCCTCCCTTATCTCCAGTAGACACGCAGACCACGGTGAAGCATGTCCGTGACCAGGGCCATGCTGCTGTGAAACAGCAGCTCCAGATGGCCCTGGTCATTGGAAATTCCTGTGCCCGCTCCTTAGCAGCCGCAGTGGCCACTTGCCGGAGGGCCTGGCTGAGATTATCCTCCTTTCCGGCGGATACTCAGCACAAGTTAGCTGAAGTGCCCTTCCTAGGCACCGATGTCTTCAGTCCGAGAGTGGCTGGTTACCTCCAGCACATAGAGCAGTCCAGTGCCACCTTGGATGCTACCTCTGCAAAGGGTTCTTCGGGCAAGAACCAGCAAAAGCGCAAGAAGAAGCCTTTTCGGCACTCTTACCCTGCGGTTAGGCAGCCCTCCTATCGAGGCCAGCAGCAACAGCAGGCTGAAGCTTGGCGTCCCAGTCCCAGGCCCAAGCAGGGTCCCAACAGCCCCATAAAGGAGGCCGAGGTGCTTGTCCAGGAGCCTCCTCCTCTTTTAAGCCTGCTCAGTGATGGGTTGGGGGGTTGCCACTACTACACCTGTCGCGCCAGCTCTGGGTCCTCCCGTGGGGGGCCGTCTCCGTCACTTTCTTTCTGCCTGGTCCAGTATCACTTCGGACAGGTGGGTTCTGGAAGTGGTCGACCAGGGACTGCCTCTGGAATTCGAGCAGTACCCTCCCATCCGAGCCCGCACCCCTCGGGAGGAAAGGCTCTCAGCTTGCACTCAGTCGACCCTTCGGGACGACATTGCTCAGCCCCTCCACAAGGGGGCGGTAGCGCCAGTGCTGGATCCTCCTACAGACCCAGGCTTCATGTCCAGGTACTTCCTGGTGTCCAGGCGGACGGGGGGGGGGTTGGCGCCCCCATCCTAGATCTCCACGACCTGAATCAATACCTCATGTCTCGTCCCTTCCGGATGGTAATTCTGAACCAGATCATACCATCTGAGGAGCGAAACATGTGGTTCTGTTCACTGGATCTGCAGGACGCGTTTTTTCACGTCCTAATCCGTCCGTCTCACCAGCGGTTCCTCCGCTTCAGGGTCGAGGGGACCCTGTACAAGTTCCGAGCCATGTCGTTCAGCCTGTCACCGGCCCCACGGGTCTTCACCAAGTGCATTGCAGTGGTGGCAGCCCATCTCCGGCATCAAGGAGTTCAGATATACCCCTATCTTAATGACTGACTCTTGGCAGGCTCCTCCCTTCAGGAGGTGGAGAGGTCCAGGGATCTGGCCCTCCGAAGCTGCTCCCAACTCGGCCTCCTTATCAACGAACCCAAGTCGGACCTTGTTGCCCTCTCATGTGATGGGCTTCATTGGGGCAGAGCTCGACTCTCATCAAGCCAGAGCTCGGCTCCTGGTGGACAGGGCGGAGGTTCTTTCCTCCTTTGCCCGATCATTTCTGGTTGGACGCTTGTGCCCTGCCCGGGACCTTCTGCACCTTCTGGGTTACATGGCGGCGTGCACCTCCGTGGTCTATTTGGCCAGGTGGCACATGCGCCCCCTTCAGTGGGAGCTGGCCGCCCAGTGGACTCAGCGCCAGGGTCATTTTGACCAGCTGATCACTGTAACCCAGAAGATGTGGGACACTCTCCAGTGGTGGACCTCCCCAGAATAGTTGCAGGAAGGGATCTCATTTGTCCTCCCAGAGCCGACGGTCGTCCTGACAACTGATGCCTCTCTCATGGGCTGGGGAGCCCACATGGGGGACAACAGGGCCCACAGGTTCTGGACTCCCGAGGAGTCCCGATACCACATCAACCTTTTGGAGCTCAAAGCAGTGAGACTGGCACTGTCAGCTTTTGCTCCTCAGCTCCGGGGTCAAGTGTTTCAAGTCCAGACGGAAAATACCACGATCGTGTACTACCTCAACAAACAGGGCGGCACGCACTCCCATCTGTTATGCAAGGAGGTGCTCCGAATCTGGACCCTCGTCAGCCGGTTGGAGGCAGATCTCCTAGCAATCCATGTGGCAGGAGTCTCGAACCAATTGGCGGATGCTCTCAGCCGCTTAGGCCAGACATCCCACGAGTGGTCTCTCCATCCAGAGGTAGCTTACAATCTGTTCTCCCGTTGGGGCAAGCCGTTGGTGGACCTGTTAGCCTCCAGGGAGAACACCAAGCTGAGTCTGTACCATGCCCTCCCCCCTCAGCAGGGCTTGCTGCAGGGGGGAATGCCTTCTCGAGGCCGTGGACCCCAGGCCTCCTCTTCGCCTCCCCTCCATTTCCCCTTGATCCACAAGGTATTACTCAAGGTGAGGAGGGACAAGGTGAAGGTGATCCTGGTAGCCCCCGATTGGCCCCGCCAGTTCTGGTATCCAGATCTCCTCAGCCTCAGCTGCAGGGCCCCGGAGCGGCTTTGTACACGCCCGGACCTGATATCATTGAACCAGGGGAAGGTATTCCATCCGGACCTTCAGTCTCTGCACCTCACAGCCTGGTACCTGAGCGCTAGAGTTCCTGGCCCTGGGTCTTTCCGAGGATGTCTACACCGTGGTGGAGGCATCTTGTAAGGAATCGACCAGGAAGTGTTATGCCTTCAAATGGAAAAGGTTTTCTGTTTGGTGTCAGGGTTAGAGTCTGGACTCCTTATCCTGCTCTGTGGCTAACATTCTAGACTACCTTTGGTCTCTCTCCAAAGGGGGTCTGTGGTCATCGAGCCTTCGGGTGCACCTGGCAGCCATATCTGCTTACTGGGCGCAGGCCAGTCAGCCGACATTGGCACAGGAGACAGTGGTCCGGGTGCTTTTTCAAAGGTCTGGATCACATATACCCTCCGGTGCATGAACCTCCACATTCATGGGATCTCTTGCTGGTTTTGGCAAAGCTCATGGGCAAGCCATTTGAAGCCATGCACAAGTGTGAGCTCTCACACTTGTAGTGGAAGACGGCCTTCCTGGTGGCTATCACATCAGCCAGAAGGACAGGGGAGCTCCAGGCGCTTTTGGTGGACTCCCCTTATCTGGTCTTCCACAGGGACAAAGTTGTTCCTGCCCCACCTGAAATTCCTTCCGAAGGTGGTTTCAGAGTTTCACCTTAACCAGGTGTTGACTCTGCCGGTATACTACCCTAACTACACCTCGGATGCAGAGTACAGGCTCCATACTCTGGACCTGTGATGTGCTCTCTCCTATTATAAGGAGAGGAGGGCGGAAATTAGGGGAGAGGTTCGCCAGCTGTTTGTCACCTACGCTGAATCTGCTTATGGCAGACCTGCAGCTAAACGGACCATTGCGAGATGGATTACATCATGCATGGGTCTTTGCTATGAGTTGGTGGGCAAGGAGCCTCCCAGAGGGATAAGAGCTGATTCTACCCGCCATACTGCTGCATCGGTGGCTGCTTCCAGGGACACCCCTATCCAGGAGATCTGTTGGGGTGCTACCTGGAAGTCAGCAAACCCTTCATTACCCACTACCACATCGACCTTGAGTTACACCGGGATGCTGGTTTTGGGGCCTCTGTTCTCCAATCTCTATTTCCCAAGTAGGGGTGTCGCCTTGCCTCCTCACTCGAGAGAATCAGAGTCTGCCAGGAGGTGTGGAAGAACAACATCCACGCTCCTAGAAGAACAGGTTACTCACCTGTAACAGTAGTTCTAGGAGTGGTATATGTTGTTCATCCACACACACCCACCCGGCCTCCCCATATTTAGGCGCACCACCTGCTTTCAGCGGGCTAAGATCTGGCGTCATAGGGCGGAACCGAGGTATTTACCACCCAAGTGGGTGGGAGGAGCCAGCTTGAAGACTTTCCGGCGAGATTTAAAGGGGAAAGGGACATGCCAGAGACTGTGGATGAACAACATATACCACTCCTAGAACTACTGTTACAGGTGAGTAACCTGTTCTTACTGACATCCTCAAACATGGGGATTCGTCGATGGAGGCCTTCCCAGTGGCCGAGGGCATTGTTGGTCCGGCTTTGGAGCTGTGGCAGCACCCTGCATCCTGCCCCACGTCCTCAGCCCAAATGGCCCGCAAGTATGTGGTACCCATTGGTTCCCTTCCGGGATTCACAGGGCACCCCTTGGCCGAGGGATTGGTGACTGAATCTCTGTTCAGGTGCCCGGGTAATTCGGGAGACACTAATAGACCTCCGGATAAAGAGTAAAAAAAAAAAAAAAAAACTGGACCGGTCGACCCGGGAAGTCTGTTATGCCTCTTCGCTGGGCCGTCGTCAGGCAAGCTCGGCTGTTGTCATGGCGCATTTTTCTCATGCTCTTCTGGGCTCTCTTGATGAGGTTCTTACTCATCTCCCTGCAGACCTAGGTCAAGCAGGTCCACGACCAGGGCCGGTCGGTTGCGAAGCAGCAACTCCAGACAGCTATGGACCTCAGGGACTCCTGCACCCAGCCGGTGGCGGCCGCGGTTGCCATATGCCACAGGGCTTGGTTGAGGGTTTCCACCTTCACAGCGGCACTCTGCACAGATTGACGGATGTCCCTTTCCTGGGTACTGACCTTTTCGGCCCAGGTGTGGACTGTCACCTCCAGCTCACAGAAAAGTCTGGTGCCACCTTGGACTCTGTGTCTTCTGCTCAGAAGGAATCCCAGGGTTCCAAAAAGCAGGAGAGAGAGCCTTTTCGGCCTTGTGCCACTGCAGCCAAGCAGCCCCATTTCCATTCGGGGCAGCAACAGTACCAGGCTCAACCTTGTCATCCTTGGCCCAAGTCCGGGCCGCTGGCAGCCTGTAAACTCGGAGGACGGGGTTCTGGTGGTCCCCAAACCAGACCCTCTTTCTCCAAGCCTGCCCAGTGATGAGATGGAGGTGACCAACCCCATACCCATCACACCAGCTCTGGGTCCTCACGTGGGGGGCCGGCTTTGCCACTTCCTTTCCGCCTGGTCTGCTGTTACAACAGACAGGTGGGTTTTAGAAGTGGTCGGCCAGGGACTGCCTCTGGAAGTCGAGCAGTACCCACCAAGCCAAGTCCGTACACACTCAGTCGGCTCTCCGAGACGACATTGCTCAACTCCTCTGCAAGGAGGTGCTGGCCAGAGTTGTGGACCCCCCATCAACCCAAGGTTCGTTTCCATGTATTTCTTGGTCCTGAAATGGACAGGGGGCTGATGCCCCATTCTAGGTCTGCACAACCTGAACCAATTTTTCAGGTCCCGCACATTCAGGATGGTAACTCTGTCTCAGATCATGTCATCTCTCAAGCAGAACATGTGGTTTTGCTCTTTGGATCTTCAGGACATGTTCTTTCATGTCCTGATCCGTCCGTCTCACTGAAGGTTTCTCCGTTTTCGAGCGGAGAGAGTTGTCTTTGAGTTCCGAGCCATGCAGTTCGGCCTGTCATCAGCGCCCCCTCGGTCTTCACCAAATGCATTGCAGTGGTGGTGGCCCACCATGGGGGGGGGGGTCAGCGTGTACCCCTGTCTCGACGACTGTCTCATAGCAGGTCCCTCCAGACAGGAGGTGAAGTCCAGGGAAATGGCCCTCTAGACCTGCATCGAACTTGGTCTCCTGGTCAACGAGACCAGGTCAGAACTCGTACCTTCGCAGGTGATCTGTTTCATGGGACAGAGCTTGACTCTTGCTGAGCCAGAGCCAGGCTCCTGACTGGGCAGAGGTTCTCCACTCCTTTGCCCAGTTGTTTGTGGTTAGGCATTTGCGCCCTGCCAGGGACTTCCTGCGCCTTCTGGGGTACATGGTGGCCTGCACTGCCGTGGTCCGTTGGGCCTGGTGGCATATGCGCCCCCCTTCAATGGGAGCTGGCCAGCCAGTGGACTCTGTGACATGGTCTCTTCGACCAGCTGGTCACTGTGACTCTAAAGATATGGGATGCTCTCCAAAGGTGGACCGTCCTAGCACACTTGCAGGAAGGGATCCCATTTGTCTGTCCCGAGCCTATGGTCGTACTCACGATCGACGCCTCTCTCACGGTCTGGGTTGCCCACACGAGGAATCACAGAGTCCACGGTCTGTGGACCCCTGAAGAATCCCAGTGTCATATCAACCTGCTGGAGTTTCAGAGCAGTCTGGCTGGCACTGTCAGCATTCGCTCTGTTCCCTCGGGGTCAGGTGGTGCAAGTCCAGACGGACAATACCACGGCTATGTACTATCTCAACAAGCATGGTGGCCGCACTCCCGGCCTCTGTGCAGGGAAGTGCTCCGCATCTGGACCCTCGTAAGCCAACTGGAGGCAGATTTCCTAGCCATCCTTGTGGCAGGAGCCTCAAATCAACTAGCAGACTCTCTCAGCCATGTGAGTGAGGCGTCCCACGAGTGGTCTCTCCATCCAGAGGTACTACACAGCCTGTTCTCCCACTGGGGCAAAACTCAGGTGGTTCTGTTCGCCTCCAGGGAGAATGCAAAGCTGAGGCTATTTCATGCCTGCCCACCTCAGCAGGGCTCACTGCAGGGGGATGCATTCTTGAGGCTGTGGACCCTAGGCCTCTTCTGTGCCTTCCCTCCACTTCCCTTAGTTCACAAGGTGATCCTCAAGGTCAGGAGGGACAAGGCACAGGTGATCCTGGTAGCCCCAGACTGGATTCGCCAGTTCTGGTATCCAGATCTCCTCAGCCTCAGCTCCAGGCCTCCGAGGCATCTTACTGTGCACCCGGACCTGATATCAGTCTTTCAGGGGAAGGTATTCCGTCCGGACCTTCAATCCCTGCACCTGACAGCCTGGTTCCTAACCGGCTAGAGTTCCAAGCTTTGGGTCTCTCAGAGGATGTGTTCACCGTTGTGGAGGCATCTAGGAAGGAGTCAACTCGGAGGTGCTGTGCCTTCAAATGTAAAAGATTTTCCATTTGGTGTCAGGGCAAGGGTGTGGACTCTTTGTCCTGTCTGGTGGCTAGCATCCTAGACTACCTTTGGTCCCTGTCCAAAGGGGGTCTTCGGTCTACGACCCTTAAGGTGCACCTGGTAGCCATCTCTGCTTACCGGGCGCGGGCCGGTCAGCAGACGGTGGCACAGGAGAAGGTGGTCTGGTGCTTCTTTAAAGGCCTTGACCATATTTTCCCTCCAGTGTATGAACCACCACCACCACCGTGGGAACTACTGCTGGTATTGGCAAAGCTCATGGGCAAGCCATTTGAACTGATGCACAGGTGTGAGATATCACATTTGTCGTGGAAGACCACTTTCTTGGTGGCTATCATGTTAGCCAGAAGGACTGGGGAACTACAGGCACTCTCTGAGTCTCCCTATCTGGTCTTCCACAGGGACAAGGTTGTACTGCGCCCCCACCAGAAATTCCTTCTGAAGGTGGTGTTGGAGTTTCACCATAACCAGGTGTTGAGACTGCCGGTTTACTACCCCAGTTACACTTTTGAGGCCGAGTACAGGCTCCATACCTTGGACCTGAGACGAGCGCTCTCTCACTATAAAGAGCAGATGGCTGAAGTTCGGGGAGAGGTTCACCAGCTGTTTGTCACCTACGTTGAAGCCGCACCTGGCAGACCTGCAGCTAAGTGGACGATTGGCAGATGGAGTACATCATGCATTGATCTCTGCTATAAGTTGGCGGGCAAGGAGCCTCCTGTAGGGGTAAGAGCTCACTCCATCCGCCATTCTGCTGTGTTGGTGGATGCTTCCAGGGACATCCCTAGCCAGGAAATCTGCAGGGCGGCTACCTGGAAGTCAGCAAACACCTTCATTTCTCACTATCACATCGACCTAGAGTCACGCCGGGATGCTAGTTTTGGGGCTTCAGTTCTCCAATCTCTGTTTCCCAAGTAGGGGGTGTGCGCATTGCCTCCCTTCTCCCAGAGAACTGCTACGAATCTGCCAACAAGTGTGGATAGAACAACATATCCACGATCCTAGAAAAACAGGTTACTTATCTGTAACCGTAGTTCTAGGAGTGGTATATGCTGTTCATCCACACGAACCCACCCAACCTCCCCGGCTTCGATGCACAACCCTCTGCTTCCAGTGAGCAAAGATCTGGCATCATGGGGCAGAGCCGTGGGATATACCACCCGGGTGGGTAGGAGGAGCCAGCTTTATACCTTCCAGCAAGATTCTTAAAGGGAAAGTACACACCAACAAGTGTGGATGAAAACATATACCACTCCTAGTACTACTGTTACAGGTGAGTAACCTATTTTTATTGATCAAGCTTGATCAATCATATGTTATTTTTTTTAAGTCTATCCCGGAACGTGCCTGTTTCCAGGGCATCTGTGCATATAAGAGTGTCTCACGCACAGAGGAAAGGTACACTTTGATTGGTCCGGAGTGCTCCCTCGATCTATAATTCTGCAGTGCATGGCATTTATTTAGTCTTTTCAACATTTTACACTTATTCTTAATTTAATAACAGCCAAAACATGCCAGAATGGTTGCTATCATCAACTGGAAGATTCAAAAGGGTGCTTTTTCTATAATATTTTGTAAGGTAAAATGATTTGAGGCTGGGGTGGGTTTGGTTGATGGTACCCCTTAGAATCACTGCAAAAGCAGTTTATAGTTTATGAAAGCGTGGGTCATCTTGCAGCCTTTATACAAATAAATCATTGTCTTTAAGGTCATGTAGTTAGTTTCTCAGCACAGTAGCAAGCAATATGCTGGTGTTTCAAATGACTGGAGCAGTTAAGAGCTTGAAGCAAAGCTGAGGGACCTTGACACAGCTGGACATTCACTTTACCTGTTAAAACGAGAATGGAGGCTGTTATTTGCTAATATGAATGCACTTGGCCAGTGATGTTGGCAGAGCAGTGCAAACCTGCCCACTCTCTCAGGGTTCGTTAAGCCATGACAGTGTTGCGAAGACAGCACTCTGTCCCAGAGGGGGATGCAGTTTGAGTCCCTTCTGTGTGGTGGTCTGTGGGGGCCCTGGATGCCATGGTTGTCCCCCATATTGCCAGCATGATGTCGAATATATCAGGTGACTGAGGGCGGGCTAAAAATGAGGATAAAGAATGCCCTGATTGGCAGATGATGCCACATATCTCTGTACACCACTTTCCCAGATGTGCCTACCCAACCCCTTCCAGACAGCACTTTGAAGATAGAGTTCACTTCGGGGATATATGGGGTCTGACCTACGGGGGGAGATGGCCCTCAAGGCGGAATGCCATTGGAAGTACTGGACCAGAGGCAGGTGTCAATACCTGTGAGCGATGCAGGATACAGTTGACTGAACAGGAAACTCGATGGTTGACACTCGGTGTGTGTGTAGCAGAAACAGAAAGTTAAAACACTTTTGTTTTGGGCACTACTTTTGAGGCTTCAAGGGAGGGCTGATCTTCAGTCTTGTCACTGTAATAGTGTCGACAAAGATGGCATGTTGTCCCATGGTATTTTGAGGCATGACACCTACAGGTTCTGCCACAAGGTGCACTGCCCACCAGGTAATACACTCATCAGATACTGGATCATTTTCAGAATTGCCCCTACTGGTTTCTAAAGTTCAGGGCATGACTCATATGGCTTCTACAACACAGGGTGGAGCCTTTTTTAGCACATTTCCTACTCCATTGACTAGGACAGATTGTGTTCTGGCTGTACAAGTGTTAGGCATATTTTCTTTAAAATATCCATAGTAATGAAGGCCTCCAAGAAACAGTGCTGTATACTGGCACCGGGGGTGTGACCGCAGACTTTTCAGTAGGAGCAGAATCAGCCAAACACATTACAGTGTGTCTGTAGTCTATAACATTTTCTTTATAAATTTTTCTTTCTCCGTCTGTTGGAGCTTACCTCTGCTGACTCCTAGCCTTCAGTTTCCCAGTCCAGCACTGTTGGCAGACCCTCTGGCCTCCTTCAGATGCTGCCCCCCCCAAGTCCAAGCTTGCAGTGCTCCTCTGAATCCTCTGGCAAGGGGTGGGAGGTGGTCACTAGACGTGAACCGTGGTCTCGCATGTAGTAACTCAAAGCCCTAGCAAGGGCACAGTTAAGACACTCCAGCCTATAACTTCCCCATGATAAGGTACTTATGGAGTTTGTTGCATTATCCACGTAGTTCTCACGCTAGGGGGTGGGACCTACAAAATTCCAACTGACATGGGCCACGGTTTTGGGACTGTACAGGGGAGGATCTTGTTATAGTAGTAGTAGTAATAAAAAAGATATCAAGTGCCATTTTAAGCACGTCACCTATGGTTCCAGGCAGAGGAGTGTGCATTCTGACCAATTACCATGGATGAAACTCTGACCATTAGGTGATTCATCTTAAAACTTGGGAAAATGGATAGAGCTTACCAGTCTGGAATAGTTTCTGATTCCCAAGCCCTACATGATTCCTGCAGCAGGGGCACGTCATAGTTGGTAAAATAAAAAATAACTATGGCAAATGTTGCTGAAGCTGTAAACTCCAGAGCAACAGATGAATAGCCTGTAAAGTTGATACAGTAATAGTGGCCGTCATGGAATCATGATTTCTGGTGATACTTGGGCTGTTTCACACGGTTCCCACCTGAAGGGGCAGATCCTGTAAAATCCAAGCTAATCTATTTGAGGCTTTAATTTTTGGTACCCTATGGGGTTGATCATTAAGGTTATTACAGTGGTAGCGCCTACAAAGAAAGCATGGTATCAGGTAGCCAGTGAGGCATGCCCCTACAGTTCCTGCTATAGGGGGCGCTGTCTGACATATCTGTTTTTGATGCTTTATAACAGCAAGGCTGATCATCTTTTCAAAATTGCTCCTACTAAAGCAAAATATGTGTTGTTTGGGGCAAGATGCTTTTTTTTCCCCTCTGTTTCATTGTAATAAATGAGCTGAAGTTTATTTGTCATCATGTGACACATACTGTAACTGTGCCAAATACAGTTTAGACTATTCATTTCAGGGCATAAAGCAAATATTCTTTAAGTATGCTACAGGAATGGGGGCCACCGAAAAAGTAGGATATGTCACACCATTTAGGGCATGATCGCAGGAGTCATGACCCTGGGGAGCAGCACATGCCAGAGCACAACACGTGGCAGTACACCCTTGCCCTGTAACTTTATTACTGTCAAGTTTGCAAGGGCAGTGATAAAGCTTGCTAAAAGACATTTAATATCTAGGTGCCATTTGGGGCATGACCCTCACAGTCGTTCCTTAGAGGAGCGAGTCTGTCAAATTGCATATAAAGCAGTGTAAGATAATCGGGGCATAACACTAGAGCCAAAAGTGCAGCCTCTTTGAGGCACTATCTGCCTCTGGTTACCAGGATGCAGTTATGTTATTTTCAGTGTTTTAGGGGCTCTGATAACATCACCAGTCATTACCTGAATGATTGGTGCGCATGTAAATTTTGACACAAGGTTTCCAGGTTCGTGCAAAAACTACTTACCTCTGAGTTTTTATAAAGTTATCAGGCGTGTGTTTCTGCACATGCGCAGAAACGATTTGCAAGTGCTTAGGTCTATATGCAGCGTCCAAATGCCATTTTTTATGCTCCATCAGGCTCTCGAGATGATTTCGACTGTGCGAATGAAATTGGAACTTTAGGAAATCCAGGTATGTGTCTCACAAGGCAACCTTCTGGGCTTTTTAACGCCCAGGACAGTATAATGAGATGTAATCATTTTTGTTCCAGGAAATAACTGTATTAATTTCATTTTTTTAAAGAATTCCATGTGGCAGAGTGACATGCCTAGTGATCAGTAAAACTAACCTATCAACATGTTGTCTGGCATTTATTTCACCTATGGAGCAAGGTTAATAAGTTTAAATTGTGCAGGATTTCAAGACTCTGTGTTTTCTGAATCAACATTTATGCTTACTAGTGATCCAGTGAAGAGAGAGTAAGAGGTAATCACACGACGGTGGCATCTTCTGGGCAGACTGGATAGATCTTAATGCTTTATGTTTCCATCAGTTTTCTGTTTCTGTCAATTTCTTTAGTAAGGAAAGTATAGTTGTGTGCACAGGCAACACATCCATAAGACATTCATTGACAGTCAAAACAGATTTTTAAGTATTATATGCTACATAATTGCAAAAAGACTTATTCAAAGGTAATTTTATAAACTGTATGTTTATTGATTAGAGAACATCTGTATCAGGATTAAATAAGGATCACACTACCCTGAGGAAGTGACTATAAGAAATCTAGGTTATTATAATAAAAAGAGACTTAAAATAGAGCAAGCAGTTAAATCATTGTTGAAGAAAGGAGCTTGGGTATTGGGGTACATGAGGGTGAACTTTGTAAGTAGATCAGCACATCCACACAGTGCAGGACTTCAAACAGACATGGGAAAGGCATAAGGGAGCAATACAGATGATTTTGACTAGATAGGTCATTGAAAGAGTAAAGGCCTATGGCACATTCACAAGGTAGAAAATAAGACAGAAAAAATGGGCAGACTGGATGGGCCTTGTGGTCTTTATCTGCCGTCAACTTCTATGTTTCTAGCAAAAGAAATGATGGCCCCCACACACACACACACACACACACAATTAGTTCATATGTGAGACCTCAACTGAGTAGTGATGCCAGTTCTGGAAGCCATATCACAGAAACTATTTAGATAGATTGGAAAGGGTTTAAATAGGAGCAACAGACCCTTAGCACAGTGGTAGAGCGACCGCCTGCTATGCCAGTGATCTGGTTTGGGAACGGACTCTAGAGGTTCAGGTGCTGGATGGGGAAGGGAGGATTGAGCATTCTGAGGACAGCTCTTCACCCTTGAGGAGGGGAATGAATGTGTCCAGCTAGGCAGCTACCACCTAGAGGAATCTGGATGGCAGTGCAGGGGGAAGGGACCCCATAGTAAACGCGGGGGTCATATCTACAGAGGCAGACCTTGCACATCTCTTCATTTCACAAGTTGTGAGCCAAGGGAGAAGAATGGCAAAAAAAAAAACTTTAATCATGACTAGATAACAGCCAGTCCCCCGCAGGCCCTGCACCAGCGACTGGGCACCTCCACGGTTCTGTGGCAGAGGATGACAGAGTGAAAGGAAGTCCCAGAGAATCCGGGTGATGGGGCTCGGGGGAACCAGTTTGGATAGGGCAGGTCAGGGAGAGAGAGGGATTAAAAAAAAAAAGGCAACAAGAATGATAAAGGGAGATAGCAGAATGTAATATAGGGAGAAACTAAGTACTCTAAACATGTTTAAGCTAGAAAAGAGAAAAATTGTAAGGTGATCTAATTGCACTATATTGTTTCTTAAAAGGCCTTCAATTATGCCAAGAGTTGGGGCAATTTTAGAAAGTAATTGAAACGATAAGTAGGCCCATAACAAGAGTTTGCAAGGGGAAATATTCATGGGAGATGGGGAATTTGAAACTCCATGAGAACACCCTGACATTAACCTTTTGTGGCAAGATGCCGCTTCTTCAGAGCTCAAAACAAACAAGTGCTCTTGTAACAGCCCAGGAGGCAGTGGCCCCCAGCAAGACATAGTGACTGCTAAACTTGGGGATCTGTGGCAGAATCAGGGTAGTGCAAAAGGAAACAGATAGGGCTTGGTAGGCTGAGTAACACCGACACCGTAAGACAGTTGTAAACTTGTGAACGTTTTTAACTACTGGCACAGAAAAATGAATTCAAAAGTGTGTCACTGTTCTGAGCTCTGAAGGAGTTGTGTCCTGCCACTAAACATTGACTTCAGGGTGTCCTGGTGGAATATTTGAAAATTTAAAAACGTCAAAAAAATTGTGCAAATCAAAAATGGAGTAGAACAGACTTTTTTCTCATTTTACTGTTCTATAATAAATCTCTGGAGTTAGCTAGTGTTTTAATTATTTTAGAAGTATGAGTGTAACCTTCCCCAAGTGGGATATGTCACTTATTTTCTTGTTCCTCTGTGAGCCCCCCCCCCCAAAAAAAAACACATCCCACTCCTTTCAGAACCTCAAGTGCCCCCACTGGACTTGCTTCTGGTTACCATCTACAACATTCAGGCTCCCGGGTCTGTCTCCTCCATTGTGTCCCTGCCAGTGGTGGGGAGGCACCCTGCTACCATCAGAGAAAGAATGCTGTTGACCTTAGGTGTGTGTGTGTGTGTGTGTGTGTGTGTGTAGCTGCAGAGAGTGCTGTAGAGTCAGTTGGTATGCATAGAAAGCCATCACCCAGCGTGCTGAAGACGGGCAGTTTTCCCCATGTTCTTCCTCCTTTCTCCCACATGGACGTGCACATGGGAGGGGTGGGTAGTAGTGTTTGGCGCGCCCCCTCAGTGAGGAAAGTGTCAACCTGGGCGCCTATCACCCCCCCCTCCAGTTGTTCTGTGCCTAAACTCAATTCGCCAGCATAAATTAACTAGACTTCACAAGTACTAACTTTAGATGTTTTTTCAGTATTACAGCCAAGACTGAGAATGACGGTCTGCTGACACGTTTTTACTTGTTAAGACACCTCAGTGCATGGAAACAGGTCAGCACCAGTTAAAATAAGGCATTTTTTAATTATATACATTTTTTATTCAGTTTTTTCAGAAAAACAACATACATAAAACCATAAAGAGATAACGGTAAACTTCCTCACCAGCCCTTCTTGCCCATACACTCAACATGATATGACAAGCACAGGTACACTTGCACAGTTTAAAGGTCTGTTAGATAACCATATGGGGAATAGGAAGATAATGTATATCTACTAATATGTGGCGGGTCACTATGGCCTTCAGCCAATTGACCTGTATGAATCTATGAATGAACCAATTGGCTTTCTTGTAACACATTTTCTAGGGGCATGGATATGGTATACTATCCACAGTTCTGGCAGACTCCTTTCCTTTTAAGAAGAGTCCAGAAGGTCTTCCCACCCACCCAGGTGGTATTCTCCTCAACACTGCCCTGTGATGCCAGATCTTCCTTTCCACTGGGTACTTCAGGTTCCCTTCATTGCAGCTCCGTGCTAGGTGTAGGCCCTCTTTTCATACATAACGTTTTTCAGTTTTCAAGACCTATTCCTTCGAGTATTCGATGACTCTTCATTTGTTAGATGGAATGCGAGGACTCCAAAGCCGGTCCCGGTCTTAAGTGGTGCTTGGCATGCAACCAAAAAATGTTGCTCACTTATCCACATGCTGCGTGTCTGTAGTTGCCAGACCTTTCAAACCTCCACTTTGGAGGACTGTTATGCCTTCCTCATTTTAGGCCACCTGGATCAGCAGGACCTGCCGGTTAAATCCAGAGATGCCCACCAGGTGGTTAGAGTTCTTTAGCGCAGCTTGCTGCCTTCAAAGAGGCTGCTACCCAGGCCACTTCGAGCTCTTCCTCGTCTGCCGTGGTTTCAGTTGGTTTGGGCGCCTCCTTTACAGGGGTGTTCTGGGACTTGTCAGTCCATTCAGACTCTCAGGGAGGGCCCTTCCTGAGGGTCTAAGTCATGGGACAAATCTAGAAAGTCGCGCAGCAGGTCGTGGGATCAAGAGCGGTCACGTTCCCCTCATTCCCATGCTTCTGCAGGCTCGACGGCTGTCTAGCTGTTGACGTTGGCCAACACTTCCTTCCAAGTCCAGGCTGCTAGCCCCATGGAAACCCCGTTGGGCTTGACGGTCGAGACATGGGCCAGTTAGCTTGTCGAGATTTATCTCGACCCGGTCTGCCCATTGTCGCTGAATGAAGGGGAGATTCCCTTTGGAGGACTCTGGTCCTTGCTACCTCGCTAGAGGGTCCGATTCATCCTACTGAGCAGGTTGTCTCTCCTTGGGAGAATGAACCCTAGGGGATCCCTAGGCATCCCTTTCCTTCCCCTGCCTCTCCTCCCCATTGACTAGCACATCATCAGTCACAGTTGAGGTCCCGGTCGGCTTCTCAGTTGAGCTCTCTGGACTCCTGACATTCTTGGCGGTCCCGCTCTCGATCCTTGGCCAAGAGGGGGCACTGTTGGTGTTCCTCGTCTTAGGGCGAAGACTAGCTCTGTCATAAGATGTGGCGCTGGTACAAGGAGCCCATGTGGCAGCAGTGGATCCACAGCAGATTCCGGCACTCCCCTGGTCACGGATTCTGCGGCCTGTGCCGGTTTCCCCAGGCCTGCTGATGCCTGCTTCCCTACTCAGTTGGGTGGAGCTCCCTCCCCCCCACAACCCTTTCATGGAGCCCCGTCCAAGGCTGCACAGTCCGCTACAGGGCTCCTCAGGAGGCTTTTGGTGCAAATCTCGCACTCGGATGAGCCTCACATTGTCCGTGGGGATACAGGGACAGTAGTGTTCAAGGAGGTCTCTGTTTCGGAAGGCTCCTCCATGGACTCTTCCTTGACACTGGGATTTGACCGAGAGTCCGGTGGGGAAGTTTCTTTGGCGCTCAGCACCTCTTATGCAGCTCTGCTCTGTCTGATCTCTGAATCCATGGGGATCTTGCTGGAACCAGTTCAGAAGCAGGCTAACTATCCCCTTACAGAGAACTTGAACCAGGATGACTCCCCTGTATCGCTTTCCCTGTGGCAGAGGCCATCCTGGGCCCGGCCTTGGAGCTGTGGCAGCATCCTGCCTCTTGCCGGACACCCTCAGCCAGTATTTTCTGCAAGTACACTGTGCCTTCGGGGTCCCTGCCCAGGTTCACTGATCATCCCTCGGCCAAAGGTTTGGTCACCGACTCCATATTCTGGCATACAGGCAGCGCTGGGGATGTTGACAACCCCCTGATAAGGAGTCGAAAAAGCTCTGCCACAGGGTGAAAAAGATCTATATGCTGCTTCATTCCCTGGGATTTTGGCAGGCCAGCACTGCCGTTATGATGGCTAACTTTTCCCACTCCTGGTTATTCTTCGCCTTACTGCTCACTTTCAGCTGGTGGGTAAGATGATTCGGGATCATGGTCGACGCACGGGTGAACAGCTGCAGACAGCCCTGAACATTGGAGATTCCTGTGCAAGGTCTGTGACTGCTGCATGGACGTGCAGTGCCAAGCATGGCTTAGAATTTCGACTTTCACAGCCAACACTCAGCATAAACTGACGGACATCCCTCCTGTATTGAGAAGTCTTAATGCCACTTTGTACTCTCGCGTCCTCTTAGAAGGGCGCTAAGGGGCAGAAACTGCAAAAGAAACCTTTTCAGTTTCAGCCCTTCTCTGCTGTTCTGTCTCGTCCACCGCAGCCCCAGACGGGGCATCAGGCCTGGCGGTATGGGCCCAAACCAGTCTCTTCTGGTTCTAGGAAGCCTAGAGGCTGTGGTTCCGGGGCTGCCCAAGCATCCAGCTCCAGAACTGCCACCAGGTCTGCCCAGTGACGGGTTGGGGGTTGTCCTTCCCCTCCCCTGCCCATCCTATCCTGCACGCAGAACCTCTTGTTTGGGGCTCTGCGTTCACTTCTGCCTGGTCCATTATCCCCTTGGACCAGTGGGTACTTAGTGATGGGTTACCTCTGGAATTCGAGGCTCTCCAGCCAGCTGAGCCCATGCTTCAGGGGATGGCGTGGTGTCTTTGAACCTATTGTCTGCCCTTTGAGCGGACATTGCTCAACTCCTTCTGAAAGAAGCTGTAGCCCCGGTGACCCGGACTCCACAGCTGGTCGCATGGACGGTGGCTTTGTGCCCCACATTGGATCTGCATGACCTCAACAAGCATCTAAAGCGCACAAGCTCTGGATGGTTACTCTGAATCAGATTATTCTGTCTCTACAGCAGGGAATGTGGTTCTGCTCTCTCAGCCTTCACAATGCCTTCTTCCACTTCCCCATCTGTCCATCCCACTAGTGGAACCATAGGAAACACTTGGAAGGGGTATTCTTCAAGTTCCAGGCCATACCCCTCGGCTTCTGCTCAATCCCCAGGGTCTTCACCAAATGCATGGCAGTGGTGGCAGTCTTCTTGCGATGCCGAGGCATCTGGGTGTACCCTTTTGTTCGACTGGCTGATTGCAGGTTCCTCCAGGGCAGAGGTGGAGCAGTCCAGGGACCTGGCCCTCCAGACCTACTCGGCCTTGGGCCTGTTGGTCAACACGTCCAAGTCTGAACTCCACCCATCTCAGGTGATTCAGTTCATTGGGACAGAGCTAGACTCCCTTCTGGCCAAGGCCTGTCTCCCAGCAGACAGGGTGGAGGTTCTTACCTCCTTCGCCCGCTCATTTCAAGTTGGGCAGTTGCACCTTGCCTGGGACTTCTTGTGCCTTTTGGGGGTACTTGGCTGCTTGCACCAGCATAGTCTGGTGGGCCTGCTGGCAGATACACCCCCTGCAGTGGGAACTGGCCCATCAGTGGTCCCAGCACCTCAGTCACCTAGGGGCTTGTCCAGGATCATCTGCAGAAAGGAGCCCCATTTGGTCCCCCTAGAGCTAATGGTCACTCTTATGACTGACTCCTGTCTCATGGGGTGGAGGGACCACAGAGGCCACGAGTTCTGTACCCCTGAGGAGTCCCGTTGTCATATCAGTCTGCTGGAGGACCATGCAGTGCATCATGCCCTGGTGTCCTTCGCTCCTGCAGTGCAGGGTCAGGTTGTCTAGGTTAAGACAGAGAACACGACCTCCATGTTCTACCTCAACAAGCAGGCGGGATGCATTCCCTCCCGTTGTGCTGGGAAGCTCTTCGCACCTCAACCCTCATCTGCAGCTTGGACGCTTACCTTCTGGTGATTCATGTGGCCGGTGTTTCCAGCCAGCTAGCAGATACCCTCAGCCAAGTGAGTGAGGCATCTCATGAGTGGTCCCTTCACCAGGAGGTAGTCGATCACTTGTTCACCCAGTGGGGCACCCCTCCTATCAGCCTGTTCGCCTCTTGGGAGAATGCGAAACTGAGGCTGTTTTGTGCCTGCCCTCTCAGTGTGGGACACTGCTGGGGGATGCCTTTGTGAGGTCCTGGACCTTGGGCCTCCAGTACGCCTTCCCTCCCTTTCCCCAGAACCACAGGGTGCTGCTCAAGGTTTGGAGGGACAAGGCACAGATGATCTTGGTGGCCCCGGACTGGCTACGCCACTTCTGGTACCCCAGTCTCCTCAGCCTCAGCAGCAGACCTGCATGGAGATTGCTTCTCTGCCTGGACCTGCTCTCTTCCTCTCAGGGGAGAATCCTCCACCCGGACCTTCAGTCCTTTCACCTGACAGACTGGTTCCTGAGCAGCTCGACTTGCAGGCTTTCGGTCTCTCCAACAAAGTCCTCCATGTTGTGGAGGCCTCGTTGAAACTGTCGACCTGCCAGTGCTACGCCTACAGATGGAAGAGAGTTTCCATTTGGTGTCGGGCAAGGAGCTAAACCCCTTGTCTTGCCTGGTCAGCATTCTGGCATACCAGTGGTCCCTCTCCCAGCCGGGCCTTTGGTCTACAACCCTCAAGGTACAAAGGTACACCTAGCAGCGATCTCTGCATACGGAGCACAGGCTGGTACATTGATGGTGGCACAGGAGGTGGTAGGGTACTTTTTCGAGGGCCTTGACCATTTGTCCTGGCCAGTGCGTGAACCACAACCTTGGGACTTGTTGCCAGTTTTGGTGATGCTCATGGGCAAGCCATTTAAACCCATGCACAGGTGTCACATCTCCCACCTGTCATGGAAGACTGCCTTCTTGGTGGCCATTATCTCCACCAGAAGGATCAGAGAGCTCCAGGTGCTCTCAGTGGAATCTCCCATTTTGGTCTTCAGCAAGGACAAAGTTGTCCTCTGCCACAACCTGAAGTTCCTCCCAAAGCTTAAGAGTTTCACCATAACCAGGTGATGCACCTTCTGATGTATTTTATCACTCCAACCTCGGAGGCCAAGCACAGACTCCACACGGACCTGAGGCACACACTTGCTTATTATAAGGAGCGTATGGCTGGAGTTCAGGGAGAGGTTCTCCAGCCCTTTGTCACCTATGTTGAAGCCACACCTGGCAGACCAGCAGCTAAGCGGACGATTGGCAGGTGGATAGTCTCCTGCATTGACCTCTATGTATAGGCTGGCTGGTAGGGAGTCTCCCATTGGGCTCAGGGCTCATTCCACCAGACATACCGCTGCCTCAGGCGCTGCTTCCAAGCACTTCCCTATCCAGGAAATCTGCAGGGCTGCTACCAGGAAATCCGCACACACCTTCATACCCCTATACCACATCAACCTTTAGTCACACTGGGATGCTGGTTTTGGGACCTCGGTTCTCCAGTCTCTGTTTCCTAAATAGGGGTGTGCACCTTGCCACCTCCTCCCAGAGAACTGCTAGGAGTCTACCAGAAGTGTGGATAGTACGCCATAGCCATGCCCCTAGAAAAATAGGTTACTCACCTGTAGCTGTAGATCTGACATCAGGGGTATCTCTTGCAGCAGGCCACCCCTATGGAACTGTAGCCGCCAGGCACTAAGGCCACACAAAAACTTTTCTAGCTAGCAGTCTACCGGGGGGCTGCCTGCTCCATCATACGCCAACGTCGACCTATCCTGTAAGAGCGGGCGGCCCCCACGCTGTCCTCCGTTCTTTTCCCACCATTGACCATCATATGTGAGACTTTACGGAGGTCCGCCAGCTTCAGTCAACCTCCATTTGCCAAAATATTTAGTCGAGCTTTCCTTTTTATTCTTTTCTCTCCCTAGTGTGTATCACTTTAGTGATAAAGTGATCTGCCAATTATGTTTATGCCAAGCTCCGCATCCTGGAACCGCTTCAAGAAGTGTGCCTGTGAGCAGAAGATATCTGAAAAGAACGACCACGAGGCCTGTGTCTGCTACCTAGGCCCAGAACAAGACACCCAGGCTTGTGATCTGCAGCAGCTTCAACCAGGCCACCAGGAAGTGCCGAGTGCAGACCTTGGAAACTTTTCTGTTAAAGCAGAAGGTTGCCTAGATGGAGAATTAACTTCAGGGGCAAAGCTCCTCTGCGTCCCCTTCAAGGTCCTTGGGCTTGCAGCCCTCCAAGGCCCAGGACAAGTTGGGGAAGCATAAACATTGGGACAAGGACCATGCTAAGGAGAACAGCAGGTCCTCCTCATCTCGCTCTGTTACTGCACTGTGCACCGACTGCTTGTGGGGCTGTCCCCCCAATGGGATGGCCTTCTGCCTCAAGACACCCTTTCTCTTGCAGGGCTACAATTGGCAGCTCCCCCCACACACACCCCAATCTTTCGGTGACGGATGGCGGTTCCAGGGACTCTGGCGCCACCAACTTCTCAGCCCGGCTGTTTAGACTCTTTGTTTTGTTGGGCACTCAGGTGGCTCAGCTAGCTTGTCATTGACGAGCTTGACTTTAGCGGTTGCTGGGACACAGCCTACACCTCTGCTGCCAGCCTTGGCCGTTCGTCGGACCCAGGGTCTTTTGCCTCCCCTGTGTCTCCTAGTCCCGGTTGCCGTTGCATTCCCTGATGCCAGCCCACACCGGGGAACATCCCCGCAAGCCCTAGAACGTCTGGCCGCCTTCCCTGACTACGACCCTGGTACTCCCTCAGCAGATGCCGATGGGTCCAACACCAATAGCTGTGGACTTTCACTCTGTACTCACTGCCTTGTGGGACTTTATGCAGGCTAAACTTACTCCCTCTCAAAGCCCGTCCCCGCAGTGGCCCCCTGCTTCTTCAGCAAGGGCACGGCCCACTCCTCAGAACCCAGGACCTTTGCTCCCACTTCAGGACTCTGGGGATGAGGATGACTGTCACCCAGACCTCATTCCTCCGGGCAGCGATGGAGGAGCTGCTTCTTACCATTTCTCCTCCACAGTCTCATCCGTCGAAGAGACCCCAAAGTATATCCCGCAGTCTCCCCTGGATGACTCATCTCTTGTCTCTGTTATGAGACAGCTACAATCGGCCATTGGTTTAAACTCCAAGGAACAGGACCCCACTCATCTTTGACTGGCCACTTATTTGAGGTTGCTGGATGCTCCTCCTTGGTTATTCCTCCCTTGATTGAGTCCTTCGAGCATGTCACCATGGCAGCCTGCCACCGGCCCAGTCCGATACCCACCATGCCCAGGATGGCGGACAAATTATACCAGGCCCTCTCAGGAAGGCCTTTCTTTGCCGATCAACCTCAAGGAGATTCGGTGGTCACCAATGCCACCCATGACTGCACCAAGAGGCCTTAACAACTTAGTTCCCTGCCCCTGGATAAGGAGTTCTGGAGGCTGGACCACATTGGCAAGAGAACCATTACCTTTGCCACACCGACCATCAGGGTGTTGAACTACATTGCTCATATGGTCCAGTACCAAAATCAGATCTGGGACCAAGCCCTTGAATCTGCCCGGGCCCTCCCAGAGGACCCCCTGAAACAGCAGATGCTACAATCTTTCAAAGTAGGTTCTGACATCGGCACCCACTTCTTTAGGGTTGCCTATGATGTAGTCAATGCCTCAGCCAGGACTGTCGCGGCAGGCATTTGCTTGTGAGGGCACTCTTGGTTGAGGGTGTCAGGCTTTGCCCAACATGTTCAGTTGTCCATCCTGAATGCCTCCTTCTGGGGCTTCAGATTGTTTGGTGCAGTTATGCAGAACGTACTATCTCAACTGGAAGCCCCTGGCCACACCTTGTGGTCGGTTCACTCCACGTACCACACCAAGCCCAAGAGTGGTTAAGGAGTGCCCTTTCTGAGGTCTGCCCATAGACCTAAGCTTTGTAATGAGGATATTTTAAATTATCATGGAACTGGGTGTTTATTTTATGGATAAGGTGGTGTGTGTGTTACACTTGTGAATATACTGAATTCCTTCATTTGCCCAGTGAATCAGATTCTGGAGTACTTGCTATCCCTTTCAGACTCTGGCTTGAAGTACTCCTCTCTTAAAGTGCACATGTCTGCCATCTCTGCCTTCCATGTGCCTGTTGATGGCCGTATGGTGGCACAATTAGAAGTGTCCCATACTTTTCTGAGAGGTGTTCTCCACCTGAAGCCTCCTATCCGCAATCCAGTCCCACCTTCGGATCTGAATTTTGTGTTGGAAAAACTTAGATTGGCTCCTGTGTTTCTTTCACCCTGGGAAAGAGGGCGTCCCTGTTTCAAAACAGTGCTTGTCCAAATGGTTCATCAACTGCATCACTTACTGCTACAGGAAGTAATACCAAGGATCCTCCTGGCGCTGTCTGAGGCTATTCCACCAGAGGCATGGCCACTTCTGCTGCCTGTTTCAGGAATGTGTCAGGTGCAGGGATCTGTGTTGCTGCTACTTGGGAGTTCTGTCCACACCTTTACCAAGCACTACAGTCTCGACATTGCCTCGAGGCATAGGGTCGACTTTGGCCTAGCTGTCCTCCAGTGCCTGCTTTCTTAGGCTCGAGGTTTCCTCCACCCAGACTGTTCTGTCTACTGATGGAACTGTGTGGGACTCGTTCCATAAGTGTGGCCTGCTGCAAGAGATACCAACAAAGTCGGATAGTACAGTTGCGTAACAACTTACAGTAACAGTAGATCTTACTTCGAGAGGGTTCATGCAGTAGGTCATTACAAGTAGGACTAGCGCCACCTGGCGTCTGGACCGTATGGCAAGCTTTTCAAGCAATGCCTGGCAGGGGACCGCCCACCCGATGTCATGTGATGACATCAGCATGACCCTTTATAGTGGGCAGTCCTTACGCCCGTCCTCCAGTTCTTTCCCGCCATTGTCTTGTGCATGTTACCTTGCGGTAAACTTCCACAGCAATTGCTGTTTATTTTGCGCCTTTTGCAAGTACCTTTTTCTGAGTTTCTTGGTTTCTTCTATTTTCTATGTCTTCACCACCACAGAAGAAGTGTGAGGTTTGTGGAACCCAGATACCTCACAAGGGCAGTCATCACAAGTGTGTCATCTGCTTAGGCCTGGACCACGACTTGCCCAGACTGCCAGCCCTTCAGTCAGGCCAGCCGCAACCGGGGGCAGCAAGCTCCGGAAGCTCACCTGTTGAAGTCGCGGTTGTTCTCGCTCGAAAAACAAATGGAGTGACTCCAGGATTCCGCTTCTTCTCCTGACAAGAAGAAACACAAAAAAGAGAAGCATTGGGAGTGGGAGCACCCAGAAGACGGTTCCCGGGCTGAAGTCAGTAGATCTTCGACGAGCAAGGCCTCTCCCCTGCCGCCTCCGGTGAAGTTTATCCAGGCTGCGTCTGGGAATGCTATTGGGCCATCAAGACTTTGCTTCTTATCTCTACAGGTAAGTCGACCGCGGCGGCTCCTCTGGCGAGTCGCCCCATAGTGCGCTAAGTGGTCCCAGCTCCTCCGGAACCGCTCGGCTTCGATAAGATGACTCCCGCCCTTCGGGACTTGCCTGGCCTCAGCTGATAAGTCGGCAGGGTTCCTGCCTCCTGCCTGGCTCCTACGTCTGATAAGTTGGACACAGCGAACCTGTCAGGGACTTTGGTCGTTTCACCCGGCTCCCGGTCGAGCCCAGGGAACACTGCCACTCTTTCCCCTTTCTCCCCCTCCTGTAGCCCAGGCTTTGCTTCCAGCTACTCCAGGGGGAGAAGAGAGCACAGGTCACCTGGACGTTGAGCACACGTCCGCTTCCAACCCCCGCTCACCCATTGGGGTCCCTGGGAAGGAATTCCTTCCACCATCGTCCGGTCCGACAATGGAGGCCCCTCCAGTCTCTTCTGGGTGGATCATTCCAGCTCCGGCTAAAGTTCCGGCGCCGGATCCTGCTCTTCCTTCAGAGCTGACAAACAGGAAGACTCTAATTGTCATTGGAGTCTCTCTGTTGGAGAGATCAACTTTTAAGATCAAAGGGCTGCTTCATTTTACTCTGGCTATCCAACCTTTATATTTGTCATGCTGATCAGCCGTTTCCACTTTGACCTGAAGAAGAGGGTTTTATCTTTCGAAAGCTAGTCTTAGAAATAATTTTGTTAGTCCAATAAAAGGTATCACCTGCAACATATTTGTTTTTTTTTCTCTACATTGTTGAGTGGACCAACACAGCTACTACATTTCTTTTTTTCGAAGCAGTGTTTGTAACTGTGCTTTTGCCGATGACACAGAGGAAAATTCCTAAGTACCTGACTCTAAAGAAACTTTGAATTTGACAGGAAAGGCCATAGAACATTTATTTCAAGCTCCCCCTCCCCCCAAATAGATTTTGTGTGTCTATAAGGCATAAAATATATCTCTATATCTTATTGAAAACTTTGGAATCAGGTGGTTTTATAAAATAATTCCACTTTTCCTTGGCTGCGCTTTGAATTATTTTTATTTTATTTTTTAGACTATTTTTCACTCCTTGGCTGCCTGAGCTGCTTCCCCGATTGGGGAGATCCGGCGTGACTGCCTCAACCATGGACACCCAGACTCCTATGGCTTGCCCCTCAGAAGGGCCGCTGGGATTCTAACCCCCACGGAGCATGGATCCAGATGCATGCTGCGGCGAAACTGCGATGGCCACTGTTGCTCGCCTGGGTGCCATTTTCCTGGTTTCCTGTCCCCTTGTGTATGCTCAGACAGTGCCTCCAGTCTTCACTGGGGCTGCTGCTGAGCGATGTTCCCTGATCCCACACCTGGAGAGGAGAGCAGTCCTCCGGACGCTTAATCCTCTCCGCCCCGAGTCTGTTCCTGAACCTGGGTCGCCGGCATGGGTCTAGGTAAGGCACCAGTGCCTCAACCCTCTACCCCACTGGGCCGGCCTCTTTGAATTATTTTAGAAAATTATGGAAACAAATATAATATCGCTAGGTCATTTGAGTACACTCCAGAAGGCACAATGAGCTCTCTGTTAAATATTTATTTCCTTTGCTGGGAGATTTTGCCAGCTCTGTAAACAGATTTCTTACAAACGCCAGGGTACCATTACTTTCACTTCCATCTTTTTTGCTAACCAGCATAACAGTGTTCCTGCTTCCCTGTAAAGCGTGATCCTCCATTCTGTCCTCTAGTTGTGCAATTTTCTTTCCGAGTGTTCTACTCCCACTCAGTTCTGTCCAATTTATCCTCATTGTTAGCTGTTCTTGCTTAGGCAGCTCCTACATGCAGATTTATTTAGGTAAGCACATTTAAAAACTATTAATTAAGAGGTTAGGTCTGTCAGTCAAGGTTTAATGCAGGCTAATTCCTTGAAGAGCAGCTGTCTAGTAAAAGAAAAAAGCTTAACGCAGCACTGCATGACAGCAGTGAAAATTGTGACCTGTACATTTTTATTCTATTTCAGAGTGCCCCTTATCTATTGACTTTTACCCTTTGTTCTCCATTTTGAGTCTACTTTTGTATTTTTTACACATTTCCAATAATGAGGCACTTTTTTCAATATGACTTGAATCAGTTTTCCAGCAGTATTCAGCTGTTTTTGTACACCTGTTGTCCTATAAGGTGAGGGAGCAGTGTCTGCTGCATGCTAGCTCATTATAGTCACAAGAAAAGTGATCTTAAACGGCATGTGTTCAAAAACAGAATACTGATGAAAATCTGGTCTGAGCCTTATTTAAAGGAATGCCCCTTTTATTATTTCAACAGTACAACAAAAAAGTGGCAAAAAACTCAAAGTGGGAGACAGAGTAGCATACAAGTCAGGAGATGAGGGTCAGTCTAAAACAGAATAAAAATAGGTCAGACTTCTCACCACTATCCTGCACTATTAGATTTCCAACAGTTATGTTTAACTTTATTGTTTTCTAATCTTCTTGTACTTTCTTTTGTTCTTGATCTTCAAATAATAATTTACAGAATTTTGCACATATTTCATGGAGTCTTTCAAAAAGCAGGTAACTGTCTCCAACTGACCTCACAGTTGATGTTTGTCATATGAGCCTGTTGTCGTAAAGAGCATTATTATGAGGTCAGTAGGAGATATGCCAATGTATTTTTTATACAGGCTGTTTGACTAGACTGCCAACATTTGTTATAGACTCTGGAAAGGATATCTGGAAATTAAAAATGTACTGTAGTCTCTAGTAAACTGTTACAGCTAAAACATGTTTATGAGAGTTCACACAGAAGTGCAGAGTTGCTCTTTAAAGTTAAGTTCCGACCTGGCTGGCAAAACCTTATGGCAGCGTGAGCTTATTAATGCAAAAATTTAAATTTATAAGTGCCTCCGTTTAGTATGGGAAGGGATCGTAACTGGTGCCGAACCCATGACCAGCCGATCCCTTCAAACTTCCTGGTGAGCCTGCTCCACCTCCGTGCTCAGAGATTTTGTGATGTGTGAGCAGGGAGAGCGTGGGGGCGAGCCCTGTACAAGTCAGTGGGGACTTTTTTAAATGCTGTTTTTTAGTAACTTTAGGCACTCCTAGAGGAAAATTAACACCATGCTATTAGTTGAGCGATGGCTTTAATTTTCCTCTAGGAGTGCTTAAAGTTACTAAAAAACGGCATTTAAACAGTCCCCATTGACTTGTATTCTCACTCCCTCACTCCCCCTGCTCACATGTCACAAAATCTCTGAGCGCGGGGGTGGAGCGGGCTCACCAGGAAGTTGGAAGGGATCAGCTGGCCGTGGGTTTGGCACCAGTTACGATCCCTTCCCATACTAAACGGAGGCTCTTATAAATTTAAAATTTTGCATCAGTAAGCTCACGCTGCCATAAGGTATTGGGCTATGACGCCCAATACCTTTTGCTGGAAATTTCCTTTAAACCTGATGGCAGGGCTCCAGACTTATTTTACTCACCTCATTTTAAGAAATACTCTTCAGAAAATGTTTTAATGAGTACCAGTACTGACCCAACATTTGTAAATGCTCCACAGTCCATAGAATAGTGCTTCATAATATAAGTGGTGATTCAAAAGAAAGTGTTTTCCAAATTTACCGCACTCATATGCATCCCAATTTTGTTTTACTCACTCTGTATTTTAAAAATGGCGAGTAAATTACTCCTACCTGTCAGCATCATCTGGAGTATTGCCTGATGGATTATCATTTGATGTTGTAGCAGTCGTGGTATCAGATTTATGCCTTGTGGTTGTGTTACCCAAGTCTCTCATTTTATAACCAGTTCAGATTAAAGCGGATTAAAAAAAAAAAAGTATATTGAGTTTTCCGATTTTCATAAAAAGCATTGCAAACAGCCAGCCAAATAGTCTTATGTAGCCTTTCTGGTTAGATATTTAACCCCATAACTACTGACTAAAACTTAAGATTTTAGAAAATCTATTTGTTAGTAAGGCCTACCTACTGTGGATGAGTCATGCAGTCAGAGTTCCTTTTCCGAGTGTCCTGTTGTGACGATGACATCAACAGAATCAGGCTGTTTACTTGACTTCACTGCTCATGTTAGAACACTGCATGGCTTCACTGAAATGCCATACAGCATTGTTTCAGCAGCTGTCTCCCATTGGATAAGTACAGCATTATGGCATATTTAGCCTGTTATCTTTGTGACATATCTAACCTCTTGTATTTGATAGTTGATATAGCATCAGTGGTGAAATGAATTATCACGCGTGTGATATAAATTAAATTAGTGATGAATACAAAACATGGCTAGCACTGCGGTGAACAAGCATTATAGTTGCCAGCTGTGGTCTTTTCCCTGCCAGGACCTCCTTTGGTCACCAACAGTGCTACTGCCAGTTCCTCACTTGGTCACTCTAGATGCAGCTCGCACCAGCTGGCTGCTGTCTCTCACCACCCCTCCCTTCCCATTTGAGTTCTGCCTCTCAGCACCCCATCGAGGTCCAGTTACCCACAGCAAGTGGAAATGGTTATGTCATACAATGAGGAAGGAACCCCGAGTGAGGTGGGGACAGGGCGTTTTCCTTCTTACCAGTGCGCTTCTCGTTTTTCCTCCTGACTTTAAAGCCCAACCCAGAGGGATGCCTGAGCTGGCACACATAATGCTCCATGTGTCTGTCCTCCTCTAATACAATTCCAAAGCTGTACTGCCTCCAGAGGTCGCCCAAGTGGCATCACAGTAAGGCTCGATATCACCCCTAGAAGAGGGAGAGGAGAGTATCTCTTGGATGCCACATCCTACTGCCAGCTGTCATTGACATCTGGCACTTGGGGCCGAGGAGAAAGCCTGGGTTTTTGTCATAGCAAATGGTGTCCACCAATGCTATACTGTGCTGGCCTGCATTTGATACATTTTTATATGATGGTATGATTGACAGGGGACTTTGAGTAGCTGGAAGCTAAAAGTGAAGTATATGCACATCTATAAAAAAGATATTGTGTGAACGGGGTCACTGGCATGGTGACAATGCAGTAAGACCCAAGTTCACATCCTGGCTCCAGAATTTCCACTTTGGCCCATTGGAGTTTCAGTAGAATTCTGGAAGTGAAGCAGTCACATTGGGGGGTGGGGGTGTGCTGAGATTACCCACTACAAGTGCAAGATGTGTGAACTCAACCTTTGCTTTCTGAGGTCCTCAGATATTACCTCTGGTGGCCTCCACCCCCGGCTAAGGTACACCCTTTTGAGGAACTGAGAGGCAGAAGATTAATGGTGTTGAGAGAGCCCACTCTGAAGACTTGAGTACCACCAAATATAGAGAATGAAATAATTTAGATACAGTGTGGCAGAGGAACCTAAACTGATTAAGAAATGCTTTGCTGGTGATTGAAAACATTTAAACATAAAATTTCCATAATAATTTGTGTTTATGCAGACATGGGACCACCACATCACCATCCTGGACATCGAATGCCCCATCCTGGTATGGGGAGCACCCTCCTTGGAGGCCACAGCACCGGACTTTGGCCCTCCACCACATGGATTTAATGGGCAGCCTCCCCACATGCGAAGACAGGGACCCCCTCATATAAACCATGATGACCCCAGTTTGGTGCCGAATGTACCGTACTTCGATCTGCCTGCTGGTCTTATGGCCCCCCTAGTGAAGGTGAGTGACTGACAGTATTTCAGTTGTTAAAAAATGTTTAACTTCCATTACAAATACTTTTCTGATGAAAAACAAGAGTGGTCAAATTGCCTGTGATTATTTTATGTAGCTCGATCTGCTTTTGTCAGGTGTTGTGCAGATAAACCTAAATTCAGTGGAACCTGATGATTGAAAAGCAAACATGCATGTGTGTAGGTGAAAGATTTGGATGTGTGCAATGACTGAACATAAAGTTCATATGGTGAAATGTCCTGATACATATTTGCAAGTACACAGATGTAAAAAGTGGTGCATATGATAGAAAGTGGTATGAGAATTTTGTATAGTCAGTTGCCTTTTTTTTTTAACTGAGTTTGGTCGCCCATTCTCTGCCCCCATTCACTTTGTCCCCTCTCCACAGTACCTTGTGCAGCAAAGTCTTGGTTGCGCAAGCTCAAGTGTGGACCCTTCATGCTTGTCCACAGGTGATGCTGGAGAGAAGCACACTGTCTCTCTTCCTACCCAAGTCCATGTAGCAAGCATATCACCCCACAGTGTGCAAGGTCTCAGTGTTGCAGAGTGCTGCCCTTGTGCCAGCTGTAGCAACATTTAAGATTTATTGCACGCTTGTTGTATTATGCTATGTTTTCATTTATTTTTGCTTTTACCTAGTTTCCTTCAACCTGGGCCCCAAATCATTTATACCAGTTGTGTTTTCTGTGTCTGGACTACAGCACTTTTTTATTTGTAAATTTGGGTATAAGACAAAGAAATTGTTGCTTCACATTCAGATGATCTATGTTTTAACTGAATTGCACGTGAAATATAGAGGATAATGCGTAACTCCTCGATACATTCATTACAAGGCTATAACTCTAGTAAGGGATTTTGAGAAGATCCGTAACCCACAAGAATGCTCAAGTGATTACCAGTGTTGGTGCAGCCCCAAAGTTGCCACCTGGTTTTTGTGAAGTCCAGAAATGTTTTCTTTTCTGTAATCCATACTATACAAACAAAAAAACGTTGTAGCATTTTGCTGATGTCATTGATCGTTTCTCTTATTGGGTTTCTAATACAATAGTTATCATTACCTCATGAAATATGATCCCTCGATTAAAATACAGTAAACCAGGATTACAAGAAAAATTGTTCCTCCTGTGTTTTTTGCTTTATTAAACCGTTACTTTTAGACTTCTGTCCTTTGTTAGACCCCATTCCCATATCGGTAGCCCTTCTGCATTAAATCCTTATTGTGATTTTGTTTCAGAAGCCAGACTTTAGCAACCCATGACTCTGCTGGAACTGGTATATGATCCCAGTATTTATTTTTGATTCCTAGTGCTTGACTGTTCAGCTAAACAGACAGTCATAGCCCTGACTGGAAAATAAAACAAACTGCCAGATTTTTTTTTTTATGTACTTTATACTTTTAAAACATTTAATTATTGCAAAAACTTCCATCTTTGTTGGGTAGTATTGTATTTTAACAGTGTGAATTCATCCATAGCCACACAGCTTGTAAAATCCCAGCTTGAGCAGTTGGCGTACATCATCGTCCCATAGATTGAACCCGTCTTGCGTGGACTTCCCACAATCTCCCTCAACAGTCATATATTTTCCGCTGAAAGATTAGCCACCTCAGTTTCAGCTCTCAACGATATCTGATCTGTATCTTATCTTGATCTGCATCCAGTTTGGTTTGTCACTGTTTCCATTCTTGCACCATTGCACTTAACATTTTTAATAGATTTGGCAATTTTATACAGTACTTGTACTTGGTTCCCTCTTAGCTCCATGTCCTCTCCAACAGGCAACTTTTCAGGTGGCTTCTAGCACAGAAAAGCGTGTAAAAAGTCATTGGCTGTTGTTGATGTCATGAAAAGTGTCTGGATTGTTTGATCCAAAGCACTAATAGGATAAAATTGTCCAGCCTGTAATTGGATACACAGGCTATCAGTACAGAACCAGAACAGAAAAATCCTGTCTTGGACTATGGATGAAAATGCAAGTCCTCCACTCACAGTTATGGCTTTCAGGCTTATGAGGCAGGAAGCGGAGATCATTGGAGTCACCAGCCAAGTGTCTGATCAGATCATCCAGTACATAGTTCCCACAGCTTCTTGTGAGTGGCAGAAGCAGTGCGACTTTGGCTGTGGGGTCTGGGGACACTACTGTTCCGACTCGAGTTGGTTCCATTTCCTGAATGGATCCTCTTTTCAGTTTCAACTCTTTTGGCTCTTGACCCAGTTCCGGCTCTAAGACATGGAGAACAGAGTCCTCTTACACAAAGCTCTGCCAGGGATAACTACAATTGCTCCTTTTGTACCTGATCCTGGATGACAGGAACCCATTTTCATTGTGCTCCTAAGACTTTGTCTTGAGATTCCACCTGCTCTGGGGATGAGGAAAGACCTAGATCTTGATATCCTCTGCCCTGTGTCTCCTTTCTTCCCTGGCAATCTGCCAGGAATACATTTAACACTTTGGATTTGGCTAGCATAAGAAATCAAAATAACCCTGGCTCATTACAGCCCTATTCTTCATGCTCAGGGCGTGCCCACTGGGGATCCTTCATATAAGGTAGCTCCCATACAGTTTGCTGCTGTTAAACCTCTAGACAGCTAGTCCCAAGACCAAATGGAAAGATCTGACAGAAAATCAGGAATCTGATCCTAAATACCCCTGTGAATCCGAGGAGACTCTGGATACCATGCATTCTATTAAGCGTGCAGATGATATTGGAGGTGCCTCTACAATATCTCTTCCTGATACATTTGCTCCTTGCAGAGTACTGTAAGGTGAATGGCTAAGGATCTGGATGTCCCTACTCAGGATTGTTACACGGAAGGAGAGTTCCATTTTTTTTAAGAGATTCTGGGGAAGACCTCCTCAGGCATGGTTTACTTATGAATGCAACCTTCCTCACGCTTACTGAAAGAGTGCTCAAGATCCATATAAAGGTGTCCCCTATAAGTAAGAGGACTGTCAAGTGTGATACAGTTTCCAAAGAAAGACCATGCATTTTGTTTCGGTTCCAGCGGAAGGACTAGTCCCAGCTGTTGTTGCAGAGAAATTTTACTCTCCTCCCATCTACAAATCCACCTGACCATCAGTCTTACTGACTGAAAGAGATGAAGTTTCCAAGAAGGTCATGGATTATCTTTTGCCACAGCCCCAAATTAAGGACTCATCTCGACTTCTGTTTGTGAGAAATGTCACTCTCCTCCCATCTACATTTCCTCCTGACCATGAATCTCACTGACTGTCTCACTGACTGTATACCTGGAGAAATAATTTGGTAGCCTCCTTAAGCCATTATGCAGACTGCCTGTCTTTGCTGTTTTGTCGAATACCAGCATGCCCTGTGTTTTTTTTCCATGAAACCCTTCATTGAGAAACTTCCTGAAGAAGCTAGGGAGAAGTACCTTCGCACTGTCCAGTGTGGCATGGATGCTCTGATGCAACAGCTTACAGTGACTGTTGATGCCGGTGACACTGTAGCCTGGAATATGGCTATGGGAGTGGTAGACGAGCCTGATTTAGGTGCTCCAGTCTTTCACAAGAGCTACAGCAGAAGGTAGCTGATTTTTCATTAGAAGTTTCCTGAAGGTTCACCATGAGCATACAAGGACGATTTTCATAGCTGTGTATTATTTGGATAATGTTGGTGTTTCATTCTGTCTCATTCACTTGTGCATCCAGAATCCCATCCTTCTTACCCTCTGGCAGGACTTTCTTACCAGTTCTACAAGAGTAGGCCATCTAGAATTCATATCATTACACCTGAATGTGGTTAGAGTCTGAACCTCTCAGATGAGGTTCTACATGTTCTGGTATTCTCCATAAAACCAGCTACCAGGAAAAAAATGTCTTCAAATGAAGCATTAAATATTATGTCTCCTTTGCCTCATGCATGGTTGCTAGGGTCCTGGATTATTTACTGTCCTTGGTATTTTAGGATTGAAAACCTCAGATGAAGGTACAGTTGACAGCTATTTGGGCATATAGATTAGTAGCATCTGCTGCAATTTTTAAAGGGTATAAAATCATGTGTACCCCTCTCAGCAGGGAACAGTCTGTTGGACGTTACCTTAGTTCTTTCAAAACTCCTGGATCCTCCTTTTGAAACCCTGGATTCCTGTACCTTGAAATAACTTTAATAGTAGGCAGACATTTTAGTAGCTGTGACCTCATCCAGGAGAGTAAGAGAGATTCAGGCTTTTTGCATTGAGCCTGCCTACCTGGCATTCCATAAGGAAAAGATGGTCATTAGACCATCCAGATTTTTCTTAAGGATGTTTCAGAATTCCTTATCAACCAATTAATTTTGTTGCCGCTGATTTTTTTTTTTTTTTTTTAACCTCCCAAGGCCTCGTGAACAAAGGTGAAGCAACCCTTCACCATCTGAATGTAAAAAGGTACTTAATTTTTACATAAGTAGGGCTAGGAAAATAAAGGTTGAAATCAAGCAGTTATTTTTTTGTTCAGATGCACTTCCTTGGGCCATCCCATTGTTAAAAAGACCCTCTTCTGCTGGATGGTTTGCTTTCCCTTCTGTGGTGATGGTGATGATGATGGATGGTTTGAAGGAATGGTGGTAGTGTACTGTGTGTAATGAATGTAAAGTTCACATTTGTTGAATGGTTCCAGATGCTAGTTCCTCAAGCCATGTTTCTGGAGTTGTATGGCTATGGATGAATACCACTAGAAGGAACATTGTTACAAGCAAGTTAATTTTTCATAATGTCCACTAGTTTACTGTTCTGAATGCTCATTTCACCTGGGACCCACCACTTCACTGGCAGGTACTGGGAGATGATACTTACGTTCTTGTGGGGAAGCTGTGCTTCATGAACACGAAATCATCTTAATCTGACCTTGCGTTACGATGGGAACATTGGAATGTGCTACAGGAGAGTGACTAGCTAGAATAGTGCAAGATTTCCTTGATGACCCTTGTGTTGAAAGATTATCAGCGATGAAGCTAGTGTGGAAAGTGTTACATAGATAATATTAATGGGTAATTACCAAGCTGTTACCTTTTACTTTATATTGTAATGACTGGAGTGCCCACACCATCACCAGGAATGCTAGCCGTTACCAGGCTTCGTCCACTGGCCTGCTGCTTCTCTAGTCAAAGCTTTGTACTTCAGTACCCATCCACCCTAGTAATTCAAGTACAAAGTGCTAGTAGTTTTTATTAATAGTCAGTCATAGCATTTCATTGGCTCTTAATGGCCTACAATAAACTATTTGGTGGAACTCTGTACAAAGGAGTGCCTTCTCACTTTAATTCCCCTCGAAAAAATGTAAATTTAGGAAGAGGTGTACTGAGTCCAGTGGTTCTGGGGGTAAGGCACTGTGCCGCCATGTGGGAGACCTTTGTTCACATCCTGAGCCTGACTCCCACATGCATCTATGGAATTTGGGGCATTCTGCTGAGGCGCTCATTCAGACTGCTGGGGTGTGGTATCACTCTGGGAGAGATTTGCAGGATCTCAAGAGTGTGGTGCTAAAGAACTACAAGAGTAGGTCAACTTTTGAGCTGTGGGTCGGACTGGAGCCAAAGTAAACTGGATCTCACAGTAAACATGATGTTCTAGGATCATGGATATGATGTTCATCCACTCTTCTTGGCATGTCCCTTTCACCTTTAAGAATCGCCGGAAGTCTTCAAGCTGGCTTCTCCCACCCATGCCTCCTTTGTGCTCCCGCATTTTGTAGGCCTTGGCTTCAAAACCTTCAGTTATTCTGAAAATTCGTCTAGTTCGCATTAGCAATCGTGACTACTTATCTTCGATTATGGAAGATGTCTCCCCCTGGATTTCGCCGGTATCCGTGCGGCTAGAAAATGTCGTGCACTGATCCCCATACCGCGGGCGTCTATTGCCTGGGTGTCGACTTGACACCTCAAGTGCTATTTTGTCTTGCATTTCATCCTAACGCCCTCAAACTGTCACGCACACTTAGTTGGGGAGGCCGGAAAATGGAACCCTCCTGTGAAATCAAAGTGAGCTCAGTGGGCGGTTTCTGCAGCCGCGGATCCGGCGAGCAGTTGGAACGCATGCAAGGCTTCAAGGAGGAAGTGGCTCATGCCGGGGAATCTTCCTTCCTCGCAGCTTCTTCGCTGGCTTCAACTTGGGCTTCACCTTCCGGTTCCTTACGAGTTGTGCCAGTCTTCTTCCGACTAAGGAGAGGGTCCCGCGGGCATCACTTTTCTCAGTCCCATAAGCGGGAAAAGGACCCGGGATCATCTTCATCTTGGCAAAGACGTTCCTGGGATCGGGAAAGATCTCGGTCCCAGGAACCAGCAGTCTTAACTTCGGTCGAAATTGCCTCTTCGGCCGCTGGCTTCTCGGCTTTGCCATCTGGCCAGTCAACCGAAGTGTCGATCGACGAGGTTGAAATAATCATCGACCCATTGTCGCCGACTCAGGGTGACGATTCTCTCAGTCGGACTATGGTCCTTTCTTTCCCCGATGAGGAGACCCAGCCCGCAGGTAATTCCATCGAGGAAGTGGTCCCTGACCCTGGGAAATCACCGGTCCCGCTGGTGTGTCTCGGGCGACCGAATCGGCCAGTCTGATCTCGATCGAGGTCTAGGACCCCCTCAACTGACAGGCCGAGGAACAGCCACAAGTGCTCAAAAAAGAGGCAATGCCATCGGTCATCCTCATCCTCCTCAGATGAGGAGAGGCTCTGTCGGAAACTCAGTTGGTGCTACGAGGACTTCGTGTGGCAACAGCTGATTTTGTCCAGGCACAAGCCGACCCCAGCTTCTACACTGGCCATTACTTGGCTTTCGCCTCTAGTCAGAGGCTGACTCTTTCAGAGCCTATTAAGTCGGCTCCCCCGCCCGCAGAGCCGGTGAAATCTCCGGTTGGGCCTAAACCAGTTTCTCCACCGATCGTGGTGGAACCGCCACCCGAGCAGCCTGTGGGAGGGGCTCCTTCTAAGGAAGATAGACCAGACCGGAGTCTTTCGGTCACTGTCACCCCAGACTGCCCTCGGCGGGTCGAAGGTGACCTGGGCAGTCAACCATTGTATTCAGATTCTGATGAGACTGGCCTACATTCTTATCCCGGGGATGACGAATCGGCCGGTGGGTTAGAAATGGAAGAAAGTCTTTCGTCCTTTCAGGGCATTCTTCACCTCATCTCTGAGTCTACAGGGATGCCCCTGGAACCTATCCAGAAAAAGGCGGAGTACCCTCTCATGGACGTTCTCAAGAGAGGGGATACCCTAATGAAGGCCTTTCCTGTGGCCAAGGCTATAGTTGGCTCAGCCTTAGAACTTTGGCAGCGCCCTGCCTTCTGTCCAGCTTCGTCTGCCTGCATGGCCCGCAAGTATGCGGTGCCCATGGGGTCCCTTGCGGGGTTTGCAGTGCACCCTTCTGTCGAGAGCCTGGTGACCACCTCTGTGTTCGGGTGTACTGGCAGTTCTGCTGACACTGACTGACCTCCCGAAGATGAATCCAAACTCTTGGATCATTCGGCTCTAAAGGTCTGTGTGGCCACATCTTTAGGCCTTCGTCAGGCAAGTTCAGCCGTCATCATGGCACACTTCTCCCATGCCCTCTTGGGGTCTTTGGATGAAGAACTCCCAAACCTCCCCACGGACATGCAGACCACAGTCAAGCAGGTCCGAGATCAGGGCCGGGTTGTTGCCAGACAGCAGCTTCAGACAGCCCTAGACATTGGGGATTCTTGTGCCCGCTCGATGGGAGCCGCAGTTGCCTCTCGTCGCAGGGCTTGGCGGAGACTCTCCTCTTTACCGGCAGATACTCAGCACAAACTAGCTGATGTACCTTTCCTGGACACCAACCTTTTTGGCCCAGGTGTGGCTGGTCACCTTCAGCGTATTGAGCAGTCTAATGCTACCTTGGACGCTAATTCTGCTAAAGGTTCTTCGGGCAAGAAACAGCAGAAGAAGAAGCCTTTCCGGTACTCTTCCTCTGTGGCACAGCAACCCTCCTTTCAAGGAGGGTAGCAGGAGCAGGCTCAAGCTTGGTGCCCCCGGGCCCTCCCAGGCCCATAAAAGAAGGCCGAGGTTCAGGTCCTGGATCCTCCTCCTCCTCCTCTTCCTAGTCTGCTCAGTGATGGGCCGGGGGCTGCCACACCCCCCCCCCGTCACGCCAGCTGTGGGTCCTCCCGTGGGGGGCTGACTCTGCCACTTTCTTTCCGCCGGGTTCGTTATTGTCATGGTCAGGTGGCTTTTGGAAGTGGTCGGCCAGGGACTATCTCTGGAATTCGAGCAGCACCCTCCAAGCCGAGCCCACGCCCCCTCTGGAGGAAAGAGTATCTATCCATACTCAGTTGGCTGTCCGAGACGACATCGCTCGGCTCCTCCTCAAGGAGGCAGTAGCTTCAGTGGCAGATTTTCCAGCAGACCCAGGCTTTGTTTCCAGGTACTGACGCCCAAGCGGATGTGAGGGGGGGGGGCTAGCGCCTCGTTCTAGATCTGCACGACCTGAATCAGTATCTCGGGTCACGCACCTTTTGGATGATCACTCTGTCCCAGATCATACCATCCTTAGAGCAAAGCATGCAGTTCTGTTCACTGGATCTGCAGGATGCATTCTTTACGCCCCAGTCTGTCCATCTCATTGGTGGTTCCTCCGTCTCAGAGCCAGAGGGACCTATATTAGTTCCGAGCCATGCTGCTCGGCCTGTCATCGCTCCACGGGTCTTCACCAAATGCATCGCAGTGGTGGCAGCCCATCTCGGCGCCAGGGTCAGGAATTCACCCTACCTCGATGATTGGCTCTTAGCAGGTCCCACCCAGCAGGAGGTGGAGATGTCCAGGGACTTGGTCCTGCAGTCCTGCTCCCAGCTCAGCGTATTGATCAACGAGGCCAAGTCGGAACTCGTGCCTTGTCGGTGATGTGCTTTATCGGGGCAGAGCTCTGCTCTCGTCAAGCCAGAGCTTGGCTCCCGGCATGTAGGGCGGAGGTTCTCTCCTCCTTTGCACAGTCATTTCTGGTTCGGCAATTGCGCCCTGCCTGGGACTTTCTGCACCTTCTGGGTTACATGGTGGTGTGCACCTCCGTGGTCTTTTGGGCCTGGTGGCACATGTGCCCCATCCAGTGGGAGCTGGCCACCCAGTGGACTCAACGCCATGGTCATTTCGACCAGCTGATCACTGTAACCCAGAAGATGTGGGACGCTTTCCAATGGTGGACCGTCCCAGACTGGTCGCAGGAAGGGATCCAGTTTGTCTGCCCAGAGCCAGCAGGCATCCTCGTGACTGATGCGGTGTCTCTCATGGGCTGGGAGCCCACATGAGGAACAAAGGGCCCATGGGTTCTGGAACCCCAGGAGTCCCGTACCACATCAACCTGTTGGAGCTCAGAGCAGTCAGACTGGCACTGTCAGTCTCGCTCCTCAGCTCCAGGGTCAAGTGGTTCAAGTCCAGACGGACAATACCACGACCGTGTGCTACCTCAACAAACAGGGTGGCACGCACTCCGCCTGCTTTGCAGGAGGCGCTCCACATCTGGACCCTCATCAGCCATTTTGAGGTGGATCTCCAACATTCATGTGGCAGGAGCCTCAAACTATCTGGCGGATGCTATCAGCTGCTTAGGCGAAACATCCCATGAGTGGTCTCTCCATCCAGAGGTAGCTTACAGCCTGTTCTCCCACTGGGGCAGACAGATGTTGGATCTGTTTGCCTCCAGGGAAAACACCAAGCTGAGACTGTTTCATGCCTGTCCCCCTCAGCAGGGCTCGCTGCAGGGGGGATGCCTTCTCGAGGCCGTGGACCCCAAGCCTCTTCTACGCCTTCCCTTGATTTCCCTTGATCCACAGGGTGCTCCTCAAGGTGAGGAGGGACAAAGCGAAGGTGATTCTGGTAGCCCCAGACTGACCACACCAGTTCTGGCATCCAGATCTCCTCAGCCTCAGCTGCAGGCCCCCGAAACGTCTTCCATTATGCCCGGACCTGATCTCTGTCAATCACGGGAAGGTATACCATCTGGACCTTCAATCCCTGCACCTCACAGCCTGGTACCTGAGCGGCTAGAGTTCCAGGCTTGGGTCTTTCCAAGGGTGTCCTCACTGTGGTGGAGGCATCCAGAAAGGAATTGACCGGAAAATGTTATGCCTTCAAATGGAAAAGGTTTTCCATTTGGTATCAGGGCAAGGGCCTGGACCCTGTGTCCTGTCTGGTGGCCAACATTCTTGACTACCTTTGGTCTCTCTCCAAAGGGGATCTTCGGTCATCGACTCTTAGGGTGCACCTGTCAGCCATCTCTGCTTACTGGGCACGGGCCGGTCAGGAAACCGTGGTTGGGTGCTTTTTCAAAGGCCTGGATCACATATCCCCTCTGGTGCGTGAATCTTCACCTCCATGTGATCTACTGTTGGTACTGGCAAAGCTCATGGGCAAGCCATTCGAACCAATGCACAAGTGTGCGTTGTCACACTTGTGGAAGACGGCCTTCCTGGTGGCTATCACATCTGCCAGAAGGACAGGTGAGCTCCAGGTGCTTTCGGTGGACTCTCCTTATCTGGTCTTCCACAGGGACAAGGTTATTCTACGCCCCCACCCGAAATTCCTTCCAAAGGTGGTGTCAGAGTTTCACCTTAACCAGGTGTTAACTCTGCCAGTATACTACCCTAATTGCACCTCGAAGGTCGAGTACAGGCTCCATAATTTGGACCCGGGATGAGCTCTCTCCTATTTATAAGGAGAGGACGGCGGAAATTCAGGGACAGGTTCGCCATCTGTTTGTCACCTATGCTGAAGCCGCTTCTGGCAGATCTGCTGCAAAACCACTATTGCAAGGTGGATTACATCTTGCATAAGTCTGTGCTATGAGTTGGCATGGAGCCTCCCAGAGGATAAAGAGCTCATTCTACCCCTATACTTGTTGAAGGGTGGCTGCTTCCAGGGACACCCCTATCCAGGAAATCTGTCGGGCTGCTCCTGGAAGTCAGCAAACACCTTCATTACCCATTACAACATTGACCTTGAGTCACGCTGGGATGCTAGTTTTGGGGCCTCAGTTCTCCAATCTCTATTTCCCAAGTGAGTATCAGTGGGGGTGTGCACCTTGCCTCCCTCCTCCCGGAGAACTGCTAGGAGTCTGCCAATAAGTGTGAATGAACAACATATCCATGATCCTAGAAAACAGGTTCTAGGGACGTGATATGTTGCTCAATCCACACTTTGTGGCAGGTTCCTTGCTGCTTTAAATCTTGCCGAAGGTCTTCAGCTGGCTCCTACCACCCACCCGGTGGTAAAACCCTGGCTCATCCCATCACGCCAGATCTTCCTTGTCGCTTGGAAGCTTAGGTTCACTCCTTAGCGCTCTGCGTTTAGGACTGGATCCTAACACTTCAGAATTTCCGAAAATAATTTTAAAGTTTAGTAGACTACAGTCATTCATCTTCCCTTGCGGCTGTGATGGATAAATCCACTCCCAGCTTCCGTCGGTGCCCTTGCGGACAGAAAATGTCCCGGACCAATCTCCACTCCACGTCGTTTACTGCCTGGGTCTTCACCACGATCCAGGCCTGCGATCTGTGCAAGTCCTTCACGGCTTTGGTTTTGAGGACCACGCTGCCAGACTACAGCGTGGGTGCCCGAGAAACAGTACCCACCGGTGAAGTCGAAGGAGGCCTGTTGGCGGTATCCGTGGCCACAGGCTCCTCGGAGCAGCTGGAGCAGTTGATCGCCCTCGAGGAGGAGGCGGTCCAGGCTGCTTCATCTTCCTCCTCGGCCGCGGCATTTATCCTGCTCTCCTTGGGCTCCTCCTACACTGCTTCTTTTAAGGACCTTTGCCAGTCCCTCTCCACCAAGGGAGAAGGGCCATCGGGACATACCAGTAGGTCGAAGAAAAAAGAACTGAAAGGTAAGTCCCACTGTCAGCGTTCGTGGGAGAGATCACCTTCACTGGACCGTCGGCTCTCGACTTCGGTCGAGGTTGCGGCTAAGGCCGCTGGCTTCATGGTATCCCCATCAGGTCAGCCGGCTGAGACACCCGTCAACACAGTCGAGATTTTTCTTGACCCGTTGGGCGGGTTGTCGACTGGAGAAGCCGACAGCCCTTCTTCACCAGCTCCCCCGGTGGTAACAGAGGACTTGCCCGTGCCTCCTGTGCTGAAGTCCCCGGTCAAGGACCCTGAACTGAGGGGTGAGTGGGTTTCCCCTGCCCCTCTCTGACCCACTCTCGGCGACCTCGAAGGTCTCTGTCTTGGTCCTCTTCCATGTCGGGTAGATCCTGCCGACATCGGCAGTCTCGGCACCACGGAAAGCGGTGTCGCCACTCGTTCTCTTCGGAGGATGGGCTCCAACGTAAGCTGCCCGGCGCCACGAGGACATGATGTGGTGGCAACTTTTGTTGGTCGGTAACAAGTCGACTCAGTCGCCTTCTCCAGCGATTAGTGGCTGTCACCGAGTGACTGAAGCAACCCTTGTAGTTGTGAAGGAGCCTACCCGGCATCGGTTGTTCGGCCGAACCGCTGCTCCGCCCATTGTGGTGGAACCACCGCCTCAACTGAAGACTGGGCCCCGACCAGCGATTCTCGGTCGGGTCAGGGCTTGTCCCACAGGTTGTCAGTCACCCTCACTCCCAATCGGCCTGGGCAGGTGGAGGTGGCTCTGGTGCTCGGCAGCTGTTCGCAGACCTCGAGTCTGATGACTCCTCCGTGTACTCCAGGCCCATTGACCTGGAATCTGCAGGGTGTCAGTCAGTGGGCGAGAGCCCATCTTTGTTCTTGGGAATACTTAGACTCATCTCAGAGTCCACTGGGATGCAGCTCGAACTCCGTTCAGAAACGGGCCAGGTATCCCCTCATGGAGATACTGGACCGAGGAGATTCCCCTACGGAGGCCTTCCCTGTGGCCGAAGCCATTGTTGTCCCAGCTCTGGAGTTGTGGCAGCAGCCTGCATCTTGTCCTGCGCCTTCAGCCAGGATGGCTCGCAAGTACGCAGTCCCCACTGGTTCACTCTCCAGTTTCTCAGAGCACCCTTCCGCGATGACCGACCGTGTTTTCCGGTGTTCCGGGAATGCTAGGGACGTGGACTAACCACCCGATAAAGATAAAAAAGCTGGATTATTCAGGACGGAAGGTTCGCTGCTTTCTCCCTAGGCATTTGACAGGCTAGCTCGGCTGTACTGATGGCACAATTTCACACGCCTTATGGGTTCCCTGGATGAGGTGATTCTTCATCTCCTGGCTGACCTTCAGACAACGGTCAAGCAGGCAGGATCAAGGAAGGGCGGTGGCTAAACAGCAGCTACAGACTTCTTGGACGTCTGTGAGACTTTGTGCCCAGTCAGTAGCGGCCGCAGTAGCCATGCACCGCAGAGCTTGACTGTGAATCTCCACCTTCACGGCAGACACACAGCACAAACTGGCAGATGTTCCTTCCTGGGCACAGACTTGTTCGCCAGGGTGGAAGGCCATCTCCAGAGGATTGAGAAGTCTAATGCCACCTTGGACTGAGTCACGCCTGCCCAGAAGGACAAAGGCGCCAGCCCTTGCGCCTTGCGCACGCCTGGCCCAGCAGCACCAGCAACAGGGCCAGCAGGCTCACACTTGACACCCCAAGGCCAAGTCTGCCACTTCCTCCAGTAGGAAGCCTGGAGGGAAGGGTACAGGAGGCCCCCTGGCAGGCCCTTCCTCCAAGCCTGCCCAGTGACGGGTTGAGGGGTATCGCCCCCAGCCTCGTCATGCCTCTCCGGGTTCTCCCTGTAGGGGGACGGCTCCGCCACTTCCTTTCCACCTGGTCTGCTATCACCATGGTCCGCTGGGTACTAGAAGTGGTCGCAGGGGTCTGCCTCTAGAGTTCGGGCAGTCCCTTCCTATCAAGCAGTCACTCCACAGGGGCAGCGGGTTCCTCAGGCTCTGTCGGCTCATCGAGCCAACATTGCCCTGCTCCTCCAGAAGGACGTGATCAGCGAGGTGGCGGATCCTCCTCCAGACCCAAGTTTGTGTCCAGGTACCTCCTGGTCCCAAAGCGGGTGGAGGGGCTGGTGCCCATTCATGACCTACACAACCTGAAAGTTCCTATGGCGCGTACCTTCAGTATGGTCACTCTGGCTCAGATCATTCCATCCTTGGAACTAGGCATGTGGTTCTGTTCTCGAGACCTCCAGGACGTATTCTTTCACGTCCCAATTTGTCCGATGTCGTCAGCGACGACTCCGCTTCAAACAGAGGGCTTTCTTTACAAGTTCTGGGCTATGCCCTTGACCTTTCTCCAGCTCCCAGGGTTTCACCAAATGCATGGCAGTGGTTGGCATTCCCATGCGCACCGAGGGTCCGAGTGTACCCTTACCTGGACGACTGGCTGATTGCAGACCCCTCCAGGTTGGAGGTGGAGTTGTCCAAGGATCTGGCCCTCCAGGTCTGCTCTTGGATTGGCCTCCTCATCAACAAGGCCAAGTCGGAACTCGTGCCATCGCAGGTGATTCAGTTCATTGGGGCATAGCTCGACTGTCTTCAAGCTGCAGCCCAGCTCCCAGCGGACAGAGCCGAGGTCCTTTCCTCCTTTGCCCAGTCATTTCTGGTTGGGCAATTGCACCCTGCCCGGGACTTCCTGCGCCTTCTGAGCCTCATGGTGGCCTGCACTGTCGTGGTCCGTTGGATCCGCTGGCATGTGCACCCCCTGGCCAACCAGTGGTCACAGTGCTCCGGTCCTCTGGACCAGCTGGTGACAGTCACCTAGGAGATGTGGGACGACCTGCTGTGGTGACTCATCCCAGCTCATCTGCAGGAGGGTATCCCATTTGTCCGCCCCAGGCAGGTGGTCACTCTTAAAGACTGACACCTCTCTGATGGGTTGGGGTGCCCATCTGGGGGATCCCAGGGCCCACACCCTCTGGTCCCCTCAGGAGTCTCAATGACACATCAACCTGCTGTAGCTTCGCGTGGTTCGACTAGCCCTCGCCGCCTTTGCACTGTTTGTACGGGGTCAGGTGGTTCTGGTCCAGACGGACAACACCATGACCATGTACTACCTCAACCGTCAGGGTGGGACACACTCATTGCCTCTTTGCAAGGCTCCTGCAGCTGGTCTTCGTGATCAGCCTGAGGCGGATCTAGTAGCCATCCATGTGGCAGGACCCTCCAGCAGTCTGACCGATGCCCTCAGCCGGATAGGCGCTGCATCTCACGAGTAGTCTCTCCTGCCGGAGGTAGTGCAAGACCTTTTCTCCCATTGGGGCACCCCTCATGTGGACCTGTTCGCCTCCAGGGAGAATGCAAAGCTGAGGCGGTTTCATGTCTGCCCCCCTCAACAGGGCTCGCTGCAGGGGGATGCCTTCTCGAGGCCGTGGACCCCAGGCCTCTTCTACGCCTTCCCTCCATTTCCCTTGATCCACAAGGTGCTTCTCAAGGTGAAGAGGGACAAGGCGCATGTGATTCTGGTAGCCCCAGACTGGCCTCACCAGTTCTTGTACCCAGATCTCCTCAGCCTGAGCTCCAGACTCCCGAGGTGGCTTCCAGCGTGCTTGGACCTGATCTCAGTCGACAAGGGGAAGGTTCTCCATCCGGACCTTCAATCCCTGCTCCTGATGGCGTGGTTCCTGAGCGGCTAGAGTACCAGGCCTCGGGTCTTTCTGACGAGGTCCTCAACATTGTTGAGGCATCCCGTAAGGAGTCGACCAGAAATGCTCAGCCTTCAAATGGAAGAGCTTCTCCATCTGGTGTCGGGACAAGGGTTGGACCCTCTTCCTGTCCTTTGGCTAGTGTTTTGGACTACCTGTGGTCCCTTTCTCAGCTAGGCTTTGGTCGACGACCTTATGGTGCACCTGGCAGCCATCTTACCAGGCGCGGGCCAGCAAGCAGTCGGTGGCACAGGAGAAGGTGATGGGCGCTTTCAAAGGCCTAGACCACATATCCCCTCTGGTGCGAGAACCTCCACCTCCGTGGGATCTACTGCTGGTATTGGCTAAGCTCATGGGCAAGCCATTCAAACCCATGCACAGGTGTGACATCTCTCAGCTGTCATGGAAGGCCACCTTCTTGGTGGCTATTGCGTAAGCCAGAAGGATGGGAGAGCTTCAGGCGCTTTCCATCGAGCCTCCCCACCTGGTCTTCCACAGGGACAAGGTTGTCCTTCACTCCCACCCGAAGTTCCTTCCGAAGGTGGTGTCGAAGTTTCACCTTAACCAGGTGTTGACTCTGCCGTGTTCTACCCCAATCACACCTCAGAGGGTCGAATATAGGCTCCTTACTTTGGACCCTAGAAGAGCTCACTTATTACAAGGAGCAGTATTGAAGTTCGGGAGAGGTTCGCCAGCTGTTTGTCAATGACGCTGAAGCTGCACCTGGCAGACCTGCAGCCAAGTGGACGATAAGCAGGTGGGTCACCTCCTGCATAGGTCTCTGCTATAGGTTGGCGGGCATGGAGCCTTCCAAAGGGATAAGAGCTCATTCTACCCATCATACCACTGCTTCAGTGACTGCTTCTAGGGATGTCCCTATCCAGGAAATCTGCAGGGCTGCTACCTGGAAGTCAGCACACATCTTTGTTTCCCTTTACCACATTGACCTAGAGTCACGCCAGGATGCTGGTTTTGGGACCTTGGTTCTGCAGTCCTAAGTAGGGGGTGTGTGCCTTTCCTCCTTCCTCCCGGAGAACTACTAGGAGTCTGCCACAAAGTGTGGATTGAACAACATAGCCGTCCCTAGAAATACAGGTTACTCACCTGTAACACGAGTTCTAGGGTGGCTATATTTATTCATCCACCTAACCTGATTTCAGCGGGCTAGATCTGGCGTCTGGTGGGGTGGAGCAGGGTTTTTACCACCCAGGTGGGTGGGAGAAGCCAGCTTGAAGACCTTCCGGCAAGATTTAAAGCGCCAAGGAACCTGCCACAAAGTGTGGATGAACAACATATACCACTCCTAGAACTTCTGTTGCAGGTGAGTAACCTGTATTTACTCACCTGTAACAGTAGTTCTAGGAGTGGTATATGTTGTTCATCCACACGGACCCACCCGACCTCCCCTGCTGCGGACGCACAGACCTGGCTTCCAGCGGGCTAAGCTCTGGCATCATGGGGCGGAGCCAAGTGTTATACCACCTGGGTAAGTCGGAGGAGCCAGCTTGAAGACTTCCGACGATTCTTAAAGGGGAAAGGGACATGCTAATAAGTGTGGATGAACAATATATACCACTCCTAGAACTACTGTTACAGGTGAGTAACCTGTTTTTTCAGCTTCCCTTGGCTAACATGCAGAAATTAGTTGATAAAGAAAATGTAACACAAGCACCATCTGAACTGATTGAATTTGTTAATGACTGAATCTGGTGTTGAAACAGAAGTGGCTGCTCACTTAGGCCCTGTTCCACTAGGGACCATTTATAAAGCGTTACTAAAACATTTTATAAATCGGTCCATACACGGTTGTTGGGCGGTCACTCCATTCAGACAACCGTGCCAGGTATAAGGGTTCCCAGACATGACTACGGCACCAGCTCAAATCATTATGGGTTCCGGTTGGTGCCACAGTGCATGCCAGGATACCCGTGAATGGACACCAAAACTGTTCAGGACAAAATGCATGGGCAGACTCGGGATTCTTCCACTGCACAGCGGTGCCTGTAAAGTGTATATTTTTTTCATATGGCTGACAAAATGGATTTTTCGCTGGGCGTTGCCTTAACTCGTGTTACAGCACAGTTTGCGTTCACACTGCTGTTAACACGAATTAAAACAACCATATTCGCTAAAACCGTGCTAAAGACTACCTCTTGGCAGGGTTTTAGCATAGTTTTAATACTGCGGTTGTAACGGTTTTGCCGTGTTACAGTGTGAACGCAAACCGTGTTCCGGGAGCTTAAAACGGTTTAAGGCAGTTAAACCGTTTTAAGCTTCGTAGTGTGAACAGAGCCTTACTTTGCTTTATTTTCTAGATCTGCACTTTCACCACTGACAGTTCAGTTATATTTGCAGTAAATGTGGGAGCTACAGATGCATGTTATGTATTTCTGGAATTTCCCTAAAATTCCACAAGTAAATATATGTTTCATAGTGGCTTCCCTCTTCTGTATTTCAACAGGGACAGAATACCTTAGAGGAACAACCTGTGGACCTGGTTAAATCAGCCACCTTATCCTTGCCCAGTTCCAATACTACTAAAAACATAGGACTGTCAGTAACCAACTACTAGACAAAAATGGATACAATTTTCACCAATATATTTTATAAAAGTACATGGGTGTTGAGTAAGCTATGCTAGTAAATCAGGAAAGGAGGTGGGGCCAGTGTGTCTGATATCTAACCTAACCACTGCTGACATAACAGTTCATGTCAAAATCATCATTTTTAACCTCCAGAATGTTTTAGACTTGATTTTGTATTGGATATTGTAGGACCATTATTTGTGTGCGTGTGTGTCATTCCCTGAGATTGATATATGTAACAGTATCCTCAGCTGAAGAGCTATGAACTGTTTGAGACTGTACTACGGCTATAACTTAAAAGATCAGTAGAAATATAAAATGCACTTTGTGCTGCTTCTACTGAGGAGGTGTATATATAATACAGTATTCTCTAGGTCACAACAAAAAAATTGATCTGAATTTTTTAGATAAATTGATGGAGTGGTATGAAACACTCCCCAAAATGGTCATGATTTGGCTTTTCCTTATCCTGAAAACTCAGTGCTCTCCAGTGTCACACTCTGCCAGTTCCTTTCTAAGTACTCTAGTTGTCTCTGTTGTCCGGTCCCCCTCCCCAAGCATCTCAGTCCCACTGGTACCATGATAGCAGCCAGTTCGAACCCTCCTGTCACCTCACCACCCACCTTCTGACTCACGCAAACTACTTAATCAGTATACTGGTGGTACATCAGTGTAGCATTTCTTTGATTTTCAGAGATATCTTGCAACTACTGTATCGATATACCCACTGGTATAACAGTGTAGTAGTTTGTGTGAGTCAGTCTGCGGTCGCTGAGGAGATGAGCAGAGAGTTTGAGCCATCTTCCATCACAGGACTGGGGGTGCCAGTGGACTGCAGGGGTACCAGGAAAAGGACTGGTAGATGTGGTGTGGATGTCATAGTAAAAAAGAAAATAAATTTGTTTTAATTTTTACAAACAACTTATCCCGACGATCAATGTATTTATTTGTTGTGGCCTTATTAGGAAATATGCTGATGTTTGACACTGAATTGTGATTGTCACTGCTGTCTCTGTTATAAGTTCTGAGAACTGCAGCATTCTGTGGGAAACTGCATATCTTAGTCTTGACACAGGTTTCTCCTTCTACTAAATAGATACTATGATCACCTTGATACATGAAAATGAATCCCGTCATCATAGATTTATATCTCGCTGTTCTCTTTTTTTAAAGAAACTCTTTTTATAAAGGGCTTGGGTAGAAATAGAGGCTAAGAACTAAAATAAAATTATCAAAGTATTGTGGGCTTGAAGGATCTGTCAAGAAGAGCAGTGAACAAAGAACTTTGTCAGAACCCTGTGGTGAACCAGCCTGTTAGTCTAAGGGTCGTGCTACCACTTGTGATGTCAGTGGCCTGCAGTTGTTAACAAATCTGCCATGGGAGGAAGGATTGAGTGTGTCCCAAGGACTGCTTTTCTTCCTTGGGGAGGGGAGACACTGATCCTGCTGCTTGGCTACCACCTGGTGCAGACCGGGAGGGAGCACAGCTGCTGAGCATAAGAATGGAGAGGGGTGGCCGCTGGATGCCTTCCACACATGGCATGCCAACACCCCGTTGAAGAAAAAGCCCAGTCTGGCCATGCCAGCACCACTGTAAGCTCACATGACCGACATGGCGCCACCCACCACTGTGTGGTCGCATGTAAGTGGTGGATAACCAGTAAGAACGTGAGAAGGTCGGTGATGGGGCTTGGGGGTGCATTCGGGCCGAACCGAGACCGAGAAAAAGCTAGGTTAAAAAAACATGTGGTGTGTCTGAGGTTTTTTCCTTTATGTATAGTTTCTATTGCTAGTACATGCAATCGGTAAAGTAAATAACCTGCAGTCTATTTTAACTGTCTGATGATCATTAAAACTGATAAAGTGATTGATTTAGTTTATACAGGACCAACACACTGAGATGAAGCATCTCATTTTCTGGGGTATCATTGAGGATTTGAGTGCTTCCTTGGTGCTAGATGGCAAATTCTAAACCAGTAGGTTTTGGTCTTTGAATGTTACTGTGATAGAGACTATGATTACAGAAAGCCACTATGGCAACAGACTGGAAATGAAATTGTATTTATAACAAAATGATAACTATGCAACACATGCTGGCATACATGTGGCATTCAGGGGTCTCGCGCCCATATTTCTTGGGATGCCATGTGAGCTGTTGGATAAAGGTGTATGAAGCACTGATGAAAATTTTTAGACATGCCACTTCCATTCATTTTTGCCAACCTGTTCTTAGGAATAATGACCACGCTACCATGTTCTTATTTAAAAAAAAAAAAAAAAAAAAGAACGATTTTTTTGTTAATTCTGCTCACAGCAGCAATTAAAGGGATAATAGTAACATGGCTATCTGACTCCGCCTGGAATTTGAAGGGCTGGCCGTGAAGGCAGCAACAGTTCAGGCAATGGAGAATCACAACCAACTAAATTTGAGGAGGAGAGATTTGGCAACTTTGGGATGGCCACAGTACTTAAATAACTTGAATCTAATAGGAGAGGGGGGCCCTGATTTGGCAGGGTGCAGTAACTTAACTGTGAGCAGGACCAGAACACACATGTGCAGACATTCTCACACTATGTATTACACTTGTGAAGACTGAATGGACAGTTAGAAGAGGAAATGATACACAATTTTAAAGGGGTGAGCGGAGGCCCTCACTAGGGAATAAGGGTCAGAAAACAGACCTAGCTTAGTGCTTTGTTGATTTTTGTGGTTACAGTTTCATTAACATAATTTAGAGTTATGGGCCAGTGTTATCGCCAAAGCATAATACTTACCATGTCAGTTCGAAAACAAAATGTCCTATATCTCAGTGGAATTGTGCCAGAGACTGGATTGTATTGTGATCTTGAATAAAGCTGAGTTTAAAACACAAATGACAACTGTCAATCCTTATTTTCGACATGATCAACATTTTATACTTTGGTAGATTTTCCTTCTCAGCATATGGTAGCCTATCCTCTCTACAGTGTGTGTGCTTGCAGTCATCACAGTTCTGTTCAACAACAGCTCTTTGGTGATGCATGTTAGGAAAGTGGAGGTAAAATACACTAGCCTCTCTCTATGTAACTGTCCTTGTGAGTTAAGCGTAGGAAAGTTACTTAACTGCAGATCGTTAGGAAAATCTTCTCCATAGAGAACTACTTCTTTGGTCTTAGGCCAGAGGTACCAGTACCCTGTGGGAGCACACTTTTTCAGTCCGAGCACCAGCAGCGTTGCTGGCGTCAGTGGTGACGCATTCCCGCCACATCCTATAGCTGTCTGTCAGTGCCCTGCCTGACTCAGTTCTTTACCAAGGAGAATGAAAACGTGGCAGACTAGCTCATGCTTGTAGTAAAGGACAGAGAAAAAGGATATAGTCACAGGAAATGAAAACTGAATATCAAGGACTGCCGGCCTAATAGAAGGGAGGAAGAGCTTCCTCCCTGAGAGGACAGCAGGCAGTACATAAAGCTACAGCAGCCTGAGCCAGGGCTTGAGTTAGCAAACCCTAGGCAAGGGAGTAAATCCCTAAAAGAAAAAGGATGGGGCTGAGGCTCTGGTCAGCTGTCCCCTTCCGTGTTCCCAGACAAATGCTGTACACCAGGTACTGGACAGTAGCCCAGGCATGTAAAAGGATAGTATCTGTGTGCCCAAATGCCAAGACAGATCCAATGGAAAAAAAAAAAACTCTCCCTGTGGATAAGCACAGTAGTCTGGAGAGCAGTATCAGTGATCACAATATTTATTTCCCAGAACAAGAAGGGAAAATAAATATACTAGGGACTAGCAATGCAGCTGGCCCCTTGGTTAAAAATGGGGGGAAGAAACCCTTAAAAAAAAAAAGGAAACTGGTAAGGAGCTAAAAGTTGTACCAGAAGTCCAACACTTATGTAGAGCATAAAGAAGTTCTTACGTATTTATTGAGGGGGAAACCCAGATGTTAGGAATACAAAATGGTAAACCACGGGAGATATCTCACTGTCTTCCCTTGGAGTGCCAGAGAGTTTTGGTTTATCCCTGACTTGGGAGTTTGCACATGATCTGACTTTGTCCCTTAGGGCAGAGGTCCCCTTGGAACTGACAAAACGGACAACTCACAGGTTGAAATACTGTAGAAGTCCTATACTTGCAGTCATCAAATGTTAATACCGAATGTGCTGGAATAAACATGGCGTTGCATATATATCAACTAATAGGGACATACCCAGAAAGGATAAAAGGAAGGGGATGAACCCCTGGCAGGGGAGGATGAGAAAACACACATACACTGTGTGTGTGTGTGTGTGTGTGTGTCTTTGTCGCTCTCTCCTGTCACTCACATACATTTGGAAGCACGAACAAATGGCAACAGAGAATAAAATATATACATACACACGCACGCACAGAGAAAATATAACTCATCAAGCATGTGGCATGCCCGCACTCTAGGTTAAGCCTCTGGCTCTTTTATTTATCTATCTATTTGAAAATTGGTGACTGGGAAAGTGGAAAGGCCCACTAAGCCGAGGCTCATTTCCAGACTGGACCCAAGGGAAGCAGAACAAAGGAGAATAGTAATACAGTAATTAATATGGAAGCAACATGATACTGCATTCAAGCCTACTACTGATAGTAGCAGAACAACAACGAAAATAGCAAAATAAGTTACAACAAAACATAACCCCTCAAAAGAGTATGAAAAACAAAAAATAAAGCAAAATCATGTAGTATAAAGGGGACGGTGCACGGATGAGTTAGGTTAAGTACCTTTTTGTCTTCTAAAAATAATTTCCAAAGAGCCCCACTCTTTAGGTGAGTAGCTAGCTGTTTGTTGAAGAGGGAGGAGCTGGCTTAACCGTGATGTCCAAAGCCTCAGCCCACATGGTGGAACCGTGAAGGGAAAGCCACCTTGGTTATCAGAGGACCAAATGTGTGAAGGCAGTGGCTCCTGTGGGTCAGGAGCTGGAGAAGGCCAAAGCTCAGGAGTAAGAAACCACCTGTTTGGCGTTAAGATGTCCACTGTTGGTACCATGCTGTGCAGCCCTACTATGCCATCCACTGGCATTCCAGATAATAGAGTATGTATTTGGAGCTACAGGTGTCCCTGGTAGGGTGCCATGCTATTTGGTGGACGCTGTAGTGAGGGAACATTGGGCAAAAGTAAACATTTTCCTCCCCAAGCTACCCTTCCTGTTGGATTCTGAGACGGTGGGAGGTTCTGCCTGGTCACAGAAGTGGTGCTTCTCGGTCTGAATGGCCACCAACCCCAGTAAGGGTAGTTCCTGCTGGATCTGGCAGGGCATGGTACCACAGCCATACCTCCTTCTGAACGGGAGGTATGATACTGTGGAGATGCCTCCAGGTCGCCACAGATGCCTCTTAAGGGTAAATTTTGGGATCACAATAGTGTCTGGGTTTGGGAGGCACCCTTAAGAGAGTTCAGCAGCACAACATTTGGATTGATTTTCAGAGCCTCCATCATCTCCCCACAAACTGTTGATACATAGTGTAGTGAGCTACTGAGATCAAATGTAGAGAGGATTTGTTGTCTTCTGTGGAGGATGTTGAGGGGAGTAGGTTGGAAATCCACCAGTGGATTGGGGGACTTGTATGTGGGCCCTGTCCGTTTCCCTAAACCAGTTTTCTACATTCCTCATCCCGTGGTGGTACTGCTGCTGAGAGAAGGGCCAAGGAGGTCTTATAGTCTCTGCAACCATGTCAAACCAAGCCCAGTGCAGTGGAGTCAGAAGTCTGGAGGGGGAGGCATCAGTGGCTTGCTGGGCTCCAAAACCCATGCCTTGGAATGGACCCTTTGATTCTCTCAACCTCGTTGCCCTAGGAGAGGAGCAGGAAAAGTCTCTAGAGTCTGAAGCTCCAGCTGTGGAGGAGGCTTCAGACTGCGTGTCCTGTGGGGGGGGAGGCCCCTTTCTAACCCCAGGAATTCTTTAATATGCTTAACTCTTGCAGTCAGCCTCCTGTGTTGAGCTGCTGCGGTGAAAATGGAACTTATGCAAATGATGGAACACTCATTGGCTCGTGCCACCATTCACATTGCTGCTCTTACCAACTGCTGCGTTCTGTAATGCTCAGATTTTATTCTCCGCCTGCCTTGTCAAGGTGCCTTGGAGACCTTCTCCTCGGAAGTCATTGAATTTGTTGTTTTTCCAGTAAAAAGAAGTAATGTCTTTAATTTTATTTAATCTGTTGCTTTTATCTTTTTTTGTATAGTTAGCGCTAATATAGTTTGTATTTTGTACCTCAATTTTGAGATTCCTCTTTGGTTGTGAAAAACCGTTGGGGGAACCGCTGTTTACTTAAGTTTTATTTACTTTTAAGTTTTATTTCGAAACTTAGTTCAGATTCCTAACGTTACCCTTTGGGTATTTCTTTTGATAGTTAGCGGTTTCTTCCTGTTGGGAACTGACTTGTAGGAACCTTGAGTGGTTTTGGGAACCAGCATTGATGATTCTTGCAGTTCAGGATCCGACTAAGAAATTAAAAAAAAAAAAAATACTTTCTACTGTGAGTTCTTGAAGAATGTCAGAAAGACTTAAGAAGAAAACAGGCCCTACTGATTTTAAAATCTGTACTAGGTGCAGAAAAGCATTTGCAAAAGCTGACAAACACGATTTACGTTTGGTCTCACCTCATTTCACTTCAGAGTGTGAAATTTATAAAACCTTTCCTCTTAAAACTATAGAGGAAAGGTTAGAGATTCAAAAAGAGAATGGCTTCCCCATGGTTATCAGGGCTCTGACCAGCCTAGTCCCCCCTCTTCTGCAAAAATTAAAAAAGATATAGCCCAAGAAAGAAAGAAAAAAAAAAAAAACACCAACAAAAAAAAAAAGAGCCATCAAAAACAAGAACTGGGGAGCCGGCTGACTACTGGCACCGGCTAAGAAAAAACACAAGTTAAAGCATACAGAACCTCCTATGACAAAACCAAAGGAGACTTCTGTTCCACAAACAGATGCTTACAGCAGAGGCAGTTGTCCAGGTGCTGCAGACAACAGCAAACCAGGGACTTTTACCAGTTCCAGTCCAGTTGGCTACGGTTACTCCTGCGGTTCCGTAACCAGCAGTTGTCCTGGTTTCAGGTTTGGTTCCTCTTACACAGGATCCTGACTCTGATCCTTATGATGAGGAGGAGGAAGGGGAACACATCGAGCCTGAGGTGTCCCCAGACCATGAGTTTGATTCTCCTCCTACGTTGCCTGAAGATTACTCATCACACTTTACCTTTGTAAAGCAAATGGTGGAGTCACTAGGCAAAACTACTAATGGAACAGTAGAGGACGAGAAGGAGGTGGAATTTTTGGAAATGAAGGGCTTTTCTTGCCAATAAATAAGTCTCTGAAGAAACGGGTAACAAAGATTTTAGAGACTCCTAACTCAGTTCCTCCAGTGGATAAAAAGTCAGATAAGAAATACCAGCTTGAGAAGTCAGGGGCTGAATTCTTATTTTCATACCCTGACCATCGGGGGAGTAGTACAAAATTCAGCATGTAACAGGGCCAGGGTGCCCATTTCTTTTAACATTCTCCAGATAAAAATTCGAGAAAGATTGATAGCATGGCCAAAAAGGGCCATCTTGCAGCTTCTCTATAAGACAGGCCAGTTATATGGCATATGCGGCACAGTACCAAAAGTCACTGTGGCAATCAGTCCTAACAATGGTGGACAAGGTCCCTGCAGAAGTGGCAGCAGACCTATCTGAGATAGCAAGGTGTGTGGCTTAGAAGCCACCAAATACCAGTTCCACATGGCAGTAGATGTCAACGACACTGCTGCCAGGTTGATGGCTCTTACAGTGGCCTTAAGAAGATTTGCTTGGCTGAGGGCGACTAATCTGTCCCAAGATACACAAGCAAAGACCGTGAATTTCCCCTGTGAGAACAACTCACTATTTGGGGAAAAGACAGAGGCTTTACATGAAAAGGTAGATGTATACAAATTCACCTATAAAAGTAATACAGCCAAAGAGAAGCCCTCAACCTCGTACAGACCATATGGAAAGGGGGGGAGGTGTAGGTCAGCTTATGGCAGACTTTTCTTCCAGGCCCAGGCCATCCCTCACTATCCTCAGCAAGGTTACTTTATGGGCAGGGGCAGAAGGGGTGGAAACCAAGTCAGCCAAGCTCAGTCACAGCCCAAGCACTGATGTGGTTACCAGAGTTGCCTCCCCACCTGCAGAAGGGGGGCAGGCTGACTCACTCTTTTCAGGCCTGGGCAAACATCACCACAGACAAGTGGGTCCTGGAAGTAGTGAGTTAAGGCCTGCTTCTGTTTCAGATTCTTTCCAAAATTAAGATCCAGGGTTTTCAGGCTAGCTTCCTCAGAAAGAAAACTTGGAGGCAGGAGTGGCAGACCTTCTGAAATCATGAGCAATAGAGCCTGTCCCCTGTTCCATATGGGTTCTATTCAAGGTACTTCCTGACCTTACAGAGAAATGGGAAATGGTGACTCATTCTCTGACCAAGAGCTCTGAACAAGCATCAGGCAAAACAAAGTTCAGGATGGTAACTCTAGCCATGATTCTGCACCACGCTCAAAGAGGAGATTGGTTGGCATCTCTAGATCTAAAGGATGCCTATTTCCACATTCCCATAAGGGAATCGCACTAAAGCACCTAAGATTCAGACTACCTTCAGGTCATTTTCAGTTCTCAGCTCTGCCATTCGGCCTCACCTTGGCTCCAAGAGCATTCACAAAGTGCCTGGCTGGGGTGGTGGCATACCTAAGAAGGCAGAGAATCACAATATTCCCCTATCTAGATGACTTGATAGTGGTGGGAAAATCACCATAACAAGTAAAGGATGCCCTAAAATACACCCAGGACCTGTTGGAGTCCCTAGGGTTTCTGATCAAACATCAGAAAGTCAGTTCTACGGCCAGTTCAGGTAATGAACTTCATAGGTGCAGAGCTGGATACCCTAAAAGAGCTTTTCTCCCTCAGGAAAGGGTGGACAGTATCCTTCAGATAGCCAGTACCTTCAGACCAAATGTCCCAAGGCCAGCAAGTCAATTCCTTCAGCTGCTGTGCCACGTGGCTGCAGCCACATGCACAGTCTCAGGTGCCAGGTTCCAAATGAGGGATATTCAGTTCTATCTCAGGGCACACTAGTGTCAGAGGAGAGACAGCCTCTCAAAGTTGATATCAGTCACAGAAACACTATTGCAGGCCTTACAGTGGTGGCAGGACAAGGACACATCAGAGAAGGTGTCCCTTTTCAGCAGAAGCTTCCCTCCTTGGTTCTCACCACAGATGCCTCCCTCCTAGGTTGGGGAGCACATTTGAGAGAGTACATAGTGCATGGCACCAGTCCACAGCAGAGTCACTCCAGCACATAAGTCTGCTGGAGCTCGGGGCAGTACTTCTGGCACTGAAGGCTTTTGCTTCCCTGGTGCAGGGCAAGGTGATACAGGTCAGAACAGACAATACCACCACCATGTATTACATCAACAAACAGGGAGGGACAAGATCCAGCCCCCTGTACACAGAAGCAATGAGGGTGTGGATTCTGGCTTACTCCCTACAGGCTTCCCTAGTAACCATTCATTCACTTGCCAGGAAATGACAACACTCTGGCAAATACACTCGGCAGAATCAATCAAAACCCCCCACAAATGGTCTCAACAGGTGCTAGAGGTGGTATTCAGGATATGGGGCACCCCAGAGATAGATCTCTTCACCTCTTGGTACAACCATCAGTTGCCAAAATTCTGCTGCAGGTCACGACAGAGGGGGTCCGTGCCCCAGATGCTCTGGCATTGACATGGCCAGGAGGAAACTGTACACCTTCCTCCATTTCCATTGATTCTCAGGGTCCTGATCAAGCTCAGGTCCCAGCCAGCCTCAGTGATTCTGATAGCCCCACACGGGGCCAGACAGCTGTGGTACTCACTGCTGCTCTCCCTGTCAGTAGCCCCACCCATACACTTCCCTCAGAGGCACAATCTCCTAACATCCTCGCAGGGGAGAATCCTGTACCCGTATCTCAGGTCCCTCAAAGTCGAGGCCTGGCTGTTGATGGTACAACAGAAGGAACTGGCACCTGTGAGTGTGGCGTTTACCCTGGTAAAAAAAGTTACCCTAGTAGTACAAGCATAAGCACTGTAGTCCAAATGCTTATTCCATCAGATATAGTCTCTATTTTCTAATAAAAGCAAATAGCAGGATATAGCAGTTGTGCAAAATGCAATTTCTGTGCTGGGGAAGGTGCTATTGCAAACAATTTGTATATAGTGCAAGGTGCCACAGCCAGGCTTCTTGAGGACCTAGAATATGCTGGCTTGCATCTCTCTGAGACTGTTCTTAATGTACTCAGGGGGTCTACAAAGCCCTTTGCCAAGAAAACCTATGCTTCCAAATGGAAGAGGTTTTCCATATGGTGCTCTGATAATGACAGGTGGGGTTGCCAGCCTTGCTGGACTACCTCACCCATGTCCATTCCTTGGGCCTACAGTCCACCACTCTCAAGGTTCTCTTGGCTTCAGTCTCGGCTACATTTCAGCTGGTAAAGGTTTTTCATTGGCATCCAATCCCATCTTTAAAAGTGTTTTAAGGGATTGTCCCACTTGTACCCTCCTCATGAGAGGAGCCAGCATGGGACCTCGCCTGCTGAGCTCCCCATTTGAGCCTTTGGCTACAGCACATCTGAAATTTGTGATCTGGAAAGCTCTTACTGGTAGCTGTCACTTCAGCCAGAAGGATTAGTGAACTACAGGCTTATGTACAGAGCAGAATTATATCTCCTTCCACAGGGATAACAGAAAGTTTCTACCAAAGGTGGTCTCTGAATTCCACCTGAATCGGTCAGTCACTTTGCCAGGTTTCTTCACTGAGCATTCCAATTCAGTGGAGCGCTGGCTGCATAGCTTGGATGTCAAAAGAGCTCTTAACCACTATATTGACCATACAGAGGCCCACAGACAGGACAGGCAGCAGCTGTTCCTGACGTATGGGGATGTGGAAAAGGGAAAACCAGCCACAAAAAGGACTGCTTCATGCTGAATAGTGCAGTGTATCCAATTCTGTTACAGTAAAGCTGGTAAGGAGCCCCAGTAGGCCTGTGGGCCCATTCCACAAGGGGTGCAGCTGCTACAAATTGCAGTAGCTAGGGACAATCCCCTGTTGGAAAGTTGCAAAGCAGCTACATGGAGAACAGTACACACTGTTTCAAAGCACTGCTGCTTGGATATTCAGTCCAAGAGTGATGACAGGTATGACACAGTGCTGCAGAGCCAGTTTCCTAAGTAGGCTCTGTACCCTCCCCCAAGGGTACTGCTTCGTAGTCTGCAAGAGTTAAGCGTATTGAAGAATTCCTCACCGTGGTAATCTTGTTTCTTCCAAGGTATTCTTCAGTGTGCCTAACTCTCCCTACCTCCCCTTCCAGAACCAGGAGCCCTTGAACAACAGCTGGTTATTGTTTTAAGAAAGAGGTTTATGCTCAGCCGTCCCAGTGGCGCTGATGGCGGAGGTGCTGGCGTCTTACCCCATGCCACACAGACGATCCGGGTTTGGGAATGACCATGGGGGAGCTGGCTTGGGTTGGAGCGGGATTGAGCCTCGGCTCTCCCCTCCAGGGCTGGATGCCCGCTCCTTCGTAGTCCCGCGCCCATCGGGTGGAGGTACGATGAGTGTGTAGGCGGCAGGAGCGGCAGTGCAAGTCTGGGTTGGGGTGGACAGGGCCACTGGATCCTGGTGTGGGCGTGCGTGCATGTGTATGCCATGGCCCCAGAGAGGGAGAAAACCAAAAAGAGTAAAAATGTGTATATATAAATAAAAAAGGGGGGGGGGGTGTTATGCTCTACTTGTGTTTACATTTTTGATCCCAGATAGATGTTGATCTTCCCTGTGTCAGTCTTTATCATTCATCACTGGTAGGTGATTGGCCAGCTTTTTTGTTTGTGGAGGGAGGAGTTGTTGCTGCGTCAAGATAGCATGCGTGGTGCCTCACCCGGATTAGCCAGTAGGCCGTTGGCTCCTCCTCTACCTCAGTTCATGCTCCGCCATAGAGACAGCACCTTGCCTGCAGCTCACTTTAATTCTATGCCATTGTGGCCTAGTTCAGTGGTTGAAGCTCTGCTCGGAGTCGCCGCCTCGGAGCTGTCCTTCTCGATGCCAAGCTTCAACACTGACTCCGCCTTGGTTCTGCCTCCCACTCGGCACTATTTATCAAGTTCCAGTAAGATCTTTCCTTTTTATTAAGCGGTGTCGAGTCTTTACTGTTTTTTTTTTATTATTATTATTATTTATTTAGTTACCATCGCATCATTCCTGGTCCTCGAGACAAGAAACGTTCTTCTAAGAAAACGGGCCTGCCTCCTATGCGTTGGTGTCCCTGCAGCCAGCAAATCTCCTTTACTGATCTGTATGATGTTTACCTCACCTGCCTTGAACCCCAGCACGACATGGACACCCGGGATGCCTGCTTCTCTATGGACCGCTGCGTTCTGAATCACTGCGCATTGAAGGTCTGCAGGGCTCCGCTGACTTTTGGAGGATGGTGTCGCTCTCGTCAGTCCAAGCATTGGACCCTCGGCCCTTCCTCCAGGTCCCTTCCCGAGCCTAGAGGGGGCCTTCTCCTTTTCTAGCCATGCCGTGGAAGACGTCTCTACTGCGGTGCCAGAGGTCCTGTCTGGGGTCCAGCTCTGGAGCACCGCTCTGGCAGTCCCCTTTTTGGAAGTACAGGCTCCCCCACTGTCAGGGCCCATGGCTGCAGGTCCTGGCTCAGGGTGTTCTTCAGACTGCCTCGTATCCTGGAGCCATACATGGCTCTGGTGATCGGGCGATGCTGCGAGGGTGTGAGGCCGGCCCGTGGCACTGCAGGCAGGAGAGCACCCCAGGTTCACTGATCCGGAGCTCCTCTGGATCATCTCTTCTTCAGGCGGATGATTCTGAGGCTGATCCAGACTGGCGGCCTGTCTCCTCGGGTTGGAAGGTTCCCACAGCCCTAGAACTCTGCGCCTCTCAGGTGCTCCCACCTGTGGCTGTAGTGACTGCAGCCCCACCGATCTCAAGCTGATGGCGACTCGATGGGGCAGGTGTGGGCTGGCGGTCCCAACACTACAGGTGCAATAAAACCAAACTTTGGGAGGAGGGTTGGCTGCTGTCCCTGGTGCCATTCCTCTCAAAGTCCTGACCGAATGCCTCTCCTTGCGACTCTCCTCGGGAGTCTAGTGAATTGGGGGTTCTTAGGACAGGGTCTGAGGAAGAGGTCTTCCTCAGGGTTGTCAAGGTTTAGGGACCAGTGAGGGCAGCAGCACCAGTCTGTGATCCTCCCGGGCCTGGGGAGGAGCCGCAGTGCTGATCCCAGCTTCTCTCTCGCTCTCCTTGAGAAGTCCTCTTTGGTGGGGCTGGGGACCCAGTTCTGATCCATGCAGCCCTGTTCCTTAACAGGAAGCTTCTCTACAAGGCTCAGTCCTGGCCACTTTACTTTTCTCAATAGGACGGTGACTTTGCAGACCTGTGGATTTCCTGTTATGCCAGGATCGTCTGTCAGGTCTTCCAGCCCTGGCAGAGGCATGTCACATATGGTGACAGGTTCTGCCATGCCTTGCATCCAGCTTCTCCACTCCCAGGCTATGTTGGTCCTTCAGGGCCTTTGACCTGGGAAACAGTTCAGATCCCGGCTGTGGACTTCTCCCAGTACATTGGGGCTATGGACAAACAGGTCTTTCAACCGTTCGCCCTCCGCAGCCAGAGTCCGACTTCACAAGTTTCTTGGCCTCCTTGTCTTCCTCCATTGAGGAAGAGGAGTCTTCTGTTCACATGTCCTCTGACACTGATCAAGCCCAGTCTCAGCACTTCCTAGCAAGACTGGTCAGGGACTTGCATATTGCCTATGTCAAAATACTGAGCTTTCGACGCAAGCCTTCTTGGGCGAGTTCGAGGCACACCATTTGGTGGTCCCCTCCTGGCCAGTTCCCTTCCAGGAGGCATCGTACAGCACCTGGCAGCTTCCATATGCCACAGTTCCAGCCCCCATGGACTGCCGGAGACGGTATTATGCTCCCTAGGCTCTCTGCCTCATCCCCCTTGGGACTGACGCGTCTGGACGCCTCTACTGGGCATAGACATCTGGTCTGCTACTGACCCCCGGATCCTGACTCTGCAGAGTTGGATTGTCTGGGGTGAGAGTTTTCTACTCTGTGCCGATGATACTGTCCATTGTTTCGCATCAGGTGCACCACGCTGCCTATAACAGGCATCTATGGGGTGATGTTGGGCCAGGTGCTAGCATTGCTGCCCAATTCGGAGACTACCCACCAAGCAATAGCCCTCTCTGCTATAGGTCTGGAGCTGGCAAGGCACCAGTCAAGGGCATCTTACGATGTCAGTGAAGTCACTTCACAACTTGCAAGGACAGCGATCTGCATTAGACGGATAGCATGGCTTCGCCTTTCGAGGTTGTCATCTTTGGCCCATGAGGTTACTGATCGCCTCTTTCTGGGAGACCCATCTCTTTTCCTGCAGGCAAGACGGAAACTACAGGGGTGCCTCTCTTCCCAGGAGATGGGAGGACCCCACCTCGCCCTGATCAGTCCCAGGCCTGACTGGCGGTGGGGGTCCCCATGAGGAGCTGAGGGTGCTATTTTCTCAGAATGACTGGGCCCTCTTTGGGGGCTCAGTACTGCCCTCAAGGGATGAATGGTGAAGACTGAACAGGAAGATATGAAAATTACATACCCAATATAATTTTAATCTTTCTGTGTATCTTCTCCATTCATCACGAATCCCACCCACCTTCCCTCACAAGGCCTCAGTCCCTGAGTCATGCCCTCTGCTCGCCTCCTCCACGGGATCCGGCACGGGGATCTGGTTAGGTTTTTCCTTCATTCTTCTCTTTGGCCTCTCCCTAGGAGACAAAGAGGTTCTCATAGGAGGCAGTAGGGCCTCTGTCTGAGCTAATGCGGAGACTTTTGATGGGCCCTTCCTGCTTGTCCTGGGTCTGATCTTTGGGGTCAGCTAACCCTGTTGGGGTGCACCAACTCTTGGTGGGTGAGCTGGGCTGACTAAACTCCCGCCTCCTTTGTTATTTCCATTCTCTCCTGTCTCCTTCAACTTCGGGGCATGTTAAACAGGTGGGATCCCTCTCCCGGAACCGTATGGGTTCTCCTGGTTAACTGTAATGGGGAGTGGGAATTCTCCTCTAGGGACTAGGGGCCAGGTTCTTCTCCATCTCTTCAGGAATTTTTTTCCTGTGTTCTGCCGAGAAACTTCCAGGTTATGGGCTGTTGCCTCTTGGAAGATCACCTCTTGCAAGCTCTGTGTCCTAGATGGGTGTTGATCCCTCCTTTCCTTTCCTCTTCCCTTAATTTCTCTCTCTCTCTCTTCCTTCCTACCCTTTCTGGCCATCCAGGACTGGGGCCTTTTTCGCCCATAACCTCCCAGCTCCTCTTCCTCTGTCCTCTGGTCAGCCTATTCCTTTTTTAGTTTACATCCTTTCCTTTTGCTGTCCCTCTGCCTCCCTCTGTCACCTTTTTCCTGTGTGTCTCCGGTGTGCAGAACTGAGGTGGAGGAGAAGCCAACGGCCGTTACTGGACAACCCACTAGTGCCACGCAGTGCATCGAGCCGCAGGGTTCTAGTCTCCAACCAATCACCCACCAGTGATGAATGATGAAGATGCACAGAAAGCTCAAAAATTACGGTAGGTACATAGTTTTCATTTCTCTTCTCACTTTTGGTCCTATCTGACTGTTAAGGGACATGTTTATGTGGGGATTTTGTTATTTATAAATTATAGTTTTAATAGGATAGCTTAGTTAGGGGGTCTTTACCCATAGGCTCCTATGAATCTGAGCATTATAGAACGCAGCAATTTGTAAGGGCAGTAGTTGTTTGAATGATGGCACAAGCCAATGAGGGTTCCTTCATTTGCTTAAGTTCCATTTTCTTTGGGGCAGTTCAACACAGGAGGCTGACTGCAAGAGTTAAGCATATTGAAGAATACCTTGAAAGAAACAAGATTACTAAAGTGACAAATTTTTTTCTTCTCAGACAACAATGGGACTAATTCTGAATGGCCCTACTGCAGGGCCCAGTCTAGATCCAGCACCTACACTTGAGTTGCTGCTGTTGGAGGACCCAGCACTGGTACAGGCATTGACACAGGGTGTGTGTGTTTTTGGGGGTGCTTGGCCAACACCGTCAGGACACTCTGGTGCTGACCACAGAATCAACCCCACCACCGTCACCATGAGAGGTGTCAAAACAGATGCTGGCACCTATGTTGACACTGATCCTGGCACCAAGGTCAACATTGTTTGTCACAGTTGACACTGAAGGTGCCAGCAATGGGTGATCTGTTGCTCAGGGCTACAGCACCATGCCATGTGCCCTCTGCTGTTCAGAAGGATCTGAAGGTCTGCCCAGCGCCACCAGCAGGGCTGGGGTCTCAACCCAAGCAAGGATAGAACCTGACCTACTTTGAGACCACCTGGTCTGATGCTTCCTGATGAAGATAGGAATCAGTCAGCCCATTTTAAAACGATTCTAGTGTCTGGTGATTGAAGGAGAAGCAGGTATCACAGGAGTCCATGTGATGGTCAGCCTAAGGCAAGGCCATACAATGATTGTCAGTTTGAGGAGAAAATACTTTTCCTTCAGGGGCAGTGCTGAAGAGGAGGCTGCTTAGGACAAGCCTTCTTGGAACTCTGACGATCATCACATAAAATAAGAAAAGGAATCAGCCAGCCCGGTGGCATAGAGGGCTGAGGCGCTGGCGCTACCGCCACCCAGGTTCAGGAATGGACTTGGGCCGCGGGTTGGCAGGGAGGAGATGGATCGAGGCCTGAGGACTGCCTCTCTCCTGGGGTGGTTGGGAGTCCATCGCTTGCAGTGACCTCCGGTGGAGACCAGGGGGTAATGCAGAAGCGTGCAAGAGGGGAACATCACCAGAAAAACGGAAACTGGCTCTGCACTCCACTGGATGACGGTCGCCTGGCGGTCCGATGCCGTCAGTGTCCCGGGAGCCTCCATCCCTAAGAAGTACCCCAGGGCCAAGTAACACGCTTTCCTGCCCCACAGGTGCCTCCCCTCTTGGAGGAGGGGGGCCTGCCAGCTAAGAGTTACGTCCGGTTACTCTGGGGACAACTGCAAATGTGAGGGATGAGGCATCGAACAGACAAATCGCAGGTGCCTTGGCACAGCCTGAAGGAGTGGCTGAGACGGTAGCACGGAGGGGGAAAAGAGATAACACAGAAAAGAAATCGAGATGAACTGAAGATATGGTAACATTTACTCCCAGCATACACACTTAATGGTGGGGGAAAAGTAGAACTGAGGCAGTTGTGGCAGTGGGATGTATCGCACAATGCCATGCATGTGCCGACTCTGGCACCATTTGCTGCAGTGGCACCTGGATTGAAAACGTTTGCTACATCAGGGTCGTGGCGCCCCTGTCCCCAAGACCAAGGAGTGAGAACTATGGACAGGATAGAGTCTCAGAAGATCTGGGCTGTTACAGTGAGGCATCATGAGGGGGGATTGTTATAGGCTTCAGTGTGAGCCATGGTATAGCAGTCTTCTAACAGAGTCTTGTAGTGAGGGTGCAGTGTAGTTACTAGAATTACCAAATGCATATTGCTAGCAATTCATACAGTTGTAATCTTGTTTAGCACAGAAAGTAGTTACTCTGTATTTTATATTTGTTCCTAAGACTTTTTATTGCATTTTCATTACAGTAAAAATTAAGTACATTTCTAGCAGAACTCTGGCTATAAGGGTTCTGAATACATGGTAACGTAGTAAGATAGTAATTTGAGGTATGAAGGGACTCTAGATCCATCATCTCCAGCTCCTACTTAATAAGCAGGGGTGAAACAAATATGCTGTGCAACACGTTGTATAAATTGATAGCGATTCCCTACCCACTCTAGTATGCAGGTTACCGGGTGGTTCCATTTGTAAACTGAAATTTGTCCAGGCTTACCTTAAAGGCCTTTACTGTTTTCATATCCATTGTCTCCACCAGAACTGTTCTATAGGATCACCACCCTCTGGAAGAAAAAGTGCCTTCTGACATACCCCTGAATTTACCACCCCTGAACTTCAGGGCGCATTCCTGCATCTTGCTTCAGGACACCAGATCAAACATTTCAAGCTGTTAAGTCTTATCAATACCTTTAAGTAGATCTCAGACCAGTGACGGAGGGGGTTGAAGATCCGGGCAGAGGTAGTGGTATCTTCCGTACACAGATACAAAAATATTGATAAGATTTTGGATATTAACCGGTTTGTTGTTTGCCATGCCAGTGTTCCGGGCTCATACCCCAAGCCTTAAGTGACATAGCGAAAGGAATGGGTGGGAGCTTCCACAGCAGTACTGCCCCTTGCTGCTCCAGTGAGTGCGGTGCTGGCAGAAAACTGCACATGTTTAGAAGTTGTATGTAAGTGGGGATTTGGATCCACCCAGGAAGTGGGTGGGTGTGGACAAAACTGTAGAGGAACAAGAAAGGTTGATCTGTGCAGATGATTCCACTACATCTGTCTGGGCCATTTTTTTCCTTGTCTGCCCTCAACCCTCTTCTTCTCTAAATCCCTGTCTCTTCTAGGGTTTGGAGAAGGCTCCGTTCAGGCCCTGTGATGCAGAGTAAGTTTTCCCAGGATGAGCAAAGGACTAGTGGGTGACCAAAGGAAAGCCCACACATCCCAGTAAATAAAATGTATAAGCAAAAGTTTTAACCTGTTTAAAGAGTATTGACCTTAATAAGTGCTTCAGTTAATTCCATTTGGGCAGCATTTGACTTCCAACAGTAAGTACAGTCTTCCAAAATAAAAGGAGAAAGTGTTTGATTCCCTAAAGGGAAACTGAAGAAAGAAACCATAGATTTTTTAAATAGTGTATTACCAGGAATATTGCTTCCCAAACTGACCCTGTCATAGAATATTGCCTTCCTAAACTGAGTATTTTGACTCCAAAACTTGGAATGACTTCTGATGATGGGCCCATTAAAGTTTTTAATTTGACTAAGCCCTGGCTGCAATGTGTTGATTTTCAGAGTAGCATCTTCTGGTTCACCATTTGGCTTAGGAATTTCATTTGTTTGAATTCCATGTGCATGTGTTTGCTGCATTGTACGATAGTTTAACTCCTCAGGTTTCTTTTTATTACATTAGCTGGAAGACCACGAGTACAAGCCGTTGGATCCTAAAGATATTCGCCTTCCTTCTATGCCCCCAGTGAAAGGCTGCTGGCTGCAGTTGAGGCCTTTATAGCCCGCCTCACATGATAGACCTAGAAACAGGTACACATGTTGTTTCTGTTTTCATTAGTCCTTTTTTTTTTTTTTTTTTTTACTGTTGCTGTCTTCCATACAAGTATTCTGGTGTTTTCCTGGGGCACTTGGCTCAGTTCATCATACTTGTTTGTGTTACAGCCTTGCTCGTTGAGTTAAGATTAAAAAGTGATTTGATTTAATCACCCATCATAGTATATGGGATGTCAAGGACTGTGACATTTCACAATTGGAATAAAGGTTAATAGTGGAATAAATGCAAGATTGTTATGGATAGGAAGACAGTTGAGATACTGTTAGTTCTTCCATGGCAACAAAACTTTCCTGGTTGCAAAAACAGATTTTATGACGCTGTCCTTTTTTTTTTTTTTTAATGAAAGAGTAAAATGGCACACCTTGTAGTAGAGTTGTAGGGGTCCCCCGGCAGGATCCAGTAGGGCATGCCCAGCTGGTGGTGCTGCAAGGGGCTGTCTGACACACACCACACACACACACACCGGCGATGAATTTTTCAGCTGGTTTTCTCCCCTGAAACAACCAGTGTGAACTGACACTGTACCCTTCTGAGTCTCCTAACTTTTTATAATACCCAGCTGCCATTAGGTGTCTGGCGAATTGTGGAAGTACTGTGCAATCCACCCAACCTCTGAGAGAGCAGTCCCTCGAATGCTCAATCCTCATACCTCCTGGCTGACCCCTTATGACTGGAGTTAACACACGAACCTGGGTCACAGATGCATTAAGCAGGAACCCTACTGTTGTACTGCTGAGCCAGCTTATTTATGTTTTTAACTGTGTGCCTCATTCCCCATCTACCAGAACTGTCCTGTCCTGCCAGTTCACTGAGGCCACTCCTCCCATCTATTTCTGTGAGGCACCATGTAACTCCACATTCCTTTGTACAGACATAGACAACCTTCACTGGGCGGCGGCTTTCATTAAAGGGACACTGTCAACCCTTTTAGGTCTCAAACTGTCCATTGTTTAAAAAAACATGTTATGATTGCTAACATTCTGTAAAGACTGCTAATGTAGTTAGTAGTTTGATTCTGGTTCTTTTTTTCTTTTAAAAAGTGAAAAACGGACTGCCCACCATACTGGTGTTACCACACAAAAACAGATTTGTTTACATTCCTTGATCAACTCCCACTGCATCGTTCCTGGACTTAGGAATGCACCAACACAGTCTAGCCACTCATGATGCAGTGGGAGTTTAGGTGGCTACTACCTCATGAGTGATTGCACTGTTTGGCAGTGTTTCTTATGTTCAGGAAGTATTCAGAAAAATAGATTCAGGACTGTAAACAAAACAAGGTTGTTTATAAATATACATTAGCATGCATTTCAGGTCTACTAAACAAGGAGACAGACAAAACAGCAACATCAATTTCAGAGAAGGTAGCAATTATAAATGGGAGTTTTAACTAGAAATAATATGATGCAGAACAGGTTGACAGTGTCCCTTAAAGGCTCAGTAGGTGTTCTGACTTGGTATGGAGTAGTCGTGTCTCCCCCACCCCACCCCCACCCCAAAGACAATTTGTGTAGCTACTCTACTTATGCCTGACTGTGAGGAAAGGGGGCTTCATGTTGCCAGAGGCCTGCCGCCTGGAGTGTAGTCTCTCCACATGGCAGAGCAGAGCGACAAACAGCCAGTGCCATTGGGCTGGCTGCCTATTCATCCTTCTGGAACATTTGAGAACACCCCACCCCACCCCACAGTCGCACCTCACACAGTTTCTCCACTCATAATACAGTTGGAGGAGACTACTGTGTCATAAGTGGCAATACTATTTGGGTGTTCCTGAAGTTCAGGAAGGATACAGTAAGGAGAGACCACGGACTGTAAGTAAAACTAAATTTGGGATGATTACACCAGTAGTCGTTTTTCAGAGACAGAGGAGACGCTTAGGCATGAATAGTCAAAACACGGACATAAGCTAAATGTTGTTTTTATGGGTGATTTCCTACAGTGAAGGCTGGGAGCAGAATGGACTGTATGAATTCTTCAGAGCAAAAATGAGAGCCAGGCGAAGAAAAGAAAAGGAGAAGCGGAACAGGTGAGAGTCTGTGGGGGGAAATTCTAACGGCTGTCTATCATAAAAACTCCAATCCCCCTTCTCTGAAGTGGAGTTATCTCATTATGGAAAGTAATGCAGTCTAGGACATGGGGCAAACCATTAGCTAAAATGGCTGTGCTTGACCACAGTTCATTTATTTTCCCACTGGTTCTAAAGAGCCGTAGTAGGGAGGAGATATAAGGTAGTGTAGGAGGGGAACCTACAGGCAGTATAGAGTATAGGTATGGCAAGACGTGTGGGGCGCTTGTCCCCTGGGCTGTGCTCTAGAGGGTGGTCCACTGTCCCATATGTAGATTTGTGAAGCTCCGGGCACCGCTGGTACCAGCAAGGGAAAAGATAGCCATGTTGTGGCACCAGGTGATCTGGTACCCATAAGCACATCCTGCACCCCCTTGTAACCTCAGAGGCCACTGGCCTGTGTCGGGGAGGTTGTTTGGGAGGCTTGCAGGGGCAGTCATAAGAATGTAATTCACACCAGCTTGGCGGCGCTGAGGGTTGAGGCGCTGGAAGCCTTACCTCGTGCCACGGATTCGGGAACGGACTCGGGTTGTTCGGGGGTCAGCAGGGGAGGAAGGATTGAGCATCTGGAGGACTGCTCACCCTTCCTCGAGGTGGGAGGATTTGCTGTACACGCTGTTGGCAAGCACCTAGCAGTGGCTGGGGGTCGGCACATGCATGCAGCCACGCAAGGGATTGGCCCACGTCTAGGGCAATTGTCTGTCTTCACGGAGGTGGAGCAGCCTGACTGCCCATTGCACAGATGTGAGTGCAGGAGAAAAATGAAAATTCTGGGACCCGGCAGGACCCATGACAGCCTAAGAAGGTCGGAGGATGTACCCTCCAAGGGAGGGGTAATAGCCCCTGCTGGGTCTGTGGCGCCGGACAAATAATAAAAGAATGTGATTCAGGCTACCTCAGTCCTGCCTGCGAGATTGCTTTTGCATAGATACCTGACTCTCTCACGGGCTGTGAACCAGTTGGGAGTGGAGAACAGGGTGACAAGGTGACACCCAGTGGAAGGAGCAGGACGAAGGCAGCAAGGAACTTCTAACAGTATGTTACCCATGCTTGGGTGTTGGGAGGTGAAGGAGGTGGGAGGAAGGGGAAAAAAGGTTGGAGGAGCTCAGATCCTTCCAGGTGCGTCAGCCATCCTGGATATTGACAGAGTAGGGAGGATGGTAGTGGGAGAGGAGATGAGGATGGGGTGCTGGTGCACTGGAGTACCAGTGATCTGGCAAACCAGTCCCTGGAAGAAGCTAAGTGTCACTTTCGGAGGCTGGGGACAGAGTGAAAGCAAACTCACCTTCCCTGTTTTTTTTTTTCTGAGATCCTTCCTGTGTTGAGTAAGGGAAAGATAGGGTGAATAAGGAGGAGACTGAGGCATTTAGTGGGTGGTTGAAGGGATGATGTGAGGAGGAGGGGTACTGTTTTGTAGAAGACTGGCGGAACTTCTGGTACGGAAGGCTCTTCAAGGGTGATAATCTTCACTTGACAAGAGGGGGACCAGTGTGCTTGGCCAAAAGCTAGATGTTTACATTGGTGGCAGTTTAAACTGAGAGAGAGGAAGACTGAGGATGGTGTTATCACCTGATAGAGGGGAGAAAGGAATCTAGTAGGACTCTCCATAAATGGGGATGAGGAGCAAAGAGTGGAAGCAGCTTAGCAGGTGAGTAAAAGGGTCTGGGGACTGGAGTATCAAGAAGTCATCAGGAACACCAGGAAGTTAAGGAGTAATAAAGGTGGCAAGTGGTACAAAGGGGAAGAGTAGGTGAACAAGCTGGAAGGCAGTCTACTCTACCTAAATGCCAGGCGCCTAAGAAATACAATTTGTAAATCCAGGCGATAGTGGATGTGGGATTGGACTGCATTGCTGTTACCAAGATACGAGTTATGGGGAATGATAATTGGGACGGACATTACCAGTTTATACCATGTATATGAAGGATAGGGGTAAGTGTAAAGGGTCTGGAGAAGCTCTTTGTGTCCGGTTGGCATAGAGACTGCAGAGGAAGGGTAAAGCAGGAGAAGTGGATGTGGAGACAGAATCACTGTGGTACAGTTTACAGCATCGGAAGATTACAGATGGGGTGGTCTATGGACTGCAGGGACAGTTGATTGAGGAGGATAGAGAGCTAGGGAAGAAATGGAAAAGAGGGCTGTAAAGGTGGAGACAGTGGTTTGAGAGGATCTTAATTTACCAAACCTAGATTAGGAAATTCCAGCAGCTAGGAGCACTAAAACTCGGGCTCTGCTGGATATATTGCAGGGCTGTCTACTGGTTCAGCTGGTCAGGGAACCCATGAGACATGCTGCCATTCTCGATGTTGTGCTCATCAACTCAGAAATGGTGAGTGGAGTGCAGCTTGGGAAACCACTATGGTCCAGTGACCATAATATGATATGGTTTGACCTGGCCTGGGTAAATATATACTGTTTGTAAGGCTGTAATTCTGGATTTCAGATCAGTAGACTTTGAACAGGTGAGAGTATTACAGGAAATCTTGTAGGAGTGGACGAGATCAGGGGAGTAGATGAGACCTGGGGAGAAATTAAAGGGGCGTTTTAAAGCAACTAAATCATGCTTAAGAACAGTAGGAAAAACAAGACATAGATCTGGTTCTTCTAGTAGATAAAGGAGATAGTGAGCACCCAAAAAACAGGCATTTCATTAGCTGCAAGAAAAAACCAGGAGAACGAGGTGTGGAGTGAGTACTAGGTTGAGGAGGCCAGGAAGGTAATCTGGGATGCAAAGGCTGACACAGCTGCAGATTGCAACACGGGTCAAGGGTAGGGGCCACATCAGGGAACACTACCACCTAGAAGGTTTTTGCTAGTTAGGGCTGCCCACATTGACTTACCTTGTTGTTACTCATATAGCATGGGTGCCCCCAGCATGCTTCAGTTCTTTCTTCCGCAGTCAGCCACTCTTTAGTCCACCGGTGCTAAAAAATGCCATTGTACTCTGCAAGTATTGGCAACTGCTGCTACTTCTTGAAGTTTATTATTTTAAATTAAAACGTTTATGCCGTCGCTGGATAAGTAAAAGTATATAAGGATAAGTAGTAGTAGTCTCTGTTTATATCTGGTGCCTTCCCCGGAGGCTCAGGGTGCCATTACAGCATAATATGGTACAGGCAAATTAGACAACCCCAGAAATAATAAAAACATGTGCCTAGACGTAGCTAACATAAGTATACGTTAAAAGACTGCAGTAATTACCATCATAAATAATTTACAAATATTAACTGGGACATAACCGTGTAGAGTATAAATTGGTCCCCAAACGCCTGAATAAATGAAAAGGTTTTAGGACCGTGCTTAAAGGCCTCCACAGAGGATGCCTCTCTCATAGTTCTTGGCAGGGAGTTCCAGAAGACCGGGCCCACAACTTGAAATACCCAGTACTTGGAGGTTTTTAATCTCGACCTTGGAAATACCAGGAGGCCCTCCTCAGTGGAGCAGAGAGAGCGTGATGGTATGTGAGGGGTGCAGGAACTCTGACAGGTAGCCTGGGCCCAGCCTGTGCAGGACCTTATAAGATAGAAGCCCAACTTTAAAAGAGATATGCTACTTAAGTGGCAGCCAGTGCAGGTCATGCAGCACCAGGGAGACATGACATGTCCTTGGAAGGCCAGTCAGCAACCTAGCAGCTGCGTTTTGCACCAGCTGCAGGTGTCGCAATGTACCTCCATTGACCCCAAGGTACAGAACATTGCAGTAGTCAAGCCTTGAAGCCACAAATGCATGCACCTGCATAGCCAGATAGCAAGGGGCTGATGTTCCACAGGTGATGAAAGCCAGTCTGGACTACTGCCAGCACCTGAGCCTCAAATGTTAACCCCTTATCCAGAATGATTCACAGATTTTTCACCTTCGTGGCAACCAAGAGGATCTGAGCCAAAGCCCTGACTTCCTCTTAGTAGCCGCCTGTCCCTCCCTACGTCTTGGCTCAACCACCAGTATTTGTCTTCTTCGGGTTAAGTCCTCAGCCAACTCGATGACATCCAGTCCTGGATTTTGGCCAGGCAGCTGTTAAAGGACATTGACTGCACCAGGTGTCCCAGGTATAAAAGACATATAATGCTGGGTATCTTCTGCATAGCAGTGCAACCTCAGCCCATACTGCCTAAGGATCTTACCAAAGGGTAGCATATATACCGCAGACAGCATAGGAGAAAGAACCGAGTCCTGGGTACACCACAGGACAGACCCTTCAGGAGTGAGGAAAACCTTCCCTGCACAACCCTCTCTGGTCCTTTCACTGAGGTAGGACTCAAACTAGCACAAGACTTTGCCAGTGAGTACCACATACTCACTGAGCCAGTCCGTAGCAGCCCATCATCCACAGTGTCAAACTCTGAGGAGAGATCAAGAGAACAGAAATTGACCATTCTCCTCTCTCCTCTCTCTCCCTTAACAGATCATTGTGTATCCTAACTGGTGCAGTCTCTGTGCTATACCTGGACCTAAACCCAGGAGAGACCCACAGCTGATCACGCAAGGTGAGTCCTATACTTCAAACCCCAAGGAATTGCAGACATCCTTAATAACGCCTTCACAGACCTTAGCTCAAACCTCAGCACAGTCAGCTCCTTCACACAGCATGCCTACCCTCAATACCCAGCCGCAAGCCTCTACTTGCATCCCTCCTACCAAGGCCGCACATGCCAACCACCGCCAAGTTTTACTTCAGAACAATAACAGAGTCAGAAACCGCCAAATATGTCAAACAAGTTCTTAACAAAACCAGGGTAGGCAGCAACACAATTGACATGAAGCTCCCTCACCTCAGCACTGGACATCCTGAAACACCCAATCTCCAGACTGTACAACCTCTCTCTCACTACTCCAAATCTCCTGCCCTCTGGAAGTCTGCAGTTGTCACCCCGTATACAAGGGAGGTGACAAATGTGCATTACAAACTACAGGCCGATTTCCATTATCTCCCCACTCTGCAAGGCACTGGAACGAGTAGTGGTGGGCCAGCTGGTTGATACCTCAATAGCTACAATCTACTGTTTTCCCAGCAGCACGGCTTTAGACGGCAGCATAACGCCATCTCCACCCTCCTAGAATTCACTAACTTACTACATGAGTCTTTTGATAACGGCAAAATAGTTGGGTCAGTTTTCATTGACCTGACCAAGGCATTTGACCTCGTGAATCACACACTACTAATGGACAAACTTGCAGAGGTTGGCTTAACTAGGGAAACTGGGAGGTGGTTTGAGAACTACCTAACTGGCTGAATCCAACAAGTAAAAATCAGTGAGTCTTCTCAGTCTCAAAGGCGGTATCAGTATGTGTCCTCCAGTGATCAATATTGGGACCGCTACATTTTAGCTTGTTTAGTTAATGACCTGCCCAGTGCCTGTGCAGGTGCTCTGCATCCTACTCTGTGCAGATGATGCAGTTATCTTTACCAACAGCCCTAAGCAACAAACTGCCAACCAAACCCTAGAGCATAATTTCTACTCCTTGGAGCACTGGTTCCTATGGAACAAGTTGCTTCTAAACCACAAAAAAACAAAAACAATGTTATTTGCCAGCCAGCAGAGGAAGAACAAACTCCTGCCACTTTCCATCTTTTAACTAGGATGGTGAGATATTAGAACAAATATCCTCCTTCAGATACCTTGGCATATACCTAGACAGCATGCTAACCTACACACAGCACATAGAGCACGTTGTTCGCACTGTAAACAAAAAACTGTGAGTTCTCTACAGACATGAGGAATATATGACACCTGAGACTAGGAAACTTGCAGTAGCCTCCTCAGTGCTCTCCTCTGTGGATTACGGGCTGGTAATCTATGGAGCTGCCACATATACCAACCTTAATAAAATCAGGACCCTCCTAATTAAGGCCTGTTGCCTCGTCCTAGATGAGGACAGGCTTACGCACACTTGCCATATCTACCAGAGCACAAACTGGCTCACACTAGACCATAGAGTACAATTCCAAACTTGCTTGGGAAGAAAGCCTTGTTGGGGCTCACCCCTCCCTACCTCCAGTCCCTCCCTACATACCCCTGTGAGTCATCACTCTACTAGGTGTGCTGCCAGAAATGCACTTTACATCCCAAGATATAGGGCTAGCCAACTCATGAGGGCTTTCCCATTCCGGGCATCAGCCTGGTTGAATGTACTCCCCACCGTAATACTGGAGTTACCCAAACTGAGCCAATTTAAATCTGCTCTGAGGAAACACCTCTCTTTACATCAGGGTTGTCAATGCAATCACTAGGCAAGCCCTCCCTTTTCAAGTTTCCGGTTGCCTTTTGAGAAAGGATATAGTTGAAGACCAGAAGCGTGTTAAGCAGGCAGAAATGTTCCCGTGTGTCTTTTTATAGCTATTAAAGCTTTTTATATTTACACGGTTGTCAGCGTCATATGCGGTGGTGTGTGCCTGGTTTGTATCAGTGTATATGTTCATGTAATGTATTTTATGTTTTCACAGATTTTGCATGATCCTCTACTTTCATCTCTTCCCATTGTATTGTAATTACTGTATCTGACGTGGAACCTTTGTAAATGAGCTCTACTCATAGGTGTTTTCCGAATATTCCAATAAGTAAATCCTGATTGGAGAGTCTCATAGATGCCAAAGGCAGTGAGGTGTGCCTCGAGCTGTACTGCAGCTATCTTCTCAATAACCTTGCCTTAAAAGGGCAGGTTAGAGACAGATTGGTAATTTGTCAAGACATCTGGGTTCAAAGACTGCTTCCTCAGAAGTGGTTTCACCAATGTACTTTTCAGCAACACTGGGGAACCCCCTTTTTACAAGCAGTACCAGACAATCTTCGCAAATACCAGGCCCAGCTTCCTTACATAACTAATGAGTAAGGCATGTTGGGACTGTGTCCAGATCACACAATGTTGGCCAAAGCTCAGAAATCACCTCACTCAACTCTTCCATTGTTGTTGGACGAAACACTCCCCAGGACCACTGAATGCGTTCTAAATTATCCTGGCCCTAGTAGAAGACACCCTGTCCAAGAAAAAACGAGTGAACTCCTCTCATTTCGTGGGTGTACATGCTCTCATGGGTTCCAGACAGGCCGGATGAAGTAGCTTGTTCACAGTCCGAAAGAGCTGAGTCGGCTGGTTCCTCCCAGCAGCAGTCTGCTAGACAGAATATCTGTCTTTTTCCAAGTGACTGCTCTTTGATGCTCACTGTAGTGACACGTCAAAACCAGGCTGTCCTTCTGGGACCTGGATCATCTCCAGCAGTGCTGCAGCCTCTGCCCCTTTGCTTTTAATGCCCTTAGCTTGTGATCAAACCATGGCAAGCCTAGGCATAAAACCAGTGGGCATTAATTAACTGGTGCTGCAAGGTCAAAAGCTGCCACAACAGCCCTGTTACAGGCTGCAACAGCTTCCTCAGCACATACTGTCAACATATTGAGGTGTCCAGAACTGCTAAAAGAGTCGTGCTGGTTGAAGCTCTCACAGTGAGCTGAAGTTGGACAACCTCCACAAAGGGTGGACTACAGGGGGTGGGCTTGAAAGTGAACCTGATGGTACAGTGATCCCACCAACTGACGGATCAGTTTCAAGATTCCAAGTCTTGAGCCCCAGAGAAAATACAAGTCCAAGGCATGGCTGTGTTGATGGGTTGCAGAAGTAATCACCTGTGCCAAGGCCCAGGATTCCATACATCGGAGGGAATCTTGACCAAAGTGCGAGAGTTCATCATCGACCCAAGCATTGAAGTCACCAAGAATAAGCCATCTTGGTGACTCCAGCACTCTGTCGGCGATAAAGTGCGCAATTTCTTGCAGAAATTCTTCCTCATGCCACAGAGGTAGGTACATGAGGAGGATTCTGCAGCCTGCACCTGGACCCCCATGTATAGCCACACATTCAAACTGTGACGCATCTCTCACTGAGTGCACCATCAGGCTCAGCTCTAAGATCTAAAACAGACCCCACCCCGTCCTTCGACCAGTGCACAGTGCAGAGAACCTGTCCAGGACCAATGCCTCCAGTACCAGGCCAGCGCCCTCACCCAGCCAGATTTCCATAATGCAAGCCAGATAGACAGAGAAACAGGATCCGCCATATTTCTCCTCAGTCCAGCATTGCACAGCACTGCTCGAAGAGGATGAATGGGGCAGCTGGCTCATCAGCTGCCTGCCCCGTCAGTCCAGTGGGATCCTTGAGTACGGGACTAAACATGTCTGGCCTCTCTCAAGCCCCATGTCGCCCCAGGACAACTCCTGATCCTCATAACCCCTCCCCGGCAGCCTTTTCCACGTCATCCACTCCCCCTTGGCACCTCCTAATTCCCCATTTCCCCACGTCTCCGATACGCTACACTTGGCTGTGTGGAGGGGATGGAAAGGGGGCGTAGGTCCCAGACCAGGGACAAGTGGTAGCAGAGCCTCGGGGTCTGCTGTAGGTAACGCATCCCACCTCAAATAATCTAAACAAACTAAATATAACTTCTCCCAATTCCTACTTCGTTCCCGCACAGATTCCAAAACCCCATTACTCCCAACTCTCCAACAAATCCACACACACTGCAGCCATTCAGATTGTTCTGTTCATACCCAGTCCTCACACACTCACATAAATAATACATTTAAAAGAGATATGGGAGAATCCAAACAATGTGCTTAATCAGTTGTGCAAAATTCTATGTAATGCAAACAGTTTTAAATAGTTTCAGGCTTTACTCTCACCAGACAAGGCCGAGTTCAAAACCAAAGGTCGTCCCCACAGTGGCTGTCGCATGGACAGCTACAGGCGTTGGTGCAGCCGCAACCGACTGAGTACCCCCAGAAGAAGAGGAGGCCATCGGGCATCAAGAATGCTGGACTCCTGGGAGCCTGGACTGGGTGCCGTGGATGCCATCATGGAGCCTGCCAGCTCAGAGTTTTTCAGGTTTTCTACCCCACCTTTGCCACGTGTGGAGGCACTCGCACGCAGCGACCTGCGGCACCCTCCTAGCTCAAGTTGCTCCCTGACTGCACTACCACCAGGCCTCCACCTGGGGGCAGCCCTGCAGCAGGAGCGGCTGGATCCTCACCTGGGAGTGGAGAGGCTGCCTGGCAGCTTCTCAGTCCAACTCTGGCGCGCCCCGACGGCCCAAGCTTGTTCCTGAATCTGGGTCGCTGGCATAGCATGAGGTGTGGCATCCAGTGCCTCAACCTTCCGCACCTCCGGGCTGACTCACCATCAGGAATTTTTTTGAGAGCTGACGTTACTGGCTGAAGTTGTAGGATACAACAACCGGGTGGTGAGAGAAGCTTAGCTTAAAGACGTTCCAGTGAATCAGCCCCTCTGGCACAACTGCCATCATGTGTATGTGAACTATATACCATTCCTAGAACTATGGGTTGCAGGTAAGTAACCTGTTTCTACGTACCATAACAGTAGATCTTTGAGAAAATCTCCTCCGTGAAGTCACAGCTCTCCTTCCCCCGATCCTTGTCAGGTGACTGATGATTATCCTGGCTACTCTTGCATTCTGGTTCCCTTCTTGTGTCTAATTTGGTGTCTTTACTCAGGTTTTCATATCCTCTCCTGTGTGCCTGGTATGCTTCTGATTGCTCCAGTCTCTGCTGGTCTGATGATCCTCCAAGCTTGTCTGCGTTATGGAACTGAGGCATCCTGGGGACACCCTCATTATATAGTGGATGACAAGGTATATTAATGTGGGCATCCCTAGCCAGGAAAAATTTCAGGGTGGTCCTGGCGCCAGTGACTTACAGTTCCATGATATGGCTCAGTGGAGGAGATTCAAAGATCTGCTATTACGGCAAGTAACTATTCTTTCTTTCAAAATATCAAGGAAAATGTAAAGAGAGGGGAATTGCAAGGCTGGCTGAGGGAGGGAGGGAAGATAATAGAGGGTGACAAGCTGAAGGCAGATGTTTGAAGAGCTACTTTTGCTTAGTGGTCACAGTGACAGACAGTGGACCTCTGTCAGAAAGTGGCATAAAGGCAGTAACAAGGGGTATTAAAGAAATGGATCAGATGGTGATAACAGTAGAAAGAGTCAGAAGAGGGCTTGGAGCCCAGAAAGTAGATAAGGCATAAGAACCATATTGGAGGCACCCGAAGATGCTGAGGGAATTGGCATCAGAATAGGCTAAGCCCCTGGCAGGACTGTTCAATAGCTTGCTTCAGTCTAGGGGGTTCCGAAAGACTGGACTGTACCAATAGAGGGGATGGGGAGGACCCCAGGAAATCATAGGCCCATCAGTCTTGCCTCCATTGTTGGTAAACTAATGGATGCACTAGTCAGAGGACTTGTTGACATCCCTAGAAAACAGTGGGCTTCAGAGTAATTAATAGCACAGGTTTGTGGCAGGAAGGTCTTGTCAGACCAACCTTATAGTATTCTTTAGCTGGGTTATAAGGGTGGTGGATAAAGGGCAAGCAGTAGGATATACTCTGTTTTGACTTCAGCAAGGCATTCTACTTTTCAGTGCCATACAGGAGACTGCTGAAGATTTTCGAGGACCTGAGAGGAGCAAAGGACCTGGTTCAATGGGTGGGAGGTTGACTAGAAGGAGATGGCAGAGGGTGGTGGTTAATGGGGTCTAATAAAAGGAGAGGTCAAGAATTGGGTGCCAGTGGTCAGTCCTGGGACCTTTCCTTTTCAGTATGTTCGTCAGCAACATAGGGGAAAGCGCACAGCGCAAGATGTCTCTTTGCAGATGACATGAAATGTTCTGTGGCAGGGTAGATGGCGAAGAAGGGCTGAGGGAGTTGCGGAGGGACCTGCAAAGGTTAGAGGGATGGTCTACAGTTCAGCCGTTAAAATTCAGTGCCAAAAAGAACAAGGCGATGCACATAGGGACCAGGAATCCTAAATCATAATACCAGATGCGAGGGGTTTGGTTGGCTACTTCTTCAGAAGGGATCTGAGAGTCATCATAAGTAACTCCCTCAAATAAACTAGCCAGTACACTAAGGCTTACAGCAAAAAAAAAACAAAAAAAACATAATGTTGGGGGATATTTTGAGGGGTTTTAATAGTAAGAAGAAAGGGGTAATATTGTCTCTATATAGCTCACAGCTGAAGCCCCATCTTGGAATACTGTGCCTAGTTCTGGTCCCCCACCTGAAGAAAGACACAGCTGGGCTGGAGAACGTGCAGTGAGAGGTAACCAAGATAAATCGGGGCTAGCAGGGCCGATTCTATGAGGAACAGCTCAGGGCACTAACATGTACTTGTTCTAGAGCTCAGAAGGGATAGGGGCGACATGAAGATCTTCAGCTTCTTGAAGGAAATAAAGTAAACTGAGGAGCTGTTCAACAGGAATAGCAGGTCAGTAACATGGGGGTATAGATTCAGGAGGGATGTAAAAAAAAACTTTACTTCATGAAGTGAGTGGTTGAGTCATGGAATAGTCTGCTGATCAAAAGCGAGATCTTCGGCGAGGTCCCACTTGCTGCTGCATCCTTTATGTACTCAAACTTCATCATGGACAACTCCGGCTCCTGTGGCACCAGTCTCCCCCAGACCGATGATGCGACACCAAGGTCACGGCTTGGCTCAGGCACTGCCATATCTACTATAGACAGTACACTGCCATTATCGATTGGTCATGGCCCCCTTGCCAGGGCATCGTCGACACTCAAACAGTATTGACATCGTTTTCAGAGACGATACAGTGTATTTTACCTGTGCAGCCTGTGTTATCGACGGATGTTACTGGCTCTTGGCCCCCGTTGACGCCATCTTCCAGTATGCCACAGATGCCTCCTTCTCAACCACTGCTGGTGTCACTGGTGCAGTCATCAATTACCATTGTTGACCGGGAAAGAGACGACGAGGTGGAATATAATCCTGACCTCATTATGGAGGAAAATTATAAGGAAGAAGGTTGTGCGGGAGATCAGTACCATGTTCCAGTTCTACCCCCTCTTCCTGTAGGGAGGAGTTTGTGGTATATACTCCCAGATCTCCTCGAGAGGATCCTACATTTCAGTCTGTGCAGCAGCAGATGCTCTGGGCTTGCTGTGCAGGAGGAGGACTCCACAAATTAAAATCTGGTGGAGTTTTTGGAGGTACCGTGTACTCCATCCATTATTATTTCTCCAGTTTACTCAGTATTGGAGGATGCTACATTTTCTGCATGGTACAGGCCTGATACATTGCCGGCTGTACCAAGAAAGGCTGGCAAGCAGTACCCTGCTCTTTCTGCCAAGCCTTTTTATGACAACCAACCAGAAACCGTCTCAGTGGTTATTTATTATATTTATTTAGCTTTTGTTGACCGGTAAGTGCACTAGACAAATCCTGCCTATCTTCAGGCACGACCCGGGGGAGAGGGATACAGATGAATGCCAACTGACCTTGAACCAGATTAAGCTGATGGTGGTATTTTTTAGTGAATTTAGTTAGTGAATATTATGGCTGCCCGTGATGGATCCAGGGCAGCTAACTACCAGGAGGCTAGATGGGATGAGCGAGCAAACATATGCCTGTGCCTCACTAGGCCTCAGAATTACAAATTACCAGATCCACATGATTAAATAACAGAATAGCTTGTGGAAGGCTGCTAAGGCTGCTGCCCAGGCTCTGCCAAGAATGAATATGTTAGGGAAAGGAAATTATTTCCAGTTGACAGTTTATAATATTTCCATTTACGGACATGAAATCTGTAAGCCTAAATGAGCCATATGTATGTGTTCATGAATAAAAAATTAAGTGAAACATTGTTTCTAGGGACATGGATATGTTGTTCATCCACACTCATTGGCAGTATCCTTGCCGCTTTAAATCTTGCCGGAAGGTCTTCAAGCTTGCTCCTCCCACCCACCCGGGTGGTATAACTCTCGGCTCCGCCCCATGACGCCAGATCTTCCTTACCGCTTGGAAGCTCAGGTTCCCTCCTTAACGCTCTGCGTTTGCGACTGGTTCCTATTTCTCCGTTTGCGGATTTTAAAATAAAAATTTGCAAAAAGACTTCAGTCTTCGATCCCTCGCGGCTGCGATGGACAAATCGACTCCCGGATTTCGGAGATGCCCATGCGGGCAGAAGATGTCTCGGACGGATCCACACTCCACGTGTGTCTACTGCTTAGGCCCTGAGCACGACCCGCAGGCTTGCGACCTGTGCTCATCTTTCTCGGCCTACGTCCTCGAAGACCGTGCTGCCCGATTGCAACTGGGCCGTCCCGAGAAGCGTTTCCCTCCGGTGAAGTCCAAGGAGGCCGGTTGGCGGTGTCCGCGGCGGGCTCGGCGGATCAGCTCGAGCGGATGGTCGCCTCGAAGAGGAGGCGCGGCACGTATCTTCCTCGGCTGCATTTATCCCGCCTTCTGGGTTCTTCCTACACGGCTTCTTTTAGGAGCTTTGTCTGTCCCTCTCCACTAAAGGAGAAGGGCTCGCGCCTGCTGGACCTTATTCTCGGTCCAAAAGAGGACAAGGGTAAGTCCCTCCGTCGGCGCTCTTGGGAGGCGGGAAAGGTCCCTCTCCGGACCGTCGTCCGTCGGCTTCGTGACCAGCTCGGCTCGCCACTGGCCTCACGGTGTCCCGTCAGGTCAGTTGACCGAGACTCCACTGATGAAGTCGAGATTTTCTCGACCCATTGGACGTGGCTGTCGCCTTTAGCAGCCGAGATTCTCTCCCGGTTCCCGGGAGGAGTTGAGATCCGTGGGCTCCGCCTGTGCCTCCGGTTCCGAGCCTCGGATGACCTTCCGAGTCGAAGGGAGTGCGGTTCCGCCGACACCTCCTCGCACCGACCGGAAATTCGGGACTCTCGCCCGGTTCGACCTCTTCGTGTCCAGCTGCTCCCACCGCTGGCAGGCGGCCCTCGGCTCTCGGCATCGGCGAAGCGGCGTCATTCGGCCCTCGCCCTCCTCGATGAGGGAGGCTTCCAGAATTACGCCGGGACGGCACGAGGGACCCATGTTGTAACAGCCCTCCTGGCCGGAATAAGCCGACCGCGCCTTCCCCGCCATTAAGTGGCTGTCACCGAACGGCCGACACAACCCCACTTGTCCGAGGAGCCTATACCCAGGCCGTTGTTCGGCAAAACCAGCTGCTCCACCGATTCGTGGAACCTCCGCCCCACAGCCACCAATTGTGGGTTCGACCAAGGATTCTCGGTCGGCTAAGGGTTTACCCCATCGGCTGTCAGTTACCCTCACTCCCGACCGACCTCGGCAGGTGAAGGTGGCTCAGGCCAGAGGCAGTTTCTTGAGGACTCTTCCGAGTCGAAGATGATTCCTCCTTCTTCTCCAAGCGACTGGACTTGGAGTCTTCAGGAGGTCAGTCAATGGACGATAGCCCGTCGTCCTTCCTAGGACTGCTTCGCTCATCTCGAGTCTACCGGATGGAGCTCAACCCGCTTCCAAACGGGCCAGGTATCCCCTCACGGAGATTCTGGACCGAGGGATTCTCCGACGGAGGCCTTCCGGTGGCCGAGGCCATAGTGGGTCCGGCACTGGAACTTTGGCGCGCCTGCTTCCTGCCCTGCGCTTCGCCAGGATGGCCAGGAAGTATGCGGTCCCTACCGGTTCCTTGTCCGGTTTGAACACCCTCTGCTGAGGGGTTGGTTCCCGACAGCGTTTTCGCGCCCGGCAACGCCAGGATGTGGACAAACCTCCTGACAAGGAGTCCAAGATATTGGACTATGTCGGGCTAAAGTCTACGCTCGTCCCTCTCGCCTTCGCCAGGCCAGTTCCCGGCCCTCATGGCACATTTTTCTCATGCCCTGTTGGGCCCCTGGATGAGGTCATCCTCATCTTCCCGCCGATCTGCAGACTACGGTTAAGCAGGTGCGGGACCAGGCAGAGGCAGTGCCAAACAGCAGCTCCAGACTGCTTTGGATATAGGGACTCGTACAGATCGGTGGCGGCCGCAGTGGCTATCGTCGGCGTGGCTTGGCTGAGGATATCCACCTTTACTTGGATACCCAGCACAAGTTGGCGGATGTTCCTTTTGGGGACTGACCTCTCGGCCCTGGGGTGGAAGGTCACCTGCAGAGGATCGAGAAGTCCAATGCCACCTTGACTCGGTCTCTTCCGCTCAGAAGGACAAAGGCCTGCAAACCACAGCCTAAGCCCTTCGTCCCTCTGTGCCCCGCGCCTGCCCAGCAACGCCAGGGCCAGCAGGCTCGCCTTGGCATCCCAAACCCAAGCCGGCTTCCTCAACAGGAGGCAGGAGGAAAGGCCCAGGAGGTCCCTCGGCCGGTCCCTCCTCCAAGCCTGCCCAGTGACGGGCTGAGGGGTGTCGCCCCCATCCCGTCACCTTACCCTGGGTCCCCGTGGGGGACGGCTCCGCACTTCGTTCCACCTGGTCCGCTGTTACCACGGACAGGTGGGTCTTGAAGGTGGTGGAAGAGGCCTGCCTCTGGATTCGAGCAGGCACCACCCTTCAGGCCGTGCCCCTCGGGGGCTTAGATCCCCAGCCTCACTGGCGGCTCGTCGAGCCGACATCGCCTCCTCCTCCAGAAGGAGGTGGTAAGAGAGGTGGTGGACCTCCTTCAGACCCAGGGTTTGTGTCCAGGTACTTCCTGGTTCCGAACGGACGGGGCTGGCGCCCATTCTCGACCTACACGACCTAAACAAGTTCCTAGGTCTCGAACCTTCAGGATGGTCACTCTGGCTCAGATAATACCATCCTTGGAACGGCGTGTGGTTCTGCTCTCTGGACTTGCAGGACCGTTTTTTCCGTCCCTATCCGTCCGTCTCACCAGAGATTCCTTCGCTTCGGCGGAAGGATCTCTCTTGATTCAAGCCATGCCCTTCGGCTTGTCTCCAGCTCCCAGGGTCTTCACCAAATGCATGGCAGTGGTGGGACAGCATTCCTGCGGGCGCCGAGGGTCCGGGTGTACCCTTACCTGGACGACTGGCTGATAGCAGCTCCCTCCAGGAAGGAGGCGGAGTGGTCCAGAGATCTGGCCCTCCAGGTCTGCTCTCAACTGGGCCTCCTTATCAACGAGGCCAAGTCGGAACTCGAGCCGAAGCAGGTGATTCTATTCATCGGGGCGCAGCTCGACTCTCTTCGAGCCAGAGCGCCGCCCGGCGGACAGGGCCGAGGTTCTTTCTCCTTTGCCCGATCATTTCTGGTTGGGCAATTCGCCCTGCCCGGGACTTCCTGCGCCTCCTGGGTCTCATGGCGGCCTGTACCAGCGTGGTCCGTTGGGCCGCTGGAACATCACGTCCCCTTCAGTGGGGACTGGCCAGCCAGTGGTCTGCGCTGCGATCCCTTGGACCAGCTTGTGTCGGTGACACAGGGGATGTGGAACGCTCTCCAGTGGTGGACCGTTCCAGATCATTTGCAGGAGGGCATCCCGTTCGTCCGCCCCGAGCCGACGGTCTCTCTGTCGACCGATGCCTCTCTGATGGGTTGGGGTGCCCATCTGGGGGAACACCGGGCTCATGGCCTCTGGTCCCCGCGGGAGTCCCGATGCCACATCAACCTGCTGGAGCTCCGAGCGGTCCGCCTAGCTCTCACCGCCTTTGCTCCGTTCCTCCGGGGTCAAGTGGTCCGAGTCCAGACGGACAATACCACGACCATGTACTATCTAAACCGCCAGGGCGGGACGCGCTCCATGCTTCTATGCAAGGAAGCTCTCCGCATTTGGTCACTGTTGCGCAGCCTGGAGGCGGATCTCCTAGCCATTCACGTGGCAGGAGCCTCCAACACCCTGGCCGATGCCCTGAGCCGGATAGGGGCTGCATCCCACGAGTGGTCTCTCCTGCCGGAGGTAGTACAGCATCTGTTCTCCCTTTGGGGCACACCTCAGGTGGACCTGTTTGCCTCCATGGAGAACGCGAAGCTGAGTCTGTTCCATGCCCGCCCCCCTCAGCAGGGCTCGCTGCAGGGGGATGCCTTCTCGAGGCAGTGGACCCCGGGCCTCTTTTACGCCTTTCCCCCATTTCCCTTGATCCACAAGGTGCTTCTCAAGGCGAGGAGGGACAAGGCGCAGGTGATTCTGATAGCCCCAGACTGGCCTCGCCAGTTCTGGTACCCAGATCTCCTCAGTCTCAGCTCCAGGACTCGCGGCAGCTTCCAGCTCGCCGGACCTGCTCTCAGTCAATCAGGGAAGGTGTTCCATCCGGACCTTCAATCCCTGCACCTGGCGGCCTGGTTCCTGGCTGCCAGAGTTCCAGGCCTTGGGTCTTTCCGACGAGGTCCTCAATGTAGTTGAGGCGTCCGTAGAGTCGACCAGAAAATGCTATGCCTTCAAATGGAAAAAGGTTTTCCATTTGGTGTCAGGCAAGGGCTTGGACCTTCCTCCTGTTCCTTGGCAAGCATCTTGGACTATTTATGGTCCCTTTCTAGTCAAGGGCTTAGGTCGACGACCCTAAGGGTGCACCTGGCAGCCATCTCTGCTTACCGGGCGCGGGCCGAGAAGCAGTCGGTGGCGCAGGAGAAGGTGGTCTGGCGCTTTTTCAAAGGCCTTGATCACATTTCCCCTCCAGTGCGGGAACCCCCACCTCCGTGGGATCTACTGCTGGTACTGGCAAAGCTCATGGGCAAGCCATTCGAACCTATGCACAGGTGTGCTCTCTCTCACCTGTCGTGGAAGACCGCCTTCTTGGTGGCTATCACGTCAGCCAGAAGGATGGGAGAGCTCCAGGCGCTTCATCGAGTCTCCTTACCTGGTCTTCCACAGGGACAGAGTTGTCCTCGCGCCCCACCAAATTCCTCCAAGGTGGTGTCGGAGTTTCCTTAACCAGGTGTTGACTCTGCGGTGTTCTACCCCAATCACCTCGGAGGCCGAATATAGGCTCCATACTCTGGACCCTGAAGAGTGCTAGCTTATTATAAGGAGGCGCACGGCTGAAATTCGGGAGAGGTTCGCCAGCTGTTTGTCACCTACGCTGAAGCCGCATCTGGCAGACCTGCAGCCAAGCGACGATAAGCAGGTGGGTAACCTCCTGCATAGATCTCTATAAGTTAGCGGGCATGGAGCCTCCCAGAGGGATAAGAGCTCATTCTACCCGCCATACTGCTGCAACGGTGGCTGCTTCCAGGACGTCCCTATCCAGGAAATCTGCAGGCTGCTACCTGGAAGTCAGCAAACACCTTCATTACCCACTACCACATCGACCTTGAGTCACGCCCGGGATGCTGGTTTTGGGGCCTCGGTTCTCAGTCTCTCTTTCCCAAGTAAGTATATGGGGGTGTCGTCTTACCTCCCTCCTCCCGGAGAACTGCTGAGTCTGCCAATGGTGTGGATGAACAACATATCCATGTCCCTAGAAATACAGGTTACTCACCTGTAACAGGAGTTCTAGGAATGGTATATGTTGTTCATCCTGACTCTGACCTCCCGGCCGGCGCACAACCTGAGCTCCAGTGGCCAGATCTGGCGTCATGGGCCGGAGCTGAGGTTATACCACCCGGGTGGGTGGGAGGAGCAAGCTTGAAGACCTTCCGGCAAGATTTAAAGCGGCAAGGATACTGCCAATGAGTGTGGATGAACAACATATACCATTCCTAGAACTCCTGTTACAGGTGAGTAACCTGTATTTTCTCACCCCAGGAATCCCTCCATATGCTTGACTATAGCAGTATTGCCAGCTGGGTTCATCTGTCCCGGAGGTGGTGTTTATGCTAATGATAGGCTGAGCATTAGCCAATCAGAAAGTGGTTGAAGACTGCTGCTACTGAGTCAGTCATTACTCTGCCTACTGGAACAAGTTGGCCCTGGACCTCTCTCCATTTCTCATCACTTGAAGAAACTGATTTTCATTAAAGTCGTTCTTACTATTTTTCTTGGTTCCCAGGAAGTGAGAAATCTTCCACCAACTGGGGTTTTCACTACAGTTTCCGTGCTTTATTTCTGATTGGAAAATCACTTTCTGTGGTAAAAATTTCCTCTTTTTGATATATATTTTTTAATTTATACTTTTTAGTGCCACTACACAGAGCCGACGGGTAGCTCCGGTCCTTCCTCGGATGGATTAGTTCTCCGACCTGAACGTGTCTGGTCATCGTGGTCCCAGTCTACTGACGGCCTTTTTCCCGCTTTTTTCCGTAAGCACCCGAACTGTGCAATGGGCAAGGCAGCTGCAGCTGCTCCTGCCTCCGCAGAAGCAGCCATATGCTCTGGACGGTGCCTTCCCCTCTACTGGGCAACACACCTGCGCTGACACCTAGCCATCTCTGGATGTCCAGTCTACAGTCACGCCACACTGGCTGACCCCCCCCACCCACCCGGGAAGGAGTGCTGTGTCTGGCGTTCAATCCTTCCTCCCCTGCCGACCCCGAACACCTGTGTCCGTTTCAACCTGGATTGCCAGTGTGGCACGAGGTGTGGCGTCCAGCACGTCAACTCTCAGCACCACCGGGCTGGCCCTTTTTTTGATATTTTAGCTTGAGTTTTTTTTATCAGTTCCCTTGTTTTTAAGGGAACTGCATTTGGTTTTAACTTTTCTTTTATATTTTGGAACTGATTCTCATGGTTCTATCGCACTTGGGAACCGACTGCAAATTTTTATTTTTTCCCTATTGAAAACCAAATATTTAGTCTTCTGTCGATTTTGGTATGTCAGACAGACCTAAAATGAGAACTGGACCGACAGGTTTTAAAAATTGCATGAAATGTTTTAAAATCATGGTCGGGGCAGACTGCCACAATCTTTAAGTTGTTTGGGTTCAAATCATATCTGTGAACTTTGCAATAAATTTTGCTCTAAAACAGTTAAGAGCAAAAGACTAGAAATTATGGCTCATCAATCTGGCTCCCCCTCTAATAAGCCTTCTGAAGAGGGATCTTCCTTCCAGCATAAATCTAAAAATTGGTCCTTTAAGGACCCCCCTAGAGAATAAGTCTGACAAAAATATCTCGGACCAAGCCAAACAAGACATTCTGAGCAGGTTTCTCATTCGGTGCCTGTAAAAACAAAACAAAAAAAAAATCACTGCCCCTCCCACTGAAGAGCAAAGGGAGACGCCAGTGACTCAACAAAATATGCTTTCTCCTGAGGAGCTGGCAAAGGCTTGGCAACTTTATTAAACCTTTCAAGCTGTGGGCAATTTATTTGGTGCCCCAGGTGGTCCTTCCACGCCTGTTCCCACACACTCTGACCAAGGCTGGGGATTTTATTGTGAGAAAGGCAGTGAGGAAGAGGGCATAGAGCCTGATGTATCCCCTAACCAAGAATTTGGCTCCCCTTTACATGGTCAGGAGGATTTTTCCTCCTATTACACGTCTGTCCAGCAATTGGTGGACACCCTGGACCTCTCTATACAGGAGACTACTGAGGAGGCAGACTTTTTGGACATGATGGGTCTCCCTCCTTCCAAGAAGCTGCTTCTTCCAGTTTATAAGTCCCTTCGCAGGGCAACTTTCAAACTGCTCCAGAATCCTACCTCCATTCCTGGGGTGAATACAAAAACAGAGAAGTACTAGCTAGATAGACGGAACTAATGCTGAGTACCTCTACACTCATCCTGACCACCAAGGCATGGTACAGGATGCAGCCTGTGACAAGGCTAATGTACCTCTTTCTTCTCAGCCTCCTGATAAAGAGTTCAGAAAACTGGACACCATGGGCAAGAAGTCCTGTACTTCAGCCTCTCTACTGCAACGCCTCTCTATGTACCTGGCATACACAGCACAGTACCAAAAGGCTTTGTGGAACTCAGTCCTGGCTATTAGCCAGAAAGCTTCTGATAACAGTGCTCAGGACCTGGCAGAAACTGTCAAAACCACCTTGAATGCCACAAAGTACCAGTTTCATATGGCAGTGGATGCTAGTGACACTGCCTCTAGATCTGTGGCCCAAGCCATTTCCCGCAGAAGGTTTGCTTGGTTAAGAACTACCAGCCTCTCTCAGGATACTCAAACCAAAGCTATGGATTTCTTCTGTGAGAATAATTCTCTCTTTAGGGACAAAACAGAGGCATACATGAAAAGGTGGAGGAGTGCAAAACCACCTACAAGAGTGATGCAGCTAAAGAGAAAGCCTCCACTTTTTTACAGGCAACGGGGGAGAGGAGGAAGAGGCAGGGGTTACTACCCCAGAGCCTTCTATCCCATGCCTATGGATTACCTCACAGATGAGAGACTGCTTCAGAGGAAGAGGCATGAGGGCTCAAAAGTGTACTGACCCTGCCCCCTTGCCTAAGGCTCAGTCCAAACAACCCCCCTGACAGGAATGCCCCCAGTAGGAGGAAGGCTGACCCACTGCCTCCATCAGTGGCAGAACATCATTACAGACAAGTGGGTGGTGGGTCAAGGACTTACCCCACAGTTTAAAAAATTCCCCAGACAACAGAGAAACAGGGTTTTCAAACCTCTGACCCCCACAGAAAAGATTCTGTTGCAGTCGGAGGTCAGATCTCTCCCGCTGACAAATGCAATAGAAAGAATGCCTCCCTCCCAGTGGGGAAAGGGCCTCTATTCAAGATACTTTCTCACCCAAAAGAAAAATGGGGACTGGTGACCCATTCTAGACCTCAGGTACTTAAACATCTGCTAAATCCGAAGTTCAGAATGATCACCTTGTCAGTAGTGATCCCCTCCTTACAACAGGAAGACTGGCTAGCCTCCCTTGACCTCAGAGATGCCTACTTTCACATCCCAATCAAGCCCTCTCACAGAAAGTATCTCCGATTCAGACTGCCCTCGAGCCAGCCATTACCAGATTGCAGTACTGCCTTTTGGCCTGTCCTCAGCCCCCAGGGTTTTCACAAAGTGCCTTGCAGTGGCTGCAGCCCATTTAAGAAGACAGGAGGTTTCTGTATGTCCTTATCTAGACTGGCTCATTGTAGACAGGTCTCCTCAGAAGCTTAGGCATTCTCTACAGCTCACTTAGCTTACCCTGGAGTCACTGCGGTTTCCTGATCAATACAGAAGAGTCTCAGTTGGAGCCAGTCCAGCTTCTGGAATACATAGGAGCAGAGCTGGACACCCAGCAAAGGAAAGCTCTGCTTGCCCTAGACAGAGTAGAAAACCTCCAGACCCTGGCAGACTCGTTTGTTCTCGGCCAGCCAAGTAGTTTCTCAGGCTCCTAGACCACATGGCCTCCACTTCAGCGGTAGGCCCAGGTGTCAGGTTTCAGATGAGGGACATTCAGTACCATCTGAGGGCTCGTTGGCTCAGAAAAGAGACACACTGTCAAAGCTGGTTCCAGTCACCAAGACTCTCCTACAGGTCTTGGACTGGTGAAAAGACGGTCACAATCTCAGGGAAGGAATTCCCTTCCAACAAAAGGAACCCTCCAGAGTGCTCACTAACAGATGCCTCCCTTCTGGGGTGGGGAGCACACCTGGCAGACCAGTCCATAAGCGGGGGTATAGTCTCCCAGGGAGTCCAGATGTCACATAAACCATCTCGAACTCAGAGCTGTGTATCTGGCCATAAAACCTTTGGCCCCAGCACAAGGCGAGTCTGTCCAGGTCAGGACAAACACCACCACCACCACCGTTTTACATCAACAAGCAAGGCACACAATCCTCAACGCCTGCACAGAAGCTATGAAGATCTGGTTGCTGGCTTACTCCATGGCCACTCACCTGTCAGGCAAGGACAATGTGCTGTCAGACTCTCTGAGCCACATCAGCCAGGGCCTCTATGAGTGGCCCCTAAACAGACAAGTGCAGGCTAAAGTTTCCAGGAGGTGCGGCACTCCAGAGATGGACCTCTTTGCTTCCAAACACATTCACCAGATTCCCCTGTACTGCTGCAGGCCTCCAGCACTGGGCACAGTGCCAGTGGATGCTCGCTTCTTTAATTGGACAGGAAGGTTCCTGTATGCTTACCTGCCTTTTCTCCTGATTCTCGGAGTGCTCCTCAAGCTCAGGATACAGCCAGCAACAATGATCCTGATGGCTCCAGACTGGGCAAGGCAGTCATGGTACTCTCTGCTCCTGGCCCTGTCAGCCAAACGGCCCATTTACCTGCCTCTGAGCCACAGTCTCCTGACCTTTCCTCAGATGGTGGGGGTAACATACCCCAACATAGAATCCTTTCATCTCAGAGCTTGTTACTTGGAAGAGTTGGAGAGTTCCCTGACTCCCACTATTCAGAGCAGGTCCTCAGAATCCTTAGACTAGCACAAAAAAAAGTACCAAAAAGACCTGTGCTTCCAAATGGAAGAGGTTATTTCTGGTGGAAAGACAGGCAGACTGACCCCCTCAACCCAGCCTGCCCTCCATACTGGACCACCTAGTTCACCTGCAGGCCCTCAGGCCTTAGGACCTTGTCCCTGAAAGTCCACTTGACAGCCATTTCAGCATACATTTCTGCAGGCAAAGAGAAATCTGTAATTTCTCATCCCATTTTCAAGAAATTCTTTAAGGGTCTGCTGCACGTTCAACCCCCACTTAGGGAACCTGTTCACCCCAGGACTTGAACCTGTGTATAGCCAAGCTGGTGGATGCTCCATTCGAACCTATGGCTACAGCAGATCTAAAGTATGTCACTTGGTAAACAGTATTCCTAGTGGCCATCGCTTCTGCCAGAAGGATTTCAGAGCTGCAAGCTCTTTGCACTGAAACCCTAACTACATCATCTCCTACAGGGATAATATAGTTCTCAGGGCTAACAGAAAATTCCTTTCCGAGGTAGTGTCTGAATTTAACCTCAACCAATCCATAACTGTCCCTGTCTTTTTCACAGACAAATCCGGTCCTGGTGAACACAGGCTCCACAGCCTGGGTGTTAAATGGTGCTGACCTACTACCTGGAGCATACTAAGTGGCTCAAGGCCTCTCATACCCAGCTGCTCCTCCCCTATGGCGAGGTGGGCAAGGGCAGACCAGCCTCTAAAAGAACTGTCTCTCGCTGGATGGTCTCTTGCATCCAATTCTGTTACAGTAGGGCTGGCAGACCGCCACCCCAGGGGCACTTCAGCCTCAGTGGCAGCACAAAGGGACATACCTTTACTTGATATCTGCAAAGCAGCTACTTGGAAGACTGTGCATACCTTCACAAACCACTACTGCTTGGATGTGCAGTCCAGATTAGATGCCAGATTTGGCACTGCAGTCCTGCAGAACCTGTTCCAAAAGTAGGTTCTGTTCCCTCCACCCAGCTACACTGCATTGTAGTCAAGCATACAGAGGGATTTCTGGGGTGAGAAGAAAAAATTACTTACCATAGTAATATTGTTTCTTCCAGGGAATCCCTCAGTATACTTGACCTCTCACCCATCCTCCCCTCACATAACCTATTAATGGTTCTGCAGTCCTTATCACAGGCTAAATTCTTACTGAGGGGCATATCTGGTGTGATGTGTCATAGTTAAACATGTTGTATATAGTTCACCCTTAGGCATTTTTTCCCCCTTTTGCGATTGTTTTCTACCATAGGGTTAGGGATTGGAGCCGTTTGCCCCATAGGCTTCAAAATGAATCTGACTCGCTAGCAGCAGTGCCTACAGGCAGCAGTCTTCAACTGCTTTTTTTTTTTTGTATACTTTATTTAAGACAGTGGAGAGACGATTACATGTCTGACATATCCGGTAATACACAGTATCATCTCATTGGCAAATCATCATAATTTCACAGTACAGTTAGAAATATATACATCAGTGGTAACTTAATGTAACAGTGGGTAAGGTTGGGCCCGGTGGCGCAGAAGGTTGAGGCGTTGTACGCCACACCTCGCTCCACGCTGGCGACCGGGTTCGGGAAACAGACTCGGTCGGCCGGGGGACAAGCATTGAGGCCCAACGGCTTGCCTCCTTTCCAGGTGGGATGAGAAGCGCCCCACCGCCACACCGCCGCCTCCCTGGTGAACTCCTGGGGATCTTGCGCGGGTTGGGATGAGGCAACACACGTTTACAGGGGACTGGGCGGACACACATCTCAGCGTGTGCCTGATCCCTTGCTCCCCATTGCATGCCAGCGTTGGGGAACAGAACACGAAAACAAACCTTCACGTCTTCTAGGTGACGACTTCTCGAGCAGCATGCACGCCACCCACCGACATAACAGGGCAGACTCCATTGTGCAAGCCCTCTCCTTGGAAACACACGGAGGGAAGTTAAGGGGTACCTCTCCTCACCCTGCCCGGGGGGCAATCCGGGCCATCAAGGACCTAAGGAGTTGAGCCGTGCACTCTAGGGGCGGACCTTGAGTCAGGAGGGTAGACGTGTATGGTGCACTGTAGGGGTCCGATTGAGTGGAGAGTTGGGCTCAAGTAGAGGCGAAGGATAAAAAGAAAGTGTAAAAAAAAAAAAAAAAAAAGTGGGTAATCCCTCTCAAACGACTTGCTTTGAAATGTACCCCTCAGAAACCTCAGGTCAATGAACCCTGTAAGACATTGATATACCTTAAAATTAGTAATGTCAACAGGCCAAAGAAGCATGTACTAGTTTTAAAATACGGGAAACCAGGGTTGCACTATGGCATCCTCCATGCTCTGGGGACCACATCTGATAATATTGTGCCATTTGGCCCCTGACAAAATATTGAGTTCTCTCTAACTTCATACATTCCATAAATGAACTCACCCATTCTGCAACAGATGGCATTTCTGATGAACTCCAGTACTGTGCTAGTAATCTAAGTGCTACCACATTTCCTAATCTCCATAGGTTGGTAGAAAAGGCTGGGGTTCCTCCCTGGTCTCCTAGGGACAGGCCCAACAAAATTTCAGCTGGATCTAACATTGTTGGGCGTTGTAAAATCAAGGTTAGGAGCTGTTGGATGCCTGCCCAGAATAATTGTACCTTTGAGCACGCCCAAGGCAGATGATAAAGAGTGTCCTCATGGAATTTACATTTGAGGCACAGAGGCGACACTGATGGGTCTATCCTGTGAGCCAGGCATGGTGTAAAGTAGGTTCTAAAGAGAACATTGTACTGGACTGCTCGCAGCCTGTTGTTAATTGAACATTTCCCTGTGTTTTTAAGGATGGTCAGCCAGTCTTCTCCTGTGAGGCCCTCCGGAATTATATCTGATTCCCACAGGGCTTTTATTTTTGTTAAAGAGTCTAGGAGTGCCCCAAGCACCAGTCTGTAGCATTTTCTAAGGGGTCTGAAAGCCTGGTTTATAGCCTGCCCCACAGATACCTCCTCCAGTGGTGTTCTGCATCCCCAGTTGGCCTTCTGGCTGCTGAATCTCCAGTCTGGATATAATTGCCTGCAGGCACAGGTAGACAAAATAGTGTGAGGCATGTACGCTGTATTTTCTAATAAGGGAGGAAAAGGGTAACACCTCGTCCCTCATCCGCAGTTGGCCTAGGGATTTTAAGCCCTGATTATACAAAGTTTTTAAATTTTTCTCCCTAGGCGCCACTTCCCCACTATGCAGCATAAGAGTCAGAAAGGGGGTGTCTCTAGAAGCTGACTGTCCCACACCCCAACACCTGATGTGCCTTCTGCCACACCCTCCAGGTGGTTCTGGTGCATGGATTGTCTAACTTAATAGGCTGGGACATACCTCTACCTCCCACCAAGACATCATAATACAGAGGTATAAAAGAACGTGTTTCCAAACTTACCCATGCAGGTATATTAAGTCCCACTTTAAACATGTCCTGTACAAAAGCTAATTGCGCAGCCATGTAATAATATTGAACATTAGGGAGGCTTAAACCCCCCTTCCCAACTGGGTGCCATACAATCTCTTTTTTTTTTTTTATTCTCGATCTCCTACCCTGCCAAAGGAGGTGGGTTATGGCACCTTCAGGTGATTTTATAAATTTGTGGGGGGTCCAGAGGAGGACTGTTTAGAAAAAGTATAAGAACTGTGGGACCGCCAACATTTTAATTAAGTTAACTCTCCCTAGGAGGGTCAGAGGAAGGGCTCTCCAAACTGTACAATCTTCTTTAACTTTTTAATGATGCTCTTCGTGTTGAATTTCACCAATTTGGAGATGGCTGAGGGGATCACGATTCATAAATATTTAGTCTGGTTGGTGCACGGAATGCTAGTATTGGCCACCATAATAGGATCTCGGGAGCCTGCCAGCGGCATCCACTCACTGTTTCCCCAATTAATTTGATGCCCCAAGAGTGGTCCACATATGGTAAGAGTTTAGATAAACAAGGAGGGATTTCTGGGGATCGTGAAAAAGAAGATCATCATCGGCAGAAAGGAGATTGTATGCCCCCGTCAAGGCCCTGAATACCTGGGGCAGACCTAATAGCCTCAGCCAAGGCTTCAGTGGTAAGTACATGCAAAAGTGGGGACAGGGAAAAGGGAGCCAACATCATATTATTTGTCAGTATTTGGGCCTTTGGAGCTCAGTATAGTGTACCCACCATCACAATATCTAGGGAACCCATACGAATTTGACAACAAATGCCATATGAGCATAAAGGGCCATTCAACACAGTTGAACGCCTTTTCAGCGTCAAGAGCTAGTACCCCCCCTTGCCTCGGGGCCAACGATGAATAATATTCAGGGTCCTCCTAATATTATGTTTTGCCTGCCTGCCTTTCACAAACCCTCCGTGATCCAGATATATCAGCCGGGGCAATAACCCCTCAATCCTAGATGCCATTAACTTGGCTATGATTTTATAATTGGCATTTAGGAGGGAAATGGATCGATATGAAGTACATTTAAGAGGGTCTTTACCTGGTTTAGGCAGAACAGTGATGGTGACCAGATATTGAGAGGGCGGCAGGGTTCCCTATTCCAAGGCATCCGACACCATCTGAAGCATCAGAGGGCCCACAGTGTCCCAAATTAGTTTATACAGCTCAGAGGGTAGTCCATTGGGACCTGGAGCTTTCCCCTTCTTTGTCCCCCACACCACCTTACGCAGCTCCTCTAGGGTCACCAAAGTTTGCCTGTCCTGATCCTGCAAGGCCGGCAGGTCATTCATTCCCAAGAAGGTCACGGGGTCTGCTTTAAGTGGCAATTCAGAGGTATAAAAGGTCTATTTGAAGAGCTATTTGAAGCAAAGGCTATCTGCATTGCCATAGCTTCAAATAGCTCTGCGTTGGATCCTGCATGTGTCCGTGTTATACCAAGATCAGATACAGACTGCTAGGGTACCTGTCAGTCTGCACCTGGTCTGCATTTATCACAGAGACATGTCGGCTCCAAACCAGAGCTGTCTGAAAGTAATGCCAGTACAATAATACTATGGAAGCGCCCTGGCTGATCCCCGCAAGACACGTCATACTGGGGACAGTCGCGGGTGCTTGTGGGCGTGCCGGGAGGGATGTGCAAACTTAAAATCCCAGTGGGGAGGGCGCAGGATCAACCAGATAGAATTTTAAATTAAATCATGAGCAGTAAGTACTAAAAATGTGTGCATTTATGAAACTGCTAATCGGGTCCCAGTTCATATGGATGTGGAGCCCGATGGGACGTGGACGTTTCCCTTTAAAGTGCTAGGGTTCACAACATGACTTTATAAATTGTAAGTCCTGTCATAGTTTTTAGCAAAAGCCTAATTTAAAAGGCTAAGCATTTTAGAAAAAAGCATGCCTTCTCAGTTTGCCTCTGTGTCAGCTGAAAATAATAAAAAAGGCTCCGAGGGTGGTCCCAGCAATGGTGGAAAGTACACATCTGAAGGGTCCATCTTGTCATCTACAGCAGCAAATAATGCGAAATGTGCCAAGAAAAAAAAGATGATGATAAAGCTGTACAGCCATCAGAAAGGCTTGGCAAAGATGATTCAGATATCAGGGTGTCCGAAAGGGGGAACCCAGGTTCCAGTGATGGTAAAAATAAAAAAGAGCCTTAGTGCAGGCACTGGAAATGCATGTATTTGTTTACTTATGTATGTATTTATTTCAAAAGTTTCACCAGGAAAGTCATACTGAGCTGATAGCTCGTTTCCAGATGCGTTCTGGGGAAATGGGAAGTGGAAGAGTCATAAACAATACAATATAACAAAAGGAAAAACAACGGTACAAAGATATGCACATTGGCTATAAATTGAGACTTGGTGGTGAGGGTAATACATGACAGGTAATGAACAATGTTATAGAAAGTCAAACTATTGGGGGGGTATGAGCATAAAGTGCAGTATAGAGAAGAGGATCAATGACAGTTGCATGAGGGAGATAAAAAGTTATGAAGAAGACTTTGAAGAGCAAGCAGAGTGAATTGACGGGGGAAGAGAGGAGCTTAGGGAAACTATAAGAGAAAGCAGATTGACCTGCAGTAGTGTTCCTAGTAGGAATAAGGAGGGAGGGTGAAGTGCCACTGCGGAGAGGGTAGCTGCAAACGGGGAGAGGATAAGAAGGATGTAAGGTAGGAGGGAAGAGCACTAATCCAGGAGACACAATGGGAAAGGCACCTGGCATCAAGAGAGGGGGGAGAGAAAGGGCAGAGTAGAGTGAGCAGTGGTGGGTACAAGGGGAGCAGTCTAAAACAAAATGACAGAAAAAGTGAAACAGGGGGTCCAGTCTGGCAAAGGAAGGTCTGGGTGCACCAGTATAGGCCAAGGAAATGGTGTCCGACCAAAAAAAAAAAAAAAAAAATTTAAAGAAAAGGATGTCACTGCCACTCCTCCTGCATGGAAAAAGGAGCAGGCAGATGGTACAGAAAAAAGTGCCCTCATCAGATGACATATTAAAAAATGGTGACAGTTTCTCCAGGCAGTCCAGGCCGTGGGAAATTTCAGTAGCATACCTGCGCCCAAGCTCAGGTTCCAGCCTATCTGCTTGTGGAGGAGGAGGAAGAGGAGGAATATTTATTTTATCATATCACTGTTTAATGCCTGCTGAGGTGTCTAACCGGCGGGGGCATCCAGCCGCCATCCCTGCCCGCCGGGAGAGCAGCAGGCTCACTCGCATGATGGGGGGGGTACCGGTACGGCCATCATCGACCTGCTGGAGGGCTCCCCTGCCTCTACCATGTCAGGTCGGCCCCAGACACCCCCACCCCCAGCACAATTCCATGACATCTTCCCGGCACCACAGGGCGTGGCCATCAAGCTGCTCGGTCACGCCCAGCCATTTTCCTCCAGTTTTCTCCCCAGTGGAGCATGGATGTGCAGTGACAGCCTTGCACTTACGTGCAGGGTCTTCCGCCCCGTCAACACCGACGCATGCAGTACCTCTGGGCATCCCTAGGGCCGCCACAGTGCGGTGTGGTGTCCGCAGCCCACCCCAGGACTAGGAGAGCTGTCTACGGACACTCAATCCTAGTCCGACCCGAGCTCGTTCCCGAACCCGGGTCGCAGGCATTGCATGAGGTGTGGCGTCCAGCGCCTCAACCCTCAGTGCCACCGGGCTGGCAAGAAGAGGAATATTAATATGCATATGGAGGTCTGGCCCGTCGGCACAGTGGTTGGATTTCTGCTTGCGACACCGCTGACCCGGGTTCGGGAACACACCTGGGAGTCAGAGGGCCGGCCGGAGGAGAAGGATCGAGCGCCCTAGGGACTGCTGTCCTTCTCGGGGGGCGGGGGAGACAGGAAGAGTGTCTGGCGCATCACGGACCCGTAGTGGAGGCTGGGGGTACCGCCACCAGTATGTTTGAGGGGCGGAAGCTGGACGTCATTGCACATCCCCGTCCCCAGAGGATCCAGCATTTGAGAAGAGCCGTCCTTCTGGCATGATGACTTACCTGCTCCGCCGCTCTCTGCCTCTGAAGTCCGCCGGGGGATCCCGCTGCTGTGGCCCTGACCTGGGGATAAATCTGGGCTTCACCCACATGTGTCCGTTGGGAGGGGGGAGCCCTCCCACAACGGCCATGACCAAGGGGGGCAAGTCTGAGCATGGGGCGGCGAGCGGAGGGTCTGAACTCAAGGGGGAGCCAGAACCAAAACTAATAAATAAAATATATATACACACACACACACACATACATATGGAGGAAGGTGACCCCATAGCATTAGAAGGCCACACCTAAGCAAGATTCTGAGCCTCTTTAAAGACAAACTGAGAATTACTCATCCTTTTCCTCATTTGTCGGACAAATTGTTGATAACCTTAACTGTCGCCCCACTACAAAGGAGGAGGAAGAAAATACTGATTTTATGGACATGCTGGGAGTATAGCTCCACCAGGAGGGATGTTACTTCCCATAGATTTATTTATTGTTTGATTTATTTATTTGTTAACGGGACCTGGCCATGGAGATGGCACAATACAAAGATACAGAAGTCATAAGTCTGTCAAGTGATGAGTACTAGGACGTAACAGTTTAGATGCACACACAAAAATGAGCAAGGACTTGACAGTTTAAATACAACAACAGTACGATAGAATGTCTTATTGGGCAACAGCA